>CM065805.1:208688786-210170786 GCA_033398695.1 Orobanche coerulescens | reverse complement strand
GAAGAGGAATCGTTTACATACAAAGACTTTGAACAAGTTAGTCTTTGTTATGTATAATAAAAGGTTGAAGTCTAGATGGTTGAAGAAGACGTCCCTCAAAGCGGATGAGGATCCTTTAGTATTAGATGAGATTCCATCACATGATGAATGGATGGTTGATGAAAATGGTCAGGATCCGTTTTGACCGATAATATTGGTGATGAAGTAGTAGAAGTGGACGGTGAAGACAATGAACATGTTCGTGAGGTCAATGAAGATGGTGGTCGTGGCCGAGTTGGTGGGCGTACTCGTGGTTGTGGTATTGGGCGGGGTCGTGGCCGAGGGCAAGGAAGAGGAAAAAGAAAGAGAGATGCTCTAGGTTATTGCCACTTGACTCTTTTTTATATAGTATTTGCTATAATTTCGTGTATTGTCACTTAACTCTTTTTTATAATATTCTTAATAGATAAAGGAAAGAGGCTACAATTATTGAATGAAGAAGATGAAATCAAGTTTATCGAATCCGATGATACTCAAGAAGATGATGCTATGGACGAGTTATTTGATGATGATGATGACGATGACGATGATGGTGGTGGAAATACTAGTGGTTTTGATCCGTTTTCAAACCACTAGATACCGATGGTCCAATATTAAATTCACCGTCATATTAAATTCGCGAGATGATGAATAAGTTGGCAGAAAGGAATCCAGGTTTGCAGATTGATATGGATTAGCTTGGTGCTGAGCACTCTACAGACTTCACAAGCCGCGGCGCCGACAATGCAACTCCATAATGAAGCCTTGTCTGTTGATTTATGTTTGATGTTCGTGCTGGAACTAAACTTTTGTTTTTGTTTAAACTGCTTAAGTTGTTGGAACTTATGCTACTTTAGATGTTTTCACTGAATTCTACAAAAACCACTATACATTGCATTTTTTCGGATTAACCACCGAAAGAATTATTTTTTATGTTAACCACTGAAAGTTTGTTTTTATTTTTAAAAGAACCACCCTAATTGGGAATAAGAAGTTTTCCGGGTTACAAAGCTGTTGTGGCATTTTTTGTTAAAAATAATAATTATATGGCATTTTTAATTAAAAAATACTGATTAAGTGGATTTTAGGCCAAATTTCATGGAAACCATTGTACTTTGGATTGGTCATTCCATATATATTCCAATTAAATGAACAACATATTGTAATAATTATAAAATCATCTTTCGTTCCATGAATAATCAAACGATATTAAATTCAAATTTTATAAAATCATTTCCTGCTTCAATTTCGAAAAACAATTTCAAAAATCGCTTCGATATTGCAAAATCAGTTCTGAGCGGCTTTTGGGTTTTGAGAGGTTTAGAAGAACGACGAAGGTAATTTGTGGGGTTTTAGGGATTTTCAAACGTAAATTCACTTAATTATTATTGTTGGCCTAAGAGCCACTTAATTAACGATTTTTTCAATTAAAAATATCACGTTATTATTATTATTTATATGAGAAAAATCATATCAGCTCTTTTTAATCTGGAAAGCTTGTGACACCGGTAAGAGTGATTTTTTAAAATAAAAACAAATTTTCAGTAGTTAACATAGAAAAATATTCTTTAAGTGATTAATTTGAAAAAATCGCAAAATACAGTCATTTTTACAGAATTCTCTCTTTAATTTATGCTTGAACTTTGTTTTTTATTGGAACTTGTGAACTTTGGTTTCTGTTGAAGACGTTGATACTATTTAATGTTCACTACACTTTATGGATAACTATCTGGTTTGGGATAATGTTATTGTTTATGATATTGTCTTTTTATACATGTTTCATTTGACTAAAAGATGTTGTATAATATATTATTGCTTTAGGTTGAGAATTATGTTGCATTAAGCTATGCAACTGTTTTTTCAAAAGTGTTGCAGCTGCTAACAGAAATATTGCCAATTTATAAGAACTGTTAATTTATTCGGTGTTGCAATTAACATAAAATGTGTTGCTTACAAAAACAAAATATTGCATCATCGAGTGGTGCAGTTGTCAATAAAAATGTTGCTAACAAATAATAAGTGTTAATTAAGTATTGCAAAATCATAAAATGTGTTGCCAATCAAAACAAAATATTGCATTAGCAAGTGTTGCAATTGTTAAAATAAAAGTTGCTAAAAACAGCAAGTGTTAATCAAGTATGTGTTGCCAACATTTACAAAATGTTGCATTAAAATATGTTGCAATTGCTAACAAAAATGTTGCATTTGGCTCTATAGCAACATTTCGAGGGATGCTGCATTAGAAAAAAAAGTATTGCCATAGGATCCTACTGCAACACAAAAGGCTATGTTGCCATAAATACCAAACAATGTTGCCTTAAACCCTAAGGCAATGGTGCAAAAACCAACACTTTTAAATATGGTAAAAGTGTTGCCTTAGATGATTTTGGAATATTGGTAAAATTGACAAAAGGTAAGGTATCATCCGCATAGGCAAGATGCGTAATTTTAGTATGCTTCTGAGTGACATACAACATGTCCGGATTTTTATCAAAAGTGAGATCAATGCATTTCGAAAAGTAGTCCCCGGCTAAAACAAAAAGAAGTGGGGATATCGGGTCACACTGCCTGAGGCCCCGCCCGCTTTTAAAATAACCAACTGAGGAACCATTGATAAGAATTGAAAACCAAGCATTACACACACACTGTTTAATAAGGTTAATCCAATGAGAAGAGAAACCAAAATGAGTTAAAGCTTTGAAGAGAAATTGCCAATTAATTCTATCGTAAGCTTTTTCCATGTCAAGTTTAATAATAATGTTCGCATTGGAACGAGAGATATCATGCATAGCTTCAAGGGCCGCGAGAATATTATCTGTGATGAGACGGCCCTTGATAAAACCCGACTGAGCAGGACTAATTAAACGAGGTAAAATATAGCTCAACCGCATACTAAGAATTTTCGAGATAATTTTATACGAGGTATTGCACAAGCTAATCGGTCTAAAATCTTTCCAAGTGTTGGGCGAAGGGATTTTGGGGATGAGAGATATAGTAGACGAACAATAAGCTTGGGAAAGGTCCGAACCCTCAAAGAAATCCAAGACCGCCTCCAACACATCCATTTTAATAATCTCCCAACAAGTTTGAAAAAAATAGCGTTAAAACCATCCGGCCCGGCCACACTATCCCACTCCATATCGAAAATAATAGCTTTAATCTCATCGAGGGTAGGTGGCTCACATAGGTACTCATTCTCCCTATCCGTATAGAACTCGGCACAAGACCCTCATTGAAGAGGTCAATATCGACCGGGTCATAGCTGAAAATATTGATAAAATACTCAACGGCCGAATTTTGAATATCATTGGCATCCGTAAGGATGTCTCCATTCGAATGGATAGCAATGAATGTGAGTTTTTTGCCTCTTCTTTTTGACAAGGTCGTGGAAGAACTTGTTATTTCTTTTCCCTTCCATAGTTCATTTCATTTGAGCTTTTTGTTTCCAAAAGGCCTCTTCCATAGACAATGTAAGAATATGGGAAGCATTCCTTTTCTTTAGATGTACCATATTGGCAACAGTCGGATCGGAATCAAATTTCCCTTCGACCTCGGCCACTTCCCTTTGAGCCCTCTCAACATTTTGAAAAATATTACCAAAGGTAAGTTTGTTCCATGATACATGTTCGGGATAAGGTCTTTTTTAGTCCCATAACTTTTCACCTTTACCAAAAATGTCCCAAGAAATTTCGTTTAGCCAATTACATCCCAATTTTTTCTCAAGTGTACAATTTACATCCCAATACTCGTCGGAGTTGAGAAAACGGCGTCGTTTCCCCCCATGTGACCCGCCCGTGACTTTTAATTTGGGGATTTTTATCTCCGGCGTGATGTGGACAATACGTGGCAGGGATAAAGTCTTTTTTGGTCCCATAACTTTTCGCCTTTACCAAAAATGTCCCAAGAAATTTCGTTTAGCCAATTACATCCCAATTTTTTCTCAAGTGTACAATTTACATCCCAATACATCTCAATACTTGAAACATAAGATGTATAAGGACCTGAAACAGAACTTTTGGTGGGGAAACATGAAGAAAGATGTAGCGGAGTATGGGGAATGTTGAAGCCTCTCCCGATTCCTGAATGGAAGTGGGAGGACATATCGATGGACTTTATCACTAGTATGCCGAGAACCAAGACAGGAATGAGCATGATTTGGGTGATAGTTGATTGTTTAACCAAATCAGCTCATTTCTAGGCATTAAGGACACGTGGGGACCAGAGAGGTTGGCACGAGTATTTATTTCAGAGATAGTCCGATTGCATGGTACGCCGAAGACCATTATTTCTGACCGAGACGGTCGTTTTTTGTCTCATTTTTGGAAAGCAGTTCATAAAGCCTTGGGGACCGAATTGAACTTCAGCACAGCTTATCACCCGCAGACAGATGGACAATCCGAGAGGACTATTCAAACAGTGGAAGATATGCTAAGGGCTTGTGCCTTAGATTGGTCAACTGACTGGGAAGTTCATCTACCGTTGATTGAATTTACCTACAACAATAGTTGGCATGCTTCTATTAAGATGGCACCGTTTGAGGCATTATATGGGAGAAGATGCAAATCGCCCCTATGTTGGAACGATTCATCATATTTGGTCGGAACGGAACCAGAATTGATCGTGCAAACTCGAGAGAAGATAGCTTTGATTCACGAAAGGTTGTTGACCGCCCAGAGTCGACAGAAATTTTATGCAGATGTACGTCGTCGTCCATTAAAGTTTAGTATTGGAGATCGAAATCGCTCAGGATGGAACGTTTGAAGAAAGACCGGTCAGGATACTCGAGAGTCGAGTTAAGCAGTTGAGGGCTTTGGTCAAAGTTCAATGGTCACGCTTTGAGAAAAAATTGGGATGTAATTGGCTAAACGAAATTTCTTGGGACATTTTTGGTAAAGGCGAAAAGTTATGGGACCAAAAAAGACTTTATCCCTGCCACGTATTGTCCACATCACGCCGGAGATAAAAATCCCCAAATTAAAAGTCACGGGCGGGTCACATGGGGGGAAACGACGCCGTTTTCTCAACTCCGACGAGTATTGGGATGTAAATTGTACAGTTGAGAAAAAATTGGGATGTAATTGGCTAAACGAAATTTCTTGAGACATTTTTGATAAAGGCCAAAAATTATGGGACCAAAAAAGACTTTATCCCATACATGTTCTACTTGACGTTGTGTCTCTCTATATTGGTACATTTAAACAAAAGTATGGGTATTTACAATTTTCACAATAAGATGTCTGCATCAACAAAATTTTTTATTATATTTTTTATTCCGTTTTATTTAATAGTTTTTAATTAATTTCCTGTAATGATCCTATAAATTAAAACAAATACTTTATAAAATATATTTTTTACATACAGAAATTTGATAGTATTTAATTACTTTTATAAAATAATCCTAGAAACTAGTCTGATTAGTTTTTTATAAATTAATTCCTATAATGTCATTAATTTCGTTCTTGTTCTATAATATAACAATAAAAAGAATAGATTTGTTGACCCAGCTCGTCAATAATAACTACATCTGGGGCATACTGCCTGTAAGAAAGATTCACTATAATTTGTGTGCTTCGAGCATGCTAATACAATCAAAAGAGATATATTTATACTAATAAATAGTGATGTAACTCTAAAAGCCCACTAGGCATCTTAACCCATTAAGTGTCTTATGATTGTATAAATATCCATAAAATAATATATTTACAACACTCCCCCTTGAACATTACGCTTTAATGTTCATGCTGAACGAAACCCTCGATAGAAAAATCTAGAGGGATAAACTTAGTCAAAGAAAAAAGGAGTACAATCATTGATCTTCAGGATCAAATCTATAAGATTCTTTCGATGTTGACACTCCCCCTGAAAACAATAGTCTTCCAGGTATATGAATGAACATAGAGATAACAATCTTGTAAGAGGTATATGAATTTTAATAATATTCATTCATAAAATTGGGGATAATATGAACATAGAGATAACAATCTTGTATCTCCCCTTCAAGATAACAATCTTGTATTCCAATATCATGAATATATTTTTCATACATAGGGAGATGTAGTGAATAAATCTGCTATATTATGACTTGCCACTACTAGAAAAAGGTCTATCCTTGACTCGCATTTTATGACGCACACAATATAATGACACGCAAAATTGTAAGTCATAAAAAACTGTCATAAATTGTAAAATCTGAAGGCTAGACGACAGGCATTTTTGTGTGTCATCAAATTCGTGTCATATCTCAAATTTTTTAAAAAACACGGACTAAACTTTCATTTCCCACTCCAACAAAACATATATCCCGCTAAACCAAAAAAAACCCAAAAACATTTATCAATCAAACCCTAACCAAAAATCACCACGCACCCTGAATCCAACCCCCTCCTCTCTCTCTTTTGCTCTGGCGTTTCCCGTCCCTCTCTCACTCTTGCCTATATCACCACCATCTTCATCCATCCATCCGCACCCTCCGTATTTGTGCCGACGCCACAACCATCTGTGCCGCCACCACCGTGCGCTATCATCATTCCGCTCACGAACTCCACCCGAGGTTGTCCAATTCAATTCCTCCGCCATTATTATTATCGACGCCACCGCTCGTAGTGTGTACCGCATCCTCTTCCCGATTTAAGACGCCGAAAATATTATTTGCTAAGTTCTCAATATTGTTGATAGCTTCGTCTGTGGTGTCAGTATTTATATTCGACTTGAATTTCCTTTTCCCGGCAGGATTATGGATCGACCGGAGGACTGGGCCGAATGTATCTCGCCGCCATCGTGTTTGGCGTAACTCGCCTCCCAAATTAAAAACAGTTGGTCCACTCGATACACTGCAATGTTGAAAACTAAACACTATAGTCCATAGAGTCATCTACTTGATTTACTCCTGCTTTACTAGTATGAAATAGTTGCATTTCTCAAGAATGCCTTATCGGGTTGTCCTTATGATCAAATAT
Organism: Orobanche coerulescens; assembly: GCA_033398695.1. Taxonomy (NCBI): domain Eukaryota; kingdom Viridiplantae; phylum Streptophyta; class Magnoliopsida; order Lamiales; family Orobanchaceae; genus Orobanche; species Orobanche coerulescens. The sequence goes on along the minus strand of CM065805.1, from coordinate 210,163,812 downwards.
TGAGAGTCATATATCTAACTAAAGTATTGTCGTATTACATCTTTTCTCGCTTGTGCTCCAATGAAGTGCCGACTGTGTTTTTTTTTCATATCTTATCGGTTTAACTAACAACTTATTTAGTCAGATAGTTAACCTTCGGAAATAAGGTGGCAAGTAATTTCACTTTTTCTCGTTCGAGCACATAGACTGATACTTACCGGCTTCCTTTTTCGTTTGATGGCTTCACAAGCACATTTCAGATAAACTTTTAAAGGCTATAATATGGAGATACATAATCGATATTTTACACAACACTATGTTCTTGCATAATCAGTTTTAGTGGTAAGATAAATGCTTGATCCATCACCGATTTGGCCCATGTAGTTCTCTAGCTTTTGTCATGTATTTGAATCTTGCTCCTTTTTTAGTTGGTTATATATTAAGTAGTAAATGAAGTGTAAAACCTAACACAAGTTCTGAATTGAAGTGTTAAATTTTGGTCACAATCCAGAGTTCCGTTTTCTAGTGATGTATAGTTCCTTTTTTTAATGATGTATTATTTACAAATTTCAAGCTCAAAACTCTCTTTGATAATGTAATTAAACTTAGCTATTGTGCCATGTCTTGGCACTTGGCTTTGAGGTCATAGGAGGACAACTTTTACGTGCTTATTTTGTTTAGGTCTTCTCAGATTATAAACTCGTTTACTAGACTTTGCTCGTTGTTGGTTGATTCTCATTTTTATTGAGGAATTGTTGAAGCCTGCCTCCACATTGACGGTTGGGTGACTGTTTAAGTTTTGATTTGAAATGTGGCACGCTCAACCATAACATTGTAATATCCGAATTTATTACTGTGTATTTCATCTGTATTCAGACCCTGTATTATTCGGATTTGTGTTTTTGATTATTGGAGTATGATATTTCTTGCATTGGCATCCTTATACTTGAGTATAACAACATGCAAATTTTCTCATGCAAACTCGTGATAGCGCACGCTAAGAACGTAGCTTAACGCGCGCTATCGGCTATTACTAGCGCACGCTACGTGTAGGAGTTGCGTGCGCTAGACACTGAATTATTGAGGTAGGTGGCTAGCACATGCGCCAGTCGGGACATGGGTCCGGATAAGATTCCCGCGATGAACTCGACAGCTTCAAGTCAACTCTTATTAGCGCGCGCTAAGGAAGCTTAGTAGCGTGCGCTAACTCGTTAAAATGCGTAATATTATAAATGGGACAACAACCCGCTTTGGCTTTCATTTCTTTCGGCCCATTCTTCATTCTTGAGAGGCCAGAGCTATAATTATCCTCCTAACACACTTAGAACATATCTTAGTGATCCTTGAATATCTGCTATCACTTGTGAGTGATCTTTGAAGAGAAGTAACACCTTGGAGTGGCACATAACCAACCGGAGTCGGATTCTACCTTGTGGTTCAGTTGATTTCGGCATATTAAGGTATGTTCAACCTATCACCACCTTAGATTCGATTCCAAGGGATAAGATGATCATGTTAACGAGATATTGAATTTCATTAGTGAATTATTCAATAACATCATGTTTAGAAGATTGGAATGTCTACAATTACGATATTATTGTTGGAACCTTGAAGTCGGAATCCTAGTACTTCAAATGATGAGAGAAACATTCTGAAGTTAACAATCCGTATGATTTATGTTATCTTTGTGATCATGAATTGGAGGTGATATTATAAGAACTTAAAGGAAGAATCATCTTAGGAAATATTCTTTCGTATAAGTTGGAATTGTTAGTTCACCTCAAGATGAAGTCTGAATATGTATAATGATAGTAGAATCTAATACATCAACCGGAGATCACCAACTTCACATGAGAATTGTAATCAAGATGGATTATGGTGTTATGATGATTATACGTATACTTAAATCTTGAAGTTGTTATTATCCATGAGATCATTCATAAGGGTTATGAACATAATATGAAGACGGATAACAAACATTAATCACTGAGGAATTCGCTTACTTCATCACCATTTGTATAATCTGCTGCCCTCCAGTGAACTGCCATGCATTCTTAGCGTGCGCTAGGCTACGTGAATTAACGTGCGCTATCGTGTATGTTTAGCGTACGCCACATTTGCAACTTAGCGTGCGCTAAGTCATCAAAGCAGTCACTACCGACGGTGAGGTTCTGACCATACATGGTTAGCGTACGCTAGGCTGTGTGTATTGCGTGCGCTAACGAGTAGCATTAACGTACGCTACATAGGATACGTAGCGTGCGTTAAGCTATCCAGACAGATTGCATTTTAAGGACTTCCTACCGTAATTGTTGAATTGTTAGACGTTCGTACGGCATGAAATGAATTCTGTGATATTTCTTTTGTTAAGGTTCGAGCTTAACACGAGATTGATCGAAGGGGACGACCTTCGAGTATTTTGATATTCGTGGAAGTTTATTCTTGTCAACGAACCGAGGCAAGTACTCTAATTAGAATTGTCTATATTATGACAAGTATATTGCGATTGTACTGTGTATTATGTGTTGTTATTATACGTCCACCATGTGTTGATCCGACGGGAATCATCATGGGAATCTATAGCTGTGTGCGCTGGATCGTTGGACAGGTAGTTCCACCATGCTTTGGTCCGACGGGATCATCATGGGAATCTATAGCTGTGTACGCTGGATCGTTGGAATACCATCAGTATGTTGAAACTGTTATGATATGATATCTGTTGTGAGTATTTCTCGTTGGAGAAACTTGTTATGATATAATTGTTGATTATATCACTGTTGTATGATTATTGTACTTGTACTAGCATCGTTGTGCTAACCCCTTCGGGGGTGAACATTTGTGTATGTTCAGGATCCAGGAGAGCGGGAAAACAACCACTGGAGATGCATGACGGCGAGGGTGCAGAGTGATGTTCCGGCCGGGTTTACTGTCTGTTATTTGTTGGTACTCGAGTACGTCGTCGATTTATAATGTTTGGATTTTAGTGATGTAATAATAACTCTTCATGGGATATTTGTAACTTCGGTTTTGAACCAGTCGGTTGAATTTTATTTCAGAAATTTCATAAACCGTATCTCGTTATCGCTATTTCTTTTATTCACTTTTGTAAATTCTTATGTAAAGGATTTACTACTGTAATATTCCTGAATATATCGGGGGTGTTACAGAATATGGTATCAGAGCTAAGATTATGGATATCTTGGCCATTGGGTTAAACTAGGGGTCATTTACGTCTTTTGAGGTAACCGGCCGTGAATGACATCACTGTACTGCCTACGTCTTTATGCGAACGGTGGTTGTAAGTTCCTAAACTCTATCTCGTTCTTTACATATTGTATATCTTTATACTCGAATATTAGAACGATGTTGTTTCCTGTATATTGAGTATTTATGCTTACAGTATGTTGAGAGGCGGACATGGACGTGGTCGCGGTCGTGGACGCGGACGAAGGAATGCTGAAAGGGAGGCGTCGCCTTCTAATCAGGCTAGTCATAGTTCAGGCGAGCCGCAACAATCCATCAATAACGAACCGGAACCTGGTGTACCAGAAATCCTTCGTCAAGTCGTGAACCAGATAACTCAGTTCGCTCAGGTCGTGGACCGAATGCAAGTGGCGACAGGAATTCAGCAGGGAGATGGACAACAAAGGATTCCAGAAATGGGAAATCGAGGTGACCGATGGTTACAAGAGGTGGCAAAGATGCAACCACCCAAATTTGACGGCTTTTCCGAGACTCCCACTTGGGACCATTGGTTGAAGAACTGGAGAAAATTTTTGCTGGAATTAATTGCCCGGACGACAGGAGAGCTCCTATTGCCCAGTACTTTCTGATAGGGGAAGCATCCGAGTGGTGGGAAGCTATCCGACCTGCAGATCATGATGCCGATTGGACGGAATTTAAAATGATGATGGAAGCTCAGTATTGCCCTCGTCCTGTGAGGGAAGCCAAAATTCGGGAGTTTTTTTCCGCTCAGCCATCAGACGAACCCGTATCCCAGACGATTAAGACGTTTAACCAGCAGTTAGCATTTGTTCGACATCTGGTCAGAACAGATGCGGAGATGATGATTCATTTTGAAATGAAGATGAAACCAGAAATCCAGAGGTACATGTCCGGTTTTGAATGTACCACTCTCCGCCAATACCAGGATAAGGCGTTGGCCTACGAAATAAAAGAAGCGGCAATGGAGAAGTTTATGGAGTCGAAGAAACAAAGTCTCTGGTACGTTTACAGAGCATAAGAACAGTGGGCCCCGCAAGGCCCAGTCTTCTTTTTCTTTCAAGAAACCTCCGCACCCATCTAAGAGCGGAAAGAATTACGGAACAATGTCAGCCACGACGGATACAGCTAGGAAGTGCTTTAACTGTGGTCGCCCAGGCCACCTTTGGCGTGATTGTTTGCGCACTCCAGTTACATGTTTTGAGTGCGGACAGAAAGGGCACCGTGCGACGTTTTGTAAGGACGCCACTAAGTACAATGGAACCCGTTCATCACAGCCAGTCCAGAAGGAAGCCAGTATCCAACAGACGCAGCAAAGTGTTCAGATGCCTCAAAATTTTGGCCGCGGACGAGGCAGAGGACAATGGGACCGAAAGGGGACATCGAGTGCCGGATCTGTTCCCCCGCGTCTGTATGAGATGAGGAGGACAGACGATCAGGATGTCATTGTCGCGCAGTCTGGCCCAAATCCTTTCCCCTGGGCTAAGCGTTTTATTCGATACAGGATCTACGCATTCTTTTATATCTTTGTCTTGTGTAAATCGTTTGAATATTTCCGGTTTTCATACTTGTGAACCTTATGTTGTTGGTTTACCGAGTGGAGAGAGGATTGTTGGGAACTTAGAGACTAGAGATTTTCCTGTATTATTTGGGGGTAGGGAGTGGCTCTCAAATCTAATTGTGATAGAAATGTAAGGAGATGACCTAATACTCGGAGACGATTGGCTTAATCGATATGGAGCAATTGTAAACTATCGAAGGAGGAATATTTCGCTGATCGCTGATGATGGCTCCGAAGTACTGTTCGAAGGATGGAAACCAGGAAGCTCAGGAAAGTTGATCAAAGCAATGAAAGCAGTCAAATTGTTGAAACAGGGCTGTATCGGGTACTGGTGCTATGCAATGAAGAAAGAAGACGAAATTGTGGAACTTTCATCCATTCCTGTTGTGAATGAATTTCCTGATGTATTCCCTGACGAGTTACCTGGACTACCTCCGCGAAGGGATGTAGAATTTACCATTGAACTGGAACCCGGAGCTACACCAATTTCTAAGGCGCCGTATCGTATGGAACCTACTGAAATGTATGAACTAAAGAAGCAACTTGAGGAGTTACTGGATAAAGGCTATATTCAGCCAAGCGTTTCACCCTGGGGAGCGCCAGTCCTTTTTGTCCGAAAGAAGGATGGATCGCTTCGACTGTGTATCGACTATCGAGAGCTGAACAAGATGACGATTAAGAACAAGTATCCGTTGCCACGGATTGATGATCTGTTTGACCAGTTGCAAGGAGCAACAGTGTTTTCTAAAATCGATCTGAGATCAGGATACCATCAGCTGAGGATTAAGGAATCTGATGTTCCAAAGTCAGCATTCAGAACTCGTTATGGACACTATGAGTTTGTAGTGATGCCGTTTGGTCTCACTAATGCACCTGCCGTATTCATGCAATTGATGAATCGAGTGTTCATCGAATATTTGGATAAATTTGTGGTTGTGTTCATTGATGACATTCTGGTGTATTCTAAGAGCCCGGAAGAGCATGCGCAGCATCTGCGGATTGTATTAGAACTTTTGAGAAGCGAGCAATTGTACGCCAAACTCTCTAAGTGCGAATTCTGGCTAAAGGAAGTAATGTTCCTCGGTTACGTGGTATCAGCAGAAGGAGTCCGAGTAGATCCGCAGAAGATCGAAGCGATTTTGGATTGGAAGCCTCCAAAGAACGTGAAAGAAGTCCGAAGTTTCTTAGGACTCGCTGGGTATTATCGTCGGTTCGTGGAAGGGTTTTCCAAAATCTCCCGCCCACTTACTCGACTCCTGCAGAAAACTCAAAAGTTTGAGTGGAATGAGTTATGTCAGATTAGCTTTGACGAATTGAAGAAGAGATTGACGACGGCACCGATTCTATCACTTCCACAGGGAATTGGAGGATTTATAGTTTACAGTGATGCTTCGAACCAAGGACTTGGATGTGTATTGATGCAGAATGATAAGGTGATCGCTTACGCGTCGCGACAACTGAAACCTTATGAAGTGAATTACCCAACACATGATTTGGAGCTAGCAGCAGTAGTTTTTGCTTTGAAGATCTGGAGACATTACCTGTACGGGACTCATTGTCAGATCTTTACGGATCACAAGAGTCTCAAATACATCTTCAGTCAGAAAGAGTTGAACATGCGGCAAAGAAGATGGTTAGAGCTGATTAAGGACTATGACTTGGAGATTTTGTATCATCCAGGCAAAGCGAATGTAGTAGCCGATGCACTCAGCCGCAAGCCTGTTTCTATTCAGATGCTAGAGACGCTGACCTCCCAACTTAGCCTTCAACGAGAGATGATTCGAGAAGGAATTGAAGTGTGGTTACAAAGAGTCCAAGGACAACTGTGCGTAATGGAATTAACTTCGTCATTAACCGAAGAAATCAAATCCAGACAGGCGGATGATCCTCTGATGATTCGGTTACGTGATGAAGTAATCAAGGGAAAGGCCCCCGGATTCCTAATTCATGATGATGGAGTTTTGAGATTCCAGAACCGACTCTGCGTTCCTGATATCGATGTGCTGAAACAAACGATTATGAAGGAAGCTCACAGTTTGCCCTATTCTATCCACCCGGGCACCAGTAAGATGTATAAAGACTTGAAGCAAAATTTCTGGTGGGGCAACATGAAGAAAGATGTAGCGGACTATGTTTCGAAATGCTTGACTTGTCAGCAAGTTAAGATCGAGCATCAACGGCCTGCCGGAATGTTGAAGCCGCTCCCGATTCCTGAATGGAAGTGGGAGGACATATCGATGGACTTTATCACTAGTATGCCAAGGACCAAGACGGGAATGAACATGATTTGGGTGATAGTTGATCGTTTAACCAAATCAGCTCATTTCCTAGGCATTAAGGACACATGGGGACCAGAGAGATTGGCACGAGTATTTATTTCGGAGATAGTTCGATTGCATGGTACGCCGAAAACCATTGTTTCTGATCGAGACGGCCGTTTTGTGTCTCACTTTTGGAAAGCAGTTCATAAGGCCTTGGGGACCGAATTGAACTTCAGCACAGCTTATCACCCACAGACTGATGGACAGTCCGAGAGGACTATTCAAACAGTGGAAGATATGCTGAGGGTTTGTGCCTTAGATTGGTCAACTGATTGGGAAATTCACCTACCGTTGATTGAATTCACCTACAACAATAGTTGGCATACTTCTATTAAAATGGCACCATTCGAGGAATTATACGGGAGGAGATACAGATCGCCCCTATGCTGGGACGATTCATCAGACTTGATCGGAACAGAACCAGAGTTGATCGTGCAGACTCGAGAGAAGATAGACTTGATTCGTGAAAGACTGTTGACCGCCCAGAGTCGACAGAAATCTTATGCAGACGTACGCCGTCGCCCTTTGGAGTTCAGTACGGGAGACCACGTACTTTTGAAGGTTTCTCCTACTCGGGGAATCTTTCGTTTTGGAAGGAAAGGAAAGCTGAGTCCGAGATATATCGGACCATTTGAGATCCTTGAGAGAGTTGGAGAATTGGCATACAGATTAGCATTACCGCCGTCATTGAGCCATGTTCATAACGTGTTCCACGTATCCCAGTTACGTAAGTATATACCAGATCCCAGTCATATCATTGATTTCGGCGAGATCGAAGTCGCGCAGGATGGGACGTTTGAAGAAAGACCGGTCAAGATACTCGAGAGTCGAGTTAAGCAGTTGAGGAACAAACCAATCGTTTTGGTCAAAGTTCAATGGTCACGTCACGGAGTGGATGAAGCCACATGGGAAACGGAAGATGGCATGAAGTCTAGATATCCCGAGTTATTTTCGTCTTGAGTTTCGGGACGAAACTCCTTTTTAGTAGGAGAGTATGTAATATCCGAATTTATTACTGTGTATTTCATCTGTATTCAGACCCTGTATTATTCGGATTTGTGGTTTTGATTATTGGAGTATGATATTTCTTGCATTGGCATCCTTATACTTGAGTATAACAACATGCAAATTTTCTCATGCAAACTCGTGATAGCGCACGCTAAGAACGTAGCTTAACGCGCGCTATCGGCTATTACTAGCGCACGCTATGTGTAGGAGTTGCGTGCGCTAGACACTGAATTATTGAGGTAGGTGGCTAGCACATGCGCCAGCCGGGACATGGGTCCGGATAAGATTTCCGCGGATGAACCTGGACAGTTCTGAAGTCAACTCTTATTAGCGCGCGCTAAGGAAGCTTAGTAGCGTGCGCTAACTCGTTAAAATGCAGAATATTATAAATGGGACAACAACCCGTTTTGGCTTTCATTTCTTTCGTCCATTCTTCATTCTTGAGAGGCCAGAGAGCTATAATTATCCTCTTAACACACTTAGAACATATCTTAGTGATCCTTGAATATCGGTTATCACTTGTGAGTGATCTTTGAAGAGAAGTAACACCTTGGAGTGGCACATAACCAACCGGAGTCGGATTCTACCTTGTGGTTCAGTGATTTCGGCATATTAAGGTATGTTCAACCTATCACCAGTCTTAGATTTGGATTCCAAGGGATAAGATGATCATGTTAACGAGATATTGAATTTCATTAGTGAATTATTCAATAACATCATGTTTAGAAGATTGGAATGTCTACAATTACGATATTATTGTTGGAACCTTGAAGTCGGAATCCTAGTACTTCAAATGATGAGAGAAACATTCTGAAGTTAACAATCCGTATGATTTATGTTATCTTTGTGATCATGAATTGGAGGTGATATTATAAGAACTTAAAGGAAGAATCATCTTAGGAAATATTCTTTCGTAAAAGTTGGAATTGTTAGTTCACCTCAAGATGAAGTCTGAATATGTATAATGATAGTAGAATCTAATACAACAACCGGAGATCACCAACTTCGCATGAGAATTGTAATCAAGATGGATTATGGTGTTATGATGATTATACGTATACTTACATCTTGAAGTTGTTATTATCCATGAGATCATTCATAAGGGCTATGAACATAATATGAAGACGGATAACAAACATTAATCACTGAGGAATTCGCTTACTTCATCACCATTTGTATAATCTGCTGCCCTCCAGTGAACTGCCATGCATTCTTAGCGTGCGCTAGGCTACGTGAATTAACGTGCGCTATCGTGTATGTTTAGCGTACGCCACATTTGCAACTTAGCGTGCGCTAAGTCATCAGGCGAGTCAGTCGGCTGACCAGTGAGGTTCTGACCATACATGGTTAGCGTACGCTAGGCTGTGTGTATTGCATGCGCTAACGAGTAGCATTAACGTACACTACATAGGATACGTAACGTGCGTTAAGCTATCCAGACAGATTGCATTTTAAGGACTTCCTACCGTAATTGTTGAATTGTTAGACGTTCGTACGGCATGAAATGAATTCTGTGATATTTCTTTTGTTAAGGTTCGAGCTTAACACGAGATTGATCGAAGGGGACGACCTTCGAGTATTTTGATATTCGTGGAAGTTTATTCTTGTCAACGAACCGAGGCAAGTACTCTAATTAGAATTGTCTATATTATGACAAGTATATTGCGATTGTACTGTGTATTATGTGTTGTTATTATACGTCCACCATGTGTTGATCCGACGGGAATCATCATGGGAATCTATAGTCAGGTGCTACTTGGATCGTTGGACAGGTAGTTCCACCATGCTTTGGTCCGACGGGATCATCATGGGAATCTATAGCTGTGTGCGCTGGATCGTTGGAATACCATAAGTATGTTGAAACTGTTATGATATGATATCTGTTGTGAGTATTTCTCGTTGGAGAAACTTGTTATGATATAATTGTTGATTATATCATTGTTGTATGATTATTGTACTTGTACTAGCATCGTTGTGCTAACCCCTTCGGGGGTGAACATTTGTGTATGTTCAGGATCTAGGAGAGCGGGAAAACAACCACTGGAGATGCATGACGGCGAGGGTGCAGAGTGATGTTCCGGCCGGGTTTACTGTCTGTTATTTGTTGGTACTCGAGTACGTCGTCGATTTATAATGTTTGGATTTTAGTGATGTAATAATAACTCTTCATGGGATATTTGTAACTTCGGTTTTGAACCAGTCGGTTGAATTTTATTTCAGAAATTTCATAAACTGGTATCTGTTATCGTCATTTCTTTTATTCAGCCTTGTAAATTCTTATGTAAAGGATTTTCGGCGCTGTAATATTCCTGAATATATCGGGGGTGTTACAAACATAAGTTTAGCTATCCTAAAAAACTTTCCAATTTCAGGTGCTATAATTTGATTATTGGAAATTTTGAATAAAAGGATTTTGGTGTATCAACTATAAACAGAATTAGTTATAAGATGATGACACTTCTGCCACTTATAATGATGCTTACCAGCTCTAGAAAACCTATCTTTTGCACAGAACATTGTTTTTATCTTATGCTGGATATTATTGAACTTCAGGTCTCATCATCAAGTATTAAATCTTCTTGAATATGGATGAATTTCTCTTTTGCTTTAGTTGAAGAGTTTCAACACTGGCTTGGTGCCATTTTTTCCCGACATGGAAACATGAACTTGTAGAAATCAAAGTCTGAAATATCAAGTACTACCAATTTCAAAGATCTACTTGTTTGATCAATTTCCTTTAACTAGTTGCGGAAGAAGCTTCATCTTTTAACTCGATCATGGTTCTCAGCAGATATAAAAGATTTTATCATTCTCCTATAAAATTGCCCCAACGTCTTTTTATGCGTTATGCAGATCTCTTAATATTTTTCATAGATACTCCCTTTTTTTCTACATGCATTATACACAAATCAGAATGTTGTATCTGATCCATCAGTTTGCATTTTAGCTGCCAATATTTTTTTTATTTGGTTATATTTGTTTACTGCATAGGTCTAGTTTTACAAGGCAACCTTCAAATGGCAATAGGCTTTGTTGCTCGGCACAATGATTGTTTTGTGTTGGACTCGGCTGGAAATACCAGCCCAAAGAGGGTGTCCGTTTGATTTGTTTCGACCCATCACCGAGAGCCACACAAGGGTGTGTTGGTTTATTTTTTGGTTCGATTGGAAATCACCCAAGGGGGTGTGTTGATTTGGTCCACATTCACAGCCGAGAGGCTGTTATTTTGTTATTAGGATTAGCTACAAAGTCCATCCAAAGGGGGTGCGTTTAGTGGCTGCAAAACAGCCCCAAATAGGGGTATTTGTGTGCTGATTTTCTGCACCAAATGGGAGTGTTTGTTTGCTGGAATTTCAGCACTAAAAAGGGTGCGTTTGCTGCAGATTTTCTGCACTAAAAAGGGTGCGTTGTCGCCGATTTTCTCGCACTAAAAAGGGTATGTTTGTTGCTGATTTTTCTCGCGGATAAAGGTGCGTTTGGTTTGGTTGTCACACGTATAAGCGCCCCATCCAATGTGCCTAGCTAATTGTTTGTTTGTTGGTCTATTTGGTGTGAAAAAGGAACCCAACAGGGCGTTTTGTTATGTTAGAATTGGTGTGCAACGGGTTCATGTAAGTTCAAACCATGACGGCAAGGACAGTGACCATCTCTTTTGTTTTCCGTTGCTTCACTTTAACACACGTTTTTTACTAATCCACAAAAAAAAATTTAATTCAGGCTCATATTTCTATAAAATGTAAAAAAATTGACGAAAGATGTTGAACACAAATGCTACGGTAACAGAGGGGAATGTGTTCCAATTGTGCAGTGTGATGGAATCGTGCAGCGGTGAAGTCAAGCAAAGATAGCACGCTCAGTGGCATCTTCATCACTTACCAAGGCATGATAATGTGGACTTATGTATCTGATATGAACTCTTATTTGTGTTTCATTGACTTTGATATTTGACAATTGTGTTTTTAATTTTGTATTATCAGGTTTTTAATATATGAAATGCGTTATTTTGATATTTGTGTTTTTAATTTTGTATTATCAGGTTTTTAATTGTCATTTAATAGAAAATTAGGAACTGGAAAAATTTAATTTTTTTTAAAAAAAAATTAGGTTATGACACGCAAAAAGGAGAGTCATAAAACGTGGGTCATAAGTGCGCGTCATAGAGGGATGACGCACAAATGCGAGTCATTAAAATTTATGACGGGTCCATCCTTGACGCGCATTTGCGCGTCAAGAATAGCCCTTTTTGTAGTAGTGTGCTCTTCTGGAGCTCACACGGGAAGTAAAATTTCCTCTTCTTGCCCAAATATTTTATGCAACACAAAAAGGAGAATATTTCTCATATCATAATATATAGGCAGTGTGAGAAAAATATCATGGAGATTGTATGAATAACATCCATATATCTCTTCAGTATCGTCGGCTGGACGAAATGGTTCTTAGAATATATATATATATATATACACTTCAAGAATATAGGTATCTCTTTGGTCTCTTCATGGACACCAATTAGGTTCATATTTCTCAATCAAATGATTTACAACATTCTTCTGGATTGTTTCAATCATTAAAGTGATTGTTTGAAGCGAAGAAGAATCATTTATATAGGGTATTTAAGTTCTTCAGGAACTTCTACTATATATCTCTTGTGTTAATATCACCAAAGAGATAAACAGTTATCACATTTATGAGCTACATATTCAGTTATTCGGAAACTACCAAACTGAAAAGGTAGGAACGTTTATGACATTCATTATGAGGGAATATTCATCCTCATCAATCTCAAGGTTGTGAGAGCAAATATGTTCAACTATGCGAGATTTATATCTCGTCTTTCTCATCACACTTCCTTATATCCATAGAATCCTACAATTTTAATATGAGAAGGTGTAGGAACTTCAGGCCCAAATAACTTTCTCTTAATTAAGGAATTAAATTCAACCTCGATTGTTTGTTAGTCTTTTTTACCAGTAATATCATTGTTGACATTCAACCCAAATGAGTAAGGTTCGATTCCATCGCTAGTTATGATTTCGTTGGCCACCGTAAATACAAGTATATCATCGATTATTATCTCATTCTGATTCCGAAGCTCATTTAAGCATGCATAATTTATTGAGACTTTTATATTCTCAAGATCAGGTATTGCTGGGGGGCGACCCCCAATATCATCTCTTCTGGGACGAGCCGTGATCTGAGATAGTCTCATGAGATGAGTCAGAATAGATCGCGATGTTTGATGGATTCGGTTGTGCCGAAATAGTCCTCTTCCAGTGACATGAATCTATCGAACCTATTGGTCGTCTTCTCTTCTGAGCAGGGACACCAAACTGGCTAGCCGCTATAGTCGTACTAACACATCCTTCAGGGACTTAAGTGCGTCATACAGAGACGTCTATCCTTGCAGGCATTACAACAATAATAAAAGATCGTTTCACTCTAACTTGATTACAAATGCGTTCTGTCATATCATATGCACAGTAATTTCACATTGTGCATTTGTGGATCATATGAGACATAGTGGAGACATTTCACACAAATTCACGTCGTTCTTCTGGAATGATTACGTTCTTGCTCCCCCTAATGGCGGGAATATTGTCTCATTAGAGTGATTATTCGCAAATATTACGGTTATGACGATCGCCTGTAAAGATTTTAATATAAATGGCATTTCAAAGAATCAATGTATATGCCCATCTAATGTTGAGAGCCCATTTTGATACGTTTGGCGGCACAATCGGCACATAGACTACACACCTAAATAAGCATAAATACTCATGTTCGTATCCAATTTACTGATTGTAACACTAATACTATTGGATGGAGTTGGGTCTCAACAGAACTATTGTAGCTGCAAGTAAGATTTCATATCCCTAGTGGGAATGGAGATTTAACATGGAATCAATCAGTCTTTTAGTATTTGCCTATTTATGACCAATGTAAACATACATATAGGGTCATAGATATTCACATCAATTCTTTTGGGCATAAAATGATTCAAAAGACTGATTTATACTCAACGACATTACTTAGGGTAATGACCATCAAATTAATTACTGAGATGCAACATATATGTGGATAAATAAAATATAATGTGACCATTCAATAGACACATCAACCGTTAACCATGAAACTCTGTATGGTGGTTGGATAGGTCCACATTTGTTTCCATACACCATCTGCTGGATGAGTACAACATTTATATTTCCTTGTACATACAATAATCTAGTATTTAATTTTTCCATTTAGCAAGCTGGACAGAGCATGCAATACATGTCAAGGTCATTAGTTTATGACTGGAATCCTCAAATCATTACAAATTAATATATAGGTAGCTGTCAGCTAACGGTTATATTTAACTTGACTGACATAACTGTAATAATACCACTAATCTAATGTACGCTTCTGGCCGTACAATTTTAGTAACGTACGCTTCTGGCTGAACCGTTTAAGTACTATATGCTTCTGGCTATATAGTTTAAGTATTGTATGCTTTTGGCTATACAATTTAAGTATTTTATGCTTCTGGCTATAAATTCAAGTAATATACGCTTCTGGCCGCATAACTTGACTGATGTACGCTTCTGGCTGTACATTTTATATTGTTACTCAAAGGTATTCACTACCTTTTCATTTAGTGGTTTCAAGTTGATAACATTTCTACTTGAATATCTTTAACAATGTTCTTCTGGAATGTGGGAAATATATGGTCTCATTATTGATAAAGTGAGCACCATTAAATAATACTAGCGTGGCCATAACATGACCTCTTGACAAATTGATGGCTAAACGTGCCTATGCATATTTGAAATCAATAATGCATACAGTAATTTGTTAAGTATGAGATTATCTTATAACCATAGTAATCAACAGATTATCAAACAATATATGAAATTATATCAAATTAAGATAAAGGAATAATTGTGCCAGATAAACCATGCAAAGTTTACATTATCTTCAGGATAATGAATTTCAATCATATATGCATCATAAGCATAGTGTCGTTGTGACTCTAATTGTAACATTATTTAATGCACGACAGGTGCATGACCAATGACAATAAGTTCCGCATCTATTACAGATGTTAGATACATTTATATACTTTTCAGGCCTAAATGTTTATTGGATCTGCTGGGTCAGAATAATACAAAACTAATTGTTGTTTCTTTTATCATGCAAACTTTGAGTTGAGTTATATTGTCATAACTTTGGCCATTAATGGGCCAATACATTTCTACATGCTATCTCTCTATTTTAATTTGGCTCAAATGAGTAACATCTATTTCAGGATGTGTGACCATAAATGCTTCAGGCACTATGTGTGTTCTTAAAAAGTTGGTTTCGGTTTGATCATATCACAATATGATACTATTGTTCATTTCAGTGAATAACATAATAAATATCAGCTCGGTAAGTCTGATAAGGATTATATTGTTGCTACAGGAAAATATTGGTGAGAGAGATCATATAGACATCATAATGACTTTTATTCGAAGTCTTTGAAGTCATATATATAGAGGTATTGTCAATAACTCATTGTTTCAGGCAATAACATTGTTAGAATGCCCTTGAGGAGCTACCCAAATTGTGTTTCAGATTTTTTTTATTCAATTAATTTCATGAATAATGTTAGGTGTCATTGTCTTTGCCTTCCGGGCATTAATACATACATTACACGAAGATAAACATATTCGCCTTATTTTATTTGGAGTTGCATATTTGTATGTAGTTTGCCCCATTTCGAGTAGATTCTTCTGGAAACATCGAAAATAGTTTCTTCTAGAAACATCGAAAATAGTTTCTTCTGGAAACATAATTTATTTTCTCGATTTCAATTATTTTCTTCAGGAAAAAATACTGCAATATATGCTTTGGTACGTAACAAACTCAATATGCAATTAATAAGAACTTCTTGTTCTAAGGCATGATATAACGTTTAGATATAATAATAGTTTATGTATGAAACTGCTGGTTTCATAATATTAATTACAATTATTTCTCATAAATCATAAAATATGAGACTATGGTATTACATACGATAAATCATATAATTACGTACAAAGATATTTCGACCATTTCTTAATATGGCATAAATTATCTTCTAGATGATTAACATATTAACATAAAATGTTAATATGTATTATATATTAGCATATGAACATGCTTTGATAAATTAAATGTTGCACATATTTTTAAACAAGCTTCATAATTCATAATTTATCATAAGCTCAAAATTGTAGATATCTAAACAAGCATATCTAGTTCTTATGCTATATATTAAATAATTAATAATTGCCAACAAGAGTTACTTAATAAAATGTAAATGATTAACCGGATTTATGATTTTAATTTCAACAATTTCTGAACTGGATCGAATAATTCGTTAGCAACGTTGTTGTCGCGTGATTGCTTCATTGTCCGTGAAATACGTCCGTATCATTGTATTTGATTAATAACCGGGTCATGCGCATTGGTTAGCATCCTGGATGATCGGAAGGAATCCGTGTTGCGTGGGTTTGATTAGTTCGGGCCGGCATCAGTTCGGGTCGTCGCGGGTCGCAGAGGCGTTTGGTTGCGGGCCACAGCTGGGTCGAGCCGAGCAGTTCCGGCAGTGATTCCAGCGACGCGACGCTGGCGGCCGAGGAGCGTGGGCTGGGTCGGGCCGAGCAGTTCCGGCAGTGATTCATGGGCAACATGTTTTCCTATATGCACGTAAAACATAAATATGGTTAGATTCATAAGTGTACAAATAAGTGGACAAATGAATCATTAATTAGAAAAAGTTGGAGAGTTGAGAAACGCCCGGAAAAAGGGCCACTGGGCTCGATAATTGGCCGAAAAAGGACTCGGACACGGCAGTACAACAACTCGGTGTTGGATGAGTCCGGATCTTGAAATTTCCTCGTAAAAATCTACTTTTGTTTGGCGACAGATTCAGTAAGAAATATTACACAAAATCTGATTTCCACCGTTGAATATATATATATTAGGAAGTTGCTGTTAAAATTTCAAGCTGATCCGAATGTTAAAAATGCGGGAAATGCAATTTTTCCGCGGCCTCACAGTGCAGAAATCTGCTCGCGGATTTTTTTTTCTTGCGAATTTCAAAAATCAGAAGGAAAAATAAAACTATTGTTAGTGTATCGTGCTTATAACGTGTTATAAAATATAACAATAAAAAGAACAGATTTGTTGATCCAGTTCGTCAATAATGACTAAATTTGGTAGCATACCAAGCCAGAAGAGTATTCACTATAATTTGTGTGTTTCTGAGTAGAAGAATACAATTAAAAGTAATATATTTATACTAATAAATGGGGATGTAACCCTAAAAGTCCATTAGACATCTTAACCATTAAGTGTCTTATCCATAAAATAATATATTTACGATAATTCTTAATATATTGCATATTATTTGTCTATATTATCTATCTATAACTGTATTGTATATTCAAAGAGAAGTATGAATATCACTATGTTCATCAAATTCATTGAAGTCCTTGAGTATGTCGTTGTCAATATTTTTTATTATATTGTTCTAATTTTGACTTTAATTTAATAGTTTTTAATTAAAATCAAACCAAACCAAACCAAACATACCCAGTATATCCCGCTCAGAGCAGGGTCTGGGGAGGGTAAGATGTACGCAGACCATGCCCCTACTTTATACGGTAGGGAGGTTGTTTCCGTGAAACCCCCCAGCTTAGTGCACAGCAAAGTATTGAGTGATAAATACAAAGAAGCATAAAAAGCTCAAAACCATACCTGAGCCCATGGATTAATTCACATGAGATTTACCTAAGTGGACTTTGGCAACTGCACTTTCGATGAACGCTGCTCCAACAGAAGAGAGGTAGACTCAGCGCACAGCTCCCTGTCAAAAATACACCACACGCAAAAGGCAACAGGATAAAATATATAATAAAAGTAAAAAGAAAAATGCAATGCTCTAGGTCAGAGTTAACCGAGACAACCCAACCCTGAGGCTCTCAACTATAACACCGTTCCCTACAAAAGAATCCACAACTCTGATCTGGCGCCTCCAAGCACACCTATCAACAGTCATGGTCTCGGAAAGGTATAGGGCCAATCTAATTTCAGTTGCTCCTCCCACGTCCTCCTCGGTCTACCTCTCCTCCTCTCCCCGACAACCAATAAACTCTCGACCCTCCTCACCGGAGCAGATGCCTGCCTCCTACGGACGTGGCCAAACCATCTCAATCTCCCTTCCCTAACTTTCGCTGAAATGGGCGCCACTCCTAGCGCGTTCCTGAAAACCCCGTTCGAGATTCTATCCAACATTGTGCGACCACACGACCAACGTAACATTCTCATTTCAGCCGCTTCCAGCTTGCTCTCAAGCGACTTCTTCATTGCCCAACATTCGGAGCCATACAACATTGCAGGTCGGATTGCCGCTCTATAGAATTTACCCTTCAACTTTAGAGGGACTTTCTTGTCGCACAGGACCCCTGTCGCTGCTCTCCACCTTAGCCACCCCGACTTGATACGATGAGTGACATCATCTTCACACTCACCTTCCTTTTGAATGATCGAACCCAAATATTTGAACTTATCCGTACGGGGTACGATCTGATCCGCAATCATTACCTCTACATCTTCCTCGTTGGCCTCACCACTAAAGTTACACCAGAACTCGGTCTTAGACCGGCTCACACGCAAGCCTTGGGATTCTAACTTAGACCTCCATAGCTCTAACTTCGAGTTCACCTCTCTTCCCGACTCCGCCACTAACACAATGTCGTCAGCAAAAAGCATGCACCACGGGACGCCATCCTGTATCCCCGCGAAATGACGTCAAGGATTAGAGCGAAGAGAAGAGGGCTTAGCGCCGACCCCTGGTGTAGCCCTATCTCAACCGGGAAATACTGGGTGTCACCAACTGGGGTCCTAACGCAAGTCCTAGCTTGGGAGTATATGTCTTGGATCGCCCTAACGAACGGCAACGACACCCTCCTCTCTACTAGGCTCCTCCAAATAACATCGCGTGGGATGCTATCATAAGCCTTCTCAAGATCAATGAACACCATATGGAGGTCCTTACGCCGCTCTCTAAACTTCTCCATAAGTTGTCTGACGAGATGAATGGCCTCAGTCGTGGACCTCCCTGGCATGAAGCCAAATTGGTTCTCTGAGATCTCAACTTCTCTTCTAACCCTGCATTCCACCACTCTTTCCCAAAGTTTCATAGTATGACTGAGGATTTTAATACCCGTATAGTTACTACAACTCTGGGTATCGCCTTTGTTCTTGAAAAACGGCACGACAATACTACGCCTCCACTCCGTCGGCATCTCACAACCTCTGAGGAGGATGTTGAACAGCTCTGCTAGCCACTGAACTCCGACTTCCCCCAGAAAAAGCCACACCTCAATAGGGATCTGATCCGGGCCTACAACCTTAGCTCTACACATTTTCATTAGGGCACCCTTAACTTCCTCCTTGTTGATGCTCTCACAAGAACTAAACGAACGAGCAGAAGATAGACTAACTCCTTGCACCACCGAGTCACTACCCCTAGCCTCATTGAAAAGTTCAAAAAATACCTATTCCACCTCTCCTTAATAGCCACATCGTTCACTAACACTTGGCCCAAATCATCCTTAATAAACTTAATGGGACCCAGGTCGCGCCGCCCTCTTTCCCTAGCTTTCGCTAGTTTAAAAATAGCATTCGCTCCTTCTTTGGTGTCTAGGCGCTTGTACATCTCCTCGTATGCCTCACATTTAGCCTTAGCCACTGCCTTCTTAGCCTCTCTTTTCGCCACCTTGTACGCTACAATCTTCAAGATTCTATCCTCCCCAGCACTAACCGACAAAAGCTCCTTAAAAAGCGCTTGTTTAGCCTTGACCTTCTTTTGGACCTCCTCATTCCACCACCATGCCTCCCTAGGTCCACTAGACCTGCCCGAAGAAACCCCTACCACCTTCTCACCCACACTCCTAATAGCATTGGCCATGCTGGACCACATAAGGTTAGCGTCGCCCCCTCGCAAAAAACCTCATTCGCGGGTCAGAGACTCCGTGAATTATGTCGCCTTCTCACCCTTCAGATCCTTCCAGAGAATCTTAGGTCTAGCTACTCTAGCCCTGCTAACAACACGACCTCCCATGGATAAATCCATAGCCAGCAGCCGGTGTTGAGAAGCACAGGCCTCGCTCCGGAACACCTCGCAATCCACGCACGCCCTAGCATCACGACTGCGCAAAAGAAGGTAGTCAATTTGCATGTTGTGCCCTCCACTACTGAAGGTGACGAGGTGCTCAGCTCTCTTCTGAAAGACAGAGTTAGCAATTACCAACTCATGCGCAGTGGCAAACTCCAACAGAGCGGAACCTCCTGCATTCCTAACTCCGAAGCCGAAACCCCCATGCGCACTATGGTAACCATACACCCCCTCACCAATGTGCCCATTGAAATTACCCCCCAAAACAATAAATTGATCATCCGAAATACACCCGACCAACTCATCTAAACAGGCCCAACATGAGGGGCATACGCACCCAAACCAACACGAGGGGCATACGCACAAACCACGTTAACCACCTTATCTCCAACCACCACTCTAATGGACATAATCCTGTCATTACACCTCTTCACTTCCACGACGTTATCCTTAAGCTCCTTAGACAAAAGAATACCCACACCATTACTCGAGTTAGCAAGGCCTGAATACCACAATTTAAAACCGTTCGCCTCCCTGGACTGCGCTCCCTTCCACCTAGTCTCCTGAATACAAGCCACATCAACCCTTCTCTTACCCAAAACATCCACAAGCTCCAAAAGCTTACCCGTCAAGGTACCCAAATTCCAACTACCAACCCGCAAAGAGCGCGACATCTACCAACACAAACGCGCAACGAAAATAAAATGTAGTAGTGAAGCCAAAAATGAAAATATGATGAGAATGAGAAAGACAATTTAAAAGCAAGCAAACCGCATACAATTCACAGTAAGTAGTTGATATATGGCTGACGAAAATGAAATTTAACAGAAAAGTACAATGATACCAGACTTCGACACGCCTTGGAAACGAGGGAGGAGAAGCCGCGGAAGTTGGCAACCGGACGACTCCTGAACAACACCCTGCAAAACACCGAAACGGTCACGGCACGGGAAGAGGCTGGCGGCGCCTGGGAGCAGCACGAGAAGATTTCGGGCAGCTTGAAAATCCGGCTGGGAAACCTGCAACACAGACAGCTAAAATACAATACTACTGTTAGATTGACAGGGAGGTATGAATGCAGCGGTGTAATGTTATTCTTCTGGCGATACGCCGGCCAGAGAAGACCAGCAGCCCGGAGCGGCGCAAGCGCCAGTTAAGGCAAAGCTCTGAGGTTAGTTAAAAATCAATTCTGTAGGCCAATCAATTGATACGGACCGGACAATATTTTCTGTAATTATCCTATAAATTAGATAACAAATGAAGTTTCATCACAAATACTTCATCAAGAATATTTCTTATCTTCAAAGATTTAATAGCATTAATTTTTTTTCTATAAATAGTGCTATAAATTAGTCTAATTAGCTTTCTACAAATTAATTTCCTATAATAATAAATATCATTCTTAACAGATTGCATATATTTACCTAATTATAAAAAATTTAATAAGCAGAAATTTTAGAACACATATAGATGGCATAATTAGTAAAATATTAGTATGTTTGTTACATAAAACTACAATCATCTTAAGTAAATTGATAAACAGGTTAATCAACTAGGATCTAATAATTTATACCTTGCCAAATATATTTAAAATATCAAGCAGAATATACTTAGAGGGGTGTATTCAATTCGAATTTTATGGGATTTTTTTGAATTTTAGAAATCTTAGGATTATTATCCTGTATTTTTATTTATAATTACATATCCATAAATTTAACTAGATTGAGTATAACTAATTACAAAACAAAAGATGACGTAGTCGATTTTAAGGATGTAGCCAATATTATCCATAAATCAAATTCCCAAATATAACATTAGTAGAATAAACATCGAAGATTTCGGTACGTTTCACTTCGGTAATGTATATTAGCAAAGTAAAAACAAACAACAACTTCACTTTTTAATTTACTGAAGTAAAAAAGCCGCATAGACTTCAGTAAATGGTACCAAACAAAAAAGCAGGAGCTATTTAGAAATTTTAAGTTACAAAGAGTTCGCTAATTTGATAATTACTGAAGTAAAAAGTGTGAAATTTTATTTTTTACTAAAAAAAATTTACACTAGCGAAGTGTATGTCTTGAGACCGGAAATTAATATTTTGAGCTTCAATTTTTTTTATTCAGGCTCCAAAAAATACTTAGCTCAGTTTTTTTTTTAAACGAAAACGTTATTTTAGTAAATGGTATTTCAAAATTTGAAATATTTTGCTTCATCTTACTTTAGTTTGATTTTAGGGATTTAAATTCTGCTATTCTAGTCAATTAATCTGATATGTTGATTAATTTTTGAATTTTGAAGCCATTTGTCGTCTTAGTCTTACTCTGTACAAATCGACTTTATTTAGTTTCTACAACATTCGCTTCAAGGAGATGAAGAAAATGGAATGCTTTGCTGGTGATATGATCGATGATGATGATTTATCTAAAAAATCTGGGATCGGACTGCCCTTCATCTAATTCTGGTGAGATCTATCTAATTTGGATTTTGTAACTTGCATGTTCGACGATCTCTGTTCTCGGTGATATGTCTATATGTTGCTGTTCTGTTCTTGTGGATTATGTGTTGGTTGGAATTGTTGGCAATCAATCTACGAATGGGTTGGATGAATTGTTGGCTGAATGTGTTGGCCGAATTGTTGGTTGGATTGGCTGGAATATGTGATGTGTTGGATAAATCTATGGATTTCTAAACTATCACTTGAAATATGTATGATTCCGCGATAACAAGTGAGACAAATGATATATACAATTTCTGAAGAAAAGAAATTGGCATTAGAGAAAATATCAATGTAAATGACGTATAAAATTCACCACTTATTAGACCAGAAGTCTACTAATCCCAATACTTTCAATATTTACATGTTTAAATTTACGTGTTTGGTGTTAAAGTCTATTTATATTTTTTTAATATTTTATTTAACTATATGTTTATTTATGATATATATACTGAAGATATATTAATACAAAAATTCACACATATTGTATGATAAATATCACAAATTACTAGTAAATATCATGAAGTACATTTATACACTTAAAATTGTATTATTTTGAGTTGACCAATTTTTATCAACATCTTATAGATGTTTGATTAATTGCATAATAATTATTGCACTTTCTTCTGGAAGAAGAGTAATAACGATAGTCATTACATATTATATTGATGATAATACTTGTCATTGATATAAAATTATTTGTAATGATTCTTTTAATACATTACATTAATATATTTTCATGGTTTCCTGAAGAAACATTAATTTATAATTTTAATAATCCAGAAGATTGTTAAAAAGAAATTGTTGATGTTCTTGATAAAAGACAACGATATATAGTCATATTTTTATGATAGTATTTATGATAAACACATCAATTAAAGTTAATATTCCTGAAGAATATTAAACAAAAAAAAAGGCATTATTTTGAATATTTTCTATATGGCCTTGTGTTATTGAATTGCTTTTATTATCACCATATTGATATAAATTGTTGCTCATGACGTAGCACAATTAATACTTTTAATTAATATTTACATACTCTTTAGAATATTTTATCTTTTGGGTGTTATATGCTTATAAATTGTTGCTTCCTATGTAGCATAATTGATACTTTTGAAGAATATCACATACTCTTGATGAGTACTTCATATTTTCGGTAATATATGATTATCTTTGATTTAAATTGTTGCTCCTGAGTTAACAAAATTAATATTTTTGAAGAAAAATACATGTTCCTGGAGAGCAATTTAGAAGTTGCATGTATTTATTTCAAATAAAAAACATATAACTTTATGTTATATTGATTTGTTCAATTTCTACTTGAGGAATTGAAAGACAATCCCCGAAGGATTGGTATAATTTCATATGGCAATATTCTTATTGTCGGCTCTAAAAGGAGATTTATTCAATGAGTATCGAATTAATTATAAGCGGAATATTATTTTATCCAATGATCATGTTGCGATGAATTTTAAATTTAAGTATCTATATCAAAGGCACAATATTTGGGTCACCCCCTCTGTTATTAGTGCACCTCCTGAAGAGGATTGGTTTTATAATCCAATTCCAACTATCTCCGACATTAGGAGGAGATATGAAATATAAATAAGAGAAAGTCGGAAAATTCTCGTTGGGTTGGATATTTAAATTTACGCACTATGAACTCGAAGTTCAACAAGTTATTGATTGCCAAAGAAGTGATGAAATCTCATATACCAGTTGTATATGTACCATAAAGAATTAAAGTCGAATGTGAACGAAATATATTTGTTGATACTCCTCGACGCCAGAAGCGTGAGAGACGTATTCTTTATTGGTATTAAAGATAAAATCCACGGAATACAAATAGATTAAACTATAACATCACTTCAAAAACCTCCTATAGAGGATCGTTTTGAAGACGAGAATCTCAATACCTTAATTTGCACGTGCACTAAATAATTACAGTATTGGAATTATGGAACGACCAAATCAAATGTTATGGGAAATGTTGAATATTTGATTCTGTTGAAGTTTTCATGGACTTTGTGAATATGAGAGAATTGTTTATAAGAATGATAGTTGTCGACAACACTTTGTGTCTCAACAATTGCTAGTGGAGTGCATGAAGCACTAAATAAAATCTAAGCAATTGAGACAGAGCTTAACTCGCAAAATAAAATAAAGTGGTGAAAGATAAGCGAGATTAGCATATCAAGGGTTTAAGCGCATACCCAAAACATATTCTCCCGCTGGCACTACATCTCGTCATTTAATATACATATGACAATTATTATGAATATAGATATTCAATTAGTGACATCATCACCACATTTTTCTATGGGTCATTGGACGCGAATATCTATATGAAAGTCCCTGACGGACTTGAGGTTCCTAAAGTGATAGGAACATGAAATTCGCAACATGTACTATTTTGAGTTATAAATATTTATACCTTTTGAGATAGTATCGTGGGTCAACCGACTAAGTGAATTCCTCCTGAAGAGGATATATGTGAATTATTTGAACTCATGTCTAAAGACAAGTTCAAAATGAAAAACTTAGATAAAACTACGTATTAGTATTGTCTCGACTTGTAGATGGAGCATATATGATGGAAAAATTTTATCCATTTAGCTACCTAAAGGTTGTCTTACCACTTGAAGTGGATACTGACTCATATAGATCTCAAGAATATAACAAAGATATAAGAGGACCAGAAGTTCCGTACTTGTATGCTATTGAAGCATTACATTATCAGGCCTGATACACAATTTAAAGTTAACATGCTAGCGAAATTTAATATTTCTCTAATAAGGACAATGTGGAATGGTGTTAACCATATTGGTCTATTACATGAAAGAAATTGAGATTCGATATTGGTGGCTATTAGGGTATTATGATCTCATATTTGTTCTCATACTGCCTATTTATTATGATGAGAAATATTCTCCATTTATGTGTTGCATATAATGTTTGGGCAAGCAAGATGAAATTTATTTCCACATGAGCTTCAGAAGAGCAATAATAATAATCTAACATCTCTCCATGTCTGAAAATTATATTCATGGTATTGGAGTGCAAGATTGTTATCTTGAGGGGGAGAAGTGATAACTTCTAAATTAACTTGAAGATTATGTCGACACTGAAGGTCAAAAGGTCCCGAAGACCAAATGGTTGTACTCTTTTTCCCTTCCTAAGTTTTTTCCCACCGGATTTTCTTAGTTAAGGTTTTTAACGAGGCAACATGAGCAAATTTATACTATGTACTTTTTTCCTCTATCGATTTTTTCCCATGGGCCCCATGCTATTTGGAGGCGAGCATGCACATATAAGGCACTTCGCCCTCTCTCCGCTAGTCGATGTGGGATATCACAATCCACCCCCCTCAAGGGGCCCGACGTCCTTGTCGGCACACTCGCACTACACGGCAGAGTGGCTCCGATACCAAATTGTCACATCCCAAGACCGCTCCGCCGTAGCATGATATTGTCCGCTTTGGGCATTCTCCTTTGAGCTGGCCCTCACGGTTTTGTTTCTGGGGGTTTTTCCGAAGGAGTTTTGATGAGGCATGAATATCATAATATTCAAGAGGAAGTATTGTATGAAGACGATGTCACTTGTATCTCAAAGGTAGATACATCATTATTCACTAAAGTGATTAGTCGGCGAACTTATTCACAAAGGCGTGGCCGAAATCAACATTCAGAAGACTAGTACACAAGATCGGAATGCGTCAACTCAAAGATCTTATGTAATCGATTTCAGGGGGAGTAGCTGTACTCTTTTTCCTTTGATCGGGTTTTTTCCCACTGGGTTTTCCCGACAAGGTTTTAATGAGGCAACATGTATTAAAGGTCATTCAAGGGGGAGTGTTGTAATTAATATATTTATTAATGAATGACCTTTATACCCCCGAAACCCTAGATGTGTACCTATAAATAAAGGCCTTTGGCCCTCATAAGAATACACACATTATTCTTACTCTCTTCCAATTTCTCTCTTTTTCTCTGAAGTTCATAACACTGAAGAGTATATTTACCCACAATTTAGTAAAAATGAGATGCATGTTTTCCTACATTTGTTGTGTTTTGCATTATTCTAATTCTATTATTCATGGAAATGCTTATGGATTCTAAACTGGTAAAATAAAATTAAATTTGGACTCTATTTTTTTCTTATTTAGTTCACATATTTTATTCTCATTATTCTTTATATCTTATATTTCAACGAGATCTTCTGAATATCTTTTGACATATCATACTATGATATCAGAGGATGTCTGCTATTTTGAATACTTACAAATATTTTTTACTGTAATAGTTCACTATTTTCTTGAATCTCGACCTCCCCCTAGATATGTAACACCCCCAAGTTATTCAGGGTATGTTACAACGACGTGAGCCCCGCCGTGGGACCCACAAGACTATTTATACGCGGAACTATGAACTTTGACCGAGGAGGTCTAATACAATGAAATGAAGGACAATACAAATGGTATTCAAACCATAACCAATATATATCCAAAAACAACACATCACAATTCAATACCTCGGAAACACAGGCCGGAACATTAAGGAAACTGAAAACAGTGCTCGAGTATTCAAAAACCATTCAAGTACAACAACGCTGAATGGAGGAAAAATAAAACATAATCAGAGATAAGACACAGCATCACATTTGCCCATCATCTTAATGCCGATCCGGTACATGCCTATCAGCTCTCCTGGATCCTGAAATACATGAAAAGTATTTCCCCCATAAAGGGGTTAGCCGTAGAATAGCTAGTACAAGTATATCGAATATGAAACACAATACTTCTCGACAATAAAGTAAAAGTAACCATCAATTCATCATTTCAAGACTAGTATTCTGGAATAACTAAATCTCATTTCAATACATACATGATTAACCATGGAACCGCACCAAAAGCAACGGAACCCTCTGAGGCCCCGTCGGACCCTCCCAGAGTGGCTAACTCAAACTATTCATGGAACCGCACCAAAGGTCACGGAACCCTTTGAAGACCCATCGGTCCGTCCCAGAGTGAATAAATACAATCATACAATTCATATACCTCACTTTCAAAGTCGAGAACGTACAATCATAAACATATACTTGCCTTTGAGACATCGAGAATCGGAAGGAGAAGAGTATAAGTTTGGTAGGTCCAAGAATGCACTTCCGGCACCTAAACGATTCGTAAGGAACAAGATAATCAATAATCCATACTCAAATTACACGAAGAAACTCCCGAAACCCGCCCACGATTCACGAAGATAATCACTTAGAGGTTTGAAAATCACCCAAACCCTCTCAAGTTCGAACAAGGTACAAAACCATCCATATAGTCGTAGAGAAAACATGGGTACGGGGTAGATATATCACAATCTCAAAGATTTCAAGCTCCAAAATGGATAAATCGGATGAATCTAAGAAAATCCCTAAAAATTTCCAAAACCAGGGTTCTAAGGATTTACCTTGATTTGGAAAATAGAAATGGATTAGATGTTGTGTAATCTTTATTATTCAACCAAAGATGATGATAGTTGAAGAAGGATCGCTTCCAAACGCCCCAAATCGTCCTCTCCCGGGCTCTCCCGTCGAAATGAGTGAAAAAAAATGAAGAATGACAAGTGCAGGGTCAACTGTCCCTTATATACTGTGTTCAGTCTAGCGCACGCTATGCCTCAATATTAGCGTGCGCTAACGGGGTCACCCGGTAGTCCAGTGACTTCTGCCAGCATCGTTAGCGTGCGCTACACGTTCTGTAGCGTGCGCTAACGCCTTCTTTTAGCATGCGCTAGTCGATAATTAACATGCGCTACCTGGGAGTTGGTTCCCAGAAATTGGAGTCCGGAACCTACTGTCCTCTGCCCTTCTCGAGCCTTAGCGTGTGCTACCACGATTGCTTAGCGTGCGCTATTAATACAGCTGGCGCTCACTATCTTCTACACATAGTGTGCGCTACGAATCTTCCACTCCAGTCCAATACCTACTGGACTGTGTGCCTCAAATACACTAGTAGCGTGCGCTACTAGTACTCAAATAGCGTGCGCTATTAAGGGAACGTAGCGTGCTCTACGCCTCACACACAGGTGATAACACCGCATCCAAGATCCAAAGCGGCAACGATCCAAACAAGAAAGAGTAAGTCCCAAATGATATGAACTCCAAGGTCAATCTCAACTTACTAAACACTCATAACAAGTGTCAAAAATCACAGAAGTACCAAAGCGGAAATTTACAAAAAAGTACGGGTATTACAAGATAAGCCAAGATAAACCATGAGCCATAATAGAAGAGTTTGCCCACAAATGAATAAATATTTCATAGTAGCCTTATTGGACCTACATCTTTCTTGGTATATAATAGGTAGGAGCATAAACCGAAACATTATAGAGACCTTTTTGAAAAACAAGATAGTAAGGGTGTGTTCAGTAACCGAAAATTATTTTCAGTTTTCCATCTCTAGTTTTCTCAATTTTCTAATTCCCAAAAAATTATGAAAAACCGAGAAAATTTTCTGGAAAATTTTGGAAAACACGGTGATGTTTTAAAAAAAAAGTTTGTAAAACTATCAAAAGTAGTTTTCTAAATTTTAGTTGTATTTTAGAAAACCCGATTTTCTATTTTTCTTAGAAAAATATGTAATTTGAACATGTTTTTTTTACATTTCTAGTTTAAGAAAAAAAGAATTCCAGAAAATTGGTTTAATTTTCTGTTACTGAATAGGGCCTAATAATCTCGCTCACCTCTATCGCCCACACTGAATTTGCAAATAAATAAAAGAAGAGAATACGTGGGGGAACTATAAGAAAAGACTGCAAAGCGGAACCAAATAAAGATGCTGCATGGGAGAATTATAAAAGTATGTTACATATGAAAACCATAAGGAAACGATACACATGAAATCTATCTATAATTATAGACGATAACTTTTGCTTTCTTATGGCCAAAAAAGAAAAAAGAAACCAACAACAATTCTCGACCTATGTCACATTGGGCATGAGCATCAGTTCGCCATCTTTAAAAAAAGGAAAAATAACTGAAATAGAGCCTGAACTTTGCCCATTTTATCGCTTAAGTGACAAAACTTTTAACCGTATCAAGTTGAGGCCTCAACTTTCCTCCGTTACACTCAGTAAGGGACTCTGTTATGTTAAGTCTGTTAAGTGTTAACGGATTGCTGACGTAGCCGTTAAATGCCACGTGTCAGCAGTCCATTGGTTGGTCAACGCACAGACGTGACAGTTTGACTTTCCGGTCATCTTCTCCGGTGAAGTTAACTCTTCCGGCGAAGTTGATTTTTCCAACCAAGCCCATTTTCCCAACTAAATTCATATTTTTCAACCATTTTATACACTCATTTTTTGGATATATATATATATACCCTCCCGAAAAATGTGAGTGGCTCTGTACTGAATGTCTCAGAGAATGTGTCGGATACACATAAGGGTGTGACGAACCTGCCAAGAGCCCCGATGGCCAGATGAAAGCAGGATTACCACGGCAGCAGGGTCAAGCTCAATCCAAACATGTATCGATCTCTTGGAAGCCAAAATCAGCCTTATAGCAAGCGCCTGGATCTCCGCATCGAAGCTCGAAGAAGCCTGAAAGAGGAATGGAAAGCAAGAAGGAGCTCTCCACGATGATCTCTAATCAGACCCCCCCACCAGCAATATGAGTATCTCTATCAAATGAGCCATCCGTGCCCAGCTTGATCTAAGGAGTCTCGGGTTGAAGCCAAACAACTGGGACGGGGCAGTGTGTCTGGGCGGGGGAAGAAGAAGCTCGCTGAAAACGATCGGGAGACGAGAACCCCGCCCAGAACTCTGGAGAAATAAGCCCCGCAGCAGCTAATACTGAAATATGACGCTCCACCTGCACAATAACATGAGAACCAAGAAAAGTAACAGCCCTATACTTTACACTATTCCTCTCTGTTGAAAGTTGCGTGCCTAAAGTGTGTGCCATGTGAGAAAAAACTCAGAATCTCAAAAATATTATCAGTATGGGGTAAGGATAAATGTGTCCATGCGCCAAAATACTCCCACACGTCACGAGCCACGTCACTCTCCAAGAAAATGTGGGCTAGGGTCTCAGTATGGTAGGTATGGGTAGAGGTATTGGTACAACATGAGCATCTGGAAGCCAAGGAAACGCCCCTCCACTATAGCACATCATCAGTCGGGATCCGTCGCAATAGTAATCGCCATATGAACACCAATATCGTAGGTGTAAGTAAGGCAGTCCAAATGGCCCCGAAAATGAGATTATCCTGATCCATCACCCTAATGTGAGACCAAGCTAACGTCAAAGAGAAAGCACCCGAAGAGGTAAGTGTCCAACACATCATATCCGAATCCTCCTCGGCAATGGGAGTCGTGAGAATCTCCTGTATGCACTAAGGGGTAAATCCTAGCTCCTCACCAACAGCGGACTCTAACCTACCCCTGTCCCAACTCCCATCAACCCAAAGCTCATTAATCCTAAGGTGGGGTCTACCAGTAATCTGACAATAAGACGAAATCGGCCTATCCCCAATCCAAGTGTCGTCCCAAAAACTGACTTCCCCGCTGCCACTACCAGGAGTAGGGTTGTCTAAAAGGTTCGTGGTTAGTGGTTTTAACCGGAACCTAACCGAACCGACATGGTTCCGGTTAACCGAGAACCACTATTTGTGGTTAGGGTGCGGTTTGTGGTTGTTACTTCAAAAAAAATAGTTAGTGGTTAACCGGAACCGAATGGTTTCAGAACCACAGAACCACAAACCGAAATTATGATAAATTAATAAATTATAATTATATATTTTTATCCTAAAAAGAAATTCAATTGAATTAATAATATGTAAATCAATTACCCCCACATCAATTCTCCGTTTGTGATTGTTTTGCATTTTTATTGTTGGATTTATGGATTAATTTTGACTTACACTTGTTGGATTTATGGATTAATTGTGTTGTTGTCTACCATTGTTTTAAAAGATTAATTTTAGCATTTTAGAATTGATTATTTCAGTTTTTTCGGATAAAAAAAAGAAAAATGTTTTTAAGGTTAACCGAACCAGAACCATATATAATCGGTGTGGTTCCGGTTAACCGAAATTTAAAGGGGTGTGGTTAGTGGTTCCTATTTTGGGGCGTTTATGGTTCCGGTTAACCAAAAATTGTGGTTCGGTTAATCGAAACCGAACCATTCGACACCCCTAACCAGGAGTCCAACAAATGAACTCCTGAGCCTGAATACCCACGCAGAGGAGACGGTGCCAAGGGTGGCTGGCATGAGCTTTAAGAGCAGTACGCATAGGCGTAAAAAGGCCAACAAAGCAGTATTTGCGGAGCATAAACTGCAACCACAAAGATGTGCCCGCGCTAGGCCTGTTATCGGTCCGGATCGGTCCGAATCTTGACCTACCCGGTCTCTGACCGATAAGCTTATCGGGTAATCGGGAACCGATCCTATAGCTTAATGGATCCGATATTGTTCCCGGGAACCGATCCGGTAATCTTATTGGGGAATCGGGCCGATCCAGTAATATTATCGGGTACCCGGATCGATCCAGACCGGATGTCCCCATTACCAATTTCATCTAATACTGACCCAAATTCAGGAACCGATAACCCGAAATCATTCTTTTCACAATCAAAAAACAAGGAAAAATTATCTAAGTCATAATTCCTAATGAATAACTACTTTCATGTATTCAAATATATAAGTTCACAACTTCAACCATGCTTTAAGTTCATCAAAATACCAGCAAAAAGATAAAATCCGGCATTTTTGTTTTTATTATGCTTTTCTTATCGAGTTACCGGTCCGGATCTTATCGGATGCCAGATCTCGATATGGTATCCATTCCCGGACCGATAAACTTATCGGTCCGGATCGGTCTGGGTTTTTTTAGACCGAATCTCGATCCGGATCTCGGATCTATCCACCCGGTAACAGCCCTAACCCGTGCGAAGGCGCCACCAGAGCTTATAACTAAAAGCTCTCGCCATATCTGAAAGGCTCCGAATCCCGAGGCCTCCATCAGAGACCGGGCGGCAGATCTGTCGCCAACGGACCCAATGCGTCTTCCTCTTAGGACCATCCACACCCCAGAAGTATCTCGCAATTATCTGCTCGAGCTCCTGGATAACATACTGAGGTGGGTCCAACACCTGAAGAAGGTGCAGAGGAATCGTGCAGAGAGTCCTCTTAATAAGAGTCAAGCGTCCCCCAAAAGCAAGGTGGCGATGGGACCAACCAGAGATCCTATCCAACACCCGTTGCTTCATCCCAACAAAGAGCTCTCGTCTCATAAAGCCTTTGTAAATAGGTGCACCAAGATAGGTGATGGGGAGATCACCCTTGCGGAAACCAGTAAGATTATGAACTGTCGGATGCCAACGAGGCGCATGCTTAGGAGCGAGAATAAAAGTGCTCTTTTGGATACTAACCATCTGCCTGGAGGCCATGGAATAGTGATCCAGGAGACGCATAAGGTCAACAAGACCATCATCCACAACCCATATGAATATAATGATGTCATCGGCATAGGAGAGGTGCGAGACGTGGAAGGGCCATCCGACAGTCCTATACCTCATCAAATGATGGTCCCGAATGAATCAATCCAAGCAACGTGATAAATAATCAGCGGCAAGCACGAAGAGCGACGGAGAAAAAGGGTCGCCCTGATGCAAACCCTGACTGGAGTCAAAATAGCCGGCCGGACTGCCGTTCACAGAATGGAGAACGTGCAACTCTCGACACAGTGACAGATGAATATAATCCATCTAGTCGGGAAATCCATCCTCACCAGGACCTCAGGTAAAAAATGCCAGTGAACCCTATCGTACGCTTTAGCCATGTCTAGCTTCAGCGCAAGGTTTGGGACAACATGAATGTCCGAGATGTGGAGGTCGTGAATCAGTTCCTGGGACAAAGGATATTATTAGTAATAACCCACCCCTGAACGAATCTACTTTGGTTCAGAGAGATAACAAGAGGGAGTACAGAAGCGAGATGAGCGTTGAGGATTTTCGTGATAATCTTATTGGTCTCATTACATAGACTAATAGGCCGGTAATCTGACCAACCACTCGGAACATGATTCTTCGGGATCAAGATGACCGTGGTGGGGTGAAGCAACGGATGTTGGATAGGATCTCTGGTTGGTCCCATCGCCACCTTGCTTTTGGGGGACACATGGCTCTTATTAAGAGCACTCTCTGCACGATTCCTCTGCACATTCTCAGGTGTTGGACCCACCCCTCCTCTCGTGTCCCGTAAATGAATGCTCGGTACCGTCATTGGCCAACATCGATATAACCCTCGTGCGATAATTCATTATCGCTCCATGTCTATCAAGCCAGTCGTCACCGAGGATCAAATTCTCATCAATGATATCAACGACGATCAAATTCGAAGGCCACACTCTTTCTGCAATTATCACTGGACAGTCTCTAACCTCCCTATCCCCCATAATTCTATCCCCACTAGGAAATTTAACTACAAAAGGTTCACAAACAGACAAGCATTCAATACTCAATCGATGCACACAATTCAAAGAGATGAACGAATGAAAAGCATCAGAATCGAAAGCACTCTAACTAGATGAGAGAGAACATAAACGGTACCTGTAGCCATGGTAGCCTCTGGATCATCCACTCTCCTCATCTCGTGAACACGGGGCTGTGCTGAACCAGCACTAGAGGCTCCCCCTCTAACGGACTGACCCCATCCTCTTTCCCGACCGAAACTTTGAGACGGCTGGCCAGCTGATGACTTCTGATTAACACTTGGTTCTCCAAGCGTAGGAATGGATGCCTGAACCCCAAGTGTATTTTCTCCCTCGGTACAAAATACAGATTTATGGCCCAAATTATAACATTTCAGAGGAGGCAGGTTGCAATCACGACTGATATGGCCCTACTGGCCATAGTTAAAACATGTCACGACTCGGTTGGTAACACTAGGTCCGGTGCTAAAATTCCAATTGCCTCCAAACGCATGGTAAGACTTTCCAGATGGGTAGTTCGCCGATTGAGATTTTTGTTGGTTGTTATTCTTACTGCCCGAAAAATTCCGGAGGTCTTCTGCTTCTTACCTTTACTAGCCGTCTCCGTAGCCGCGAAGGACATATCATAGGCCAGTGCTTAGCCATCTCTCTGCCCCAGTATCCGCCACATGAGGTGGGTTGTTGAGTTGAACTGCTTGGGTCAAGAGAGCTATTTGGTTAGCCACTTGCTGTAATATAGTGGCCACACCTATACCCGCATCATTCTCTGAGGAATTCCCCTGACTGGCCGACTGGTCCAGCTGACCATCGATACTAGGATGAACTGAATTCGACAAGGTAGGAGTAGTGGATCCAGCATCCGAACCGAGAGACATAGCCGCCCCACCAGCTGCGCCATTTCCTCGACCGCGTCCGCGTCCTCTACTAGCTGACATTCTAAAAGATAGAAAAAGAGGAAAATATATAAGTACAGTTTAGAATATAACCGTCATGGTGACCGGTTCCCTACATTACAAAGTCGGAAGACAAGACAGTAAAGACGATAAGAAGGATAAGAGAACTTACGAGTACCGATCGTACTAAGATGATCGCAGTGCGATGATACTGTGTTTACAAACAATGTGACTAGACCCAAAAGACCAACAACCTAGGTATCCATAAACCTAGGCCTGATACCATATTCTGTAACACCCCCAAGATATTCAGGGTATATCACAGCACCGTGAATCCCATCTGGAACTCACAAGGCTAAGTTCATACAAAATCCATAGCAAAAGAACATCAAAAACCACCAATCATTCATTGGATTAACCGATGAAATTCCAACGATAATATTTTAATCCACAATAAACGACAAGTTCAATATAACTGACAGCAGAAAACAACCCCCTATAGTACTCGAGTATCAACTAATAGTTTGTGACAAAGGAAAATCTCAACGACCAGACTCAAGAAAGACCACAATGACTCTCCACAGTATCACGCCTGGCCGTCATCGTCGTACTGCACCGGTACTCGTCCAATCGCATTCTTCATATGTGAAATACATGAAACATATTTCTCCCAGTTGGGGTTAGCCATGGAATAGCGAGTACAAGTAATACAAACAAACTCTTACATCTTACAATATCAAAGTACATGTATCAATAGTTTTCAAAAGCAATTAAGATAATGATTTCCGGAAATGCAATATCTATAAATGTATCACAGAAATATAAATCCTCCCGATTAACCGTGGTCCCAACCATGCGCGGATCCCTTCGAGGTCCCGTTAGACCCTCTCGGAGTGGTTAACCCAAATATTCATGGACCCAACCAAACGCGGATCCCTCCGAGGCCCCGTCGAATGCTCCCGGAGTGAACGTATATGCTCTAACACTCATATACATCACTTTGCACATTTAAGAATGTAAGTTCGTAAGAATTACTTGCCTTTGAGACATGTCAAGATGTTTTGAGATGGTAAGCAACCACCGTTGAAGGAACTCGGAGATTTCGAACCTAGACGATTCGTAAAACGACTATCAACAACAATATGATAGGAATGAAAATTGAAATACGCCTAAAAACCCCGCCTGCGATTTATGTAATTCACCAATATACACATAGAGAGCAGATTATAACCGAACCCCCTATATTCCACAAGAACTCAAAAATTATACCAATACATTCGTAGGGATGTAATATCCGGAGATATACAAATCATACCCATCAAGATTCTATGATTAATTTGGAAAATAACGGAGGAAAAAGTAAAAACCCCAAAATCCCGAATCTAGGGTTCTGAGAAGGATCACCTCGATTCGACGGAGAAGGAAGGTTGAATGTTGGTTAAATCACGTTAGGAACTCGGTGATGATGTTGGATGTGTTGGGATTCCGAAAACAAAATCGAATACGCAGCGGAATAATAATAAAGAATCCCAAACAGGATCGATCAAGTAACATATATACGAAAGAAAAAACGAAGATAAAAGGATCAAGGTCCCATACCTTTGAAGCCTTTGATAATATCTTCGTAAGTTGATGATGATCACGAACCCGAGCACGAGCACGAAATCCCTTCGTCCCCAAAACCGAAAATATGATGCCTCTACGTCACCACGCATCGGAAGTTGCCCGGAAGAATCTATAAGGCTCCGTTCTCCAAGAACACGGTTAGGGAAACTCGTAGGATTTTTTCTTTCTTTATTTTTCTTATTTTCTCTCAACTCCAAGATAATGAAAAATCAAGAAAAATTTCTCTCCCCTCTCTTGAACTTGCTCTCGGCCGAATCATCCTCACAAAGGTGGAAATGTGTTGGTGATTATATGTTGGTGAAGATGATAATGATATCAGAACACCACAAGACAAAAGGGAAGATATAATATCAAAACAATATCTTCACCTAATCACCAAGGTTGGAATAATGCGGAAAGTCTTAATCAAAGACTACACTCCATGTGAGAAAAAGACAAAGGGGGCAGCCACAAGAAATTTCCAAGAAATGGGCCGAGTCACTCGGCTCGTGTACCGGACGTTCGTCAAACGAATCCATTAAATACACTCCATTTTATTTCCAATGTATTTATACTAATTAATCAATCCAATTAATTAATTACATCAAATACAAATATATTTCTCTAAGAAATATAATTTATGAATTAAATTAATTACCCAGTAACTTAATTTCAATTCGTAAGGCTGCTATTTGATTTATCCAATAAATCATAATTAGATATCCAATATCTAATATTATTATAGAGATAATAAATTCACTTCGGCGACCGGGTATTGCCTATGGAGTGTGACTTCGGTTGAGGGAAATGAGAGAAAAAAATAATTTTTGTTGTGAAAATAAAAATTGAGACGAGACAGATGTTCCTGCTATTGAAAAGATTTCTAGAGTTTTACCTGTTTGTGTTTATGATGTATTTCTAGGAACAGGAAAATGGCGATGGCGAGTTCTTGTGGATATGTGAGGAAGACGAGGATACGATATGCCGTGAGATTTGCAGTGTTTGTGTGTGTTTTGATCTGCTGAGTATGAGTTATTTATACAGAATTTATTAACTAACCCTCCATGATGTATAATTCCCCACTAAGATAGTCCATTATCTGCCAACTTCTTCAACTCCACTTCTGCAATGTGAGAACGTGTGTTCTCCGTGGAAAAATTTCTCTTTTTTTTTTTCCGTTTGGGCCATGGGTATTGGGCTGAATATTTATTATAATAAGGGAAATTTACATATAGTACATTTTACTTAAATATTACATTAATAATATTATTCAGTAATATTTATACAAGTAACATCTTTTGGATTTTTATTTACAAGAATAAAATCGTCTAATCATATTCAGTTTTTTTTCTCTTTCTTAGTGCAATTAATGAGTCCTTATCACATCCCTTAAAATGTGCAACTAAAAAAATATTTTTTTCCATATATTTTATTTCCTTACCAATTTTTTCTCCATCTCGTTTTCTCTCATCTCCCTACTTCTCCATCTCTATAGTTCCTAGAGATCTCAATATAAATCTAAACTCTAAATTAAAAAAATGCAGTCCATCTTCTCTACCCCGTTCATCATCCATATTTGATTGTCCATCATATTCACATGGAAGCCTCAGCCCCCCCCCCCCCACATACCAGACCACGAAGTTGAGTGGCGATGACGGTTGGATGGAACTATGGAATACAGCGGCGGCGGCGGGTTTCATACGGATCCTAGATTTGATTTTTTTATTTACGATTTATGGTGGGTTTGTTTTTTCACGCGGCAGGATTCAAGATTTATTGGATTGGAAGTCTATAATTTGGTTATGGAAATTTTTTTCAAGCGGTCTCTAGAAATTTTGGCTAGTTGATGTTCAACAGTTGGCCGGAAAATTGAAAGGTAATTTGGAGGTGGTCAGCCAAGGTTAGCTTTTGGTGTTTAATGAATTTATTAAATATGTTTTTCTTTGAGTTTGGGTTATACTGATTCTAAATATATGTCATTTTGCAGTTGGATATTGAAGAATGTTTGGCTGGTTACTCAATTACAAGATTATGGATACTCATTCACATGTAATATTGTGAAGTCCACAATATTATATCAAATTGTAAAATCCTCATTTTATAGTGTTATGTTTACATACTAAATTTTATATGATCGTGTAAGTTTACTACAATGGTGATATTATTTCTCAAATCTTAATACATGCTCGTGTACTTCATACTCACTTTTTTTTCGTTATGCTTCATATTTATTTGGTCATGTATTTCTACATAAATGGTGCGCTTCATTATTTATTTTATATGTATAAATAACTAGCGACAGTTCGCTTCTTCAAAATTTTACATTTCCATGACTTTATAATGTTAAGTATTAATATATTAACGAGCCTACAAAAAGGAATCTAAATGTACATACTAAGGTAACCAATATAGAACAACAATATCCACAAATGCAATATTCACGTAACCAAACTACACTTGAAATTACTCATAATTATATACAACTAATTTTAGTTATAAAATATAAACTAATTACTTGTATCCAAATGGAATAGCTGGTAACTCAACTACTACTTGTAAGTATTCAACTAGAATATATTCGTAAATTTATCGAACCCAGCCGCCCAAAATCACAGCAACTACCATCTTCGCATTAAGCCGGCCACAATTTTACACATCCATATAAACTATTTATTGAGCAAACATAACTGGTATCTAAGTACAACAACCGAGTAACTAACTACACTTGTAAGTATCCAACTGGAATATTTTTAGAAATTTTGTATCACTACTTTTATTATTTATAATAAATAAATTAACAAACTTGAATAACTAATATTCAAATGCAATATTCATGTAATCATACTACATTTGCAAGTATCCATAGATTGTTGTTGGTGTTGGAATTTGAACAACTCAATATTCAACAATAAATGGTATCCAAATGTTTATATTTAGTATCAAACTACATTTGATATTATCCATAATTTTATACCTTCATTTTTTATTGTTTAATATAAGAAAGAATTAACAAAAATAATCGTCTTTGAAATGCAGTATGCAGGTAACCAAAATATTGCTAACAAATATCCTCAGGCCTTTAGAAGTTTCAGTTGATAAATATTGGAGATATATTAATATGAAAATCATCTTCTTTTCTAAAATACAAATAATGAGCAGTAACCATAACATTATTGTAAATAAATAAACTATACCACAAGAATTTAATGTTCAAAATTTATTGTAAAGTTTAAACAAGTAATATAGTAACAGGAAGTGTCCATCTTCATGTATTTCAGTAAACAGTATACATTCGAAAAGTATCCACACCAAATCCTCATTCCCAAAAATAGTCTCATCCTAACCAAAACAGAATCAACCGATGACCTAATTCTGGCCAACATGAAATCCATCCCTCGAACCTAGCCCAACTATCAAAATCAAAAACATCAAGATTAGTCCATTGCTCTTCAATGATTTTGAAAATGCCAATTCGTGAAAAGAGAACTAGCGCAAATTTCCAGCGCCTCCCGGGCCCGTCAGTGCTTGAATCTGCCTACGTGATGCTATTGGACCATAGCCATCGGAAAAATAAAAAATAGAATAAAAAGAAAAATAAATGGTATCCATGTTCCTAAATTTTGAGAGAAAAAGAAGTTCTGGAAATAATTCCTGAATTGCGGGAACATATTTGCAATACTATGTTGCAGAGAAAAAAAAAAGATCTTTGGGGGAAGAGGTGAACATGTCTGCAGAGAAGAAAAAAGAAAAAAGAGAAAAAAGGGTTTGAGATGGAGGGGAGAGAAGATATGAAAGGGTTGGAAAACGTTGCTGATTTGTAGGGATTGAGATGGTGGTCCTTTTTTATTGTGGAGAAGTCTTTTTTTTTATTGTGGAGAAGACATTGTTATATTTGTAAATATTTTTTTTTTCTGTTTTATTTTTGTAATTAGTTTGTATAAGTTGTATAGAGGTGTAAAGTTCCCTATCATGAATTAGGCTTGTTAATTAATTTGGAATAAATGAACTTAAACTACATGTATGAATGATGCTTGAAGTGGGCTTGAACTTATAATGATTGGGCTTAATAAATAATTATAGGCTCAACTGATAATTAAAATTTAATTATTATTCGATATGTACCATAAAAATATAATTAATAAATTTAGAAATAAATTTATAAATTTAGCGGGTAACATCCTACCCCTGTTGGAAAAATTTTCATCCTCGAAAATAGTATACGTACCGCAATTAAGAAAATCAGGGTAGCGAGCTCGAATATCCTCTTTACACTCCCAAGTAGCTTCCTCCTTGGTGTGATTTCGCCATTGAACCTTGACGAGCACTCTCTCTTTATTCCTTAATGTAATAACCTTTTTGTCGAGTATCGCAATTGGTTGTTCAACATAAGTAAGATCTTTCTTCACGTCCAACGTTGAATAGTTGATAACATGGCTAGGACCCTGAACATATTTTTTCAACTGCGAGACGTGAAAAAACATTGTGTACCGCTGAGAACTATGTTGGTAATGCCAAACGGTATGCCAAATCTCCAATTCGGTCGAGGATCTCAAATGGTCCGACGTATCTTGGTCTCAACTTGTTCCTCGATCCAAACCGAATAACTCCTTTAGTCGGGGCTACTTTTAAGAAGATCTTTTCTCCAACATTAAACTCAAGATCCTTCCTTCGCTTGTAAGCATAGGACTTCTGGCGATCTTGAGCTATCTTAATCCTTTCACAGATCTTCTCGACTACGCCCACGATCTCCTCGATCATCTCGGGACTCAAATTTTTCCTTTCACCTACTTCATCCCAATAAACCGGTGATCTTCACTTTCTACCATAAAGTGCCTCGTAAGGGGCCATTCCAATCGTTACGTGAAAACTGTTATTGTATGCGAATTCTACCAAGGGTAGTAACTGTTCCCAACTGTTACCCATGTCTAGCACACAAGCTCTCAACATGTCTTCAAGTACATGTATCATCCTTTCTGATTGGCCGTCA
Source organism: Orobanche coerulescens (assembly GCA_033398695.1). Taxonomy (NCBI): domain Eukaryota; kingdom Viridiplantae; phylum Streptophyta; class Magnoliopsida; order Lamiales; family Orobanchaceae; genus Orobanche; species Orobanche coerulescens. The sequence continues at coordinate 210,122,073 of CM065805.1, read as the reverse complement.
GTTTGTGGGTGATAAGATGTACTAAAATTTAATTTAGTTCTTAATGCTTCCTGCAAACTTTCCCAAAAATGTGACGTGAAACGAGTATCTCGATCTGAGATGATAGACACTGGTACTCCATGCAGCCTTACGATCTCTTTAATATACAACTGTGCATACTGGTACATTTTCCAGTTCATCTTTACTGGAATGAAACTGTAACACCCCCAATCCACTCAGGGATATTACACGCCGTAGACCCTCTCCTCGAGGATCTACCAGGCTGATAACTAAAATCAAACATCTAAACATCGCCTTTAAGGCTAAAATGACTCAGTAGACCGACTTGGTCTTTCAATAATAACATACAACTCATTCCCAAACACATACCCACGCAGGGGTCAAAATAAAATAAACTCCCGTACAACGGGGAAAAGATACCGCAGCGGAAAAGAAAATGCAACTGGACCAAGACGACATCAACGGAACCTCGTGTGATTAGTATCGTTCATCTTTCATCATCCTTCGTGCCGACCCTGTGCTATGCTCCAAAACCTGAATGCAAAAATAGACATCCACCCCCCGAATACTCGGGGGTTAGCAAAACTCCACTGTTTTGCTAGTGCAAGTACAAGTGCAAAAATACGAGCCATACAATACAAGTTCCAAGAACAATAATAATCAGGAATCCTCAAGGATCCAAACGTAAAGAAAAGTACTTCCCGAGGCAAGAGTTTGGGTAAACATTTCCAAAACCGAAAGATCGCAAATAAGGGAAACAATTTACAAAACAGTTTAAAATGCCATCGAGAGTTTTAATAGAAAACAATTTAGGATTATAAAATCCTTCTTTTTCCAAAAGATCGATAGGGTCACAGCCCAAACGTTTGTTTTCGCAAATAGGAAATCACCAACAATTTACAGGGTCAAAGCCCAACATCACGTGTCCTCAACGGACGTAAAATCAACGAAACATAATCACGCACGCGCATCGCCTAGGACCGGGACGCTACCACCGACATCCCACTCGAGGCCTCGAAGGACCCTCCCGAGCTGGCTAGCGAAACAAATCACACACATCTCACGGTTGGATCAATCGCTTGTTGAATCCTGGCCACATGATCACATGCCATGTGCCACCGTAGATTATCTCAGGCTCTCACGGTTGGATCAATCACTTGTTGCATCCTGGCCACATGATCACATGCCATGTGCCACCGTAGACCTTCAACCATATCCACACATTCACACAAATAACACAATGCAACAAAGATATCCAAACAATTCACTCAGAGGCATCAAACACTTAGCAAAACACCACGTCAAACCACAACGCACCGAAATGAAATAGTATACGTCCACACGCAAATGCCAAGTGCATCATCAACACAAAATATATCCATAGGATTCACATAGTCATATACAAGACACAACATTCACAAAACACACGCGTTTTGAAAGCAAGCCTTTAACAAGGCTAAACCGATTCTTTTGAAAACTCATTTCAAACAATCAAACAACCACATAAAGACGATCACCAACTATCATATTCACAAAACAAGAATAGTATGGACAAGGTACTTGCCTCGAAACCGGCACGCAAGTATTCGACGAACACGGCTCAACCGAAAGCTTCAAACGCCCAATGCTATCGAAACGGAAGACGATTTACGAACGAAAGGGTTCAACACGGTTTCTTCGCAAGAAACACGACCTAACATCATACAATCAATAAATCATCGACCATACGAGGAAGAATAATCGTAGAATGCCCGAAAACCCTCTAAGACATTTTACGGACACCTTCAAGGCGTCGGTCAAGGACTCAACTCAAACAACGAATCGATACGATCCAACCATGGAATAACAAGGAAATGATATAATACATCTAAATAATCATCAATCCATCAAAATCCTAAGTTAAATCGGATTAAACGGACGAAATCGAACAAAATACCCAAAATCCCCAAAATCTCCCAAAAATGGGTTCTTAGAAGATTACCTTGAGTGATTCAAGTGTTAAGATCCGTAGAACACGCGTTAGATTGATTATCCGAGCCTCACAACCGACAAGAAATGATGAAAATCGACCCGGATGAAGAACTCTCCCCTCTATACTTCTCTCTCGCGACTCGGTGGAAAAAGGGAAAGAATGAGCTGTTCACGCTCAAAACCACATTTATAGTGCAACACAGCAGAACCTATCGGCCGGCCTATCGGCCGATAGGCCCAACCGATACCCTATACAAAATGCCGGCAAGAGAGTCTATCGCCCCCTATCGGCCGAAAGGCTCTGGACGGTGCCCGACAGTGTGATCTTCCACTAAAACGACCATAACTCTCTCGTCCGACCGATTGACTCACCGCTTGAACCATTGGAAAGCTAACTCGATGTTCTATAATATTGCAAGATTTATAATTTTTGGAGTTACCAAAAATTAATGATGATCTAACAAAGACGAACTCATACTTAGAAAAGTCGTTAGAAATCCCAATTCAACAAAACGACACCGAAACCCGAACTCGAATACGAACCGAAGATACGGTTACGAAGTACTCACAAAGACGAATCTAAGAGCTAGTAGGACACACAATTCCGACCACCAAGGCTCGAAATTGACAACGGAAGGTAATTACCCCAAACTTTGGGAAATTACGAAAATGGCCCAAATGCCCGAAAATCACGATACGTGATCGAATAACCAAACCGAAGTTCACAACACGTCTAACAAAGTTAAACGGACTTGCGGGAAACTCAAACATAGCCGTGGTCGAGATTCGCAAGAATCGAACTCAAGTGCGGAAAAGTCGCTAAAAAGCACAGAACTCAACGAAACGACACCGAAACGAACTCGGATGTCAAAAAGTGTAGAATTAATCATTCTCGAATGACGAAACGGACATGAGCGAGTCGTCAAAACAGACTTCCGCCAAAAAATAAATTAGGAAATCGAAAATTGCGATATTACATTCTACCCTCCTTAAAAGAAGTTTCGTCCCAAACTTAAAACAAGTAGGGAGAAGAAATATTCCGCCAGAAAACTCAACGAGGTACACTGAATGCGTAACTAACGCCCAACGGCGAAATGTTACAAACAACGCAAAGGAGTATACGGCGTGAAAACACGCTCCACGGCGACCAACACAACGTCGCCGTTAGGGATATAATAAAACCAACAAATGACAAGCGTCATCAAATGGATAATACAATCAAGTCAATGATCCAAACAATCACAAAACACAAATTACTTGTTACAAGAAAACACGCACAATGAGAAAACAGAGAATAAACACAAAACGATCCACAAGGGTAATTATAAATAATCGGACTACGCCGAAATCCTCAAAACCACCCTAGGCATCTCCGTGTCCTTTCGAGCAGAGACGCAACCTCGATCCCCAAATCTCTCGCCTACCGTCTCGCAATGCACGGATCGGTGACCCACCCGGCCACACTCAAACAGTGACTAACGGTGAACGACAATTCTTCGCAGTATGGCCCGCTCGACTACGATTATAACATATCTTGAAGTGCTCACATTACTCACTGCAGGGGTACTACTCCTCCGATCACGCGATCTAGGAACCATATTGGGATGACGAGACGAAGTCCCAACCTCAAGGGGCCCACTCCCGATTTCTGAAAAGTTCCCAACGGTTTCTGTTTCTTGAGTCGACATACTCTGGCCGATAACTGATAGCTCGTAGGCTAACGCCCTATTTTGATAATCTCTCAAGGAAGTACAAGCGAGACTGCCATGTCTTGCGAATCTCCGCTTCATCCGCCTACTAAAATGACAAATCTTGTCCTCCTCTGTCCTTACTTGATTACGCACATAGCCGAGCCGTTTGCTAAAATCAATAATAGCTTGAGACAATGGTACATCCTGCGGTTTAGCCGAAAAGAATTCATTAATCCTCTGATTTCTGATCGGTTCCGGACAAAACTCATCTCTCATGAATTTATGGAACTATGCCCACGTGACAACGCGATCTCGAGGCTTAAAAGCCTCCCACCAGCTAGCGGCATCTTTGTCGAAAAGATACTGAGCTACCGGGACCTTACGTTCTTCTGGACAATCAACTATCTCGAAAATCTTTTCCAACTGGAAAAGCCAACCATCCCAGCCCAACGCATCCGCAACACCGGCGAATCGAGGGGGATTCATACGAATCACTTCTCGAAGCCACTGATTTGCACCAGTGTGCTGGGTCACATCTGTAACACGCTGAACTGCCTGAGTCAACTGAGTCATCTGAGTGGCTACTGCCGCAAAATAGTAGCAACACCAATACCAATACCATCACCGGCGGCATGCTCGACCACGCGTCCGGCCGCCACGACCACGACCTCGGCCCCTCGGCATACTAAATAAGTAACCACTCAAAGACAACAAGGAATCATAATACTTATCATATACATCAATTTCGATCGTAAAGTTATACACACACAAACACTACAAGAACGACGGTATCGTTCGCGACCTCAACGGCCCGAACGATAACCAAAGACATAATTTCAACCATAATGAAACAATCACACATGTACACAAACGTACAAACTCAAGCTTCAATACTCACACCCGTGCGACAACACGCAAAGCACCACGAGGCGACAAACAAGAAACACCGGTTCACACCTCTCACAGAGGGTTAACAAAACATATGCGTGGCGAACGACTCAACGTTCACACCACCAATTCAATCACAATTCGGGTTAACACCGTAACGAAAGTTCGAAAACCATACACGCATTTCCGGTCCGCAAACAGAATGATAGGTTTTAAAACAAAAACCACCTTTTGAAAACAGTTTGGAAACAACAGTTGATCTTGAGTATCATTTTACAAAAAGCAGTACAAACACCATTATCGAGACTTTGAAAGTCATCTTGCGTTCGAACAAAAATGAGGACACCTTTTCTTTAGTGAAAAACTTTCAAAAATATTCGACCCTTGGGTCTAAGCAACTGCATTTGAAAATATCTCAAAATATTTTTGGTCCTCAACGGGAAAATTTTTGAAATGTATTGCGGCATTAGAAAACACCTTGAAAACACCGCAAGAAAATAATTCGCTTTAAAAGTACGTCTCGAATTTCAATTTTCTAAGATACTCAAGGTTTTCAAAAATAATTCAATGGGTTGGAATGCCCAAAAAGGTCGATGACGGTAGTACTTATCAAAACTCACAAAATCATTTGAAAACACCCAACTACCGTCAAAACGGTCAAGGCCAACAGCTCGGTTAAAAGAATCGATTTTCGAAATAAAATTGATCGGTAAGATACCGAAAGCCATTACAAAGGAACTCACGCAATGGAAAAAAAAAGAAATACAGTCCAACATGCACAATCCAAAGAACTACTCCTCACATGATAGAAAAAAGAGACTCAATTAGTCGCGTATCAAGAAATCAAAATCCATAAGAGGATTCTGTCACTTAGCAAATAAATCATAAAAATAGATCGTGTCACACGAGGCACAACAAAAAGAAGGGAGACTTACATTACAGTCGCACGAAGATGATGATCGCCCACGATACTAATCACGACCAACAAACTCGCACGACGCGTCGCGACACGACTCGATCGGATAAAATCCGACGAGACAAAAACTCGATAGACACCATCGACCCGACGGCCTAGGTTTCCACAACCTAAGCTCGATACCATTTATGTAACACCCCAATCCACTGGGGATATTACACGCCGTAGACCCTCTCCTCGAGGATCTACCAGCCGATAACTAAAATCAAACATCTAAACATCGCCTTTAAGGCTAAAATGACTCAAGAGACCGACTTGGTCTTTCAATAATAACATACAACTCATTCCCAAACACATACCCACGCAGGGGTCAAAATAAAATAAACTCCCGCACAACGGGAAAAGATACCGCAATGAAAAGAAAATGCAATCGACCAAGACGACATCAACGGAACCTCGTGTGATTAGTATCGTTCATCTTTCATCATCCTTCGTGCCGACCACGTGCTATGCTCCAAAACCCGAATGCAAAATAGACATCCACCCCGAATACTGGGGTTAGCAAAACTCCACCGCTTTTGCTAGTGCAAGTACAAGTGCAAAAATACGAGCCATACAATACAAGTTCCAAGAACAATAATAATCGGGAATCCTCAAGGATCCAAACGTAAAGAAAAGTACTTCCCGAGGCAAGAGTTTGGGTAAACATTTCCAAAACCGAAAGATCGCAAATAAGGGAAACAATTTACAAAAGCTTTAAAATGCCATCGAGAGTTTTAATAGAAAACAATTTAGGATTATAAAATCCTTCTTTTTCCAAAAGATCGATAGGGTCACACAAACGCTTGTTTTCGCAAATAGGAAATCACCAACAATTTAAGGTGGTCAAAGCCCAACATCACGTGTCCTCAACGGACGTAAAATCAACGAAACATAATCACGCACGCGCATCGCCTAGACCGGACGCTACCACCGACATCCCACTCGAGGCCTCGAAGGACCCTCCCGAGTCAAGCTAGCGAAACAAATCACACACATCTCACGGTTGGATCAATCGCTTGTTGAATCTCGCCACATGATCACATGCCATGTGCCACCGTAGATTATCTCGAGCTCTCACGGTTGGATCAATCACTTGTTGCATCCGGCCACATGATCACATGCCATGTGCCACCGTAGACCTTCAACCATATCCACACATTCACACAAATAACACAATGCAACAAAGATATCCAAACAATTCACTCAGAGGCATCAAACACTTAGCAAAACACCACGTCAAACCACAACGCACCGAAATGAAATAGTATACGTCCACACGCAAATGCCAAGTGCATCATCAACACAAAATATATCCATAGGATTCACATAGTCATATACAAGACACAACATTCACAAAACACACGCGTTTTGAAAGCAAGCCTTTAACAAGGCTAAACCGATTCTTTTGAAAACTCATTTCAAACAATCAAACAACCACATAAAGACGATCACCAACTATCATATTCACAAAACAAGAATAGTATGGACAAGGTACTTGCCTCGAAAACGGCACGCAAGTATTCCGACGAACACGGCTCAACCGGAAAGCTTCGAAACGCCCAATGCTATAGAAACGGAAGACGACGACTAAACAAAGGGTTCAACACGGTTTCTTCGCAAGAAACACGACCCTAACTCATACAATGAATAAATCCTCGACCATAAGATGAAGAATAATCTTAGAAAGCAAGATTACACCTCTAAGACATTTTTCATGACACCTTAAATGCGTAGGTCTAGGACTCATCTCAAACAACGAATCGATAAGATCCAACCATGGAATAATAAGGAAATGATATAATACATCTAAATAATCATCAATCCATCAAAATCCTAAGTTAAATCGGATTAAACGGACGAAATCGAACAAAATACCCAAAATCCCCAAAATCTCCCAAAATGGGTTCTTAGAAGATTACCTTGAGTGATTCAAGTGTTAAGATCCGTAGAACACGCGTTAGATTGATTATCCGAGCCTCACAACCGAAAAGAAATGATGAAAATCGACCCCCGGATGAAGAACTCTCCCCTCTATACTTCTCTCTCGCGACTCGGTGGAAAAAAGGGAAAGAATGAGTCATTCACGCTCAAAACCACATTTATAGTGCAACACAAGAGAACCTATCGGCCGGCCTATCGGCCGATAGGCCCAACCGATACCCTATACAAAATGCCGGCAGAGAGTCTATCGGCCCCCTATCGGCCGAAAGGCTCTGGACGGTGCCCGACAGCTGACAGTCTTCCACTAAAACGACCATAACTCTCTCGTCCGGACTCCGATTGACTCACCGTTTGAACCATTGGAAAGCTAACTCGATGTTCTATAATATTGCAAAGATTTATAATTTTTGGAGTTACCAAAAATTAATGATGATCTAACAAAGACGAACTCATACTTAGAAAAGTCGTTTAGAAATCCTGAATTCAACAAAACGACACCGAAACCCGAACCTGAATACGAACCGAAGATACGGTTACGAAGTACTCACAAAGACGAATCTAAGAGCTAGTAGGACACACAATTCCGACCACCCGAAGGCTCGAAATTCGACAACGGAAGGTAATTACCCCAAACTTTGGGAAATTACGAAAATGGCCCAAATGCCCGAAAATCACGATACGTGATCGAATAACCAAACCGAAGTTCACAACACGTCTAACAAAGTTAAACGGACTTGCGGAAACTCAAAATGTTAGCTGGTCGAGATTCGCAAGAATCGAACTCAAGTGCGGAAAAGTCGCTAAAAAGCACAGAACTCAACGAAACGACACCGAAACGAACTCGGATGTCAAAAAGTGTAGAATTAATCATTCTCAGAATGACGAAACGGACATGAGCGAGTCGTCAAAACAGACTTCCGCCGAAAAAAAGAAATTACCGGAAATCGAAAATTGCGGATATTACAGAAACGAGCTGACTTCGTGAGGAGATCAACTACAACCCAAATTCCCTGATTTCCTCTTTCGATCGAGGTAGTGGCGGATCTACACCTAAAATATTGGTGGTGCCTCTTATTAATAAAAAAAATAATGCGAAACTAAAATTCAAAACATTTACATATAGAAATATAATAGGTCTCAATATACCAACATTATATAAAATAAACACAATTCACATATGATGTTTCCTAGGATTCATGTATTGAAAATAAGTTAAAATCTCATCGTCACTAATAGTCATGAATACATCTCTCTCTACAAAAGTTACCAAACGATCATTTAACCATTCATCCCCCATCTTAAACCTCAAATCGCCCTTCACATGCTTCATAGCTGAAAAGACCCGCTCAACACTTGCGGTTGCTACCGGCAAAAGTAATGCAAGCTTCACAAGCTTGTAAACCACACGGTAAGTCTCATTCTTTTTGGTTTCCACAAGTTTTTTTGAAAGATCAACAAGCCCTTTCAAATCTAAAAAACGAGAGTCTAACTTAACATCCATAATATAATTAGCCAATTGATTGCGGATAGATGATTCACATTCTTCCAAAAAATCATTAGGATATAATTGTGTCATCTTCATCAATTTGTCCTCGTCAAAAGAAGCAAGCAACGAATAAGGACTCAAGCATGCTACACATTGTAATAGTTCGGTGCTTTCCACGTTAAAACTTTCATCAAGTTCTTTCAATTGCACATCCAGGATACTAAAAAATGTAGTTCCGTCACAGCCAACTAAGTCTCATTCCGTACCGTCACCGTATCGCTATCGATCGCGACAATCATTCTTGTAATGATGTACATTAGTAACAAATGAACCTTGACAACGAGATTTCAACAAGTAAAAAGGTCCATCCATGTCCGGCACATCAATATCATGTCGCATACAAATTTCAACCACACTATTCAAGAGTACTTCCCATCCACTAGCCCTCTTATGTTGAAGTCGTCGTTTGGCAATTGTGACAAGAGTCAAAGCATTTAAGAGATCTTGCTCACGTCTTTGTAAACCCAAATTCAAATAATGAGTTATCCCTAAAACATCAACCATCAAATATAACATGAAAATAAAACGAAAATCATGTAACCCATTTATCAAAGTGCTTGCTTGTCCACGAACGTCACAAGAAGCATCACAGACTTTAATTACCGGACCATACAGATTCATTATACTCGTAAGAGTCTTATAGTGCGACCCCCAACGAGTATCACCGACCCTCGAAAGAGATGATTGTTGATTCAAACCTCTACCGGTTTCCACCAAACCCTCCTCTATAATTTCGGCTAAATGAGCAAATTGTTTGTCTCGAAGCAACTCTTGTCTTTTGTTAAAACATCCAATTACATTCACAACTTGATTAACTAACCCGAAAAAAGCACTCACATCAATATTACGCTTCACAGCCGCAACTATTGCCAATTGAAGTTGATGAGCAAAACAATGAACATAAAATGCAGAAGGATTCTCATTTTGAAGTAAAGTTCTTAATCCATTTTCACAACCACTCATATTGCTTGCTCCATCATACCCTTTGACCTCTAATCTTAGACATACTCAACTTATTCTTAGTCAAAATGTCTTCAATTGCATTTTTAAGTGATATGGCATTTGTTTCTTTCACGTGCTCTATCCCCAAAAATCTTTCCATAACACCACCTTTGGAATCAACATAACGCACAACAAGCCCCATTTGTTCTTTCATAGAACAATCACCAGATTCATCGGCTAAAATAGTGAAAACATCATCCCCAATCTCTCTACAAATTTTTGAAGTGGTTAAAAAGGCACATGCCCTTGCAAGTTCTTTTTGAATGGCTGGGGAAGTCATCTTACGACATCCATGTTGACCATGAACCTCTCTTAATTCACTTACATATTCAAGAAAATGACCTTGGTAAGAAGAATTTTTTCCCTCGTCATGGCCCCAAAATGCTTGCCCACCCCTCAAAAGTAATCTAGTAGCTCTAAGTGATGTCTTCAAGTTCACATCATAATCATTATTTTCTTGTTCACTTTGTCTATTCATACATGTTCTAATACTTTGCTTAGAGTTCATGAGAGTGATGCATTTTGCTTTATTTGCCCGATGAAATTCACTTTTAGCATGTCTTTCAAGTGCCTCTTTAATTTTAATCCAACCTCTAAAACCATCCTTTTTACCGACAAAAGCTTCACCACCATATTTACTCACATCTTTAAACAAATAGCATGGCAAGCAAAACAAGGCATCTTTCGATTCACTATATTCCAACCATTCTTTATATTGACTAAAATACTCATGACGGAATTTCCGCTTTTTACCTGAGATGAGAGTGGTTGGATATTCTGATAAAATTAGTTGTTCTGGGCCTATGACGATGTACGTTCTTCTAACTCTTTCAACATCATCCGGGTGAAAAAACGTGATTGCCTCCCTTTTTCCCGGATCACTTTGTAGTATCACATCTTCGTCTCGTAATCGTATTGTATGTTGAGATTTAATTAAAGCACGAGTAGGTTGTGGTCCTTGTGTTTCTTCAACAATTACCTCTTCTTGAGTAATTGGAACACTAGTGCTTAGTTTATTTTTTGGAGTCAGCGTAAAGAACTGATCCAACCTATTACCATATTATCGATTGATCAATGAATCAATAATGTGATATTTAAAGCAATAATGTGATATTTAAAGTAATTTTAAATTTCTAGGGTTTACCTTTGATTCGAGAAATTCTTCTTTATTTTGTGAGGGGGTTGCCGAGGGGGATTTGGTTCGCTCATTCTATGATACCAGAGAATTTTCTCTCAATCTATCATCACAATTATGGACAGAGGCGGATTTCAAATTTGAATGATCCTTCAATTTCAAATAAGACATGCTAAATCAGAGATTTGAGAAGGGAAAATAGATGGAACCTTACCTGGGGAAAAAGAAGTGCTCTGTGAGTGGAAGTCTGGGAAAGGTCGGCGGCGGAAACTGAGAGGGAGCGCCGGATCTGGTTCTGTTCTGTCTTCAGTCTTCTGTGTCGTCTGGCGCTGTTCCTTTTTTTTTATTCTAGTTCTTTTATTCTGCCCAGCCCATATATGATATATGTATATGTATCTATTTAATATGTTTACACTTTATATATATATATTTATGTTAAACCCGTTGACAACTTCACATGACAGTTGACTGTGTCTGTGTCTCTACATATGTATGCCCCGTCCCCCGGTCAAATAAATATTTTTTTTTCTGCCTTAACCCAAAACGACGTCGTACATATGAAGGGGGATTTTTTTTTTTTTGCTGGTGCCTGTGCACCAGCAGGCACATAACGGGGTCCGCCCCTGGATCGAGGTAAGCTTACCAAAAAGTCCATAGTGATGTATTCCCATTTTCATTCTGGGATGTGGAGTGACTTTAACAAACCAAATGGACGCTGGTGTTCGGCTTTCACCTGCTGACAAACAATACATCTCCTGACAAAATCAGCTACGTCTGTTTTCAAACCTTCCCACCAAAATTTGCTTTTCAAATCTTGGTACATCTTTGTACTGTCGGGATGAGCAGTGTACGGTGTATGTGCCTCTTACAAAATTATCTTCTACAAATTCATATTATCGGGTAGAGATGGTAATGGATCTTAGATCCGGTCCAGATCCGTAGATTCGGATCTATTTTTGAGGATCTGGATCTCAAATTTTTGGATCCATCGGATCCGGATCGAATCTGGATCTAGAGATGTTAAATGGGCTAGCCCTAGCGGGCTTCGGGCTAAACGGGCTAAATATTTAAAAAATCTATTTTTTATTTTTTATAAGTCATAAACAAAAAAAAAAGAGTAACAATATATTTTATATATATAGTAACAAATATACTATAATAAATATATCGAAAAATACACTTTTATGTATATACATATATATATATACACACACTATATTAACAAATATAGTAATAATATATATTATATAAAATATTAATATATATTACATATATAATATTAATATATATTATATATAATATTAATATATATTATATATAATATTAATATATGTTATATAAATATAGTATTACTGTAAGTTGAAATTAACAATATATATATATATCGGGCTAGCCTAGCTAAGCGGGCTTGGCTAGCCAAGGGCCGGGATAAACGGTCCGGTCCAAAAAGCCCGGATTTAAACGGCTAGGAAATATCGGCTAACCCGATTTTGGCGGGTTAAACGGGCCTGCCGTCGAGCCCGCTTTAACATCTCTATCTGGATCTATAAAAGAAATTTGCAGCGGATCTCGATCTTAAATTTCCGATCCGGATTCACCTGCATCCGACCGCGGATCTATATTATATATATATATATATATATATATATATATATATATATATATATATATATATATATATATATAAACCCCAATTCTTTATTATCAATAAAATAAAAAAGAATCCCTAATTCTAGGATGTCGATGATGTTGAAAGTAGTTGTAACATGGAAGACTTGTTTTCATGGACTCAAGATTAGTTGATCGTGAAGACTTATTTTGTGATGTGATGTGACTTTGGACGAATATATTTGTATAATATTTTGGATTTTTTTTTGGATTTTTTGTGATGTGATGTGACTTATCTCATGAACATGAAAGTTGCTCATGATATGATGTTTGTATTGCTAATTTATTTTGATTTTTTTATAGTTGTGTGATATTGATATTGCGTCATTTTAAGTACTATTTTAGCTTAAAAGAGGGATCCGCGGACCAGATCCGTAGACCCGCAGATCCGATGGATCTGGATCTCAGATTTTCAGATCTTACGGATCTGGACTAGATCTGGATCTCAACAAAAAAAATGGATCTGGATCTGGGATCAACAAGATCCGGTCCAGATCTGGCTCGTTGCCATCCCTATTGTCGGGCACACAAATTCTTTCCTTGTAGTATATCGCACCATCTTATGATATACTAAATCTTTTATCTTCTCCAGGTATAAATCCTTCATTTTGGCCAAGGAATTATTTTGACCCTCACCCTCATTGATCTTCTCTCTCAAGGTCGGTTGTACTGAAAATGCCATTAAAATTGCGTCCACCGACTTTAACGGTGTAGTCATCGCCAGGTTCATCTTTGAAAATTCTGTGACTAACTTCCCCTCCTTAGTCAGTATACAATTCAATTCTCCTTTAATCTTACGACTTAGAGCATCTGCGACCATGTTTGCTTTTCCTGGATGATAGTTAATTGTGCAATCGTAGTCCTTCACTAATCACAACCATCATCTTTGTCTCATATTGAGTTCTTTTTTAATGAACATATACTTTAGGCTTTTGTGGTTGGTATAGACCTCACATTTACCTCCATAGAGGTAATGTCGCTATATCTTTAAGGTGTGAACTACCGCAGCTAGTTCTAAATCATGTGTCGGATAGTACAACTCATGCGGCCTTAATTGCCTTGATGCATAGGCGATGACCTTACCTCGCTGCATCAGAACATATCATAATCCTTGCTTGGATGCGTCACTATAGATCACGGATTCTCTCGACGGATATGAAAATATCAAAACTGAAGTTGAGGTTAACCTCCGCTTAAGCTCTTGAAAACTTTCTTCACACTTCTCATTCCACAGAAACTATTATGCTTTCCGCATTAGTCGTGTCATTGGTGCGGCTATTTTAGAGAATCCTTAAATAAACCTCCTATAATATCCCGCTAACCCTAGGAAACTGCGAACTTCGTTCGCGGTAGTTGGTGTTTTCCAATCATTGATAGCCTCCACCTTAGTCAGATCGACTTCAATCTCTTGATAAGTAACAACATGTCCAAGAAATGCTTCTCTCTAAAGCCAAAATTCGCACTTGCTAAACTTTGCATACAACTTCTCTTTGCGAAGTATTTCCAAAATTGTCTATTTATCCATCAACGATCCTGATGCGCGACTCCGTAGGTCTGTCTCAGCCGGCATTGGGAGGAACCAAAGAGTGCGGGCAGCACTTAGCCAACCTAGCGGGCCACACTGTAAACCCCGACTGAGAACGAATGAAAGGATCATTCCAAAACCATTTTGTCGTGAATACCATATACGTATAGACCCTTCATCAGATGTCCCGGTCAAGTCTTCGGGTCACGGTAAATTCAAACCCTACAGTTGACTAGACACTATGCATGTGTTAATGCAAATCAAGACCGACTGATTACTAGTGTATCTAATACGACTAGATCAGAATGCTTTGGCCAAAGACTTGTGATCTTATTTGCCATTAACCGTATAGGACATTCGCCTGCTCACTAACAGGAGATAGAATGCATTCTTAGCATACAGTAAAGACTGCTACCTGCTCATATCCGCACTTCGAGGTTGACTCTGCACTTAAGCAAATAAGTCTAACTACTCTAATGAAAAACTAAACGTCACAGGCACATCTACTAAACCCTCAAGTCAAAGGTCCACGTATACTATCACAACCTTTCGATTCGTCATCGACTCTCCGAGAGTGAATACCGCGCGACTGAATCAAGTATGAGTCGTGTTTGTATATACTGGTCCCACCAATATACTTATAACTATGCTATCAAGACATGCACACATCCTAGCATCAGTTATACAAGTCTTACATCAAAACTTAATTCCCATTTAAGTTTATCGACTTGCGAATGGTTTACGCAAATAAACTTTAAACACTTCCAGTGCATTTTCTCTTATCCGATAATGATATGGAATGTCCGATTTATTTACATGGACTTCACTTCAATGTTTACCAAATCAAGAATGCATTTGAAATACAATAAAGAGTGAATAATTATTCCATAATTTACAAGTACAATGCCACTACTCTCTCATCCCCTGAGTGGCATTCGAGGGTATATTCCTAACAATCTCCTACTTGCACTCAATGCCACACATCATGGTATCCAATACACATGTTCTTCAGATGTCTTTCCAAGACGGCCTGAGATAATGGCTTAGTCAGCGTATCAGAGACATTGTCTTCTGAGTCTACTCTTTACAACGAAACATATCCTTTTTCAACCATCTGTCGAACGATGTGATACTTTCTCTCCATATGTTTTATGCTGTAGTGAGACCTTGTCTCCTTGGCTTGGGCGATAGCTCCATCATTATCACAGAATAATGATATAAGCAGCTCCGCATTAGGCACCACTTGAAGTTCTTGCACAAACTTCTGCATCCAAAATGCTTCTTTGCTTGCCTCTGAGGCAGCTTGGTACTCTGCTTCGTAGGTGGAATCTGCAGTAGTGCTTTGCTTGGAGCTTCTCCAAGATACTACTCCTCCATTGAGAGTAAACAAATACCCATATGCCGACTTAGAGTCATCCTTGTCTCCTTGAAAATCAGAATCGGTGAATCCAACCACCTTCAGTTCTCCACCACCGTAACTAAGAACCATATCTCTAGTTCTTCTCAAGTACTTAAAAATGTTGTTGACGGCAGTCCAGTGTTCCCTTCCCGGGTTTGCTTGAAAACAACTCACCATACTAACAGCATAGGCTAAGTCCGGTCTCGTGCACAACATAGCGTACATGAGGCTACCCACTGCCGAGGCATAGGGTACCTTACTCATCTCTCTTTTGTCTTCCTCACTTTGAGGACACATTTTCGTGGTGAGATGAATTCCATGTCGCATGGGAAAGAACCCTCTTTTAGATTCATCCAACTTGAATCTTCTCAGGATTTTATCTATATAGAGGGCTTGGGAAAGTCCTATCATTCTTCACGGTCTATCTCTGTAAAGATGGATCCCTAGAATATCGGAAGCTTCTCCCAAGTCTTTCATGGAGAACATTTTAGAAAGCCAAGCTTTCACTGTGCTGAGCATTACTACGTTATTTCCTATAAGTAGAATATCATCTACATATAGTACTAAGAACGCAATGTTGCTCCCACTGACCTTCTTGTAAACACATGGTTCCTCCTCGTTTCACACAAAGTCAAAATCCTTGACTGCTTCATCCATTTATAAAAGCCATTTTGACGTCCATTTGCCATATTTCATAATCATAATAGGCAGCAATGGCAAGCATCATGCGAAGCGACTTGATCATAGCTACGGGCGAGAAGGTATCATGATAATCGATCCCTTTTGTTTGGGTATAATCCTTTGCTACAAGCCTGGCCTTATAGGAATCAACCTTGCCATCCCCATCAAGCTTTCTCTTATAGATCCATTTACTTCCAATAGGCCTCATGCCAGTTGGTAGATCTACTATAGTCCAGACCTGATTGGCATGCATCGAGTCTATCTCAGCTTCCATTGCTTCTTGCCATTTATCGGAGTCCACATCCACTATCGATTGGTCATAGGTGACAGGGTCGTCCTCACGGCTATCAGGTGTGTCGTGGAGACCCAGTTCCTCGACATGTGTATAGCCATACCTCTCAGGTAAGTAAGACACCCTAGTGGAGGTTGTGTTACAATAGGTTTGGGTCGTGATCCCTGATCAGATGTCTCCTCAGGAGTTTCATTATGCTCTTCCAAGGAGATATTTCTACCAGAGCCACCTTCCTGAATGAACTCATCCTCAAGGAAATGCGCTTGTAAAGCCATAACGACCCTATGGTCTTGTGGCATGTAGAATAGATAACCCATCGAGTCCTCTGGGTATCCATTGAAATGCCTTTGACGGACCTCGTTTCCAGTTTGTCCACCTTAGCCTTCTTGACATAGGCTGGACATCCCCAAATCCTTATGTGATTAAGACTTGATTTCTTACCCTTCCACATCTCACGCGGAGTGATAGGAACGGATTTGGAAGGACATCTATTAAGGATATAGGCAGCGGTAAGTAAGGCGTACCCCCATAGGTAAATTGGTAAATCAGTGTAATTCAACATGGAGCGGACCATGTCCAAGAAAGTCCGATTTCTCCTTTATGAAACACCATTTAACTGTGGGGTTCCTGGCGGAATGAATTATGAAACTATTCCATATTCCTTAAGGAACTCATCAAACTCTGTGCTCATATATTCGCCACCTCGGTCCGACCGAAGTGTTTTGATATGACATACAGTCTGTTTTTCAACTAGAGCCTTAAATTCCTTGAATTTAGTAAAGGCTTCGGATTTATGTTTCATCAAGTATACAATCCCATACCTAGTATGATCATCTGTAAATGTTATAAAATATTGATATCCATCTCGGGCTGCTTCTAAAGCACCACAAACGTCGGTATGTACCAACCCAAGTTTTTCAGCAGCCCTTTCAAATGTCCCTGTGAAAGGGGATTTAAGCATCTTGCCTCTAAGGTGGGATTCACAAGTTGGATAGGGTTCTACACATAATGGACTTAAAAGTCCATTTTTCTCCATTTTGTGAACTTTGGTCTGACCAACATGACCAAGTCTAAGGTGCCACTTAAGAGCTTGATTAGTATCTTGCCTGCCACATTTCCTAGTTATAGTGTTCACTGCTGATTTATTTTGTAAGTTCAGATGATACAAACCATTCCACAACGTAGCTGTGCCAACCAATTTATTTCAAAAATAAATTTTACAACTACCATTGCCAATGAAGAAAGAAAATCCTTTCCGGTCCAAGACTGGAATGGATACAATATTTTTATGCTCCTTGGGCAAAACAAGCACTTCATCTAACGTCAAAATAAAACAAGATTCTAAATCCAGTAGGAGTGATCCAATATCGATTGCCTCGACACTTTGTCCGCTTCCGACAGTGATCATCACTTCCCCAACTTCAAGCTGCCTACTTCGTTCCAGACCTGAATCCCGAATTCATGAAGCAGAATATACAGTAGCGGAATTACAGTGCCGTGGTTTCAAAAACAAAAAGTTCCCCAACTGGTTTCAAAAACAAAAAGTTCCGTACCTGATGTGCCATTAATCTTGCGACAAGTCCTACGTGTAACACCCCCAAATCCCATTAGTTCATTACAGTTTCGTGGACCCCACACCAGGAGATCCACCAGGCGAACACGACTAAAATTACATCAAATTAACCAACAAGGGAAACCACAGTCCTCACTATGATAACCGACATAATATTCCGATAAGGAATTTCAACGACAATGATGGGCCTACATGGCCAAAAATGAAAATGAAAATACAACGTCACCCACGAGCCTTGCTCGGGTAATATAAAATGACAACAACTGGCAAAATTGGAGTACTCCAAACTGTCTGACCGACATGAACATCTCGGACTAGTATCGCTCGAATGCCTCGCCGCGTTCGTCATGCCCATGTGTCTCAACTCTCTCCTCGCAAGCACCTAAAACATGAAAACATGTTCTGCCCCCACGGGGTCAGTCATTCAGATAATGAATATCAAATACATGTACAACATGATATGCATCCAAAGACAGAATGAACAGTACAACATGGTAATACGAGATGCTCACAAACCAAGGTAAGAACCGAGCATTCGTGAAATACTATGCCCACGACATATAATAAATACCTACTCAACAGGTTAAGACATAAGTGCCCAACGGCGAATCATCAATATAGAACACCACAATGAATTACAAAAAGATGAACCAAACCAGAATTGAATTAAATATGAATCACAGTGCCCGAAGGCTCTAACGAAAATACCAAGACATCACAAAGGACTGAAAACCGCTCAGCCGAAGCTGTTAATCACCACAATAGCCCGAAGCCAAAACAGCCCGAAGCTGTATCAATAAGGGCCGGAGCCACGGCACGAAGCCGTATCACAATGAGGTCATCCAATGACCGTGACCTTCTGAATTGCAGGTGCTGGGAAACCAACCATGAAGGTTCAAGCTCCAGACTTACCCATAATGAGATCACCCAGTGACTGTGACCTACTGAACTGTAGGTGTTCGGAAACCAACCGCGAAGGTTCAAGCCCCAAGCTTACCCATAATGAGATCATCAACATGACCTGACCTACTGAATTGTAGGTGTTGGGAAACCAACCGCGAAGGTTCAAGCCCCAAGCTTACCCATAATGAGATCATCAACATGACCGTGACCTACTGAACTGTAGGTGTTGGGAAACCAACCGCGAAGGTTCAAGCCCCAAACTTACCCATCGAGCACTAGCCGAGACTAGCCTCCAAAACATAATTAATTACAAACGACAAAGATCCTAAGATTGCCGAATTCACGAGAATGATAGTGTGCTGCCTTGAGTCGGACAACACGACAACAATGACTCATGTATGGGCACCGTCCTAGACAGTCCCAATTCAATACATCGATTACCTTAGAACGGCCAATCGATAACAACGACATGACGGATGGGAACTATCCTCGACAGTCCTAATTCAATACCTCGATTGCCTTAGAATGGCCAATCGATAACAATGATACAACGGATGATTCAATACCTCGATTGTCTTAGAACGGCCAATCGATAACAATGATACAACGAATGCCTCGGCACCTTTAATCGGTCACCGACGACGGAGATGAGGAACGAATACGCCAGTGCCTTCAATCAGCCAATACAACATCAATGACAGAACAACCACATCAATAACAATGATTACAACAATGTCTTAGATCGACATCAATATCAACAACAACAATCGATACATCGATACCGCGAACCGGATATCGACAATAACATTAACCACAAGTATTCAAATGCCTTGAACCGGCTATTAACGAACAATAATGATCATTTGGCATAATTGCCGAAGAGTATCATATCAAACAATCTCTTAATATCAATGAAATTCATGAAGAGACTACGTCTCGGAGTGATACAACACATTCATACATATATTTGATAACATTAATCTCATTGACTAGTACAAGTATAAAAGTTGCCTCACCGAAGGCGAGAAAGTCCTTCTATGGAATTATCGGCCGCTCGAACAACCTTGAATAACACAAGTACCAACAATTCGCTTAATATACGAATCAAGCATGATCACAACCACCTCAAAAAGTCGATACAACACTACCCAACTCATTGGGGCAATCTAACAGACACGTTGTAAACAATCTTCCATTGTTTACATCCAATCCCAAATATATCGAAAACCAACCTCCAATGAGTGATTCAATCCAACAAAACATCATCAATACAATCAATAATCCAATAGGAATACTCCAGTCGAGATTACGACAACATCTAGTCAAAACCCCCAAAATTCCAAAGTCAACACTCAAGGTGTTC
The DNA here is from genome assembly GCA_033398695.1 of Orobanche coerulescens. Classification (NCBI taxonomy): domain Eukaryota; kingdom Viridiplantae; phylum Streptophyta; class Magnoliopsida; order Lamiales; family Orobanchaceae; genus Orobanche; species Orobanche coerulescens. Next base: position 210,101,537 of record CM065805.1, on the reverse strand, counting down.
TTGAACAAATCCCCAAATATTCAAAGATTCCAAAAATTACATCAATGAATCCGTAAAAATACAAGTATCCAAGGTAGATAATCCATATTCAACATATTCCAACCTGATAGCAAGCTAACTCGAAGAGATCGGGAAGAAAACCCTCAAATCCCGATGTTGTTACCCAAAATATTATACAGGATGATATGCTGGAATGGATGAGTAACAAACAAAATGTGAGAACACGTCCGAGGGAATATAAATAACACAAGATTTGCCGGGGTTGTTAGTCCCGGGCTTGAATGCTCTCGCGAGATATTATTAATACGATATACGTTGGAGTACAAGTATTAATGTTAGAGTACAATTACAATGAGTGTAAAGACCCTAGTTATCTAGCTCTTGAGTGTTGTAGATTGCCGGAAGAACCAGAGTTGATGCTCTATGAGTTCTTGTAACAAAGATTAAATATAGAAAGGGAACTCGTATATGCTGATCGTCTCTCTGTACTTGTGATTTCTCTTGAGGGAAATATGTGTATTGATGAGTGAATGAATCTCTTCATTTACTGCTCAATGTCTGAACTTTCGAACCCTTTTCCAAATGTTGGAAGTCTTCTATTTATAGAAGAGGAGGTAGTTGGGATGTCTTTATCCCGAATGTGCGATCACCTTTTCTTGTATTATAATAATCGGGCGATCGTCTTAGCACATGGGTCGTTTTCCTTAAAGTCCGCTGCTGCTGCTGGCAGCCAGCTATGTGATCCAATGGGAAGATAACACGCGTCCCATGTCGCTGTCTCGGGAGGTCCCACCTAGGACCTTTCGGTGGGTCTGTCGGTAGGTGAGGCTGTCCCTGTCACTGACAGCTGCTGATGGGCTGGAGTCAAGTCTTTTCCTGCGGTGCCTTTTGCGGATTTGCACATGGGCGCTCTTCCCGAGGTTCAGTCTTGCGTACTTTGATTGATGTGGGCTTCACGTGCAGTGCAAGGTGGTCGTCTTTGAAAGGACACTGAAGGCGATCGCCTCGTGAGACGATCGCTAGGTACCTACAGACGATCGCACGGCACTTGACATTAATCTGAAAACTTCTTCGATTGGTAAGATTGCCTTGGTGCATTCGACTCTTCACTTCGGTCGCTCGGCCCTATGCCAATCGCCGTCTAGGCGTATTAATCGCCGCACAACAATTGCCCCCATCTCGCTCCGATGTTGAAGACGTGGGGTGAGGTGGTTCTTTTGGCGATCGCTTCGAATGAGCAACTTATCACTTTCTGGAAAAAATGATCGTCTCCCGAGTGGACCGATTTTGAATTTGGACGATCTACTCGGTCGCTGGAAAGAGGGGGAAGTGGAAGCTGACTTGAAACGTCGCTGGGGCACGTGTCGCGTTCCTGTTGGGGGAGACCGATAGTTTTGTCAGCCTTGTCGTTTGGCGTGCCCTTGAAACGACCCGTACGCGTGATTCGAGGGCGGCATTAACCGCGGATTCTTCGACCTTCGTGTTTCGGCCCTCGGGATCTTTTTAATTACCCAGAAGCCCCTGCCCTCGCCTATAAAAAGGGGGCTGGGGTTTCTGGGTTCACTTTACCCGCATTTCGCCTGAGAAGAAGACATATCCCGATTTCTTTGAAGCTTTGTCTGACGATCGTTGTTCGACTCACTCCTTAGATAAGAAAAACTCTTCTTTTTCCTTTTCTTCTTGAGAATGTCTGGAGTACCAAAATTGATTGGAGCGGGCAGCACCTCCGTCGCTGGGACTTCGACTGCCCGGGAAGAAACCTCCGCGGAGTTCCACATGGAGACACCCGTCGAGGGTATCCGTGCCGGTATTAATCCCGCAGAAGTCGAGGAACTGTTCAATGATGCCGATGCGGTCAGGGAGGCGGCGGCTGAGCGAAAGTGCTTGCTGGCCGAGAAGGAGTTGGCGGTGAGGGCATACAGGGAGCGACATAGCGCGTTCGGCAAAGCCTATTCAGCCTTCGCCGAAATTATGGAGAGACTGGCCGGTCTACTTCCCAAGTTCGACTTTCGGGAATACTCGATCGCCCATCCTTATCAACCCGAGAAGCGATCGGTGTTCCGGGCCGCGCAGCGCTCCACATGGTCCCTTGGCCAGATCAAGAGCTCGGCGACCAGGAAGGACTTGGCCCTCTGGAGGGCGAGGTACCATGTCCCATCTGATGTGAGCCTTTTCGTGCCTGCCGAGAACGAGCGAGCCGACCAACCTCCTGAGGGCATGGTCACTGTAAATGAGGCGATAATGGAGGCCGGGCTGCGGTTTCCACTGTCGTTCGCCGTCTCTAACTTGCTGGTCGCCTGGAATGTGGCGCCGCTTCAACTGACGCCGAACGCCTGGCTTCATATTGTCAGCGCCCTCACTTTGTTCGGCGGTCACCGGCTGTACCGCCTTCCTTCGCTGTTGGAGATGAACCATCTATTCAAACTGACGGTTCAGAAGGGGTCCGTCGGCGGCTACCACATCCAAGGTCGCTTTGGTCGGGTGATTCTTGGGGTCCGAACTAAGTCCGGGGCGATCCGGCGAAATGGTTCTGGGTCGGCGGTGCATGGAAGGCATCCGCGAGCGACAATCCCACTGGCGAGCTGGATATTCCCACCGACTTTTGGGAGAGTAATCCGTGTAAGGGTTTTAACTCTCCCTTCGTTCAGATACATTCTGAACTAATCTAATTTGGTCTTCTATTTGCAGGCTCCCATATTCCGGCGGCAGGCGAGCTACATTTTGACTTTGCGATCGTCTGGGAACGGGTACGCAGTCTTCCCCCTGTGGTGCTACCACTTATCCCGGAGGCGAGGCCTCACGTGGAGCCGATTGCTGAGGAGGAAGAAATTCGGGAGGAGGGACTCCAGCTGAACCGCAAGCGGCAGAGGACGGAGGAACCCCCGGCCTCTGCCCCTGCTAGTGAGCAGCCGATCGCTGCGCCACCGCTCACCGCGATTCCCTTGGTTGAGGGGCCTACGCCCTCGTCGGCCTTCCTGCAGGCCATGGCGACCGCCGAGGCCGAGACCCCGCGCGGGAAGCCGTTCTTCGGCCGCGACCCCGAGAAGGTTGAAAAGTAAAGCTTTGGTCGCTTTGCCGAGTTTTGTCACTTGTGTAGGAGATGTACTAACTTTTCTGCTCTCGACACAGGATCCGTCGCAGCAATCCAAATTGCTCGCCGCTGGTACTGGACTTTCTCGCGAGACGATCTCCTCGCGAGGCTTGTGACGTCCCGCACTACGTCGCTCGGGCTGTCTCCGCTCTGCCGAAGGCCTGGACGACTGATTTGGATGCGGTCGCTCGCCAGCGATCTGCGGACGCGATGCAGGCGACCTTTGCTCTAACCCTCTAGGCGGCGACGATGGCCGTCCAGGCTGTGAAGGACTTTGAAGGGCGACCCTCTATTGCCCGTCTTCAGGCGGACCTCGAGGATGCTCGGAAGCAGAACTCCGAGTTTGCCGACAGGATCGTGGCTATGGAGAAGGACTCCTTGGAGGCGGCTAAGCAGGCGAATCAAGAGCTCGCACGGGTCCGAGCAGCGACGGACCGAATGCGGGACCAAATGACGGATGCCCGAATGTCACATGCGGCCGCGCAGAAGGAGGTGGACGAGCTGAAGGTGGTTGTCGACCGGCTGAACGGCGAGTTAGCGTTGTCGAAGGACGAGGTGGCAGCCAAGGTTGCCGAGCTCCAGGATGCGAACCAGATGACCGTGGGGAGGGAAAGCTCGAGGCGATCGAGACCGATCCCTTCCTCAACGTGGAATACGTCAGTGAATTTGCCTATTATATAGCTTATGCTGACGCCATCCGTGTTGCCAAGAAGGGAGGGCTCGAGGTCGGCCCTCTGGTTGATAACTTCAAGGCATACGTGCTTGAACATCCCTTGCAGCCCACATTCGTTATGCCGATCCTCGACCTTTCTGCAGATCTTGGGGTCGACTTGAGCTGGTATCCGTCGCCGGGCAACCTTGCTTACCTGGATGCCCCGGAAGATGGGGGTTCAGAGACTCCGGCTGGCGAGGGAGCGAACGCCGATCCTTGAGCTATTTTTGTTTTTACTCCACTTGTAATTTTTCAGCTTTCATTGTATTTCGCCTTGGGGCGACCGTGCTTGTAATTCTCTTTAAATGAAATGAAATGAGTATTTCCTTATTTGATTCCTTGTGTTTGCTCGCATTGAACTATCGATCGTCGTATATATAGCTCCGATCTGACCGATCTGCGCCTTGTTTTTGTTTACTTGGTGAAAGTGGGAACGAAAATAAATCGTTTAGCGAGCGACCCTTGGACTAGTTCTTGCGATCTTCAATTTTGCAGATTCCTCGGGGAGGACCGACCATCTCGGCCTAGAGGAACCGTGCTCGGTCGTGGAGTTCGATGGAACCGACCTCTGCGACCATGTCTTGTGCGCGAGCGACATTCCGTCTGATGGCCAACTTCTCGCGACTCACTTAATTGTGAGGGTCCTCCGTAGGCTACGTTTTTCCTCGCGATGTAGCGATGGGGCGGACGATCTCTGCCTGGAGGAGTCCTTGCACAGGGCGCCGTCGGATTAATCGACTTCGCGACCGTGGCTTGTGAGCACTTTTCTGCCTGGGGCCGACATGTTAGATGGCGTACCTTTGAGGGCATACGTTGTGACGGGGGGAGGGACGTGTCACATTGTCCGGGTCCACCATGTTAGATGATAGACCTTGAGGGCGGGCGAGCGTGTCCACAGATCTATTTGGGAGGTTCCTTCGGCTACGCCCGCCTCGTATTTAAACGAAGGGCGAGCGATCTCTGCCCAAAGGAACCTTGCATGGCCTCAGAGATCGGTTCCATCGACCTCCACAACCATGTCGGCACTCTTCTATCTTGGATCGTCATGTTAAATGGCGACCCTCGACGGCATACGTTGTGCAAGGGGAGGCGATCGCTTGCCTAGGTCCTTCATGTTGATGACAAACTTTAGAGAACGAGCGAGTCATCCTCTGATTAGTTTTGGAGGGCCTTCGGCTACGCCCGCCTCGTATTTAAACGAAGGGTGAGCAATCTCTGCCCAAAGGAACCTTGCATGGATGGGCCGTCGGTTTCATCGACCTCCGCGACCATGAAGGCACTCTTCTACCTCGGACCGTCATGTTGAATGGCGACCCTCGATGGTATACGTTGCGCAAGGGGAGGCGATCGCTTGCCTAGGTCCATGTTGATGATGAACTTTAGAGAGCGAGCGAGTCATCCTCCGTGTTAGATTTTGAGATCGGTTTGGGAGATTGACGACCGATCGTGGCCCTTGGTCCTTTCCGCCCGGGGCTCCGGCTAAGTTACTAGACTATCCAGCTTGCCCTCCTCGAACAATCTCCAGAGTTGCCTGAGGAGGTCGCGACATTGTTCGGTGTTGTGGTCGGGACTTTTGTGGTAGGCACAAAATTTATCGTGGTCCAGGCGACCGTTGTCCCTTATCGCCCTTGGCTTGCTTAGCCATTCGCGCCCTTTGATGGCGTTGAAAATATGGGTTGGAGATAGATTGAGGTTGCGGAGGAGGTGGACTTCCACATCCTCGAAGGCCTTGAAGACGTCGGGAGGCTTTGCGATCGCCTTTCTGGGCTTGGCGATCGCCTTGTTTGGGATGGGCGATGGCGCCCTTGTCTCTTCGGTTGCCCCCTCACCTAGGCGAAGGGTGAGCAACCTTTGCCTTGCAAGAAAATCAGTGGCCTTGGCGTGGAAGATCACGTAGGTCGGGGGGATGTCCTTCGTGAGGTGCCTGAACATGGGCGAAAAACCATCAAATCCCCCTAGGACCGAGTAGAGGGCGGTATCGTCGCTTATGGGCTCTCCGGTGAGGATTATTTCATCTACCTGGTCGATGTAATCCACATCGGACTAGTCTTTCCCCTGCCTGATCTTCATCATGCGGTGGGGACCTTCTGGCCAAACGACCTTGGCGGCGAAGTACGCCGTGAAGTCGCTCACCAGTTTCTCAAAGGAAATGATTGAGCGCGGTGGCAATGAGATGTACCACCTATGGGCCAGATTGCCCAATGTCAATGGGAACATTCGGCATTTTGTCGTGTCTGATGCCCCGCATCCGGTCATGTAGATCCGGAACTTGCTTAAGTGGGTCTCGGGGTCCGATCTCCCCTCGTACAGAGGCGTTTGAGGAGGAGTGATCTTGGGTTGCACGGGGGCAAGCTCGACCTGGACCCCGAGCGGCTCACCTGGTCCGGCGACCTTTCTCTTGGCGCCCGCCCCAGTTTCTAGGAGCGCCTTCATATCGTCGAGCTGGCGTTGCATTGCGGCCATCGCCGTAGCCTGGCTGCTCGCAGCCTGGCTCTCGGAGCGGGAGCCTAGGCGATCAAGTACTGATCCCTTGGCTCCGCTGTAGATGATGTTTTTGTCGCGGGGCTTGACTTGTTTTTGCTTGGGAGTTGGGTACGCCGAACACTTGGTGACAGATTCAGATTCCGTCGCCTCGTGGATGGGGCCAGGATGCCCCGGTCGCCACGAAAGATCACTTCCTAGGCGGCTGAAGACGGAACTGTTTCGCCTCGCGAGTGCCTTTCCTCGTGAATCGGGGCTTTCTGACGATTGCTCGACATATAACCCCTTGAGCCTTCGTTTACCCGCACGGCGGATGGCCGATGGGGTAATAGTGGGTGCATCGCATGCTCTACGTCGCTCCCTTTGGAGGGCCTTGGGCTCCTCGATCTGTTCCGCAGTTTGGAATTGATCGAGTGAGAGGCTGGGGCCGTCCCTCGGGGGCGGGATCGAGAGTCTCGCGTCGCCGCGGCTACCCTCCGCCGTAGGTTGAGACTCGGTTTGGGCCGGAATAAGACGTTCGGCGGACCGTAGGATTGCTCTTTTCGAGGTGGTGGAAGACGTCATTATCGTGAAGTTTTTTTTTTTGAAGAACAGTGAGTGTTTCTTCAAGTATATGTTTCGGAGAACAGTGAGTGTTCTTCGAAATGGTCGGAATGAAAATGAGGGTTGCCCTTCTTCTAGCGCCAATTGTTTTTACCCAAAATATTATACGGGATGATATGCTGGAATGGATGAGTAACAAACAAAATGCGAGAACACATCCGAGGGAATATAAATAACACAAGATTTGCCGGGGTTGTTAGTCCCGGGCTTGAATGCTCTCGCGAGATATGATTAATACGAAATACGTTGGAGTACAAGTATTAATGTTAGAGTACAATTACAATGAGTGTAAAGACCCTAGTTATCTAGCTCTTGAGTGCTGTAGATTGCCGAAAGAACCAGAGTTGATGCTCTATGAGTTCTTGTAACAAAGATTAAATATAGAAAGGGAACTCGTATATGCCGATCGTCTCTCTGTACTTGTGATTTCTCTTGAGGGAAATATGTGTATTGATGAGGGAATGAATCTCTTCGTTTACTGCTCAATGTCTGAACTTTCGAACCCTTTTCCAAATGTTGGAAGTCTTCTATTTATAAAATAGGAGGTAGTTGGGATGTCTTTATCCCGAACGGGCGATCGCCTTTTCCTGTATTATAATAATCGGGCGATCGTCTAAGCACATGGGTCGGTTTCCTTAAAGTCCGTGGCTGCTGCTGGCAGCCAGCTGTGCGATCCAATGGGAAGACAACACGCGTGCCATGTCGCTGTCTCGGGAGGTCCCACCTAGGACCTTTCGGCGGGTCTGTCGGTAGGTGAGGTTGTCCCTGTCACTGACAGCTGCTGATGGGCTGGAGGCAAGTCTTTTCCTGCGGCGCCTTTTGCGGATATGCACGTGGGCCCTCTCCCCGAGGTTCGGTCTTGCGTACTTTGATTGATGTGTGCTTCACGTGTGGTGCAAGGCGGTCGTCTTTGAAAGGACACTGAAGGCAATCGCCTCGTGAGACGATCGCTAGGTACCTACAGACGATCGCTCGGCACTTGACATTAATCTGACTACTTCTTTGATTGGTAAGATTGCCTTGGTGCATTCGACTCTTCACTTCGGTCGCTCGGCCCTATGCCGATCGCCGTCTAGGCGTAATAATCGCCGCACAACACCCGAAATTCAAGGTTCAATGAAAAGTTACCTTGATTTGGAGTGATGGAGCGGATTAAATGTTGGTTAATCTGAACTAGGAGCTTGAAGAAGATGCTAGATGATTGCAGCTCGAAGAACTCTTCGCGAATCGCCCAAAATTGCCTGGAATGGTTTAGAAATGAAGAAATGACGGAATGAAGAGTGAAGTGTCCTATTTATACAAAACCCAGCTTAGCGCGCGCTATCTCCTGCGATTAGTGTGCGCTAGTGGGTTCACCGGGTAGTCCAGTGCCGCGTTAGCGTGCGCTACATACATGGTAGCATGCGCTAACGCCTTCTATTAGCGTGCGTTAACCTGATGTTAGCGTGCGCTACCTGATAGTTGGTGCCCAGTAACTGGAGTCCAGAACCTACTGTCATCTGCCCTGCTCGCCTTAGCGTGCGCTACTACGATGTCTTAGCGTGCGCTACCCGAACAGTTAGCGTACGCTACTTACCACTCATAGCGTGCGCTACGAATTTTCCAATTCAGCCCAGTACCTTCTGGACTATTTGCCTCACTTGCACTAGCGTGCGCTAATGCTGAGAGATAGCGTGCGCTACGAGTACTCAATTAGCGCGCGCTAACACGAGTACGTAGCGTGCGCTACCTCACACAGCCTACCAAAATATGATGATGATGATGATGATGATGATAATATTCTCGTCTCGATCTCAAACAGGGTTGAATGATGAATAATAACTGATACACGATTCCAAAGGACGCCAAACGATGGTCACAAATGAATGAACATGAATGATGAATGATTATTAATGAGTGAAAAAAAATTCCAAGTGACAATTACTGAACTATAATAATGAATTCACAACTGGGTATTACACTATGCCAGTGGACCAGCTCACCGCATTCAAGACATTTATCCATAGATTTTGGACCGCCTATCTTCTGAACCTTTAGGGCCTTGCCCTTTCCTTTCTGCACCCCTTTCTTGGGTTTATACTGCTCGTAGGTCTTTTTCTTCTTGTTCTTGGACCTCTGAGACCCATAAGAAATCACAAGAGCAGCCTACCTCGGTTTAGTCTTCATGTTAGACTGTGTCGTCACCAGTTTATTCATTAGCCCAACAAATGTGCATGAGATCTCATTACAATTGAAATTCATTACAAACTGCATGAAGGAGTGAGGTAAATATTGAAGGATGAGATCAATTTGAAGGGATAAATCCATATTAAAGTTGAACACCTCGAGCCTCTCAATCATAGAGATCATCTTGAGGATGTGGTCTCCCACTTTCTCCCCTTCCTTCATCCTAACAGTGAATAACTGCTTCGATATCTCATATCTAGCAGTCCTACTGTGCTCGCCATAAAGTTCGGTCAAGTATGCAAGAGTCTGCCTAGCAGAAGTCATTTTCTCGTGTGCTCTCTGCAGCTTATTAGTCATTGAGCCCATCATAAAGCCACGGACCAGCACGTCATCCTTGACCTATTTTTCATGGACGTCAATTTCTTCTTGATTACCCCTAGTCCGGATTGGAGTCGGTGGAATGTGTAACAGCCCCAAATACCATTGGGTCATTACAGTGCCGTGGACCCCACACCCATAGATCCACCAGGCGAACACGACTAAAATTACATCAAATTAACCAACATGGGAAAACCACATTTTGTACTATGATAACCGACATAATATTCTGATAAGGAATTTCCAACGACAATGATGGACCTACAAGGCCAAAAATGAAAATACAACGGCACCCACGAGCCTTGCTCGGGTAATATAAAATGAGAACAACTGATAAAACTGGAGTACTCCAAACTGTCTGACCGACATGAACATCTCGGACTAGTATCACTCGAATGCCTCGTCGCCTTCGTCATGCCCCTGTGTCTCGACTCTCTCCTTGCAAGCACCTAAAATATGAAAACATGTTCCGCCCCCACGGGGTCAGTATGAATATCAAATACATGTACAACATGATATGCATCCAAAGGCAGAATCAACAGTACAACAATGGTAATACGAGATGCTCACAAACCAAGATAAGAACCAAGCATTCGTTAAACACCATGCCCACGTCATATGATCAATAACTGCTCAACAGGTTGTGACAAAAATGCCCAACGGCGAATCATCGATATAGAACACTACAATGAATTACACGAAGATGAACCAAACCAAAACTGAATTAAATATGCGTCACAATGCCCGAAGGCTCTAACGAAAATACCAAGACATCACAAAGGACTGAAAGCCACTTAGCCGAAGCTGCCGAATATCACAATCACCTGAAAGTTACTCAGCCGAAACTGTCAATCATCACAATGGCTCGAAGCCAAAATAGCCCGAAGCTGTATCAATGAGGTCCGAAGCCACGGCACGAAGCCGTATCACAATGAGGGCCAAAACCATGACACGAAGACGTATCACAATGAGGGCCGAAGCCACGGTACGAAGCCGTATCACAATGAGGGCCGAAGCCACGGTACGAAGCCGTATCACAATGAGGTCATCCAATGACCGTAACCTGCTGAATTTCAGGTGCTAGGAAACCAACCGCGAAGGTTCAAGCCCCAGACTTACCCATAATTAGATCACCCAGTGACCGTGACCCACTGAACTGTAGGTGTTGGGAAACCAACCGCGAAGGTTCAAGCCCCAAACTTACCCATCGAGCACTAGCCGAGACTAGCCTCCAAAGCACAATTAATCACAAACAGCAATGATTCCAGGATTACCGAATTCAAGAGAATGATAGTGTGCAGCCTTGAGTCGGCCAACACGACAACAATGACTCACAGATGGGCACCATCCTCGGCGGTCCCAATCCAATACCTCGATTACCTTAGAATGGCCAATCAATAACAATGACACGAAGGATGGGAACTATCCGCGATAATCCCAATTCAATACCTCATTTGCCTTAGAATGGTCAATCGATAAAAATGATACAACGGATGGGAACTGTCCGCGATAATCCCAATTCAATACATTGATTGCCTTAGAATGGTCAATCGATAAAAATGATACAACGGATGGGAACTATCCGCGATAATCCCAATTCAATACCTCGATTGCCTTAGAATGGTCAATCGATAAAAATGATACAACGAATGCCTCGACACCTTTAATCGGTTACCGACGCCGGAGATGAGAAACGAATACGTCAATGCCTTCAATCGGCCAATACAACATCAATAGCAAAACACCAACATCAATAACGCTGATTCCAACAATGTCTTAAATCGACATCACTATCAACAACAACAATCGATACATCAATACCGCAAACCGGCTATCGACAATGACATTGACAACAAGTATCCCAATGTCTTGAACCGACCATTAACGAACAACAATAATCATTTGGCATAATTACGAAGAGTATCATATCAAATGACCCCTCAATATCAACGAAATTCATGAAGAGACTACGTCTCGGAATGATACAACACATTCATATATATATATATATATATATATATATATATATATATATATATATATGATAACATTAATCTCATTGACTAATACAAGTTTAAAAATTGCCTCAAACCGAAGGCGAGAAAGTCCTTCCACGATCAACGTCCTTTATGGAATTATCGGCCGCTCGAACAACCTTGAATAACACAAGTACCAACAGTTCGCTTAATATACGAATCAAGCATGATCACAACCAACTCAAAAAGTCGATACAACAACCCAAACTCATTGGGTTAATCTAACAAACACGTTGTAGACAACCTCCAATTGTTTACAACCAAAACTCAATTATATCGATACCACGCCTCCAATGAGTGATTCAATCCAACAAAACATCATCAATACAATCAATAATCCAAAAGGAATACTCCATTCAAGATTATGACAACATCTAGACGAAACCCCAAAATTCCAAAGTCAACACTCAAGGTGTTCTTGAACAACCCCAAATACTCAACAAATCCGAAAAAAATACACCAATGAATCCGTAGGAACACAAGTATCCAAGGTAGATGATCTATTCAACATATTCCAACATGATAGCAAGCTAACTTGAAGAGATCGGAAGGAAAAACACTCAAATCCCGAAATTCTAGATTCAAGAAAAGTTTACCTTGATTTGGTGTGGTGGAGAGGATTAAATGTTTATTAATCCGAACTAGGAGTTTAAAGATGATGCTAGATGATTGCAGCTCGAAAAACTCTTCGCGAATCGCCCAAAATCGCCCGGAATGGTTGAGAAATGAAGAAATGACGAAATGAAGAGTGAAGTGTCCTATTTATACAAAACCCAGCTTAGCGCGCGCTAAAAACTGAGATTAGCGTGCGCTAGCGGGTTCACCGGGTAGTCCAGTGAACTCTGCCTGCCGCGTTAGCGTGCGCCAACGCCTTTCTCTTAGCGTGCGTTAACCGGTTAGCGTGCGCTACCTGATGGTTGGTGCCCAGTAACTGGAGTCCAGAACCTACTGTCCTCTGCCCTGCTCGCCTTAGCGCGTGCTACTATGATGACTAGTGTGCGCTACCAGTACAATTAGCATACGCTATTTTCCACTCATAGCGTGCGCTACGAATTCTCCAATTCAGTCCAGTACTTTCTGGCGTGCGCTAATGCTGAGAGATAGCGTGCACTACCAGTACTCAATTAGCGCGTGCTAACAAGAGTACGTAGCGTGCGCTACCCTCCATACACAGACTATCAAAATATGATGATAATGACAATATTCTCATCTCGATCTCAAACAATGTTGAATGACGAATAGCAACTGATACACGATTCCAAAGTACGCCGAACGATGGACACAAATGAATGAACATGAATGATGAATGATTATTAAAGGTTGAAAAATTCCTGAGTGAAAATTACTGAATGATAATAATGAATTCACAACCGGGTATTACAGAATGTCTGCCTCCAAGACGTATCCCAGAGACTACATGCTGAGAACAATCATCAGATTCCGCAACCAGTCAATGAAGTTGGGGCCAGTTAGGAGATTCTTTTCAAGTAGTATTGCAAGTGGGTTCTTTGCCATTTTAGAAAGATATGTTTCGTTTCTCTGCATTGATATAGACAAGATTGAATTAGTGACTTGTTTTATTATGACCGAGAATAGAATTTAAGGGCTTGTATATTTCTTATCTCGGCTCCCACTAATTTTATCGGAATTACACACTCCCATGTTATAACCCGGAAGTCATGGTAAGATTGACTTCTTAGTGGTAATCAAGTTCACAAATTTTAACAGACGCAACCTGTCAGGTTTCTTGCCTATTAATTTTTGTAAAGTGGTGTCTAACACCAACCCGTCCAACAGATGATTTGATCTTCTTTTACTCCTAGTCTTCATGCCCTCGACCTATCAGGTTTCTTGGCAATCCACACTATCTAAGTTGTTGACCATCAACGTTTATCAGTCTGACTACTGAATCTCGCCCGACAACCTATCAGGTTTCTAAGGGCGAAATTTATCACCAACCGAAGGCATCTAATGCACTCAAGAATTTTTTTCAACCTCTACCAAATGTACTACCCCAATAACTCAGAATAATAGCACACTATCTCGTGTGTCAATTTTCTACGAGTTTGATGGAGGGTAGGAAACCTCGTAACCTTTTTCAAACTTAGTCTGTTTGTAGTCGGGAAAATTTCGCGATTAATGTTACACTTTGCACATTAATTCATTTATAAGTGCGTTTGTGTTTGTCAATCATTCAAATTGAAAAACAGTAAATAGCAACCTAATTACTACCAACATATAGCTCATGGACTTTTATCCTAAGTACTGGGCCAAGCGAATGACCCAATAAAGAAAATAAATAGTCTTCGATTCTTTGTCTTCTCGGTCGATTGTCTTCGATCTTCGTCATAGCCAAGTAAATAATTACATTATTGAAAATACATCCTATTATACAAATTTTCTAGTAAAAATAAATAGGCTCAAAACGGCCTTTACAACCCAATCGAATCGAACAAATCAAAACTAAGTTCACGAGCTATATCACCATCACATAAGGATTCCACACAATATGTAACGGCAATAAAATCAAATAATTAATTTTAATATATATTAATCCAATTAATCTATAAAAATTAATCAATTCAATTTCTACAATATTAATCCAATTAATATAAATGGCATTAAAATTAAATAATCAATTAATGTATTAATCCAATCAATATAAAAATTAATCTATTCAATTTTAATGGTATTAATCCAATTAATACTAATAATTGTCATTTAAATTCGTTCGAAGTAATCCGGCCAAAAACAATATTCTCGCTTAATTAATTTTCCTTAACACAAAAAATATTCCAAATATTAATTTAGTCAAATTAAAATCCAATTTAAGTTTCAGAAAATAATTACAACGAAATATAAACTTAAAACGGAATCCCGGACTATCCGGTATTAGGCCCAGCTCGCGGCCCGATTCAAAATCGGGCCAAAACCCGAGAGGTGGCATGGCCGAGCCATGCTCGACTGACAGGACGAGACCCTCTCGGTGACCTGGACAGGCAGCTCAGGTAGGCCGAGACCACTGCCGGCAGCCCGTTTCCTCGTTTCCAAAAACGTGATGTCACAACGAACAATTTAAATATCTACGATTATACCAATAATAATTCTAAATCATTAACATCAACCAATAGCATTCAAAATGCACAAATAATCGTATATACGGTATCATTGACCTCTTTCCGGCGTCACTATTGGGATTCTGAAAACAAAATCGAATACGCAGCGGAATAATAATAAAGAATCCCAAACATGATCGATCAAGTAACGTATATACGAAAGGAAAAACGAAGATAAAATGATTAAGGTCCCATACCCTTGAAGCCTTTGATAATATTTTCGTAAGTTGATGATAATCACGAACCCGAGCACGAGCACGAAATCCCTTCGTCCCCAACACCGAAAATATGATGCCTCTACGTCACCATGCGTCGGAAGTTGCCCGGAAAAATCTACAAGACTCCGTTCTCCAAGAACACGGCTAGGGAAACTCGTAAGACTTTTCTCTCTTTATTTTTCTTATTTTCTCTCAACTCCAAGATGATAAAAAATCAAGAAAAATTCTCTCCCCTATCTCGGCCAAATCACCCTCACAAAGGTAGAAATGTGTTGGTGATTATATGTTGGTGAAGATGATAATGATATCAAAACACCACAAGTCAAAAGGGAAGATATAATATCAAAACAATATTTTCACCTAATCACCAAGGTTGGAATAATGTGTAACGTCTTAATCAAAGACTACACTCCATGTGAGAGAAAGAAAAAGGGGGCAGCCAATAAGGAATTTTCAAGAAATGGGCCGAGTCACTTGGCTCGTGTACTGGACGTTCGTCAAAAGAATCCGTTAAATACACTCCGTTTTATTTTCAATATATTTATACTAATTAACAATCCAGTTAATTAATTACATCAAATACAAATATATTTCTCTAAGAAATATAATTTATGAATTATATTAATTACCCAGTAACTTAATTTCAATTCATAAGGCCGCTATTTGATTTATCCAAAATCATAATTACATATCCAATACCTAATATTATTATAGAGATAATAAATTCACATTTATCCGTCAACGATCCTGATGTGCGACTCCGTAGGTCCGTCTTAGCCGGCATTAGGAGGAACCAACGAGTGCGGGCAACACTTAGCCAGCCTAGCGGACCGCAATGTAAACCCCGACTGAGAACGAATGAAGGATCATTCCAGAACCAATTTGTCATGAATACCATATACGTGTAGACCCTTCATCAGATGTCCCGGTCAAGTCTTCGGGTCATGGTAAATGTTGTTGCCCAAAATATTTATCCGAAGATTAATACTGCTGGAAGACGGACAACAAACAACAATTGCGGGAGCACTTCCGAGAGAAGATAAATAATACAAGATTTGCCAGGTTTGTTAGGCCCGGGCTTGAATGCTCTCGCGAGATGTTATTAATACAAATATTCGTGGATACAAGTATTAATGAGAGAAATCTAGATACAATGAGTGTAAAAAGACTCTATTAATCCGGCTCTTGAGCGAAGCTCGGTGTTCTTCGTCCCTGCCGATCGTCTGCTGGATGAGAGAGGCCGGGAGAAGTAAGACCGAATGATAGTTGTTTCCAAGAGTTGGAGATAGCCAAGTGTTAAGTGTTTTGCTTGTGATGTATGCTGAAATGCGAGAATGCCCGAGAGAAAATACAAGTGCAGGGGGCCTTGTATATATAGGGGCTGAGGTGCCTTGTCTCCTAGCGGGCGATCGTCTTTTGGCCATTAATATAATGGGGCGATCGTCCTAAAGGTCACATGGGCAGCCTGCCAAAAGTCCAGAGTAGGTGCTGGCGCCAGCTGGGCGGTCCAATGAGGAGCCAGCACGCGTCCAGAGTCACTGTCACATGCGGCCCTACTGACAGCTTTCGGCGGCTTGTCGGCTGGTGGAATGATTCTGCCAGGTTGTGGTCAATGATCCGGGATTCGCGGATCTTGCACGTGGTGCCAGTCTTGAGGCTCGGCCTTTGCCGACTGGATGGCCATCGGCGCTGATCGACATGAGGCGACGGCCTCTAGCTGGTCATCAGAGGTCATCATCGGCCAGTTGCCGAGGGTCGGCATTGGTCGATCACCAAGGGTCGGTCGGCAGGTGCCGAGAGAGGATCGTCCACTAGTCGGTCGCCATCGGCCTGTTGTCGAGGGTCGGCATTGGTCGGTCACCAAGGGTCGGTCGGCAGGTGCCGAGAGAGGATCGTCCACAGGTCGGTCGCCAGGGGTCGATCGCCAAGTACCGAGAGACGATCGCCTTTGATGTCGATCGCTCGGTACCGGGACTTGTCCTGGGACCTTCGGTTGGCCGATTTAGCTTGTCCGCTGGGCTAAGGCTCGGTCGCCTGATCGCTGATCGGCAGTTCTGCCTCGGCTGCTCGGCAGTGACACGGTCGCCCGATCTCCGAGGCGATCGCCGGTCGGAGAGTGTTAATTCTTGACACAACAATTGCCCCCCAGCTTGCTCCTATATTGAAGACATGGGGCGAGATGGTTCTTGCTGGCGATCGTGTAAGATGAGGACGGGCGATCTTGCTGAGCGGACTTTGGTTTTGGACTTGGGCTATCATGGTCGATTGGCTTAGCTATCTTTCGGTCTTGTACCTGCAAAATACAACATTGGCCGATCCCCCACGGAAACTTGGTGGTTTCGCTTGTTTGAGGAATCGTGCACAGTCGCGGAGACCGATGGACCGACCCCATGACCGTGTCTTGGTGTGCGAAGACATTGAGTGTCTCGTGACTCACTTTATTATGAGGGTCCTCTGTTAGGCTGCGCCTCGCCTCGTATTTAAACGAAGGGCGTGCGGTCTCGGTCTAGAGGAGTCCTTGCGCGGGGCAGCGTCGGATGAATCAACTCCACGCCCGCGGCTTGTTAGCTCTGCTTCCACCTCGGCCAGCCATGAAGATGGCCGACCTCGACGGTGTATGTTGAGACGGGGGTTGTGGCACGTGTCCACTGATTATTTTGGAGAGCCCTCAGACTACGACGGCCTCGTATTTAAACGAAGGGCGGGCGATCTCGGCCGAAAGGGACCTTGCATGGCCGAAGCAGCCGGTTCCATCGACTACCAGGACCATGGCTTTATGATGTGCGGTGGAGGCGATCTTATGCCTTAGTCCGTCATGTTAGATGCTGGACTGTAGATGGCGATCGTGTCCTCCGGGCTGCTGATGATGTAGCGTGATGATCGGCGATCGGGCCGGAAGACTGGCGATCGTCGCTCGGCTGCCGATCGCTTTATTCGTAGGTCGATATTGGCGATCGGGCGGGAGATCGTCGTCCGGGCGCCGATCGCGCTGCTCACAGGCTAAGAAGGAACCTTTGCCTGGCCAGCAAATCTGCGGCTCTAGCCCGGAAGGCTGCGTAGGTTGTAGGTTGGGTCTTCGTGAGATGCCTGAACATAGGCGAAAAGCCCTGAAATCCTCCTAGGACCGCGTAGAGGGCGGTCTCATCGCTTACGGGCTCGCCGTTGAGGATGATCACGTCTACCCGGTCGATGTAGTCCGAGTCGGACTCTTCTTCTCCCTGCTTGATTTGCATCATGCGAAGGGGACCTTCTTGCCGGACGACCCTGGTGGCGAAGTACTCCGTGAAGACGTGCGCCAGTTCGTTGAAGGAGCCAATGGACCGAGGTGGCAATAAGGTGTACCATCGGTGGGCGAGGTCGTCCAGCGTCAGAGGGAACATTCGGCACCTGGTCGCGTCCGATGCCCCACACCCGGTCATGTAGATGTTGAACTTCCTCAGGTGCACCTGGGGGTCCGATCGCCCCTCGTACGCGGGTGTTTGTGGGGGAGCGATCTTGTGCTGCACGGGGGCGAGCTCGATGTCGATCGCGAGCGGCTCGCTCGGCTCGGCGATCGTCTTCATGGCGCCTGCCCTGGATTGCAGGAGCGCCTTCACGTCGTCGAGCTGACGTTGTAATGCGGCAATCGCCGTGGCTCGGCTGCTTGCTAATCGGCTTTGGGAGCGGGAGCCGAGGCGATCGTGTACCGATCTCCGGACTCCACTGCTGCCGACCTCGGCAATTTGGCGAGGGGGAGCCAGACGGCTGGGCTGCCTTCTGGGATCCGGGTAGGCCGAGCTCCTGGTGACGGACTCAAACTCCATCGTCTCGTAGCTGGGGCCGGACTGCCCGGCCGCTGTCGGGTCACCGCCTGTGCGATCGAAGACGAGGTGCCCCGGGCGAGCGCCTCTTCTTGCGGATGAGAGCCTCACGCGATCGCTCGGCGATATCGCCTTGAGCTTAGCTGACTTCGGCGGGCGGCCGAGGGTGATAGAGGAGGCGCGTTGAGAGCACTCCGTCGTTCTGAAGGGCGGCTATGGCCTCTTCGATCTGTTCATTGGTTGGGCGATCGAGCGAGAGGTTGGGCCACCGTCCGAGGACGGTATCAGCGTCTCACTGCGGCGGCTACCTTCCACCATCGGTGCCGCTCGGGACGGACTAACAGGGAGTCCGGCGGCCCGGCCGGATTTCTTTGACGCGGAGGCGGAAGACATGATTTCTGAAAGATTTCTTTGAAGTGCAGTGAGTGTCACTTCAAGTATCTGCCCCGAGAACAGTGTGTGTTCTTCGGGACGGTAGGTAAAAAATTTGAGGGTTGGATAGCGCCCTTCTTCTAGCGCCAATTGTTGTTGCCCAAAATATTTATCCGAAGATTAATACTGCTGGAAGACGGACAACAAACAACAATTGCGGGAGCACTTCCGAGAGAAGATAAATAATACAAGATTTGCCGGGTTTGTTAGGCCCGGGCTTGAATGCTCTCGCGAGATGTTATTAATACGAATATTCGTGGATACAAGTATTAATGAGAGAAATCTAGATACAATGAGTGTAAAAAGACTCTGTTAATCCGGTTCTTGAGCGAAGCTCGGTGTTCTTCGTCCCTGCCGATCGTCTGCTGGATGAGAGAGGCCGGGAGAAGTAAGACCGAATGATAGTTGTTTCCAAGAGTTGGAGATAGCCAAGTGTTAAGTGTTTTGCTTGTGATGTATGCTGAAATGCGAGAATGCCCGAGAGAAAATACAAGTGCAGGGGGCCTTGTATATATAGGGGCTGAGGTGCCTTGTCTCCTAGCGGGCGATCGTCTTTTGGCCATTAATATAATGGGGCGATCGTCCTAAAGGTCACATGGGCAGCCTGCCAAAAGTCCAGAGTAGGTGCTGGCGCCGGTGGCGGTCAATGAGGAGCGGCCACGCGTCAGTCATCACATGCGGCCCTACTGACAGCTTTCGGCGGCTTGTCGGCTGGTGGAATGATTCTGCCAGGTTGTGGTCAATGATCCGGGATTCGCGGATCTTGCACGTGGTGCCAGTCTTGAGGCTCGGCCTTTGCCGACTGGATGGCCATCGGCGCTGATCGACATGAGGCGACGGCCTCTAGCTGGTCATCAGAGGTCATCATCGGCCAGTTGCCGAGGGTCGGCATTGGTCGATCACCAAGGGTCGGTCGGCAGGTGCCGAGAGAGGATCGTCCACTAGTCGGTCGCCATCGGCCTGTTGTCGAGGGTCGGCATTGGTCGGTCACCAAGGGTCGGTCGGCAGGTGCCGAGAGAGGATCGTCCACAGGTCGGTCGCCAGGGGTCGATCGCCAAGTACCGAGAGACGATCGCCTTTGATGTCGATCGCTCGGTACCGGGACTTGTCCTGGGACCTTCGGTTGGCCGATTTAGCTTGTCCGCTGGGCTAAGGCTCGGTCGCCTGATCGCTGATCGGCAGTTCTGCCTCGGCTGCTCGGCAGTGACACGGTCGCCCGATCTCCGAGGCGATCGCCGGTCGGAGAGTGTTAATTCTTGACACAACAGTAAAGTCAAACCCTATTGTTGACTAGACACTATATATGTGTTAATGTAAATAAAGACCGACTGATTACTATTGTATCTAATACGACTAGATCAGAATGCTTTAGCCAAAGACTTATGATCTTATTTGCCATTAACCGTATAGGACATTCGCCTGCTCACTAACACGAGATAAAATCCCTTCTTGGCATACAGTAAAGACTGCTACCTGCCCGTGTAGTCCGCACTTCGAGGTTGACTCAGCAATTAAGCAAATGAGTCTAACTACTCTAATGACAAACTAAACGTCACAGGCACATCTCCTACTGAACTCTCAAGTCAAAGGTCTACGTATACTATCACAACCTTTCGATTCGGCATCGATTCTCCGAGAGTGAATACCGTGTGACTGAATCAAGTATGAGTCGTGTTCAAGTATACTTGTCCCACCAATATACTTATAACTATGCTATCAAGACATGCACATGTCCTAGCATCAGTTATACAAGTCTTACTTCAAAACTTAATGCCCATTTAAGTTTATCGACTTGCGAACGGACGTAAATAAACTTTAAACACTTCCAGTGCATTTTCTCTTATCCGATAACGAAAATGGAATGTTCGCTTTATTTACATGGACTTCACTTCAATGTTTACCAAATCAAGAATGCATTTGAAATACAATAAACACTGAATGAATCATATTGCCTTTTAATAATTATTCCATAATTTACATGTACAATGCCCATACTCTCTCATCCCTTGAGTGGCATTCGAGGGCATATTCCTAACATGATGATGATATTCTGACCAACCCTCGTCAATAGAATCGCCCAGGTCGTCGTTCGGAGAAGAAGAAGAGAAAAAAATGAGAGAAACCCGTATAGAAAATGCTGAACAAGGTATATAAATTTATATGTGTTAACGTACGTAAGTCAGGGAACTTAACGTACGTTAAGTGTAATACCCAAGATTTTCGTTCCGGTTTTTGAATATTTTCGGATATTTCCCGATTGTCGAGTGCCAGTATTATTTTCTCGACAACTGATTTTGGTGTTTATGGCCGTATATGGTGTTTTGTTGTATGTTGTTTTCATTCCGGTTGATAACGTTGTCCGTGAGCGTTTTGTCGTGTTCGTTCCGTGCGTTTTCGAAAAATCGAGTCATCGGGTCACAGCGGCTGGGCACTGGCCGAACGGGTGCGGGCACTAGCCGAACGGGTGCGGGCACTAGCCGAACGGGTGCAGGCACTGGCCGGACGGGTGCGGGCACTGGCCGAACAGGTGCGGCAGGAACCAGCATAGCGCACGCTACTGCCGGAAGGTTGCGCACGCTACGACCGGAAGGCTGCGCACGCTAGTCGTCCGAGGCAGCAGGGGCAGAGAGGTTATGGACTTCGGGTGGATAGCAGATAGTGCACACCACTATCGGACACGGCGCGCGCTAATCGACAGGCGTAGCGCACGCTACGGCCGGAAGGCTGTGCACGCTACCTGGCCGAGCAGATTAGTCCAGGAAGTCTCTGGATTGTGGCACAGGACGACAGCACACATGTACAGCACATGGTGACGGGCCCCGGCCGAACATTATCGACCATGACCGCCCGTTAGCGCACGCTAGCTCGACAGTCTAGCGCACGCTAGGCTGCACCAGTATAAATATGACCGAGCAGTCATATTTTCACTCGTTTTTCATTTCCTATCTTTCGTGTCCGCGGATGGAGTCTTGGATAAGTCGAAGATATGTTGTTATACTATGAATCCACAAAGTTATGGAGTTCATATAATCGATTGATCATTCCATAACATCCTTAGATCCAGCGAATCAAGGTTAGTTTTCCTAAAATCCTAGTTTTGGGAAAATTGGGGATTTTGTTTGATTTCGTCCGTTTAATTTGTTATAACTTAGGATAGTGATGGATTGATGATTATTAAGTTGTACTATATCGAATTCCTTATTGTTCCATGGTTGGATTGCCGAGGATCCATCGTTTTATTGAGTTTCTAATCGATGCCTTGTTCGATAAAATGTCACAAAGGGGATTCGGGCGTTCTACGATTATTCTTCCTCGTACGATCGTCAATTTATTCATGGTATGATGTTAGAGTCAGGTTCCTTGCGAAGAACTCGAGTTGGAACCCTTCCGTTCGCCGTTTCCCAATCGATTGTGTTACCGTCGTTTCCACCGGAGAGTTGTGGGCGTTCGAGGTTTCCTGGTTGAGCCATGTTCGTCGGAGTGTCCGGTATCGACTATCGAGGCAAGTATCTTGCCCATACACTACTTGTTTTGTGAATATAATGGTTGGAAATCGACGATATGTGCTAAATGAATGTTTACAACCATTTCTCAAAAGAATCGGTATATTTACAATCATGGTTTTCTTAAAAGACGACTCTTGTGTTCGGGACTTAATGTGATTAATCGACTATGTGTGTTAGTGTTGAGTATAGGATCTCCTTACTTTCGGGTGATGTCATTATGTGTGATTATGTCGTCGGTAATTTAAGGTTTAATCCTTTTGTTAAGAATTGTGCGTGGAGTCATGTGGTTATCGGTGAATATGTGAGTTGTGTGATATTGGTTGTGTCGTTCGGTGTTGTTGAGATAAGTGTGCTTCCTTGTGGATAGTATTAATTCTGGGTCGTGAGTATGTGTTGGATAGTTTGGCCATTCTAGCAAAATACCTCGACTATATATATTATGATTGACTCTTAAGGATTGTGGTTTTGGAATGAGAACTGATGAGAGTTGTAAGGTTTTTCTCGGGTACTCTCACTCGGGGATTGACTCGACGGGGTCACACGTGGACCTGGTGGCTTAGCGGCTGGACCGGGTCGCGAGAGTTACTTTCGAGTGGGCATTCTCACTTGGGGTCGCTCAACGGGGCGCACAGGGACTTGGTGGCTTGAGGGCCGGACCGGGTCGCAAGAATTGCCAGAGTGTTTGTACTGATGATTAATTGTGATATGTCCGGAGCATCACAATGCTTGGTGCTCGGGGTCGAGAGACATTATATATCGAATCTTGGTGTTTTGCTAAAATGGCATAAGAATAATGTATTATGTGTAATATGTCTTTGGAAGTGAATTGAAGTTGATGATTGGGTCGTGGACCCTGTGTTCTGTGACCGGAATGGTTGGGTCGTGGACCCTGTGTTTTGTTAACGGATTTGCATTTTGGAAAATGAACTTTGGGGTTGTGACCCTAAGTGGCTTTCGAGGAATTAAGAACTTTTCAATCATAAATATTTTCAAAACTCCCGAGATTTGGAAGTGTTTTCAAAGTGCTTACTTGTTTCGTTTTACTTTCAAGACTTAAATTTTTTTAATTAAACAGAATATCTCGGGAAGTCTTCATTGTATTCTCGGAATGTGTTCCATATGGCTCGTATTTACACTTTATACTTGTACTAGCAAAACAGTAGAGTTTTGCTAACCCCCGAGTATTCGGGGAGTGGATGTCTGTTTTGCATCCAGGTACATGCAGGTTTGGGAGCAAAACACAGGATGGGCACGAAGGATGATGGAAGGCAAATGATACTAATCACACAAAGGCCAGTTTTGGATGCAGTCAGTCGGAGTTCGTGTATGGTCTTTTCCACTGTCGTACTTTTGGTTTGTGAGTGTATTTTACCCTTCCATGGGTATGAGTCGAGATAGAAATGTGTACTTTTTACTTGTATGTTAGTGATGAAAGACCAAGTTGGTCTATTGATTTGGTATTTTATCATGTCGGTCTGTAATGTATTGTGTTGTTTTGATGTCTAGCCTGGTGGATCCTCACGAAGAGGGTCTGCGGCGTGTAATATTCCCGGTTTGATTCTGGGGGTGTTACATTTATGGTATCAGAGCTTAGGTTGCGAAAACCTAGGCTGTCGGGTCCAGTCGTGTATTGTTGAGTCTTGCTTGTCGGATTGTGTTCGAGTGAGTCGTGTCGCGAGGCGTCGTCTATGATGTCGTCCATGATTAGTATCGAGGTGCAGCCATCATCTTCGTGCGACCTGTGGATGTAAGTCTCCCTACTATATTGTGCCTTGTGTTATACGAGCTTGTATGATTTTGTGTTATAACGTGGAGTTTAAAGGTGATTTGTGATTATGCGGTCTATGCTTGTTTGATCCTCGTATGGTGCTAGAATGAAAGTGGTGCCAGCGTATATGTATATATACACACATCCTGGTATAAGTCGTTTTTACAAGAGTAATGGCCTTGGTGTGGTTACACAAAGAAAAATTCATCAATGTGATATTTTAAAGCTTTACATGTTTCTGGGAAGTCACGTAAATTTTATTTTAAAACATCTTTCAAGGAGAGGAAAAAGTTTGATTTTCGTATGATTACCTCAAGGCCGAAATTTTTGAGAATTCAAACTACCGATATTTCAATTTTCATCTCATATTATAAGCCTCCAAAACACGATTTTTGAACTCAAATGAGGTCTACAAATTGTACTCAAGACGTGACTCTCGCTTTCAACTTATCGATTTTATGGTTGTTAGTTGAGAAATATGTGATGATGTTCTTGTTGTTTGGGCAGTGTTACCACTTTTAGATTAAAACAGTGATGTGAATGCCAAGTCGTTCGGTATGAGTTAAGATAGTTCTCTTTATTGATAGACGAGATTTCGATTTTGGATGACAATTGTCTTTTGATGGTTGCTCGCGAAGTGTTGTAATTATGTGATTCGATGACAATTAGGTTCGTATGTTGTCTTATTGTTTATTTGTGACCTTCCATTCTAGTAATGTCGTATATACGTTCGCGATCATGTTGCTGAGCTGGAGCAACTAGCGCACACTAAGTGTGAGGCTGACGCACGCTAATACAGCATGGGTAGCGCACGCTAAATATTTGTGGTAGCGCGCGTTAGTTAGCCTGGACTGAGGCTAGAGAATCGCATTTCTTTTAGCCGTTAGGCCTAACCTTTGCAGTCAATCACCCATGACTGTATTCTATGTGTGTTGTCTAGTGATGACAACGGTTTTGTATGAATGTGTGTCATGACTTTTCGTTGCGCTAAGTGATAATTGATTTTGTTCAGTGAATTGATAAAATTATGTCTACTGTGTGTGTTCGAAAACGCTTTCCTGAAACTTTTCATAAGTTTGTGCAAGTTGTGGAAAATCAACTTTCGAAACTACTTTGACGGTGCGATTAATCGGCGGCTTCGTACCAATCTTGGAAATTGTTTGAAATTTGCGAGCCGGCCTAGGATTCTCAAATAAAACCTCGACGGTATCTGAAAGAGTTGTTTTAAAGTACCTTTGGACACTTCGTAAAATGCTATCGTCGTTGATTTTGCGTAGTGCTGAGAGGATTTTTGAAAATGATTTTAACGTATTGTTTTATTTTCAAATAATCCGAGTACATGATTTTCAAAAATCTTTCACACCAAATTTTTTCAAAAATCAATACGATTTTTTTCAAATATATATAGTGAAAGATGGAAAATCGTACTTGATTTAAATTTCAAACTCGGATTTGGAAATGTTAGTGTATGTACGAATGGTTTGATGATCTTGCGTGTTTACCTTGTTTGTTATCAACGGTGACGATGATGCGTAGTGGCATGGTGATTTTAATGATGCCGGTTACAAGGAATTATTATTTTGCAAATAATTTTAAAATGAGTCGGTTAAAGTCTTTTGTTTACAAGTTTTGATAAAATAGTCCAAGGTACCAAAAGCACTTTCAAAAATTCTATTTCGAGTAAACATACAAATTTAAAGATTTACTTTAAAAGGATACCTCATAGATTTTCTTATCGAGTTGTTATTGGTTACCTTATGTGATATGTCATGATAAGTTGGTACTTTAACATATTATTTTTGCGAAGTAGTGCAATCGTATTGAGTGAGAATCCACTTAGTATGCCGAGGGACAGAGGAAGCGGTCGTGACCGCGGTACATTTGGTCATGGAAATCGGATGCGGAACCAAGAGAATATTGATGGGAAGGCTACTATTCTAGTACTTCGTTCTCGTTGTTTAGGTTTCGGGGACGAAACCTCTTTTAAAGGTGATATTATGTAATACCCGTATTTTTTTTCGCTTCCATTTTGTTCGACTGTATCGACCCGATTGTGTTTGTGGATGCTTCTGACCTTGTGTTGTTCTCACCCTTGTCATTCGATCGAGTTCGCATATTGTTCCAAATTGATGTGTATATCGTTGTGATCTTTCCAAGTTCGGATCGATTTCTTGTGAACTGTGTTCGAAACTAACACCTCATGGTTACTACAAGTTTATTGATGTCTTGATTTGAGGTGTGAACTTCAGAGTTGATCGTTGTTGTTCGATCATTACTATTTGTTCATCATTGTCCAATCATTATTGTTGGATCTCGTAATCGTGATTATTGAACATCTGGTCCACTTCGTAATTTCCATAAGTGTTGGAAAACTGTCTTCGTATTTGATCATCCAAAGCTTTGAGTTACTGGAATTTCATACCTTTCAGCGTTGGAATCTCGATTTGATTTTTGTACTGCTCGGTTTTATCAACCGTAGTGATTCATGCTCGTTGCTTTTCGTAAGCATTCTTGCATATTGAATCAGAGCGTAGTAGCTTTATACTACATGGAGCTCTGGTGTGTTGTCGAGAGTCGCCTTGCTTTTATTTTATGTTTCGGGATGAAACTTATTTAAAGGGGGGTAGAATGTAATACCCAAGATTTTCGTTCCGGTTATTTTGAATTTTTTTCGGACATTTCCCGGTTGTCGAGTGCCGGTATTATTTTCTCGACAATTGATTTTGGTGTTTATGGCCGTATATGCTGTTTTGTTGTATGTTGTTTTCATTCTGGTTGATAACGTTGTCCGTGAGCATTTTGTCGTGTTCGTTCCGTGCGTTTTCGAAAAATCGAGTCATCGGGTCACGACGGCTGAGCACTGGCCGGACAGGTGCGGCAGGAACCGGCATAGCGCACACTACTGCCGGAAGGCAGCGCACACTATGGTCGGAAGGCTGTGCACGCTAGTCGGCTGAGGCAGCAGGGGCAGAGAGGTTCTGGACTTCGGGTGGACAGCAGATAGCGCACGCCACTATCGGACACGACGCGCGCTAATCGGCAGGCGTAGCACACGCTACGGTCGGAAGGCTGCGCACGCTACTTGGCCGAGCAGATTAGTCCAGGAAGTCTCTGGATTACGGCACAGGCCGACATCGCACATGTCCAGCACATGGTGGCGGGCCCCGGCCGAACATTCTCAACCATGACCACCCGTTAGCGCACGCTAGCTCGGCAGCCTAGCGCACGCTAGGCTGCACCAGTATAAATATGACCGAGCAGTCATATTTTCACTCGTTTTTCATTTCCTATCTTTCCTGTCCGCGGCTGGAGTCTTGGATAAGTCGAAGATATGTTGTTATACTATGAATCCACGAAGTTATGGAGTTCATATCATCGATTGATCATCCCATAACATCCTTATATCCAGCGAATCAAGGTTAGTTTTCCTAAAAATCCTAGTTTTGGAAAAATTGGGGATTTTGTTTGATTTCGTCCGTTTAATTCGTTATAACTTAGAATAGTGATGGATTGATGGTTATTAAGTTGTACTATATCGAATTCCTTATTGTTCCACAGTTGGATTGCCGAGGATCCGTCGTTTTATTGAGTTTCTAATCGACGCCTTGAAGGTGTTCGATAAAATGTCACAAAGGGGATTCGGGCGTTCTACGATTATTCTTCCTCGTACGATCGTCAATTTATTCATGGCATGATGTTAAGGTCAGGTTCCTTGCTAGGAATTTGAGTCGGAACCCTTCCGTTCGCCGTTTCCCGATCGACTGTGTTACCGTCGTTTCTGCCGGAGAGTTGTGGGCGTTCGAGGTTTCCCGGTTGAGCCATGTTCGTCGGAGTGTCCGGTATCGACTATCGAGGCAAGTATCTTGCCCATACATTATGTGTTTTGTTAATATAATGGTTGGAAATCGACGATATGTGCTAAATGAATGTTTACAACCATTTCTCAAAAGAATCGGTATATTTACAATCATGGTTTTCTTAAAAGACGACTCTTGTGTTCGGGACTTAATGTGATTAATTGACTATGTGTGTTAGTGTTGAGTATAAGATCTTCTTACTTTCGGGTGATGTCATTATGTGTGATTATGTCGTCGGTAATTTAACGTTCAATCATTTTGTTAAGAATTGTGCGTGGAGTCATGTGGTTATCGGTGAATATGTGAGTTGTGTGATATTGGTTGTGTCGTTCGGTGTTGTTGAGATAAGTGTGCTTCCTTGTGGATAGTATTAATTCTGGGTCGTGAGTATGTGTTGGATAGTTTGGCCATTCTAGCAAAATACCTCGACTATATATATTGTGATTGACTATTGAGGATTGTGGTTTTGGAATGAGAACTGATGAGAGTTGTAAGGTTTTTCTCGGGTACTCTCACTCAGGGATTGACTCGACGGGGTCACACGGGGACCTGGTGGCTTAGCGGCTGGACCGGGTCGCGAGAGTTACTTTCGAGTGGGCATTCTCACTTGGGGTCGCTCGACGGGGCGCACGGGGACTTGGTGGCTTGAGGGCCGGACCGGGTCGCAAGAATTGCCAGAGTGTTTGTACTGATGATTAATTGTGATATGTCCGGAGCATCACAATGCTTGGTGCTCGGGGTCGAGAGACATTATATATCAAATCTTGGTGTTTTGCTAAAATGGCATAAGAATAATGTATCATGTGTAATATGTCTTTGGAAGTGAATTAAAGTTGATGATTGGGTCGTGGACCCTGTGTTTTGTGACCGGAATGGTTGGGTCGTGGACCCTGTGTTTTGTTAACGGATTTGCATTTTGGAAAATGAACTTTGGGGTTGTGACCCTAAGTGGCTTTCGAGGAATTAAGAACTTTTCAATCACAAATATTTGCAAAACTCCCGAGATTTGGAAGTGTTTTCAAAGTGCTTACTTGTTTCGTTTTACTTTCAAGACTTAAATATTTTTAATTAAACAGAATATCTCGGGAAGTCTTCATTGTATTCTCGGAATGTGTTGCGTATGGCTCGTATTTACACTTTATACTTGTACTAGCAAAACAGTAGAGTTTTGCTAACCCCCGAGTATTCGGGGAGTGGATGTCTGTTTTGCATCCAGGTACATGCAGGTTTGGGAGCAAAACACAGGATGGGCGCGAAGGATGATGGAAGGCAAATGATACTAATCACACGAAGGCCAGTTTTGGATGCAGTCAGTCGGAGTTCGTGTATGGTCTTTTCCACTGTCGTACTTTTGGTTTGTGAGTGTATTTTACCCTTGCATGGGTATGAGTCGAGATAGAAATGTGTATTGTTGACTTGTATGTTAGTGATGAAAGACCAAGTTGGTCTATTGATTTGGTATTTTATCATGTCGGTATGTAATGTATTATGTTGTTTTGATGTCTAGCCTAGTGGATCCTCACGGAGAGGGTCTGCGGCGTGTAATATTCCCGGTTTGATTCTGGGGGTGTTACATTAAGCACCTAACGTACGCTACGCACTACGTGTTACGTAAGCAACGGCCTGGCAGAAGTCTCTGCCCGATCCTCTGTAGGCCATAACATACGCTATTGAAGCACTTACGTATGTAAGCAAGATGAGATTAACGTACGTTATGTAGCACTGATAACGTACGTAAGTCTCAAATAGTCCAGAACTGCTGAGAGCTGAATATTCTGGAAAAGAATATCACCGAGTCGAAACATGACGACCTACGTAGTCTGAGAACACGCTTACGAAGGGTTCAAGACGACAACTTAAGCTCTGCAAGAAAATACGAATCCGACTACCCGAAGGTTCGACAAACAATAACGAAAGTAATTATCCTAAACTTTAGGAAATTACCAAACGGACCAAAATATTCGAAAAACACAATACGAGGTCGAACCACCAAATCGAAGCTCACAAGATGTCTCCTAATGTTAAACGAACTCATGGGGAACATAAACAATTTCGAACCACGATTATGTCAAACGAACCAAAAATCGGAAAGATTACTAACAAACACGAAATTGAGTAAAATAATTCCGAAACTTGCTCGGATGTCAAAATATGCAGAATTAAACATTCTCAAAATGTCAAAACAATTACAAGGGGAGATTTGGATAGGGGGCTTGATTACCCCTATTGCACTTCATTATGAGATAAGGTTGAACCAAAGAACCCCCCCTTTTCCGGAAACAAGCTCTTATCTCTTCCGGTGATGACAATCATGAACATATTAGCCTACGACTCACGTCTGATCTTTATACAAAATTATGAAGATCATTTCCTCCTCCCGAATATGCCTCTCACAATAATTGCTAATATTTGGGACTTAAGAAATTTGTAAATGGTCACGAATGCATATAAATTAGCTCAAGTCGCGACAGGCTTGGTCTCCCAAAGCAAAGTTCTCCCGCTCGTAATATTCGACCTCGACGCACGATGGATGAGGATATGGCAGAGAGGATCGAGGAAGAGGATGCCTATGAGAGAGGCCCGTATGACGATGACATTGAAGAAATTCCCATGGATCGGCCCGAGTCATCCGGACAGGTCGAGGCTAGACATGCCCCATCTGTCTGAGCCTTAGCGAGGAGTTTGTGGCCTTCCGAGAGGAGACCCGACAGCAACATGACGAGATGTTGACCTTATTGTGACATATGCACGAGTGGTATGTCCAGTAGGGCCACTTCCCTCCGCCTTCCCAGTAGAACCGGTTGTAGGTACTTATTGACCATTGTTAATAAAATTCTATACTTCCCTTTGTTGCATATATTCTTTAATTTAAGCTTGGGGGAGAGATCTTGGGTCAAAAACTACTTGTTTTTTATTTTTCGCATTATATTTAGTTTGCATTTAGGTTTATTGTATTAGCATATTTATTATTTTTAATTTTTTTAGTTGGTAGTTTTGCTTTTTGTTTATATTGTTTTGTTAGAGTATTTTGATTTTGATAAAGACTCGAAAGAATAATCTTAATATTATATGCTAAAAAATCAGACTTTTATTGCCTTTTTATGGTATTTATGGGTCTTTATTAATATGATAGAAACTATTGTTAATTCATACGGCAAGTATAATTTCAGTTGATATCTACCATACAATTGGTGAAAAGAAATTAAATATTCTGAAGATATTTGTACCGTTCAAAGTTTTGGCTTATCTACCTTATTTTTCACATTTTAAATAATATTATACTAAAATAGTAGAATGTATATCAAATAAATTGTCATATTTAAAATGTGAAATAATTTAATAAATTGCATGATATATATGATATACAATAAGATCTAAAATGTAAAATTATTTTTTAAAAATAACATAATATAATATATATATATATACACATTTAAATAACTATTATATTAGTTAAAATGTGAAATAAATTTCTTAAGTAATATTATATATATATATATATGTGTGTGTGTGTGTGTGTGATTTAAATATGAAATAACACGAAAAGCGTAAAAGTTGAATCTCAATGACAATCAACATATTTGAACAACACTCACAAAGAAAATAAAGAGTTTCTTTTCCTTTTTTTTTTCATATATCTGTTAGTAATTTGTTAGTTGTTATTAATAGTTAATTCACCAAACACCGAATACTCCTAGACTTCTTGACACCAATATCCTTACCACCAAATCACTAGGAATGGCAATAGGGCGTGTTCGGGGCGGGCAGGCTATCCCCGTCCCCGAACCCGAAATCTGAATCCTGCCCCATTCCCGCCCTGTTCCCCGTCGGGGATCTTATCGGGGCGCCCCATTGGGGGTACAGCATACCCCGAACCTCGCCCCGTTCCCCATTCCCCATTTTTGCCCCGTTTTATATATTAATATAGAATTATATTATATATATATAATATAAAAAAATATATATAAAATAATATATATAATATATTATTAATAAAAAATATATATAATATATTATATATAAAAATATATATAAAAAATATATTATATATTATTTTATATATATTATTTTGCCCCGTTCTATATATATATAAAAAATATATATAAATATATATATATATATATATAAAATATAATTATATATATATATAAAAAATATATATAATATAATATCGGGGCGGGGCACGATCACCCCAGTCACTACCCCGAACCCCGAAAAAATCCCCGTTAATGCCCCGATCCCCGCCCCGTAACCCGATAATATCTGCCCCGCCCCGCCCCGCCCCGCTAAGATCAGGTTTCGGATTTCCCCGTCGGGTTCGGATTTTTTTGCCATCCCTACAAATCACCCTATAACTCCGTATTTCGTCCTCAAAAGGAATCAAACTCAGATCTTCACAAAAGGAAGAACCCATTAGCCAGTAGGATAAAACCACCAATTAATTCATTTCAATTCTCTGCCTTGATAAACAAATTGGGAAATGAGGATTAATTCATTTACCTTCAATTTTATTTCTCTTTCTTTGATTCCTTTCCTTTTCCCAACTAACCAAAGGGCCCCATATAATTTGTATGATTGAATAAACATGCACATTGTTTGATTAAACTGTATCGACACTTTGCAGGAGTTGTGTTCAATGTTCTAAAAAAACGCATTTCGAATAGCTAGCGTTCAGAGAATTAATCATGAAATAACTGAACTAGGTGAGTTTATTTTTTTCTCATTACTTTAACTATTTTTATATAAGTATAATGAAATCTATAATATCCATAACATCTCACTTTATGAATTTATAGTAATGTTAAAAAAAAAAAGGCCTAACCACCTAGACTTCTAGCCGCCTGTTGGCTTGCCTTCCTATGCGCCCGTCCAACCGCCTGCTCGCTTGCCTTCCTAAGCACCTCATAGGGACTAACTGGATGACTAATCAACCTAAGCAGAGATTTTTATAACACCGGTTACAGTTGAGAAAGTTATACTTGGCCTGTCTGGGCGCCGCCTGACGAGGGCAGTGAAGTACGAGTCAGGCATAGAAACAAACCATTGATTATAATGCTTTAGTACTACAAATATCCTAAACATATGATTTTTTGCGACCGGATTTTGGAAGGACTTTTCTTTATATTCCAGATTCTCATTCACCAGTCGTTCATTAATGATGAGCTCTCAAGTTAGATGCTATTGTCTGATTTTAACCAAAAATAATAATTAAAATTGCAAATATAACCAATTTATTTGTATGCATGAAGGAAACAATGTCTTGCGATCAAAACCACCCTACTGATCAATAATACTTAAACCTGTTTTTCCATCACTAACTTGTTTTTCACAATTTTAGCAGTTTGAGTGATACATCCCTGTGGCAAGGTCAATTTCCAGAGTCCAGACGAAATGTTCCCAGGCCTCACAAGCCAAGACGATCATACTCCTCAGAATAAAGAATCAAAGGCTTCTCAATCGTGCATATTCATTTTCCAATTGGATCAACCGAAGTTAGTAAATCTAACCGAAATTTCTGTCCCAATAATAGCCTTACTTATTTTCTTCAGTTTCAGGCCTTCGGATCTACATGCGACAATTCTGAATGTTCGATTGGCCTGGAGCCTCATAACCTCTACTTACAGGCCCGCCCAGCTAATTATATATGACCTACTAGCCACAATCCTCAGCCCATTACCTTCCAACTAGTATCCAGGACCGTGGCAGTTATGAACCTTCAAGATTTTAGACAACCGTAGGTTCTCCCTCAACTCACGAGACAATTTCCCCGTTTGGGTTCTTCAATAAGGTCATGCAGTTTTGAAATATTCTACGGAGAAAAGAGTGGTTTACCATTTCCAGAGTTTTTACAGTACCCCTTTGCCGACTTCGAACACATGGAATATTCATGGAGTATTTTTACCAGATAAAAGTTGTCGATGGTTTATTGTTGTTTAATGGAAAAATCAAGCTCATTAGCTCGTCGGTATAGCAAAGCTGATGCTTCCACCCTGCATATATTATTAAGAGACAAACTCAATGTGATGGCAATCAGCAAACAACTCCGTGTGAAAAATGATGAGTGCAATTTTACCAGCCAGGATGCACAACAAATCTTCCAGCGGAGAGGGCCCAATTCACCTGTTAGAGGCAGAACCAACAATCAGAGGGTTTTTTGTTTTACACGTAAAAAATCCCATCAAAGGGCTTCCTGTTAAGAGAATGAGGAGCTAACATAAAAAAATATTTAATTCAGCCAATGTCCTTATTAAGTTATGAAGACAACCATTAAAACAGCCGAGCCATGACGTCTGAAGTACCTTATCAGTACCAAGTGAATTTGCAACTACATGTGTAACCTGCTCGTCTATCTGATTAATGCATACAGCACCGAATTGCTCAGCTGTCTGCCACAGTGGATGCATGTGAGGATTGGCTTCACCAACTGGGAATACTCTGCTGAATACAATACGGCAACCAGCAAGAATCTTCCGCTGTTCAGAGGCCAAGATGTTTCGAACATCAGCCTCATCTAATGACTGATGAGCAAAAAAGTTTTGATGTATTCTCTCAATAACCTGCTTTCAGAACAAAAACATGATCAGAAAATGAAAGCTCCATCTACCCAGCATAGAAACGATTTTTCATTTTAATTCAAAATAATAACCTCAACCCCCCCCCCCACCCCACCCCACCCAACCACCAACAAAAAAACCTCCAAACCGCTATTCTCTTTCTTCCTCTCATTCCTTCCACTCAAATATACCAGTAATGGGAATTAATTACACAACATTTTTGTTTACTTGGACTTTAGAGAACAATTTTAATTTCCTTCGAATAAGGATCACTCATGAAATTGCATCATCTGGTAAATTGTAGCTCACCGCCAAAGATGAGGCCAAAGTCCCATCTTCTGGTCTTTCATCATGATCAATCTCAAGAAGGGAAGGACCTGGAAGCCCAAATTGCCGTCTACTGCATGGAAAATAAATATACCTGAAAGAACCAACAACTAGATTTCAGTTTACGAATAAGGAACACCCACATTACAAAAACAACATAAATCATTACCGTTCCACAACTATCAAGTTTAATTTGTTATGAGGCCAGACTCGTACAGAATCATCTATAATTACAACAGCTGACTCCATACCCAAAACCCCCTCCAAGTCCTTACTCTTGGGAACCCTGTCATCACTATCAAATGGATCCCCGTCATCACCTCGCGAGATCACTCGTCCAGAAAACAGTTCCCCTTTCGGATCGAGCAATTTTGCCATCTCGGTGGCATAATACTTGTTTCCCATGGTGTAGAGATGCAGCTCATAGAGTTGACTTGCCTAAAATGGAAAACAAGAAAGCTTCAGGAAGCAATGGATTTTAATTCAAAAAGCCAGAACAAGCCGCTATGTGGTCACCTTCTCCAAGAAATTCCAAATTCCAGGCCGCAATTTGGTCCACATTCCCATATGAGGAAATCGAAAGAGATGCCTCTGGGGCTTTTCACAATCCTGTTCCTCTTTCTTTCTAAGCATCTCATCATGTAGTGGATCAACTTCAACAAACTGGAAATAGAGCAGTAAGTTGGTGAGAATCTCTTTTTTTTTTTTTTACTATAATTAAAATAAAGAGCAAAAATACTCTCTTGCCTTGGCTGAATTTAGGAGAGTATGATCCAGATCCAATACAAGGCAAAGCTTGCGAACAGCAAACATTTTATTCTGTTCGTCAAGCCTCCTAGCCCTTTCTCTCTGGATAGCAGCTCTTTGCTGGTCATCAAAGCCATCAAACAAATGCTCAACATCACTCCATGCATTTGCATTAATTGGTGGAGGGCCAGCAATAGCTTCTTCGGAAGTTAAGTCACTCTTATTTCTTAGATTGCTGGAATCAGCAGCTACTCCCTTAGTCTCCTTTCTCACTTGAAAAACCTGTACTGGTTGCAATAACGGAATCTGAGGAAGTACTGATGAAGGCATACATTCTTGAGATACAGATATTATATCAGCAATGTTTCTCAAGTTAGCAGTGAACTGCTTTGTAATATCAGGCGGTCTCATAGAACTGGAAGACACAGACTTCTTTTCCAATTGATTTTCATGCTTCACTTTCAAGTCGCATATCTTTGCTGAACTAGATGATGCATTTATCTTGGATTGATCAGATGCTGCAGCCACGCCCTTCTGAGGACCACTATTATGAAGAACACGACGTGGATCACGAGGTTTCATTCGAACTTTTCCAGGTTCCTCCTGCAAATTACATAATTGTTCAATCAATAGCATATTGACATACTCACGATAAAGATGCTAGATGACTAAATCCAAAAGTAAAACACAATTTTTTTTGTCTAACCAGACTCAAAAATAATTGGACAATAATAACAATCTGCTTCCACAAGAGAGTGAGAGAGAGAGAGAGAGAGAGAGAGAGAGAGAGAGAGAGAGAGAGAGAGAGAGAGAGAGAGAGAGAGAGAGAGAGAGAGAGAGAGAGAGAGAGAGAGCAAGAGAGAGAGAGAGAGAGCATACACTTTTTAGGTTTCTAGAATGTAAGAACATGGGGCAGAATACTGACTTATACATGTGCGTTCTACATAGTTTAGATTTACTGTTAAATGATTGTTGTGTGATCTCCTAGAGAGCGTCAATGGCCTATCATGGAGGTTTGCAGGGAGGCAAGTGAGGTAACAATAACATACAAATTAGACGGAAACAGAAACCAAAAAGGCATCAAGTGACGTCACAGGTGTTTTTGTTCAAAGGAAACCAAAATATAAGACATGCATAAGTGCTTACCATAGAAACCGATTGGAAAGGAGTCTGTATTATTCCTCCTGGCATCTGCCCAAGCATTGTGGAGAAAGGTTGTACTCCAATGGTTGATGGAACTGCTCCGAGTGAAGAATTTGAGTTTGGCATTTGGGTCATACTTTCGTTAGCATCAGAAGACTTCAGAAGTTCCATTTTGAGTATATCCATCCATACAGATGGATTCACAGCTATATCTCTTAACAAAGAATGTAGGGACGAAGTTGTGTTGGGGTTTGTCACTGGAAATTTTTCAGTTTGACTTGTTAATGGTGAAGTTACGGGATTGCTAATTGGAAGATTTGTGGTTGGATTCGTCACTTGGGGGGGCGAGGAGGTTGTACAAATGAGCGGCAGAGTTGGGTTTGGACCTGGTAAGTCATTTCTTTGTCGTTTGGGTGCAGGACCATCCAAAACATGCTCCTCAGCTGTCTTCTGCTTTCGTGAACTCATCATACCAAGAGAAACCAATTTAGGCTCATCACTTCCCACAGAACATAGACTTTGGCTCCTGGCGCCTGCATCTAAATTGGCCAATCGAAGTCTAGGATCCCTGCTTTTTGCGGAAGAGGATTTCAACACAGGATTTCCGAAACTACTTACACGACCAGCAGTCCTGGAATTGCTAATTTCTGGACCTGCTAAGGCTTCCATGGCTGCAGTAGAAGACACCAAGGTGTCCACAGCAGGATTAACTTTCTGCATAATAAAGCTGGAAACTTCGCCACTTATGTCATCATCCCCAGTAGTAGCACCGTCTTCTGAAGGAGTTGGACTAGGGAGATTGCCGCTTATAAAAAAAGAACTCTGGCCAAATTTCTGCTGATAACTGGAAACAGCTTTGACAGCATCAGTTTCATAAGGATGCATCATTGGATTTTCTCTCTCAAGCGTACGTCTGGGAACAGGCCACTCAGGTTTCAGCAGCCCATGTTCAAAAGGCAAAGGGGTAGAAAGGTCTCGAGTGGGTGAAGGAAGACTGTCTGCATCATGATCTTTGTGAAGGTCTAGCAGTGGAAGAGCCATCCCTTTTTGCCTAGAAGAATTAACTAGACCTGATTTTAAATATTGTACAGACAAGTTGTGATGAGTTTGATCCAGTGAACCAGTAGATCCAGATTCTACTCCGAATTTCTTTAGGCAAGCTGAATCATTATTAGGGTTCTCAAGCAACACATGCAAATCAGTTGTACCATCTTGTTTCCTTCCATTTTTATTGTCATTGCTTAAAGAATCAGCACAAGACTCCACAGACGACCTAATAGCCTCAACCTGTGACAACATATTTCTAAACGATGAGACACCAAAAATACTATAATCCAAAGGTTGAGGAAATTGAGTGGTAAAAATAGATCAAAGAAAAACTCACACCTCTTTCAGCTGCAGGGAAGAAAAAAGAGGTGGTTTTAAGCTTATTACTTGAGCTACCATGCTGAGCACATTTTAACAAAGACAAGATGGTTAATAATGGAATTATGATGCCACAAAAAAAGGGCAATCAGAAAATGTAGTAGTTGCAATATAAACCTCAATAAGACGGCCTTATTCTGCTCCTTGAGTATCAGGGTCATGGAAGAATACACCTGCGGACACCAAGCAACAAACTTAATATATTACCTTGGACATAAGAAATGAACAAAATAATTGCATCCAAGAAGGCAACTTTCAAGATTTGATTGAACATCATACTGAATAGAGTGTCTGAATTGCAGCTAATAACATTTGAACAAGAGTGTCTTTCTCAGAGAAAGAACCCTCCAAAACCATTTTCTGTAGGCTGACTGCTGCCATCTCCAAACTTGAACACAATCTATCATAAGATCTATACAAACACAAAAGCATCGATTAATCAAACATTTATATATCAAGTTTCCACAGATGAAAAAGCAATTAACAGACAACTAAATAATTTCACTATAACATACTTGTGCGTAATAGCCATATTCATATTGTCAAGCTCTTCCTTGATCAAATCAACACGATTGCTTCTCTCCCGCTCATCCAGCTCATTCACATCACCTCCCACCGCATTTTTAACTTCAACATTTGAATGCTTATTTAGGACAACCAACTCAGAATCCAAATCAATCTCTCCCTCCTCCAACTCACCTTCCTCCTTGGCACCCTCATCCTCCACATCAATCACAAACTTCATCTCATCCCCGGTTGAACTCTTAACGCTACTATAATCATTAGTACTGTTACTATTATCATTAGGGCCATCGTCCATCATCACAAAAACATCACCCAATGGCTTGTTATTGACCGCCTGTGCCCAAGCCAAATTATACAGGCCCGAATAAGAAGTATTTGAAGCAATCTGATACTTGTACAGATCTCTCATCGTCCAAACCCTAGCCCCATTTCCACCACCGGTACTATTATTTATTACATTATTATTGTTTGAAGTAACAGTACTTTTCAGAAGCGGCGCGGGGGAGGGAGATGGCAGCACTGCTTGCTTAGTAGAAAAAGCTTCTTCAGTGATTTCTTCGACGGAGGCGGAATCCGAGATCTCACCTTCCTCTACGTCGTGAATCTCAACTTTTACTAATTGATGCTTTTTACAATCCTCTTCCATATTTTAAAAAACTGGGGCTTTTTTTCCTTAATTAGACAAATTAAATTCAAATCGCCGACAAATATGCGTTGAATTCTTTATATGAACAACAACAAAAACAATACCACCGCAAATCGTAGTAATTACCGCACCAAATCAAGAAATTGAACGCAATACATATGAGCAGATTAAATTGAAAACGATTAAGAGGTGCGAACTAAAAGAAAGCAATCTAATTTCTCACGGATTTTTGAAAAGGACAAACAATGGAAAAGCATTAGATATTTGACCACAATAAATATTCGATGAAATTTTGAGGGCTTTTAAAATTGTATTTAGGTTTTTCTCCTAACAAAATTGGGATCGCCGTGGATCTTGCTTGATTTTTCGGATATTACCAAAACTAATCCCGAGTTTTTTTCTCTCTTTCTTTTTTATTTTGTTTTATAATAAAGTCGGGATTTAAACTGAACTCAACTAAGTAGGGTGGTCCGATTAATTCAGGACCGTACAAGCCAAGGATCCTAATTGACTTAGAATTTTAATTTGCACTGGAGTTGCATCTGCGTGCGTGTGGAGCGGGGTGAGGGAGGGGTGAGTCCTGACCTCAGGTCATTGGCAGCCAACTTTGAATAAATATTGAGACTAATTGCACTTTAAATGTTGAACTTTTCAAAGTCAACAAGAAAAATATTGATCTTGCTATAAAATCGAAATATCATAGAGAGAGAATTTAGAGAGAGAATAGAGGATAATTCTCAGGTATGATTTTTATTAATAACTGAAATCCTATTTATAGGAAAACTTCAGATGGCACAATCGTAATTACATAACTGAAACGTCGTTTTCATGGTATATTATAACACTACCCCTTGAATGACTATTTACATAAATATTTGCTGAACTAGTTTGAAGAAAAACCCAATGGGAGAAAAACTTTTAAACTGTTTGTACTAGAGCTTGTGTCAATCATATCATGTTGCATCATAATGTTGCTAGGAAAGCTCTGTTGGATAAAAATTTCAGCAATCTGTAATCTCGTAAATTTGCTCCCCCTTATCTCGATAGTTCTTGTATGAGTATTCTTGTGCCGTCTCAGTAAAACCTCGTGGGACAAAAACTGAGTGAATCTGTCATGTATATCATTCGTTGTTGGAGTATCCACGTGACCCAATGGGAAAAATCCTAATGAAGGAAAAAGAGTACATTATTCATACTAATACGTCATTCCAGTTGCCTCGTTAAAAACCTTGCTAGGAAAATCGAATGGGACAAAACCTCAGTCAAGGGAAAAAGAGTACAACGCGTATTTTATAAATATGCCCTAGGCATTTCAATAATCCTCCAATGATGAGTATCATACTCAGTGCAGTTTGTAATATCGAACTCATATTATTTGCAATATATTCCAAATCTCTTTTGGAGATTCCATATTAGTTGTGATTAAGCTGTCTCGTTAAAAACCTTGCTAGAAAAACCCAGTGGGATAAAACCTCAGTCAAGGAAAAGAGTACAACAGATAATTTTCTTTCACAACACCTTATTTTGAGTGACTGCACGCACTGATAATATGTTTAAAATCTCCCGAGGAGTCACTTTCAGTAAGCCCGTATGTTTCATTTTATTATAAGGGCATATATTTCAATTTCGATGGATTTCAATATCCTCATTTTCACAAATTATGGATTTTAATATCCTCATTTCCAATATTCATATTTCACAGTCATGGATATACTCATATCATTTATCGATATCCTTTTTCCAATCATTGATATCCTCATTTCATTCATAGCGCTATATTGTGTCGACACTTTTCAATATTTATCAAACATGCTTTCGAAGGGAAAAATAAAATTCGTTTTTGCACAATCACAGCAATTAAAAGAATTTTATTCATCATGGCCAACTTTATTACATTCATGAAAATCCAAAGTAGTTCTCGAAAACTAGAAACAAGACAAAACATAACCAAAGCGTAAAACTAGTCAAAATACAATGATCTAGTCAAAGTCGGCAACATCCATATGTTGGCCTTTGTCCGCAATGGTGAGAGGAGGGATCTCAGTCAACAGAACAAAATGAACGGCGCAATCGATAAAAATTCAAAAATAACCGGAACTGAGAATCTCGGGTATTACATCTGCCTGCAGCCATACCACTACACGAAAGTTCCGACTGTGCTGAAATACGTATCATATGCTATATGGCAGCTTGATTGACTTAATTCTACACGGACACAACGCCTGGTTGGGTGGGAGGTGTGTAATCTGTATGATGTTA
Organism: Orobanche coerulescens; assembly: GCA_033398695.1. Classification (NCBI taxonomy): domain Eukaryota; kingdom Viridiplantae; phylum Streptophyta; class Magnoliopsida; order Lamiales; family Orobanchaceae; genus Orobanche; species Orobanche coerulescens. Next base: position 210,059,747 of record CM065805.1, on the reverse strand, counting down.
TCATACTAATATTATGCCTCTTTAATTTCATTAAGAAAATTATAGTGAGTAATTTTTTTTTTTGTGTGTGTGGGGACTCATTTGAGAAGAACTAAACAAAATCTATATTAGTAATAATAAACATGAATACTAGGAAGCCAACAAAGTAATAGTAATAAGAAATATCAAAATGTTTCAGGTCAATAATAATTAAGGCAACAAAATAATTCAGTGTGGCAATACACGAATTACAATATTTAAAATCTCTGAAACTATTCAAATTAAAAAAAAATGAGGCCGTTGAAATAAAAGCTATTTTCCCCTTTTTTATGATTTTTGAGCAAGACAGATGCATATCACAATAGTCATCATATAGGATAGTGTCCGAATTCGAAGAGCGTTTCATTGTTGTAATTTGAGAATTGGTGCTATCATATGAATCTTGTTCATCGCAGGTAGCAACCTGAGGAAGTTTGAAAATCACAAAACATCCAAACAGATTAACTAAAATAATTGTCTATACATAAATGAAAGTCATAGAGTATACTAACCTTTTTCTTTACTTGTGTTTCCTTGTCATGTCCAAAAGCAGCTCGAGATACGACTTCCTATTAATTCGATATTGCATACATATTAATGTTTTACTAATAAAAAAATACGAGTCGGCTGAACTTGTTTTCTTAAGGAATTTGTAATCTGAGCAAATTTTTTGATTATATCCTCATCAACCGTGATTTATTTACAAAATACTCATTTTTCATCTGATTTATGTTGAATTCTTGATGCATATTCACTTTGAACATATACTCACATTTGATGATGACATCAAACTCATCAAGAAAGCATTCGTCATAGCCATCCTTCGTATACATCATCAAACTCGCTGATTTGGTTTTGTGTGAGGGGGTGTACACCATCGACGCTGCGAAAAAGATGAGCTTATTTTAACTATTTTTATTATATGTGTGGTTGATTTATGATCTATTCTTGGAATTTTGCGCCAATTTAAAATTTTGAGGATCAATTTGTATGATTAATCATTAGAATCATTAATTCTAGTCATGAGAACGGAGTATCCTCTGATTTTTTTTTTATCTTTTTTTTATATAATTTTTATGAGATATTTAGATTTTTATCTATAATTCTCTCAATATAAGATATATTTTTGCTTGTTAAAAATATAAACTATGCATAGGGCCGCTATGTCTACCATATGGCCGCTATGGCACTATATTGGCACATATGTTAAAAAATATATACTATATTGGTCATTTCCACCATATATATATATATATATACTTCTTTCGTTTCTTAAAGCTTGCAACTATTTGACTTTTACACTATTTATACATTAACTTTAACCATATTATTTACTTATATAAAAATAATAATTCTAATTAAAGTAAATATTGTTGAATTACTTTTAATGTATATTTTTAAATATAAACTTTTTATAATTATTATAAATATATAATAATTTTATATATAATAATGATCAAAATAATATCTTAATAAGAGTAAAAATCAACTAGTTGTTAGTATTAAGAAATAGAGGAATTTTTCCAAAAATATAACCCAAGTACTCCTGAGGAGTAAGGGTATCGATATTCTACCCAAGTACCCAACACATTCTATTTTCTTCCAACCCCCAGCACAAAACCCTAGCCTCCCAAAACAAGAGCCAGTCTCCGATCTCCCTGAGCCGCCGCCGTCCTTGCAGCCCCAGGCCACGCTGCCCAAAACCGTTGCCACGACGCCCCGTGACCACGTCCTCTGTCCACTGAAAACTGTCGCCTTCCTGAACAACCGCCCTCGCCCCTCACACTCTCGCAGCACCACGCGATCCCGTCTCCGATCTCCCTCTGCCGCCCCCGCCCTTGCAGCAAGACAGGTAAATAAATTTATTATTTTTATTTTTTTATTTATGTTTACTGTATCACTGGTTAATTGTTTGTGTACTTCGTGATTTATGTTAAGTTAATTAGTTTTGTATTTGTAATTTTTTAGATTTTCAGATTATTGTTGTATTGTGGTCTACTTATGATTTTGTTTACTAGTTTAATGGTTAACTTGGCAGTTAATGAGTTAAAGTCGTGATTATGTTTAGTTTTGTATTTATAATTGCAGAACTTGTAATTGAATATACTGATATTGTGAAGAAAAACCCGAAGGTGAGCTGGAATAATTGCAGTCCGTTTATATTAAGCTGCACTACTTTATATTACAAATTACAATCTTGCGCAAGAACTTCAAAAGCAAGAAAAGTTAAAGAATTAATACAGTTACAAGCGAATACAACGGTCGCTCTCGAGTATTTTAACATTATACCTTTTAACCACTTTTAAAGAATTAATACAGTTACAAGCGAATACAACAAACCTGTTTACTAGCAGTTTAATGAAACTTATTGGTTTCTTATAGCTTTTTCGGACAGCTGATAATGTGTTTACCAGGAGCTTAATCAATAAGATAGCAGCTTAATGGGACAGTGATCCCCCAACTCCTTATTCGATAAGCTATCATCTTAATTGAACTAAATGACTATTATAACTAGATATTGTGTTATATTAATATGATGTTGTGCAATTTATAATTGTATGCTGTTGAACTATTTTATATAAATATTTAATACATTTTTATATATATCGAGGGAGTAAAATGGTCATTTTTGCCATTTGGACAGTTGATTCATCAATGCAGGTAAACAACATTTCATCCTTATCCAGACAGACAGCATAATCCAAACAGATAACTTATTACACTCAGATCTTAATGGCAAAGTTGGTAAACAACCCCTAACTCCATAACTCTCTCCATAATTCAATAAAATATTTATCAGTATAATATTTTAAAAAATAATTAAATTATGTAAAAGTATTTTTTTTAAAATACTTATTAAAATAAAGTAGATATGCTATATATATATATATATATATATATATATATATATATATATATATATATATATATAGAGAGATTGACTCTGGTGTAAACACCCCTATTTGTGAAATCTAGAACCAATTGCATTATTAAGTAATTTCATCGATATTCATATTATTCACGACTGCCTAGTCGCTAGTATATGCAACAAATAATGCAATAAAAAAAATACATAAATGCATATAATTCTACTCAACTACACCCGTTAGATCACTAATATCAATGGCCTACAAAAGTTTCTAGATTTCACAAGGTAATTAGTTCATATATGATCAATTTCCTATATATATATATACATATTTATTCTGTTTGAAATATCGTTTCTAGTGTGTATAAGAACATTTCTTGTGGAAAGACATTATAAAAAAACAGAATAAAAAAACGAAATATAAAAAATCTGTAAAAAAACATTTCTCTAAAACAAAAAGAAAAAAAAGAATAAAAAAGAAAGAAAGGAAAAGGCCTGCTGCATAAGAAACAAACATCCGAAAACATATGGATAAAAAACAGAATATAAAAAATTCATAAAAAATATAATAAAAAAGAAAGAAAGTATTAGGAGTTTTATTCAAGAAACAAGAAAAAGAGAGTCTAATAAACATTATGAAAAAAAAATAACAGTGTCTTTCAACAAAATTTGCTCCATTGCCACCATCTTTCGTTCTTCAACATGTTCTCCCCTAATCACTTGACTTGCATGTTCAAAATCAATTTGCTTCATTTCACGTTCTTTCTCATTACTTCTTTTCACTTCAAGATCTTTTTCACGTTCTTCCCTCGCTTCGATATGCTTCCGAACAGAAGATTCTATCAACAAATCAATTAATCATTGGCACAAAATGTTATATATATATATATATATAATATATATTATATATATATAGGAGTATGACATAATATAAGTAACGAGCTAGTAATACAACTATTAAGAAAAAAACAAACGTCAATACAGTAGTTGTATTATCTTAGAAGAATATTTTTTTTTTTGTAATTTGGCCACCTTTCAGATTTGCAATTATACTTAGAAGATAATAAGAATGTAAATGCGTCAAAATGCATTTTAAGAAGAAAGGAAGGACAGTAAAGGCAAGGTTTTGACCTCGAAGAACCCTCAATGTCTCCCAAGCACTACTCAACTTGTAAATACCCACACAGGGTCAATCATAATAAGACTCCTAATTAAATAAAAGACTCTTAATTAATAATACTAATAATAATAATAATAATCATAATAATAAACGACCGCGGCTTTTTATAAATTTCATGAACCTTGAGTGGAACTAGAAGGTAGTAATGTATGCTGGACAACAGTGCGTTCATCACATAAAGGATCACATGAACCTTGACTAGACATGTCCCGGACAACATTGTGTTCGTGACAATAAAGAGAAGCTGAACCTCGAGTCGAGCTCATGATGAAATAAAAATGTGTAATTTTCTGGACCAAAGAGGTTCATTTGTAGAAGAACCAGGGACCAAAGAGGTTCATTTATAGAAGAACTAGGGACCAAAGAGGTGAAAAAGTAAATGCAGACAGAAAATTAAAGAAAAGTCAAAAGAAATACCATTCTCCAAGGTGCATTAGAGTAGTTCAAGGGTGTTGTTATTAACACCATTCTTTAATGAAAATACATAGATATTTCTGTACAATTCCCATCAATCAATCATCCCAGTGCAATAGTGTTATTATTTTAGAGAATGCTCCCCCCTCCTAACAGCTGTCCCCCCCTCCCAATTTTTTTCTTTTTTTTTTTCAATTTTATCCTTTGTATTTTGGTTTTATTTTTTTGTTTTTTTTGGCATTCTTTATTTATTTCTTATAAAATTAAATTTATTTGTTCTTTTTTTCTTTGAATTTTTATTTACTTTATATATATATATATATATATATATAAGTTGAAGAGAGAAAATTAAAGAAAAGTCAAAAGAAATACGATTCTCCAAGGTGCAGTAGAGTAGTTCAAGGTGTTGTTATCAACACCATTCCTTAGTGAAAATACATAGAGATTTGTGTACAGTTCCCATCAATCAATCATCCTAGTGCAGTAGTGTCATTATTTTAGAGAATGCTCCCCCTCCTGACAGCCGTCTCCCCCCCCCCCCCCCCACCCCACTTTTTCTTTTTTTCTTTTTCCAATTTTATCCTTTGTATTTTGGTTTTGTTTTTTTGTTTTTTTTGGCATTCTTTATTTATTTCTTATGAAATTAAATTTATTTTTTCTTTTTTTTTTCTTTGAATTTTTCTTTTACTTTTGAAGAGAAAAAATTAAAGAAAAGTCAAAAGAAATACGATTCTCCAAGGTGCAATAGAGTGGTTCGAGGTGTTATTAACACCATTCTTTAGTAAAAATACATAGAGATTTATGTACAATTCCCATCAATCAACCATCCTAGTGCAATAGTGTTATTATTTTAGAGAATGCTTCCCCGACGCTTGTCTCCCCCTCCCCCAACATTTTCATTTTTTTTTTTCAATTTTATCCTTTGTGTTTTGGTTTTGTTTGTTTTCATTTTTTTGGCATTCTTTATTTATTTCTTATGAAATTAAATTTATTTGTTCTTTTTTTTCTTTGAATTTTTATTTTACTATATATATATATATAAGTTGAAGGGGGGGACAAAAAGGACATTTTGCTCTTTTTTGTTAAGAGGGTGGGGGGAATAAAAGAAGGGGGGATTAGTAGAGTCCTTATTTTATAATAAAAATAGTACACAATTAAAACATTGTACTTCCAAAGTACAATGCTTAAAAAGAAAAAAGTTAAATTGAAAACATGAAATAGAACTCAAAGTAATATGCTATATTAGACATAAAAATGAATTGCTATTTATCGTAGTTAGACCATGATTTGGCTAAATGCAAGGAATAGTAATTTACTTTCATTTTTATGTTGGAGCATTGTCTAATGATGTTATTCATAAAATTTGAGCTGATTGGGGACACTATTCCTTGGCGGTTCGAAAACGTCTTGCGACATGATTTTGGTGTTTTTGTATGAATTATTTGTATGAATTATACATTTGATATTTGTATGAATTAATTGGATGAATTTGTGGTTTTTTTTTGTATTATCTTTTTCAATAAATTTGTTGTTGGTTAGTTCATTTTCGGTGTGTTTGGATTCAATGAATTGGTGGTTTATTGATTATTACAGTTTGATCCGAGTTCAGGTACTGGATTGTGCAAAATAATGCCAAAATCTGGGCAAAAATATGGACAAAATAACAACGGTTCCCAGAAAAATAACTCTTGGCTTAATATGTAAGATGTAGTTGGATTGGTATTCCTCATACCATAAATTAATAAAAAAAATACCTTTGCGTGATAAAAAAAAATCACATTATTCACATATTCTGATATAACGATACATAAATTTAAATATTTAGTTAAAATGGACTATATACGATTATGATGATTATATGAAATAATAAAAAGGATCTCAGACCGACCAAACCGTATAAATGTGGTTCGTTTCTGGACAAAATATATAGTCTAAAAAATTTGAAACCAAATTCGATTATGTTTCAATTTGATTCAGTTTTGTGGTTCTCAGTTTCAAAGTCTCATGCTTAGTTGGTACTACACATACCAACGAGATGTATTTTATTTTTTGGTATTTACTTCATAGAAACTTCAAAATTAAACGTGTTTGATTTAGAATAGTTATGAGATTGATGTACCTTTCTTACAGAGCACACGAGCGAGGACAACACGTACTTTCCAACTATTCACACAACATGATTTCGCCTATTGAGAACACAATTTTCATATTCTTGCAAAGAGTAAAAGCCTTATATCTACTCCTTTTGAGAGCTTTATGCTGGACTTTTCATGCCATAATTAAATACATTAATTTGGAAAAAAATATTCCTATATAATTGTCGCCGATGAATAGTACTTTATGTAGTACATTATTGCAGAGTCAATAGTATATGTACAAAAATTTAAGATCTGTTATAACATACCATGAAAGCGACGTTTCAATTTCTCCTTTGTTTTTATATAGTGTGAATGACTATTATGTCCCTGATGTAATTATGTAATTACGATTGTGCCATCTGAAGTTTTCCTATAAATAGGACTTCAGTTATTAATGAAAATCATACATGAGAATCTTTCTCTATTCTCTCTCTAAATTCCCTCTCTATGATATTTTGATTTTATAACACGTTATCAGCATGACTCTAACCATTTGAGTAATATCACAAGAGTATGCTCTACAGTTGCATCTTATAGATGACCCTCTGTATCAGAAATTGGATTATTACAAGTAAACACAAACAAAGTCTACAGGTGACTCATCCATTCTTCTCCTTTCCCTGTCCCGATCTGGTGTTGATATCTTTACATCAGTTGAAAAAAAAAGGAATGGATCCGTCATTCAATCAAAGCACCGAAAGCCCCACTTCTCCTCGCTCGTAACTAAATCACACCTCGTAGCTCGAATTATTCATCCCTAAAATCCATCTTCACGCCGAAAACCTTCTTCACCCTACTAGGACCTTTCTTTGTGCGGCGTTGTTTGTCTCGTAAAGTCGGATATCGGCGGCGGCGGAGAAGACACCACGGTTAGCGGAACATCTTGGTGATCGGCAGGTGTTCACTTGGTGGCTGACTGAGGCGGTTCCGATGCCGATAACTGACAGCTAAAGTTAATCAAAATTTCGATTCAAGTAGAGATCTACTTGCATCAATTCATGGGAAAGCGATGTATAGTTGCTATGAGGATACAAATTTGTACATTGTTGGCGACTTGTATGAGAATGATGTTGTAACTCCAACTACGATTGATGTACCTCAGCCAAAGAAAACAACCTCTAAGGGATCAAACGGAGGAGATGCAAATGAGATTCCACTTGGAGGAGGTGCCGGAATCAGGATCGGCATGAAGTAGGTTTGGGGCCGATTTGGAAATGAAGATTGGGCCAAATAATGGCGGGCCCATGGTGATTAATTAAAAAAGGAGCAGGCCTAACCTCTTGGGCTTCGAAAGTGGGCTCTGTTGATTGGCCCGCTGGATCCGGGCCGTTTGATGGTAAAGGCCCTAAAATAGACGGCTCTCCTCCGTCTATTTTTTTGTATATATGCTGAAGCTGGTCCGCCGCCATGGGAAGAAAAGATGGCTGAACTCCCGAAAGATGGGTTTTTGGAGACTGCAGCGTTGATGGCGACCTCTCGACGACGGGGACTGATGGCAGCATCTTCTCGGTAAGACTAGAAATAGGATGACCTTTGCTCGGAGAAATCTCCTCGGACAACGAAGCAGCTGGAGGTTGCAGAGCCGGAGATGGAGATGTCGTTTTTTCTTGCGTTTTATCTTGCAGCTTTCTTTTTTTTTTTACCAGCGACGGACCCGGACTGTGATGCGAACTGTCACGATGGGCGACCGCGACGGTCGTTGACTTGTCGGGCAACCACGACGCCCGTTTTTTCTTTGACATGAGAGCAGCACTTCTCAGTCGCCGGAGATAGCGACGACGAACATGAAGCTGTGAAACTTATGTATGCGGGAAGGGATGTCGGAGCTAGATCTGTGGACCGGTGAAGGTTTCGACGTCGGGAATGCTCGGAAAGCGCCAGGCGATTTTTTTTTCCTCAGTTTTTTTGAGGTGTTGGTTGACTGCATATATATTGTGTTTTAATGTTTTTCAATATATTTTGCGTCGAATTATGTGATGAATGGTGTTTTTAATTTTATTCTCAGATGTCTTTCAATCCACTAGCTGTTATTCTCAAAGAAAATAAACTTGATGGCACTAACTTTGCCGATTGGAAAAGAAATCTTGACATTGTCCTGACTGCCGAGGGGCATAAATTTGTTTTAACTGAGGAAAGCCCTCTGGAACCAGAACCGGATGCCACTCCTGAAGAGTTGGTTGAATTCCGAAAATGGAAAAAGTCTGATGAGATGGCTCGCTGTTACATTTTGGCTTCACTGACAAATGTATTGCAACATCAACATCAGACGATGGCCTCAGCTGTGAAAATAATGAAAAATCTCACTGAGATGTTTGGTCATCAGAATCGGGCGGCTAGGCAAAATGCAATGAGGGTGTTGATGACAACCTGAAAATAATGAAAAATCTCACTGAGATGTTTGGTCATCAGAATCGGGCGGCTAGGCAAAATGCAACATCAACAAATGTCTGAAGGGACTCCAGTAAGGGATCATGTTCTGAAAATGATGTCTTATTTGAACGACCTGAGCATACTGGGGGCCACTATCGATGCCGAGTCGTATGTCGATATTATCTTGGGCAACTTGCCAAGAAGCTTTGAGCAGTTCTGCCTCAACTACAATATGAACGTAGGACTTAGAATTTGGCGGAACTTCTGACAGAGCTTCAATATGCTGAAGGTCTCTTCAAACAAGGTTATCATCAAATTCTTGCGGCAACCTGTGCCAGTTCTTCAAAACACAAATGGGAAAGAAGAAAAAGAAAGTTGGCCAGAAGCAAGTGGCAACCTTCAAAGCTAAGGGCAAGACTCCTCAGTCCAAGGCTCCTCAGTCCGAGGCAAACAAAAATCCGAAGGGCAAATGCTATAAGTGCGGTCTGAAGGGGCATTTCAAGAGTGACTGCACTAAGAAAGGTACGTCTCATGCAGTAGTAGTCAAAACATGTTTGGCTGCCTGTTCTATCACTTTGTGGAAAGTAGATTCGGGCTCTGCTGATCATGTTTGTTATGACTCGCAGGGGTTCCAAGTAACCAAGGTACTTAGTGCGGATGAGATTACTATTAGCTGGGGCGACTATTCCAGGCTAAAGGCTGTTGCAGTGGGAGTCGTGCAGTTAAATGTTAATGATAGGATTCTAGTACTAAATAATGTATTATTAGTACCTGATTTTAGAATGAATTTAATTTTAGTTTCTAAATTGCATTGTGATGGATATTCAGTTTCTTTTGGAGATAATGCAGCTATTAAAAGAAATGGTGAATATGTTTGCACGAGTACTTATAATGAAGGACTTTATATCATTAATGCTGCACCAACTCCCTTGCATAATTCTAAACCGCTTAATTCTTTGACTAATCCTAATAAAATAAAAGAACCATCGAGCATAAATTAAATATATTTGTGGCATTTACGATTCGGTCATATTAACCTTAGAAGGATTCAAATATTGGTGAGCGATGGCCCATTAGATTCATTCCAAGTTGAGTCATTTCCAATTTGCGAATCTTGTCTAGAAGGGAAAATGACTAAAAGGCCTTTCCAATGCAAAGGAAATCGTGCACAAAATATATTGGAATTAGTACACACCAATGTTTGTGGACCAATGAACATCCAAGCTAAGGGTGGTTTCGAATATTACATCACATTTATAGATGATTATTCGAGATATGGATATATCTATTTGATGCAACGTAAGTCTGAATCTTTTGATAAGTTCAAAGAATTCAAGGCTGAAATGGAGAAGCGTCATGGACAGAGTATCAAGTCACTACGATCTGATTGTGGTGGCGAATATCTTAGTGGAGAGTTTTTGGATTTCTTGGCACATGAGGGGATTACTTCCCAGCTCACTGCGCCTGGTACACCACAACAAAATGGTGTTGCTGAACGAAGGAATCGTACTTTATTAGAGATGGTTAGGTCAATGATGAATTATTTTGATTTGCCTATTTCGTTTTGGGGATACGCCTTGGAAACAGCAACGTACATTATAAACTTGGTGCCATCGAAATCAGTTCCAAAAACACCCACAGAATTGTGGAATGGATGCAAGCCCAGTCTAGGACACGTTCGGATTTGGGGTTTACCAGCACACGAGCTGAATAAGAAAGCTGATAAGTTGGCACCTCGTACAGAAGTATGAGTGTTTGTAGGATATCCGAAGGGAACGAAGGGTGGCTTATTCTACAGTCCTAAAGATCATAAGGTCATTGTTAGCACCAATGCCTGGTTCTTAGAGGAAGACTATGTAATAAGCCACAAGCCTATGAGTGAGGTCATTCTAGAGGAACTTAGGGGCAATATTTCGACAATACCAATTTACAAACACCTTGTGTACCACGTATCGACACTATTATAGATACGCAAACTAAGGGCACGCCTCGTCGTAGTGGGAGGGTTGTTCGTCAACCTGATCGTTTCATTGGCGTGCGGGCGTCTTCGGACCACTTCCCGGACCAGGATGAAACGGATCCATGTACGTACAAGCAGACAGTTCAAGGTAAGGATGCTGAATCCTGGAAAACAGCAATGGAATCCGAAATGGGATCTATAGATTCTAATCAAGTGTGAGAGCTAGTAGAGCCACCCAATGGGGTAAAACCCATTGGAAGTAAGTGGGTATACAAGCGTAAGAGAGGATCAAAAGGGAAGGTTGAAACCTTCAAAGCAAGGCTTGTTGCGAAAGATTACAGTTAGAAGGAGGGCATCGACTACGACGGGACCTTTTCGCCAGTAGCCATGCTTAAATCGGTCCGGATTCTCTTAGCTATAGCTGCGCATTTGGATATGGAGATTTGGCAGATGGATGTCAAAACCGCGTTCTTGGATGGGAGTCTTGATAAGGAAATCTATATGCACCAACCTGAGGGATTCATTGCTGAAGGAGAGGAGCACTTAGTGTGCAAGCTTAAGAGAGCCATTTATGGTCTCAAGCAAGCATCAAGGTCTTCGAACATGCGATTTGATGAGGTCATTCAGTCGTATGGTTTTGAACAGTGTCCTAGTGAGGTTTGTGTATACAAACAGTGTGATAAAAATGTGCTAGTGTTTCTTGTATTGTATGCAGATGATATACTTCTAATTGGAAACAATGTGAAAGTATTATCAGACGTAAGGGTATGGTTGTCTGAGCAATTAGATATGAAGGATTTGGGAGAATCTGGGCACATCCTTGGTATTAGGATCTTTCGAGATCGAAAGAAAAGGTTGTTGTGCTTATCTCAGGCATCCTATATCGATACGGTGCTAAAGCGGTTTAGTATGGAGAATCCCAAGAAAGGTTTCTTACCTTACAGACATGGAGTTCAACTATTTAAGGCTATGTGTCCCAGGACACAAAATGAGATAGAAGACATGAAGTTGGTCCCTTATGCTTCGGCAGTAGGAAGGCTTATGTATGCTATGCTTTGCACTAGGCCTGATATCTGTCATGTTGTAGGCATGGTGGCGAGATATCAGTCGAACCCTGGACCGGGACATTGGATTGCTCTCAAGCATATACTCAAGTACCTGAGAAGGACTAAGGAGCATATGCTTGTATATCAATCGGATACACTTTGTCCCTTGGGTTACATTGACTCAGATTTCAGTGCGGATAAAGAAAAGTCGAAATCAACTTCCGGATATGTTTTCACTTTGGGAGGGGAGCCATCAGTTGGAGGAGTCTGAAGCAGAAATGCATAGCAGACTCTACCATGGAAGCCGAGTATGTAGCAGCCTCAGAGGCAGTTAAAGAGGCGGTATGGCTCAAGTACTTCCTAAAGGATTTGGGTGTGATTCCTAATTTGCCTAGGAGTATTACATTTTATTGTGATAATACCGGTGCTGTTGCAAATTCGAAGGAACCACAGGTCCACAAAGCAAGCAAACATATCAAGCGCAAATATCATATCATTCGAGATTTTGTGAATAGAGGGAAGATTATTGTCTCCAAGATAGCATCTGAAGACAACCTAGTTGATCCTTTCACGAAAGGGTTGCCCTCAAAGTCATTTGAAGGGCATGTGGAAGGAATGAGGTTGAGATGTATGGCAGCATTGCTTTGAGTATAAGTGAGAGATAAATAGACACACTCTAGATAGTATACTTCGAAAGCATGCTTTGAGTATAAGCGGGAGATTTTTAGGGTTGTATACATCAAATCATACTTTATGCTTGTATTACCTAATTTCTCGGTCTTTATCTAAGAGAATATTTAATTCAGTTATCACATATTTTGTATATTTATTCACGCTATGGTTGTGCAAATGTTGTCTAAATTACTTTATATTTGTAGATAATGTGGTGTGTCGTGTCACACAGAAGATCACATTATCAATTCCTTATATAGTTCACAACCTATATAACATTAGACCGTTATGTGAGAGGTTGTAATATATACTTGAGATTGGTTGGTCTTGACCATTAGCATATATTAGCGTACTCGGTATACGTTGAACAGGATCGAGGTGAGATAGATTCTTCTGTACTGACTATAAGAAGAACGTAGATCTCGGATAATTATTATTTCTTAATTGTAGTGATTAATATTTAATTATATATATTTAATATTTATTGCTTTGATTTATCATGGGTGAGAGCCAAAATGATTGACTCAATATGCTCGATATTTTGGGCAATATTATTATTTATATAATAATTAATATTATGACTGGAAATCATGTCCCGACCAGTCGGGTTGATCATGTCCCTTGAGGCACTCGAAAGGATTATTATATTAAACTCTGCAGGTGGGATTAATTTCCGATATAATAATAAAGGTCGAGTGGTATACTCATGTACAACACATTAATTAATTAAAAGCTGTCAGTAGCTTAAATTAATTAATGGACATGGAATATCTTAAACACGGGAAATAATTAATTCAAAAAGGAGCTCAATTTCGTAATTTGAGATTTTGGTAGGAAGTGCAATATCAACCTTTTAGTGGACTAAGTTGATATTAATAGAGTCATCATATTAGGAAGAGTCCTAATATTGGAAAGATGATCTCTATTGGGAGTCCTTATCTTATCCTCCGTAAGGTCCCTAGAGTAGCCCAAAACACCTATAAAAGGAGTACATGGGGGCCGATTTTTACATACTCTTGGAACAAGAAATTTCGATTTTTTCACTTTGTGTTTAATTGTGGATCTTGACTTGTATCTTGGATTCCACAATTTAGCTAACACAATATTTTTCTAAATACTAAAATATTCAAGAAAAATAGAGAGAGAAATTTGTAAGGTATTTCTTGGAGATATAATTTTTGGCCGACCCATATCGCTCTCCGAGTAGTCCGGTAGATTGTTGCCCACACGACATACGGACATAGGCGGGATATACTCTAGAAGATCTTGAGGTAGAAACACAAAAAGATCGAAGAGGAGTACATGGAGTAGCTCGATCGATCCAAAAGGGAATTTTCTACCACTTCGCTTCAAAGGTATGAATTACTAATTCTACTGCGTAAATACGTATATTTAAATTGTTAATTAATCTATTTAATTAATTAATTGACAAGTCTAAATAGATCCATAATTTTGTTGGTTAGATTATGAAACCTATATATATATATATATATATATATTAATTCACCAATCTCGCTTCCGTTGCGTTTTATATTTCAGCAATTGGTATCGGAGACGGTCTTTAGGTTATGTTCAATTTACTTAATTTGTGATTAATTTGCTAGCAATTTAAATATTCATATAGTGTGATGTTTGGAATATTTTTGCTAGAAATTGTCTTGCAGGTGAATATGGTCCAATTATCATGGCTATGTGATTTTTTATTTATTTACGTGTTTTGGTAATTTGGCCCGGTTTTGAGGCATGTATTAAGTTTTTCCCGTGAGAAAATCCGCGGGTAGAATAGGACTTTGTTTTTTCCTTGTAAAAGTTGATGTAAATTCGATGTGTTTTAATTCTTGTAAAATTGTAATCGAATTGGAATACACAAAGTACCGAAGGAAAAGAAGTCCAGCGCGAAAAGTAGTCCTGATCGTACGAACCGACCGAGACCAGGCTGCTGCCGATCGGGACTCGGTCAGAACAGGCGGCCTCGGCCGAATCTGACCTGCCACACGTCGGCCAGGAGCAGGGTGCTGGGCCGCGGGTCGGGTCGGGCGGCGGGTCGGGTTTTTGTCCGGGCAGGTTCGCTCGGTGTATGGTCCTATTCGTTTATCAGCCGATCGATGCGTCCGTTGGAGTACAATAATTTTAATTTGGAAATTTCTTGTGCAATTAATTTTGCATGGAAGAAAATTTCCAAATTTGGAAATTTTTGTGCCCCAACCGGGAGGAGGTGACGAGATACTTGAAGCAGTGGGAGCAAAAGAGCCAAGGATTTTATCGTTACTCAAAATGAGGAATAAAAGCCATGATAATTGGATTAAATTATCCAGTTTTTTTTATTATGTTGGTTTTTACTGTTTTGATGAATGACATATATGGATATATGCGTGATGTTTCTTGCATGTTAGGACGATAAAATTAAAAATCTTGATTTTTCAAAATAACTAAGTGATTTTAATAATTGATTTTTTAAAATCAAATTGGCCTCCATAATTGGTTTAAATTGTGAAATAATTAGCATGCGTGTTGACATTACAGTCTTCCTCCACATCAGATGTGCCGATTATTGGCTCACTAGTTTTAAACTTCAATTAGATAAAAAAAGGTAAATATTATTTGTTATGATAGGACCTCTCCATCTACAGAACTATTATCATTAAATAATATTCTAAGGTTTGTTAAATTATGGTGTTCACTTAGGTGTATTAATTAATAAGCTCCCCATCGGAGTATATGTTAATTTAATACATGGCCAAGAGGAACCAACTATTAATTTACTTGTCAAAACGCATCTTCACTGGACAGTAAAAATTTAAGACGTTAAATCTACTTGAAAAATGTATATGTAAACGTCCACAGTAACGTGTCTTGCATGTGCGGTTTTTTGAGGTGTTGGTTGACTGCATATATTGTGTTTTAAGGTTTTTCAATATATTTTGCGTCGAATTATGTGATGAATGGTGTTTTTAATTTTATTCTCCGATGTCTTTCAATCCACTAGCTGTTATTCTCAAAGAAAATAAACTTGATGGCGCTAACTTTGCTGACTGGAAAAGAAATCTTGACATTGTCCTGACTGCTGAGGGGCATAAATTTGTTTTAACTGAGGAAAGCCCTCTGGAACCAGAACCGGATGCCACTCCTGAAGAGTTGGCTGAATTCCGAAAATGGAAAAAGTCTGATGAGATGGCTCGCTGTTACATTTTGGCTTCACTGACAAATGTATTGCAGCATCATCATGAGACAATGGCCTTAGCTGTGGAAATGATGAAAAATCTCACCGAGATGTTTGGTCATCAGAACCGGGCGGCTGGGCAAAATGCAATGAGGGTGTTGATGACAACCCAAATGTCTGAAGGGACTCTAGTAAGGGATCATGTTCTGAAAATGATGTCTCATTTGAACGAACTGAGCATACTGGGGGGCCACTATCGATGTCGAGTCGTATGTCGATATTATCTTGGGCAGCTTTCCAAGAAGCTTTGAGCAGTTCTGCATCAACTACAATATGAACGTAGGACTTACACTTTGGCGGAACTTCTGACAGAGCTTCAATCTGCCAAAGGCCTCTTCAAACAAGATTATCATTAAATTCTTGCGGCAACCTGTGCTAGTTCTTCAAAACCCAAATGGGGAAAGAATAAAAGCAAGTTGACCAGAAGCAAGTGGCAATGCTCCTCAGTCCGAGGCAAACAAAAAGCCGAAGGACAAATGCTATAAGTGCGGTGTGAAGGGGCGTTTCAAGAGTGACCGCCCTAAGAAAGGTACGTCTCATGCACTAGTAGTTAAAACATGTTTGGTGCCTGTTCTATCACTTCATGCATAGTAGATTCGGGCTCCACTGATCATGTTTGTTATGACTCGCAGGGGTTCCAAGTAACCAAGGTACTTAGTGCGGATGGGATTACTATTAGCTGGGGCGACTATTCCAGGCTGAAGGCTGTTGCAGTGGGAGTCGTGCAGTTAAAAGTTAATAATAGGATTCTAGTTCTAAATAATGTATTATTAGTACCTGGTTTTAGAATGAATTTAATTTCAGTTTCTAAATTGTGTTGTGATGGATATTCAGTTTCTTTTGTAGATAATGCAGTTATTAAAAGAAATGGTGAATATGTTTGCACGAGTACTTAGAATGAAGGACTTTATATCATTAATGCTGCACCAACTCCCTTGCATAATTATAAATCGCTCAATTCTTTGACTAATCCTAATAAAAGAAAAGAACCTTCTAGCACAAATCAAACATATTTGTGGCATTTACGATTGGGTCATATTAACCTTAGAAGGATTCAAAGATTGGTGAACGATGGCCCATTGGATTCACTCCAAATTGAGTCCTTTCTAATTTGTGAATCCTGTCTAGAAGGGAAAATGACTAAAAGGGCTTTCCAAAGCAAAGGAAATCGTGCACAAAATATATTGGAATTAGTACATGTTAGGAGTATGCCCTCGAATGCCACTCAGAGGATGTTGAGTGAGGGCATTGTAGTTGTAATTATGTAAATCATTTATTTAAGGCAATGGATGTTTCTTTATTTATTGGTAGTTATTGGCATTCTTAACTCGTAAATATACATATAGAAACTAGTCCGTGTATTTGAGAGCAAAACGTTCCACTCCTTATTGGATAAGGGGGTTGGCACTGGAAAGGTTTTAAGCTCAAATACTTAATCGTTCGCAAGTCGATGAAACTTGACTTGGCGTTAAGTTTATGTGAAGACTTGTATGACGTGTTCTTTGACAAGGAGAGTGCATGTCGAACACTAATGGTTACTGGGAGCACACATTATAGGTATGCTAATTGGATTAGTATACTCGAACCGACTCACCCTCGATTCGTCACACGGATTTCACTCCGGGACAGTCAATGACGGATCGAAAGGTTGTGATAGGCATTCGTGAACCTTCGTCTTGAGGATTTAGCAGGAATGTGCTTGTGACGTCAAGATTTTCATTAGAGTAGTTCGACCCTGTAAACCGGAAGGTGGGGGTCAACCTCGACATGCATCTTGACGGACAAGTAGCAGGTCTTACTGAATATCAAGATAGAATTCTTTCTCCCGTTAGTGAGCGGGTTCTATGTCCTATGCGGTTATTGGCAGATGAGACCATAAGTCTTTGGCCAAAGCATTGGAGCTAGTTGTATTGGATACACGAGAGCTCGATGATCTCGATTTGCATTAACGCATGCATAGTGTCAAGTATAGATAGGGTTTGACTGACCGTGACCCTATAACTTGATCGAGACATTTGAAAGAAGGGTTTATACGTATACTGGTATTCACGAACAAATGGTTCTTGAATGATCCCAATCATTCCTTCTCAGTTGGGGTACAGTGTAGGACGCCAGGCTGGCTTGGTGGTGCTACTACTCTTTGGTTTCTCCCATTGCTGACTGAGACGGACCTACCGAGTCGCGTAATAGGATTGACGACGGAATGAATCGAGCTTATTCTCTCATTGTGAATATTAGATATTGGATATCTAATTTACTGGGACATTGAATGTCTAAATTGATTTATTGGATAAATTAATTTACGGCCTACTGAATTAAATAAATTACCGGGTGATTAATTTAATTCATGAATATAATAATTTCTTGGAGAAATTAATTATATTATTATGTATTTGATATGACTGATTAATTAGATTAATTAATCGATATAAATACATCGGGACGGAATCGGAGTTTATCTGTTTGGACTCACGGGAGTCCGAAACGGACCAAACTCGCCCGAGTCCTTCTAGATGGCCGCCCCCCTCTCACCAACTCCCTCTTGGTCTTTGGTCACCATTTTAATAATGGAAAATCAAGATATGAGGGGACAAGATATCAAAGTGATATCTCAAGGTTGGTGATTAGAGTGGAATAAAAGAGGAAGACTATCTCATTTTGCCAACTACACCAAGACTTACGGTTTTGAGCAAAAGAGAGAGAAAATATTTCTTCATGTCTTCTTCTTGTTCATCACATTGTTCTTGAGTTTTCTTGGAGAAAAATTCAAGATAAATCGAGAGATATAGATTATACACTTAGAGTGTTATAATCAAATAACTTCATCACTTAGCTCTAGCCGTATCCTTGGAGGATATCAAGGTGATCGTCATCCCGTTCGTTTCTCCGACGCGTGACAAGTAAAGGCGTTGTATTTTCGATGTTGGATCATTCGAGTGCTTGGAGCGCTTTGGATCGTAGAGAATTTGTTTAAAGCTTGGGAAATAGCTCAAGAGAAGGAATCCATTTAATCAACGGACTACAAGGGTGAGTTTCTATATCTCTTGTGTTTTCATTTGTATATTCGTATATACGTAGCTTGATCGATCCTTATAGGGATTCAGATCGAATTAATTTTCATTTTACCGCTTCCGTTAGGCCTTCGATTTAGGCACCGAATCCCAACAGTACACACCGATGTTTGTGGTCCAATGAACATCTAGGCTAAGGGTGGTTTCGAATACTTCATCACATTTATAGATGATTATTCGTGATATGGATACATCTATTTGATGCGACGTAAGTCTGAATCTTTTGATAAGTTCAAAGAATTCAAGGGTGAAACGGAGAAGCATCATGGACAGAGTATCAAGTCACTACGATCTGATCGTGGTGGCGAATATCTTAGTGGAGAGTTTTTGGATTTCTTGGCACATGAGGGGATTACTTCCTAGATCAGTGCGCCTGGTACACCACAACAAAATGGTGTTGCTGAACGAAGGAATCGTACTTTATTAGAGATGGTTAGGTCAATGATGAGTTATTCTGATTTGCCTATTTCGTTTTGGGGATACGCCTTGGAAACAGCGGCGTACATTCTAAACTTGGTGCCTTGGAAATCATTTGCAAAAACACCCACAGAACTGTGGAATATGTGCAAGCCCAGTCTAGGACATGTTCAGATTTGGGGTTCACCAGCATACATGCTGAATAAGGAAGTTGATAAGTTGGCATCTCGTACATAAGTACGAGTGTTTATAGTATATCCGAAGGGAACGAAGGGTGGCTTATTCTACAGTCCTCAAGATCAAAAGGTCATTATTAGCACCAATGCCCGGTTCTTAGAGGAGGACTATGTAATAAGCCACAAACCTAGAAGTGAGGTCATTCTAGAAGAACTGAGGGGCGAGATTTCGACAATACCAATTGTACAAACACCTAGTGTACCACGTATTGACACTGTTGTGGATACGCAAACTAAAGACACGCATCGTCGTAGTGGGAGGGTTGTTCATCAACCTGATCATTTCATTGGCGTGGGGGCGTCTTCGAACCACTTGTCGGACCAGGATGAAATGGATCTATGTACATAGAAGCAGGCAGTTCAAGACAAGGATGCTGAATCCTGGCAAACAGCAATGGAATCTGGAATGGGATATATGGATTCTAATCAAGTGTGGGAGCTAGTAGAGCCACCTAATGGGGTAAAACCCATTGGAAGTAAGTGGGTCTACAAGCATAAGAGAGGATCAAAAGGGAAGTTTAAACCTTCGAAGCAAGGATTGTTGCGAAAGGTCACACTCAGAAGGAGGGAATCGACTACGATGAGAACTTTTCGCCAGTAGCCATGCTTAAATCGATCCGGATTCTCTTAGCTATAGTTGCGCATTTGGATATGGAGATTTGGCATATGGATGTCAAGACTGCGTTCTTGAACGAGAGTCTTGATAAGGAAATCTATATGTGCCAACCTGAGGGATTCATTGCTGAAGGAGAGGAGCACTTAGTGTGCAAGCTTAAGAGAGCCATTTATGGTCTCAAGCAAGCATCAAGGTCTTGGAACATGCGATTTGATGAAGTCATTCAGTCGTATGGTTTTAAACAGTGTCCTAGTGAGGTTTGTGTATACAAAAAGTGCGATGAAAACGTGCCAGAGCTTCTTATACTGTACGTAGATGATATACTTTTAATTGGAAACAATGTGAAGGTAATATCAGATGTAAGGGTATGGTTGTCTGAGCAATTCGATATGAAGTATTTGGGAGAAGCTGGGCACATCCTTGGTATTAGGATCTTTTGAGATCGATAGAAAAGGATGTTGTGCTTATCTCGGGCATCCTATATCGATGCGGTGCTAAAGCAGTTTAGTATAGAGAATCCCAATAAAGGTTTCTTACCTTACAGACATGGAGTTCAGCTATCTAAGGCTATGTGTCCCAGGACACAGAAGGAGATATAAGACATGAAGCTGGTCCCTTATGCTTCGGCAGTAGGTAGCCTCATGTATGCTATGCTTTGCACTGGGCCTGATATCTGTCACGCTGTAGGCATGGTGGTGAGATATCAGTCGAACCCAGGACCGGGACATTGGATTTCTCTCAAGCATATAATCAAGTACCTGAGAGGGACTAGGGAGCATATGCTTATATATCAATCGGATACACTTTTTCCTTTGAGTTACACTGATTCAGATTTCAGTGCGGACAAAGAAAAGTCGAAATCAACTTCCGGATATGTTTTCACTTTGGGAGGTGGAGCCATCAGTTGGATGAGTGTGAAGCAGAAATGCATAGCGGACTCTACCATGGAAGCCGAGTATGTAGCAGCCTCAGAGGCAGCTAAAGAGGCGGTATGACTCAAGTACTTCCTAAAGGATTTGGCACTACAACAAAAATAGGATATTGGGACACTTTTTATGGGACATTTAATTTTATGTGTCCCTAATAAATTTTCTAGGGACACTTAATAATTTGTATACAATATTTCAATTTATGAGACACTTAATTTTGTTCTATAAAAAATTACTGAAAAAAATATTTTATTTTTTTAAAGTATATTTTGTTGGGACACATAAAATGGTGAGTACAATATCTTAATTTTATGAGACACTTATTTTTGTTCCAAAAAATTTAGTAAAAATTTTGATATTTTCCCCGGGAGAAAAATTTGGTAAAGCGCCTTTTTTTCCTAACACCAACAAACCCTTCCTTTTACTTTCTATTCCTTTACATATTGTCTCCGACGCCTCAGTTTCAACCCATTCTTCCTCTTCCTCTACCGTGAAATGCCCTATCTCAATTTCTTCTCAATTCCTCTGTAGTTAAATTCCTCTCCGGCCTCAGTTTACTTTTACATTGTTTGGAACCTGCGTATCTCCACTCCATCCACTGTTATTTCACCCAAATGAGGATCGTAGAATCTTTGCAATAATTGTATCACAGTCGACTTCCCTCTTCCAGCCTTTATAGAATGTGTTCTACGGCTAGCGGACGAAGTTCTTGCGTGGCATAATAACTCCTCAACGAAGGTAGGTCGACTATTTCTTCTTTGTAGACCGGTGGTTTTTTCCGCGGATTTGGCAAAAACTAACTTTTCTTTTATATGAAATCTATGGTGGTAGCGAAAAGCAGAGGGAGTCGCTACTTGCAGGGTTTTTTGCTATTCACACCAAAGCTACCCTCCTCCCGTCCTCTAATCATCTCTTGTTCATTACTTTATTGGGTTTGTCCACCAATTTTCAGGTATGTTCTTTTATCCCCAATTTTAATTTCAGATTTGTGAAGTTTTTTATTTATTAGTGTCTATTTCTTGGTCTCTTGTGTTTGATGCGCCGCCTCCTAATCTAGGAAACACTGTTGAGATATATAACTCTTTTGTGATTTTTTTTTCGATTTGTTTTGATCCTTTCATCGAGATATAATTTTTGGTCATTCGTGCTTCGAAACTAGTTATTCGTAATCCTTGGAAGTGAGCTTCCCTGCTTTAGAGGCTTCACTGGGCAGAGCCCTGACTGGTCTTAGATAGAAGATGAGCCGACGGTAGGACTCTCTTAGAGTGTGGCTCTTCCAGCTCGTAATCTCGCTCCTGACTATTCATATTCACGGCTTAGCATTGGGGATGCCCCACGCACTCCTACCTTTCAAAGACAGAGGGGGCGATCAGGGCGAGGTTGAATGGAGCTGGATAATTCCTCTCATTCTTCGCTTTCGAGATTCACTCGCCTTGATCGAATTCTTTCCGTTGGTAACCAATATTCTTCTAGTTGTATTTTAATGTTGAGAATGTTGAAATCCTCAAAATATGATGCCATGGTCTATATATCATTTTCATGATTCATCCTGGCTTTGCTAGTTTGAGAAATGGAAAAATAATGGTTAAGCAGCTCTTAATTAGCATTGAAATTAGTTTCTGGCTAAGCAGCTCTTAATTAGCATTGAAATTAGATGAAAAAATCATGATTCATCCTGGCTTTGCTAGTTGTATTTTAATGTTGAGAATGTTGAAATCCTCAAAATATGATGCCATGGTCCATATAAACTAATTAATTTCACTGATCTGTAATATTTATGCATTGAAATTAGCAGCTCTTAATTATATATTTTATGTTTTTCCGATGCAGGTTCATAATGGATAAAGGTTGGATGAAAAAACTA
Source organism: Orobanche coerulescens (assembly GCA_033398695.1). NCBI lineage: Eukaryota > Viridiplantae > Streptophyta > Magnoliopsida > Lamiales > Orobanchaceae > Orobanche > Orobanche coerulescens. The sequence continues at coordinate 210,036,727 of CM065805.1, read as the reverse complement.
AGGTCCAGTAAGGAGTATGAAAATGGGGTAAGCCAATTTCTTGATATGGCTTTTTCTAGGGTATGTGTGAACGGAAAAATTATATGCCCTTGCAAAAATTGTAAGAATGGGAAATGGGTAACTAGAGCGGTTGCTGAAGAACATTTGTTAGTAGATGGTTTTATAAAAGGCTACACAAATTGGATTGCTCATGAAGAAAATATGTATTCTAATGCAACTAGTTCTCATAATTATGCAAACTTCAATAGGTTAGATGACATGAATGGATTGGTGCATGATGTTTTTGGAGTTGAAGATACAAGTATGGTAGAGGGGGTAAATGAGCAAGCTAATGAATTCTTTAAGTTATTAGGGGATGCTAAAGAAGAATTATACCAGGGATGTAAGAAATTTTATAAACTTTCATTTGTTATTCGCCTCTTTCACTTGAAATGTATTGGTAAATGGTCCAATAAGTCCTTTACATTGCTTTTGAGTTATTGAAAGATGCATTCGGATGTTACGAAGTTGTTACCAAAATCTTACTATGAGTTACAAAAGATAATTGGGGGCTTGGGACTCACTTGTGTTAAAATCCATGCATGTCCAAATGATTGCATGTTATATTGGAAAGAATATAAGGACGCTACATCCTGTCATGTGTGTAAAACATCAAGGTATGTTGAAGATGAAAAGACCGAAATTGATGAGGAAGGTTCATCTATTAAGCGTAAAAAGATTCGAGTAAAATTGTTGAGATATTTTCCTCTAAAGCCTAGGCTATTAAGACTTTTCATGTCATCTAAAACATCACCATTCATGAGATGGCATGATGAAGATCGCACTAAAGATGGTTGTATGAGGCATCCTAGTGATTCTCCCGTTTGGAGTAGTTTTGATAAAAACATTCGATTTTGCTAGTGATTCAAGAAATGTAAGACTTGGTTTGGCGGTGATGGTTTTAGTCCCTTCAAAACTATGAGTATTACTCATAGCACTTGGCAGGTTATCCTAACCCCATATAATTTACCCCCATGGATGTGTATGAAAGAACCATATCTATTTTTGACCTTGCTCATTCTGGTCCATCATCTCCTGGAAACAATATTGATGTTTACTTGCTGCCTTTAATAGATGAACTTAATGAATTATGGCATGGGGTTGAAGCATATGATGCATCAAAAATCGGAATTTCACTATGCGTGCACTTTATTGTGGACCATTAATGATTTTCCCGCATATGCAAATTTATCCGGTGGAGTACAAAGGGTCAACTTGCTGTCCATCATGTCATAAAGATACTTCTTTCAAATATCGCACAATAGTCATAAAGAATGCTATATGTGTCATCGTAGATTTTGAATGATTCTCATATTTATAGGAAAGATAAGAAATCTTTTGATGGTGATGTGGAATATCGTAGATGTCCTAGGCCATTGATAGGGGATGTGATATTGGAGGAATTATCTGATTCAACATAAAATTTGGTAAAAAGTTAATGATAATCCAAGTCTTCCTCATAATTGGAAAAAGAGAAGCATATTCTTTGAATTGCCATATTGGAAAGATAACTTGTTGCGTCATAATTTGGATGTGATGCATATTGAAAAGAATGTTTGTGAGAGTTTGATTGGAACATTCTTTGAATTTAGATGGAAAGACAAAGGATCATGTGAATTCCGTCTTGATTTGCAAGATATGGGCATAAGAAAAGAACTTCATCCCATTTTTCTTGATTAAGGGAAAAATATTTACCCCCGCATGTTTTTTAATGAGTAAAAAGGAGAAAGAACTATTTCTTGAAGTTTTAAGAAATGTGAAAGTTCCTGATGGTTATGCTTCTAACATAGCAAGGCGTGTGCAAATTAAGCCACCTAAAATTTCAGGACTTAAAAGCCATGATAATCATATTTTGATGCAACAACTTCTTCCGATTGCATTACGTAAGGTTTTACCAAAGCATGTTAGAAAACCTTTGATCAAATTATGCACATTCTTTAGAGAGCTTTGTTCCAAAGTTCTTAAAGCTCGAGACCTCGTTCGCTTGGAAAAAGAGATTGCCGTAGTTCTTTGTGATTTGGAAAAAAAATTTCCTCCATCATTCTTTGATATCATGATCCATTTGCCTATTCATTTGGCGTATGAGGCTCAGTGCGGGACCGGTTCAATATCGGTGGATGTATCCTATTGAGAGGTAACATTTTTCAATTTGGTATCATTTTTACTCGAGTTATTATAGAATAAACTGATTTAAACTGATCTTATTACATTATATTTATAAACTGATGTATCCTAGGTATTTGGCAACATTAAAATCGTATGTCCGAAATCGAAGTCGTCCAGAGGGTTCTATTGCAGAAGCATACTTGATGGAGGAAAGTATGACCTTCTGTTCGAGATATTTAGAAGATGTGGAAACCAAATTCAACAAAGAAAAACGAAATGATGACAATGGTGGTGATGACATTATAGGCATCTATATTCTCAATGTCTGGGCGACCAATTGGGAAGCAAGAATGTATTGTGGTTGACAAGAGCATCATTACCAAGGCACACCAATACGTGTTGTTCAATTGCAGCTTAATCGAACCATTTATCGAGTAAAATTTGCCTTAATATTTATTTGTTTTAATATTTGTCATTGCAATATATTATTTTCACTTTTAAAAATTGTGTTCAGGCAACACAAAATTATTATTGGAAATCAGAATTCTCGTCTTAAGAAAAGAGATATCGAACGTGTTCACAGCGAAAACTTTTCTAAATGGTTTAAGAATCATGTAAGTTGGTGTATTATTGTGTTTTATATTATATTTTGTTGTTTATAATTATTCTTACTATTTGTTTTGCAACATGTTTTTTGATTTGTCAACAGGTTGAAGAAATGTATCTCAATGGAAATGAAGTATCAGAGAAGCTAAGGGCATTAGCACGGGGCCCTAATCCAGTTGGGAAGCGATATAGGGGATTCATTATTAATGGTTACAGATTTCGTATAAGCAGAACTGAAAGTCATAGGAGAACACAAAATTGTGGTTTGGTGGTTAATGCACAAACAAGTAGTTTTTCTAGTAGAAATGATAACAATCATGTCATTGGAAATGTGGCATATTATGGGATGCTAAAAGACATCATTGAACTAGAATATCCTACTGAAGGAGGAAAAGTTGTGATGTTTGAGTGTGATTGGGTGTCACACGGAAGGGCTCAAAAGTATGATGATAATGGTTTTACTCTAGTTAATTTTTCTATGGCAAGGCAACATAGTGAACCTTTTATACTAGCTTCTCAAGCGCGTCAAGTGTTTTATGTGGAAGATCCAATTGAAAAGGATGGCATGTTGTTGTTGGATCAAAACCTAGGGATACATTTGATATGGATCCAGTTTTAAGCTTAGATGGAGGGATTTCTAATCAAAGTGATCATAATGATATACCATTGGATGTGAATGAGGAACTTGCTTGGGTTAGGGAAGATGTAGAAGGAACTACTGTTTGACTCTTATATTTATGCAGGCAGCTCCAGTTTTTTTTTATGTTCGGTTATTTTTCTTATTTTCGCCTTATTTTTATACGTGACTTCTTTTACGAATTTTTTTATGCGGCCAACTTTTTTTTATGCAGCCATATTTATTTTTCACATATATATGTAGGGAACTTGTTCTATTTCTTTTAAGACAACTTTTTTTTTTACATATGCTTCATTCGGTGAACTTGTTCTATTTTTTTAAGACAACTTCATTCTATATTTATGCGGCCATTATATTGTTCCTATGTATATTCCTAGTACTATTAGTATTATTTTTTTAGCAGATAGAACCAATGATGGCAAAAGGTACTAAGAGCGGCAATCCCAAGCCAACAAAATTTATAGCCCTGGAAAATTAGCTCGTGCATGTGGTCAAAGAACACTAAAGTCCACTAGAGATTCTCAAGGTAATGTTATGTTTTCTTAGTATTGTTTTTTTTGTTACGTAATATTGACATTTTGGGTTTCCTTTTCCCCCGTCCCCTCCTAAAACATAATGTTAAAACACGTCTCATGTTCTAATTCATTAGTGCACACAAACACAAGTCAAAATCTGAGGAAGTGGAATGAAGAGCAAGAATATGACTATGCAAACAATCACAAAAAGGGTAAACCTCTAACTATGCATACACATTAATTTTTAGGACATTCTATATGAAAACATTATTATGTAATTGCAACAAATTGCTTTCTTTCCTTCCTAAAGGTGGAGTTCAAGCTCATACGCTTATTGTGCATTATGGTGAAGACGAACGGAAAGAAAATGATTTTACTGAAGATAGTTCTTTTTTGGATATCTTGAGCATTTGTAGAAAGTTCATTGACATTTACTCGATTGGTTTCAAAGTCACGTACGGAGATGGCACGCCGTGGAGGACTGATAAAGATTTCTTGGCTATGATGAAAGAACATGAAGGTGTAGAGCGAATTGACATCTATCTAGATGTGGATGAAACAAGACATCCATTATTCTTCAAATTGCGAGAAGAGCATACATCACTTAGTGAACCACGGCATCTTTGAAACAAGAAAATATGTTGAAGGCAAGTGATTTACGTATATTTGAATTAAGTGTGTTATAAATTTTGTTGTAATTCATAATTTAGTATAAATAATAAAATCCTCACCATCAATTCGACATTAATCCCAATTATGTCAAAGATGAAATCAAATCCATTGAGTAAATGATAATCTTATTTAGCATGCATACTAATATTAGTCCCTACCCAACTATTTTGACCATTCTGACATTTGGTGGAGGATGTAGTCATGCTATATTGGAGAGAGTTTTCAAACAATGAATTATTTTGTATTATTTGCTTATGTACTTTCACGGTCAAATGCTCTTCAGAGGTAAATTATTTTGTTCTTATTAGGCGTAGACATGCTAATGATCACCGAGTTTTGTCACATATTAGACTAGTGTAGGAACTATTTAACCAAGAACTCTGTTGATAAGTAGGAAGCAAGCGTCGATTAAGAAATTTAATTATCATACATTATTTGGTTAAGGTCATACGAGGATATTTAGTCTGCTCGCCGTTTAGATCTCTGTTAGTCATGAGCTTCTAAATTGATATTTTGAAGGAAAGAAGCGAGCGATTGGCTACGATCTCCGAGAATCTTATTTTTTCCTCCTTTTTGGGGCTTGGTGCCTTTGCTTTAAAATCACGTGAAATTTCTTGGATTCTTTACATTATTGAAGTTGTTTTAAAATATTCGGTGGATTCATGTGGTATCACCGTGGGTTCTCCTCGACCATCATGTAGCTCGGATCATTCTCTTCCCAATTTTTAATAGTCTTTCACATTTCAATTGTTACCGGTGGACTCATTCATTAATAGACAGATTCTTGACAACATTCTTTTATTTATTTGATCTTGAATGTTATTCTCTTTATTCATTCGAACAATTTGAATTTGGATTCTTGCCCGGTTTGTGTCCATACTAAAGTAGTCAGTTTATAATGCAAGATTTTAAGATAACATGAATTGGAAATGATTTTCGGCTCTACACATTAGGATATACTGTTTTAGGGTATGATTACTTCGAGAATTTCTTGTAAATTTTCGCTATAAAAATGGCGAATATTTTGAGAAAACACACTATTCATGCACTTCATTTTTTTCCAATCATGAATCACATCTAATCACTATTGTACTATAAGTCCCTCTATCAAAATGTCAGTTTGTCAACATTACTCATTCCTTAAAGTACACTATTTTCTTAGTCTCATACATGTCGGTAATCACCAAACACATTCAATCAACATTTGAAAAAGGCATGTTAGTTATCATTGTTACAACTGCATCTCACATCCATTTTCACACTAAGATATTTTACTACTTACTCCAAAATAAATTTTCCTCACGGTTCTCTTTCTATATTCAACCTAAGTAGTTGGATTCGACATAGAAAATTTATGTTTCACTAAGAAAATTTATATTTCAACATGTATAGATTCAACATATCAAATGAAGGAGAAGAAGCATGGAAAAAATAGAACCAACTCTGTACCAACTTTTGATGTGAATTCAGTTGATGATGTTTCTTCCGATGTTGGTATTGAAGTTGAAATTACAACTGAATCAGGTAACCTAACCTAACATTCTCTCTGTATTTTGATGTTAGTGCATGTTACCTCTCGAAACAAACTGATCTCAACATGTACTCTTATTACATAGCCTCAAATAAAAGAAAGAGAGTTAGAGGACCTACTTTTATGCCCAAAGTTTGGGGACAGCCAATTGGTGAGCTGAAACAGGTTGCATTTAATGACTTGGGACAACCAAACGATGAAGAAAATTCATGTACTTTGGCTCATTTCTTGGGTACAATTGCTAGAAATGGTAGATACTGTCCTCTTCACTATACTGATTGGAGAAAAATGCCTTATTCCTACAAGGATGACATGTTAAAGATCGTTAAGGTTTTAAATTTTTTATTATAGTATATTTTTCTACTTGCATAATTTCTTTAAAGATATAATTTTTCTACAAAGCTGATATGTTTTATTAACTCATATTTTTTGTAGGCAAAATTTAACCTTCGATAGGAAATGAACCTTACATTCTAAAGTCAATCAATAAGAAATGGAAAAGTTGGAAAAACTTTGTGAAGACAAAGAACTTTAACCCTAATGTACCTATTGTCGGTCAAGTTTCAAACCCGGCCAGATAGGGTAGAAGATGAGCGATTGAATGCCTTAATTGCACATTGGATGTGTGACAAAACAAAGGTACGAGCATATATTTTTATTATAAGTCTAACCAATTTGATTATCATTATCATATTTTCTTTATTAAATTATTTTATGTTTTTTCAATTCACTTAGGCGATTAGTGAAAAGAGCAGGACAAACACGTCTTGATTTGAAATTACATCATCGCATGGGCAAGAAGAGCTATGCGTTAGTGAGGAAACTTGGGTAAATTTTCCTTCAAAGTAATATATATTTCTTCCAAGTAAACTTGAGTGAATTTTTTTCTTCAATTTATGCATCATTTTATATCTAACACGTGCGAGAAAAGAAGAACGGAAGATATCCTACTAGAGTGAATTGTTTAAAGAATGTTATTTTATAGAGGACGATCCAAATATAAATTACGTCATAAAGGAAGTCGTTGTGAGTTAATTTATTTTACTTTATTCAACTTGTGAAATTTGTTGATCACTTAATAATATATTATGGTTATAGAATCGGATGGAACAACTAGAAGAACTTCAAGATGAAGAGGAACTTGAACACAGGAACTCAAATGATATCGATTCCTATCCCAAATCAAATGACTCATTTGCAAAGGTAATGGGAAAGAAAAAATGGATATGTGCGTATGGTTGGTTTGGGAGTTAGTCAATCGATGTATGCGGGCCACTTCCAAGTCGTGATGCAAGTTCTGAGACTTGCCATGGAGTACAAAGAGAAATACGAGGCTCTAGCGGTGCACGAGAGTCTAAACACAATAATGCCCCATTATCATCTTCAAATAATCAACGATCATCGGCATCGACTTCACGCTCAAGGCAATTTCGGGTAAAAAACATGTATTCTATTGATTAATATATTTAATATGTGAATGAAGGTCTTAAAAATAGCTACTCAATGTTATACAGTGCATTCTAGAGTTGTTTTAAAGAGTTTGGAGGATATAAATGAAATTGTTGCAAGTGGCTTTGTTAGTGATATGAATTCTATAAGAGTAAATGGTGAAGAGTTGGGATCTGGGTGGTGCGAGATAACTGTTCAATGTCAATTTAGAAATGATGTACGCTTGCTTAAACCTTACGATCACATACAAACGATAGGAGACTCTCTTGGAGCACCTGTTGCGTGGCCTCTATCTTTGGTATGTACAAACAAGTTTCCTTTTAATACTCCAGCTTTATTAGAAATGTCTGTTCTGTTTTTTTTTTATGTAAACATACTCTGTTGTGTTTATTAGAAATGCATCTGTTCTATCTGTTTTTTTTAGAAATGCACCTGTTCTGTTTTATTAGAAATGCATCTGTTATGTAAGAACTTGGAAAATATTTATGATGAAAGAACCTTCCCAACTGATCTTCCCAGAAATATGTACTGTACCATCATCACCCAACTGACCTTCCCAGAAATATTTGTGTTCTTGCGCCTGCTTGAGATGAGATTGGCATAGAAAATTGACTCAAGAACTTGAAAATGCAACTTATGTTTTGTACTTCACCTTTTGATACTTTATGTTGATTTAACAATTGACTAAAAATATTTTTTTACATACAGGTTGCTTTGGAAGAAAGTGAAGATTGATGCAACATATATGTGATTGGCAGAGGCTAGAGAAATCGTATATTAGTGGGAATTTTACGTTTTGTTTCCAATATTAATATTTTATTGGGAGGACTTGGATGAAAATGCTAATTGCTACAACATGTGGTTTTTTTTTTGGTATTTTTGGAGATGAACTCATATCCAGCATATGATATTTTCTATTGACTTTAGTATATGTCTTGGTTTTGTATGGTGGAGAAAGAAATTTTGTCGTATTGGTTGGCATTTCATGAATGTAAACAAATTTGTTTTTGTTTTGTTGAATCATGAATTAGATGAATATTTATTGCCCTTGACAATGAATTTTTAGTTTGTTGATTGTGCACAGCTTGATTATATATATATATATATATACATAAAGACTTTTGCAACACTTATTTGCGTCTAATGAAACCTGCGCTTGCGACACTTATCTATGTCTAATAGATTTGTTCTTGCAACAGTTATGTGTGTCTTACAGAAGCTATTGCAGATACAATTACGCGTCCCAAAATAAAATGTAAGGACGTTTATTTGTGTCTAGTGAAACTATTCAAACATCTATAAGTGTCTCAAAAAAAAATATAGGGACATTTAATTATGTTATATAAATCATTAAATGACATATACAAGTGTCAAATAATATTATATTTAGGAACACTTTAAATGTCTCAAACAAGTGTCTCAAAACTTAACGCGACCCCTTATCTAGCAACACTTGCATAAGCGTCCCAAAATTCAAAAGTGTCCCAACATGTAGATATTGGGACACTTTGGCATGTCCCAATATCCCATTTTTGTTGTAGTGTGGGTGTGATTCCTAATTTGCCTAGGAGTATTACACTTTATTGTGATAATACCGGTGTTGTTGCAAATTCGAAGGAACCACGGGCCCACAAAGCAAGCAAACATATCAAGCGCAAATATCATATTATTCGAGATTTTGTGAAGAGAGGGGAGATTATTGTCTCCAAGATAGCATCTTAAGACAACCTAGCTGATCCTTTCACAAAAGGGTTGCCCTCAAAGTCATTTGAAGGGCATGTGGAAGGAATGTGGTTGAGATGTATGGCAGCATTACTTTGAGTATAAGTGGGAGATAAATAGACAAAGTCTAGATAGTATACTTGAAAAGTATGCTGTGGGTATAAGTGGGAGTTTGTTATGGTTGTATATATCAAAGCATACTTTATGCTTGTATTACCTAATTTCCTAGTCTTTATCTAAGAGAATATTTAATTCATTTATCACATGTTTTGCATATTTATTCACGCTATGGTTATGCAAATGTTGTCTAAATTACTTTATATTGTAGATAATTTGGTGTGTCGTGTCACACAGAAGATCACATTATCGATTCCTTATATAGTAATAATTAGTTCACAACCTATATAACATTAGACCGTTATGTGAGAGGTTGTAATATATACTTGAGATTGGTTGGTCTTGACCATTAGCATATATTAGCGTATTCGGTATACGTTGAACAGGATCGAGGTGAGGTAGATTCTTCTGTACTGACTATAAGAAGAACATACATCTCGAACAATTATTATTTCTTAATTCTAGTGATTAATATTTAATTATATATATTTAATATTTATTGCTTTGATTTATCATGGGTGAGAGCCAAAATGATTGACTCAATATGCTCGATATTTTGGGCAATATTATTATTTATATAATAATTAATATTATGGCTAGAAATCGTGTCCCCACCAGTCGGGTTGATGATGTCCATTGAGGCACTCGAAAGGATTATTATATTAAACCCTGCAGGTGGAATTAATTTTTCGATATAATAATAAAGTTCGAGTGGTATACTCATGTATAACACATTAATTAATTAAAAGCTGCTAGTAGCTTAAATTAATTAATTGACATGGAATATCTTAAACATGGGAAATAATTAATTCAAAAAGGAGCCCAATTTCGTAATTTGGGATTTTGGTATGAAGTGTAATATCAACCTTTTAGTGGACTAAGTTGATATTAATAGAGTCATCATATTAGGAAGGGTCCTAATATTGGTAAGATGATCTCTATTTGGAGTCCTTACCTTATCCTCCTTAAGGTCCCTAGAGTAGCCCAAAACACCTATAAAATGAGGATACATGGTGGCTGATTTTACTACTCTTTGAACAAAAAATTCGATATTTTTCTTTTGTATTTAATTGTGGATCTTGACTTGTGTCTTGGATTCCACAATTTAGCTAACACAATATTTTTCTAAATACTAAAATATTCAAGAAAAACAGAGAGAAAAAATTGTAAGGTATTTCTTGGAGATATAATTTTCGGCCGACCCATATTGCTCTCCGAGTAGTCCGGTAGATTGTTGCCCACACGACATCCGGACATAGACGGGATACACACTAGAAGATCTTGAGGTTGAAACAAAAGAAGATCGAAGAGGAGTACGTGGAGTAGCTGGATCGATCCAAAAGGGAATTTTCTACCACTTCACTTCAAAGGTATGAATTACCACTTCTACTGCGTAAATACGTATATTTAAATTGTTAATTAATCTGTTTAATTAATTAATTGACAAGCCTTAATAGATCCACAATTTTTTTGGTTAGCTTATGAAACCATATATATTAATCCACCAATCTCGCTTCCGCTGCATTTTATATTCCAACACATCAGGCACGGGTCCTTGCTTTTTACGATGCTCAGCCTCATGATATTCCGGTTTCTCAGGCTATTGCATATTTCAACCGGGAATTAGGCTATGTGAAGGCCCAGTTTAAGGAGGAGAACAACAAGATTTGCCACTTCTCGAGGTGAATAAAATCGAGGATTCGTGATTACATGTCTGGATACGCCTCCACCACCTTAAAGGACTATCAGAGTAGAGCTCTTGCTTATGATATGTCCTTGACGGCCAGTGAGGCGGCTCGAGAAAGTAAGAAACAGAAATCCGTCGGTTGATTTTCGGGTCACAAGGGCGGGGTTCAGCAGAAGTCTCAGTCTGCAAATTTTCCTGCAGACGGTTCGGCTCATTTTTCTGGGGGCTTTTGAGGTACTACCAGTGCCGGGCCATAAGAACCGGGAGTGTCCTCGTCCGCCGTTGACTTGTCATACTTGTGGCCAGGTGGGACACAAGGCTTCTTTCTGTGAACGTTTAGGGTAGACTCTTGGTGCCCAGGCTTCTTTACCAGTGCCTAAGGAGCCAAGTGTGAAGGAGGGGTTGTTTGTTCTGCCGCCTCCGTAGAGTGCCAGCCGAGGGAGAGGTCGGGGCCAGCCCACTAGAGGGGGAGCTTCTAGTGTCGGCTCCGCTCATCCGCGTGTTTATGAGATGAGGAAGGCCAATGATCTAGCCGCTACCGTGGCTACAGGTACCGTTCATATTCATTCTCATCCTGTCAGTGTGCTTTTCGATTCTGGTACTACGCATTCGTTTATCTCTCTGGAGTGTGCGCGTCGTTTGATTCTTGACTGTTTGTCATCTTGTGAACCTTTCATCGTTAAACTTCCTAGCAGTGATAGGATCGTTGGTAATCAGGAGATCCGAGATTGTTCTGTGATTATTTGTGAGAGGGCTTGGATCTCTAATCTTATTGTTTTGAATATTGAGGGTGAGGATTTGATTTTCGGGGATGATTGGCTCGAGCGGCTGTAACACCCCAATTCAGAAATGGGGCATTACACGCCGTAGAACCCCCTTGAGGTCTACCAGGCTAACTAATGACTCGTAAACCACAAAGATATCCCAAAAGATACACTCAAAAAGTAAATAAGGCCGTGGCCTCGGCCAAAACATTTTAACGGAGTACATGAAACATAAGTTAAATACCAATTTATTTCCCACGCAGCGGACTTAAACCAAGTTTAAGTATAATCGGTCTCAGTCCAGTACTCAACAAATGCAATGACAAAACAGAAAAATACAGACTCGAGCCACATCATCATGCCAGCCCATCCTTTGCATGCGCATCCCGTGCCAACTCCTCAGCTCGACCAGTACCTGAAATGCATAAGACGCATTTCCCCATTTAAGGGGTTAGCATTCGAATAGCTAGTGCAAGTACAAAATTACACAACATTATATACATACACGATTTAACGCAAACAAACCATTAGGAAAATCATTTTGAACATCAATATTCCGGAATATCACATTTACATCAAAACAGTATATCATCAAGTTTTCCACATCACAAACATCCACGCTTGGTAACTCGCGACCGTACCCATTAGTATCGGCCCACAGAGGTCCCGTCGAACCGTCCCCAGGTGACAAAACCGCTTCCGCGGCCGTACCTATTAGTATCGGCCCCCAGAGGTCCCGTCGAACTGTCCCAGGTGGAAGAACATCAACACACGCACACAAGTCCACTTCCGTGGCCGTACCCATTAGTATCGGCCCCCAGAGGCCACATGCCATCCCCAGGTGGAAGAGTAACCATCATAATCATTCAATAATCCAGTTTACATCATTCGCATCAAAACCGTACACACATAATGAAATATAATACATGTACTTGCCTTGAATAAGACGAAACGAAGGAAACGACGAAGGAATAGGTTTCGGTCCGAACAATCCTCCCAAATCCGTTCCTAACATAATAACGGTATACAACAAGTCTCATTAATGCGGAAAGGTAAGAATTAATCCTAATTCTACCCGTTGGAACGATTTGTCGGTCATGACTTGGGTATCGTCGACTATAAGTGACGAACAATGGAAAACTTGGAGTTTAAAACCACAAATCATCAATAAAAACGAAGGATTACAAGTACACGATCGAAGTTTAGCGATAATCCAATGATAATTCGGACTAAAAGAGTCAAATCCCAAGAAATCCCCAAAATTTCCCCAAAATCTCAAAACAAGGGTTTCAGGGATTCTTATCTTGATTCGGATGGTGGAAAGTGTTAGAAACTTGAAGAATTCACGTAAGGAATGCACGGATGGTAGTGTATGATGATATTCAGTCGGAATCGGCCCTAACCCTTGTTTGGAATCGCTCAAAGCCGAGAAGGATAAGAAATGATGGAAAAATGACGAAGTTGACTGCTGCTGTCCTATTTATATTGAACAGGCTTAGCACACGCTACGCACAAGCATTAGCGTGCGCTAACGGGGTGTGCAAGAACAGTTTGCCTACTGTCCCCCAGTTAGCGTATGCAAGCTAACATGATTAGCGTGCGCTAATGCTAGGAATTAGCGTGCGTTAACGCTGAATTAGCGTACACTACCGGGTCGATGCAAAATCGAACCTCATCGGTCATTGAAATCGTTAGCGCATGCTACGAACCCCAGGTTAGCGTACGCTAATCACACAATGATAGCGCACGCAAGTAAACCCGGAGTAGCGTGCGCTACTCAGGCAGCAGTCCAGTACTGCTTAGTACACTGCTGCCAACAGCACAAAAATATCGAAATGCGAAGCAAGACTAGAATCCGGAAACATAAACACGGAATATTTAAGACGACAAAGCTGAGCGTTGAAAGAGAATATAATCCCGATCACCGGAGAGTCCGTAATGTAACAAACAAAGTGAAATTCCATAAACTTATGTAAATTACAAAAATGGCCCAAGTGCCCGAAAATCGCGATACGACGTCGGATTAACAAACCGAAAGTTTCAACACGACCAACTCAACCATACAAACTTATACAAACCAAGAAACAACGAAAACGAACGAGTTTCACGAGAATCGAACGTACATGCGACAAGATATAATTCAAGATGAAATTATGCAAAAACATCCTCGAAACTCGTCCAAACGGAAGATCTCCAAGAACAAAATAGGTTCAGAATTTCAAAACAATAACAAGCGAGTCATCCGAGACGAACATACACCAAAATTAGAAATTACCAAAAATAGAAGGTACGGATATTACATTCTCCCCCCCTAAAAATAAGTTTCGTCCCAAAACTTACAACGCGAATAACTCGGGATATCTCGACCGTATACTCTCTTCCGTCTCCCATGTGGCTTCCTCGGATCCATGCCTCGACCATTGAACTTTAACCAAAGGAATGGTTTTATGACGAAGTTGCTTCACTAGACGCTCTAAAATCTGGACCGGCCTCTCCTCGATGGTATTGTCGGGTCCCAACTCGATCTCTCCAAAATCAATAATATGGCTAGGGTTCGGTACATACTTCCTAACCTGGGAAACATGAAATACGTTATGAACGTGACTCAAAGACGGTGGCAAGCCTAACCGATAGGCAAGCTCTCCCACTCTCTCTAAAATCTCAAACGGTCCAATATATCTCGGACTAAGTTTACCCTTTCGGCCGAAGCGGTAAACTCCCCGTATCGGTGACACCTTAAGCAAAACATGATCTCCCACCTCAAACTCCAATGGCCGGCGACGCGTATCGGCATAAGACTTCTGCCGACTCTGGGCCGTCAACAATCTATCGCGAATCAGAGCAATCTTCTCTCTCGTCTCAACTACCATATCGGGCTCGGTACAAATCAGCTCGGATGCATCATCCCAACACAACAACGATCTACACCTCCTCCCATACAACGCCTCAAATGGTGCCATTTTGATCGAGGCGTGCCAACTATTGTTATACGTGAACTCGATCAACAGCAAGTGCGACTCCCAATCATCCTTCCAATCTAAGGCACAGGCTCTCAACATATCTCCAACGTCTAAATCGTCCGCTCAGACTATCCGTCAGTCTGAGGGTGGTAAGACATATTGAGTCTCAACTTAGTCCCCCAAAGATCGATGAATAGCCTGCCAAAATGTGATACAAACCGGCCATCTCGATCTGAAACAATACTCCTAGGAGTCCCATGCAATCTCACGATCTCTGCTATAAATACTCGTGCCAGCCTCTCCGGCCCCCAAGTGTCCTTAATACCTAGGAAATGAGCTGATTTGGTTAGTCGATCAACAATAACCCAAATCATGTTCATTCCAGTCCGAGCCCTAGACATCCCGGTAATGAAATCTATAGAGATGTCTTTCCATTTCCATTCCGGAATGGGAAGTGGTCGTAGCAACCCCGCGGGCCGCTGATGCTCAATCTTAACCTGCTGACAGGTCAAACACTTCGTCACAAACTCGCTAACGTCCGTCTTCAAATTGCTCCACCAATAGTTACTTCTCACATCCTTGTACATTTTACTCGTACCAGGATGTATGGAATAAGGCGTAGTATGAGCCTCACTCAAAACCTTCTGCCTCAACTCAATGTCATTCGGTACACATAATCTGCCGCGAAATCTCAGAACGCCATCATCCTGAACCACAAATCCAGGGGCTTTCCCCTTCCTCACATCCTCCCTCAACTGGACCAAAAACGGATCGTCATACTGCTTCGCCTTGATATCATCAGTCAAGGACGAAGTGATTTCTAACGCACATAACTGGCCGTGAACTCTCTGAACCCAAACCTCGATATTCTGACAGATGAAATCTCGCTGGATCCTACTCTGTGGTGTAAGTACCTCTAACATCTGTAAAGCCATTGGTTTTCGGCTCAACGCATCAGCCACTACATTGGCCTTACCCGGATGATAAAGTATCTCGAGGTCGTAATCTTTAATTAGCTCTAACCACCTACGCTGCCTCATATTCAACTCTTTCTGACTGAAGATGTACTTCAGACTCTTGTGGTCCGTAAAAATCTTACACGACGACCCATAGAGATAATGCCTCCATATCTTTAAGGCAAAAACGACCGCAGCTAACTCCAAATCGTGCGTGGGATAATTTACCTCATAAGGTTTCAACTGGCGGGATGCATAAGCAATCACCCTGTCTCTCTGCATCAAAACACATCCGAGCCCAAGGCCCGAAGCATTACTATACACTACGAAATCTTTATTCCCCTGAGGCAACGCTAACACGGGTGCGGTAGTTAGTCGTCTCTTCAACTCGTCAAAACTACTCTGCCTGTCTGCGGTCCACTCGAATTTCTGAGTCTTCTGGAGCAACTGAGTGAGTGGTCTAGCGATCTTAGAAAACCCCTCAACAAATCTACGGTAATAGCCAGCGAGACCCAGAAAACTCCTCACCTCCTTCACATTCTTAGGCGGCTCCCAAGCCATCACTGCCTCTATCTTCTGCGGATCTACCCGAACTCCCTCTGCTGAAATCACATGCCCGAGGAACATCATTTCCTCGAGCCAAAAATCACACTTAGAGAACTTCGCATACAACTGCTCAACTCTCAAAATGTCTAATACAATCCGGAGATGTAAGGCGTGCTCCTCCCGACTCCGTGAATAGATAAGAATGTCATCGATAAAGACGACTACGAATTTGTCTAGATACTCAATAAAAACTTTGTTCATCAACTGCATGAACACTGTTGGGGCATTGGTTAGCCCGAAAGGCATAACCACAAACTCGTAATGGCCATATCTCGTCCGAAAGGCAGCTTTCGGTATATCTCTGTCCCGAATCCTCAACTGGTAGTAGCCCGATCGCAAGTCAATCTTCGAAAAGACTGTCGCCCCCTGAAGTTGATCAAACAAGTCGTCAATCCGGGGCAAAGGGTATTTATTTTTGATGGTCAACTTGTTTAATTCTCGATAATCGATGCATAAACGAAGCGATCCATCATTCTTCTTAACAAAAAGTACAGGCGCACCCCAAGACGATGCGCTCGGTCGAATATACCCTTTATCTAACAACTCTCCCAACTGATTCTTCAACTCTAACATCTCCGACGGTGCTCGAGAAATAGGGGCCGCATTTGGGTCAAGATCAATAGGAAACTCCACCTCTCGCTGGGGTGGTAATCCCGGCAAGTCATCCGGAAATACGTCGGGATACTCGCTAACAACTGGAATCGACGACATGTCAACCCCACCATCTTCCGCCTGCAGAGCGTAACACCAGTAACCGACACAACCATGGTTCAGAAGTTTCATCACCTTCAAGGCGCTAATCACACTCCCCGGTCTACCCGACTTACAACCGACGAGAGTATGCTCGGTGCCGTCCTCGACAACTATCGATATGGTGCGGGTCCGATAGTTCATGATAGCACCGTGACGATCCAACCAATCATCCCCGAGGATCAAATCCTCACCCTCAAGGTCTATAACAATGAGATTCGAGGGCCAATCCCTGTAACATCCCAAATCACAAATGGGACATTACACGCCGTAGAACCCCCGTGAGGTCTACCAGGCTAACTCGTGACACATAAACCATAATGATAACCCAAAAGATGCACCCAAAAAGTAAATAAGGCCGTGGCCTCGGCCAAAACATTTTAACGGAGTACAAGAGACATAAGTTAAATACCAAAATGTTGCCCACGCAGGGGACTTAAACCATGTTCAAAAATAAACCAACTATCTCCAGTACTCAACAGATGCAATGACAAAACAAAAAAAAATGCAGACTCGAGCCACATCATCATCATGCCAACCTATCCTTTGCATGCGCATCCCGTGCCAGCTCCTCAGCTCGACCGGTACCTGAAATGCATAAGACGCATTTCCCCCATTTAAGGGGTTAGCATTCGAATAGCTAGTGCAAGTACATAATTACACAACATTATATGCATACGCAATTCAACGCAAATAAATCATTAGGAAAAATTATTTTGAAAGTCAGTATTCCGGAATATCACATTAACACCAAAACAGTATATCAACAAGTTTCCCACATCACAATTATCCACGCTTGGTAACTCGCGACCGTACCCATTAGTATCGGTCCCCAGAGGTCCCGTCGGACCGTCCCCAGGTGAGAAACCACTTCCGCGGCCGTACCCATTAGTATCGGCCCCCAGAGGTCCCGTCGAACCGTCCCCAGGTGGAAGAACATCAACACACGCACCCAATTCCACTTCCATGGCCGTACCCATTAGTATCGGCCCCCAGAGGCCACACGCCATCCCCAGGTGGAAGAGAAACAATCACATTCGTTCAATAAAACCATTTACATCATTTGCATCAAAATCACACGCACATAACGGAATGTAATACATGTACTTGCCTTGGATAATACAACGCGAAGGAAACGACGAAGGAATAGGTTACGGTCCGAACAATCCTCTCAAATCCGACCCTAACACAATAATGATATACACCCAATCTCAACATCATGAATACGAAGAAATTCATCCTAGTTCTACCCGTTGGGACAATTCATCGGACACCACGTGTGCATAAGGAAATGAAATCGGTCAACGGTGCAATAACGGGATTTCATCCCAACCAATAACAAGAAAACCAAGGGTCACGAGTATACTATCAAAATCTAACAACAACATCGGTTAATTCGGATTAAAACACAAGATCACCACCAAACCCTCCCCAAAATCATACTAGGGTCAAAGGAGTTCTTACCTCTTGAAGAATCAAGCACTCAAATCCGAAAACCACGTGTTAGATCCGCAATCCGAGCCACCCGATCGAAAAGAGATGAAGAAACTTACACAATTAAGTGATAGATGGAGGAAATCTCCCTCTCAAGCCACTCTCTCACGCACGGTTGAAGAAGGGAAGGGAAATGAGTGGCTCACGCTGAATAAAAACGCAGATATAGCGCTGACCGCGTTGTGTGCCGCGGCTCACCAACCGTGCGGCACGGGGCCAAAATGCGCGCCATGATCGGTGACCGCTCGTTGTGCCGCGGCTCATTCGAAGTGTGCCGCGGCAGATTCGGCGTGTGCCGCAGCCCTACCGGACTGCCGCGGCACGCGTCTGATCGGTTTTGGCCGGCAAGTGCCACACGGGTGTGCCGCGGCCCGGACAAGTGTGCCGCGGCGACTGGCTGTGTGCCGCGCACAATCCTTGTGCCGGCACACGGCAGTGCTTTGCTCGGACAACAGCTGGGTGATGTGTGTGCCGCGGCGCACAATCCTTGTGCCGCGGCCCACACCCCGCTCTCGGGTCCCAAAATGACGAAAAATGACCCGGAAAGAAAATAGAAGCAATAGGGATCGATATTCGGGCAACAATAACACGAAATGGAAGTACGGAACCCAAAAACGATCTGAGGTACACAACCAAAGTCGGACAAGAATAAATTCCCTAAACTTCTAGGAAATTACAAAAAAAACGGCCCAAACATCCGAAAAATCGCAATACAACGTCGGATTAACAAACCGAAAGTTCCCACACGACCAACTCAACCATACAAACTTATATGAATCGAGAAACAACGAAAACGAGCAAGTTTCACGAGAATCGAACGTACATGCGGCAGGATATAATCCCAAATGATATTATGCAAAAACACCCTCGAAACTCGACCAGACGGAAAAACTCCAAGAACAAAATAGATTCAGAATTCCAAAACAGTGCTAAGCGAGTTGTCTGAAACGAACATACACCAAAAATAGAAATTACCGAAAATAGAAAACACGGATATTACATTATCTCCCCCTAAAAATAAGTTTCGTCCCGAAACTTACAATGCGAACAACTCGGGGTATCTCCACTGGATACTCTCCTCCGTCTCCCATGTGGCTTCCTCGGACCCATGTCTCGACCATTGAACTTTAACCAGAGGGATGGTTTTATGACGAAGTTGCTTCACCCGACGCTCTAAAATCTGAATCGGCCTCTCCTCGATGGTAATGTCGGGTCCCAATTCGATCTCTCCAAAATCGATGATATGGCTAGGGTCCGATACGTACTTTCTAAGCTGGGAAACATGAAATACGTTATGAACGTGGCTCAGGGACGGAGGCAAGCCTAACCGATAGGCAAGCTCTCCTACTCTCTCTAAAATCTCAAACGGCCCAATATATCTCGGACTAAGTTTACCCTTCCGGCCGAAGCGGTAAACTCCCCGTGTCGGTGACACCTTCAGCAAAACGTGATCTCCCACTTCGAACTCCAACGGCCGGCGACGCGTGTCGGCATAAGACTTCTGCCGACTCTGTGCCGTTAACAATCTATCACGAATCAGAGTAATCTTCTCTCTCGTCTCAACTACCATATCGGGCTCGGTACCAATCAGCTCGGACGCATCGTCCCAACACAATGGCGATCTACACCTCCTCCCATACAATGCCTCAAATGGCGCCATTTTGATCGAGGCGTGCCAACTATTGTTGTACGTGAACTCGATCAACGGCAAGTGCGACTCCCAATCATCCTTCCATTCTAGGGCACAGGCCCTCAACATATCCTCTAACGTCTGGATCGTCCGCTCTGATTGCCCGTCAGTCTGAGGGTGATAAGATGTACTGAGTCTCAACTCCGTCCCCAAGGCTCGATGAACAGCCTGCCAGAAATGTGACACGAACCGGCCATCACGATCCGAAACAATACTCTTAGGAGTCCCATGCAATCTCACGACCTCTGCAATAAATACTCGTGCTAGTCTCTCCGGGCCCCAAGTGTCCTTAATACCCAGGAAATGAGCTGATTTGGTCAGTCGATCGACAATAATCCAAATCATGTTCATTCCATTCCGAGTCCTAGGCATACTAGTAATGAAATCCATAGAAATATCCTCCCATTTCCACTCCGGGATAGGAAGTGGTCGCAAAAACCCCGCGGGTCGCTGATGCTCGATCTTAACCTGCTGACAGGTCAAACACCTCGACACAAACTCGCTAACGTCTGTCTTCAAATTACTCCACCAGTAGTTGCTCCTCACATCCTTGTACATTTTATTCGTACCAGGATGTCTGGAGTAAGGCGTGGTATGAGCTTCACTCAAGATCTTCTGTCTCAGCTCAATATCATTCGGTACACATAGTCTGCCGCGAAACCTCAAAACTCCATCATCGTGAACCACAAATCCAGGGGCTTTCCCTTTCCTCACATCCTCCCTCAGCTGGACTAAAAATGGATCATCATACTGTTTCGCCTTGATATCATCAGTCAAGGACGAAGTGATCTCCAACGCACATAACTGGCCCTGGACTCTCTGAACCCAAACCTCAATATTTTGGTAAATAAAATCTCGCTGGATCCTACTCTGTGGTGTAAGTACCTCTAACATCTGTAATGCCATCGGCTTCCGGCTCAACGCATCAACCACTACGTTAGCCTTACCCGGATGGTAAAGTATCTCGAGGTCGTAATCTTTAATTAGCTCCAACCACCTACGTTGTCTCATATTTAGCTCCTTCTGACTGAAGATATACTTCAAACTCTTGTGATCGGTAAAAATCTTACACGAAGACCCATAGAGATAATGCCTCCAGATCTTTAAGGCGAAAACGACCGCAGCTAACTCCAAATCATGCGTGGGGTAATTCACCTCATAATGTTTCAACTGGCGGGACGCATACGCAATCACTCTGTCTCTCTGCATCAAAACACATCCTAGACCATGGCCCGAAGCATCACTGTACACTACGAAATCCTCGTTCCCCTGAGGCAACGCTAACACGGGTGCGGTAGTCAAACGTCTCTTTAACTCGTCAAAACTGTCCTGCCTGTCTGCAGTCCACTCGAACTTCTGAGTTTTCTGGAGCAACTGAGTGAGTGGTCTAGCGATCTTAGAGAATCCCTCAACAAATCTACGGTAATAGCCGGCAAGACCCAGAAAACTCCTCACCTCCTTCACATTCTTAGGCGGCTCCCAAGCCATCACTGCCTCTATCTTCTGCGGATCTACTTGAACTCCCTCTGCTGAAATCACATGCCCGAGGAACGTCACTTCCTCGAGCCAAAACTCACACTTAGAGAACTTCGCGTACAACTGCTCGGCCCTCAAAGTGTCTAATACAATCCGAAGATGTAAGGCGTGCTCCCCCCGACTCCGTGAATAGATGAGAATATCGTCAATAAAAACGACTACGAATTTGTCCAGATACTCAATAAAAACTTTGTTCATCAACTGCATGAACACTGCTGGGGCATTGGTTAGCCCGAAAGGCATAACCACAAACTCGTAATGGCCATATCTCGTCCGAAAGGCAGCTTTCGGAATGTCAACGTCCCGAATCCTCAACTGGTAGTAGCCCGATCGCAAATCAATCTTCGAAAAGACTGTCGCCCCCTGAAGCTGATCAAACAAATCTTCAATCCTGGGCAAAGGGTATTTATTTTTGATGGTTAGCTTGTTTAATTCTCGATAGTCGATGCATAAACGAAGCGATCCATCCTTCTTCTTAACAAAAAGTACAGGCGCACCCCAAGGCGATGCGCTCGGTCGAATATACCCTTTATCTAACAACTCTCCCAACTGATTCTTCAACTCTAGCATCTCCGACGGTGCAATAACGGGATTTCATCCCAACCAATAACAAGAAAACCAAGGGTCACGAGTATACTATCAAAATCTAACAACAACATCGGTTAATTCGGATTAAAACACAAGATCACCACCAAACCCTCCCCAAAATCATACTAGGGTCAAAGGAGTTCTTACCTCTTGAAGAATCAAGCACTCAAATCCGAAAACCACGTGTTAGATCCGCAATCCGAGCCGCCCGATCGAAAAGAGATGAAGAAACTTACACAATTAAGTGATAGATGGAGGAAATCTCCCTCTCAAGCCACTCTCTCACGCACGGTTGAAGAAGGGAAGGGAAATGAGTGGCTCACGCTGAATAAAAACAAAGATATAGCGCTGACCGCGTTGTGTGCAGCTCAGGTGAAGCGCACCTGAGGCCAAAATTGCGCCTTGATGATGGTGGCCGCTCGTTGTGCGCGGCTCATTCGAAGTGTGCCGCGCAGATTCGGTGTGTGCCGCGGCCCTACGGACCGTGCCGCGGCACGCGGTCTGATCGGTTTTGGCCGGCAAGTGCCACACGGTGTGCTGCGGCCGGACAAGTGTGCCGCAGATCGACTGCTTGTGTGCCACGGCGCACAATCCTTGTGCCGCGGCACACGGTACAGTTTGCTCGGACAACAGCTGGGTGATGTGTGTGCCGCGGCGCACAATCCTTGTGCCGTGGCCCACACCCCCCTCTCGGGTCCCAAAATGACGAAAAATGACCCGGAAAGAGAATAGAAGCAATAGGGATCGATATTCGGGCAACAATAACACGAAATGGAAGTACGGAACCCAAAAACGATCTGAGGTACACAACCAAAGTCGGACAAGGAATAAATTCCCTAAACTTCTAAGAAATTACAAAAAAAAACGGCCCAAACATCCGAAAAATCGCAATACAACGTCGGATTAACAAACCGAAAGTTCCCACACGACCAACTCAACCATACAAACTTATACGAATCGAGAAACAACGAAAACGAGCAAGTTTTACGAGAATCGAACGTACATGCGGCAGGATATAATCCAAAATGATATTATGCAAAAACACCCTCGAAACTCGACCAGACGGAAAAACTCCAAGAACAAAATAGATTCAGAATTCCAAAACAGTGCTAAGCGAGTTGTCTGAAACGAACATACACCAAAAATAGAAATTACCGAAAATAGAAAACACGGATATTACAATCCCGGCTCCCGATCTTCACTGGGCAATCCCTAACTTCTCGGTCCCCAACCATACGATCCCCGCTGGGCGTACCCACAACAAACGGCTCACACTCAAACAAGTAGTCAAAACCAATACGACTCACACAATCCGAAGCAATAAAGGAATGGGTAGCACCCGAGTCAAAAAGCACTGAAACTGGATGAGTAAGGATTTGAGTGGTGCCTGACGCCACTGGAACGTCTGTCTCCTCTGTGCGCCTCATCTGATACAATCAAGGGTGAACTGAACTCGAACTCGACGCTGTACGGCGATCCGACTGCCCCCGACCCCTACCGCGGCCCGAACTCTGCAGAACATGAGTAGCTGGAGTGCTGTGATCCCTCTGATCGGCGGTGGTAGTCGGAACTCTAGCAGCCCTGGTGGCCCTCTCACAATGATCTACCCGATGCCCGGTCTGTCCGCAAGTAAAACAAGCAACTAACAGAAATGGGCAATCCTTCACAACGTGCTCGGGCTGACTGCAATTAAAACAAACTCTCCCGCCAGGTGCAACAGACTGGACTGAACGGTTACCCTGAGATCCACCGGCCTGATGAAACGGCCTCTTCCCAGGTGTAGGAGTAGAACTAGACCTCGAAAACTGACCACCCTTACCGGCCGAGAATCCGCCAGTAGTCTTTTGCTTCTTAGCTTCCGAAACTGACTCTGATTCCGGGACGGATATCTCGATCGCTAGAGCGCGATCCTGGTATTCCTTCAAAGTGGCACACATGAGCGGTGCCATACTCTGCCTGATATGCGGCTTCATGCTCATATTGAAGTAATGGATTTTATCGGCCTCCGTCCTCACCTGATCTTTCACAAAACCCAACTGCTGATTGTAAGAGATAATGCAGTGAAGAACTCCACAATTCTGCGTTCTTTGACTGGCGGCGGACAATATTCTGCTTCCATAGCAGCCTTGAATTCCTCCCAAGTAGTCCGACGGTCTCTGGGCGCAACGGCCTCCCACCATTCCGCAGCTTCCTTATCCAGGAGGTACTGGGCAATATGTACCCTCTTGTCTTCGGGACAAGCTATGGCATCGAAGGTCCTGGACAACTGAAAAAGCCAATTCTCCCAGCCGAGGGAGTCAGAAGATCCGGAGAAACGAGGAGGGTGCATCTTAGTCACCGTCTGAAGCCACTTACTAGCTTCCTCTTTAGGTGTCGGGGGCGGATTCTGGCGTCCACCCTGAGCTATCTGAGCAAGTTGGGCTACTAACTGCTGAAGTACGGCAGTAGCCCCAGCGTCGGCATTATTACCCAACGACACTGAGTGAGAGGCTGAGTCCGCAGAGGACTGAGAAAGTGAGCCTTCTTCATTATCAGCACCTCGACCACGGCCTCGGCTGCGCCCCCTAGCTGGTCTACCACGACCTCTCAACATACTGAAGAAAATATGAAAAGAACAAGATCAGAAAGATTCACATTATACAAGGTTGGCATCACAATTCACAATTCCGAACAACGCAAGAGAACGAATTATAGAAGTATAAGAGTTTGAGGAGACTTACAGCCACGGGTCGCACGAAAAGACGGCAACATGATGATGTTAAGCTCAACGATTGACTCTAACGATGCAACTGACAGACCCAAAATTTACCGACAGCCTAGGTATTCAAAACCTAAGCTCCGATACCATAAATGTAACACCCCAATTCACAAATGGGACATTACACGCCGTAGAACCCCCGTGAGGTCTACCAGGCTAACTCATGACTCGTAAACCACAAAGATATCCCAAAAGATACACTCAAAAAGTAAATAAGGCGTGGCCTCGGCCAAAACATTTTAACGGAGTACATGAAACATAAGTTAAATACCAATTTATTTCCCACGCAGGGGACTTAAACCAAGTTTAAGTATAAACGGTCTCACTCCAGTACTCAACAAATGCAATGACAAAACAGAAAAATACAGACTCGAGCCACATCATCATGCCAGCCCATCCTTTGCATGCGCATCCCATGCCAGCTCCTCAGCTCGACCAGTACCTGAAATGCATAAGACGCATTTCCCCCATTTAAGGGGTTAGCATTCAAATAGCTAGTGCAAGTACACAATTACACAACATTATATACATACATGATTTAACGCAAACAAACCATTAGGAAAATCATTTTGAACATCAATATTCCGGAATATCAGATTTACATCAAAACAGTATATCATCAAGTTTTCCACATTACAAACATCCACGCTTGGTAACTCGCGACCGTACCCATTAGTATCGGCCCCCTGATAACACTCATTTTTACACATATATTTACATCGATTTTCTGGGTTTTAAGATCCTAAAATGTGTAGAACTGTGTCGTTTATACTCGTATTATGTTTATTGGACTCGATCACGCTTGGGTACGTTTATTGATTTTATAGGTACTTTATGGACAGAAATCAAGCAAGAACGAAGTCTCCAACCCCAATACATATCAAGCAATGCGGAAACGAGAGTTCGGGCTTAAAAAGGAGGCAAAACGGTGTCAAAACGAGCCAACACGAGCCCGGCCATGTCAATCGACACGGGCCGTGTCATTATCCCGGCCGTGCCATATCGACACGGTCGGGTCTATCTCCTAGGCCTTTTGTGCTTATTTTGACGAGTATGACACGGGCCGTGTCATTTGACACGGTCGTGTCATTTGCTCGGCCGTGTCATTTGACACGGTCGAGTCCCCTGTCCAGCAGTTTTTTTGGCTTTTGAGCATACTATGACACGGGCCGTGTCATTTGACACGGGCCGTGTCACTTTTCGGTGGAAATATCTCCTTTTGACATTTTTGAGAGATTTTTGTGGAAAAAGTGAATGTTTTATCTTTATAAAAGGGATATATGGGGCATGATAGGTGATATGCTGAATAATTGGGAGATTAGAGAGAGAGAATAACAAAAGATCAAAGGACTTTCATTCCAAAAAGAAGAGGTTTTGAAGAAATTCTTGAAGAACACTTCAAGAACATTTGAAGGTTTCAACCGGGATCGATCAAGACACACCACGAGTTTTATCTTCTTCCTATCTTTTCTTCATTTTGTTGTTTTTATTATCATGAACATGATGATTATCTATCTTTCTTTCAATTCCATGTCCGGCTAAACTCTTTTGATTCCGGGTATGGGAGTACGTTGATTTACTATGATTTTGAGGGATTGATAATTATATTTATCTAGTGTGATTTCTTTATCAAATACTTGGTTTGATTCATGTTTAGACACTTGATCAATGTTTTACATGTTAAACTTAATTGCTCATAATTCGAGAGAAGAGGGCATTAATAGGTTTCGAGTATTTGACGTAGTAAATTACGAGATTGAGAAATCGGTGATGAACTATGGTGATATCTAAATCTTATGAACATTTTGGAGTTAGATAATTTATAGTAAACGGAGACGTTGTTATAAGTTGTTTAATCTATGTTTTAATGCATCTCGAGAGGGACTTTAGAATATTATTGTGATTATCATTTTGGAAACACACTTAGAACTTTTGAAACCAATCCCGACTAAATTTAGTAATCAACGGAAACCTAGCCTTGGAATCTACCTTTCTAAACTCTTGCAATTCGCTTCCATTCGGATATTTTCAATCGTTTTAATTTATTGTGATTATTGTATGTTATTTCATTAATCGTCCACTTTACCTTTCGATCGTCTAGATAAAGTCGAGAACACTATAATCTAATACTCAACACAATAAGAATATTTAGTCTCTGTGGAATACGACCTTGCTCGCCGCTTTCTACATATTTTCCGTACACTTGCGGATTGGTTAAAATTATAGCGAACACCCCCAGAGGTCCCTTCGAACCGTCCCCAGGTGAGAAACCGCTTCCGCGGCCGTACCCATTAGTATCGGCCCCCAGAGGTCCCGTCGAACCGTCCCCAGGTGGAAGAACATCAACACACGCACATAAGTCCACTTCCGTGGCCGTACCCATTAGTATCGGCCCCCAGAGGCCACATGCCATCCCCAGGTGGAAGAGTAACCATCACAATCATTCAATAATCCAGTTTACATCATTCGCATCAAAATCGTACACACATAATGAAATATAATACATGTACTTGCCTTGAATAAGACGAAACGAAGGAAACGACGAAGGAATAGGTTTCGGTCCGAACAATCCTCCCAAATCCGTTCCTAACATAATAACGGTATACAACAAGTCTCATTAATGCGGAAAGGTAAGAATTAATCCTAATTCTACCCGTTGGAGCAATTTATCGGTCATGACTTGGGTATCGTCGACTATAAGTGACGAACAATGGAAAACTTGGAGTTTAAAACCACAAATCATCAATAAAAACGAAGGATTACAAGTACACGATCGAAGTCTAGCGATAATCCAATGATAATTCGGACTAAAAGAGTCAAATCCCAAGAAATCCCCAAAATTTTCCCAAAATCTTAAAACAAGGGTTTCAGGGATTCTTACCTTGATTCGGATGGTGGAAAGTGTTAGGAACTTGAAGAATTCACGCAAGGAATGCACGGATGGTAGTGGATGATGATATTCAGTTGGAATCGTCCCTAACCCTTGTCTGGAATCGCTCAAAGCCGAGAAGGATAAGAAATGATGGAAAAATGACGAAGTTGACTGCTGCTGTCCTATTTATATTGAATAGGCTTAGCGCACGCTACGCACAAGCATTAGCGTGCGCTAACGGGGTGTGGAAGAACAGTCTGCCTACTGTCCTCCATTTAGCGTACGCAAGATAACATGATTAGCGTGCGCTAATACTAGGAATTAGCGTGTGTTAACGCTGAATTAGCGTACGCTACCTGGTCCAAGATGCAAATATCGAACCTCATCGGCCTGCATCACGAAATCGTTAGCGCACGCTACGAACCCCAGGTTAGCGTATGATAACCACATAGTGATAGCGCACGCAAGTAAACCTGGAGTAGCGTGCGCTACTCAGGCAGCAGTCCAGTATTGCTCAGTACACTAGTGCCAACAGCACAAAAATATCAAAATGCGAAGCAAGACCGGAATCCGGAAACATAAACACGGAATATTTAAGACGACAAAGCTGAGCGTTGAAATAGAATATAATCCCGATCACCGGAGAGTCCGTAATGTATCAAACAAAGTGAAATTCCCTAAACTTATGGAAATTACAAAATTGGCCCAAGTGCCCGAAAATCGCGATACGACGTCGGATTAACAAACCGAAAGTTTCAACACGACCAACTCAACCATACAAACTTATACAAACCAAGAAACAACAAAAACGAACGAGTTTCACGAGAATCGAACGTACATGCGACAAGATATAATTCAAGATGAAATTATGCAAAAACATCCTCGAAACTCGTCCAAACGGAAGATCTCCAAGAACAAAATAGGTTCAGAATTTCAAAAAAATAACAAGCGAGTCATCCGAAACGAACATACACCAAAATTAGAAATTACCAAGAATAGAAGGTATGGATATTACAGCGGCATGGTGCGATCATGAACTACCGCACGAGAATCATCACCATGTTATCCGAGGAGGCCATAGCGTACGCAATATCTTTTGGCTAATGTACGTAAAGTTCAGAATCTTATAAATAGGACATTAACCCACTTCATTTCACACTTTTCTTCTTCGCTCCTTGGCCGAAATCTGTAAATCCAGAGAGCCTTTCCCACAACTTAACCCTTGATTTAGCCTCTCTAATTGGTGGTTGAAGTTTGGAAGCATCTTGGATTGGTGTTCAAGTTCCCGGTGTTGAGTTCCGCCGAGTGTTTCACCGTTCTCCTCCGTAATAAGGTATGTGATGCTATCCCAGCCTAGAATTCGTGTTCTTATACTGATTATGAACATTACTGCTGGGGCTATTAAGGTTTATTGATAACTTAAAGAACCGAACACCATGTTTTAGGAGGATTGGAAGAATTTACACTTAGGATTTCCATTGTTAAGAGGGATTAGATTTGAGCCTTGATTTTTGTTGATGGAGTTTTGCTGAAATCATAACATGCCTTTGAGGATGAATTTGAAACACTCTTTTGAGGAACGATATGTTAAGGTTATCACGTGTGTTAAATGAATTCAAGAAGATAAATGTATAGGGTGTTCTTTGTGTATAGTTCATGATTTGTAGAGGTTCCTTGATGTGACAATCTTCATATTGATGGCTAGAACGAAGTGATTATTTTGGTGATAATTGTTTTGAACTTAAAACTTTGACAAGAAGGATTGCGTGTGGAAGAACGAAAGTCGTAGAGATGAACTAATCTAGAACTCGGTTGAAATATGTCAAAATAACCGAACCAAGTATTGGAAATGATAATCAGACTTGGAGTATGGATTTGTGATGATTTGAATATCCTTAAATTTGCATACGTCGACATTCATCTCCGTTGAAGTATTTATTTCTTACCATCTTTCTAAGGCAAGTACTTTAATTATGTTTATCCGTGTTGATGTCGGTTATGTTGTTATGTGTCGTGCATATGTATTGTGATTGTTTTGTCCACCATGCGGTAGTCCAACGGGATCATCGTGGGAATCTATAGTTGTGTGTGTTGGATCGTTGGACGGGTACTTCCACCATGTGTTGGTCCAATGGGATCATCATGGGAATCTATGCTGTGTGCGCTGGATCGTTGGAATACCACGATGATGTTGAGATTAATACGTTGTGTTGTGCATTGTCTTGTGATTGTTTCTCATTGGGAAAACTTGTTGTTATCATTGTTGATATTATTGATGTTATTGTTCACGGGTCGCTGAATAAATTATTGTCGTATAATTACGTACTTGTGCTAGCATCGTTGTGCTAACCCCTTCGGGGGTGAACATTTGTTTTATGTTCAGGATCCAAGAGAACGGGAAAACAACCACTAGAGTTGCGTGATGACAAGGGTGCAGAGTAATGTTACGGCTGGGATGGTTTGTCAGATTGTGTTTTCGTTTTAATAAGTACTCGAGTACGCTATCGTTTTGTTTATCTTTTGAGATTTACTTTCGGGTGTTGACCGATTGGTACTTTCAGACTTGTGATGTAATAATAAATTTTACGGTCGGTATTTAATAATGTTGTTTTTAAATTCTTAGCCTAGTAAATCCTTATATCAAGGATTTACGGCGCTGTAATAATTCTGAATATCTCGGGGTTTTACACAATCAGTGCGGTAGTAGCGTGGCTTTTGGTAAAGTGATTAGTGATTTCTTAGTGAAGTGTGTATTTGGGGATTGAATGTGCGTTCAATGCGAACGAAGACGAAGAAAGTGTACGTTGGTGCTGTATGCATGTGCAATGTGCGGCTTCTCATGGGAAGTGAAGGCCGATGATACAACCATGTGTCAAGGAGCGGCTGTTGTCGGGCTCCTAAGCAAAGGAGACATGAAACCCAAATTTCATATTGAACTGATAATTATTCTGAATTGATTCTGAAGTTGACAATTTTTGAGATTTTTTTTTAAATTGCCATAGTTGCGGTATTGGCATTTTATTAGATTTTGTCGAGGCTTGTGTTAGTTGTGTTTGTATTTGTATTGAGGCTTTGCAAACAGAGTCGTATGCTAGTATCACAGGAGATCATCGACTTCACGGACCTATAAGTATATTGTCTTGGTTATTCGATTGTGACAATGATTGCTTACTGTCGATAATTTTGGATTTTCTAGTTTGGGCATTTGTTTGTGACAGAATGGCAAGTTTCGAGGACGAGACTTATTTTAAGGGGGGTAGTATATAATATCCTGAATTTTAGAATAATATTTTATCGTGACCTTGTTGGGAAATTTGTAATGTGATTTTTTTCGGTAATAGACGTAATATTGAGTAAACGAGAGTAACACATCGGGTAGTATTTTCTAATATCGTCGAATAATTATTGGTAAGAATGTGACGGTGGCGAACATTGTATTCTTCGATAAATTATTCAACGAAAACTAGAAAAATTATCCGGACTAAATATGAGCTTGTGGATTTAATTGGATGTATCAGAGATGTATTTGTGGTCGTGGACTATTTAAAATAAGGAAGAAGCACTGAAAGTGTAAATAGAAATAAAATTAGACATTTTGTGGGAAGTGTCGTGGACAAGTATTAACTTTGAAAAAACACGACGGACTTTTGAGAAGTTCAAAAATTCATAAAATTAATATACTGTAGATAATTGATTTAGCTTTCCAATAGTTCAAACGACGAGCCAATCGGAGTCCGGACGAAGAAGTTATGATCGAATTAGTGGAAGACTGCCAGCTGCCGGGCACCGCGCGTCACTGCGTACGTCAGCGCCCGACAGGCTTCCGAGAATCCCGCGCGAGCGAGGCCCTGGTCATCGCTCATTATGCCTAGTCATGATGATGTTTTGACTGACTAGCGGACTTTGAACCCATAAAGAACGGCCTTACCTTTAATATTGTCTCATAACATTTATCAATATCTATATAAAATGTATACCTCTTAAATAAAGTCTTTTTATATCCTACTGTTGAGATTCTTAAGTCCTCCAAAACGCTCAAACACCCAGCGAATCTGCGCAGCCTAGTCCACAAGACGTCCTGTAGGTGTTTGATGAAATTTCTCAGAGAGTATGTGAATTCCAGACTGGGTTGCCATCTTTGAACTCGATTATGTTACAATCTGTAAGTTATTTTACAAATACATCTCAAGCATTTTGTAAACAAAATACATATAAGTATAATTGTTGTTTGGGCAATAAGTATTGAGTCAGAATACTTGGATAATATGAACCGTTTTCTAGTGAGTCAGCAAAATTTATTTTGAAAGTTGATCGAGTTGCCAATTTTAAATATGTATATCTTTTAACATGCAAGTTATTTTTCGATGAAAGGTTGTGTTTTTTGTAACTGAGTGGCATGGGTAAATAATTATCTTTTTTTTTTTATATTTCCAGCCATTGAAATTATTGTATTTATCAAACTATAATCGAGCAACACTATGTAAGGTTGGAAGACCCCTGTAAGAGGCACATCACTAATAAATCGAGTGATGCAACCGCACTTGGTGGAGCTGTGGTGAGGCCATGGATCCTGCAAAGGAAGGGGTGGAAGCAACATGGTTCGACTAAATACTCAACTAAGGAAGAGGTAGAGTATGCAACAAATTTACATGTTAAACATCAATGAACTCATTTCATGAGATCATGCTTGATTTTATTATGTCCATGAGTCATGGCGAGGGGGGCATCCCAAAGATATGATTCAGAAAATCAATCTCGATGAAATTATGAGTGTATAGCCTGATCAACCACCCATTTTGATGACATGTCACGAATCATAAAGTACGATGATGTCAAATCTCGCTCAGTTGGATGAAATCAACATAGAGCCGATTGGCCTAAGAGAAACATTTCAGGTAGAACTAGATGCTCTGACAAAGAGATAGGTATTTGGTGTAGGTAGTGCTAACCTAACCAAGTGTAAAGCCTATAGGACATAAATGAGCCTTTGTCATAAAGCATAGTGAGAATAGTGGAGTCCTAATGTACAAGGTTAACGAAGTAATGCTTCTCATAACGCCCTGGTATTGATTATGAGAAAATGTACTTCCATGTAAATGTTCTACTATTTGATTAACCTAGTAATTTCTGAGGGACTGGAAATGCAGTTAATGGATGTGGTTACTGCGTATTTCTGTGAGATCTAGATATAGAGATATATATGAAAATGCCCGATGGCATTTTATTACCCAAATCAAGTGACTATAAACTACATAGCCAGTTTGCAATTATACCGAAATGCTCAACTTTACGGTTTTGAAGTAATCCCTAAGGATGTGGTATAACTGTCTAAGTGACTACTTGATTGGGAAGGGATATAGAATGATGAACTGTGTTCCTGCGTCTTCACAAATAAGTTCAGGATTCACGATCATCACAATGTATGTCGATGACATGAACATAATCGGCCTTGATGAAATAAGAGAATTCACCGGATATTAAAAATCTGAGTTTGAGATGAATGATCTTGGGAAATCTCGGTTCTATCGAGGCATTAACATAGAATATCGAGTTTGTGGAATTCATTCCACTGGTCTGCTTATGTCGAGAAGATTATGAGGCACTTTAACATGGAAAAGGTACACCCGATTAGCACTCACATGATAGGAACTTTTGGGTGTAAAGGAAAGATCCATTTCGTCTAAAGGAAAGTGACGAAGAGCTTTGGGAGCTGAAATTCCCTACTTGAGTACAATCGCGTATTACTGAACTTAGCTCAATGTACACGACCTGCTATCACTCCTCAGTTAATTCGCTGACTAGATTCAGTTCAGCATCGACGCAACATCAATGGAATGGTATCAAGAATATCTTTTTATACTTAAAGGAAACCATTGATTTAGGACTATTCTTTCCCTACAAGCAGGCAAAGGAAGCTGCTTTCGAAAAGGCAAATGCTAAAGTAAATGTTGGTGCAGGAGCAACTACCACAAAGAATGTATTGGTATGATTTTCTTATATTTTGGAAATCGACTACGCAAACCCTTTTGACTACCTCCTCGAATCACGACAAGATTATTGCTTTGCATGAATCAGTCTGTGCATGATGAAGAACTATCATTCTACACATCTGAGGAACTAGTGGTTAAGTACTACCGGTGATGAGCATACTTATATTTATGAACATAATGTAACTTGTAAATCCCTTTATTGATGAAATGATCATATCGGGAAATATGTGAGATATAAGGGAACGTACTCACATAGGTTGCACTCTTTTCATTAAACAAATATTTATTTCTCCCATTGGGTTTTGTTACTTGGCAAGTTTTTTAACGAGACAACAATATATGAATGTAAGCATTAGTTGGGGCTGTAGATTTTTCCAATTTCGGAGATTGATGTAAAGATCACAAGGAAATTGTGATTATAAAGAAACTTAATCACATGTGTTGCACTCTTTTCTTTGACCAAGGTTCATTTCCTCCCGTTGGGTTTTGTTACTTGGTGAAGTTTTTAATGAGGCAATGACTACCTGATTGATGTAAAAATTAGGGGGAGATGTCGACTTGAGGGGGAGTCTTACATCCACATCGTACGTTATACTCTTTTCCTTCCAAGGATCATTTTCTTTGGAGGATTTTTATCAATTGGAAAGGTTTTTAACGAGATAACCAGATGTATCGGTTTAGGAATCGATGGAATGATCACCTTAGTAGCGCTATGATTAATGTAATGATCATATGAAAGTATAGACTCAAAGGGCGAAGTCTAAACTTGATGTGTCTAGATGTTGTAGTCTTTTCCCTACGATCTAGACAATTTTGCCAATGGATTTTTTCTTGACGAGGTTTTAACGAGGCAACATGACATGCGCTAATAGACTAGGCACAAGGGGGAGTGTTAAAGGAATAATATTGTGTGTGCTTTAGTCGGTAAGTTATCGTCTTTCCTAGTTAGGATAGGATTAAGCATGCTACAATGTAATCTCTCCCTATATATATAGGGGTATCATTAATGAGAATACACACCATTTGCCCTACTTCTTGTCTCAATTATTTTTCGTTCAACATATCCAAAGTTTTATACATCTATTTTTCTTGTTGTTAAATATGAAAACATCTATTTTTCTTGTTGTTAAATATGAAAACCCCGTTTTATATGGCTGCTTTTTCTGCTTCTTCTTTCTCTTCAAGTTCTATCGATTCCCAACTCACAGGGAAGCATGACAAGGGTTTATTGCTGCCTACCAAAGAACGCATGGATAAGTGAGGGCGCAAGCGAATCCCCAGGTTCAGAAAGAATAGTAGGTACCGGAGTAGTAGTAGACCCAGGCTGCGCTCGACCACCAAGAGAGAAAACTGAGCGAGCATACTACGATAAGCGAGACTCCTCTATAAGGGAAAGGGGTTCCAAATATATATATATATATATATATATATATATATATATGGGAGGGATATATCAACACACTATACTTAAACACCTTATCTCACACATAAATCGCAACCACTGGATTAAAATATTTTTAATTCTCCCTCTCTCTCTTCATTTTCAGGTATATTTTTTTATTTCTTTAACTCTCTCTCTCTCTCTTCATTTTTCTCTCTCCCCGATTCAACTCTCTCCTCTCTCTTCTTTTTCCTTTTCATTTTACGATTCATAGGGCTCTATCTTTTCAATCTCTCCCTCTTTTCCTTTTCATTTTCCGATTCATCTCTCTCTTCATCCGATTCAAGCTGCAGGCCTCCCGTTCTCGGTCAAATCGCTCTCTCTCCCTGTTTCAAGCTTCCAACCCTAATTCGCGGGTACATAAGGTAATTCACGATTCCCCTTTCCGATTCAAACAATGGATAGTTATTATGAAGTTAGTGATACTGAGTCATCTTCTGTAAGTGAGCCGGATATTGATTTGGATTCAGATTCGTTCGGTATTGAGGAAGTTCAATCCATTCGAAACACCAATCGATAATGTTATTTTCGACGAAGTTGCTGTTAGTCAATCCGCTACAGAAATCCATAGTGAAGAGGTTGTGTCTTTGAAGGATGGTCCTGAAGAAAAACCATACGAGGGGTAAATGTTTGGCAGTGTTGACGAAGCTAAAGAGTTTTATAATGAATATGCTCGTAGATGGGGTTTTGGTGTTCGCATTAGAGATTCCCGGAGAGACAAAGCACGAGATAATATGCTTACAAGACTATGCCTAGTTTGTGACCGTGAAGGGAATTATTTCTCCAAGTTCATTATACAAGATCCCGAGAGACCCGTTCGAAGAAAAAACACTTCAACTCAAAAGTGTGGGTGTACGGCACGGTTTGTGATTGCCATTGTCAAGAGTGGGAGATGGAGAGTAACTGAATTTCATGAACAACACAATCACAATCCAGTTACCCCTTCCAAGCAAATTTGTATGAAACAGAGAAGACATATGCCCATGGCTGCAAAAGCTCTAGTTGAATCTTTTCGGCAATGCAATCTTCCAGTTTCTAAGGTTGTGTCACTTCTTGATGGGAAATATGTTGGATTTGATGAGCGTGATTGCTATAATCACTTGGGTAAAAACAAGCCATATAAAACACCAATTGAGGGGGATGCAAATGCAATGGCACAGTTCTTTTGCAAAAAGCAAGCCGAAGATCCCCAGTTCTTCTATGCAATTTTACTTGATAAACACTCAAGAGGTGTGAATTTCTTGTGGATTGGTGGAAGTTCGAGAAGTCAATATCAACATTTTGGAGATGTGCTGTACTTTGATACAACATATAAAAAAATATTTACAAAATGCCGTTTGCTCCTTTTACTAGAGTAAATCATAACTTGCAGTGAATTCAATTTGGTTGTGCACTTTTATTGGATGAGACCGAGGAGAGCTTTGTTTGGGATTTCGAGACATGGCTAAAGGGAATGGGTGGTAAGGCGCCAAAGTCAATAATCACTGACCAAGATCCGGCTATGAGTAGAGCCGTGGCTAGAGTTTTTCGAGACACTACACATCGCTTTTGCCTTTGGCATGTAATGAAGAAGTTTCCCGAGAAGTTGAATCATTTGTATAAGAAGAACTCAAAGTTCAAGAAGCAAATGAAATGGTGTATAAGAGGATTTTATAGGATTTCTGAATTTGAAAATAGGTGGAATGAATTGATGGATATATATAACTTGACAGAGAATGATTGGCTAAAGAATCTATATGCCATAAGGAAGAAGTGGGTCCCAGTTTATCATTTGGATATTTTTTATGCAGGGATGAATACTACAGGGCGTAGTGAAGGTATGAACTCATTTTACAAAAGATTTTTCTCACGTCATACCACATTGAGAGATTTTGCATTAAAAAAATGAGCAGAGTCTAGAAAGAATGGTAGAAAGGGAAAAGAAAGAAGATTATATCTCTGAGCACAAGGACCGCGTTGTGGATGGTGCGGCTTATCTCTTGAAATTAGCTTCAAAGTTATACACAAGAGGGGTGTATGCAAAATTTAAACAACAATGGGAGTTGGCTACTAGTCGTTACAAGCTTGTCTCTTCAAGTCATGTAGACGAGTGTCATGAGTTCATCTATATGTCAAGAAATGAAGAAGATCCAAGGGAGTGGAAAGTGGAGTTCAACACCAAGACTCTTGAAGGAAAGTGTGAGTGCAAGTTGTTTGAAAGCATGAACATACCTTGTGGACATCTTATAAAGGTATTTCAAAGTCGAGATCTAGATGTGATACCAGAGTCTTTTATTGCAAGGAGGTGGTTACAAGGAGCAAATGAGTATAGAGCCAAGTATGATGGTGGAGTTGTTAGTGGGCATCAAAATTCAAAAGTTCTTCGGGCTACTCACTTAGCAAAATTGGCCAATGCTTTGGTATATGATGCTGCGGATGAGGATGAATGTTACACTTTCATGGCACAAAAGCTCCAGGATCTAGCAGAGCAATATAAGGAGTACAAGACGATAACTATAAATGCAAAGAGAGTGTCATCCATGGGCTGTAACAATGCAGTTGCTGATACGGTACCTCTTGATACCCAAGCTCCTCTTATTGATATCAGTCAATCTCAACCGCCTAATGTTGGTAATCCTAGAATCTCAAAATGCAAAGGAAGGGAAACACAAGAAGAGAAAGACATGAACTACCATAGAAATGAGAATGATAGATATAGATATGGTTTGGAGAAAAATCAACGGAAAAGAGAATACAAGCAAAGGGAATGTTTGGTGTGTAAACATCTTGGCCATAACATGCGGAACAGAAAGAAGTGACCTGTTAAATTTATGTGTCTTGTTTAATTTGAATTCTATTTTGGATGTTATATGTGCCTCTTCGCAACCCCATTTTGTAATGAAAATTTCATTGTTATGAGTGGATCTTACTTTTAGGAAAAAATAATTGGCAGTTGAGCTAGACATATTATCATTTGATTATAATTGGTTATTATCTCATTATTATTTTCTTTCATATGTTTTCCCTATCCCTGCCTAGATTACTAGGTGAGAAATTATTCAGCTAAATTATGAAGTGCAAGTAATGCCGTATTTATATATTTCAGAATTGCATTTGGCAATTTTATCCTCCCTGCGGCCCTACCTAATTTAATTAGATGATGTTTATGCCAGATAATGACACTGCATTTGATAAAAACTTATTTGCTGGTGTGCAACTTTTTGCTGATAAAAACAGAAGGAAGACTTCCTCTTTGCTGTTGTGCAACTTTTTGCAAGCTTTTTGGACAGCTACTCATGTGATAAAAACTTATTTGTTCAATCAATGGTTGAGAAATGAAGCTACTCATGTGAACGAGATCCCAATTAGCCAAAAATGATGAACCCACCTAGAAAACTAGTGGTTCAGCAGTCTCATATTTTACATGCATGAGTGAATTTCGCACTCATATTTCAGTCATTGAGTGTGTTCAACCACAAAAGAATGAACTGGTGAAACTTTTATGAAGTAATGGTCACTATTAGATTACTGGTCAGTCGATCGGTTTCAGAATATCTTTTATCAAGTTATGGACAGTTTAAAGAACTTGATCTCTTTCACAATATCTTAGCTTGTTTAAAAAGTGAAGAAAAAGACAAAAAATAAAAGATGCATTACATAATAAAACAAAGTCAGATTACATTACAATGAAAGCAAATCTTGGTCATTACCAAATAACTTTCATCAATAGCATTTTACAATAGAAATGATTTCACTATGGCTGCAATCAAAACAACGACAAAAACAATCAACACTAATAACAGGATCCCAAGGCGATGTTTGATGACTTTCCAATCATCAGTCTCAGTAACAATATTTGATTGTGTTTTAGGCGATGACGAGTTGGGAACATTTGTACTCATATGTGCTTCAACCTTTGGGCGCTTCAACTTTTCCATCATTGGCTCGGTGCTTCTAGTAGCCTTCACACCGCTATATAGTGCTTGAATGGCTTCTTCCACCGAAAAACATCCCCAATAACGTGCGTTATTATAGCCGTCCAATTGAGCTCTACATTCTTCCCATGTCACATAAATGCCAGGGCTTCTACCTCTAATAACAACATAACATGGATATTTCCCCATGGCCTCACACACGAGTACCTATAAAGATAAATAAAAATACATCAAGAACCACCTAAACACATCATAAAAATACATGAAGAACCACCTAAGCACATCATAAAAATACATCAAGAACCACCTGATTTTTACCACATAGATGAAATTTTTAGAAACTGTGATTATAGCTCAACAAAAAAGGCAAAAATATTCAACTCGGTGTGATTCATTCTAGGTATCAAGGCATAACATGATTGTTAAAAAAATCCTATTAAACAACAACAAAAAAATTACAATCTGCAAAATGACACATCAGATATGAAACTGTGAATAACCCCACCTGCCTCCGGATTAGGGTTAACCGTGAATGGGAGAAGCTTGAATCGGAAGGGGGAATCGTGATAATGACTATTCAAGAAACCACCTAAACACTATCATTGTTTAAATCGGAAGTTGGAATCGTGAAATACCTTACGTACCCGCGAATTAGGTTTCGAATCTGGAATCGGGAAACACCGCGGTTAGAAGCTGTAATCGGGAACGGGAGGCCTGCAACTTGAATCGGATGAAGAGAGAGGGATGAATCGGAAAATGAAAGGGAAAAGAGGGGATTTTTATCCCTGTGAATCGGAGATAAAAAGGAAAAGGAAGAGAGAGGGAGGGAGTAGTTGCGGGGAAGGAGCGTAATGAAGAGAGAAGGAGAGAGTTGAATCGGGGAGAGAGAAAAATGAAGAGAGAGAGAGAAAGTTAAAGAAATAAAAAAATATATCTGAAAATGAAGAGAGAGAGAGAGAGAGAGAGAGGGAGAATTAAAAATATTTTAATCCGATGGTTGAGATTTATGTGTGAGATAAGGTGTTTAAGTTTAGTGTGTTGATATATCCCCCCTATATATATATATATATATATATATATATATATATATATATATATATATCACGGGTGAGGTTATTCTAAAAAGTCTTTTATAATAAAAAGTGTAGAAAGAATTGTGGGAGTGACATGTGTCACCTTGCCATATCATATGACATGTGGCACCCCCAACCCCCCCAAAAAAAAAATTCCCGCCAAAAAAATTTTTTTTAGGGGGCCAAAACTTTTTTTTTCCCGCCAAAAACTTATAATTGTGATGCACAGTTATAAGTTTTGGTGCATCACACTAATAAGTTTTACTGCATCACAATTATAAGTTACTGCATCATAGTTAACAGTTAAGTGCATCAACTATGATGCAGTAACTTATAACCTTAATGCAGTAAATCATAATTGTGATGCAGTAGCTTTATAACTGTGCTGCAGTAATAATTTTTGGCGGGAAAAAAAAATTTTTTGGCCCCAAAAAAATTTTTTTTGGGGCAGGAATTTTTTTTTTCGGGGTGGGTGGGTGACACATGTCATATGATGTGGAATGAGAATGACACATGTCACTCCCACAATCCTTCCTACACTTTTTATTATGAAAGACTTTTTATTTTAACCCATACCTATATATCACGATATCCGTTTGTATGTACAATAGAAAACATACATCATGAAAATGGTAGCCAATCACCTCTTATAAATTATATGTACACTATTAATTTTTGATACAATTTAATAGAAAATATAAATCTAATCCTACCAAAGAGATAAAAATAGCATTATGATTAACATCAAATATATGACAATGCTTTCGACATTTTTGATCTTTTTCGTGCCGACAAATGAAGCTCCTAGTAAGTATTTGTTGATGGAAATACGACTCTAATTACTTGAAAACTATCTAACTCATATTTTAAGACGTGAAAAAATAAATTAAACATGCATTCACTATAAGAATAAACGTCAAAGACTTCGGATAATATCCGAAGTAAAAACGTTATAATTACCGAAGTCTATGCTCGTGTAGTTAAAGGTATACTTTAGACTTCGTTTATTAGGCGAAGTCTAATATCGTAATAACCGAAGTCTATTTCGGTTTTTATAACCCGAATATGGGGGTTTGCGAAGTAAAAAAGGTCCTTCCACTTCACTTATCTTATAATCGCTGAAGTGTATATTTCCTATTCGCTTCAGTAAAATATATACAGATGAAGTGAAACAATGTTATCGACTTCGCTATTAATAGGCAACGAAGTTAAAGATACCACATCTACTTCACTTTTATTTGTTTAGCCGAAGCATTACACTCCTTTTTACTTCGCTTATTCTATTTTGTGTCGCTAATTATATATCTCTGACTTCGTTTTTTATCCGAAGTAAATAACCACATTGCATATTTCTTTTTCAATTTGTAAATATAGAATCCCTGTTGTACAAAAACATGATCCATCCAATAAAAAACCTCAATTCACAAGATCTCAACAACACAACCTCAAATACATCAATCAACCTCATTAAAAATCCAACAAACTCAAATCACAAGATCCCAATTCAATAACACAAGATCATAAGCATTGATAATAGTAATAAACCACAATTTCATATATAAACGGCGGACTGTCGTACAAAAATGCCAAATATTCAGATTCGCATGATTCACAAGTTTGCATTGGGCATAACTATAATATGCCAACATCAAATAAACTTCCACAATGTCTACGAGACACATGCATAGGTCTAGCTAATGGACTGCACATCAACAAAACATTCACCGTATTTACCCGATCAAACGACATGTTCTGATCTAACTATACCAACAGATATGCACCAGAGTACCAGTAGTGTTGCAACCAAGACCATACACATATGGTACTGATTTGAAACTAGACAAAGAACTTCCTGACAATGAAGCCAGCCTAAGCACCATCGACAAACGTGTAGACGAACTTGCTCCACTCGTTCCTGACTTCATCATACTGCTCCTGAGTGTAGTATTGGTCTTTGACTGAACCAGGATACTGAGCAAATCACAATGAAACAAAAAAAAATAGATTAATTACGTTCATAAAAGATGCATCAACATCACAAATTTTCAGTACCAAAACATACTATACAATATAAAAGGATGACAGAATTAAAATTACATGATGTGTTTTTTGTAATATCCGCAATTTCGGATTTCCGGTAATTTTCCTTTTTCGGCGGAGGTCCGTTTCGAAAACTCGCTTTTGACCGTTTCGTCATTCGGAGAATATTTAATTCTGCACTTTTTGTCATCCGAGTTCGCTTTGGTCGCTTTGTTGAGTTCCGTGCTTTTAGCGACTTTTCCGCGCTTGAGTTCGGTTCTTGCGAATCTCGCTCAAACCTGCCGCTTGGGGTTTTTCGTAAGTTCATTTAACATTGTTATACGTGTTGTGAGCTTCGGTTTGATTATTCGTTGTCGTATGGTGATTTTCGGGCATTTGGGCCATTTTCGTAATTTCCCAAAGTTTGGGGTAATTACCTTCCGTTGTCGAATTTCGAGCCTTCGGGTGGTCGGAATCGTGTGTTCTACTAGCTCTTAGATTCGTCTTTGTGAGTACTTGGTAACCGTATCTTCGGTTCGTATTCAGGTTCGGGTTTCGGTGTCGTTTTGTTGAGTTCAGGATTACTAAACGACTTTTCTAAGTATGAGTTCGGCTTTGTAAAAATCACCATAAATTCTTGGAAACTCCAAAAATTCTGAATCTTTGTGATATTATAAAGCATCAAGTTAGCTTTCCAATGGTTCAAACGGTGAGTCAATCGGAGTCCGGACGAAGGAGTTATGGTCGAAATAGCTAAGACTGCACGATGTGCCTTTTGGTGTTGGAATGGACTGTACCGTGTGCCGCGGCACACTTCAGCTGTGCCGCGGCACTAAGCCAGTGCTGGGCAGTTTTTTTGGCCATGGGCCGCGGCACACTTGTCCTGTGCCGCGGCACACAGTGCAGATCAGCCTATTTAATGGCCTGGACTGAGTTATCCGGCCATTTCTCATTTTTTTCTTCGTTCCTTCGCGATTCTTCAGCATAAATGGATGGATTTGAGTAAGAGAATCATAGAACAACACGTTTTGGAAGTTTGATTCATGGATTAACATCATATTCCACCCGGATCGAAGGTAAGAACACCTAAACTCTTGGGTTTGGGAATTTTTGAGGTTTCTTGATGTTTTGGCCGATTTGATTCGTTTTAGTTTAGATTATTGTTAGAACATGGTTGTATACTCGAAATCATTCATTACCCCTGAAGTTTTGTGAAACGAATTTGAGTATTACCTTGAATAATCGATTGAATTGGACTATGCCCTCAAGGTGTCCGATAAAATGCTTCAATGAGTAGAACTTGGGAAGTTCCATACGTTTTCGTAGAATTATGATTGAATTGACATCGTTGTGACTTAGGAGCGAATTCTTGTGAAGAACTCGAGTCGGAACCCTTCCGTTCGTTGCCTTCCTTGGGGTTCGAGCTTCCCGGTCGAACCGTGTTCTTCGGAGCGTTCGGTAGCGGTTATTAAGGCAAGTATCTTACTATACGACTTGTATCTTGCGACTAGTAATTACGTATGAGATGTATAATGACTTTGCTTGCCTTCGTAAATATGTT
Source organism: Orobanche coerulescens (assembly GCA_033398695.1). Classification (NCBI taxonomy): domain Eukaryota; kingdom Viridiplantae; phylum Streptophyta; class Magnoliopsida; order Lamiales; family Orobanchaceae; genus Orobanche; species Orobanche coerulescens. The sequence continues at coordinate 209,992,674 of CM065805.1, read as the reverse complement.
CCGTTTGAGTTGGTTGTGTTTTCCGCAATTTGAAGGCTTTGTGATAATAGTGTTATATCAGTATACGTGTTAGGCGTTGTGCCATTTGTGCAGGAATGCGACGTACATATGGGATGGTTGTACACTTGGTTGTACAATGTATTGTGTACCGGATGTGAGTTATGTTGGTTAAATGTCGTTGATTTATGATAGTTGTTGCGAGTGTCGAGGTTGTGTTATTTGCGTGCAATGTACGATTTTGTGGTTATCAAGGTGATTGATTAATTGTGCTCGTTGTTGTATGTAATGTGAATGTGAATATGTGTGTGACCGCTAAGTTCACTCGTGTTGGTTCGACGGGACCTACGAGGATTCGTGGCAGTGGACTACGGGATCAGAACTTAGTGAGGTACTGAGGTCCAATCGTGCTGGTCTGACGAGGCCTACGATAACGCATGGCAGTGGACCACAGTGCGTCCAACCGAGTGAGCTCGACGGGGATTACGGTGACACGTGGCAGTGGACTACGTTGTCAGGACTGTGTGTGTGATTGTTGTGATTGATATAGTCCGTGCGGGTTGTTATGCCTACGGAGACACGTGACAGTGGATCACGGTGTCGGAATTGGTTATGTTTGGTTAATAGTCCGTGTGGGTTGTTGAACCTACGGAGACACATGACAGTGGATCACGGTGTCGGAATTGATTATGTTTGTTTAATTGTGCGTGATGTAGTCCGTGCGGGTTGTTGAACCTACGGAGACACGTGACAGTGGATCATGGTGTCATGAGCATGATACTTTTCAAATCAAAGTTTTTACAGGAAAAGTTTTAAGAAAGAATGTTGGGCCGAGCCCCACGAGATTTATGGAAATGTTTCCGGTATTGTAAACTGTTGAATTATGAAACAAGTTTTGGGTTAAGGCCCTTAAGTTTTTCGAAAGGTTTTGTGAATAAGGACTTGAGGTCTTAAGGTTTTGAAATTCTAAAAATTCTCAAGATGCTAATCTTATTTTCGAATGCTTCATAGCTTATCTTCTCTTGTGAAAACCTCCCGGGAATATTTGATACTTGATTATTATATTTGATCACGATTATTAATTGCTTGTTACATTTCGTATGATTTGATACTTGCACTAGTAAAACAGTGGAGTTTTACTAACCCCCGAGTAATCGGGGGGTGGATGTCTGTTTTGTGTCCAGGTACATGCAGATTCAGGGGAGCAGTCACAGGATTGGTACAAGAGGATGACGAACTGCGATACTAATCATGAGTCGAGAGTTATTTTGATTTTTGTTGTGTTGTCAGAGTTGATTTCAGTCTTCCGCTGTATTGTATTTCGACCCCTGTGTGGGTAATGTTATTTAAGTCAGTTTTATCGATTGGGTTGTGTGACCTCATCGGTTTTTGTATTCACGTGTAAGTGACCATATCGGTGTGTATCATTTTATTGTTTGACCCTGGTCGGGCAAGCACTTGGTTGTTTATGGATGTTTAGCCTGGTAAATCCTTGTGGAAAGGGTCTACGGCGTGTAATATTCCCATACGGTTTTGGGGATGTTACAATTATGGTATCGGAGCTTAGGTTTGCGGAAACCTAGGCTGTCGGGTCGTTTCAAGTCATGTTTTGTCGAGTAATGTGTTGTCTTGTCGTTCGAGTCGTCAGGTGACAAGTTGAGTTGTGCGTGGTCACAACGTGTCGGCTATGTTGTCGGACGAGATTAGTATCGTGGGCGACTGTCACCTCCGTGCGACCTGTGGATGTAAGTCTCCTCCTTTATGCGTAATACCTGTGTATCTCGATTTTATTTTAGTGAGTTAATTGCGGTGTATAATTTTATTTACAGTGATTGTGTAATATAGTTGTGTTTCATACTTGTGGCACATAGCATGTGTATAGAATCGGCACGTTATTATTTTATCTTTGAACCACCGGGTGGGGTGGTATGTTGTGAAGGTTGTAAACCTCGATGGGTTTCGAAAGGTACCAACGGTAGAGTTTGTGAGAAACTCCGATGAATGATTTTCTGTGTGTTTAAACTTGATACCACGAGATGCATTTGATTGAATTGGCGACCCTGGTTGCCATTTGAGTATGTGGTTTTAAATTTGACTGCTTTTGGAATGTTGTAATTTTTGTCCGCTATGGGTAAGTTTGTGAATGTTTCTGAAGGACTTTACTGTTTGAGAATTTTGTAGAAATCGATTTTTGGAAAATATTTTGGTGGTGCGGTCAAACCATGGTTTATATGGATTTTTAAAATTTGTTAAATTTTGACAAATGGGCCGTGTATTTTCAAATGACACAATCAGACGGTATTTGAAAAATGTGTTTTAAAATACTTCGGACATTGTAAAATATTACCGTCATTTTGCTTATGAACTAAAGGATTTTGGAAAATTTCTGTTTTGCAAAACAACTTTGGCTTCCGTAATTTAGAACGTTATGTGTTTATGTATTGAGGTTAAACCGTGCAGTGAGTTGCTATATTATTATTCTCGTCAGAAAATCTGGGTTGTATGCCCAGGTGGCGGGATACGTTGTTAGGTATCGTTCCCCACTTCAATGACCGAGGTATTAAACAAAGTACTTTCAAAATTTCACCCCAGCAAAATCTTTCGAACTCGCGAATTTTTTTTTATATTATCATTCGAACAAATACCTCGATAAACTTGTTTTTTTTTAAATATTACCGGTGTTGGACCACAATGGTATGCTTAATGTTTTAACCGTATCTTTGAGGTATAGGTCGTCGTCTTTGTCAATGTGAACGTGTGAATATTGCATTGTCTTCCGATTTTGGGCTTATGTCGATTATGTGAGGTTTGTTTTATCTTGTTATTCTGATTGGATGTCCGTTCAGTATGCTAAGGGGTCGAGGTCGAGGCCGTGGTCATGGTCGTGGTCGTGGTCGTAATCGGGAGCAGGAGAGGGCGACTCCCTCCTTGCCGAGTACCAATCAGCTCAGTACAGATCAGAGATATTCGACTAGCGTTAATGTTGACGTTGGCGCCGCCACCATCCTTCGTCAGGTGGTTGATCAGTTAGTGCAGATGAATCAGGTCGTATGTCGGGATGAGAACCCAAATAGGGATAACGGAACTAGTAAGTGGTTACGAGATGTGATGAAGATGCAGCCGCCCCATTTTGTGGGTTCGTCTGACTTGTTAGGTTGGGAAAACTGGCTCTTCCAGTTGGACAGAATATTTGATGCTGTAGCTTGTCCGGATGATAGGAGGGTACCCATTGCTCAGTACCTACTCGACAAAGAAGCTGCAGACTGGTGGCACGCTGTAGTGCCTGCAGATCGTACACCTACATGGGCTGAGTTTAAGACCGCCATGGAGGCAGAGTATTGCCCGTTGCCTGTTCGTGAACGCAGAATCGTTGAATTTTTCTCGGCTACGCCCCAGGATGTGTCAATATCCCAGGCGATAATCGATTATAATCGACAGTTGGCTTATGTTCGTGATCAAGTGAGAAGTGAAGCGGACAAGGTCCGATACTTCAATATGCGCATGAAACCCCATATCCGTGAGAGTATGGCTCCGCTCATGTGTACCACCACGAAGGAATATCGGACCGAGCTTTAGCCATTGAGATGGCCGTTTCGTGACGGAATCTGTTCGAGAGTAAGAGACGAAGACCTCGAGGAATTTTTCAAGAGGCCGAGGAGTGAGATCCGTGAGCCCGTTGCTTTGCGCTTTTCCGGGAGCACTCCTCGTTCGGTTGACCAGTCTAAGAACCTTACCCTGCAGGCGAGTAAGACGATCGGTGTGAAGACTGCTTTAATTGCGGTCGTGTAGGCCATGCGAGGCACTTATCGTTCGCCACCGGTTAATTGTTTTAAGTGCGGCTAATCTGGGCACCAAGCGGTGCATTGTGAGTCCGTTGCCAGGATGTTCGGGAATCGGGTTTTCGTTCCTACTCGGGGAGGGCCCGGTGGTGTCCAGTGATGTAGTTGTGTATCGTACTTTGTGCTGTAATTCGTGTAGAGATTGATATTTGTTGCGTGAACTTTCTGGTTTTGTTTCTATTCGATCGTGATGTTTTATTTTAAGTTTCGGGACGAAACTTAATTTTAATAGGATAGAATGTAATATCCGGTATTCTCGTTTTCCATTATCTTGAATTGTTTGTGTTTTGACGTCAGACATTTTCTTGTTGGTGAGAATCGGAATGATTTCTATCGTAATACTCTATTTGTTTCTGTCGCATAGCCGTTTTAGTCGGGTGCGACTTGTTGTCGCGTACGTTTCTTTGATTAAATGTGTGCATATGATGTGGTATGTGATGCGTCGTTAATTGATTGTTATTGTTTTGAATCATTGCCGGTGGCTTTGTTATGGTCGTCGTGGGGCGTGTTTCCACGCTGTATATTCTTTCGCATTGCTTGTAACGTTTCGCCAATGGGCGAAAGTTATGCGTTCTTGTGTATCTCGTTGAGGTTTCCTGTTGGGATATTGCTTCTCCTTACTTATTTTAAGTTTCGGGACGAAACTTCTTTTAAGGAGGGTAGAATGTAATATCCGCAATTTCGGATTTCCGGTAATTTTCCTTTTTCGCGGAGGTCCGTTTCAAAACTCGCTTTTGACCGCTTTCGTCATTCGGAGAATATTTAATTCTGCACTTTTTGTCATCCGAGTTCGCTTTGCCGCTTTGTTGAGTTCCGTGCTTTTTAGCGACTTTTCCGCGCTTGAGTTCGGTTCTTGCGAATCTCGTTCGAAACTGTCGTTTGGGGTTTTTCGTAAGTTCATTTAACATTGTTATACGTGTTGTGAGCTTCGGTTTGATTATTCGTTGTCGTATGGTGATTTTCGGGCATTTGGGCCATTTTCGTAATTTCCCAAAGTTTGGGGTAATTACCTTCCGTTGTCGAATTTCGAGCCTTCGGGTGGTCGGAATCGTGTGTTCTACTAGCTCTTAGATTCGTATTTGTGAGTACTTCGTAACCGTATCTTCGGTTCGTATTCAGGTTCGGTTTTCGGTGTCGTTTTGTTGAGTTCAGGATTACTAAACGACTTTTCTAAGTATGAGTTCGGCTTTGTAAAAATCACCATAAATTCTTGGAAACTCCAAAAATTCTGAATCTTTGCAATATTATAAAGCATCAAGTTAGCTTTCCAATGGTTCAAACGGTGAGTCAATCGGAGTCCGGACGAAGGAGTTATGATCGAAATAGCTAAGACTGCACGATGTGCCTTTTGGTGTTGGAATGGATCGACTGCAGCCGGCACACTTCATGTGCCGCGGCACTAAGCCAGTGCTGGGCAGTTTTTGGCCGTGGGCCGCGGCACACTTGTCTGTGCCGCGGCACATAGTGCATCACCTATTTAATGGCCTGACCGAGTTATCCGCCATTTCTCATTTTTTCTTCGTTCCTTCGCGATTCTTCAGCATAAATGGATGGATTTGAGTAAGAGAATCATAGAACAACACGTTTTGGAAGTTTGATTCATGGATTAACATCATATTCCACCCGGATCGAAGGTAAGAACACCTAAACTCTTGGTTTTGGGAATTTTTGAGGTTTCTTGATGTTTTGGCCGATTTGATTCGCTTTAGTTTAGATTATTGTTAGAACATGGTTGTATACTCGAAATCATTCATTACCCCTGAAGTTTTGTGAAACGAATTTGAGTATTACCTTGAATAATCGATTGAATTGGACTATGCCCTCAAGGTGTCCGATAAAATGCTTCAATGAGTAGAACTTGGGAAGTTCCATACGTTTTCGTAGAATTGTGATTGAATTGACATCGTTGTGACTTAGGAGCGAATTCTTGTGAAGAACTCGAGTCGGAACCCTTCCGTTCGTTGCCATCCTTGGGGTTCGAGCTTCCCGGTCGAACCGTGTTCTTCGGAGCGTTCGGTAGCGGTTTTTAAGGCAAGTATCTTACTATACGACTTGTATCTTGCGACTAGTAATTACGTATGAGATGTATAATGACTTTGCTTGCCTTCGTAAATATGTTCCGTTTGAGTTGGTTGTGTTTTCCGCAATTTGAAGGCTTTGTGATAATAGTGTTATATCAGTATACGTGTTAGGCGTTGTGCCATTTGTGCAGGAATGCGACATACATATGGAATGGTTGTACACTTGGTTGTACAATGTATTGTGTACCGGATGTGTGTTATGTTGGTTAAATGTCGTTGATTTATGATAGTTGTTGCGAGTGTCGAGGTTGTGTTATTTGCGTGCAATGTACGATTTTGTGGTGATCAAGGTGATTGATTAATTGTGCTCGTTGTTGTATGTAATGTGAATGTGAATATGTGTGTGACCGCTAAGTTCACTCGTGTTGGTTCGACGGGACCTACGAGGATTCGTGGCAGTGGACTATGGGATCAGAACTTAGTGAGGTACTGAGGTCCAATCGTGCTGGTCTGACGAGGCCTACGATAACGCATGGCAGTGGACCATGAGTTTCGGACACAGTGCGTCCAACCGGGTGAGCTCGACGGGGATTACGGTGACACGTGGCAGTGGACTACGTTGTCAGGACTGTGTGTGTGATTGTTGTGATTGATATAGTCCGTGCGGGTTGTTATGCCTACGGAGACACGTGACAGTGGATCACGGTGTCGGAATTGGTTATGTTTGGTTAATAGTCCGTGTGGGTTGTTGATCCTACGGAGACACGTGACAGTGGATCACGGTGTCGGAATTGATTATGTTTGTTTAATTGTGCGTGATGTAGTCCGTGCGGGTTGTTGAACCTACGGAGACACGTGACAGTGGATCACGGTGTCATGAGCATGATACTTTTCAAATCAAAGTTTTTACAGGAAAAGTTTTAAGAAAGAATGTTGGGCCGAGCCCCACGAGATTTATGGAAATGTTTCCGGTATTGTAAACTGTTGAATTATGAAACAAGTTTTGGGTTAAGGCCCTTAAGTTTTTCGAAAGGTTTTGTGAATAAGGACTTGAGGTCTTAAGGTTTTGAAATTCTAAAAATTCCCAAGATGCTAATCTTATTTTCGAATGCTTCATAGCTTATCTTCTCTTGTGAAAATCTCCCGGGAATATTTGATTCTTGATTATTATATTTGATCACGATTATTAATTGCTTGTTACATTTCGTATGATTTGATACTTGCACTAGTAAAACAGTGGAGTTTTACTAACCCCCGAGTAATCGGGGGGTGGATGTCTGTTTTGTGTCCAGGTACATGCAGATTCAGGGGAGCAGTCACAGGATTGGTACAAGAGGATGACGAGCTGCGATACTAATCATGAGTCGAGAGTTATTTTGATTTTTGTTGTGTTGTCAGAGTTGATTTCAGTCTTCCGCTGTATTGTATTTCGACCCCTGTGTGGGTAATGTTATTTAAGTCAGTTTTATCGATTGGGTTGTGTGACCTCATCGGTCTGTGTATTCACTTGTAAGTGACCATATCGGTCTGTATCATTTTATTGTTTGACCCTGGTCGGGCAAGCACTTGGTTGTTTATGGATGTTTAGCCTGGTAGATCCTTGTGGAAAGGGTCTACGGCGTGTAATATTCCCATACGGTTTTGGGGATGTTACAATTTTCCTGCACATGTGTTTTTCCTGCATGATGTGATGCCATGATGTGTTTTTCCTGCACATGATGTGATGCGATGATGTGTTTTTCCTGCACATGATGTGATGCCATGATGTGTTTTTTCTGCACACTTGAGCTTAGTAATAAGTTTTGTTATTTCCCTATTTAAGCTTAACAGTTGTAGCCTTCTACTGGAACTCTTTTTTTCACAAGGAGACAGCTCAACACTGTTCAGAAGGCAGGGAGATGAAGCATAACAGGGTATAACATTGACAAGGAAATGAGAAGCACCAAGAGTTATTAGAGACTAAATGACCACCACATCTAAAAGATTAAGTTGTTAGTGATGGGAGTTGTATATCATAATACTAGATAGATCTATTATGCCCCCTCAACGCTACATGGTCTTCTTTCCTCTAAAGGTCAAGAATTTTTTTTTTCCGGTGAGTTTCTCTACTACACAATATGTAGTACTTTGTTAGTTTTATTTTTTGTGAATCATGGTGTTTATATTATAATTATTTTGGGTAAAAAGTAGGGATCCTTGATGTATATAGTGTATCAGGGTTCTTCTTGTATTTGAGATATTATACGATCTTTTTTTTTGGGATTACTCCTAAAAATAACAAAAGAAGGAGAGCTCAATCAAAGCCCTATACTAGTTTAGATAAACACAGTAGACATCGAAATATATTTGTAAACAAATAAATGTTACCAGCAACCATGTGATGTAGGTCTATTGTTCTTATAGCTGATGTAACAATTTTGCCTAAAATGAATTTTATTTGAAGCTATATATAAGTGTCGTTTAGCGGGGATTTTAATGAAGATTTATCGAATGCGTATATTTAATTGGTTTCTCTATCAACAGATACTTTGGTTTCGTCAAATGGGAGGAAGTGCAATTGAAAATGATTGGGAGTTTGCTTCTCCTTTAAATGAGGTTCGTACTGTGGTTTTAGTTGGACGAACAGGCAACGGAAAAAGCTCGACCGGTAATAGTATATTGGGTACAAGTGCATTTAAGTCATCGTCTAGCTCAGCCGGTGTTACCAGCACTTGTGTGCTACATACGACACTGCTAGATAATGGCCAGATACTTAATGTGGTCGACACTCCTGGTACCGTTTAATTATATGCAGATAACTTCATATTATTTATGTTATCGAACTCTTTCTTTTATGTGAATAGAGTTACGTAGACGACAGTATTTGGAGATAAATTAACAGAGTATAGAATACGAATTCAACGTGTCTTATCTTTAGGGAGTGTTTGCAAAAACTTCCGAATCACTTTTTAAACGTTTGCCATCACTCAATATAAGTGATTGTTAGCTTTTAGTTGGAGAAAAAAATTACATTTTAGTATTTGCAGACGACAACTTTTGCTTCTAGTTTGATCACTTTTACCCGAAAATAAAGCATAGTTCAAATTCGAGACCTTTTCTTTTGGAATAACCACTTCAACAACAAGCCACTTTTATGACACAACTATATGGGTATGGAAAGTCTCATTTGTATTATCTTCTACAGAAAAGAAAAACTTAAATGAAATTAATTTACCTCCCTCTACTGGTGGCGGAGGATAGTCCCTTAGAACCTATTCCAAATGTTCCGAGCTATCATGGCTTACTATCCGAGCCACCGGATCTTCCAAGATTTCACCCTGCACCTTTATATGATCTTTTGATCCTGAATGTAATGAATAATATATAGGTCAGCTTTTGCATGAGCCCAGATTATTATAGGTCATGAACAGGGACGAGTGCAGGCAAGAAATATGAGATACAAAATACAACTATGACACAAGCTGTAATAATTAAAACGGAGATTAGTGTGTTTTCATGGGAGATCTTTTTATGACTACGTACAGAGGTGGGGTACATATTTTAAGTAAACTCTAAACTGATTTCTCCAAAATTTATGGATTAAAACTAGATTTCTGATAGCTGTCCTTCATAACGAAGATGACTAGCCCCAAGATTGTACAAGACCCAATCCCCACCCACCACATCCCATGCATTTCGAAAAAGTGGATGAATGGTCCTCCATATTTTCTAATATAGATGCTTTGACTTCTCTGTCAACAAGGATCACAAAAAGTGCTCCTATAAGCATTCATACATCCAAAAATCTTACTTAAATGTCTCCAGCTAATAAAAAGTAAAAACAAACAATATTCACCAAAGAAACTTAAAAAATAAAATTGACGAGACATCCAAATATCGCCCCATAAAGATTTTGCCTAAATCTTGAAGACACTGTAATTGGTAAACGAGAATGCTTCATAACTGTCTTTGCAACAAATCCCGTAGTTAAGACGGCTTTAGTCGGCCAAAATTAATCCGCTTCATATAAATGGAAGTGTTTGTACTGAAATAACAACTAAACAATATTCGAACATATTCAACAGTTAAAACAACCATGTAAAACATATACATGCGATCGTATGCACATTCTTCACATGTTTAGTTTAGACACCAACCTACAACAAAAAAAATTAACATTATCAGCATATCATAAAATGCCAAATGAAATATGAAAAAAGAAAAAGAAATAGAATAGCTTGAGCACCTTAGATATTCTATTGCTATCTGCAACCACATAAATGCTCGAGTCGAAGCTTCGTTTCTTCTTAGAGTTCCAATTGGATATCTTGCCAAGAGATGTCGCTTTCATACATAAATGGCATTATCAGACAAAAAATACATATAATTGTCAAACCAAAACACAAGAGATTCACATATAATAATCGTGAAAGGATGTTTAAATAGATTTTGTTAGATTCCCAAGCTTCATATCTGATGTTGTTGCTTATCTAGGAAACCACAACCAGTCGAACAGGAGAAATGGACACACTTATTTTAACGTAAAATAGGACATGATTGTCACAGTAGGTCGAAAATAAGACACTTATTTAAACGGGCACACTTCATATCTGATGTTGTTTACTAAATCATGCATAGTAGGGTATTTTGGATGAGAATTGCTCTTTTGCTTAATTGGCAATGCAATTTTCATCAATGGACATTAGCATTGGAGACGTTCTTAGTACAGGATTACCATCACTGAATCATGAAAGGTAGATTCAGATTAACATTAACATAAGGGGACACTGCTACATATGAGTGTAGCCTTTCGGTATTCAACAGTAACTCCAGCAATGCACATATGCACATCAGTCATACGCCAGAACCATGTTATACATCTAAATTTCATAAATCTAAAACCAATTACAATTTGTTTTCCATAAAATTTAACATAGGCAATATCTCACATCCGTTAGCAACTTCCATGAAAACAACCGACAACAAATAAACAAGCAGGAGAGAATATTTCAATCTAGACACCCATAAAAGAAAAAAAACATTGGTTACTACCGCCGTGAGTCAGCAAGATCCAAATCTCGAAAAAAAAAACATAGACACTTCACTAATATTTGTATAGGGTCTGTAAGCAATATAAAAAGAAACGAAAAACTTACCTCCTATTATGCCTCTGCACAAACAGGGAGCTCTTCGCGTCCTCCTCTATGAACGAAAGAGTAAATCAGGGAAGTTAAAATTACGAATTTGCGCATAAAAAATGAGAATTAGGGGGAATACCAACCAGTGAGGCCGAGAGAATTGGAGAGGCGTCACGATTGTTGATTTTCCGACGACAATGACAGCCACTTGATGAAGGCCATACGCGACTCTATGATCGAGAGTGGAGTAGCAACAACTGAAATTGGTGGAGAACGTCGCCGGAACAAAAGCGGCACGGCTGTGGGTGGAATCTTCGTAGTCACGGTGTGGCGGAGCTACACCAAGGCGGCGGAACGATGATGGAAATAAGGCAGAGGGGATTGGACGTCGAGGGTTAGGGTGGAAAATGGGGAGGGGGATCGGGGTAGGATATGCAGGAGAGAGAGAGAGAGAAATGGGAACCAGCTGATTTTGTAGGGTTTTGACCGATTAATATCTTTATTCGATTGGGCGGCCAATGCCTTCTTCAACTCCAAATCTTTTTAACCAAAAACAAAAAGTTTTTCTTGTTGTTATTTTGGTAATGTTTTTGATAAAATTGCTCATTTTAGTAATTTTTTATCATGAAAATTGGAGTAAAAAATTTACGGAAGGAAATGGTGGAAATCAATATTTGCTAAGTGTTTTTTGGAGCCCAAATGAGAAAAATTGAACCTCAAAATATTAATTCTCTGTCTCAAGGCATACACTTCGCTATTGTAAAATTTTTTTGGTAAAAAATAAAATTTCACACTTTTTACTTCAGTAATTATCAAATTAGCGAAGTCTTTGTAACTTAAAATTTCTAACTAGCTCCTGCTTTTTTGTTTGGTACCATTTACTGAAGTCTATGTGTGTAGTTTACTTCCCTAAATTGAAAATCGAAGTTGTTGTTTGTTTTTACTTCACTAATATACATTACCGAAGTGAGACGTACCGAAGTCTTTGATGTTTTTTCTACTAGTGATTTCACACACTCTTTTCCTTAAACCAAGATTTGTTTTTCCCATTAGGTTTTGTTACTTGGCAAGATTTTTAACTGTAATATCTGGATAGTTGTTGAGTATTTTTGTCTGTATTTGAACCATACATTATTCGAATTTGTGATATTGATAATCGAAGTATGATCTTTTCCGTATTCGTATCCATGTGCATGATAATATCAATATATAATTTTCACATGAAACTACGAAATAACGTACGCTAAGCAGTAAGCCTAATGTACGTTATGATCCAAGAGTAGCGTACGCTATGAATGAAGCATAGCGTACGTAAGGAAATCAATAATTGAGCAGGGCGGATAGCACATGAGCCAGTTGGTTTGTAGGTCCGGATAATATTCCCGCGGCATGAACCTGGACAGTTTTGAGTCAACGAGTGTTAACGTACGCTAAGGTATGTATATAGCGTACGCTAATAGGTATTGATTACGTACGTAACTTGATGGTGTAGCGTACGTAAGCGTGTACTGAATCGAGACAGTAAGCTATCATTGGACGATAACGTACGCTATGCACAAGGGCTAACGTACGTTAAGGTCAGAAAATTATAAATGGGACAACACCTCAATTCATTTCATTTCATTTCCTTCACTTGTCTTTCACCTCCCTTCATTTCCAGAGAGTTCCTAGCCACACAAAACACCCATAGACCATCTATATTTGGTCATTGGAGATTGGATACCACTTATACTTGACCATTGAAGTTGAGAAACATCTTAGATTGGCACACAAGAAACCGGAGTTGGACTCTACCTATTGTCTCGGTGTTCTCTTCATCTTAAGGTATGTTAATGCTATCTCTAACCTTGGATTTGTGTTCTTAAGGATGTTATGATCATACTACCGAGAATATTAGGTTCTATAGATGATTTATTCAACCAAACATCATGTTTAGAAAGTTGGGATGATTATGCTTAAGTTACCATTGTTGAGAACATTATAGTTGGAATCCTGTTACGACAAACAACAAGAGTAGTGTTCTGAGATTGATAATCCATATTGAATGGTGTTTCCATAATGATTATAGACTTGTTATTGATCTCACCTTTGCTAAACGGACTTAGGAAAGAGGAATCATCGAAGGTCGTACCATTTCTTATAAGTTGGGTTGGTTAATTAATCTTCATGATGAAGTTTGAATGTATTGATGATATTGGTAACAAGTGTATCAACCTTAGATTACCCGAACTACGTAAGAGAGTTTGTAATCAAGATTGGATTATGACATCATGATGATATGATTATCCTTGAAATTGGAAGATATTGAACATCACTGGATCATTCCTTTTAGCATGAGAAATATGTTTATGAGTATAACGTACGTTAATCATCATGCATTACGTACGTTATCCCATCAGGCAAGACAGTCGTCTGATCAGAGAAGAAAATGTCAAATGCATGCTTAGCGTGCGCTAGGCTTCGTAGATTACGTACGCTAACGAGCAGGCTTAACGTACGCTACGTTGGGACGTAACATAAGTTATGCAGATCGGACAGGATAAGTTTTGTTGAACTTTCGGCCATAGTTTGGATTGCTAGATGTCCGTATGTTAATTACTCAACGTAAGATGAACTCTATATTACTTCTTATATTTTAGGTCCGAGTTTTACTACGTGATCGATCGAAGGGACGACCTTCGAGTGTATTGATATTCATCGAAGTTTTATCCTTGTCGTCAATTTGACGCAAGTACCTTGTTTATGTTTTATGTATTGATGTTATACATATTGTCGTATATATGTGTCATTGTTGTATGTCCAACTCGTGTTGGTCTACCGGGATCATCTTGGGATCTAGGCAGTGAACGCTGGATCATCGGAATTACCATGTGTATGTTTTGATGTCATGCTGTGATTATCATTTGTGCATGATATTTGTGAGTCTTCTCGTAAGAAGAGACTCGTTGGTATTATTGTTATTTATGTTACTATTCGTGAGACGTTGGATAATATGTTGTGGTACTTGTACTAGCATCGTTGTGCTAACCCTTCAGGGGTGAACATTTGTTTATGTTCAGGATCCAGGAGAGCAGGAAAATAACCACTGGAGCTGCATGACGACGAGGGTGCAGAGTGATGTTCCGGCCAAATTTAATTGTCAGATTTTTGCGTTGTTTTTAATAAGTACTCGAGTATGTTGTCATTTATGATTTTAGATTTGTCTATGTATTAATGTTCTTCGTTGGACGTTTGTATTTTCAGTACTAGTTCAAAACCATTGTATTTTATTTCAGTTATGTTCATTTGTTGGTATTTATTATTGTCTTTTCGTTTCATCAGCCTTGTAAATTCTTACGTAAAGGATTTACGGCGCTGTAATATTCCTGAATATATCGGGGGTGTTACAGAATATGGTATCGGAATGAAGATTATGGATATCTTGGCCGTTGGGTTAAAATAGGGGTCATATATGTCTTTTGAGGTAACCGACCGTGTATAACATCACTGTACTGCCTACATCTTCGTGCGAGCGGTGGTTGTAAGTTCCTAAACTATGTATCGCCCTTTACATGTTATATCTCTCTATACTTGAACATTAGAACAATATTGTTACCTGTATATTGAGTATTTATGCTTACAATATGTTGAGAGAAGGACGTGGACGTGGTCGCGGTCTTAGACGCGGATGAAGGAATGCTGAGAGAGAAGCTTCACCTTCAAATCAGGGTAGCTACAGCTCAGTCGAGCCACAAGAATCTACTAACAACGAACCAGAACCTGCTGTTCCCGACATCCTTCGTCAGGTGTTCAACCAGATGACTCAGTTTGCTCAGGTTGTGGACCGAATGCAAGTGGAAGTAGGATTGCAACAGGGAGAGAGACAGCAAGGCTTGGGAAATCGCGGATACAAATGGCTACAAGAGGTGGCGAAGATGCAACCACCCAAATTCGATGGCTTTTCTGATACACCGACATGGGATCATTGGTTGAAGGAACTGGAGAAATTTTTTGCCGGAATTAATTGCCCAGACGACTGGAGAGCCTCTATTGCTCAGTACTTTCTGATAGGGGAAACATCCAAATGGTGGGAGGCCATCCGACCCGTAGATCATGATGCCGACTGGGGAGAATTTAAATTGATGATGGAAGCTCAGTACTGTCCCCGTCCGTTGAGGGAAGCTAAAGTTTGGAAATTTTTCTCCACACAGCCGTTAGACGTGCCGGTATCCCATATGATTAAAACGTTTAAATAGCAGATGGCGTTTGTTCGACACCTGGTTAGAATAGATGTGGAAATGATGATCCATTTCGATATGAGGGTGAAACCGAAGATACAGAGGTACATGTCAGGTTTTGAATGCATCACTCTCCGTCAGTATCAGGACAAATCGTTGGCATATGATATTAAGGAAGCAGCGATGGAAAAGTTTGCCGAATCTAAGAAACAGAAAGTGTCTGGTAATTTCACGGAGCACAAGAGCAGTGGGCCCCGCAAGGCCCAGTCGTCCTTCCATTCATTCAAGAAACCTCCGCACTCATCCAAGAGTGGAAAGAACTTCGGAGCAGTATCAGCCACGACGGTTGTAACCAGAAAGTGCTTTAACTGTGGTCGGACGGGACACTATCGATGAGATTGCTCACTTCCCGCCGTGACGTTTTATGATTGTGGTCGATAGGGACATCGTGCGGTGTTCTGTGGGGAGACTGCAAAATCTTTTAGAGTTCGTGCATCACATCCAGTTCAGAGGGAGACGAGTGTTTCACAGACGCAGCAGAGTGTCCAGCAACCCCAGCGTTTTGTTCGAGGACGAGGCAGAGGAAAGTTCGACCGAAGGGAACATCGAGTGCCGGATCCATTCCTCCACGTCTATATGAGATGAGAAGGACGGACGATCAGGATGCTGCTGTCGCATCAGGTACTGTACAGATCCTTTCACAACTAGTTAGCATTTTATTCGATACATGGGCTACACATTCATTTATATCTTTGTCTTATGTTAGTCGTTTGAACATTTCTGGTTTTCATAATTTTGAGCCTTATGTTGTGAGTTTACCGAGTGGAGAGAGAATTGTGGAGAACTTAGAAACTAGAGATTTTCCTATATCAATTGAGGCAAAGAGTGGCCCTCAAATTTGATTGTGATAGAAATACAAGGAGGCGACCTGATTCTCGGAGATAATTAGCTTAATCGATATGGATCTATTGTAAACTACCGATAGAGGAATATCTCGATGATAGCTGAAGATGGTTCCGAAATATTATTCGAGGGATGGAGACCAGGAAGCTCAGGAAAGATGATCAAAGTGATGAAAGCTGTCAAATTTCTAAAATAGGGCTGTACTGGATACTGGTGTTACGCTATGAAGAAGGAAGACGGAAAAGTAGAACTTTCATCCATTCCTGTGGTGAACAAATTCCCGGATGTGTTTCCTGACAAATTACCTGGACTACCTCCACGATGAGATGTAGAATTCACCATTGAGCTGGAACCAGGAGCTACCCCAATTTCTAAGGCGCCGTATCGTATGCCACCTACTGAGATGTACGAATTGAAGAAGCAACTGTAAGAGTTACTGGACAAAGGCTATATTCAGCCAAGCATTTCGCCCTGGGGTGCACCAATTCTTTTTGTCCGGAAGAAAGATGGATCGCTTCGATTGTTTATTGACTATCGAGAGCTGAACAAGATGACGATCAAGAACAAGTATCCGTTGCCATGGATTGATGATTTGTTTGACCAGTTACAAGGAGCAACATTGTTTTCTAATATCGATCTGAGGTCGGGATATCATCAGTTGAGTATTAAGGAATCCGATGTTCAAAAGTCAGCGTTCAGAACTCGCTACGGACACTATGAGTTTGTAGTGATGCCGTTTGGTCTCACAAATGCCCCTGCTGTGTTCATGCAATTGATGAATCGAGTATTCATAGAGTACTTGGACAAATTCGTAGTTGTGTTTATTGATGACATTCTTGTTTATTCGAAGAGCCCGGAAGAGCATGCACAGCAATTGCGGATTGTTTTAGACCTTTTGAGAAGCGAGCAATCATACGCCAAACTTTATAAGTGTGAATTATGGTTAAAAGAAGTGACGTTCCTCGGTCATATGGTATCAGCAGAAGGAGTTCGAGTAGATCCCTAGAAAGTTGAAGTAATTTTGGATTGGAAGAGTGCGCTCGAGTTCAGTATCCAAAGGTAGTAGGCCTTCGTAACCGAATTTTCTCATGCACTAATCAGAAATTCCTGAAAGGAAAATAAATAATAAGAATTACACAAAAATAAAAAAAATGTTCAAACTAAGACTAGAAATACTGAAATCGATATTAGTAAAATAATCAATCCCTGGCAACGGCGCCAAAAACTTGTTGCGAAATTTGGTGAACGCAAGTGCACGTTGTCGTAAACAAGTAATAAAGAGATGAGTAAGATATCGTTCCCACGAGGACTGACTTACTAATTACCGATTTATATGCATTCTAATTTTATTTGAACTATCGAATTTGGAGGTGCAAGAATAATTAGAGAAAACTAATAAAAGAATAAATAATGAAAACGATTGTTCGAAGAAAGAGAATCAAATAAGGAATTAATCTAGGATTGTGAATCCACCTCGGTTTATCCGAATTATTCTTGATTATATGAATTTAATGAATTCCCAATTTATTGAAGGCGAAGATTGCTAAAATACTCTACCGCATCTCCCGAGGTCAATAGAATTTTCTAAGGCGAATAACACACTCTATTCCTAGGTGAATTAATTCGGCAATAGGCATCCAGAAAGGCCACGTAATTTCTATGAGTATATTCCTATCTCACAAGATAAAACGGTTCTCACCAATTTTTCCTACCAACTCTCCTCTCCCGATTCGAGTTGCGTAATCAAAACAATTCAATTATAGGCCACACAATTGAAAGCATTAAGAATAATTGGGGAAAACTCAATAAGAAATGGTAATTATATCATAATCAAAAGTTAATTCGTCAAAACCTCAGTTTCATCAAAATCCTAGACCAGGGTTCTAGCCTGACATGTTAGAAAATAAAAATACAAAAAGAATTAAAGAAAGCATAGAAATCAAACGCAGACGAAGAACTTGGATTCCTCCGTTCTCTGTCTTCCGCTCTCTGTTCCTTGGTGTTTCTGCTTCTTCTCGATTCCTTGATTCTCTTGATGATCGATCCCCTCGATTTGATGATTCTCTTTTTTAGACCTTGAATCCCTATTTATAACTATCATTAGCCTCCAAAACGCGTCCGGGGATATGGTCGAAAACTGGCTCCAAAAACGGTAAAGAAACGTGGAAGACTCAGCAAAACCGCCCCGTGGGCCGCGGCTCACTTAATCTGTGCCGCGGCCCCTAACCTTCAGCGCAGGATGCCTGGGCGTCTTTTTTTCTTCCTGGGCCGCGGCTCAGCATCCTTGTGCCGCGGCTCAGAGTACAGCATGCTCGGTGCTTGTTAGTCACCTTCGTGTGCCGCGGCCCACTTTCCTTGTGCCGCGGCTCATGACTAGAAATCGCCGTTTTGGCCCATTTTTCGCCATTCGAGCTTTCGGACTCCAATTTCCTACAAAACATATAAAGATAGTGCATTAAAAGCTTATTTATGCAGGTTTAGACGTAAAATGGATATGAAATAATGATAAATAAGCGCATAAAAATACGCCTAACAAATACCCCCAAACTTGAGCCTTTGCTTGTCCTCAAGCAAAAAAAATCAATTTTCAAATAAAAAGTATCGTGAATGATCGTGCAAATCCATAGTGCTCAACTTAATCAATACTACCCTGAAAATCTCAAAGAATAATACGAGTATCGTAATAGTGAGTCACATCAAGGACACTGATTCCACAAAGTAACCATTTTTAGTGCTAATCGATCGTTCATGAGGAAAATCAAGTTCAAAGATTAACAAGCATGAATTTAACCGACCGCCAATACGAAGGGTTAGAGTAAACAAGCCAACTCGCCCAGTCCCACAGTCTAGTGGCAAAAATTAAGAGTTTAATCATCAAAATTACTCCTTGGACAGCATTCCCTTATGTATGATCATAATAAAGATTCGAGTTAACCACTAGGTTCAGATCTCGGGATGTTTCATCGGGATAATCCTAGGGTGGAATTTCCATTCTCATATATTGGGGAACCGTTTGACGTAAAAGACACTCATGGGGCACATGGATGCTTCTAGTTACTAAGTCCCCTTCTATAGGGGACAAAAAACTCGAATAGCAATTCCCGCATGTCAAGGTTGCTGTTTTACGCGAGAGTAAACAACGGGTCACGTGAATACCCCCGGTTACTAGGCTTCCCATCATCGGTAATGCGATATTTCTAAATCATTAGTCTATTCAGGGTTGTCGTTTTACGCGAGAGTAAACAACGGGTCACGTGAATACCCCCGGTTACTAGACTTCCCATCATAGAACATATATAAATTCTCAACTTTTTGGGAAAAACTGTCCGACTCTAAACTCAATTTAAGTGCCAACAAGACTCATGTTACTGGACGACTAGCTACGCGAAAAGTATAACCAAACGTAGAGACGGCGATTTGAAAACACGTATGTCTCCTTTCTTATCTGCTAAAATTTCTACAATAACGAAAAATATAGACTTAAATGAATACTCAGAGGAAACAGATATCACTGACTGCAAACTCGACCAAAATTCAACTGCTTCTTCAAAGAGAAATCAGTATCATAACATCAGTTTTACACAAAGAAGCACAAAGATTCACGAATGCAAATAAAAACAAGACAAGCAAGGCTAGCGTAAAAAATAACGAAAAATAACAAAAAATGCAAATGAATAAGTAAAAAGCAACTAAAAGTAACCCCCCCAAACTTAGGACGTACATTGACCTCAATGGACACAGATAATAATAATGCGATAAAAGAAAAGGTCAAGTACTCCCCTAATGTCCGCTCATGAACTGGTGCCAGTGATTGTGTCCTCGCCCTCGTACTAATCTTCCTTTTTTCTAGCCATGGTGAGTTCCTGAAAAAAGTAAACACCGGAGATTAAGCAAACTTTAAGGAAAACAACACCACTTGACTTAAGGTATGCAAAACGTGAATATCGAGTTGAGCGAACTTGCACCGTCGTGAGAGAAAATTAAAGTTGAGCTTTCACGTTTTAAACTTGACGTAAGGGTTGGGGTACAATGTAAACCCATAAACAAATTTGTTGCACATAGTTTCAAAACGTTGGCTTAAAAATTCTCATTTACGCATTTCATCAAACACCTTGACTGCATGAGTTGAAATGAAGAACAAGAATTTTAATGGCTAAATCTAATCCCCAAAAACAACAACACAAATCGATAGTCATGTCAAACGACAAATAGCATCCACAATTCATTCATAATCAACGAATACAATCAATAATCAACCAAAAACTTCATATTCCCACTCAACCTTGATAGAACTTTAAAAAAAAACTAACTACATATTCATCATCGAATGAATAACAACACCTCACCTTTCAATTCATATAGCAATTAAGATTAGGAATTGAGAATTACCTTGCTTTGATTGAAGGATGCAAGAAGAAGAAAAGTTGAGAAGGAGTCGTCCGAGTGCTTGTGCGAAGGAAGGGGAAAGATACTTACAATTTTCGGCCGATCGAGTTATAAAAGGGATGCTGGGCTGTTCAAATTCGCAACAGGGGCTGCGGCACAGCTTAAGTGAGCCGCGGCCCAGAGTACAGCCTGCCTGGGTGTGTTTTCTAGGTCGCCATGTGCCGCGGCTCAATAAGTGTGTGCCGCGGCTCGTCGTGTAGGTGTGCCGCGGCTCATTTGTTCCGTGTCGCGGCACGTAGTACAGTTTCCTGGGCGCATCTGGTGTATTTGGTGTGCCGCGGCTCGCTGCATATGTGCCGCAGCTCAGTAAGGTCGTGCCGCGGCACAGAGTACAGTTTGTTTGGCCTTGTTGTGTCAATTTGTGTGTGCCGCGGCTCACTATCCTTGTGCCGTGGCCCAATACTGAATTTTCTCCTGGGTTGATTCCTGCACAGAATTTTCAAAGGAACACATCAAGAACGAGAGGGATAAGCAAATCAAAGCAAAAAAAATGACGAAAAATAAAGACTCTAAAATGCATGAAAACACTGAAAAAAAATCTACAACTAATACTCGGGTTGCCTCCCGATAAGCGCTAAGTTTATAGTCTTCAGCCGGACTTTTTGACAATAGTAGCCTTCCAAAACACCCATTTTGCAATTGACTTGGTACTCGTTTGACATCCGGCTTAATTTTCAACTCCACAGGCGAACTTATGACAGCATGAGAATTTTTCGATGGTGGATGAACGGATGTTGGAGACGACATATTCAAATGCTTATGATACACGATTCGCTCTTCATTTTTATTAGATGTCGGAGCAGCTGAAACGGATTCTGAACACTTCGACCGACAACTCTCCCGGTGTGCGTCTTTCGCAAAGATATCTACACTTTCAATTTGTGAACTCTTCTCGACACTACTTGGACACGGAAAGGATTGAAACACTTGGAAAGTGACTTGCTCATCTTGAACCCACAGAGTGAGTTTCCCCTTTTCCACATCAATGAGAGTTCGGTCGGTAGCTAAGAATGGTCTTCCCAAAATAATTGGGATGTCTTGGTCCCCCTCCATATCGAGCACAATGAAATCAGCGGGAAAGATGAATTTATCTACCTTGACTAAAACATCTTCTATTACCCCCCTCGGGTACTTGATAGATCGGTCAGCTAATTGCAGCGAGATTGTCGTCGACTTGGCCTCCCCAATGCCTAGCTTCTTAAATATGGAAATGGGCATAAGATTAATGCTGGCCCCGAGATCACACAACGCTCTATCAAAAGACTGATTTCCTATAGTGCACGGTATATTAAAACTTCCTGGATCCTTCAATTTTGGCGGGAGCTTTTTCTGCAAGATGGCGCTGCACTCTTCCATCAATGCCACTGTCTCATATTCCTCAAGCTTTCTTTTGTTAGATAAGATATCTTTCATGAACTTCACATAGCTCGGCATTTGTTCCAAGGCATCAGCAAATGGAATGTTGATATGTAGTTTCTTGAAGACGTCAAGAAACTTGGAGAATTGTTTGTCAAGTTTTTGCTTTTGCAAACGCTGCGGAAACGGGACGGGTGGTACATATGCCTTCGGATTGTCAGGAAACAGTTTCGAGGGTCTAGAATTTTATGATTCCTCAGTCGCCAAATTTTTCTTTTCCTCATCATGGCCTCTCTTTTTGCTTTGCCCAGGCTGCTCGCACACTTCCTTCCCGCTTCTCAAACTAATGGCATTTATACTCTCTCGGGGGTTCATCTCGGTTGTACTTGGAAAGGTACCCTCAGGGCGGGCTGTTAACACATTTGCTATTTGACCCAATTGTACTTCCAAGTTGCGAATAGAAGCGGAATGGTTTTGCAAGGTTGCTTCCGTACGAGTCATGAACTGACTCGTATTTGCTGCCAATTTCGCCATTGCTTCCTCTAGAGAGATCTTTGGAATGGGAGGAGGTTGCTACTGGTGTTGAGGAAACTGAGGTTGGGTTAAGTTTTGTCCGTTCTTCCACGAAAAGTTAGGGTGATTTCGCCACCCCAGATTATATGTGTTGGAATACGGATTATTTTGCCGATTCCCGTTCCCCACGAACTGAGCTTGTTCTATCAGAGGTTGCTCGAAAGGATTTCCGACTTGGCACTCTGCGCTAGGATGAGATCCTTTACACCAATTACATGATTCAGTGGTAACGGGGGAAGGAGCATGTGAAAAGGCTTGAAGTTGCTGAGTCAGTGCTGCGACTTGTGCTGATAGTGCAGATATTGGATCATTATTGGAGATTTCCATTACTCGCTTCGGGATCACTCATTCGGAAGGCCACTGATAAGCGTTTGCCGTCATAGCTTCCAATAAAGAGTGGGCTTCGGCCATCGTTTTACCCATCAACGCTCCTCCAGCGGCTGCATCAACAAGAGTGCATGTAGAAGCACTCAATCCGTTATAAAAGGTTTGAATTTGTAGCCAATCTGGTAAAGCCATGGTGTGGGCATCTCCGTAATAAATCTTTGTATCGCTCCCAAGCTTCATGAAGCGACTCCATATCAAATTGCCCGAAAGTAGTTATCGCGTTCCGTAGTCTCGCCGTCTTCGATGGTGGAAAGAACTTAGCCAGAAAGGCTTGTGCTAATTCCGCCCAAGTCGTGATAGAGCCCGGCGGTAACGAATTCAACCAAAATTTGGCTTTGTCCCTCAAAGAAAAAGGGAAAAGCCGCAGACGAATAGCATTATCGGTGACACCATTATTCTTGAAGGTGTCACAAATATCGAGAAATGAAGCGATATGTGCGTTGGGGTCGTCGTTCGCCAGTCCACAAAATTGGCTTGCTTGTACCATCTAAACAATAGCCGGCTTGATCTCGAAGTTGTTCGCATGGATGGTTGGATGCCGAATCCCCGAAAAGTTTGCATTGATTTGTGGCACTTCATAGTCACGAAGTGCTAATGCCGGTTGAGCTTGCTGAATAGGGTTGTCTACTCCGTGATTTTCCGCATTATCGGCCATGGTCCATGTTGTCGGTAGCTCACGTTTCTCCTTCTTGTTTTTCCGAAGAGTGCGCTCGAGTTCGGTATCCAAAGGTAGTAGGCCTTTGTTACCTAATTTTCTCATGCACTAACCAGAAATTCCTGAAAGGAAAACAAATAATAAAGAAATTAAACAAAAATAAAATAATGTTCAAATTAAGACTAGAAATACTGAAATCGATATTAGTAAAATAATCAATCCCCGGCAACGGCGCCAAAAACTTGTTGCGAAATTCGGTGAACGCAAGTGCACGTTGTCGTAAACAAGTAATAAAGAGATGAGTAAGATATCGTTCCCACGAGGACTGACTTACCAATTACCGATTTATATGTATTCTAATTTTATTTGAACTATCGAATTTGGAGGTGCAAGAATAATTAGAGAAAACTAATAAAAGAATAAATAATGAAAATAATTATTCGAAGAAAGAGAATCAAATAAGGAATTAATCTAGGATTGTGAACCCACCTCGGTTTATCCGAATTACTCTTGATTATATGAATGTAATGAATTCCCAATTTATTGAAGGCGAAGATTGCTAAAATACTCTACCGTCTCTCCCGAGGTCAATAGAATTTTCTAAGGCGAATAACACACTCTATTCCTAGGTGAATTAATTCGGCAATAGGCAAAAAGTACGAAATCTCTAAAAAGGCCACGTAATTCCTATGAGTATATTCCTATCTCACAAGATAAAACGGTTCTCACCAATTTTTCCTACCAACTCTCCTCTCCCGATTCGAGTTGCGTAATCAAAACAATTCAATTATAGGCCACACAATTGAAAGCATTAAGAATAATTGGGGAAAACTCAATAAGAAAGGGTAATTATATCATAATCAAAAGTTAATTCGTCAAAACCTCAGTTTCATCAAAATCCTAGACTAGGGTTCTAGCCTGACATGCTAGAAAATAAAAATACAAAAAGAATTAAAGAAAGCATAGAAATCAAACGCAGATGAAGAACTTGGATTCCTCCGTTCTCTATCTTCCGCTCTCTGTTCCTTGGTGTTTCTGCTTCTTCTCGATTCCTTGATTCTCTTGACGATCGATCCCCTCGATTTGATGATCCTCTTTTTTAGACCTTGAATCCCTATTTATAACTATCGTTAGCCTCCAAAACGCGTCCGGGGATTTGGTCGAAAACTGGCTCCAAAAACGGCAAAGAAACGCGGAAGACTCAGCAAAACGGCCCCGTGGGCCGCGGCTCACTTAATCTGTGCCGCGGCCCCTAACCTTCAGCGTAGGATGCCTGGGCGTCTTTTTTTCTTCCTGGGCCGCGGCTCAGCATCCTTGTGCCGCGGCTCACAGTACAGCATGCTCGGTGCTTGTTATTCACCTTCGTGTGCCGCGGCCCGCTTTCCTTGTGCCGCGGCTCATGACCAAAAATCGCCGTTTTGGCCCGTTTTTCGCCGTTCGAGCTTCCGGACTCCAATTTCCCACAAAACATATAAAGATAGTGCATTGAAAGCTCATTTATGCAGGTTTAGACGTAAAATGGATATGAAATAATGATAAATAAGCGCATAAAAATACGCCTAACAAAGCCGCCTAAGAACGTGAAGGAAGTCAGAAATTTCCTAAGACTTGTTGGGTACTATCGACGGTTCGTGGAAGGGTTTTCCAAAATTACTCGACCACTAACTCGATTACTGCATAAGACCCAAAAGTTTGAGTGGAACGAGATGTGCCAGGCCAGCTTTGATGAACTGAAGAAGAGATTGACGAAGGCACTAATTTTATCACTACCACAGGGAACTGGAGGATTCACAGTTTACAGTGACGCTTCAAACCAAGGTCTCGGATGTGTATTGATTCAAAATGAGAAGGTGATCGCTTGTACGTCACAACAGTTGAAGCCTTATGAAGTAAATTACCCAACTCATGATTTGGAGCTGGCAGCGGTGGTTTTCGCTTTGAAAATATAGAGGCATTATCTGTACGGGACTCACTATCAGATCTTGACGGATCATAAGAGTCTCAAGTACATCTTCAGTCAGAAAGAGTTAAACATGTGACAGAGGAGATGGCTGGAATTGATTAAAGATTACGACTTGGAGATTATTTATCATCCAGGCAAAGCAAATGTGGTGGCTGATTCACTAAGCCGCAAACCCGTTTCTATTCGAATGTTGGAAACTCTGACCTCCCAACCCAACATTCAACGAGAATTTATTCGCGAAGGAATCAAAAATATAGTTGCAAAGAGTCCAAGGACAGTTGTGTGTGATGGAACTAACTTCATCATTAACCGAAGAAATCAAATCTAAGCAATTAGATGATCCTCTGATGATTCGGTTACGTGATGAAGTGAGTAAGGGAAAGGCCCCAGGATTCGTAATTCATGATGATGGAGTTTTGAGATTTCAGAGCCGACTTTGTGTTCACGATGTTGATGTTTTAAAGCAGATAATTCTGAAAGAAGCTCACAATACGCCCTATTCTATCTACCCGGGTACCAGTAAGATGTATAAGGATCTGAAGTAGAATTTCTGGTGGGGCAACATGAAGAAAGATGAGCGGATTATGTCTCGAAATGCTTGATTTGTCAGCAGGTTAAGATCGAATATCAACGACCTGCCGGAATGCTGAAGCCACTTCTGATTCCTGAATAGAAATGGGAAGATGTGTCGATGGACTTTATCACTAATATGCCGAGGACCGGGACAAGAATGAATATGATTTGGGTGATAGTTGATCGTTTAACCAAATCGGCTCATTTTCTAGGCATTAAGGACACTTGGGGACCAGAGAAGTTGGCACGAGTGTTTATTACAGAGATAGTCCGATTGCATGGTACGCCGAAGACCCTTGTTTCTGACCGAGACGGTCGCTTCGTGTCACATTTTTGGAAAGCAGTTCATAAGGCCTTGGGAACTGAGCTGAACTTTAGCACAGCTTATCATCCGCAGACAGACGGACAGTCCGAGAGGACTATTCAAACAGTGAAAGACATGCTGAGAGCTTGTTCCTTAGATTGGTCGACTGAGTGGGAAGTTCATCTACCACTAATTGAATTCACTTACAATAATAGTTGGTATGCTTCTATTAAGATGACACCTTTTGAACATTATACGGGAGGAGATGCAGATCACCCCTGTGTTGAGATGATTCATCAGACTTGATCGGGACGGAACCAGAGTTGACCGTACAGACGCGAGAGAAGATAGCTTTGATTCGTGAAAGACTGTTGACTGTCCGGAGTCGGCAGAAATCTTATGCATATGTGCGCCGTGACCCGTTAGAGTTCGATATTGGAGATCACGTGCTTTTAAAAGTTTCTCCTACCCGGGGAATTTTTCATTTTGGGAAAAAGGGAAAGTTGAGTTCGAGATACATCGGACCGTTCGAGATTCTTAAAAGAGTTGGAGAGTTGGAGTACAGGTTGGCCTTACCTCCATCACTGAGTCACGTTCATAATGTATTCCACGTATCTCAGTTACGGAAGTACATATCAGATCACAATCATGTCATTGATTTCGGTGAGATCGAAGTCGCTACGGATGGCACGTTTGAAGAAAGACCGATCAAGATACTTGAAAGTCGAGTCAAACAACTGAGAAATAAACCAATCACTTTGGTTAAGGTTCAGTGGTCACGCCACGGAGTTGAAGAAGCCACTTGGGAAACGGAAGATAGCATGAAATCCAGATACCCAGAGTTATTTTCGTCTTGAGTTTCGGGACAAAACTCCTTTTTAGAAGGAGAGTATGTAATATCCGGATAGTTGTTGAGTATTGTCGTCTGTATTTGATCCCTGTATTATTCGAATTTATGATATCGATAATCGAAGTATGATCTTTTCCGTATTCGTATCCACGTGCATAATAATATCAACATATAATTTTCACATGCAACTACGATATAACGTACGCTAAGCAGTAAGCCTAACGTACGTTATGAGCCAAGAGTAGCATATGCTATGAATGAAGCATAGCGTACGTAAGGAAATCAATAATTGAGCAGGGCGGCTAGCACATGAGCCAGTTGGTTTGTAGGTCCGAAAAAGATTCCCGCGGCATGAACCTGGACAGTTTTAAGTCAACGGGTGTTAACGTATGCTAAGGTATGTATATAGCGTATGCTAATTGGTATTGATTACGTATGTAACTTGATGGTGTAGCGTACGTAAGCATGTACAGAATCGAGATAGTAAGCTATCATTGGACGATAACGTATGCTATGCACAAGGGCTAACATACGTTAAGGTCAGAAAATTATAAATGGGACAGCACCTCAATTCATTTCATTTCGTTTCCTTCACTTGTCTTTCACCTCCCTTCATTTCCAGAGAGTTCCCAGCCACCTAAAACACCTATAGACCATCTATACTTGATCATTAGAGATTGTATACCACTTATACTTGACCATTGAAGTTGAGAAACATCTTGTATTGGCACACTAAGGTATGTTAATGCTATCTCCAACCTTGGATTCATGTTCTTAAGGATGTTATGATCATATTACCGAGAATATTAGGTTCCATAGATGATTTATTCAACCAAACATCATGTTTAGGAAGTTGGGATGATTATGCTTAAGTTACCATTGCTGAGAACATTATAGTTGGAGTCTTGTTACGACAAACAACAAGAGTAGTATTCCGAGATTTATAATCCGTATTGAATGGTGTTTCCATAATGATTGTAGACTAGGTATTGATATCACCTTTGCTAAACGGACTTAGGAAAGAGGAATCATCGAAGGGCATACCATTTCTTATAAGTTGGGTTGGTTAATTAATATTCATGATGAAGTTTGAATGTATAGATGATATTGGTAACAAGTGTATCAACCTTAGATTACCCGAACTACGTAAGAGAATTTGTAATCAAGATTGGAGTATGACATCATGATGATATGCTTATCCTTGAAATTGGAAGATATTGAACATCATTAGATCATTCCTTTTAGCATGAGAAATATGTTTATGTGTATAACGTACGTTAATCATCATGAATTACGTACGTTATACCATCAGGCAAGACAATCGTCTGATCAGAGAAGAAACTGTCAAATGCATGCTTAGCGTGTGCTAGGATTCATAGCTTACGTTCGCTAACGAACGTACGCTACGTTGGGTATGTAACATACGTTATGCAGATCAGGCAGGATACGTTTTGTTGAACTTCCGGCCGTAGTTTGGATTGCTAGATGTCTGTACGTTAATTACTCGACGTAAAATAAACTACATATTACTTCTTATGTTTTAGGTCCGAGTTTTACTATGTGATCGATCGAAGGGGCAACCTTCGAGTGTATTGATATTCGTCGAAGTTTTATCCTTGTCGTCAATTTGAGGCAAGTACCTTGTTTATGTTTTACGTAATGATGTTATACATATTGTCATGCATATGTGTCATTGTTGTATGTCCACCTCGTGTTGGTCCGATGGGATCATCTTGGGATCTATGCTAGCGTGCGCTGGATCATCGGATAGGTTTTCCACCTCGTGTTGGTCCGACGGGGTCATCTTGGGATCTAGGCAGTGAACGCTGGATCATCGGAATTAGCATGTGTATGTTGTGATATCATGCTGTGATTATCATTTGTGTATGATATTTGTGAGTCTTCTCGTAGAAAGAGACTCGTTGGTATTGTTGTTATTTATGTTATTATTCGTGAGACATTGGATAATATGTTGTGGTACTTGTACTAGCATTGTTGTGCTAACCCCTTCGGGGGTGAACATTTGTTTATGTTCAGGATCCAGGAGAGCAGGAAAACAACCATTGGAGCTGCATGACGACGAGGGTGCATGGTGATGTTCCGGACGGATTTAATTGTCAGATGTTTGCGTTGTTTTTAATAAGTACTCGAGTACGTTGTCTTTTGTGATTTTGGATTTGTCTAGGTATTAATGTTCTTTGTTGGACGTTTGTATTTTCAGTACTGGTTCAGAACCGTTGTATTTTATTTCAGTTACTTTCATTTGTTGGTATTTGTTATTGTCTTTTCGTTTCATCAGCCTTGTAAATTCTTACGTAAAGGATTTACGGCGTTGTAATATTCCTGAATATATTGGAGGTGTTACATTAACGAGGCAACGATATATGATTGTAAGCATTAGGGGGAGCTGTAGATTTTTTCAACTTCCGAGATTGATGTAAAGATCACAAGGAAACTGTTATTTATAAAGAAACTTAATCACATGTGGTGCACTCTTTTTTTACCAATGTTCATTTTCTCTAATTGGGTTTTGTTACTTGGCGAAATTTTTAATGAGGCAACGACTACTTGATTGATGTACGAATCAATGGGAGATATAGACTTGAGGGAGAGTCTTACATCCACATCATATGTTATACTCTTTTTCTTTCAAGGATCATTCTTCCCACATGATTTTTATCACTTGGAAAGGTTTTTAACGAGATAACCAGATGTATCAATTTAGGGATCGATGGAATGATCACCTTCGTAGCGCTATGATTTGTGTAATGATCATATGAAAGTACAGACTCAGATGTGTCTAGATGTTGTACTCTTTTTCCTACGATTAAGACATTTTTTCCATTGGATTTTTGCTTGATGAGGTTTTAACGAGGCAACATGACATGTGCTAATAGACTAGGCATAAGGAGGTGTGTTAAAGGAATAATACTGTGTGTCTGAGTCTGTAAGTTATGTGTTTTCCTAGTTAGGGTAGGATTAGGACTGCTACAATATAATCTCTCCCTATATATAGGGGTATC
This sequence comes from Orobanche coerulescens, assembly GCA_033398695.1. Lineage (NCBI taxonomy): Eukaryota > Viridiplantae > Streptophyta > Magnoliopsida > Lamiales > Orobanchaceae > Orobanche > Orobanche coerulescens. The sequence goes on along the minus strand of CM065805.1, from coordinate 209,962,450 downwards.
GTTAATGAGAATACACATCTTTTGCCTTATTTTTTGTCTCAGTTATTTTCCCTTCAATATATCCAAAGTTTTATACATTATTTTTTCATTGTTAAATATGAATATAATTAAGGAACAAAATTAGGGTAATCATACTTAATAGTATCTATAATTTCATACATTCGTTCTTATTTTATATATATATATATATATCACGATATCCGTTTGTATATACAATAAAAAACATACATCATGAAAATGGTACTCAATCACCTCTTATAAATTATATGTACACTTTTAATTTTTGATACATTTTATTAGAAAATATTAAGCTAATCCTACCAAAGAGATAAAAAATAGCATTATGATTAACATCAAAGATACGACAATGCTTTCGACATTTTTGATATTTTTTGCGCTGACAATTGAAGTTCCAAGTATGTATTTGTTGATGGAAATACGACTCTAATTACTTGAAAACTCTTGTATTAGTTGAGCTCCGATCATATCTCATTGTAGTACAAAACCATTGAGATACTCTTCATGATCTGATAGGAAAAACAGTAAATAGTGAAATTGTTATCCATTTGCCATTTACACGGCAAACAGAACTGATAGTTTTTTCGAAACATATAACATTCAAGCCTTATAAAATCACAAGAAGTAATATAATCTTGATACAACATATAGTTGACTACATGAACAAGTATAATAAACCTACAATTTCATTCACGAACTAATATCAAACTCATATTTTAAGACGTGAAAATAATTAAACATGTATTTCACACTTTATGCAAAACTTCATATTCCCACAGTTTTTTGGTATCCATTACTTAAAAAATCGAAATATATTTTACTATGTAGCAACAGGTATTCATTCACATATATTCCGATAAAGAAAAATTACTAAAAGTAATTTTAGGCTTAGTAAGATGAAAGTACCCTAAATTAGAGTCCCGAAATTATACCACAGAATAACTAAAGATGAATCTCTGTATTTCGTTTTATGAACCTCAGATCTGAATGAGAGGCCAGCCATTAGCCGTCCGCCTTGTGCCTAGTCTATCGTTGTATGTCCGACATTATCCATGGATGTTTAGGCGGTTCGAAAAGAAAGGAGGGTATACAACAGAGATGTGCCGCCGGTTACAGTCCATCTCAAGCGTTAGTTTGGATGGTAATAACGGTGATGTCCGAATAAGAAGAAGAAGAAAGGAAGATTGGTCCTGCGATATTTTTTTAGCAGAGGAGATGGTATAATGCAGGAGTTGCCCAGGAAAACAAACTTGCGTAATTATCATTTCTTTAACATCATAAATCATTGGTTTTAATTTCCAATCATGTGCAATTACCTTAGGGCTGTTCTCGGTCCGGTTCGGTCCAAGTATTGTCTTCTCGAGTCTGGACCGTTAAGGTATCGAGTATTACCGATTTCGGGTCCCAACTTCAATACTTGTATTTGGACCGCTAACGTTTCGGGTGAGTATCGGTCCTGGGTATTATCGAACGGTTCTCGAGTATACTTGGACCGCTAACGGCCCTAAATTTACGGTAGGAATATAAAAATTTCTCTTTTGTTTTATTTATGTAAATATGCTGTAAAAGTTGTATGGTTATGTAAAATGCAATTTATTCTATTATTAAACACGTTAACGTGGTTGCAAATCTTCAAGCAGCCCGAGATAAAAATTTATAATGCAATTTCAGGCCCACATTATAATAAGTTTCAACACATCGGCCCAAAACCAAACCAAACCAAAAACTCGCTTGCAATCCATAGAGAGCCCATGCAATTGATATTATAGAGAAATATCGATAACTAAATTGTGGCCTCAGTCCTAGTGGGATGTCTAATGGTAAAATGCATTAATCACACATCGGGAAAATACAAGTCTTGCAATCAATATATAAAGATCCTGAATTACTTCTCTCATTGCCAATTGGTTTTGAGATGGAACTCCAGACTTTAACATGGTATCGGAGCAGGCTTTCACGTGCGAGCCCAACGGCCCACGATGTTGTAGCTCCGCGCCACCCGAGTTAAAAAAAAGTCCACGCCGTAGCGCCCGCATTCACGCGTGAGAGGCGTGTTGAGCGTTAATCTCACAGGAAAATCTGGCGCTCGTAATCAATATATAAAAATCCTGGACTACTCCTCTCATTATCAATTGGTTTTGAGATGGAACTCCAGACTTTAACAAAATGTTGTTACATGGAGGCAGCTTCAAACCCCAGCAATCCCACTAGGTTGGGTGAGTGAGTAACAAAAATATTGTGCCCTCCGCCGCGCACAAGGTCGTGGAACAATCAATCTTGAACTTCTTCATCATGGTCTCAATAAATGATTTCAAACAACACTGCACAAAGACGCGCTTTCCATACTTGAAAATTATTTTTATTCAGTGTGTTGAATCATATATGAGAAACCCCACCTGTGGTTGTAACATTCCATCCAAGCTAAATAACTTAAGCCAAAGGAGATTTGAGACTGGTTTGGAAGAATATGCCACAGTCCCTTCCAAACTTATTTTGAAACCCAACCCGACGCCCACCAATTCAAATCTCTCTATGTTAGCATGTGATTTTACACATATTACGCGTGTTTATTGAGATATATAAATTATGCATAAATATGTGATACTTGCATTGATGAGTTTTAACTTTCATATATTTGGATGATATTATGACGTACGGTTTGTTTTCTAGTAGGATTTTGAGTGCTTTATGCCTTTTTATGGATATAAACGAGAAAGATAGACGTGTGACCTAGGCTAGAAGAATGATAAATTGATACATGACTATGAACAAAGAGTGAAAAAGAGAGCGATTGGACTAATTAACATGTGAGACAATTCAAGTCATGTTATTTGTTATGTACTGTGTCACTGATCGTGTCACTTTCTAATTTCCAACAATTATAATTTTTAGGCACCTGCAGGAACTACGTTGGTCGTGGGTGGAACAAGTAGTAGATGGTATTTAGAGTTTGTGGATGCAACGAAGAATATAAAAAAATACACATTTTAGATGTGGAAAGAGAGAATTGACGAGAGGGATGAGTATGAGGAAGACGCAAATCAGAGAATTCAAGAGCAATCAAGAGATTTATTGTGGTCTAGTTTGCGTGTCTGATCGACCGGATGGGGTATCCCATGAGTAGGGGCATGAATTTATCTCATATTTTTTTTCTTTCTTTTTTCTTTTTTTATTAGTTTTATTTCGTTGAATATTCATTATGCCTGTGTATTTATTTTCATCCACATCCCGCTAAATTTTTCGATTTCCAGACATGAGAGTAGATTAATATGACGCATGGTTTTTTGATAATTTATTGCTACTGTTTGTTGTCTTTTTAAATCCAATTGAAATATTTTGGTTTTGATTCACTTATGATGTGGTATATGGTTCAACTTCTTTGACTACAAAATTTAGAATTTGAGAAATGAGTTAAATTATAGGTCTTGAATATTTGACATAAACAATCTACTGTGTGAGAAATTTGTAATTTTTCGCGAGGATAATTTATCTTATGTACTTTTGGGAGTTATTTATCACACATTAAGTTGAGATGTTATCGTAGGGTAATTCATCTGTATTTTCACTTGATCTTTAGAGAGATATATAGATAAATTTTATGATCATCTCCGGGGATACACAAAAAAAAAAAGATTTAGGGGGCGTATTCGGTTGAAACCGGGAACGAGTTTCAGATATTTTGATAGAATTTGATGGATTTAAAAAAATTTGGGTGTATTTAGTTGATACTTTTAAAAATCAATTAAATTTTTGTGGTATTCAATATAAAATTTTATGAACTTTTTAAAAGTCCATTAAAGTCATGAGGTATTAAATGAAAATTTTTATAAATCTTACAAAATTATGAAGTATTCAAATTTATTTGGGATTCTAAGGATTTTAATGGTCACCCTAGGTACTCATATTCAAGCATAAAGTACAAACATAATTTGTCTTTTAAAATCTTTCGTTCACCCTGAAATTTTGATGAATTTTTATTCGTCACCACCACCCGCCACCAATGCCGCAACCGCCTCTACCACCACCACATCACCGCCTCCACACCATCATTGCTACCGTCCCGTCCCACCATAAACACAATTTTCACCATCACCCCGCCGCCTCTACCACTGTCATTTCTCATAACTCTTTTCCTCTTTTTTTTTGTTTACTTTTACTATAAGAATAATGTAAATGTTTTAGGAACTAGAACATTCCATCTATATATCCTATTACAACCAGCATTAGACAAGATACAAATGAGGGAAGGATATCCTAGAACAGTAAAAAAAATTCTTATAATATTTTTATCTTCTGTTCTTCAACTTTATATGAAAAAAATAATTATTTACAACTTGTAAAAACAACAACTTATAATTAAATATTTTATATCTACTTATTACTTTAATAACTTGATCTAAGTTTTAATCTTTTTAGTATGAGATAGTTTTTTAGTTTTTCTCGTTAAATTATATCAAAGTGTTGTAAAATTTCTATTCGCAATAGCTATTTACTTTTGATGAAAAAATATATTATACATAACTATTTATTGAAAATCACATTAAAACAACTATCTATTAAGATAGAACGCTCATAAATGAATTTCCTGTGGTTACTAATTTTTGAGAAAAATAAAGTCATTAGAAATTCATAAAAATCCATAAAAATCCATGAAAGTCTATAAAATTTTAATTGATTGAAGTCCATTGAAATAAAAAAGAATATATAAAAGTCTATTGAATTCTATTAAAATCTATCAACTCTATCAAGGAAGGGGATCTGGTGCAGTACAGCACCATGCTGTGCTGCACCCCACCGTCGGATCACACACACCCGCACGGGTATGTGTGTGCGCGTGTATGATCCGACGGCGGATCTGGTGCACAGCATGGTGCTGTACTGCACCAGATCCGAACCCTCTATCAAACTCTAAAATTTATCAAATTCCAATAAAATATTAACTAAATACACCTCGTAAAAACTTATTTGATAAAAACCTAATCATTATCTGAAACTATAGTTTTGGCATCCCTCTTATCATCTCGATTTATATCCTTAACGTTCTATTCATGTTGTTTATCTATTTTGTTTTCATCATTAGTTCTAATTAATCACCTCTAAATTTATTATTTTTAAGCATAGTTAACTACTTATGTAACAAATTTTCTTGGTACATATGGAATGATCTTGCTTGTCACCGCCTACAGCCAGGCTTGTCAATGGGCAGTAATATCCGGCCTAGAACCACAAAATGTACATAGGTTCCGGGTACAGAATCGAACCGTTAAGAGTCGGACCGGACTCGGACCATCAAATAAATAAAATAATGATTCGAGTGGGGTAATTACCGATGGGTCTTGTAGGCAGCCCATCCAACTTGGGATCCACGTGGGCACACCAAGACAACAAAACCGACCAAGCAGAACCTGAAGTCGGACCGGGTAAAAAACCCGATCTCCTCCCGGGCTCACAAAAAACCGGACCGGACGACGACGCCAAGGCCGACCCGGTATCCGACCCAGGAGGGCCGAGCAGAGAGAGGACAAAAATGTCCCGATTCAAGATTACGACAAGGCCGACCTGAACGGCGGGAGACCCGAGGACCGACCCCATCGGATAAGCACCCCCGAGAGTCGGCAAGGTAGGCCCGCATGCCAATTAAAGTATGCAATCACGCCCCTTCCCAAGGCGCTCCTTAGAAGCCGCCACGTGTCCTGGGCGTGAATGCAGAATGACAAGTGTTTTGGGGCATATTCCCCAGACATTCGCCAGCTGTCACCTCTCCATTGGCCCAGGTTATCTATATATAGAAGAAATGTACAGTGAAAACAGATCTTTGGATTTCAAGCATTTACAGTAGAGAGAGAAAAAAGAAAGAAAAGAGAAAAGAAAATAAGACTTGTAATTAACAAGCATCCAGATAAACCGGCATAAATCATCCTGCTCGGTTCTACTCTATTAAAAAGGTCATTAATAAAATTTAGTGATCAAACACCTTCCTTTTTGTTATTTTATTTTCTACGTGGCTTCGATTCATTCGTCTTAATCAGCACACGTGACGTTGACCAAACCAGACGTCAACAGATTGGCGCTAGAAGGAGGGCTTGAACCTTCGATAAAAAAGGTAGATATATACCATTCACCGGAGATGTCTCACAACAGTTCGAAAAACCCTCAGCCCGCGACGGAGGAAGAAAACCTCCTTAAAGTGGTCGAGTGCTTTAAACACCCTGCCTTCATCCAGGGCATGGCGGCCCTTATGGCAAGAGTTACAGGAGGCGGGACCCTTCAAAAACCCGAAGATCAGCTCGAGGCAGAATCTCAGACGGCCCGCCCCGCCGCCTCGGGACGAAACAGAAAAAGGACGGCCTCTGGGGCCGCCGGAGAAAGAGCTGAGAGCCACGGCGAAAGCTCACATCCCTCACGGAAAAGTAAGCTTTCGCGCCCCCCATCCGTTTTTGATCGCCTTGGGGCGGGAAGGAAAATCGAGAAGGCAGCGCCGGCTCCTACTGTCCAGAGTCAGAGCCGTAAGGAAGAGAAGGCTCCCCACCCGTCCCTAAATCCAACGCAAATATTACCTCCAACTCCGGGCGATAATTCGAGCGAAATTGAGTTTCTAAAAAAGCGCCTTACGGAGCTCGAAAATAAACAACTCCAGCCATCCCAAAGTTCGGAATGGCTCAACCAGAGAGTCCCTGGCCCCTAGCTGCTCGCGGAACCCCTCCCGAGAAGTTCAAAATTCCTCAAATTCCGCCATATAACGGAGAACAGACCCCAACGCCCATCTTGGGCATTATAATTCTGGATGGATCTCGCACGGGTCTCGGGACGCGCCCGATGCCGAATGTTTTCCTAACTCGGGAGAGAGGGCCCGGAGGTGGTATCGACGCCGCCCCATCATTCGGTTCAAACGTGGCCCACTTTCGCGACGTTCCGATCCCACTTCATGGGGTCCTCAGTGCGAGTCGCCCGCGCTCATCCATTGCTTAGTGGTCCAGGGGCCGAGCGAGTCCCTTAAAGATTATATATCCGTTTCAATAAACGGATATTAGAGACGGAACCTATGTCCGACAATGCGCCGCCATTATTGCCCAAATCCGGCCTTCTCAAAATTCTTTCTTTATTGGACGGCAGCGAATGTCCCACACACCTACCAGGAATTTTTGGAGCGCGCTAGCTCCCACATAGCTGCCGAGGAAGCCATGCCGGCACCAATGCTAGTCATGCCCTCCGATCAGAAAGGATCGTATAAAAAGAAAAAAGAAAGGCGTGACTACAAAGAAGCCCGTCAAGAACCCCGACGGGAAAATAAATCCCCTGTCTCTTCCTCGACAGTCCCGACCACTCAAAGCTATCGTCGGCCCGAGCTCATGGCCAATTTCACAGAAATATATTCCATCGGAGCCGCGGCGATATTCGATCAGATCAAGGACAAAAATCTGCTCCCGGTCCCTCGGCCGATCTACAAAGATCAAAAGGACATGGACCAGACCCGCTTTTGCAAATACCATGAGTCAGCGGGTCACAACACTGAACAGTGCCGAGACCTCGTCGCCGCTTTGATCGCGGTATGCGACGAGACAGGCTTGAGGCGATTTACCCGGAATCCGCCCCGGGATCGCCAGGATAGGGCCGACCCGACGAGATCTAAGAGTGATCGGGTACCTCCAGCCCCCAAATCCCCCCGGAAAATTTTAACCATTATGGGGACCGCTGAGGTCGATGACCATCGATCAAAGCGCCAGAAAAAGGCCTCCATTCGAGAAGCCACCACCTCCTACCAGCGGACCGAACGCCGAGCAGAGGGGTTCCTATCAGTGGCCGAAGAAGCCCCCAAGAACCCCCGGCTGGCGGTTACTTTTGAGGAGGCCAATGCCGACAGCTTGGATCATCCCCATTCAGACGCCCTTGTCATCACCCTGCCTGTAATGGGGATCCCGGTTCATAGGATATTGGTGGACTCCGGGGCCTATGCCAGCATCATCTACCTTCATACCCTTCGTAGGATGAAGGTAGACCAATCCTATGTCCGGCCTTGCAATGAAGATATTCGGGGATTTGCCAACTGCCGCACCTCCCCACTGGGGGAAATCGACCTCGCCTTGGAATTTGGTCAGGGGCCGATCAGAAGGACGATGATCACAACCTTCAAGATCATCGATGTGCACAGTGATTATAATGCCATCATAGGCCGACCAGTGATGTCGAGGCTGAGAGCCACTCAGTCTACATATCACCTGTGCATGAAATTTCCCACCCCGGACGGCGTCGGGGTACATAAAGGGGACCAAAGGGCCGCCCGGGAATGCAACCTCAGCATCCGGGCTCGCGAAATCAACACCGCAGAAGGCATCCCGGAAAACTTGCCAGAAGAAATGGAGACTATCGATTCGAGCGGCGGAAACCATCACTTGAGCAGGGTTTGGCGGTCGAGGCGCACAACCCGAAGGGGAACCGACAGAAAGCGGACCGGGGCGCGAGCCCGGGAAAGAGCCGATCCTAGAAGAAGATCCCGTCAACCTGCGATATCAAAATCCGAAAGGAAAAATTCGCCACGCTGAGCCAACAGAAGAATTGGACCTGGTCGACGTGGGCTCTTCTAATCCAACCCGACGGCTAAGAATCGGCCACAACCTCCAAGAGTCGATCCTCTCCGAGCTAATCTCCCATCTTAGCCAAAACCTGGATGTCTTCGCTTGGACCCATTCGGATATGTCGGGGATTGACCCGGAACTCGCATGCCACCGGCTGAATATCGACCCGGCTCAGCGGTTATTCAGAAAAGAAGGAAAATGGGGTCGGAGCGGCAGAAGGGGCTGGAAGAGGAGGTAGAAAAGCTAATCGATAACGGGTTTATTCGGGAAGCCCAATACCCGACTTGGGTAGCTAACCCGGTCTTGGTAAAAAAGCCGACCGGGCTATGGAGGCTCTGTATTGACTTCTCCAACCTGAACAAAGCCTGCCCGAAAGATAGCTACCCCCTCCCCCATATCGACTACATGGTGGATGCAACGGCAGGGCACGAGCTAATGAGCTTTATCGATGCGTATTCGGGATACAACCAGATCCCAATGCATCCCGCCGATGAGGAAAATACCTCCTTCTACTCGGCCCGCGGCTTATACTGCTACCGGATGATGCCTTTCGGGCTCAAGAATGCCGGCGCGACATATCAACGCCTGGTAAATAAAATGTTCAATAGCTTGATAGGTCATACTATGGAAGTATATGTAGATGACATGTTAGTTAAATCTCTGCGTTCGACCGACCATGTACATGACCTCAATAAAATGTTTGCTATTTTGCGGGAGTATAAGATGAAGTTAAATCCGAAGAAATATTCATTCAGGGTAGGTTCTGGAAAATTCCTCGGCTACATGGTAAGCCAAAGAGGGATTGAAGCCAACCCCGATAAAATTAAGGCAGTAGCCGAGCTTGTTCCTCTAAACTCGGTCAAAAAGGTGCAAAGCCTAACTGACCGCCTAGCCGCACTGAGCCGTTTTATCTCTCGCTCAACGGATAAATGCAAACCTTTCTTTGAGGCGATAAAAAAGAACAAGGATTTTCAATGGACAGAACCTTGCCAAAAAGCCTTCGAAGCTATCAAGAAAGTCCTAGCAGAAGCCCCGACCTTGCAGAGACCGACCCGAGGGGAACTCCTCAGCTTATATCTCGCGGTCTCCGACTCCGCGATCAGCGCCGCTCTGATTCGAACGGATAATGCGGTGCAACATCCGGTTTATTATGTGAGTCAGGCCCTTCATGATGCCGAGCTCAGATATGCCCCAATGGAAAAATTGGCATATGCGCTCATAATGGCATCCCGGAAGTTGAGACCCTACTTTATGGAACATCAGGTAGTCGTCTTAACCAACTATCCATTAAAACAGGTTATGCACCGACCTGATGTTTCCGGCCGGATGGTAAAATGGGTCGTCGAACTCGGACAGTTTGACATAGCTTACGAATCGCGCACTGCTATAAAGGGACAAGCCTTTGCGGACTTCATTGCAGAATTCACGCCCGCGATCGCTCAGGGAGACGACCGATCAGAAGAATGGTCACTCTATGTGGATGGGGCCTCTACCGATGACCGATCGGGTGCAGGAATAGTCCTCGTTAGTCCCGACCAGCGCCTGTTCTGCTCGGCTATTCGCCTGAATTTCCCGACCACCAATAATGAGGCAGAATATGAAGCTCTCTTGGCCGGTCTAGAAATGGCAACCTCCCTCGGCCTTGCCCGCCTCACTATCCTAAGTGATTCTCAATTAGTGGTCAATCATATCAACGGCGAATACGAAGTCAAAGAACCCAAACTGGTTAAGTACCTCAACCTGACACGGAATCGGCTACAAAATTTTTGGGGAACAATACAACATATTCCCAAAACTGAAAATATCCAAGCCGACTCTTTGGCCAAACTCGCATCTAGCTCCGGAGCCAAACACATGGATGAGGTCAGCATAGGGTATCACTCCTCATCAGCACAAATGGCGAAATCGGCGGCGAGCGATTAGAACCACAAGGGTGGATGCAGCCTATAATGCAATACCTTCAAAACGGCATTTTACCCGAGGACCGAGCCCAAGCGAGATCCTTACGAACCCAGGCGGCCCGGTTCACCATCATGGACGGAACTTATATAAAAGAGGATACTCGGTTCCGCTGCTGAAATGCCTGTCCGAGTCAGAAGCAGAATAAGCCCTCAGAGAAGTACACGAGGGTATATGCGGTAATCATTCTGGCGGCCAGGCATTGGCCTATAAATTGATTCGACAAGGCTATTATTGGCCCAACCTCAAAAAAGATGCCATTACGCTCGTGCGGAAGTGCGTCCGGTGTCAAATCTTCGCTCATGAATCCGATCCCGCGAAACCCTCACTTCCGTATATTGCCCCTGGCCGTTCGCCAAGTGGGGGATCGACTTGATCGGCCCTCTACCTAAGGGACGAGGAGGAGTGCAATACGCCATTGTCGCAGTCGATTATTTTACAAAATGAGCAGAGGTCGAGCCTATGGCGCGAACAACGGAGCAGAAGATAGTCGACTTCATATGGAAGTAAATCGTATGTCGGTTCGGGATCCCACAATCTATTGTCTCTGATAATGCCAAACAATTTGACAATAAGAAATTTCGAGCTTTCTGCGACAGCCTCCAAATACGAAATAACTTTTCCACGCCCTACTATCCACAATCCAATGGGCAAGTCGAGGCGGTCAACAAAATCCTGAAACAACACCTCAAGACACGCCTCGAAGAACTGAAGGGTTCTTGGCCCGAGGAGCTCCCCGGGACCTTATGGGCCTATCGAACAATGCATAGATCCGCCACCGGCGAAACGCCTTTCTCACTGGCTTTCGGCTCTGAAGCCGTTATCCCGGTTGAAATCGGGGCACCTGCCTACCGAGTAGCCCACTTTGAAGAGCAGGGTAACGACTTAGCCCTCGAAGTGAATTTGGACCTCCTTGCCGAAAAACGAGCTCAAGCAGAAATGCGAAACGCCATTTACAAAAGGAGGAGTGAAAAATATTACAACTCCAAGGTTTACCCGAGAAGCTTCCAGGTCGGCGACCTAGTCCTTAAAAAGGTGTTGGGCCCGGATCCCGGACCACTCAAGCCCAAATGGGAAGGACCGTATAAAATTAGCGAGGTCCTTCAGAATGGAGCCTACCGGCTGGAATATTTGAACGGCCAAAGATTAACTTACCCGTGGAATGCTATGTATCTAAAGAGGTATTATCAATAAAAACTCACGTCATTCCATTTTTCAATATTGATGCACCTCATAAGACCGGCCCCTCCGGCACTATAAGACCGAGCTCGTCTCGGCACCTCGAATGACCGACTCCTCCGGCACTATAAGACCGAGCTAGTCTCGGCACCTCGAATGATCGGCTCCTCCGGCACTATAAGACCGAGCTAGTCTCGGCACCTCGAATGATCGGCTCCTCCGGCACTATAAGACCGAGCTAGTCTCGGCACCTCATAAGACCGGCTCCTCCGGCACTATAAGACCGAGCTCGTCTCGGCACCTCATAAGACCGGCTCATCCGGCACTATAAGACCGAGCTCGTCTCGGAACAATCATAAGACCGGCTCCTCCGGCACTATAAGACCGAGCTCGTCTCGGCACCTCATAAGACCGGCTCATCCGGCACTATAAGACCGAGCTCGTCTCGGCACAATCATAAGACCGGCTCCTCCGGCACTATAAGACCGAGCTCGTCTCGGCACCTCATAAGACCGGCTCCTCCGGCACTATAAGACCGAGCTCGTCTCGGCACCTCATAAGACCGGCTCCTCCGGCACTATAAGACCGAGCTCGTCTCGGCACAATCAACCAGGAACAAGAAAAGAAAAAAAAAAAGAGCAACCACATACGGCAAGAAGGATTTTATTTAACCCAATCGTTATTACAAATTACCAACAATGACAACAAATCAAGGCGGATGGGCACGCAGGCCGAACATGAAACAAAGCAAAAGAAAGACAAAGGTCGGCACGCAGGCCAAGCAAGAAGCAAAAATCAAGGAAACTACTCGGCCCCGCCATCCTGGCCGGCCGTCTGGAAGGATTGCCCCTCACCTTCGCCATGCGGAGCCTGAGCGGCATCCTCACCCTCAGCAACCTTTGGCTCGTCGGCTCCAGCAATATCAACATGACCCGCAGCCTGGCATCTATCACCCCCGGCTCCCACTCATCCAAAGAGCTCCTCCACGGCCCCCCAATAAAGAACCAATGTTCCTTCCAGCTGTGGATAGTCTCGGGTACCCCCACTAACTCCTTGTGCATAGCATGCCGGGCCGTCAGATAAAACCAGCCCGAGCCGGATCTACCAACCGACCTCCATAGATAGAGGCTGTTGGACTCCTCGAAGCTGGGCTCGGGTCAGCCGTGCTGATTAAAAAGAATAAAAAGGCCCACTACCCGAGCCCAGGAATTCGGATGAATCTGGGGGACAGGAAGGCCCCACTGCCTAAGCCACCGGGAAAAAATCAACGGAAGCGGAAACCGAAGCCCGGCCAGTAGAGAGCGGTAATACACCGCCGTACAACCGACGGGCGGACTGTGGGGCCTCTCCTCGGGATTCGGAACAAACATCCGCACCCTCGCCGGAATTTTAAATCGCAGCCGCCAGGCCGCCAATTGTTCCTCCGTAACGGTACTCGGAATCAAAGTTGAATCCCACTCCGCCTCCACGAAAGGGGATGGACGAGGGCGAGTCCGAGCCACCACCGGCTCGACTCTTTCCTCCGCCTGAGTCTCCCCGACGGCTGTCAGCGGCGCCACCATCTCCACTTCCCCAGATCCCAGTGACTTCGCATCTTCGCCTTCTTCCTCCTCGACGCTCCAATCAACGGGAGCTTCGCCTATCGATAGATCCACCACACCCGTGCGGTCCGGCGACACGGTCAAACCGACCTCTATCTCGCCCCTCATCTCCGACATCTTGAATAGAAAAGAAAAAAGAGGAGGAAAAGCAAGCTTACCGGGAAAGTCTACGTGAAATCGGAAAAAGAAAAATCGCCTACTGAACCGTCGCAAAGTTCGAGAGCGCGTGAACACGCCGTCCAATCTGCCTGTGCCACGCGTCCCCCACATAATGACACTTAAAAGACCAAGGAATCGATTCGACGCGACTCTCGAATAGGCATCTATTCGAAAGATCTTATCCTTCCACAGGCCGGATCGGTCTCAACATGAAATGACTCCAGCCCCGACCAGCTCGGCACGGCCCTGGACTCGGGGCCCCTTGTTGGCAGCCCATCCAACTTGGGATCCACGTGGGCACACCAAGACAACAAAACCGACCGAGCAGAACCTGAAGTCGGACCGGGTAAAAAACCCGATCTCCTCCCGGGCTCACAAAAAACCGGACCGGACGACGACGCCAAGGCCGACCGTGTCCGACCAGAGGCCGAGCAGAGAGGACAAAAATGTCCCGATTCAAGATTACGACAAGGCCGACCTGAACGGCGGGAGACCCGAGGAGCGACCCCATCGGATAAGGACCCCCGAGAGTCGGCAAGGCAGGCCCGCATGCCAATTAAAGCATACAATCACGCCCCTTCCCAAGGCGCTCCTTAGAAGCCGCCACGTGTCCTGGGCGTGAATGCAGACTGACAAGTGTTTTGGGGCATATTCCCCAGACATTCGCCAGCTGTCACCTCTCCATTGGCCCAGGTTATCTATATATAGAAGAAATGTACAGTGAAAGCAGATCTTTGGATTTCAAGCATTTACAGTAGAGAGAGAAAAAAGAAAGAAAAGAGAAAAGAAAATAAGACTTGTAATTAACAAGCATCCAGATAAACCGGCATATATCATCCTGCTCGGTTCTACTCTATTAAAAAGGTCATTAATAAAATTTAGTGATCAAACACCTTCCTTTTTGTTATTTTATTTTCTATGTGGCTTCGATTCATTCTTGTCCTTCAAAGCGTGGCGTTGGCCGGCAGGGCGTCAAGTGCCTAACAAAACCGGACCTGGACCATCAAATAAATAAAATAATGGTTCGGGTGGGGTAATTACCCATGGGTCTAACACAACCCAGAAAAATTAGAATTGAAACACGAGCCATTATCCTTCACCAATTCAAAGCAACTTTTCACAAACCCAGAAAAAATAACCCTACTCGTCGTCGTTCCTCCGCCCTCTGTTGGCACCAGCATCCCTCGTCAGCGCCGTCATCCCTCGTCAGCACCGTCGTCCCTCCGCCCTCTGTTGGCGCCGGCGCCGTTGCCCATTACTCAGGCTGCTCGTGCAATATCAAAGAAGCTCCAATCAAATTACTTGCCCAACCAAGTTCCTCTCTCTCCTCTCTCTCTCTCCACCAAGTTCCTCTCTCTCTCTCTCTCTCCTAAATAAAACAGTAGATCCCACTAGAATTCTTGAGTTTCTGTATCAGGCTGGAAAGCAGGGATTCGCCCCTCACTCCGCATATTGCGTAGGAGATATGCGAGGGTGCGGCGGGGTGCGTACGGGGTGCGCCAGGTGGCGTATCCCCGTATTTTCAAGCAGGGGTGCGGGGGGTGCAGGAGAGGGGTACGGAGGGGTATTGACCGTAATTTTTTGGTCAATTAATTGAAGATATTAAAAAAAAACTGGTTTACCTTAATTGAAGCCCTAGTTTTCCAATTGAAGCTGAATCAACGGCGAATAATTGAAGGCGGGAAGTTGGCGACCCATCGACCCGTCGACGACGACCATCAACGGCGGCTTCGTCTCTTCGATCCGGGTATGCTTCGATCTGTCTTCTCTTCTCCTTCGATCTGTCTTTTATTGGGATTTATTTCGGGCTCCGTTTCGGGCTATTATTTTGTTCGGGTGGGTTTTGTTCGGACAGATTGGTAAGGAAGGTTGAGGTTGTTGGTTCTGGTTTGATTCGAGTGGTTTTGCGAAATTGTGATTTTTTTCTAGTTTTTCTGTACAGTAATTATTCCATCATATAAGAACAGCAGGTTTTTATTTTTATTCTTCGATCTGTCTTTTTCTAAAATTATTCGATCCTTCGTTTTACATCTGGGTATGTAAAATTATTAATTTATTCTATTCATTCCTTAAAATTATTAATTTATTCTGTTCGTTCACTTGATGAGCCGGAGATGGAAGCCATGATTTTTCAAGATGATTAATGTTATAATGTTCAAAGATGTTTATTTTTATGTTTTAAATTTTAAGGATGGTTTGAGTTATGTTTTGCACTATTTGTTATTTTAATAAAACTCTTCACCCTTACTTTCTAATATTTTTTTGTTACATTTAAAATCATATCATATATATATATCGTATCCCCCACACCCGAATTCCCGTATCCCCATACTACGCACCCGCACCCGTGCTTCTTAGGCATCGGGATATCTTGTAATTTGTATATTTCGAATTGTGGAGTATGAGTTTCTTTTGATACAATACTTGAATCGAAAGCTGAATGTTTTTTATGATATATGATTCTGTATTAAAAGTTGGGTCAAGTTAATTATTCCCCATTTCTTTACGATGCAAGTTGTTTTAGGGTTTAACTATATGAGTTAATTATATGAGTTGATCTGGAACAATTAAATATTGAGGGTTTCAAGCGGCAGTGTGGGAGATCAAATCTCGGTGGAAACCTGCGGTTGGATTTGAGGGGGTCCAGCATGGAGCAATCACTTGGGGACGACTCATTGTGTGCGGTAGTTGAGGATATTTAGGAACATGGGAGCCAGATACACATCTCGCGATTTAAATAATAGCAGTACTGTTGGGCCGTGGCTGTTATCCCGAGAATTAGTCAGGTGTAAACTTGAGATCTCGGTATAAAAAAGAAAAATTCATCAAGTTGAGTTGTTATTTGCTTGTTTCTGGCTGAATTTTGAGCTATTTTTTTTTTTTTTTGTTGTTGAATTTGCTAGTAAAATGTCTTTAAGAAGTGAAAGATTTTCGGTCTACAGAACCTATGAAACTCCTATAACAAAATAGTTAAAAATGGGCCATTACAAAAATAAGCAGAAGTTATAAAACTTTAATGGGTCCAAGAATTTTTGCAATAAAAAGCCCATTACAAAATAAAAAAAAATTAATGGGCCGGGTCTGGCTCAGAACTGAAATGAGCAGGTCAGTCCGGATCTGACAGTTACAGTCCGGGCCTTCTACGGGTCTGGAACTAGAACCGGACCTGGAACCTAAATGTTACAAGTTAATGGGCTGTCAACGGTTTCGATCCGGTCCGGACATTACCCGCCCATTGACAAGCCTACCTACAGCTACATCTTATACGTACAGGTAATGTTAAATATTTATGTGAACAAGTATTTTTGTTCAATCACCCCAATCAAACATATTTCCCAATCACCGACTTAATTGTTATTACCTATTTTATGTGAATAGAAATAATGAATCTCACGAACTGTGGCGAAGCCAGGAATTGCCAATGGGGGATTGAGTTGTACGGGGTTTGGGGGCGCCAACCCCTGAGCTGATTTTTTTGGGCCTATGTTTTTCGGTCTAATATTAATCCGAAGAGATGTATAGAGTCTAAACTTCTTTATCTTTTGTTTTAAAGGTAATGGTAGCATAACATTTAGTTCAAAAGTTCATTTTTAGTATGTTTAACTAATAGAAACATGCTTTAGTTCTCTTTAGTTTTTCTTCTATTAACGTTTTTCCCCTCATCTAATTCACTTTCTTCCTCCCTAATTTATTTCTTATTCCCTGTATTATCTTTCGTCTCCCGCAACAAGAGGTCATGGATAAAACTTTACACTAATTACTCAGTGGCGAAGCTCGACGGTTGCACGTAGCTACTTCTTGAACAATTTGATGGATAATAAAAGGAGCTATTTGTACCGCGACGAAGGATGCTTTGCCAAAAATTAATCGACGGTAATATTAAAAAAAAAAAAGTTTCTAATTTGTGTCCGTCCCTGCTCACGAATACACTGGGTTGCTTTGATGAAAACAAGCACAAGCTACTTATACAATTACATCCAATTACTAAGTTTCCAAAACATCGAATAATCTATTTTCTGACTTATTCCCCTTTTCCCGATACTACCATCAATATATTCCATCATTTTTCATCACAATTTTTATATATACACCCTTATCAAGATTAAATTCTAAAGGACCAAAGATAAGACAATGACTTAAAGCTATCAAAAATTAATCACAAAGCTCGACTAACTAGAAAATTATATATCATTTGGTAGGTGAAAAACTTGAATGGCATAAATGCAAAAATCTATCATATTCACAAATAGCATGCACAAAGATAACAAAGCAAGTTCTAAAGTTTTACAACATGAATTGCACATTCAGCGACTAAAACTTACATACAGATAAAAAAATAAACGCGCAGAAACTCATAAGTTCATAAGTTTGTAAATTCAAGAGTTAAACCATTCATTAGATTCCACAAAACCATCGATTGTCTGAAAGTAGTTCTTCGGCGGTCACCTAAAATTCTATGTAATGTTAACATATAAGAGTAAGAGGTAGGGGTGGGCATGGGACGGGATGGGTCGTGATTGGACGAATCCCGTCCCGTCCCGAAAATAAATTACCGGGACGGGACGGGACGGGATTGCGTATTTTGAAATTCATCCCACGTCCGATCCGTTCGGGTTCGGGTCGGGGCAAGACGGGGCGGGATATCCGCACATTTATTGACCTTGTGAGCGTGAAAAAACGAATGAGACAACTATAAATTTTAGAATTATCAAATGAATGAGGTAGAAATTAAAAAAAAAAATCCAAACTAGTCATTTCAAAAAAAAGTGACTCTCAATATCCATTAGAAATTTAAAAAATACTCAACAAAATAGATAGTAACGTAAACACGCACAAAGGACAATGGATCAATAATCCAAATGCTTAGTGCATATTACATCAAAATCAACACGTGAAGATAAAATTCAAATTGAAAGTGCAGAAGATATCAACTTAAAATTGAAAATTTAAAACTGAAACTTTGATGTTTCATACATCATACATCAATTTAGGGTTTACATGTTTAAAAGATATATAAAAAATTGATTATATTAAATATTACGGGGCCAGGCAGGATTGATCGGGGCGGATCCCATCCCGTCCCATTTGAATAGTAACAGAGCGGGACGGGACGGGATGGGATTGCCATTTTAATAAACTATCCCGTCCCGTCCCGCTAGTTTTCGGGACGGGATCGGGACGGGATCGGGATTTCGGGTTCAAGTGCCCAGCCTTAGTAAGAGGTGTGAAGTAAAGCAAGATACCAACAACACTTATTCAACTAATCATAAGAAAACAGTAGATGTGTTAAAACAATAAATCTAACACCAACTATGTGATACGCAATAAAAAATACTAAATTATAAAATAATATTTATCTCTCTATCTCAAAATGAATAAAATAGTATAATGCACGAAAGAAAAAAAAGTAGAATTTCAATAAAATAAAACGGGACTAACTTATAAAACTCTATTAAGGAGAACAAAGATAACAAAGTCAACTAGGTCATCACCTCCAAGGTCTCATCATAACATATGTTATAAGAATAAATGAAAAGTAAACGAATGTATATAACTAGAAACTCCCTAATAAAAGAAAAATAATTAATATAAAGTTGCCATATACTAAGTTGTCTTCTGATCAACGCTAAATTTAACCTCACCAATATATCCTAGATCAATCAAAAAATTTTAAGATGGTGGCATAATTTCTCTTATTCAACCTACTTTCACTACCAAAAAAAATCTTTCGTGGCGACTGAAAAAGCAGTGACGACTATAAAGTGTCGTTGGCTAAACTTCGAACTTTAGCCGACGACTCAGTTTGCCGTCGGCTAAAGTATTTTAGCCAACGACTTGGCGGAGATCGTCGGCTAAATGTCGAAATAGTCGTCGGCTATATTAAAGAGGTTTAGCCGACAACCGAGATAACGTTTGGCCGAAGAAAAAAATTAATATACTTTAGCGACCTAGATCTAGGTGGTCTAAACTCCTTCGAATAAAAAAATAATATTGTAATAGTTTAGCCGACGACCTAGATCTAGGTCATTCTAAACACTTTTTAAAAAGAAAAAAATTAATATACTTTAGTAGACCTAGATCTAGGTGGCTAAACTCCTTCGAGATAAAAAAATAATATTGTAATGGTTTAGCGGCGACCTAGATCGAGGAGCGGATTGAGGGCGGAGAGGAGCTCAGGCGATAATGAAAGGAGGACTCGAGGCGGTTACATGAGAGCGAGCGAGAGGGGCCGAGTCGCGGTTAGAGAGTTTCAGAGGCAGCGGACAGCTGATGGACTATATGATGGCGCCGACTCAGACCATTACTCAGCCGGTGGCAGCACCTGCTCCACCGCCTTCTCTCTTCGGACAGACCCCATCTTCACAGCCTCGTGACGAGGATCTAGGGGATGGTGGTAATCCTTCTACTACTACATTTCGACATTTATATGATTTTGGTAGTGGATTGTAGTTGTGTTGTTGTAGTACTCTTGTATATTTATATTTGTGTTATAATTGTGTAAGTGATTTTGTTGACGCTACTAGTATGTTGATGAAATTAATGTTCTTGAATGTGTTGTGCGTTGTGTTGCATATAATGTTGGCATATTATTGATGGTATTAGTTGAATGTGTTGCGCGTTGATTGTTGTTGATAATGGGAGCTTGTGTATAAAAATTGCGGTCAAAAAATACAGGTTTTGGGATCCCAAAATCAATTAATTTTTTAAAAAGGGTTTTGGACGACCTATAAGGCGGTCGTCGGCTAAAGTAATTTATTTTTTTAGAAAAGGTTTTTAGCGGCGACCTAGAAGGCGGTCGTGGCTAAAATAATTTACTTTTTTTTAAAAAAATGATTTTAGCGACGACGTATAAGGCGGTCGTCGGCTAAACTATATTTTTTTAAAAAAAAGCGATTTTAGCCGACCGTCTCGTTACGGTCGTCGGCTAAACTTTTTTCCCAACGAGGTTTGGCCGACGGCCAGTGTAGTGGTGGTGGCTAAGTTTAAAACTTCGGTAAACGATTGCACAAAGTAAAGTCGGCTAATGGACGAATATCGGCCGATGGTTTTTATGGCAGTGGCGTGATTAGCCAAACGACTTTGGGGTTTAGCCGACCACTTAAGGTCGTCGGCTAAAGTATGATTTTTGGTAGTGTTTTTATATATATATATATATATATATATATATTGCTCAATGATAAATGCATTCACTGCACACTTTCTCATATTCACAGAGTGAATAATTGGTTTCCAAAATAGGAATTAAGAGTATTGCTTTTTTATGGTGGCACACTCGAAAATGTGTAGGAGTTTCATAATAAGAATGAGTAGAGCAAGTGGCCAAAAACACCTATCAGATGTAACCTGTCATCTGAGGACGTTACTTTCCAACCCAGCTCACTTTGTACATACACTGAATTGACATTGACACCTCCATAACATTCCTCAATTCATGCTGATGCTACTTTCTTACTAATTAATCTTGCTTTTCTTTAATATAAATATGGATCTGAACCCATTTAAATATAAAAATATTAATTTTTACTTCAAATTTAACGACTCTTTTCATATCAAAATTATTAGATCTGATATTTACACGAAGGTTTTCGTATCGCTATTTAAATTCGAGTCACCTGCTTTATATGACTCGGATATAATTAGATGACTCGAATAATGGGATGTAATTAGGTGACTTGAATACGTGAGTCAGATGCACTTTAAGTGACTTGGATGTAATTTAAGTGACTCGAATGTGTGACTTGGATATAATTTAGGTGACTCGAATATATGACTCTAATTCAATTTAGACAACTCGAATTCAATTTAGATAACTCGAATATGTCACTCGAATGTATTTTGTGTTAATAAAATAGGTGGCTCAAATGTGTTACTCGAGTAGGTGATTCAAATATCTCCGAGTATAGGTCAAATCTGATAATTTGAGTATTTAAAAAGTTGTTAAACTTGGAACAATAGATAATAATTTTTTATTTGTTGTACATTTTTTTTTTCATTTTCTTTATACTTATATATCTTGCTAAACACATCGGGTTTGACGTATTACCCTATGTATTTACAAAATGGACCATTTACGCTCATGTAAATTAAATGTGCAGATTACACCCCGTATTTTTAAAATGAGCCGATTATCCCTCCTATGTAAATTAAATAAGCACATTACTCCCTTGTATTTTAAAAAAAGGTGCATTTTGCCCACTCAGTTATATAGTGCACAATGAGGTGATTCACAACGTCAAAATAAAATACAAGGGTCAATCTGTAATTTCTTGAATATACAGAAAGATAATGTGCATATTCAATTTTCACAATAGGTGATTATTTTTTAAGAACATGAGGGATAATTAGCCTATTTAATTTATACCGTGTAAATAACTCATTTTTATAAAACACAAGGAGTAATCCGATTAACCCAATCACGTCCACAATCCGAAATACGTAGGAATTATTATTTTTTAATTAGAGAATCTGCTTATATAAAAGTCAAAGTAAACATACAAAGTGTGAGATCAGAAAATTAAATATGAATGCAAGAGAAATTAGGGGGTAAGATGATGATGATGATTATGATCAGAATCAAAGACATAAATATGACCAAGAAGGAAAATCTCCAAATGCAAATTAAAAGTGCACATATGCAGATGGGTCATAGTGTAATATTTGATATGTTTCTATTTTTAGTAATGTTTATTTCTGGCATTTTTCTATTTCCAATGACTCACTTGGTTTTGACATTTTAAAATTATTTTATTCTGCATTTTTTGTCATTCGAACGAACTTTGAAGTAGTTTTTAGTGAATTCATGTAATGTTGTGATTTTATCGTGTTTTCGGTTCGATTCTTATAAATCTTATTTTGAAACTGTAGTTCTGTTGTTCCTATAAGTTCATTAAACAAAATTAGACATGTTGTGAGCTTCAGTATTGTAGTTCAATCTTGAATCGTGATTTTTCAGACGGTTTGGCCATTTTGTAATTTCTCAAAATTTTGGGCATTTGTCTTCATAATTATTTTTCTATAACTTCGGATGGTAGAAATCGCATGTTTGATTAGCGCTTAGACTCGTCTTTGAGAATCGTGTTTTGAGTCTGTTAGGGACTGACCGGATTGTAGCTGTAGGATGTACTTGCTATCTAGAGAGCATGTTATGGCCGTAATCTACAGGCCTTTACAGCCGTAAACTCGTGCTGTTACGGCCGTAAGCTATAACATGTTACGACCGTAACACCCCGCTGTTATATAGCAGCGCCGCAGTGGGCAGTCCTGAAATGCAGATTTTCTGCATTCTTTTTCTTCTCACATGGTGAGCGACTCCTACGCAATTTGTGGGCGATTCTTGGACTTTGACTCTTCCGGCTATCATCCTCCAACATCATCTTTGAGTGTTTGGTGTGGATTAACATATTCAAATCACCCTTTTTATCCTTGATTCGAGGTAAATATCCAAACCCTAAATTTGGGGAGTTTCGCTATTTTCATCCTTTCCTTTCTGAATTATTCATGAAATCATGATGTGTATGAATGATCTATCCCTTATACATGTTTCCCCTACGAATTTATGGTATAGTTTCTGAATTTTGTGAAAAATCGAGAGGGTTTGATGATGATCTGCCCTCTATATGTTGGATTACTGAATTACATGAATCATATGCGGGGTTTAGGGCGTACTTCATTCGAATTCATTTGTGTGGTTATTGATAGTTGCTTTACGGATCGTTTAGGTCTACATTCTTTGATTCCTCCCAACCACGATCGATTACTGTCCCATAATTCTTCGTCATGTCTCAAAGGCAAGTATTTCTTATGAACCTACATACTTAGTGTCAAAAGTAATGGACATGTGATATGTGTATTTATGTTCACTTCGGGAGGGTCCGACCGGGGCTTGGGGGAGTCGGTAACCTCTGGTCTGGACCACGAATTGTCGGGTTAACCACTTCGAGAGGGTTCGACGGGGCCTCGAGGGAATCAGTGATCTCTGGCCTGATCCATGGTTAATCATGTGCTTGATTTTGTGATGATGATATTGTTAATAATTGTATTTTCCGAAATTATTATCTTGGCTTTCAAAACTTCCGTGCATGTACTTGAATGTGTAAGTTGTATTGGTTCATGTGTATTTATTTGCACTAGCGATTCAAAGCTAACTCCATTTGGGAGAAATTCGTTTTATGAATTTCAGGTTATGAGCGTGCAGACGAGCAGGTACCGGGGCAGTACGGTGATTAGGGTCAAGCGTGAGACTATGCTGGAGTGTCTTTTACTATTATTACATTTTCTGTCGTCTTGTCGTATTCTCATTTTGTGTAGATAGTATTCGAGTACTTTAGGAGTTTTATTTTGGAAGTTTGATGTTTGGGAATTTATGCCTTTGGAGTTGGATGTTTATATTTGGAGTATTTATCGATTGAACATGGTGAATGACTATGTTTTCGTCGTTAATGGTGTGTGGCTTTTTGTCAATCCAAAAAGGATTGATCTATGTTATGTAGATTAAATAATATGGTGGGTCTCAAAGTAGAAATTCACGATATTGTGACATACCTTAAATATCTCGCGGTATCACACACGATCAGCAAATTATAGAGAGTGAAGGGCCATTTTGGGAAAATGTAGGTCTTTCTGTGACCCAAGGCCAAGACTGATTTCCGCATGAGGTCGGCCTGCTAAGTGCTAACATTGAATTTCAAAATGAAAATTAAAAAAACAAATATAAAAAGTAAACTCCAATAGAATCAAACTAAAACATAAAAAAATCTAAACCTGAAAGCGGACATTATAGTTCAAATGGCACCATTCATCTTTTTTATAAGGATCTCGATATATGCTTTGAATCTTATAGCTGTCACTTATTTAATTACTAGAGATTAGTCGTGTCATAATGATATGGCAACGGTGATAGTTTTAAATTAAAATAATTAAATTATCAGATTACTTATTAGAAAAAACTATATTGATTTCTAAATTTTTATCGGCAGTCGACGAGCTTACCATTTAAAAAAAAGAAAAATAATTAAGTACCGCCGGTAAGTAAGTCGGTAGGCCTATTCTAGTAATCAAAAACTGTGTTTACCTATTCTAAGTAACATCACTCTTGTTCACCTTAATTGACCAAAACACCCTTATCAAATGGTCCATTTTTTCTTTTCCTTTTTTGCCCAGTATTTATTTCTCTCTCACATAGGCACCTTACGACCATCATCGTCTGGGAAGACTCGAAGAGGAAACAAAATCAATGAAATGAGTGTTGGAAATTGCAAGGGCGGAACTCCTGGTGTAACGTAACACCCCAATTCTGAATTTGGATTATTATAGTGCCGTACTCTTTCACCAAGATTTGCCAGGATATAAAACATGATGCTAAATTAATACACCACCAATACAACGATAATGAAATATTATATGCTTGTTTCGGTAATTATTATTCTCGTGATTTGTCTTACCTAATACTGATTGTAGAAAGATACATAGATGGAAGATTCTACATTCTTCTAGAGGAAGTAGGATCCTATTAGATATCTTACATTATCTACGAATCCTATGTATGGAAGGACTCTCATTGTAATGCCTATATAAAGCTCCATCTATCAGTGTTATGAATACAACTGATTGACTCGTATTTACAGTTTTCTTACTTTCTCCTGAAATACGTTATCAGCACGTAGTCTACCAACAGAGCAAGAAAATTTTTCTCCATCCAAAACAA
This sequence comes from Orobanche coerulescens, assembly GCA_033398695.1. Taxonomy (NCBI): domain Eukaryota; kingdom Viridiplantae; phylum Streptophyta; class Magnoliopsida; order Lamiales; family Orobanchaceae; genus Orobanche; species Orobanche coerulescens. Next base: position 209,937,257 of record CM065805.1, on the reverse strand, counting down.
AAAAATTCTGAAAATTCCGAGGAAAAAAAACAACGAAAACTGTTTTTTCTGAAAACCCTAGATCGGCCAACCCCGTGCAGCAACCCACCGGCCGGCCATCTTCCTCACGGACCCTAGATCGGACAACCCTGTGCCACCCGCGACCAGTCCGCAATCTCGCCGCTCAAGGATGAAATCAGATCCTCCGTCCGCCGTCTCAAATCACCCTTCCTCCGCCATTGCTGGAATCAGATCCATAGCAGCAGCCCTTAGCCGCGCGACTTCCGTTCGCAAAGTCTGTCGCCAGCGCACCACTCCAATCGATCCGATTCGCATGCCGATGTCCATGACCGCTCCGATCATCTTCATCGGTCCCGATTTTAAAGCTGATATAGCCCGACCCGTCTGTAGATCCCGCCTGTCCAGGACTCCTACGAGAAAAAAAGGAGCAGAAAATCGAAAAAAATGAGAAACGAGAATTTTCGCGCATAAATTTTCTACACAGCGCAATCGTACCAAAATTATATTTTCCGATTCGTTAACCGTCGGATCGGTGTGAAATTTTTACATAAACTTCCCAACACAAATGTCTATATATTCAATGGTGGAGATCAGATTCTGAGTAATATTGATTACTGTATCTGTCACTGAACAGAAGCAGATTTTTACGAAGAAATTTGGAGATCCGACCTCACCCAATACCAGCTGCTGCACCATCGTGCCCGAGTCCTTTTTTGGCCGATTATCGAGCCCAATAGCCCTTTTCGGGCGTTTCTCAATTTTCTTTTTTCCTAATTAATGATTCATTTATCATTAACCGGTATGATTATGAATCTAATTGTATTTATGCTTTACGTGCATATAGGAAAATATGTTGCTCATGATGATGTGCACGCTATGTAGAGAAGCCATATTTATTATCCCGTTCAAGGATCAAAGCAAATATAGCACTGAGTACCCACGTAAGATTTTATTAAAGTTCCTTTTTTTTTCAATTCCTCTCTTTTGGGATATTTTTTAATTGTGTATTTGGGTTCTTTATCTCCCACGCTACTTTACGGTGGATGAGACTATGAGAGGTGGTATCACTATCATATGTTGAAGTAAACTGTGTGACGTTCCTGGGGAGTCACGGATAATTGTTGAAAGTCGATATTTGTGGTTGTTGCATACACCACATTTTGGGTGCGATTTGACGACGTCGTTTTTCAATTTTAAACCAACAATTGAAAAAAAATGAATATTGTTGGTAACGGTAAAGTTATGACTTGTTCATGATTAGTCACGAAATTGTGACGTACAAATAGGACAAACATCGATTGTGATGAATATGTCGTGGTTAAAATCGATTTGTGATGTATTTTGTCACGTTGAATTGAGGGACCACCACGTTGGTCTTGACCCAATCTCATACTTGGAAAACTCCATTTTTCATTCTATTAAAATAAAATATTACATGTGGGTGTAGTCATGCACTGTCTCCTTGCAATATGATATGAAAGAATGTACGAATAACTCTCATGAATTTTAACATGTAAAGCAATGGCATATTGCGGTAAATACATGAATTCGTTGACCTCGATTATAGTTCGTGTGACTATAGGTCCGAATACTTTTCCAAGTATTTGTAAAGGCATGCGCCTTACACATTTGACAATGTTTAGTCGATCTTATTAGACGGTCAAGACGAGTTGGTTATGGTATATTCATTATGTCTCATGGTTCAAAATGCTTAATTATGATGCACCGCGTTGCATCCACATAACATGGCTATTATGACGTATACTTACAAATTGAGAATTAAAATTCTTGGTTGATTTGATGCACTTTGGTGGATTTTGCCTATCATGACTAAGCGCATCCTCCTTGGTATTCGTTTATGCTTTGAAAGTTCAAACGGAATAAGTGGTTTTTAAACAGCCTTAGCTGTACCGACATTCCTACTTTCTCTGCAAGTCTACCAAGTTGGAGTTACCAAAAGGATCATTAGTAGAGGTAAGAAATCGAACACCCTAATGCCTTTAAACGCACATATGGCTGTCATTGCCATGTTTTTGCATCAACACTTATGCCATTGGATATGGTCTCAACCTTGTTTTCTCACTAAACTTGGGAAATACTAAAGCAGCCAATTAAAAGATGCACTGTGATCTGAGTTTAATGATACGTGTGATGCACAACCTATAGATAGAAAGATACGAAAGTCTAGTTTCCAGAACATCTGAATGTTCGTCCATATCCTTCCTAACAAGGGAGTTACTGCTGTTTTAGTGAACAAATGTCAAGCTGCACGAAATTTTATTTTCCAGCGATTGTGCTAACTTGTGTCTCAACCAACTTGGTTTCCATCTTGAATTTGCAAGTGGTCTTATGACACATATTTTCAACATATTTTTGGCCTAATTTGCCATAGATGATGTAATTTTTGGTATGCATTGTACGCTAAAATATCATCTTTCAAATATTGAAAAATAGTTTCCCTGGGGAAGCCCAAAATACGCACCCTTATAAGAAGGTCGAGCGTATGCATGTTAGTTTTACACCATGCTTGTGTCGTAATCTTTCCCTTAGGCATATAATCTTGCCATGTTATGCACTCAATATGATAGATCGTTTTAATCGTATCAGGTATAAAATCTCTATGTTGTTGGAATGTTCGCTGTGCTCATGTTTATAAAATTTTGCAAGCGAAATTGAGTGTGTATTAAGCTATTTCCAAGTAACACAATATTTTTGAATTTCGTGTTATAAATCCATTATGACTATGATGACTAGGTCACAATTAATGAGTGGTACAATGCTCAAGTTGTTGAATGCCGAATGGCATTTTCTAGTCACATATGTTCCATAACAATTGAACCATGTTATGACTCGATGATATATATGCCAAAGTGTATCACTCATAGCATCTCATTGTGATTTGTGAGAAATACAATCTTATGCATCACTTGTATTGGATATGTGAAAAGAAAAAATATTCATAAGTCAATACGGTCCCGTTTGCATCAGTTTTTGTAACCAGGAGATGTATTGGGATATTGAGACATTTAGGCTTTAATAGTCCGGAGTTTAGACATTGATGATTCATATACCACGATATTGCCATGGACATCATTTTTTCTTTGAACAAAGAAGCTAGCTGAATCAAAAATACCAAAGTACGTTGGTGGAGTCATGAGCAGGGCTCATGACCGATGATGATATGTATGCTATACGTGTCTTGTTTTCATAAGCATATGTGACGCCAAAGACCCCCCAATGATCCTTCTTAGCCATGTTCATTGATTAAAGCCTATTATTTGGCACGATTAGGAGATGACACCCTCCTATGCTAAAGAGGATAATGTAGCAACTCGCATAAGCATGGTGTTGAGTCCTCTCTTTTCACCGAGTCCTTATACATACATGATCATAAGTATTAGCCTGGGTGGCTTATGATGCTATGATGGTGTTCACAAATGGTCGTACTCAAGTGATAACATTTATATGTTATGTGGTTTCTTTGACAATGATTGATAAGTTGATGAAACTCGAGTTTATGGTTGTCCAACTTGCGGACCAGTCATTTTAACTACTTCCAATCTAGCTACAAGATATTACAGGACTCTAATATAATGTCCCAACTAGTGACTGAAATATTTAACTGGAAACCGCTTCCAATCTACTGAGTCTAATTAGAAATTATACTCACACCACTGAAGCTACATGATCACAGAAAAGCAGGAGATCGAATCAATTGGACTTAGAGTCTAGAAGTGTAAAAGGATAAATTTGTCCTTATAAGTGTAAATAGGATGAAACGGTCATACAGACACACCAGATAGTTCAAGTGTGTCGGCGGCCCGCACGACTGCACGAGCTCGGGCCAGGAAGAGTCGAGCTGATCCACCTAACACAACCCATGACGGGCCAAGGGCCCGCTGGCGGACTAGTCCCTTAATTATGATCGGGTCAGTGGCATAAAGTCCATGTTGGACTTGCACGTTCTTTCCATGTGTATTTTCAGTTATCATGGCCTATAAATAACCTACACAAACATGTATGTTATTAGAAGTAAAACACAATCATCCTAACCGTAATTCACAAATATCGGCCGAGAAAGGGAGACAAGATCGAGCTTGGAGTTCATTTTCTTGGCCCGGTGTTCTAAATTAACAGCTCAATGCGATTCGAGATCTGTTGTGTAGATACTCGTAAAGGGGCGAAAGTTGGAGTCTTAAAGCAAATTGCACAAGAATGGTAGCAAGATATCCACAAGTGTCAAATGTATATATATTCATCTACTCATATATATTCGGTTAGATTAGATTCAAATATAATATGTGTATATAATCCTTCTAATTGTGATATTTCATACCAACTTAATTTGATTAAAATCTTACAATTGCCCTTCACAATGCCAAGCATTTAATATGGTACGTATACATTTTTTTATCATCTAGCAATAGACACTCTCTTAACATTTTTCTATTGAAAATCATCATTATCCCTTTGCCCGTTTCCCCAGTACAAGTTACAGTCCAAATAAATATAGTTCACCTCTCGGATAATACAGAAATTTAATAGAAATTGATACATTACATAGTGCTTATATATCGAATGTTTATTAATGTATGTATATATTAACTGTTTGTTAGAGATGTTAATGGGGCGGGACGGATGCGGATGATGGTACCCCCATTTCCATCCCCGCTTAAAAAATTCATACCTGTCCCCGCCCATCATTCATGCCGGCTATGAAATTTAAATCCATTTCCGCCCCAACGAGTATAAAACAAAAACCATCGTCCATCACTTATGTGATTCTCCATCCCCATTTTATACATACCTTACCCATCTCATGATCCACATGTCGTATTAGATAAAAAAATTATAATTATGCAAATCCTATATGTTTGATAAAATAAAAATAAAAAATCACTTAAATATAGTTTAGATAAATTTACACATGAAAATAATATCTATTATATTTTCAAAATATTCAATTACATCTTATATGTCATAAAATATATGAAATGAGTGAATATAAAATGGAGTTAATTGAGACGGGGATAGGGCGGGCCGGGAATGGGGAGGGCACAACCTAAAATCCATGCCCGCCCCACCATTCATGACGTGTACGATTTTCGTCTCATGCCTGCTCCACCACCCACCAAGCCTACCTCCATCCCCACCTAACTGGAGCGAATACGGGGCGGGTCTCCATCAAAACCCGCCCCACTGACGTCCCTAGTGTTTGTATGCCTAATATTTTGTTGGAATCGTTAATGATTTTAATTTTATTCTGCAAAATTAAATATCATAGGATCGATCAACGTTCCGAGTAGATGATCGTGGTATATTCACTTTCTCTAAACCGATTCCCGGTGAGTGAGAAATGGTGAATTAAAATTTGTCGCTTAATTGTGAAAAAATGAGGGATGGCTATCCCACATTGAATAATGAGCTATCATTGTTCAAGTATATACGGAGTTACCATTATTCATGTAATAATTAATGGCACATGTGTATGTGATTAAAGCCCACACGCGCGCGCCGCCGCCCGCTCGCCTCGGCCGCGGTCGCGAGCCGTGGACCTTGGATCTTGGATTTTGGCAATTTGGGCTTGCTTAAAGAATTTTTTGGACTAACTCAACAATGTTGTTGGGCTCGTATGTGCACATAAGGATGTCCATGTACATCCCTCAAGCGGTTAAGGAACTGAATACAGTCCAGGTGCATCCTGACAGTTCAAATTCAGCCAAAAAACGGGCAGTAACCTCCCAGGTGTAATGAGGAGGAGTTAAGGTTGCATTTGAATTGTGTAACTCCAGTGTTCAATGTGTTGTGCGGCGATTTATACGCCTCAATGGCGATCGGCATAATGGTCAGGAGCCAACCAAAGAAGACAGATGCTGGGCAAGCGTCTAGCGGTCGACGTCTAAAGCGATCGTCTTTTGGTATCTGGCGATCGCCCCTAATGTCCGATTGGAGACGATCGTCCCATGCCACGTGTGAATCCGACACCCGTCAAAGTCTGCGGATACCGAATCTCGGGCGAAGACCCACGTGCAGATCCGCAAAAGGCGCCGCAAGAACGGGCCCTACTCCAGCCCATCAGCAGCTGTCAGTGATAAGAACGGCCTCACCAACCGACAGACCCGCCGAAAGGACCTAAGGTGGGACCGCCCAGGACAGAAGAGGCACATGTCGCCTCCTCATTGGTTCGCGCATCTAGCTGCCAGCAGCAGCTGCGGACTTTAAGGAAACAGTCCCACATGCTAGGACGATCGCTCGCCTTATTTTAATACAGGAAACGGCGGTCGCCCGCGGCGAAGAGGGACATCCCAGCAGGCCTTTCTCCTATAAATAGGAGGCCTCCAGCATTGACAGCGGACGGTCAGAACGTTAACACAGTAACAGTTGACAACGTGAAACACATAACACTGAAAGTAAACAATACAGAGAACTCTCCATCTTTGTAACAAGAACTCACAGAGCTTCAACTCTGGTTCTTCCGGCAATCTTCAGCACTCGATTGCTAAGATAACTAGAGTCTTTACACTCATTTTAATTGTACTCTAACATTAATATCTGTACTCACCAGTATTCATATTAATAACATCTCGCGAGAGCATTCAAGCCCGGGACTAACAACCCCGACAAATCTTGTGTTATTTATTTCCTTACGGACGTGCTCTCGCATTTTGTTTGTTACTCGTACATTCCAGTATATCATCTCCGGATAATATTTTGGGTAACAACAATTGGCGCTAGAAGGAGGGCTATCTTAACCTTCATTTTTTATTCCGACCGTCTCGAAGAACACTCACTGTTCTCCGGGGCATATACTTGAAGAAACAGTCACTGTTCTTCAAAGAAAAACCTCCAGAATCATGACGTCTGCCACGACCTCGAAAAGGGCCACCCTACAATCTGTCGGACACCTTATTCCGGCCCAGACTGAGTCCCAACCTACGGCGGAGGGCGACCGCGGCGACGCCAGACTCTCACTCCCGCCCCCGAGGGACGGCCCCAGCCTCTCACTCGATCAGTTCCAAAAGGCGGAACAGATCGATGAGGCTATGGCCATCCTCGGGGAGCGACGGAGAGCATGCGACTCGCCCACCATTACTCCATCAGCCATCCGCCGTGCGGGCAAGCGGAAGCTCAAGGGGCAATATGTCGAGAAATCGTCAGAAAGCACCGAGCCGCAGGAAAAGGCGCTCGTAAGGCGGGACGATTCTGTCTTTAGCCGTCTAGGGAGTGATCCCTCATGGCGACCCAGGTATTCGGGCCCAGCCGTGAGACGTCGGAGTCCGAATCCGTCACCAGGAGTTCGGCATACCCAACTCCCAGAAGACAGGCCGGCCGACGGGCTCCCACTCACCCAAGAATTGACCTCGGTGGCGGAGAACTCGTCACCTACCATGGGGCCAGGAGATCGGTACATGATCGCCTCGGCTCCCGCTCCGAGAGACAATCCGCGAGCAGTCAGGCTACGGCGATGGCCGCAATGCAGCGCCAGCTCGACGAAATGAAGGTGCTCATAGAAACTGGGGCAGGCGCCAAGAGATCGATCGCCGGACCAAGTGAGCCGCTCGCGGTCCAGATCGAGCTCGCCCCCGTATAACCAAAGATCGCTCCTCCTCAAACACCTCTATATGAGGGGAGGTCATATCCTGAGGCCCACTTGAGCAAGTTTCAGATTTACATGACCGAATATGGGGCATCGGACGCGATGAAGTGCCGAATGTTCCCATTGACATTGGGCGACCTTGCCCATAGGTGGTACATCTCACTGCCACCACGCTAAATCAATTGTTTTGAGAAGCTGGCGATCGACTTCACGTCGTATTTTCAGCCAAATTCGCTCGGCCAGAAGGCCCCCACCGCATGATGAAGATCAGGCAGGGGAAGGACAAGCCCGACGAAGACTACATCGATCGGGTGGATGAAATAGTCCTCACCGACGAGCTCATTAGCGATGAGCTCGCTCTCTACTCGGTCCTAGGGGGATTCTATGGCCATTCAACCATGTTCAGGCACCTCACGAAGGACATCCCCTCGATCTACGCGATCTTCCGCGTCAGGGCCGCCGAATTTCTGGCTAGGCAGAGGATGTTCACCCTCCGCTTAGGCGAGGTATCTACCGGAGAAGGGAAGGCGCCATCCCACGTCCCAAAGAAGGTGGTCGCCAAGCCTAGAAAAGCGGTCGCAAAGCCGCCCGGTGAGTTCAAGGCCTTCGAGGATGTGGAAGTTCACCTCCTCCGCAATCTCAATCTGTCTCCGGCCCACATTTTCAACGCCATCAAGGGGCGCGAGTGGCTTAGCAAGCCAAAGCCGGTGAGGGACAATGGTCATCTAGACCGCAACAAATTTTGTGCCTACCACAAGAGTCCCGACCACAACACCAGCCAGTGCCGCGACCTCCTCAGACAACTCTGGAGACTGTTTGAGGAAGGCAAGTTGGATAACTTGGTTACTAAGCCAGAACCCCGGACAGAAAGGACCGGGGGGCGTGATCGCCGATATAGCGACGTAATCCCTCCCAATCCGGTCGCCAGGATCGATCAGAATGATCCGGAGTACTCATACGAATCAATCCCTCCGATCAACCCCGGCGGCCGGATCAATATGCTTCAGTCGGGATGTGGAAACCTCGGAGGCCTTTCCCCGGTTTCCACCATGTCGAATAGAAAGTGGAAGGCCGAGTTGAGGGCGTTCGCCGGGGTCCATGTCATGATGCCCCCATAGCCGACCATCTCCAGAGACGCGCTCATCACCTTCTCCAACAAGGATAGGGATGGAGTGCAGTGCCCCAAAGAGGATGCATTGGTAATCTCTGCATGTATCCTTGGGAAAATGGTCGACCGCGTGCTGGTTGACAATGGGAGCTTTTGCAATATCATATTCAGATCTGCTCTGGACCAGCTCAGCAACCTGACCAAGTTCATCAAGCGATTTGATACCGCGCTTCAAGGTTTCAGCGACAACACGGTCCAAGCCTATGGAAGGATCAAGCTCTCTGTCGAGCTAATATGCTATTACGATCCCAAGGTTAGGATCACTAGGAACCTCAATTTTGTAATCATAGATAGGCCCAGCATCTATAATGGGTTCCTAGGTCGCCCCTTTCTAGAGATCTTCGAGGCGGTCGCCTTTTCTTTCTTTCACTGTATCAAGTTCCCCACTGCCGATGGGACGGTCGGTACTGTAAAAGGAGACCAACTAATGGCAAAGAAATGTTTGAATTACTCCTGTGTCGTAACTTCCTCTTTAAACACTTCCCGTACAATCTATAACATTGAGTCGATCGACATTCAACCAATGGAGATCGACGGACCAAGCACCTCATACCTGCCCGACTCAGAGGACGGCATCTCACATCGATTGACGGACGACATCGAGCCAAGGATCGGTTTCGAGCCAAGCCTTGACATTGATCCAAGGATCGAGTCCGGAAATTGTTCCAAACGAGAAACGACCGTCCCCATTGAAGAGTTCGAAAGTATAACGATAGATCCAGCTCGCCCGGAGCGGGAAGTGCAGATCGGCACAAGCGTCGGTCTCGAGTTAAAGGACGACCTGATCAGTTTACTACGTAAGAACATTGGAGTCTTTGACTGGTCGCATCAAGATATGGTCGGCATTAGTCCTGAACACGCTTGCCACTATCTAAAGATCGACCCGACAAGGAAGCCTGTTCACCAGAAACATAGGAAATTCGGTCCTGAGAAGTATGCTGCGCTCGACGCAGAAGTCAAAAAGCTACTCGACAACAAACTAATCAGAGTAGCTACCGACGAGACACATTGGGTAGCCAATGCGGTGCTCATCAAAAAAGCAAGCAACTCCTGGAGGTTATGCATCAACTTCACCGACCTCAACGCGGCATATCCAAAAGACCACTTTCCGATGCCTCATATTGACCACTTGGTCGATAGCACGACAGGTTGCGAAATGATGTCGTTCATGGACGCCTTCGCCGGGTACCATCAAATCCCAATGGCTGAGAAAGACATAAAATACACATCGTTCCACACGGAAAAAGACGTGTACTTTTGGGTTCGAATGCCGTTCAGTCTGAAGAATGCGGGGGCGACCTACCAACGGCTAGTCAACGGGATGTTCGCCAACCAGATCGGCAAGACCATGGAGGTTTACATTGACGACATCGTAGTCAAGAGCCTCAAAAAGGAAGATCACCTCAACGACCTTTCCGAGACGTTTGCCATCCTCGAGAAGTTCAACATGAAACTGAATCCCAAGAAATGCAACTTCGGGGTAAGCTCCGGAAAGTTCCTGGGACACATCGTGAGACAAAGGGGAATCGAGGCGAACCCCACCAAGATCCAGGCGATCCTCGACATGCAGGAACCACGAAATGTCAAACAGGTGCAACGCCTCACGGGATGTCTAGCCGCCCTTAACCGTTTCATTTCTCGGCTCGGAGACAAGCAAGCCATTCTTCGCCACCATTAAGAATAAGAAATTTGCATGGACGAAGGAAAGCCACATAGCGTTCGCCAAAATCAAGGAGTACTTGTCTAATTCCCAAATCTTGGCGAAGCCAATCCCCGGCGAAAAGTTATTCCTCTACCTAGCGGCCTCGGAGGTCGCGCTAAGCGCTGTATTAGTGCGAGCAGCGAGGCAAGCCTACTTGCCGATCTACTTTGTTAGTCAAGCGCTCCATGACGCGGAAACGCGTTACACGCCTATGGAGAAGATCGCCTACGCATTAGTCATGAGTGTTCGCAAGCTGAGGGCCTACTTCTTCGAACACCAAGTGGAGGTTCTGACGACTCTCCCTCTAAGGCAAGTTCTGCACCGGCCAGACACCAACGGGCGACTCCTCAAGTGGTCACTGGAGATCGCCCAATACGGTATTACGTACGCTCCTCGCACGGCAATCAAAGGCCAAGCTCTGGCGGACTTCGTGGTGGAATTAACGTTCCCGCCCAATTCGACCCAGGTCGGCCGTCCTGCTTCGAAATTGTACGTAGATGGCTCGGCAACCAACTCGCGAGCAGGGGCAGGGATTGTCCTCATCATCCCCGATGGCCAAAGTTTCACAAATGATGTGCGTTTCGGGTTCCGTGCGACCAACAATGAAGCTGAGTACGAAGCCTTGGTAGGCGGGCTCGATCTAGCACTCGCCCTGGACGTTCGACGCCTCCACATCTTCATGGACTCCCTCTTGGTCGCGAACCAAGTCAAGGGGGAATATGAGGCGCGCGGCGAACAAATGATCAAATACCAAGAATTGGTCGCCGAAATATGCACAAAGTTTGAAGAAGTGCTGATCGAACAAGTCCCAAGAGAGCACAACTCCCAGGCCGATGCCCTATCCAAACTAGCATCGTCAGATGGGGCGACAGACTTCTCTAACATCCAAATCACGAAGTCAGCAAAGCCGGCGATCGACAGGAGCCTGATCACCACAGTTGCCATCGCCGAAGAGAACTGTATGACTCCGTTCATCAAATACTTGAAGGACGGAACGGTCCCTGCCGATCGTATCGAAGCTCGCCAGCTTCAGCTCCGTGCAACCAGATACACCCTATTGGACGATCGGATTTACAAACGAGCTTTCAGCCTTCCTCTCCTCAAGTGCATTACTCCGGAGGAAGGCCCACTCGTTTTAGCCGAGATCCATGATGGGGTCTGTGTAAATCATGCTGGAGGACAAGCTCTCATCCACAAGACGACCAGGCAAGGTTTTTTCTGGCCTACACTACAAAAAGATGCGATCGCTTATGCCCGATCGTGTCACAGGTGTCAAGTGATGGGCCCGAACATCAAGCTCTCCCACGAATAGCTCACTTCTATGTACAGTCCATGGCCGTTCGCCCAATGGGGCATCGACCTCATCGGTCCTTTGCCGACGGCGCCAGGGGGATGTAAATTTGCCATCGTGGAGGTCGATTATTTCACGAAATGGGCGGAAGCCGAGCCACTCAAAAAGATCGGCCAAGAACAAGTAATCAAGTTCATTTGGAAGAACATCATATGCCGGTTCGGTCTACCCCAAGCTATCATCTCCGACAACGGAAAACAGTTCACGGTTTGGAAGTCATGCAATTCTGCGAGAAATGGGGAATCAAAAAGTTGTTCTCAGCCCCTTACCACCCTCAGACGAACGGGCAGGTAGAGGCTGTAAACAAGATCCTCAAACACACGATCAAAGCAAGACTCGAATACAAACAAGGACGATGGGCGAGCGAGCTCCCGGATGTTTTGTGGTCCTACCGAACTACGACCCAAAACTCAACCGGCGAAACCCCGTTCGCCCTCGCCTTCGGAACAGAAGCAGTGATCCCTTCGGAGATCGCCGTCCTCAGCCACCGAACTGAACAGAAAGTGACGACGGACAATGATGTAGCCCGACGGATCGACTTGGATATGCTCGAAGAACGACAACTGACCTCGGAAATGAAGAACACGATACACAAAAGGAAATCCGAGAAATTCTTCAATTCGAAGGTCAAGGAAGGGCGATTCCAAGTGGGCGACCTAGTCCTCAAAAAGGTCCAGTCTCACACGGGAGTTTTTGGCCCGAATTGGGAGGGACCCTTCAGGATATCCAAATAGCTGACCAAAAGAGCCTACGAGCTCCAACACCCAGACGGCACTCCGGACCAATATCCCTGGAACGCCATACATTTGAAGAAATACTACCAATAAAAACTCTGTATTCAGTTACCCAATGTACAAAAAGTTTAATGAGATTTTCTGATCCCCTCTATATGATTCGCCTCGACAAAACAAAAAAATAAAAAGAGGACGATTCGCTCGCCCTACAAGAGGTCGTCATCTAACCTGACGGACCCATGCAAGCAATCGCCCCTCCAAGCACAACGTATACCGTCGAGGATCGTCATCTAACATGGCGGTCTGAGGTAGAAAAGTGCAGCCATGGTCCTGGGAGTAGATGGAACCGATAGCCAGTCCATGCAAGGTTCCTTTGGGCAAAGATCGCCCACCCTTTCGTTTAAATACGAGGCGGACGTAGCCGAAGGACCCTCCAAAACAAATCAGTGAACGCACTTGCCCATCCTCGGACCCATCATCTAATCTGATGGACCAAGGCAGGCAATCGCGTCCTACCCCCGTCACAAAGTATGCCCTCTTAGGCAGAAAAGTGCTAACAAGCCACGGTAGCAAAGTCGATTTATCCGATGGCGCCCCATGCAAGGGATCCTCTAGGCAGAGACCGTCCGCCCCATTGCTACTTTGCGAGGCAAAACGTAGCCTATGGAGGACCTTTACAATTAAGTGAGTCGCGAGAAGTTAACCATCAGACGGAATGTCGCTCGCGCACAAGACATAGTCGTCGGGTTCGGTTCCATCGAACCCCACGATCATGTGAAGTCTGTCCAGGATGGTACGTTCTTCCTCCATCGTGGAATCAACAAAATGGAAGATCGCAAGAACCAAACTAAAGATAGCTCACTAAACGAATTATTTTCGTTCCCTTACTTTCACTAAGTAAACAAAAACAAGGGGAAAAGTGGATCTATTCATACATGCGATCAGGAGGACGGAACCACACATGATCGGCTTTTGTTCAAACACATATATGACGATCGGTTTTGTTCAAGAAATTTACAAGTAAGAATTTCAAGTATACCAATACATTCGGAGCTATCCATACAACTACCGCTCTCCAAACAATTGTGCAAAGTCGAAATGATGCGAAATATTCAGACAAGACGATCATACAAGCAAGGCATCAGGCGCAATTATGTAAACACTTGTGTAAATTCGTATGCGAAACATTCAGAGAGGCGATCGTACAAATAAAGAATAAAATGCAAAAACGTATTTTATTTCATTCAAGTCGTTTGTACATACACGCCCGAAGGCAAAACAAGAAGAAACTGAAAATTACAAGGAAAAAACATCATGACAGCGGTCTCACTCAGGCCGCCCCCGCCTGGCCTTCATCCCCAGCAGATGGATCGGCGTGCGCTTCCTCACCAGCTTCCGGATAAACAAGTTTTTCCGGCGATGGATACCAGCTCAGATCGATCCCGAGGTCGGTGAGGTCAAGGATCGGCAGAGAGAAGTCCAGCTGCAAGGGATGCTCAAGCACGTAGGCTTTGAAGTTTTCGATCAAAGGGCCGACCTCGAGCCCTCCCTTCTTGGCAGCGCGGATGGCGTCGGTGTAAGCCATGTAATAAGCAAACTCGCCGACGTACTCCACGTTGAGGTAGGGATCGGTCTCAATCGCCTCCAACTTCTCCTTCAGCCCCGCGGCTGTTTTGTCCGTATCCTTGAGCTCGACAACCTTGGCGGCCAGTTCCCCCTTCAACGACTCCAACTCGCCATTTAGCCGGTCCACCACCGCCTTCAGCCCGGTCACCTCCTCCTGCGAGGCCACATGCAACCGACGAGCCTCCGTCATCTGGTCGCGCATCCGATCGATCGTCGCGCGAGACCGGTCGAGCTCCTGCCTCATCCGGTCAAGATCTTGTTTAGCTCGCTTGGCCATCTCAGCATACTCCTTCTCCATGGCCACGATCCTATCGGCAAACTCGGCGTTCTGGTTCTGAGCAGCCTCAAGGTCCGAATAGAGGCGAGCAGTAGAGGGCCGCCCCTCGTAATCCTTCACAGCTTGAGCGACCATCGTCGCCGCTTGGAGGGTCAAGGCAAGGGTCGTCTGCATTGCATCTCCAGACCGCCGGCGCGCGATCGCATCCAGGTCGGTGGTCCAAGCCTTCGGAAGGGAGGAGAGAGCCCGGGAGACATAGTGAGGGACTTCGGTAGGCTCGCGGGGAGACCTGCTCGCCAATAAATCCAGCTCCATCGGCGAGGTATTCGGGTCAGCAAGGCAGACCCTGCAACAAAAATGAAGGAGTTAGTATGCACCCTACACAAGTGGCTTAACTCAGAAAGATTAAACCAGTCTTACCTCTCGACCATCTCGGGGTCGTGGCCGAAGTAGGGCTTGCCCCGCGGATTCTGGGCGTCAGCGATCGCCGTGGCCTTTAGGAAGGCCGCTGAGGGCGTAGGCCCCTCCGCCATTGGAACAGCAGAGATAGGAGGCGCGGCAACCGGCGGCACGACAATGGACGCCTCCGCAACAACAGTCGGCAGGGGCTCCTCCGGCCTCCGCCTCTTGCAGTTGCGATGGAGCTGCTCCTCCTCCCTGGCTTCCAGCTCGACGACCGGCGCTATAAGAGGTCTCGCCTGAGGGATAGGACGGTACGTCATTGCAGGGGAACGACCCGCCTTCTTCCCTTGGTGGAGATGGTTCATAAGGTCGGGGTTCGACATAATAATCTCTCTCGGCGGATCGAAATAGCGAGGGAAGTAGATCTCTGTCAAAGAAGACATTCAACCAAGTTAGACATCTCTTTCAATTAAAGACGATCGTCAACCAGAAAGGGGATAGTAAACATTTATACCTGGAACCTTCAATTGGCGAGGGAAGCGAAACAACCGAGCGCCCAACCAATGAGCTTCATTGTTGATCGTGCGAGCGTCGATGTAGTTGTCCCGTAGACCGCAGATTCGCTCCCAGACGATCAGGAAGTCAAAGACGCTGGAACAAGGGAGCCTGCAAAAAGGAAACCAAATTAGATCAGTTCAAGGTGTATCCGAACAAAGGGAGAATTAAAATCCTTACTCGGATTCCTCTCCCAAAAGCTGGTGGGGATATCCAACTCATCCTCTGGTTTATCGCTCGCCGCCGATCTCCACGCTCCGCCGACCCAACACTATTTTGTCAGGTCGCCCCGGACCTTGTTCGGCACCCCGAGGACCACTTTGCCCATGCGACCTGAATGTGATAACCGCCAACTGAACCCTTCTGCGCCGTCAGCTTGAAGAGGTAGTTCATTTCCAGCGCAGAAGGTAGACGGAACAGCCGGTGAACGCCAAAAAGAGTCAAGGTACTGACGATCTGCAACCAGGCGTTCGGCGTCAATTGGAGCGGCACCACAATCCAGGCGGTCAACAGGTATGACACGGCGAAGGGCAATGGGAACCACAATCCGGCCCCCAAGATCAATTCATTAACGGCGACCATACCCTCGGGAGGTTGGTCGGCACGTTCGTTCTCCGCGGGCACATACAATGAAACATCAGAGGGGATATGGAACTCCGCCCTCCAACGACTCAAGTCCTTCCTGGTCGCCGAACTCCGGATCTGACCGAGGGTCCACGGGGAGGGCTCTGCGGCCCGAAATGACGTCTGCTTCACGGGTTCATAGGGGTTGGAGTATGCGCCGAAATCAAACTGTGGACGTGGTCCGGCCAGCCTCTCCACAAGTCCGGCGAATTCCAGAAAAGCCCGGACGAACACACTGTTCTGCTCCCAATACAGTCTCACCGCCTCATCCGCATCTACCGGCGAGCCCTTCTGCTCCGACGATGACGACCTCGCCGCGTCAGCCTCGTTGAAAAGCTTTTCAACCTCCGCGGGTGCAATTCCCGCACGAATGGCCTCGATGACCGTCTCCAAATGAAGAGCCATGGAGGTTTCGTCTTGGGCAGGCGAAGTTGCGGCGGCGGAAGTGGTACCCGCCTCATACACTTTGGATCCTCCTCCAGACATGTTCGAAGAAGAAAAGGGGGAAGAAAATTTTTTGCTCTTACCTAGAGAGAACGTCGATCGGCGCAAGAAGCATCAAGGAATTTCGGTAGAGTCTTCATCTAAAGGCAAGGGCGCATAAAGGACTGAAACCCAGTAGCCCTATCCCTTTTATAGGCGAGAAAAGGGACTTCTGGGCAAATAGGCGGAAGTTCGAGGGCTGGAGTGCAACCGTCGGTGGGCCGTATTTAATGCAGCACTCGAAACCCGCGTGCGTGTCGTTTCGAGGGCACGCCAGACGACAAGTCTGACAAAAACCATCGGACTCCCCCAACGGGAGCGCGACGCGTGTCCCGATGACTTTTCAAAAGCCCGCCTCCACTTCCCGCTCTCTCCAGCATCCAAGGAGATCGTCCAAATTCGAAATCAGTCCGTCCGAGGGACGATCATCCGCTTCATAAGAAGATGAGTCACTCACCTAGAACAAGCGATCGCCAGCAGAGCCATCTCACCCCACGTCTTCAACATCGGAGCGAGCTAGGGGTCAATTGTTGTGCGGCGATTTATACGCCTCAATGGCGATCAGCATAATGGTCAGGAGCCAACCAAAGAAGACAGATGTTGGGCAAGCGTCTAGCGGTCAACGTCTAAAGCGATCGTCTTTTGGTATCTGACAATCGCCTCTAGTGTCCGATTGGAGATGATCGTCCCATGCCACGTGTGAATCCGAAACCCGTCAAAGTCTGCGGAGACCGAATCTCGGGCGAAGACCCACGTGCAGATCCGCAAAAGGCACCGCAAGAATAGGCCCTACTCCAGCCCATCAGCAGCTGTCAGTGATAAGGACGGCCTCACCAACTGACAGACCCACCGAAAGGACCTAAGGTGGGACCACCCAGGACAGCGAGAAGAGGCACCTGTCGCCTCCTCATTGGTTCGCGTATCTGGCTGCCAGCAGCAGCTGCGGACTTTAAGGAAACAGTCCCACATGCTAGGACGATCGCTCGCCTTATTTTAATACAGGAAACGGCGGTCGCCCGCGGCGGATAGGGACATCCCAGCAGCCCTTTCTCCTATAAATAGGAGGCCTCCAGCATTGGCAGCGGACGGTCAGAACGTTAACACAGTAACAGTTGACAACGTGAAACACATAACACTGAAAGTAAACAATACAGAGAACTTTCCATCTTTGTAACAAGAACTCATAGAGCTTCAACTCTGGTTCTTCCGGCAATCTTCAGCACTCGATAGCTAAGATAACTAGAGTCTTCACACTCGTTGTAATTGTATTCTAACATTAATATCTGTACTCACCAGTATTCATATTAATAACATCTCGCAAGAGCATTCAAGCCCGGGACTAACAACCCCAACAAATCTTATGTTATTTATTTCCCTACGGACGTGCTCTCGCATTTTGTTTGTTACTCGTCCATTCCAGCATATCATCTACGGATAATATTTTGGGTAACAACACAATGCAGGCACGAATGCCTGCATTATGACAGCCATTATTTCTGTGTTTAAACCCCTTGCAGGTGTGAAATGGCCTATAAATAGGCATGCATCTCATTGCATCAGGACATACGAAAAATCGAAAGTTTTTTCTGCATACTCTGCATTTCGCATTTCATAAGTCAGTCCAGTCCTCAGCTCGATCTTGTTCGTCGGAGCTCACCGGAATTGTGGTGCTACATCCATCGAGACGAAAGTCGTTTTACTTTTGGAGACAAATTGCCAAACTGAAGAGCACTACCGGGGAAATATTTGTCTTGCAGGAAGAGGCCTCCTCGACTCGACTTAACATAGAGTTTGTTATTTCATTTCTTATAGTTCAATTATTTCCTTTGTAATCTCATTCTCTACATTTCTTTTCCAAGTTTTTTGTATTCACGAAACGTGTAGCCCAATTCTAACAATCGCAAGACAAATATTTGCTATGTTACTCGTTCATGTGAAGAAGGATATTTGGAGATTTCATAATTGAACTTAAATTTTTTTCGAAGCTTAATTACCTTTGCTTGGAGATTTCGATTGCCGCCGCCACCGCTGCTTCCACTGTCGCAGCCACTGCCGACTCCACCAACAACGCCTCTGTCACTGGATCAACCTTGGCGAACACCATTGCTGCGACCATGTCCAACATGATAAGCTCAACCACCTCATCAACAACTGCATGGGTGTTTTCGAACCCCTTTTTGACTATCGGTGGATCCACCTCGAGTGGCACCGTTGGTTCCACTTTTAGTGGTACTATAGGATCCATGTTGGGATCTACTGTTGGACCCTACGGGTTCAAGACAAGTGGTTCCTTTTTTGGAACAACCTCGGGGCCAAGGATGATGACTACCGCCGAGAAGCCACCAAAACTTGGTGGAGCCGAATTTAAAAGGTGGCAACAAAAGATGTTGTTCTATTTGACAGCATTGGGCTTTGCAAACTTCCTTAAGGAAAATGAGTCACCGGCGCCAAGTTCACAAGAGACTAGTTTCACTGTCCGAGATGTCTATGACAACTGGCATACTGGAGATTATCTTTCTAAAAACTTTATTCTGAATTCTTTAGAGGATAGTTTGTACAATGTATATACTCTGTTGTAAACACATCAAAAGAGTTGTGGGATGCACTTGAAAAGAAGTATCGTAGTGATGATGCAGGTACAAAGAAGTTTCTAGTCGCCAAGTATTTGGACTACAAGATGGTTGACTCAAGGCCAATCATGGAACAAGTGCAAGAGTTACAACTCATCATTCATGATGTCAATGCCGAGGGGATGGTCCTGTCGGACGCCTTCACTGTTACAACTGTGATCGAGAAGTTGCCCCCCATTTGGAAAGACTTCTGTTGAATAACGTATTTTGATGATGATCGCTTTCAAAATATTTAAACGAAACTCAACTACACGGGTTGATTCATTGAAGACAAACTCAACATCTAGCGCACGCTACACACACGTAGTAGCACACGCTGTCGAGAAGTTGTATGAAGTCATAAGTCACCTGCAAAGAGCATTGAAAACTCACCTGATAGTTTAGCGCACACAACCTACTCGTACTAGCACACGCTAGTTGATGAATTTAATGCACGCAAGAAGGTGCCTAGCGCACGCTACCTATTCGTATTCTCAAGACACTAAGGTCTGGACTCAAATCAATGAAACAGGAAGCGCACGCTACGAAAGATAATAGCGCATGCTATTTCGGACAGTAACGTACGCTACATATGATATTTTACGTATGTTACCTGAAAGTATCTTGAAGACAGTAGGCTCTGGAACTCAAGCAAGGAAGTAGGAATCGCACGCTAAGAATGGATGTAATGCATGCTATGAAGAGCTAGTAGCGCACGCTATCAATACACATTAGCGCACGCTACATATTCAAAATCTTACCGTTAGCCATTCAACCGTTGGGACGACAAAGTCAACAAAGGAATCACGGAAAATCTGTAAAGCAAATGTTGACTATCTAGCGCACGCTATGGATGCACATTAGCGCATGCTAAACTCAAGATCTATTCGTTAGAGAAGAAGGTTGGAGACAAAGCCATATTAAATTATTCAAAGCCAATAAAGTAAGCTGACCAAATCGATAGCGCACGCTAAAGCTATTGTCTAGCGCACGCTAGACATGTCATATTACCGTTGGAACAGTTTGAAGACCGTTAAGTTCATCAAAGTCATACATCGATAGTGCACGCTATAAAGAACTATTAGCGTACGCTAATGGTACAAGTTTTCAGCATATCAAGAGGGACTGAACACTATATATACCCATGGCATTGGGTATATCAAGACACACAACTTCAAGCATACAAACGCATTATTGAGCTCATATTATTGCTATTTATTACATACTAAGTTGTGACGATAAAAGATACAGGTGTTATACACATATTGTAATATCTTATATACTTCGTATCTTCTTTGATTGTTGTGAGTATTGCATCACTCATTCACGAGATTGAGAGAAACGAATCAAGAGTTCTTAATCCGGTGTTATTAGGATCTTTGATCCGGCATTATTAGGATTATACTCCGACGATCATAAGTGAGGATTATCTATTTCCTATAAAACACTAGATAAGAAAATTTATATTGAGTATTTGGTTGTGCTTGGACCAATCGAAGACAAGTATTGTAACAGTTGTGCCCGGACCTATAGAAGACGAGGCAAGATTGTGTGTGGTTTTTCTTAAGGCAATAGAAAAAGAAAACGGAGAGAGGACGTAGGCAAGTTGCCGAACCTCTATACGTCGTTGTGTCTTTTACTTTCTGCACAATTTCTTTTTCCTTCACGAGAATGTTTAATTATCCGCAATACCACTATTCAACCCCCCCTTTTAGTGGTACATTTATCTCTTCGGTTGGTATCGGAGCGGGTCTCTTTTTAAAGGTTTAAACACTTTAGAGAAAAAGATCCGTAAATGGCTCTATTGGGTCAAATAGAAGGAAATGCTCTCAACCGTCCTCCCTTTTTTGATGGCTCCAACTTCATGACTTGGAAAAACAAGATGGATATATTCGTTCTTACAATATTAAATTCTGGAAAGTCATCACTCTTGGCCCGAAAATCGCCAAAAAGGAAGATGGGTCGCTGAAAAAATTCAATGAATTTGACGACGAAGATTGGAAGAATATGCATGTTAACTCTCGTGCTACTCAACTTCTGTATTGTGCTCTCAATCCTAAAGAACTTAACAGGATATCATCTTACGAAAGCGCGAAAGAAATATGGGAAATTCTTGAGGTAACTCATGAATGAAGGACCTGTTGGGAGATGGAATATTTTATGAAAGGTTTTATAAACTAACCAACATAAAAACCGGATCTATCTAGGCTTTTCAATTAATTAACTAAACAGATTAATAAACACTCAAATAAATATATTTATGCATGGGAGTTGGTAATTAATACTTTTGATGCGAAGTGGTAGAAAATTCTTTCCTTGGATCGATCGAACACCTCCTTGTATTCTTCCTTGATCTACTTGTATTTCTACCTCAAAGTCTTCTAGAGTATATCCCGCCTATTATCCGGATATCGTGTGGGCAATAATCTACCAGACTACTTGGATAGCAACAGGGGTCGGCCGAAATTATTCTTCCAAAATTCCTTTCGATTTTCTCTCTATTTTTCTTGAATATTTGTGGTATTTTAGAAAAATATTGTGTTAACTAAATTATGGAATCCAGGACACAAGTCAAGATCCACAATTAAACAAATACAAAAATCGAAATTTTGGCTCAAATTTTGTTAAGAAAATCGGCCACCCCATGCCTCTTATTTATAGGTGTTTTGGACTACTCTAGAAACCTTAAGGAGGATATTGTAAGGACTCTTAATAGATGTCATCTTCCTATATTAGAACTCTTCCTAATATAATGACTCTATTAAATATCAACTTAGTCCACTAAAAGTTGATATTGCACTTCCTACCAAAATCCCAAATTACGAAATTCGGCTCCTTTTTGAATTAATTATTTCCCGTGTTTAAGATATTCCATGTCCATTAATTAATTTAAGCTACTGATAATTAATTAATGTGTTATACATGAGTATACCACTCGACCTTTATTATTATATCGGAAAATTAATTCCACCTGCAGGTTTAATATAATAATCCTTTCGAGTGCCTCAAGGGACATGATCAACCCGACTGGTCGGGACACGATTTCTAGCTATAATATTAATTATCATATAAATAATAATATTGCCCAAAATATAGAGCATATTGAGTCAATCATTGTGACTCTCATCCATGATAAATCAAAACAATAAATATTAAATATATAATTAAATATTAATCACTAGAATTAAGAAACAATAATTGTCCGAGATGTATGTTCTTCTTATAGTCAGTACAGAAGAATCTATCTCACCTCGATCCTATTCAATGTATATCAAATACGCTAAAATATGCTAATAGTCAAGACCAACCAATCTCAAGCATATACTACAACCTCACACATAATGGTCTAATGTTATATAGGTTGTGAACTAAATATTACTATATAAGGAACCGATAATGTGATCTTCTGTGTGACACGATACACCACATTATCTACAATATAAAGTAATTTAGACTACATTTGCATAACCATAGCGTGAATAAATATACAAAATATATGATAAATGAATTAAATATTCTCACAGATAAAGACCGGGAAATTAGGTAATACAAGCATAAAGTATGCTTTGACGTATACAACCCTAACAGGAACCACTCAGGTCAAGGAGACCAAGATCAACATGCTACTTCATGATTATGAACTCTTTTCTGTGAAGGATGATGAAACGATCACTAATATGCTGGATCGCTTTTCGCCTATAACCAACGGCCTTGCATTCTTTGGAATACCTATATCAAGTAGCGACAAGGCTAAGAAAATTCTTCGCTCATTTCCACGTGAATGGGATGCCACGGCTACTGCAATCATGGAGTCCAAAGATCTCAACAAGCTTGAATTTAGCGCCCTCATTGGGTCACTTAGCAACGATGAGATCGTTGTTAAATCGAGAGGCTCCAAACCAAAGCCTCGTGAAAAAGTAGTCGCGTTCAATGTTGATAGCAACATTGAGGAAGAAGTTCCCGAAGATGAATATGACGAGGAACTCGCTCTCTACGCCAAGAATTTTACAAGGTACAAAAACTTAATTCAAAGAAGGCGGAGTTTCCTTGGTCGGGATGGTAAGACGGAACAAAAAAAAATGCTTATGTTCCTACAAAGAAGTTCGACAATAATTGTCGGAAATGCAGTCAAGCCGGTCACTCACTATCAAAATTCACACTTTAGCCGACGACCAATAAAAAAATGGCCGACGACATTAAAGTGTCATTGGCTAAACTTTGAACTTTAGCCGACGACCCGTACTGCCGTCGGCTAAACATTTTTAGCCGACGACTTGATCTGGGTCGTCGGCTAAAATGTAACATAGTCGTCGGCTAAAGTGTTAAACTTTAGCCGACGACTTTTGCAACGGTTTAGCCGATGACCTAGATCAAGTCGTCGGCTAAACACTTTTTCAAAAAAAAATAATATACTTTAGCCGACGACTTGATCTAGGTCGTCGGCTAAACCCCTTTCGGAAAAAAAATAATATACTTTAGCCGACGACTTGATCAAGGTCGTCGGCTAAACCCCTTTCGAAAAAAAAATAATATACTTTAGCCGACGACTTGATAGAGGCCTTGTTGATGAATCCTCGAAACAATAATCTCCATGGATTCGACATCATCTTCTTCAGAACGAACACGCTCGGCAACCACGGATCTGGCAAAGATCCTTCCGTCAATGATGTTTGCGGTCTTCTTGAGAGATTTATAGGAAGTCTGTGATGATGCCATAGTTGTTTTTTGAAGAAAATAAGTGAGATTCAAAGGAAGTCGCAGTAAAATTTGCAGTGAAATGTAGGCTGTTTGCACAAAGACTCGTTTAATTTGCAGAAAGCGTAAAGAGTCAAAAGGGGCATTAACAGTCCTTTTATAGTGGGCGGAGATTAAGGGTTTCCAGACAGTGAACAGTCAGATTTAAGGGATGGGAACCGTTGTTTAAAATGAACGAACAAGATGGACTGAGTGTAATGGGTACAGCTTATCCATTAGATTTTAAAATGAGAGCAGGTCCCACACCTGACGTATTAACTTCCCTTATTACCCGAATAGGCGGTGTGAAATTATAAAATAATTTGAAAAAACGCGGCTTTTGAGATACTATTGTCCATATGTCGTCTAAAGAATTTAATGCAAAAGACATTTGAATTTTAAAACAGGGCATGTGGACTAAAAATCGTTTAAAAAGAAATAACATATTAATTGATTTCCCACAGTATGTGCCGTATCCGCGAAAATACAGCGTTCCCCCTTAAAAGGTACATACGGGTTTCAATTCCATACAACAACTTTTGGATTACTGCTGTATTCATGGGTCATACTATATTCCTCCTTAATTATTGCACACGTCAGCTGTAGGATAATTCATGTTTCTTTGTTCCTACAGTGCTGTTCTGATGGTTTGAGTGTACAGATAATTAATGGTGGATACTGTATTCTTGAGTCTTACAGCATTCCCCCCAGTTGTTGAGTAAAAGCATTAAAAACTTACAGAGAGTCAGGCTGTAGCAATCCCAATTCTTGTCGAAACATACAAAATCTTGATGTGCCGAGAGGGTTGGTAAAGATGTCGGCTAACTGGATATCTGTATGAACTTTTTTGAGCCGGACATCCTTGTTCTCGACATGATTCCTAATGAAGTGATGCTTCATATTGATATGCTTAGTGCGCGAGTGTAATACAGGGTTGTGCGTTATTGCAATTGCACTCGTGCTATCTCACATGATTGGCGTTTCCTTGGCTTCAATTCCATAATCTCACAACTGTTGCTGCATCCAAAGGATCTGCATACAGCAACTACCAGCAGCATAGTATTCTAATTCAACCGTGGAAAGTGAGTTTCCCAATTGCTTCTTACTGAACCAAGAAACAAGTCTAGGTCCAAGAAAGTGACAAGTTCCACTTGTACTCTTCCTATCTAGCTTGCAGCCTCCGAGATCCGAGTCGCTGTATCCAACTAAATCGAATCCGCCTTATTTAGGATACCACAGTCCTACATCGACTGTTCATTTAATGTACTTCAGGATTCGTTTAGCTGTATTGAAGTGTGATTCCTTGGGTGCTACTTGATATCTCGCACACACTCCTACAGCAAATTGGATATCGGGTCTGCTAGCCGTTAGGTACAGGAGCGAGCCAATAAGCTTCCTGTAGAGTGATTGGTCAACCGGCTTTCCGGCTTCATCAGCACTAATCTGCACGGAAGTGCTCATGGGGGTTGACGATGATTTGGAAGTGTTCATTCCAAATTTGTTGAGAAGCTCCTTGCTGTATTTTTCCTGGTTGATGAAAATTCATGTAGGCAACTGCTTTACCTGCAAACCTAGGAAATAACTAAGTTCTCCCATCATACTCATTTCTAATTTACTTTGCATGAGATGAGAGAACCTTTGACACAAAGCAAGGTTAGTTGAACCAAAAATTATATCATCTACATAGATTTGCACCATTAAAAGGTCATCGCCTTCTTGTATTTTGAACAAGGTCTTGTCCACAGCACCTTTCTCAAATCCATTATCGGTTAGATACAGGGACAGGGTCTCATACCACGCCCTAGGTACTTGTTTAAGTCCATACAACACTTTTTCCTTAATCTGTATACGAAGTCTCTGCCTTCTGTATTGACAAACCCTGGTGGTTGTTCAACATAGACTTCTTCGGCAAGGTCTCCATTCATGAATGCACTCTTGATATCCATTTGGTATACAATAAAGCTCTTATGGGCGGCAAAGGTTAAAATTATCCTAATGGCTTCTAGTCTGGCTACAGGGACAAATGTTTCATCGTAGTCTATGCCTTCTCCCTATCTGTAGCCTTGTGCATCTAGACGGGATTTATTTCTGATAATGAGTCCATTTCTATCCTTCGTGTTTCTAAATACCCATTTGGTTCCAATTACGGATTGATGCATAGGTCTGGGTACAAGATACCATACATTGTTTCTTTCGAAACCATTAAGCTCTTCTTCCATAGATGAAATCCAGTGAGAATTGTTGGGGGGCTTCTATGGTAGAAACAGGAATTGGGCTAAGAATACAACAATAGTGCACATTTTGAGTCGTCTAAGTTCAGCTTGAGACTTCCATACAGGAAATGGAGATATCTCAGATTCTGGTTCTTCTTGCGCACACAGTATATTTCCTTGTGTACTCTGTATTCTCCTTGTTGGGATTCGGTGATAAAAAACGAGTAACGCAGCGGAAAATAAACCGGTCAAACTGGATAAAAACCAAATCCCAAAAATGGATCGATCAAGTATTGTATAAACGAATATAAATAAAAATGACGAAGATAAGAATCATAGAATTCATACCCTCGTAGCCTTTGATAATTTCTTCTTTATGCCAAGCACGAACACGAATCCAATCGAACAAGTTTTTGGAAATTCCCGAGCACCGAAAATACCGTGCCTCTACGTATCACGCGTCGGAAGATGACCGGAAAATATTTCTATCAATTTATACTCTAAGTATACGGCTAGAAATTGATAGTATTAGCTTATATATATTTTTATAAATACTCTAAGTATTTTATAAAAAAATTGTTTTCTCTCAAAATACACTTAGAAAATAAGTGTATAAATTTAGAAACAATTTCTCTCTCAAAATACACTTAGAAAGTAAGTGTATAAATTTAGAAACAATTTCTCTCCTTTCTCACTCAACTCACGGCTGAATCAAGTTTTTTTTTTTGGAATGGAGGTGGAAACTATGTAATATAAATACAAAGCATAACACACTCATCATCTAAATCACTAAGATATAATTAATTCATTAAATAAATTAATTAAAACCCCACATAATATAAAATGTCTTCTAAAGACAAAATAGATAATTCATCACCATGATGAAGTGAGTGGGGCGGCTATGATGAGATTTTAGGTGTTGGTCCATTTTGGTCCGTGAAACGGACCCTCGTGTATCTAATCCGATAGATAAACCTTGGTACGTCTCAATATTAATACAATTAATTAATCCAATTAATTAATTATATTAAAAATAAATTCTCTAAGAAATTATATAAATAAATTAATTATCCAGTAATTTATTTAATTCACGAGACCGATTTAATTTATCCAATAAATTGAATTAGACATCCAATGTCCAATATTAACCATGAGAGAATAAGCTAAATATAATCCGTCGTCAATTCCTGTGCCGCGACTCTTTAGGTTCGTCTTAGTTAGCATTGGGAGGATCCAATGAGTGTTAGCACCACTTAGCCAGTCTCGTGGCCCACACCGTAACCTAACTAAGAACAAATGATAGGAGCATTCCAAAACCATTATGTCGTGAATACCGTATACGTATAAACCCTTCAATCATATGTCCCGGTCAAGTATTAGGGTCACGGTTGTAACACCCCCAATCCACTCAGGGATATTACACGCCGTAGACCCTCTCCTCGAGGATCTACCAGGCTGGTAACTAAAATCAAACATCTAAACATCGCCTTTAAGGCTAAAATGACTCAGTAGACCGATTTGGTCTTTTAATAAATACATACAACTCGAATACAACTCATGCCCACGCAGGGGTCAAAATACAACCACACCCGTACAACGGGAAAAATATAGCAGCGGAAAATAAAGTACAGTTATACCAATACGACATCAACGGGTCCTCGTGTGATTAGTATCGTTCATCTTTCATCATCCTTCATGCCGACCCTGTGCTCTGCTCCAAAACCTGAATGAAATACAGACATCCACCCCCCGAATACTCGGGGGTTAGCAAAACTCCACTGTTTTGCTAGTGCAAGTATAAAATACGAAAACGAGCCATACATATCATACTCCACGGAACATGTTAATCATAAACATACTTCCCGAGGTAAATCACTTAATCAAAACGGTTAAATCAAAAGATAGGGGTAAACCCGATATACATCTTGTGAAAACTTTTTACGATCTCGGGAGTTTTGAAAATACTTGGGATTTTAAGAATTCTCAAACCTTTCAAAAACGTTTAGGGACACAGCCCAAAAGTCGTTTTCCAAAATTCAAGTTCCGGTAACAATACGCAGGGTCCACAACCCATTTCACAAAACACGGGGTCCGTGACCCAAATCACAAATCACATGTTCCTAAGGATTATTCATGTCCCGTGCTAACAAGCCACGAACCTCAGATGCTCCCGAAGAACAAACCCGAGTGAATAACCCAATAGGAAAAACATATCAAATCACATGTCTCCACGACACGAATATCACAACCAAACCACAACCATAAGTTATCCGGCATCGCGCTAACAAGCCACGAACCTCGGAGTCCCCGCAAGACATACCCGATGATAACCCCACAAGTTATCCGGCATCGGGCTAGCAAGCCCGAACCTCGAGTCCCCGCAAGACATACCCGTATTGGATAACCTTACGGTTTCGCCCGACCCTTAATAGCAAGTATGGATCCCGAGATTCAACAATCCTACCCGAGGCACATCACATACATCAAGCACACAACAATAATCACTTATCAATCCAAACAACATTAAGCATCACAAACTCCTTTCAAGGAGTAACAACTAATATCACACACATTACGTTCTTACCGAACAAGTACACAATAACAATACGTAATCCCCAAAGGATTACGGTCTATCAACTCACTCAAGTGATCATATTATCTTTAAACATACAAAACCAACACACATATTCCGAGAACACATATTTACGAAGTATACGAATTATCGTTGAAAGACAACATTTATCGAGAACATACCAATCCCTTTACGTTCATTAAATATTGGATTTCGCATAAAATCATTTATCAAGAATTATATCAACGAAACATGAAATGTATGGGCAAGATACTTGCCTCAAAATCGATACGCAAGTATTCGACGAACACGGCTCAACGGAAAGCTTCAAACGCCCGATGCTATCGAAGCGGAAGACGACGGCGAGCGAAAGGGTTCAACACGGTTTCTTCGCAAGAAACACGACCCTAACATCATACAATCAATAAATCATCGATCATACGAGGAAGAATAATCGTAGAACGCCCGAAAACCCCTCTAAGACATTTTACCGGACACCTTCAAGGCGTCGGTCAAGAACTCGACTCAAACAACGAATCGATACGATCCAACCATGGAATAATAAAGGAAAATGATATAATACATCTAAATATTCATCATTACATCATAATCCTAAGTTAAATCGGATTAAACGGATGAAAACAACCAAAACACCCAATTTCCCCAAAACTAGATTTCTAGGAAATCTGACCTGATTCGGTAGATCGGGGGATGTTATAGGATGGATTATTGATGATATGAACCTCAAAACTTCATGGATTAATTGTATAACAACACTCCTCCATGCTTAGCACAACCTCAGCCTCTGAAGGGAAGAAGAACGAGTGAGAAATGGCTGAGAAATACGCTGTCAGGCCCTAAATAGGCTGACAGACTCGACCGTGTCCGCCTGACACGGTCGTGGCGCGCAGTTGGCCGACATGGACTCGACCGTGTCCTGCATGACACGGTCGCGGCGCGAAGGGGCCTACCGATAGTGACCTGTCCGGCGCTCGGCATTGACTCGACCGTGTCCTGGAACACGGTCGGGCCTCAAGCGCCGGTTCCGGCTTATCCGGAAGAGTTCGGCTCGGCCGTGCCGACGACACGGTCGGGTCTCGAGGCGAGACTTCAGCTTATCCGGACGAGTACGGCACGGGCCGTGTCGGACGCTACGGCCGAGTTCGGCCGGCAGTGATCGGCCAATAACGAGCGGGTGGGCTAAAACGACCATAACTCTCTCGTCCGGACTCCGATTGACTCACCGTTTGAACCATTGGAAATCTAACTCGATGCTCTATAATATTGCAAAGATTCAGAATTTTTGGAGTTACCAAAAATTAATGGTGATCTAACAAAGTCGAACTCATACTTAGAAAAGTCGTTTAGTAATCCTGAATTCAACAAAACGACACCGAAACCCGAACCTGAATACGAACCGAAGATACGGTTACGAAGTACTCACAAAGACGAATCTAAGAGCTAGTAGAACACACGATTCCGACCACCTGAAGGCTCGAAATTCGACAACGGAAGGTAATTACCCCAAACTTTGGGAAATTACGAACATGGCCCAAATGCCCAAAAATCACCATACGACAACGAATAATCAAACCGAAGCTCACAACACGTATAACAACGTTAAATGAACTTACGAAAAACCCCAAACGACAGTTTCGAACGAGATTCGCAAGAACCGAACTCAAGCGCGGAAAAGTCGCTAAAAAGCACGGAACTCAACAAAGCAGCACCGAAACGAACTCGGATGACAAAAAGTGCAGAATTAAATATTCTCCGAATGACGAAACGGTCAAAAGCAAGTCGTCAAAATGGACTTCCGCCGAAAAAAATAAAATTACCGAAATTCGAAATTGCGGATATTAGATTCTACCCTCCTTAAAAGAAGTTTCGTCCCGAAACTTAAAACAAGTAGGGGGAGCAATACACCTGCCAGGAAAACTCGACGAGATACACAAAAATAGAAAACTCGCGCCTAACGGCGAAACGCTGCAAGAAACGCAAAGAGACATACGGCGTGAAAACACGCTCCACGACGACCAACACAATGTCGCCGTTAGGGATACAATAAAACCAACAAATGACAAGCGTCATCAAACGGATAATATAGTCAAGTCGATTATCCGAACAATCACAAAACACAACGAACGAAAATCAATACGATTGACCAACCTGACGGTTCATCAATCTAAACGCGGGTCAAACGCTGAACAAATACGGAATTCCACCGCCCAAGGGTTGGAAGATCGAAAACGAGACTAATTTCCCAAACTTAAGGGAATTAGGAAGGAGCCTAAATGCTCAACGATCAATAAACGAGGGCAAAAGCGGAACAAACAAACGACCGAACCACAACGGTCGAGACAACAAAAGCGAACAATCATGTTCGAATCACGAAGAACAATAAAATTCAAACAACAACTCCAAGGTTCACATCTCGACTCGAGACAATATATGATCCGGTGAAAACAACAACGTATGCATTCACATAAGATCCACGTGAAAGGGAATAGAAATTGAAAAGTCACAACGACAAACGAGTTATTCCGAAATGATGCCACACTCGTTCGATAAACAAAAACAAGGGGCAGGACAAGCTCAGAAATGTCAACGAACATAAATGAGTCGACAAAGTAAAATATACAGAAGTTCAAAATCTGATCCACTTCGGATAAAAGAACTAGTAGAACCAAAAGATGTTACATCCGAACAAGGTTCACAAGTATCGAACCGGACTCGGAAAAGTCACGATAAACAAAAACAAGATCACGGCTCGTTCAACGATGAAACCGAAATACAGAACAAGTTCAGAAAGTGTCAACGAACACGAGCGAGTCGATAGAATCGAGAAAGAGAAAATGCAGGAGTCTAAAAACAACACGGGTACTACATTCGACCTCTTATAAAAGAAGGTCGCCCCCGCAACTCACAACAGCGAAAACAAGGTGACGACACAACAAGCAACCGACAGAAACATCCTTCGAAGGCCTCTCAAAGCCGATTCCGATGACTGTGCTGAAGCGCGAACTCCGAAAGTCTCGGTAGCCAATTCACAAAACTGAATTCGGTGTCCCTCGAGTCCACACTTGAAATGTGTTACCGACGAGAAGGACAATTTACATGTGCATGCCCCGGCACATAATGGTTGAAACGTCTCGGCTCGGCATACCGAAAATACAAATGCTCGATACAATGGATCAAAACACCGCAAAACAACATACCGGAGATGCCAACTCAGCATAACATATCAACGCATACAAAAATCACAACAACAACGGCATCATTCGACGATTACAACATCCCGAACGACAGCCAGCACACAATCACGAACATCATGAAACAATCACCCATGTGTATAACGCACAAAAATCCAGGCTTTAACAACTCACACTAGTGCGACAACACGCAAATCACCACGAGGCGATAAACAGTAAACACCAGTTCACACCTCTCACAGAGGGCCAACAAAACATATGCATGGCGAACGACTCGACGCTCACGCCACCAATTCAATCACAATTCGGGGTTGACACCGTAACGAAAGTTCGAAAACCATACACGCATTTCCGGTCCGCAAACAAGAATGATAGGTTTTAAAAACGAAAACCACCTTTGAAGACAGTTTGGAAACACCAGTTGATCTTGAGTATCATTTTACAAAAAGTTGAACAAACATCATTTTCGAGACTTTGAAAATCATCTTGCGTTTGAACAAAAATGAGGACACCTTCTCGTAGTGAAAAACTTTCAGAATAATCGACACTTGGGTCTAAGCAACTGCATTTCTAAAAGTAATTGAAAATATCTCCAAATATTTTGGTCTTCAATTGGAATGATTTTGAAACATATTACGGTACTAGAAGGCACCTTGAAAGTACTGCGAGAAAATAATTCGTTTTAAAAGTACGTCTCGAATTTTAATTTTCTAAGATACTCAAGGTTTTCAAAAATAATTCAATGGGCTAGAATGCCCAAAAATTCCTGGTAATTACACAGAACATTATAGCGCCGTGGTCCCACGCCGGAACCCACCAGACTAAAAACTATTTACAAAAATGCCAAAAAGGCCGATGACGGTAATGTTTCAAAAACTCACAAAAGCCATTTTACAACATGCTAAATACCGTCATAAGAATTTCGCCAAAGCGATCAAGGCCATAATGCCAAAAACTCGGTTAAGGGAATCGGTTTTCGAAATAAAACTCGGTCGGTAAAATACCGAAAGTCATTGCAAAAGAACTCACGCAGCGGATAAAAGAAATACGGTTCAACATACACAATCGAGCAACACTACTCCTCATATGAACGAAATATGAGAGTCAAATAACCACATATCACAAAATCAAAATCCATAAGAGGATTCCGTCACTTAACAAATAATCATAAAAATAGCTCGTGTCACACGAGGCACAACACAAAGAAGGGAGACTTACATTCACAGGTCGCACGAAGATGATGATCGCCCACGATACTAATCACGACCAACAAACTCAGACGACGCGTCGCGACACGACTTAGTCAGACATAATCCGACAAGACAAAAACTCGATAGACACCACTGACCCGACAGCCTAGGTTTCCACAACCTAAGCTCCGATACCATTTATGTAACACCCTCAATCCACTCAGGGATATTACACGCCGTAGACCCTCTCCTCGAGGATCTACCAGGCTGGTAACTAAAATCAAACATCTAAACATCGCCTTTAAGGCTAAAATGACTCAGTAGACCGATTTGGTCTTTTAATAAATACATACAACTCGAATACAACTCATGCCCACGCAGGGGTCAAAATACAACCACACCCGTACAACGGGAAAAATATAGCAGCGGAAAATAAAGTACAGTTATACCAATACGACATCAACGGGTCCTCGTGTGATTAGTATCGTTCATCTTTCATCATCCTTCATGCCGACCCTGTGCTCTGCTCCAAAACCTGAATGCAATACAGACATCCACCCCCCGAATACTCGGGGGTTAGCAAAACTCCACTGTTTTGCTAGTGCAAGTATAAAATACGAAAACGAGCCATACATATCATACTCCACGGAACATGTTAATCATAAACATACTTCCCGAGGTAAATCACTTAATCAAAACGGTTAAATCAAAAGATAGGGGTAAACCCGATATACATCTTGTGAAAACATTTTACGATCTCGGGAGTTTTGAAAATACTTGGGATTTTAGGAATTCTCAAACCTTTCAAAAACGTTTAGGGACACAGCCCAAAAGTCGTTTTCCAAAATTCAAGTTCCGGTAACAAAACTCATGGACCAAAACCCATTTCACAATACACGGGGACATTTAACCAAATCACAAATCCCATGTACCTAAGGATTATTCATGTCCGTCTAACAAGCCACGAACCTCGGATGCTCTAGAAGAACAAACCCGATTGAATAACCCGATAGGAAAAACATATCAAATCACATGTCTCCACGACACGAATATCACAACCAAACCACAACCATAAGTTATCCGGCATCGCGCTAACAAGCCACGAACCTCGGAGTCCCATAAGACATACCCGATGATAACCCCACAAGTTATCCGGCATCGGGCTAGCAAGCCCCGAACCTCGGAGTCCCCGCAAGACATACCCGTATTGGATAACCTTACGGTTTCGCCCGACCCATACTAGCAAGTATGGATCCGAGATTCAACAATCCTACCGGAGGCACATCACATACATCAAGCACACAACAATAATCACTTATCAATCCAAACAACATTAAGCATCACAAACTCCTTTCAAGGAGTAACAACTAATATCACACACATTACGTTCTTACCGAACAAGTACACAATAACAATACGTAATCCCCGGCAAAGGATTACGGTCTATCAACTCACTCGAAGTGATCATATTATCTTTAAACATACAAAACCAACACACATATTCCGAGAACACATATTTACGAAGTATACGAATTATCGTTGAAAGACAACATTTATCGAGAACATACCAATCCCTTTTTACGTTCATTAAATATTGGATTTCGCATAAAATCATTTATCAAGAATTATATCAACGAAACATGAAATGTATGGGCAAGATACTTGCCTCAAAATCGGTACGCAAGTATTCCGACGAACACGGCTCAACCGGAAAGCTTCGAAACGCCCGATGCTATCGAAACGGAAGACGACGACGAACGAAAGGGTTCAACACGGTTTCTTCGCAAGAAACACGACCCTAACATCATACAATCAATAAATCATCGATCATACGAGGAAGAATAATCGTAGAACGCCCGAAAACCCCTCTAAGACATTTTACCGGACACCTTCAAGGCGTCGGTCAAGAACTCGACTCAAACAACGAATCGATACGATCCAACCATGGAATAATAAAGGAAAATGATATAATACATCTAAATATTCATCAATACATCATAATCCTAAGTTAAATCGGATTAAACGGATGAAAACAACCAAAACACCCAATTTCCCCAAAACTAGATTTCTAGGAAATCTGACCTGATTCGGTAGATCGGGGGATGTTATAGGATGGATTATTGATGATATGAACCTCAAAACTTCATGGATTAATTGTATAACAACACTCCTCCATGCTTAGCACAACCTCGGCCTACGAAGGGAAGAAGAACGAGTGAGAAATGGTCGAGAAATACGCTGTCGAGCCCTAAATAGCCGACAGACTCGGCCGTGTCCGCTCGACACGGTCGTGGCGCTGATTGGCCGACATGGACTCGACCGTGTCTGCATGACACGGTCGCGGCGCGAAGGGGCCTACCGATAGTGACTGTCCGGCGCTCGGCATTGACTCGACCGTGTCTGGAACACGGCCGCCTCTGGCGATCGGTTCCGCTTATCCGGAAGAGTTCGGCTCGGCCGTGCTGCACGACACGGTCGGGTCCTGAGGCAGAGACTTCTGGCTTATCCGGACGAGTACGGCACGGGCCGTGTCGGACGACACGGCCGAGTTCGGCCGGCAGTGATCGGCCAATAACGAGCGGGTGGGCTAAAACGACCATAACTCTCTTGTCCGGACTCCGATTGACTCACCGTTTGAACCATTGGAAATCTAACTCGATGCTCTATAATATTGCAAAGATTCAGAATTTTTGGAGTTACCAAAAATTAATGGTGATCTAACAAAGTCGAACTCATACTTAGAAAAGTCGTTTAGTAATCCTGAATTCAACAAAACGACACCGAAACCCGAACCTGAATACGAACCGAAGATACGGTTACGAAGTACTCACAAAGACGAATCTAAGAGCTAGTAGAACACACGATTCCGACCACCCGAAGGCTCGAAATTCGACAACGGAAGGTAATTACCCCAAACTTTGGGAAATTACGAACATGGCCCAAATGCCCGAAAATCACCATACGACAACGAATAATCAAACCGAAGCTCACAACACGTATAACAACGTTAAATGAACTTATGAAAAACCACAAACGACAGTTTCGAACGAGATTCGCAAGAACCGAACTCAAGCGCGGAAAAGTCGCTAAAAAGCACGGAACTCAACAAAGCAGCACCGAAACGAACTCGGATGACAAAAAGTGCAGAATTAAATATTCTCCGAATGACGAAACGGTCAAAAGCGAGTCGTCAAAACAGACTTCTGCCGAAAAAATAAAATTACCGAAATTCGAAATTGCGGATATTACAACGGTAAAGTCAAACCCTATTGTATCTTGACTCTATGCATTTGTTAATACAAATCGAGATCATCGAGCTCTCGTGTATCAAATACAACTAGCTCTAACTGCTTTGGCCAAAGACTTATGATCTCATTTGCCATTAACCGCATAGGATATTTACCTGCTCACTAACAGGAGAAAGAATCCTATCTTGGTATTCAGTAGAGACTGCTACTTGCCCACTAAGTTGCATTTCGAGGTTGACCACACCAACCGGCGATTGGATCGAACTACTCTAATGACTAACTTAATGTCACAATCACATCACCTACTGAAACCTCAAGTCAAAGGTCCACGTATACCTATCACAACCTTTCGATCCAGTCATTGACAATCCCTGAGTGATATCCATGTGACCAAATCTAGGTGAGTCGTGTTCGAGTATACTAATCCCATTAGCATACCTATAACGTGTGCTCCCACTAACTGTTAGTGAAAACATGTACTCTACATGTCAAAGTACACGCTATACAAGTCTTATCTAAACTTACTGCCCAGTTATGTTTTATCGACTTGCGAACTAGTTAAGCAGTCGAGCTCTAAACACTTCTAGTGCCTATCTCCTTATCTCCATATGGAGTAGAATGTTCTCTTTCAAATGCAAGGACTATTATTTTATATACTAAATCACAATGCCAGTGATATACAATAATATAG
Source organism: Orobanche coerulescens (assembly GCA_033398695.1). Taxonomy (NCBI): domain Eukaryota; kingdom Viridiplantae; phylum Streptophyta; class Magnoliopsida; order Lamiales; family Orobanchaceae; genus Orobanche; species Orobanche coerulescens. The sequence goes on along the minus strand of CM065805.1, from coordinate 209,900,269 downwards.
AAATAATAACTGCCTTATTAAATATAATATTCATAATTACAATACAAATGCTCTCACTCTTTTATCCTCTGAGTGGCATTTGAGGGCATATTCCTAACAATCTCCCACTTGCACTCAATGCCACAAACTATGGTATATAATACCCATACTCTCCAGATGTCTCTCTAAGACCTTCTGAGATAGTGGCTTGGTAAGCGAATCAGCAACGTTATTTGCCGTGTCTACTCTCTGCAGTATAACATTCCCATCTCAAACCATTTCTCTAACAAAATGATACTTTCTCGCAATATGTTTGGTGTTGTGGTGAGCTCTAGGCTCTTTAGCCTGTGCAACAGCTCCGTCGTTGTCACAAAACAGTGTCACGGGCTTCTCTGCGATAGGAACCACTTGAAGTTCCTCGGTGAACTTCTTTATCCAAAAAGCTTCTTTAGCAGCCTCCGTGGCTGCCTGATGTTCGGCTTGACATGTAGAGATAGCAGTTGAACTTTGCTTGGCACTTCTCCAAGAAACTGCCCCACCATTCAGAGCAAACATATACCCTGATGTGGACATCTGAGCATCCATGTCCCCCGAAAAATCTGAGTCTGTATAACCCATCACTTTTAGTTTTCCACCGTCGTATGTAAGAATCAAGTCTTTAGTCCTCCTTATGTACTTAAGAATGTTCTTTACAGCAGTCCAATGTTCCTGCCCTGGATTTGACTGAAACCGACTTACTACGCTCACATCATAGGCAATGTCCGGTTTGGTGCAAATCATTGCATACATAAGGCTACCTACTGCCGAAGCATAAGGTACTTTGCTCATTTCCTTTCTCTCTTCCTCACTTTGAGGACACATCTCTAAGGAAAGTTTTGCACCATGTTGCATAGGTAGAAACCCTCTTTTAGAATCTTCCATCCTAAATCGCTTTAGGATCTTTTCTATGTAGAGGGCTTGAGAAAGACCTAACATTCTTTTTGCTCTATATCGGTAGAGACGAATACCCAGAATATAGGTAGCTTCTCCCAAGTCTTTCATTGAGAACTCTTTAGAAAGCCAAGCTTTCACAGAACTGAGCATTCCTACGTCGTTTCCTATAAGTAGAATGTCATTTATATATAGTATTAAGAACACAATTTTGCTCCCACTGATTTTCTTGTAAATACAGGGCTTCTCTTCATTTTGGACAAAATCAAACTCTTTGACTGTCTCGTTAAAACAAAGATTCCAACTCCGCGATACTTGCTTCAGTCCATAAATGGCGCGCTGAAGTTTGCATACTTTATGAATATTGGTTTGAGATATGAATCCCTTAAGCTGTTCCATGTAAATCTCCTCCTCGAGGAATCCATTTAGGAATGCCGTATTCACATCCATTTGCCATATTTCATAATCTAAGTGGGCTGCTATGGCAAGCATCATGCGAATAGACTTAATCATAGCTACAGGCAAGAAGGTCTCGAAGTAATCGATTCCTTCTCTTTGGGAATAACCCTTTGCCACAAGCCTAGCCTTATAGGTATCAACCTTGCCATCTCCATCAGTCTTTCTTTTATATATCCATTTGTTTCCAATAGGCACTATGCCTTTAGGAGGATCTACCAAAATCCAGACCTGATTAGCATGCATTGAGTCTATCTCAGCTTTCATAGCTTCTTGCCACTTGGAGGAGTCAACATCTACCATCGCTTGGTCGTATGTAGAAGGATCATTCTCTTGACTGCTTTCTGTCATCTCATGGACACCCAGTTCTTCTTAATGCAGATAGCCATACCTCTCAGGTAATTGAGAAATTCTACTAGACTTGCGAGGTTGTGTTTGTATTTCAGAAGGTTCGGTTCTAATATCTTGCATAGGTGTCTCATTTGGTGTTTCTTTTATTTCTTCCAAAGAAATATTTCTACCTGCCCCTCCTTCTTGAATAAACTGATCTTCCAGGAAGTGTGCTTGTATAGCAACGATGATCCTATGATCTTCATGTATGTAGAATACATATCCCATGGAATCCCCTGGATATCTTATGAAACGACCTTTTACAGACCTAACTTCCAATTTCTCTACTTTAGTCTTCTTGACATAAGCAGGGCATCCCCAAATCGTAATGTGATTAAGACTTGGTTTCCTACCTCTCCACATCTCATGTGGAGTCTTAGGAACGTATTTTGAAGGACATCTGTTCAAGATATGCACAGCAGTAAGGAGCGCGTAACCCCATAGATAAATCGGTAGATCAGTATAGTTAAGCATGGAGCAAACCATGTCCAATAAGGTTCGGTTCCTTCTTTCTTATACACCATTTAATTGTGGAGTAGCTGGAGGAGTGAATTGTGACACTATTCCTAGTTCTTTTAAGAACTCATCAAATTCGATACTCATGTACTCACCACTTCGGTCTGATCGAAGAGTCTTAACACGGTTACCTGTTTAATCTTCAACTAGGGCTTCAAATTCCTTGAATTTATCAAAAACTTCAAACTTATGTTTCATTAAGTACACGAATCCATACCTGGTATGGTCATCAGTAAATGTAATGAAATACTGAAAGCCATCCCGTGCCACTTCAAAAGGGCCACAGACGTCGGTATGGATCAATCCAAGTTTTTCAGCAGCTCTTTCAAAAGTCCCTGCGAAGGGTAACTTAGTCATTTTTCCTTGAAGGCAAGATTCACAAGTTGGATAGGGATCTGATCCCAATGGACCTGTAAGCCCATCTTTCTCCATTTTATGAACCTTGGTTTGACCAATATAACCAAGTCTAAGATGCCACTTAAGTGCTTGGTTCGTTTCATCTCTACCACGCTTCCTAGTTATAGTGTTCACAGTTGTTTTATTATTTAGATTTAAATGGTATAAACCATTTAATAATGTAGCAGTACCAACCAATTTATTTCTGAAATAAATACGACAGGACCCATCTCCAATAAAGAAGTGAAATCCCTTTCGGTCCATGACCGGAATTGATACAATATTCTTGTTCCCCCTGGGCAAAACAAGTACATCTTCTAATGTAATAATAAAACCAAATTCTAAATCCAACATAAGGGATCCGATATCAGAAGCCTCGACACTATGCCCACTTCTGACGGTGACCATCACCTCCCCTGAATCCAGCTTCCTAATTCGTTCCAGATCCTGATTCATTGTACAAATGTGAGAACTCGCACCGGAATCAAGTATCCAAGAAGTAGAATATACAGTTACAGAACAATTTGTTTCTAAAACCAGTAGTTCAGTACCTGAAGGCGCATTACGGTCAAGCTTTGGACAGTACCTCTTCCAGTGGCCTAGCTCACCGTAGTTGAGGCATACATCCATTTTCTTGGCCCCCTTGCTCTTTTGAACCATTGGGGCCTTGCCCTTTCCCTTGTCGATCTTGAATATTGGACCTACCTGCTTTTTGTTCTTTTTCTTCTTATTCTTGGACTTCATAGTCCCAGAAGAAATCACAAGTGCAGCTTCCTTTCCCTTTGTCTTCATCTGAGACTGGGCAGTCGTCAGTTTGTTCATTAGCCCAGCTAAGTTACATGCAATCTCATTGCAGTTGAAGTTCATGACAAATTAGGAAAAGGAGTCAGGAATTGACTGCAGGATAAGGTCAGTTTGGAGAGATGCATGCATCTGAAAATCAAGAGCTTCCAATCTCTCAATCATTGAGATCATCTTGAGGACATGGTCCCCAACCCTCTCTCCTTCCTTCATCCTGGCGCCGAATAATTGCTTCGATATCTCATATATAGCAGTTCGGCTATGCTCTCCATAGATCTCACCCACGTGCGCTAAGATGGCTCGTTAAGACGTCATCTTTTCATGGGCACGTTGAAGCTCATTGGTCATTGAGCCTAACATGTACCCTCGCACTCTTATGTCGTCTTTTACCCATTTCTCATGGGCATCGACATCTTCCTGGTTGGCTCGGGTTCTTGTAGGATCCGCTGGGATGTCCGCCTCCAAAACGTATCCCAGCATTTCCATAGTTAGGACAATCCTCAAGTTCCGAAGCCAGTCCACATAGTTCGGACCAATCAGGACGTTCTTTTCAAGTAGTATAGCGAGTGGGTTCATTGTCATATTGAGAGTTTTGTTAACTGCAGAGAATAATTTAAGATTCGTTAGTGATTGTTTAATTATGATTCGAGTAAAGAATTTAAGGACTTTCTTTATTCATAACTCGGCTCCCACTATTTTATCGGCATTTACATACTCCCATATTAAATCCGGAAGTCTTGGGTGACTTCATAGTGGTGATCGATTTCTTTACAAAGTTTAATAAAGGGCAACTCATACGGTTTATATTCTATTATTCTTTATAAAGTGATGTCTAACACCAACCCATCTAATGGATGATTCAATTTTCTTTTACCCCTAGTTCACTTGCCCTCAACCCATTCGGTTTTTATGGCTCGCTGAACTATCTAAGTTTAAACCGTCAACTCCTATTAGTCTGACAATTGAATCTTACCCGACAACCCATACACTTTATAGGGTTTGATTTGTCACAACCAAACACATCTAATGTACTCTAGGAATTTATCAACTTTCCCCAAAAATCTTACCCCGACATACTCGGAAGAATAATATTCCGGTTTAGATTTCAATTTTCCATGAGTTTGATGGAGGGTAGGAAACCTCGTAACCTTTATAACTTAGTATTTGTAAGTGGGAGTATTAACGCGATTATATGTTACACTTTGCACATTAATCTGTTTATAAGCGCGGTTTGTCGGTTTGTTTGTTTGTCATACAATATGAAAACATACACAACCTAAAACTTAACAACATGCAGTTCATGGACCGTTCCTAGAACAAAAACATCGTAATCTAATTACATATCTTCGGTCTTGAATCTTCGTCTTCTCGAGCGGATCTTCCTCCGGTCATCGTCATTACATATAAATTTTACATTTGAAAAATTGCATCCTATACAAATTTTTAGTAAAATAAACAGGCTCAAAACGGCCTTTACAACCCAATCGAATAAAATAAACGATTCAAAACTAGGTCCATGAACTACATCCCCATTCAAAAATTAATGCAACAATTACATTAAAATAAATGGCAATAATGATTAATCTAAAATTGATTTAATCAACAAAAATAATCCAACAATTAGAATTAATCAAATTAATTCACTTAACCGTTAATTTTAATTTGTTCCGGACAAAATAAATATTTCATTAAATTAATTTCCTTAAAATAAAATTACCATAATTATATTTTAGTTAAATTAAATCCAATTTAATTTGCGGGAAATTAATTTACCGAACGAAATATAAAAATGGAGTCGGAAAATACAAGGCTCGGGCCAAGGCCGCGGCCGTGTTGCCAAATTGACCAGCTGATCCCATTCGGCACTGAGCCAGTCCGCCAATTTTCGGATCATTTTTCGTCCGAATCCAAAAATAATATTTTTCTAATTTTTATATTACACAATTAAATCAGTTTTTCAAAATAAAAATAGATTTATATTGTAACATAAAATCATGAAAAATAATTTTTAGATGAACAATTAAACATCAACAATTAATACAATTATGATTCTAAATCAATAAAAATAAACAAGCATTCCAAATGCAAATATCGAATATACGATCGCATAGGCCTCGCTCCGATACCACTGTTTGGATTCGGTGATAAAAAACGAGTAACGCAGTGGAAAATAAACCGGTCAAACTGGATAAAAACCAAATCCCAAAAACGGATCGATCAAGCATCGTATAAACGAATATAAATAAAAATGACGAAGATAAGAATCATAGAATTCATACCCTCGTAGCCTTTGATAATTTCTTCTTTATGCCGAGCACGAACACGAATCCAATCGAACAAGTTTTTGGAAATTCCCGAGCACCAAAAATACCGTGCCTCTACGTATCACGCGTCGGAAGATGACCGAAAAATATTTCTATCAATTTATACTCTAAGTATACGACTAGAAATTGATAGAATTAGCTTATAAATATTTTTATAAATACTCTAAGTATTTTATAAAAAAAATTGTTTTCTCTCAAAATACACTTGGAAAATAAGTGTATAAATTTAGAAACAATTTCTCTCCTTTCTAACTCAACTCACGGCTGAATCAAGTTTTTTCTGGAATGGAGGTGGAAACTATATAAGATAAATACAAAGCATAACACACTCAATCACTAATATATAATTAATTCATTAAATAAATTAATTAAAACCCCACATAATATAAAATGTCTTCTAAAGACAAAATAGATAATTCATCACCATGATGAAGTGAGTGGGGCGGCTATGATGAGATTTTAGGTGTTGGTCCATTTTGGTCCGTGAAACGGACCCTCGTGTATCTAATCCGATAGATAAACCTTGGTACGTCTCAATATTAATACAATTAATTAATCCAATTAATTAATTATATTAAAAATAAATTCTCTAAGAAATTATATGAATAAATTAATTACCCAATAATTTATTTAATTCACGAGACCGATTTAATTTATTCAATAAATTGAATTAGACATCCAATGTCCAATATTAACTATGAGAGAATAAGCTAAATATAATCCGTCGTCAATTCCTGTGCCGCGACTCTTTAGGTTCGTCTTAGTTAGCATTGGGAGGATTCAATGAGTGTTAGCACCACTTAGCCAGTCTCGTGGCCCACAACGTAACCTAACTAAGAACAAATGATATGATCATTCCAAAACCATTATGTCGTGAATACCGTATACGTATAAACCCTTCAATCATATGTCCCGGTCAAGTATTAGGGTCACGGTAAAGTCAAACCCTATTGTATCTTGACTCTATGCATTTGTTAATACAAATCGAGATCATCGAGCTCTCGTGTATCAAATACAACTAGCTCTAACTGCTTTGGCCAAAGACTTATGATCTCATTTGCCATTAACCGCATAGGACATTTACTTGCTCACTAATAGGAGAAAGAATCCTATCTTGGTATTCAGTAGAGACTGCTACTTGCCCACTAAGTTGCATTTCGAGGTTGACCACACCAACCGGCGATTGGATCGAACTACTCTAATGACTAACTTAATGTCACAAGCATATCTCCTACTGAAACCTCAAGTTAAAGGTCTACGTATACCTATCACAACCTTTCGATCCAGTCATTGACAATCCCTGAGTGATATCCATGTGACCGAATCGAGGTTAGTCGTGTTCGAGTATACTAATCCCATTAACATACCTATAACGTGTGCTCCCACTAACTGTTAGTGAAAACATGTACTCTACATGTCAAAGTACACGTTATACAAGTCTTATCTAAACTTACTGCCTAGTTAAGTTTTATCGACTTGCGAACTAGTTAAGCAGTCGAGCTCTAAACACTTCTAGTGCCTATTTCCTTATCTCCATATTGAGTAGAATGTTCGCTTTCAAATGCAAGGACTATTATTCTATATACTAAATCACAATGCCAGTGATATACAATAATATAGAAATAATAACTGCCTTATTAAATATAATATTCATAATTACAATACAATTGCTCTCACTCTCTCATCCTCTGAGTGGCATTTGAAGGCATGTTTCTAACACTTTTATGGGTAGATACACCAGTATCCTGTTTCCTATGATCAACTCTTATGGGTGATCTCCCAACCATCTTCTGTTGGCTTCTAATTCGGGGTCCCGTACTGTATCTTGAGTTGCTGGAGTTTCGGCTTCAGCTTGTACATCATCGGCTTTATCTACTTCAGTTCTTACAGCTGCGGGGTTGATTTCTAGGTGAACGACAGGCTCTATAGGAGTTGGTGGATCTATGATGGAAAGATGTTGGATGTTCTGAGTAATATCTTCTACTCATGTTGGATCATGGTGAGATTCGTCGAACACTACATGAACTGATTCCTCAGTTGTTAGCTTCCTTTTATTAAAGATTGTAATCACGAAACGTGTAGCCCGGTTCTAACATATTTGAACAAAGTTTTCGTTGAGTTTGCTGAAGGGTGGTTAATGGTGATCGAAATCCTGAATTAGCCACTACAGCAGATGTTTAAGACGACTACACACTTAAGGCATCATTTTGTTGGTTCTCACTTGCTGAGATTTGAGTATCCACCTCCGAGTAGTAATAGATCGTTTTCAATTGTTAAGATTTGAGGATCCATCTTAAAAGGTTCGAACATGATAAGAATTCTCATTTCTCAAGATTTGGAATTCTATTTTAAAAGATTAACATGATAAGATATGTAGCCCAAATCTCTACTATTTAGCTTGAAGAGGATATTTTGAGGATAAGATTTTGTCCTAGTAGAAAACACATTCCTTTATTTATGTGATTATTTACGATTATAAAGTTTATTTTGAACTAATAATTAAGGATATAATTGAGAAAATGGCAACAAAAAAATTATTTTGCACATTTTACCTTACAACTAAAAAAAATATTTATTAATAGGCAAAATTATATGAGTATGAATTTTCTCAAATTTCACACTTGTGATAACAATTTATTTTATCATTTAGAGGTATGAACTTGTTTCAATCCAACCAAGTTAGGGTATCCGTGAATTTTCGTCAGTTAAAGTTAACGGATAAGCTGACATGTCCGTTAAGTGACACATTTCGCCTTCTGATTGGTCCACGTGTCTCCGATTGACCTTCATCTTCTCCGATGACGGCGAGCTTTCCGAACATTTTTTCACCCATTTTATTCCGACCAAGATTTATTCACATTAAAACTTATGCATAGAATCCATTGTTTTAATGCATCGATATTTTGATGCATATAATGCATAATTTTAGTGTTTATCATTTTATTACATGAAATGTACATTTTTTATGCATATCTTAATTTGAACCATAGATCACACAAAAATCGGTGGTTCAGATTTCTTCTTATTTCTTACTCAAAAAGCTATTCTCATTTGATTTACCATATATATATTTCAACCGGTCATTTGGAGCAGCAGCCATTCTATCAATTTTGGCCTTACTTTAGTTGATTTAGGGTCTGTTTATTTTTTACTTAATCAGCTTAATACTTAATCAGTTTAATCGGTCAGTTATATCTTGCTGTTTACTTTCAACTTAATGATCTTAATAATGTATTTTTCATTAAGCAGCTTTTGGGGTTACCTTACCATTAAGCCAGAAATACTTCCCCAATATACAAAAATTACCCTCTTTAATAATAAAAGAATTGAGTATATATAGTATAAATTATCATATAATCTTAATTATAATTGAGTATATATAGTATAAATTTGAAATATATATTAATATTATATATTTAAAAGTCATAAAATATAAACTATTTATTGATAAAAAAATTAATATAACTATATATATTAAAATATAACTTAATATATTTATAAAAATATTGTCTGATTATTTAAATATAACTCAAAATTATAATATGATTTATGAATATATATTATAATATAAATTAAAATATATATTATGTTATATTATATATTAAGTTATATTATATAATTTTTTTAACATCGGTTTTTATTCGGAACTGATATTAAATTGAATATTTTTCTTACATTAGTTTTTATTTGGAAAGACGTTAAATTGAAGATTTTTTTACATTAATTTTTATTCGGAACCGATGTTAAATTGAAGATTTTTTTTAACATCGGTTTTTATTAGAATCATGTTAAATAATTTTTTTATTATTTTTAACATCGATTTTTAGCATAGCCGATGTTAATTTGCTTTAAAATTTTCAATTATGCCACCGCGTTTTTTTTAACATCGGTTTTTTCAGAATCGATGTTAAACGAGCGATGTTAAATGTTTTTTTTGTAGTAGTGAATACCATTCAACTTAAAAATAAAGAACATTTTATCAAAAAGGACTTAATTCATATTGAGGGGTAAAATAGTCATTTTTGTCATTCAGATAGTTTATTTAGAAAATAAAGAAATAACAAGATATTTTTCCAAATCAAACAGATTAATCCACTCAGACAGCTTAATCTATTTATAAATTAATGAAAAAAAATAGTAAACAGTCCCTTAACTGTTTTATGTAAAAAGAGGAACTAATCAAAAGGAGAGAGAAATATATAAAAGAATTAAGAGAGGCAGCAGCTTGAGCTCCAGCTGAGAAAAAACCGACTAGTTACTATCTTTCCATTGTCTGCACTGGGAGGAAATAAAGGACTTCCTCGCAAATATATATATATATATATATATTAAAGTAATGATACCTGATGACGTGTGCCTAAATCTGTTAGTTTACGGACTTTCCTAGTGAGGGTAGGATTAAGCCTGTTTGTATGTATTTCTCCCTATTAAAGGAATGCCATCAATGAAACAATACACAGTCTTTGCCCTACTTTTCTGTTCATATATTTTCCTTTCGACACGTTATCAGCACGTAGTTCCCAACTGAGCAAGAAAATCCCCTCCCGTTTTTTTTCTGCAAAATTCCGGAAAGAAAAAGAAACAACGAAAAATCAGATTTTTTTCGAACCCTAGCCTTCGCCGTCATCCCCTTCAACGACCAGGTCCCGATTTGCTGCCTGCTCCGACTGACAACCCGCGGCCATAGGCATCCAGCCCCGCCGCTTACCCGCACCAGATCGGACCCCGTGCAACCCTCTCCGATTTCCGACCTGCAAACCAGCCACCGCCGCGGTGCTACTACAAACCAGAACGCACATCCAGCCCTCCGATCCCGATCTGCTCGAGTCCGATTCGTGCAACCTAAGTCGTCGATCATCCCCACATATCTGGGTTCAGATTCCTTCAGCCCGCCTTTGCTGTTGTCATCCCGCGACCAACCCGCTATCAACCCGTGCCCCGCAGCCTGTGTTTTTTTAATTAGAAAAAATAAAAGGTCTGACCCGCCTGCCACCCAGGGCCCGACCCGATTCTAGTTGCTGACGCAGACCGATTCTTTGGCCCGGCCCGACCCGCCCGACCGCTCGTCGGTCCCATTTTGATCAGTTATTACCTTTATTCACGAAGTAAAATAAACAATACGAACCCTACTATATGCAATGTGCAATTTTAGATGCTTTTTAAATATTTTTAATTGCATGTTATACTCTGTAATTTATTTATGTTTAATTAAACCAACTAAAAGCATGATGCATTAATAACTTTAATTAAATTAAAGCAAATAGCTTTAAATAGCTAGGATTAAAATTAATTCACACGAACTAAACGTAGATTGCGCCATAAGACACCTCTTTGAGTGCATATATCAGTGTATAGATATATTCATAGGGTTATGTGATTATATCTATAAATTATACGTATATTTGCATGCATATATAGATATTACATGCAATTAGGCTTCATTTTAGTAGATTTTAGAGGACTTGTTTCTACTGCCTATATTAAATAGAACCATGATAAAGTAATATCATTGGTAATCCTCAAAAGCATCGAAGTAATTTTGACCATATCTTGGTTCCGAAAAATAATAACGCTCCCATTATTGAAGATTTTATCATGGAAAGTACTCATGGTAAACTGTGAAAAATCATTTTCTTTTTTCTTGTATTAAGATAGCTTATCCAACTCGCCTAAAATTTGATATCTTGGACTCAAAAGGGAATGCGTACCATAGATGGGTCTCCTACGTCGAGACCACATTTATCACTAAAGAATATAGTGGTACGCTCCTTAACACCACAGACCAAGTACCGTCTGATAAGATAAAAGAGAGTGCACTGATATTCCTTAGGTGACACATCGAACCCTGCTTGAGATAGTAATATCTACAGTTGAAATTCCCTAAAGAACTGTGGGATGCCCTTAAGGGCTAATTTGGGAACATTCACATACTTTGCTGCTAGAGTTGACCATGCAGTGGAATGATATCCGCTTGCTTGATTATAAATGGATCGACAACCTCAAGGCACGCCTAAATTTATGTGGGAAGGACATCACAAAAGATGACATGATCCATAAAGATTTTTTCACCTTCCCTACTTTCGCTCTTATACTAACGAACCAGTATAGGCTAGAGAATGATAATAAACGCATCACTACCTTCAGTAAGCTAATCAACCTACTGCAAGTGGCTGAGAGGCATAACGAAGTGTTAATAAGCAATAATGCCAGGTCGGTTGGGACAAAAAAAATTCCCGAGGCCAATTATGGCAAAGTTAAAGATGGAAACTACCCCAATAAATAGGGGACTGGACATGATAGGCTTCTTGGTCAAGGACGTGGGGGTTCTTCCAATGTAATGCGAAGACTTGGTGCTCCCGGCTCTACTAGCCAAGGGAACCAAAAATCACCTACCCATCCTGTCGCCTCTAAGGCTCGAGTTGGCAATGAACCGTGCTATCACTGTGGAGATGCTGGACATGGTACAAGAACTGCCATGCAAGCAAGCAAGTCGCATCTCACTACAAGAAATATAGAGAGTCCAAAGAAAGGAGAACTCACTATATGGAAGAATATGATCTAGATAATTCCCTTCCTATGTCAATTTCACAGTCACCAATCGTCGAATTGAGTCATACGAGCCACAGTCTATAAACTGAATCTTAGTATTATGTTTACTTTCTCGTTTACATTTGGTATAGTTGCCTCAAAACAACTGTGTTGGTGTATTATTTTCAATAATGGTGTGATGCAATGTTGTTTCACGAACAAGATATTAATATTGCTTACGTTAGATTCTTAGTTTTATTTGGAAGTACTGAATATTGCTTGAATGATTATGGCTCGAAATTTCACTCTTTTCTAAGAAATGAATCGAGGAGAGCTTGAATGTTCTTAGAATTAGGCTTCTATTCGTCGAATAAGTCGCCTGCCAAACCTCGGTAACTACGATGGTTGGGTCCTCCCAACTCATCAAAGGGCGAGGTAATACCCAATTCTTGATGCCTAAACGGCAGTCTTCTAAGTTACTGATACTCTGTATGCACTTAGAGCCCTTCGAACCTTACTTAGCTTCAATAATATACGTAGCAATGGTTTCCAGATTGAAACCCACAGTGAGAATGGATAGAGTTACTTTTATTAATTCTAATGAATGTGGACGTAAACGCATTTTAGAATAACTGATGAGTCGATCTAGTGGATGTACCTCACTATTATTAGGTTTTCAAAAACCTATGTTGTCACCAACAATGTGCTTTGGGACATAGACTCGTATAGGCTTTGGCACTATAGACTAGGTCATCCTAGTCGAAGTATGATGATATGTATACTAAAGAACCTGTACAAACATCAATACTTTTCGAGCGCAAAGGCGACAACAACTCGACATACAGAACAATGTTGATGTTAATCGTGTTACGTCATCCAAAGAACTGGATGCATATCAAATGCGCACCACTCATTTTTGCAAATACTACTCTTTAATCAATGTGGGAGCGAGACCTTCCTACGCTAAAGAAACAAAAGCAAGCATTCCATTCTTACGCTGAATATAAGGAGATATTTGTGGATCCATCCACCTAATATGCAGACCATTTATGTATTTATGGCTTTGATGGATTCTCCAACATGTTGGTCACATGTCGCTCTCCTGTCCACTCAAACTGCTGCAGAACTTCCAAAATAATTTATAAGGACTCACCTCCCTTATCACATCTAAAGGACTCGATGATGTTGGAGAGTTCACATAAAAAAGTACTTGATGTTTATTGCATGATAGAGATTAATGAATAGTATCTCGCCCATATGCATATGCAAGCGGTCTCACATAAACCACCATCGAGAGAATATGTATGGTGATTATGTCATTTATTATGCGCACCAATTAGCATATTTTTGCCTGGGATTATGCAATATTGCACGAAACTTTACTTAAATCATTCATTCTTAGACCCTCTGCTAACCAATTAGTTTATGTGTACTGGTTGGTAACTGGATAGCCTGATTTTTGTAATTTGGACCTAGACAGACTTGAGTGCCAATTGCGCATATTTGGTTACGCATTATATGCGCCTTCTGCATCCCATAGTGCATCGGTCTTTATAAACACTTAAGTTTTCACATTGGATAAGAATCTCTACGTTTATCCGCTATTTAGAACCTTCAGAGCGATATCTTTACCGCATGATTTGCGGATCGTCACTTTAATAAAACAACCTTCCCGCCGTTAGGGGGAGGAGAAAAAATGTAATTTCTGTAATATCCGCATTTTTTCTTTCCCTTGTATTTTCATTTTTGGTGTATTTCTCGATCGTAGTGACCCTCGTGTACCTTTCAGTGTGTCCTTCCTGTCAACTGATGAACTGTATTCTCGTTATTGTTGTGCGGAACCGCCGTTTCGGGGTTGCCGTGGATCCATTTCGTGTTATTGGTTCCCAAATATTGATTTCTATCGTTTTATTCTCTTTCCGGATCATTTTTATCATTTTGGGACCCAAAAGGGGGTGTGGGCCGCGGCACAAGATGTGTGTGCCGCGGCACACAAATTTCTTCAGTTGTTGGTCGAGCGAACTGTACTGTGTGCCGCGGCACACCCGTCCGGTGCCGCGGCACACTCGTGTGACATCTGTGACCAAAACTCGGTATGCAGTGCCGCGGCTGCGCGAGCCGTCTGCGGCACTGCTTTGAACCACAGGAGTAATTTTTGGCACGTGCCGCGGCACACCTCAGTGTGCCGCGGCACACAATGCGGTCAACCCCCTATAATTGTGTTGTTTTGAGCGTAAACTGCTCATTTCCTTCTTCTTCTTCTTCCTGTGACGCGAGAGAGAGTGAGAGAGAGGGGGAGAGTTCCTCATCATTATCAATTGGGGGGTTGATTTTCATCATTCTTCTTCGGTTGTGAAGCCCGGACAATTAATCCAATGCGTGTTCTACGAATCTAAATACTTGAATCCTCAAGGTAATATTTCTTGAAACCCTCCCTTTTGGATAATTGGGGATTTTGGGGTTTTTGTCCGATTCTTTCCGTTTTGTTGATGGATTCTTGATGAATATGATTAATCTTGTTGATATCATTAATTTTCCTACGGATTCATGGTATATTTTCATAGTTTTGCGGAATCGAGAGGGTTTCGTTGTGGTCCGCCCTCGTTGTTATTTTGTGCGAATATACATGAATCGTAGGCGGGTTTTCGGGTGTATTCCATTTCCGTATTCAGCTAGAGTCGGTTGTAATTATGTTCTTCGAATCGTTAGGTTCGGTTCCGTTGATTCCTAGTGTTCGTCGGTGATTATCCTTTCCGTTTGCTGCGTCATCAAAATATTCAAGGCAAGTAATTCTTGTAAACCTTTATGCTTAACGTGAAATGGTAATGTATATTGTGTGTGCTTTACTCACCTCGGGAGGGTCCGACGGGGCCTCGAGGGAATCTATGGCTTCGTCCTGGATTCATGAGTTTGATTCGCTAGCCAGCTCGGGAGGGTCCTTAGAGGCCTCGAGTGGGATTCGTGGCTTCGTCCCGGTCCTAGGTGACGTGTGGTGCTTGATTTGTTTTGTGAATGTGGCCAGCTCGGGAGGGTCCTTAGAGGCCTCGAGTGGGATTCGTGGCTTCGTCCCGGTCCTAGGCAAATTAATTGTATTTGTTTGTTTAGGAAAAGACATGTCTAATTTTGGTTTTGAAATGATATTGGTGCATGTACTATGAAATGTGTAAGCGATTGGTTTGCCTTGATTGCTTGTACTAGCGTAATTGCTAACCCCTCACGGGGACCGTTTTGGGAAATTTTTGTTATGGATTTCAGTTATGATTATCCGGACGGCGGGCACACAGACGATACGAGGACGTTGGCCAGGGTCGTTGACATGTGCATTTGGGTCTTTCTATTTCTTTCATCCATTTCGATTTGGTTGTTCTAATAATTATAAACTTATAGAGTGTACTCGCGAGTACTTAGGCTTTTCATTTCAAACTCCGTATTGTACTACTTTTAAATTGTTACATCGTTGGTTGATGATCATTTCACCGGTTGCTCCGGGCGTAACTTTTATGTCATATAATTAAATGTGTATCCTCGCTAACCGGGATGGTTAGTCGAGTGGAGTTTTCCTGTTTGTAGCCTGGTGGGTCCCATGTGGGGGTCCACGATGCTGTAATATACTCTGAATATCTCGGGGTGTTACAGAAAATGGTATCAGAGCTCTAGGTTTATGGATACCTAGGCTTGTTGGTTATTTGGGTCTAGTCGTGTTTTGTTGTGCACATTGTCACACCGCTGCCAGCATCCCAGTACTTCCAGTGCTCGTATGTTTTCTTATTCGGCTCTTTTGTTTCTTGCATTGTAATTCCACTTTTGAATCGTAGTTGCTTTTCCTCCCTTACTCATCATCGATATACTTCTGTTATCTCTCAACATCAGTATGTATGCCGGAGGAAACCGTGGTCGTGGTCGTGGTCGTGGACGCGGCCGAGGACGTGGGGCAGCCGGTGGGGCGACCACGTCGCATTCTTCGGGGGCCGGCAGTACCGGTGACCGCCACAGTCATGCTTCTTCTCAGGAGCGCGCCGATCTTGGTATTGCGGCTGTTATGCAGCAAATGGTTAACCAGATGGCGGCTATAGCTCAGGTGGTCCAGAACCCCGATCAGGCCCATGCTAATCGGGGCGGAGCGGATCGCTGGCTTCAGGATGTCATCAAGATGCATCCTCCTCAGTTTTTGGGAGCTTGTTAGGCGTATTTTTATACGCTTATTTATCATTATTTTGTAGTATTTTGGAGAGTGAAATTGTCTAAATGAGCCTTTAATGCCTTAATTTTGTATGATTGACAGGAAATTGAAGTCCGGAAGCTAAAACGAGGTAAAGCAGGTAAAGCGGCAAATCTGGACTATGAGCCGCGGCACAAGGAAGCGGGCGCGGCACGGGAAGACACCGGCCAAAGGCGAGTAAAGCGTACTGTGCCGCGGCACGATCCCAGTGAGCCGCGGCACGGAAGAAATTGAGGACGCCTGAGCATCAGTGAAGGCTCTGTGCCGCGGCACGAGTTTAGTGCGCCGCGGCACACTTGCGGTTTTTGGTTGTCCGCGCGAATTAGGGCCGTTTGGCTTGTTTTCGACCTACGGATACGGACGCGAAATGGAGGATATTCAGAGCTATAAATATCGATTAATACCCTAATTAATTATCTTTGGATCTTTAATCTTTTGGAGCTTAAGCTTGGAGACGAGCGAAGAAGAAGGCGAGAAGACTTCAAAGGCAGAGGGCGGAAGCTGAAGAACGGAGGAATCCGAGCTTCATCTGCGTTTGATTTTTATGCTTTCATTTATCTATTCTTTATTTTCAATTATTAGTATGTCTGGCTAAAGCCCTAATCTAGGGTTTTGATGAAACCTATGTTTTGACGAATTGCTTGAGATTATCTAATTAATTACCTTTTTATTGAGTTGTCCCAATTGTGTTTAATGCTTGCAATTATCTGGCCAATAGTTGTATTGATTTAATCATTCAATTCGAATCGGGAGAGGAGATTTGGTGAGGAACTATTGGTGAGAACCGTTTTATTCTGTGAGATAGGAATATACTCATAGGAACTACGTGGCCTTTGGGAGATTTTAAGCTTTTCGCCTATTGACGAATTAATTCACCTAGGGATAGAGTGCGTTATTCGCCTTTAGATAAATCTATTGACCTCGGGAGAGGCGGTAGAATATATTAGCAATCTCCGCCTTCAATAAATTGGGAAAATTATTTATTACGGATAATCGAGAGTAAATTCGGATAAACGAGGTGGATTCGAATCTGAGACTTATTCATCATTTGATTTATTTTATTCAAGCTATCGTTTTCTACTAGTCTTTTAGTAATTCTTTTAGTTATTAATTGCAAAAACCCAAATTCGATTGTTCAAATAAAATTGGAATACACAAAAATCGGTAGTTAGAGATTCAGTCCTCGTGGGAACGATACTCTACTTATCACTTTATTACTTGTAAACGATGACGTGCACTTGCGTGTAAGAAATATCGCAACAAGTTTTTGGCGCCGTTGCCGGGGAATGAAATTTTCTAATATCGATTTTAGTATTTCTAGTCTTAATTTGAACGTTTTATTTTTATTTTTGTGTATTTAATTTCGTTTATTTGTTTTTCCTTTCAGGACCTTTCGTGTAGTGCATGAGAAAACTCGGTAACGAAGCTACCTTTGGATACCGAGCTCGAGCGCACTCTAAGAAGGAACAAGAAGGAGAAAAGAGAGTTGCAGACGACGGTCAACATGGCCGAGAATATCGAAGTCCAAGGAGGAGATAACCAAGTGCGGCAAGTTCAACCGGAACTAGCTCTTCGAGATTATGCCATGCCGCAGATCAATGCTAATTTTTCGGGAATTCGGCGTCCCACTATCCAAGCCAATAATTTTGAGATCAAGCCCGTTATTATTCAGATGGTGCAGGCGAGCCAATTCTGTGGACTGCCAAATGACGACCCGAATGCTCATATTGCTTCTTTCCTTGAGATATGCGACACGTTCAAGACTAATGGTGTCACCGACGATGCCATCCGATTGATGTTTTTCCCTTTCTATTTGAGGGATAAAGCGAAATTTTGGTTAAATTCCTTACCGTCGGGGTCGATTACAACATGGGGGGGTTAGCGCAAGCCTTCCTTGCCAAATTCTTCCCACCTGCTAAGACGGCGAGGTTGAGAAACGAAATAACCACCTTTGGTCAGTACGATATGGAATCGCTCCACGAGGCGTGGGAGCGATATAAAGATTTGCTACGAAGATGCCCTCATCACGGCATTCCTGATTGGCTTCAGATTCAGACGTTATATACTGGTTTGAGTGCTTCTACACGCACTCTCGTGGATGCAGCCGATGGTGGGGCCTTGATGGGAAAGTCTATGGCCGAGGCACACTCGCTTTTGGAAGATATGGCCGCAAATGCATACCAATGGCCATCGGAAAGATTGACACCGAAGAGAGTCATGGAAGTTTCAAGTAATGACCCGATTTCCACTTTGTCAGCTCAAGTCGCCGCTTTGACCCAACAGCTCCAAGCATTTTCGCATGCACATTCCCCCGTTACCATAGAGACATGCAATTGGTGTAACGGATCACACCCGAGCGCAGAGTGCCAAGTTGGAAACCCGTTCGAGCAACATCAGATGGAGCAGGCTCAATTTATGGGCAATGGAAATCGACAAAACAATTCTTACCCCAGCACTTATAATCAAGGGTGGCGAAATCAACAAAATTTTCCATGGAGAAATGGGTAAGCTTTGAAACCTCCACAAGCTCACTTCGCGACCCCATGACCCCCTCAATCACCAAAGGTATCTTTGGAAGATGCTCTAGCTCAATTGGCGGCTAACACAAGCCAATTCATGACCCGCACCGAGACGACCCTCCAAAATCATTCTACCTCCATCCGAAATCTAGAAACACAAATGGGGCAGATTGCTAATTTATTGTCTTCTCGGTCTCACGGTGCATCGCCAGTAGCGGCCAGTGAAATCGAGGAAAATGTGCAAGCGATCGAATTACGAGCGGAAAGGAGTTGAAAGGGCAGCCTATTAATGACAAAGAGCGGCCGATCGAGCGAGCGAGAAGGAAAAGGATGAGGCGCCCAAGCCAAAGGAAGTATCGACTACTCGGCCCACTCCTCAAATTCCATTCCCACAGCGTTTCCAAAAGCAAAAGCTGGACAAGCGGTTTTCAAAATTCCTCTACGTCTTCAAGAAATTGCACATAAACATTCCATTTGCCGACGCATTGGAACAAATGCCGAGTTATGTGAAATTCATGAAAGAAGTCTTGTCCAACAAAATAAAGCTCGAGGAATATGAGGCAGTCGCTTTAACGAGGAGTGCGGCGCTATTTTACAAAAGAAGCTCCCACCTAAATTGAGAGATCCGGAAGTTTCACCATCCCTTGCATTATCGGAAATTCGTCTTTTGAAAGAGCCTATGCGATCTCGGGGCGATATAAATCTTATGCCCCTTTCTATTTTTAAAAGGCTGGATATTGGGAAGCCAAGCCGACGATCTCTTTACAATTGGCGATAGATCCATCAAATATCAGGGGTGTGATAGAGGACGTTTTAGTCAAAGTTGATAAGTTCATCTTTCGGCCGATTTCATCGTACTTGACATGGAAGAAGACCAAGAAATCCCAATTATCTTGGGAAGACCATTTTGGCAACCTAGAGCGTTGATTGATGTGGAAAAGGGGAAGCTGACTTTGCGTGTTCAAGAGGAGCAAGTAACATTCAATATCTTTCGATCCGTAAAATATCCAAGTGACGCTGAAAATTGTTTCCAAATTGACGTCATTGACTCGTGCGTGAGTAGAACTTTTCGAGAAAATTATCCACCCGATCCATTGGAATCGATTTTGATTGGGGCTGTTTCTGAACCAAATGGAGAGCATGCAGCCTACGTACGACACATGGATGCTTCCCCGCCAATTTTCATTCGTAAACCATTCGAGGAGCTCGGAAGTTCACTAACTCGACAAACCCCATCGATTGAAAAACCTCCAAAGTTGGAACTCAAAAAGCTGCCACCTCATTTGAAATATGCATTCCTAGGGCCCGACAACTCCCTTCCAGTTATTCTTTCGGCCACTTTAGCGGGAGATCAAGAGGTGAAATTATTAAGAGTTTTGAGGAAGTACAAATCTGCTCTTGGGTGGTCTATTGCGGATATTAAGGGGATCAACCCGTCAATTTGCATGCACAAGATTTTGATGGAGGAAGACTACAAACCATCCGTGGAGCATCAACGCCGGCTGAATCCCAACATGAAGGAGGTGGTAAAAGTCGAGGTTTTAAAACTCCTCGACGCAGGTATGATCTTTCCAATTTCTGATAGCAAGTGGGTAAGTCCGGTCCAAGTTGTGTCGAAAAAGGGTGGGATAACAGTTGTTCAAAACGATAATAATGAATTAATTCCCACTAAGATTGTTACGGGGTGGCGTATGTGCATAGATTATAGGAAATTAAATAAGGCCACTAGAAAAGATCATTTCCCCTTGCCTTTTATTGATCAGATGTTAGATAGATTAGCCGGACACGATTTCTATTGCTTTCTCGATGGTTATTCGGGGTATAATCAGATTTACATAGCCCCCGAAGACCAAGAGAAAACGACGTTTACATGTCCTTACGACATTTTCGCTTATAGGCGCATGCCTTTTGGATTGTGTAATGCGCCGGCTACTTTTCAACGGTGTATGATGGCTATTTTTTCTGACATGGTAGAGCAGTGTATTGAGATTTTTATGGATGATTTTTCTGTTTTTGGAGATTCGTTTGACATTTGTTTGCAAAATTTGCAAAAAGTCTTGAGAAGATGCGAAGAGACCAATTTAGTCTTGAATTGGGAGAAGTGTCATTTTATGGTGCAGGAGGGCATTGTGCTTGGCCATCGAATATCCTCACATGGAATTGAAGTCGACCGAGCGAAAATTGAAACAATTGATAAGATGCCTCCACCCACTTCGGTCAAGGGGATTAGAAGTTTTTTGGGACATGCCGGTTTCTATCGCCGATTTATTAAGGATTTTTCGAAGATCACGAAGCCGCTGTGCAATCTACTCATGAAAGATGTCCCATTTACTTTTGACGAGTCTTGTAAAGAAAGTTTCGAATTTCTGAAGAAAGCTCTAAGCACGGCACCGGTGATAGTCGCTCCAGATTGGGACCTTCCGTTCGAGTTAATGTGTGATGCTAGCGACTTTGCCATTGGGGCTGTTTTGGGGCAAAGACGAGGGAAGGTGTTCCATGTCATATACGAGCCGAACACTCGATGACGCCCAAAGAAATTATGCCACAACGGAGAAGGAATTGTTGGCGGTGATCTTTGCATTCGATAAATTCCGGCCTTATCTACTGGGAACGAAAGTGATAGTGTGGACCGATCATTCAGCAATAAAATACCTTTTGGAGAAGAAGGATACCAAACCAAGGTTGATTCGGTGGGTGCTACTCCTTCAAGAATTCAACTTGGAGATTCGAGACAAGAAAGGCACTGAAAATGTTATAGCCGATCACCTTTCCCGATTAGAGAGTCCCCTCGAGAAGGAAGAAAGTCAGCCACAGATCATAGAAACCTTCCCCGACGAGCAGCTCTACAAGTTGGATTCAAAACACGCGCCTTGGTATGCTGATCTTGTGAACTACTTGGCAAGTAAAACAATTCCGAACGACCTCTCACGTCATCAAAAGAAGAAGCTAATCTCGGATGCTAAGTACTATTTGTGGGACGATCCTTTTCTCTTCAAGCGATGCCCCGATCAAATTATCCGTAGATGCATTAGGATGAGGAATTCCACAAGGTGTCTTTGAACCATTGCCATGCATCACCCTACGGTGGACATTTTAGTGGAAATAGAGCAAATGGCGAAGGTCTTACAATCGGGATTTTATTGGCCGTCCTTATTCAAAGATGCTCACTCCTTTGTGTCCGCGTGTGATCGGTGTCAACGGACGGGAAACATCTCAAGACGACACGAAATGCCGCTGAACACCATACTTGAAGTCGAATTGTTCGATGTATGGGGGATCGACTTCATGGGTCCATTTCCCGCATCAAACAAGAATCTCTATATTTTGGTGGCCGTAGATTATGTCTCAAAATGGGTTGAAGCGGTGGCACTACCTACGAATGGGTCCAATGTCGTAATCAAGTTTATTAAACAACATATCTTCACACGCTTTGGGACTCCACGTGCTATTATAAGTGATGGTGGGTCACACTTCGACAACAAATTTCTTGATGCGGTTTTGAGAAAATACGGAGTCACTCATCGTTTTGCTACAGCATACCATCCGCAGACGAGCGGTCAAGTCGAGATATCAAATCGAGAGCTGAAGTGGATTCTAGAAAAGACGGTCAGCTCGTCTCGAAAAGATTGGTCATTTAAACTCGATGATGCACTTTGGGCGTCTGGATGCGTATAAAACACCTATCGGAATGTCGCCCTACAGATTGGTCTATGGGAAAGGTTGCCATCTACCCGTAGAGATGGAACACCGTGCTTACTGGGCGATAAAGAAACTAAACTTTGATCTAAAATCCGCTGGTGAAAAGCGTTGTTTGCAGCTGAACGAGTTGGAAGAAATTCGCCACAACTCATACGAAAATGCGAAACCTTATAAGGAGCGGACAAAGATTTGGCATGATAAGCACATCACGCAGAGAGAATTTGTCCCGGTCAAGAGGTGTTGCTATTTAACTCTCGCTTAAAGTTATTTCCCGGGAAATTGCGTTCACGATGGTCGGGACCGTTCACCATAGTTCAAGTGTTTCCACATGGTGCAGTAGAAGTACAAAAAGATGGCCGAAAATTCAAAGTTAATGGACAACGGTTGAAGGCATACTTGGGAAATCCAATAGACACCCAGAAAACGAGCGTCGCCTTATCCACCGCCGGATGAATGCGAGAAAAGTCCGGCTGAAGATGATAAACTTAGCGCTCCTTGGGAGGCAACCCGAGTATCAGTTGTAGTTTCTTTATTGTTTTCTTGCATTTTTAGAGTCTCTCTTTGTCGTCATTCTTCTTTGATCCGTCCTTCCCTCTCGTCTTGATGTTTTCATGTAAAAATTTTGTGCAGGAATCAGCAAAGGGGAGGAATTCAATGATGGGCCGCGGCACAACAAAAGTACGTCGCGGCACACACCAGCTGATGAAAAATGGCCCATCAAACTGTACCCTGTGCCGCGGCACGATCTTACTGAGCCGCGGCACACCAGGTCATTGAGCCGCGGCACACTAAACCTGAGCCCCGGCACACCAAATGGCCAAGAAACACCCAGGAGACTGTACTTTGTGCCGCGGCACGCGGATAATGAGCCGCGGCACACTAACACACTGAGCCGCGGCACCCGGCAATATTACAAAATGTCCCAGACCTACTGTACTTTGGGCCGCGGCTCACTTATATTGTGCCGCGGCCCCCGTCGCAAAATAAGAGCAACCAGGTAGGGCTCATTCAATCGATCGGCCTGCACAAGGTATCTTCTTCCCTCCCTTCCTTCCTTCCTTCACACAATGAGGTCAGCTGATACCATTCTATTAGTCTCCTTCTCAAATTCTCCAGGTAATTTTTGATTTCTAAATCAAAAGTGATTCTTGATGTGAAAAGATTTGAAGTTATATATTGCTAGTTGTTCTTCACTGTTGTTTCTAAAATGGAGTTGGAATATGGGGAATTTGATATTGTGATAGAATTGATATTTATGAACGAATTGTTGATGATAGTTGTCGTGATTCTGTGTTATTATTTTTGGGATTTGCAATTAACCATCAAAATTCTTGTTCTTCATTTTAACTTGTGCACACAAGGTGTTTGATAAATTGCAGCAATGGAAAATTGGTAAGCTAGGCATTTTCAAAATTATATGCAATGAATCATGTTATCGAATTACATTATCCCCAACCCTTACATCATGTTAAACTTGAGAGCTCGTACTTAACTCCCTTTTTGATGATGCAAGCTCATTTATTCACACTCCGCATGATGTAGTCAAGAAGCGTGCAAGCTCACCGCATGATGCCGGCACCAGCTCCTGAGCAGACTGGAGGGGAGTACTTGACCTTTTACTTTTATTGCATATCATTTTTTTGTCCATTGAGGTCAATGTACGTCCTAAGTTTGGGGGGGGATTTACTTTCAGTTGCTACATTCATTGCTGTACTTTATTTTGTTGCACTCTTCATTACTTTGCGTTATTTTTTTTTTCGATAGCCTTGCTTGTCTTAATGTTTATCTATTCGTGAATTTTTCGTGCTTCTATTTGTGTGATACCGATGTTACGACACTGTTTTTCTCTCTGAAGAAACGGTCGAGTTTTAGTCGAGTTGTAGTCAGTAATTTCGGTTTCTGCTTAGTATTCATTTAGGTCCAAAATTTTTCGTGATTGTAGAGGTCTTGGCAGATAAGAGACGATACATACTTGTTTTAAAATCACCGTCAATACGTTTGGTTACATTTTTCGGTTAGTTAGTCGTCCAGTTATATTAGTCGTGTTGGCACTTAGATTGAGTTTAGAGTCCGCTTTTTCCCAAAAGTCGAGATAATGTTGTTCTATGAAGGGAAGTCTAGTAACCGGGGGCATTCGCGTGACCCGCTGTTTACTCTCGCGTAAAACGACGACCCTGATTAGACTAGTGATTTAGATATTTCACAAGTGCCAATGATAGGGAGCCTAGTAACCGGGGGTATTCGCGTGACCCGCTGTTTACTCTCGCGTAAAACGGCAACCTTGATTCGGACATGCGGAAATTATATATTCGAGTTGTTTATCCACTGTAGAAGGGAACTTAGTAACTAGAAGCATCCATGTGCCCCATGAGTGTCTTTTACGTCAAACGGTTTCCCAATACATGAAAATGGAAGTTCCACCCTAGGATTATCCCGATGAAACATCCCGAGATCCTAACCTAGTGGTCAACTCGAATCAAATTCTTGAACATATATATAAGGGAATACTGTCCGAGGTTTATTTGTTATGAAACTCGTGAAAATTGTGCCATTAGACTGTGGAACGGGACGAACTAGCGTGTTTATTTTAGCCTTTCATATTGACGGTCGATTTGACTCACGTTTTGTTAATCTTTGAGCTGGATTTTCTTCATGAAAGAGTGATTATGAATTAACTTGATTACTTTGCGGAATCATTATTCTGAGTGCAGCTCGCTTTTATGACACTCGTATTATTTAGAGAGAATTACAGGATAGTATTGATTAGGTTTAACACTATGAGTTGCACGATGATTCACGACATTCTTTTATTGAATTTAATTCTTTTTGCTTGAGGACAAGCAAAGGCTTAAGTTTGGGGGTATTTGTTAGGCGTATTTTTATACGCTTATTTATCATTATTTTGTAGTATTTTGGAGAGTGAAATTGTCTAAATGAGCCTTTAATGCCTTAATTTTGTATGATTGACAGAAATTGAAGTCGGAAGCTAAAACGAGGCAAAACGGGCAAAACGGCAAATCTGGACTATGAGCCGCGGCACAAGGAAGCTGGTCGCGGCACAGGAAGACACCTGCACAAAGGCGAGTAAATCGACTCTGGCCGCGGCACGATCCAGTGAGCCGCGGCACGAAGAAATTTTGGACGCCTGGGCATCCAGCTGAAGGCTCTGTGCCGCGGCACAGGTTTAGTGCGCCGCGGCACACTTGGCGGTTTTTTGGTTGTCCGCGCGAATTAGGGCCGTTTCGAAGCCAGTTTTTGACCTACGGATACGGACGCGATTTGGAGGATATGCTGAGCTATAAATAGGGTTTAAGACCCTAATTAATTATCTTTGGATCTTTGATCTTTTGGAGCTTAAGCTTGGAGACGGCAGAAGAAGAGGGAAGCAGAAGACTTCAAAGGCAGAGGGCGGAAGCTGAAGAACGGAGGAATCCGAGCTTCATCTGTGTTTGATTTTTATGCTTTCATTTATCTATTCTTTATTTTCAATTATTAGTATGTCTGGATAAAGCCCTAATCTAGGGTTTTGATGAAACCTATGTTTTGACGAATTGCTTGAGATTATCTAATTAATTACCTTTTTATTGAGTTGTCCCAATTGTGTTTAATTCTTGCAATTATCTGGCCAATAGTTGTATTGATTTAATCATTCAATTCGAATCGGGAGAGGAGATTTGGTGAGGAACTATTGGTGAGAACCGTTTTATTCTGTGAGATAGGAATATACTCATAGGAACTACGTGGCCTTTGGGAGATTTTAAGCTTTTCGCCTATTGACGAATTAATTCACCTAGGGATAGAGTGCGTTATTCGCCTTTAGATAAATCTATTGACCTCGGGAGAGGCGGTAGAATATATTAGCAATCTCCGCCTTCAATAAATTGGGAAAATTATTTATTACGGATAATCGAGAGTAAATTCGGATAAACTGAGGTGGATTCAGAATCCTAGACTTATTCATCATTTGATTTATTTCATTCAAGCTATCGTTTTCCACTAGTCTTTTAGTAATTCTGTTAGTTATTAATTGCAAAAACCCAAATTCGATTGTTCAAATAAAATTGAAATACACAAAAATCGGTAGTTAGAGATTCAGTCCTCGTGGGAACGATACTCTACTTATCACTTTATTACTTGTAAACGATGACGTGCACTTGCGTGTAAGAAATATCGCAACAGAGCTTCGGACCCGATCGGCTGGGAAGGGTGGATCAAGGAGATATCCAAAGTCTTCACTGCTACCAACTGCCCCGAGGACCGTAAGGTCCCTATTGCTCAATATTTTCTCACGGGAGATGCTACGGATTGGTGGGAGGCCGTTGGTCCCAAAGATCATGTTGCTTCATGGGCCGAATTTCAAGAATTGATGGAGACCGAATATTGTCCGTGGCCGGTCAGACAGGCTCGAGTGCATGCTTTCTATGATGCTCAACCACGGGATATCCCCGTATCTCAGGTCATTGCCGACTTTAACAAGGAGTTGGGTTATGTGAAGACCCAAGTTGTCGAAGAGAGCGACAAGATTTTCCATTTTTCCCGGAGGATGAAACTGTCCATTTGGGACTATATGTCTGGGCTCGTCTATACTACCTTGAAGGATTATCATAGTCTAGCTCTTGCTTATGATATGTCGGTGACCGCTAGCGATTTGGCTCGTGTGAGCAAGAAGCAGAAGTCGGTCGGAAATTTTTCTGGTCCCAAGAGTGGAGGCCAGCAGAAATCTCAGGCTGCAAATATTTCTACGGGCGGTTCGGCTCGTTTCTCTGGGAGCTTTCGGAGTGCCGCCGGAACCGTCGTCCGGGACCCCAGATGCTTTAACTGTGGCAAGCCAGGCCATGTGAACCGGGATTGTCCTCGTCCACCTTTGACTTGTCATACTTGTGGTCAGTCGGGCCACAAGGCTTCTTTTTGCGAGAAGCTCAGACAGTTTCGCGGCGCCCGTTCTTCTCACCCAGCACCTATGGAGCCGAGTGTGAACCAGGCCTTATTTGTTCCGCCGTCTCCACCGAGTGCCGGCCGAGGTAGGGGTCGGGGTCAGCCCGCTAGAGGAGGAGCTTCCAGTGTCGGCTCTGCCCAGCTGCGTATCTACGAGATGAGGAGGATCGATGATCCAGCAGCTACTGTGGCGACAGGTACCGTTCATATCCATTCCCATCGTGTCATTGTGCTTTTTGATTCGGGTGCTACGCATTCATTCATTTCTCTAGAGTGTGTACGCCGTTTGAGTCTCGACTGCTTGTCACCTTGCGAGCCTTTCATCGTTAAACTTCCTAGCGGTGATAGAATTGTCGGTGATCGAGAAGTCCGGGACTGTTCTATGATTATTTGTGAGAGGGCTTGGCTCTCTAATCTTATTGTCGTGGGTATCGAGGGTGAGGACTTGATTCTCGGGGATGATTGGCTCGAGCGGCATGGTGCAATCATGAACTACCGCACGAGGATCATTACCATGTTAGCCGAGGACGGCACTGAACACTCTTTCGCGGGGCGAAAGAGAAACCAGAAGTTTGTTATTAACGCCTTGAAGGCGGTGAAACTCTTGCGAAAGGGGTGTACTGGTTATTGGTGCTACGCCTTGAAGGCGGAGAATGGTGGAGTCGAGTTTTCGTCGATTCCAGTCGTTAGTGAGTTTCCTGATGTTTTCCCTGATGAGTTACCGGGATTGCCACCGGATCGTGAGGTCGAGTTTGTTATAGAATTAGAGCCGGGCGCGGCTCCAATTTCGAAGGCACCGTATCGCATGGCACCTTCAGAGATGGCCGAGTTGAAGAAACAGTTGAGTGAACTTCTTGAGTCGGGGTATGTTCGACCGAGCGCCTCGCCTTGGGGCGCACCGGTCTTGTTTGTGCGTAAGAAGGATGGTTCACTACGTTTGTGTATCGACTATCGCGAACTAAACAAAGTGACCATCAAGAACAAGTATCCTTTGCCGAGGATTGATGACTTGTTCGATCAGTTGCAGGGAGCTGCGGTGTTCTCGAAGATTGATTTAAAATCGGGGTACTATCAGCTCCGGGTGAGGGAGTCCGACGTGCCGAAAACAGCTTTTCGGACGAGATACGGACATTACGAGTTTGTAGTTATGCCTTTCGGGTTAACTAATGCACCGACGGTGTTCATGCAATTGATGAACAAAGTCTTTATCGAGTATTTGGATAAGTGTGTCGTCGTCTTCATTGACGATATTCTTATTTATTCGAGGAACGAGGAAGAGCATGCCCATCATTTGCGGGTAGTGTTAGACATTTTGAGGACCGAGCAACTCTATGCGAAGTTCTCGAAATGTGAGTTAGGGCGAAGGAAGTGATGTTTAAGGGGTCACGTGATTTCAGCCGAGGGAGTTCGAGTGGATCCGCAGAAGATTGAGGCAGTGTTGGATTGGGCACCGCCCAAGAGTGTGAAAGAGATCCGTAGTTTCTTGGGATTGGCTGGCTATTATCGTAGGTTCGTCGAGGGTTTCTCAAAGCTAGCTCGGTCACTTACACAGTTGCTCCAGAAATCCGAGAAGTTCGTCTGGAATGACGAGATGCAGTCCAGTTTTGAGGAGCTGAAGAAGCATTTGACTTCAGCTCCGGTTTTGGCGTTGCCATGTGGCAACGAGGGATTCGCCGTTTATAGCGATGCTTCGGGTCAGGGTCTTGGGTGCGTATTAATGCAGCACGGCAAGACCATTGCCTTTGCGTCGAGACAGTTGAGGCCATATGAGCTTAACTACCCTACTCATGATTTGGAGTTAGCGGCAGTCATTTTCGCGCTCAAGATTTGGCGTCACTATCTTCTCGGCTCCGCATGTCAGATTTTTACCGATCATAAAAGTCTGAAATACATATTTACTCAGCGGGAGTTGAATATGAGGCAGAGGAGGTGGTTAGAGCTGATTAAGGATTATGACCTTGAAATCCTTTATCATCCGGGCAAGGCGAACGTCGTGGCCGACACCTTGAGTCGGAAACCGAGTGCGTTGCGATCGTTTGAGATCCTTACGTCTCAGTCTGAGCTTCGGCGAGCTTTGGTCAAGTTAGATGTTGAGGTTCTGTTGCCGGGAACTGTCGGGCAACTTTGTGCCTTGGAAATTTCGTCGTCTTTGATCGATGAGATTAAGCTGAAGCAATTAGAGGATCCGATGATTACTCAAATCCGAGGGAACGTTCTTAAGGGAAAGTCTCCTGGGTTTGTGATTCACGAAGATGGTGTTTTGAGATTTCGGAGTCGGCTTTGCGTGCCGAATGACTTAGAATTGAGGCAGAGTATTCTGCGCGAGGCCCATGCTACACCTTACTCCGTTCATCCTGTTTCGAGTAAGATGTACAAGGACCTAAGGAGGAATTTCTGGTGGAATGATATGAAGGAGGAGGTCGCGCAGTTTGTAGCGAAATGTTTGACTTGTCAGCAGGTCAAAATCGAGCATCAGCGACCGGCTGAGTTATTGCAGTCACTTCCCGTTCCGGAATGGAAATGGGAAGATATATCGATGGATTTCATTACGAGTTTGCCGAGATCGAGATCGGGCATGAATATGGTTTGGGTGATTATTGACCGTCTGACCAAGTCGGCACATTTTCTGGGCATCAAGGACACTTGGGGCCCGGAGAAGTTGGCCCGTATATTTATCGCACAGATTGTGAGGCTTCACGGTACTCTGAAGTCTATTGTTTCGGATCGTGATGGACATTTCGTATCACACTTTTGGCAGGCGGTACATAAGGCGGTGGGTACCCGTTTGCATTTGAGTATCTCTTTTCATCCCCAGTCAGATGGACAGTCGGAACGCACTATCCAGACATTCGAGGATTTATTGCGCGCTTGTGCTCTCGATTGGGGTAGTGATTGGGAGGAGCATTTGCCATTGATCGAATTCACGTACAACAATAGTTGGCACGCGTCGATTCGGATGGCACCGTACGAGGCACTTTATGGGCGGCGATGTCGATCACCGATTTGGTGGAATGAGGCGTCCGATTTGGTCGGGACCGAGCCGGATGTCGTTTTAGAGACGAGGCGGAAGATAGAATTAATTCGGGAATGGATGTTGACGGCCCAGAGTCGACAGAAGTCATATGCCGATGTCCGTCGTCGACCTTTAGAATTCGAGGTGGGAGACCACGTTTTGCTGAAGGTGTCGCCGACGAGAGGAGTTTTCCGTTTCGGGAAGAAGGGGAAGTTGAGTCCGAGATTTATTGGACCCTTTGAGATTCTCGAGCGAGTCGGTGGGTTAGCATACCGTCAGGCGTTACCCCCGGCCTTGAGTCATGTTCATAGCGTTTTTCATGTTTCCCAACTGAGGAAATATGTCCCGGATCCTAGTCACGTCATCGATTATGGCGAGATTGATATTGCTGAAGATATTACTTTTGAGGAGCGTCCTTTGAATATTTTGGAGCATCGTGAGAAACGACTGAGGCATAAGATCATCCCTTTGGTCAAAGTGCAGTGGTCGAGACACGGTGTCGAGGAGGCAACTTGCGAAACCGAGGATAACATGCGTGCTAGGTACCCTGAGTTGTTTGTTTCTTAAGTTTCGGGACGAAACTTATTTTTAGAGGGGTAGAATGTAATATCCGCATTTTTTCTTTCCCTTGTATTTTCATTTTTGGTGTATTTCTCGATCGTAGTGACCCTCGTGTACCTTTCAGTGTGTCCTTCCTGTCAACTGATGAACTGTATTCTCGTTATTGTTGTGCGGAACCGCCGTTTCTGGGTTTCCGTGGATCCATTTCGTGTTATTGGTTCCCAAATATTGATTCCTATCGTTTTATTCTCGTTCCGGATCATTTTTATCATTTTGGGACCCAAAAGGGGGTGTGGGCCGCGGCACAAGATGTGTATGCCGCGGCACACAAATTTCTTCAGTTGTTGGTCGAGCGAATCAGACTGTGCCGCGGCACACCCATCCGTGCCGCGGCACGGTGCCAATCGGTGTCGCGGCACACCCGTCGGTGCCGCGGCACACTCGTGTGACATCTGTGACCAAAACCCGATCAGACGGGTGCCGCGGCACATGCAAAGCGTGCCGCACACCGCCGAACCACAGGAGTAATTTTTGGCTGTGCCGCGGCACACAATGCGGTCAACCCCTATAATTGTGTTGTTTTGAGCGTAAATCGCTCATTTCCTTCTTCTTCTTCTGTGACGCGAGAGAGTGAGAGAGAGGGGAGAGTTCCTCATCATTATCAATTGGGGGTTGATTTTCATCATTCTTCTTCGGTTGTGAAGCCCGGACAATCAATCCAACGCGTGTTCTACGAATCTAAATACTTGAATCCTCAAGGTAATATTTCTTGAAACCCTCCCTTTTGGATAATTGGGGATTTTGGGGTTTTTGTCCGATTCTTTCTGTTTTATTGATGGATTCTTGATGAATATGATTAATCTTGTTGATATCATTAATTTTCCTACGGATTCATGGTATATTTTCATAGTTTTGCGGAATCGAGAGGGTTTCGTTGTGGTCCGCCCTCGTTGTTATTTTGTGCGAATATACATGAATCGTAGGCGGGTTTTTGGGTGTATTCCATTTCCGTATTCGGCTAGAGTCATTTGTAATTATGTTCTTCGAATCGTTAGGTTCGGTTCCGTTGATTCCTAGTGTTCGTCGGTGATTATCCTTTCCGTTCGCTGCGTCATCAAAATATTCAAGGCAAGTAATTCTTGGAAACCTTTATGCTTAACGTGAAATGGTAATGTATATTGTGTGTGCTTTACTCACCTCGGGAGGGTCTGACGGGGCCTCGAGGGAATCTATGGCTTCGTCCTGGATTCATGAGTTTGATTCGCTAGCCAGCTCGGGAGGGTCCTTAGAGGCCTCGAGTGGGATTCGTGGCTTCGTCCCGGTCCTAGGTGACGTGTGGTGCTTGATTTGTTTTGTGAATGTGGCCAGCTCGGGAGGGTCCTTAGAGGCCTCGAGTGGGATTCGTGGCTTCGTCCCGGTCC
Source organism: Orobanche coerulescens (assembly GCA_033398695.1). NCBI lineage: Eukaryota > Viridiplantae > Streptophyta > Magnoliopsida > Lamiales > Orobanchaceae > Orobanche > Orobanche coerulescens. Next base: position 209,867,582 of record CM065805.1, on the reverse strand, counting down.
TAGGCAAATTAATTGTGACTGTTTGTTTCCGGAAAATACATGTCTAGTTTTGGTTTTCGAAATGATATTGGTGCATGTACTATGAAATGTGTGTTGTGCGGCGATTAATACGCTTCGATAGGTGATCGGCATCACGACCAGAGAAGCCAATCGTGGAAGGCATACTCTGGACAAACTCCTAGAGTTCGGCGCAATATGGCGATCGTCTTTTGGCACCTAGCGATCGTCCTTTGATATCTGACGATCGTCTATAATGAGCGGACCAGAGACGATCATCTCATGACCACGTATGGGTCCGGCATCCGTCAAAGTCATCAAAGACCGAATCTTGGACGGTGGCCCACATGCGGATCTTCAGAGATACCGGCAGATAAAGACCTTTGTCCTCATCCTGTCACCTACCTCACCTACCGACAAAGCCGCCGAAAGGTACAAAGTGGGTCCTCCCCTCACATGCCGCCAGACGCGTGTTGGCCTCTCACCGGCTCACAGTTGACTCAAAGAAGAGCCCACGACTTTAAGGGAACGCCCACGTGACGGAACGATCGGCCACCTTATTATAATATAAAAACGGCGGTCGCCGGCGATCGCCCAGTGGATCCCAACTACCTTGTCCCCTATAAATAGGGAACTCACCGCAGCAGCAAAGGGACGCGAATTTGACTACAGATTCAGTGCAAAATACACACAAAAGAGAAAATCAAAGACTCTTTTGGCAACTGCTTACACATTCATAGTGATATTCATACATATCTATCTTATCTCCTAAGCAAGAACTCACAGATCTACCTATCTGGTTCTTCCGGCAATCTACGCGCTCTAAAGCCTAGATAACTAGAAATCTTTACACTCCTTGTATTTGTTTCTAACATTAATATTTGTACTCGACAGTATATTTATTAATAATATCTCGCGAGAGCATTCAAGCCCGGGATTAACAACCCCGGCAAATCTTGTGTTATCTAGTTTCTCACGGAAGTGTTCTCGCATTTGTTTGTTACTCGATCATTCCAGCAATATTACCTCCGGATAATATTTTGGGTAACAACAATTGGCGCTAGAAGGAGGGGGTACTAAAACCTTCATTTTATTCCTACCGTCTCGAAGAACACTCACTGTTCTCCGGACATATACTTGAAGAAACACTCACTGTTCTTCAATAGAAAAAACCTTCAGAAAATGACATCAGCAACAACCTCCAAGAGAGCCACCCTGAGATCTGCCGGAAATCTTATTCCGGCGAGGACCGAATCCCAGCCCACGGCGGAAGGCGAGCGTGGCGACGCTAGGCCCTCACTCCCGCCCCCGAGGGACGGTTCTAGCCTCTCACTCGATCAGTTCCAGACATCGGAAGCTAACCGCCGGGCAAGCAAACGGAAGCTCAAGGGGATCTATGTTGAGAAATCAACAGAAAGTCCCGAGCCGCAGGGGAAGGCTCTCGTAAGGCGGGACGATTCCGTCTTGACCGCCAGAAGTGATCCTCATGGCAACACAGGCACTCGAGCCCCAGTGAGACATCGGTATCTGAATCCTTTACCAGGAGTTCGGCATATCCGACCCCCAAGAGACAGGTCGGTCAGCGAGCCCCTGCTCGCCCAAGGAAGGAACCCACTGGCAGGGAGCTCGTCATTCACCCCGGGGCCAGGGGATCAGTACACGATCGCCTTGGTGCACGCTCTGAGAGCCACTCGGCGAGCAGTCAGGCGACGGCGATGGCTGCCATGCAACGCCAGCTCGACGAGATGAAGGCGCTCCTGGAAAATGGGGCAGGCGCCAGGAGACCAATCGTTGGGTCCAGCGAACCACTCGCGACTCAGATCGAGCTCGCCCCAGTCCAACCAACGATCAATCCCCCACAAACACCTCTATATGAGGGGAGAACGGATCCGGGAACCCACTTGAGTAGGTTCCGGATCTACATGACTGGATGCGGAGCTTCAGACGCGACGAAATGTCGTATGTTCCCGTTAACTCTGGACGATCTCGCCCACAGGTGGTACATCTCGCTACCATCTCGCTCAATCAATTGCTTTGAGAAGCTGGCGAACGACTTCACGTCGTACTTCGCCGCCAAAGTCGCTCGCCCGGAAGGTCCCCACCGCATGATGAAAATCGGGCGGGGAAGGACGAATCGGATGAGGATTTTATCGTCCGGGTGGACGAGATAGTCCTCACCGGTGAACCCGTCGGCGACGAGATCGCTCACCACGATCTGAGCGGATTCCACGGACGCTCGCCCATGTTCAGGCACCTCACAAAGGACTTCCCACCGACCTATACGGCGTTCCGCGTCGAGCCGCCGATTTTACGGCCGGGCGAAGATGCTCTCACTCCGTTTGGACGAGGGACGGCCCGAAGAAGGAAAAGCACCTTCCCATGTCCAGAAGAAGGCGTTCGCCAAGCCCAGAAAGGCGGTCGCCAAGCCGCCTGGCGAGTTCAAAGCCTTCGAGGATGTGGAGGTCCACCTTCTTCACAACCTCAACTTATTCCCGGCACACATCTTCAACGCGATCAAGGGTCGCGAGTGGCTTTCCAAGCCAAAACCAATAAGAGACCACGGTCACCTAGACCGTAGCAAATTCTGTGCCTATCATAAGAGTCCCGGCCACAACACTAGCCAATGCCGCGACCTCCTCGATGCCTATGGCGATTGTTGAAGAAGGCAAGCCGACAATCTAATCACCAAGCTGGAGCCAAGGACGGAAAGGACCGGAGGGCGCGAACGCCGACAACGCGAGAGAACTCCTCCCAATCCGTCGCCAGATCGAGCATGAGCCGGAATACTCGATGAATCGGTCCCTCCGATCAACCACAGCGGTCGGATAAACATGCTTCAAGCCGGGGTGGAAACCTCGAGGTCTTTCCCGGTTTCCACCATGTCGAACAGAAGCGAAAGGCCGAGTTGAGGGCATTCGCCGGAGTCCATGTTGTAGTTCCTCCGGAGCCGACCATCTCTAGAGACGCGCTCATCACCTTTTCCAACAAGGACAGGGAAGGAGTGCAATGTCCCAAAGAGGATGCACTAGTGATCTCCGCTTGCATCCTTGGGAAGACGGTCGATCGCGTGTTGGTCGACAATGGAAGTTTTTGCAACATCATATTCAAATCCGCCTAGACCAACTCGGCAACCTAATCAAATTCATCAAGCCTTTCGACACCGTGCTTCAAGGGTTCGGCGACAACACAGTCCAAGCCTACGGGAGGATCAAGCTCTCTGTTGAGCTAGTATGCTTTTATGATCCCAAGGTTAGGATTACTAGGAACCTAAGCTTGGTAATCATAGATAGGCCCAGCATCTATAATGGGTTCCTAGGTCGCCCCTTTCTAGAAACCTTTGAGGCGGTCGCCTCATCTTTCTTTTACTGTATCAAATTCCCCACTGCCGATGGGACGGTCGGTACTGTAAAGGGAGATCAGCTAATGGCAAAAAGATGTTTGAGTTACTCCTGTGTTGTTACTTATTTCGCTACTTCCCATGCTATATGTAACATTGAAGCGACCGACGATCAACCCATGGAGATCGACGAACCAAACACTTCGTACCAACCCGACTCAGGGGACGCCATATCTCATCAATCGACGGACGACATCGAGCCGAGGATCGGTTTCGAGCCAAGTCTCGATATCGATCCAAGGACCGAGTCCGGAGATCGTATCAAACGAGAGGCGACCGTTCCTGTCGAAGAATTGGAAAGCATTACGATGGATCCGGATCATCCAGAACGGGAAGTACAGATCGGCGCAAGCATCGACCGCGAATTAAAGGGCGATCTGATCAACTTGCTACGTGAGAACATCGGTGTCTTTGCCTGGTCGCATCAAGATATGGTTGGCATAAGTCCCGAACACGCCTGCCATTATCTGAAGATCGACCGGGCGATGAAGCCTGTTTACCAGAAGCGTAGGAAGTTCGGTCCCGAGAAATACGAGGCGCTCGACATAGAAGTCCAGAAGTTACTCAACAACAAATTGATCGGAGTAGCTACAAACGAACCACAGTGGGTCGCCAACGCGGTGCTCGTCAAAAAGCCAACTGGCTCCTGGAGATTATGCATAGACTTCACCGACCTCAACGCGGCATGTCCAAAAGATCACTTCCCAATGCCTCATATCGATCACCTGTTCGATAGCACGGCAGGTTGCGAAATGATGTCATTTATGGATGCCTTCGCCGGATATCATCAAATCCCAATGGCAAAGGAAGACATAAAACACACATCTTTCCACACAGAAAAAGACATATACTTTTGGGTCAGAATGCCGTTCGGCTTGAAAAACGCAGGGGCGACCTACCAGCGATTAGTCAACAGAATGTTCGCCGATCAGATCGGCAAAACCATGGAGGTCTACATTGACGATATCATAGTCAAAAGCCTCAAGAAGGAAGATCACCTCGACGATCTCGCCGAGACATTCGCCATCCTTGAGAAGTTTAACATGAAGCTGAACCCCAAGAAATGCAACTTCGGAGTGGGCTCCGGGAAGTTCCTGGGGCACATAGTGAGCCAAAGGGGGATCGAGGCGAACCCCACCAAGATACTGAGCGATCCTTGACATGCAGGAACCGCGAAACATCAAGCAGGTGCAACGCCTCACAGGTTGTCTAGCCGCCCTCAACCGTTTCATATCACGGCTCGGCGATAAAAGCAAGCCTTTCTTCTCGACCATCAAGAACAAGAAGTTCGCATGGACGAAAGAAAGCCAGGTAGCATTCGCCAAAATAAAGGAATATCTATCTAACCCCCAGATCCTGGCAAAGCCGATCCCCGGTGAAAAATTATTCCTTTACTTGGCGGCCTCTGAGGTCGCGCTGAGTGCCGTTACAGTGCGAGCAGAGGGGCAGCCCACTTGCCGATCTACTATGTTAGCCAGCGCCCACGACGCTGAGACACGCTATACACCATTGGAGAAGATCGCCTACGCCCTTGTCATGAGTGTACGTAAGCTGAGGGCTTACTTCTTCGATCACCAAGTGGAAGTCCTAACAACTCTACCTCTAAGACAAGTCCTGCACCGACCGGACACCAACGGGCGACTCCTCAAGTGGTCGCTGGAGATCGCCCAATATGGTATCACTTACGCTCCTCGCACGACGATCAAAGGCCAAGCACTGGCGGACTTCATGGTGGAATTAACGTTCCCTCACAGTCCGACTCAGGTCGGCAGACCTGCCTGGAAATTATACGTGGATGGCTCAGCGACCAATGCGAGAGCAGGGGCAGGGATTGTCCTCATCAGCCCCGACGGTCAGAGTTTCACAAATGTTGTGCGTTTCGGTTTTCGTGCGACCAACAATGAAGCCGAATACGAAGCTCTGGTAGGCGGGCTTGATCTAGCCCTCGCCCTAGATGTTCGACGCCTACATATCTTCATGGACTCCCTTTTGGTCGTAAACCAAGTCAAGGGAGAGTATGAGACACGCGGCGAACAAATGGTCAAATACCAAGAGCTGGTCGCCGAAATGTGCACAAAATTTGAAGAAGTACTAATCGAACAAGTCCCCAGAGAGCATAACTCCCAGGCCGATGCTCTTTCCAAACTAGCATCATCAGATGGGGCAGCCGACTTCTCCAATATCCAAATCACAAAGTCAGCAAGGCCGGCGATCGACAGGAATTTGGTTGCCACGGTCACCGTCGCTGAAGAGAATTGGATGACCCCATTCATCAAATACTTAAAGGACGGAACGGTCCCTCGACGGCCGTGTTAAAGCTCGCCAACTCGGCCGTGCGACTGGTACACCCTATCGACGATCGGCTTTACAAGCGAAGCTAGCTTTCCTCCTCAAGTGTATTACAGGAGGAAGGTCGGCTCGCTTTAGCCGAGATCCATGACGGATTTGTGGAAACCATGCGGGCGGGCGAGCCCTCATCCATAAGACAACCGCAAGGATTTTTCCGCCATCACTACGGAAAGATGCGATCGCCTACGCTAGATCGTGTCATAGGTGTCGATAATGGGCCCCAACATTAAACTATCACCCGAACAGCTCACCTCGATGTATAGCCCTTGGCCATTTGCGCAATGGGGCATCGACCTTATAGTCCCTTGCCTACGGCTCCGGGGGTTGTAAGTTCGCCATCGTAGGGTCGATTATTTCACCAAATGGGCAGAGGTCGAGCCACCGAACAAGATCGGCCAGAACAGTGATCAAGTTTATATGGAAAAACATAGTATGCCGATTGATGCGCCTGTGCCATCATCTCCGACAACGGAAAGCTTGACGGTTTAGAAGTCATGCAATCGTGAGAAGTGGGGAATCAAAAGGTTATTCTCGGCGCCCTATCACCCTGCATTTAACGAGGTAGAGGCGGTGAATAAGATCCTCAAACACACAATTAAAGCGCGACTCGAATCCAGGCAAGGACGTTGGGCGAGCGAACTCCCAGACGTTTTGTGGTCCTACCGAACGACGACCCGCAATTCGGCCGGTGAAACTCCGTTCGCCCTTACCTTCGGAGCAGGCGGTGATTCCTTCGAGAGATCGCCGTACTCGGCCATCGAACCGAGCGGAGATGACGGCCGAAACGATGTAGCAGACGAATCGACCTAGACATGCTTGAAGAAGGCGGTGACCTCGAAATGAAGAACACAATCCACAAAAGGAGAGCCGAGAAGTTCTTCAATTCAAAGGTCGAGAAAGAAGATTTCAAGTGGGCGATCTCGTCCTTAAGAAGATCCAAACCCACACAGGCGTTTTTGGTCCAAACTGGGAGGGACCTTTCAGAATATCCAGATGGCTAACTAAAGGAGCCTACGAACTGGAACATCCTGACGGTACTCCGGACCAATATCACTGGAACGCCGTGCATCTGAAAAAATACTATCAGTGATAAATTTGTATTCGATTTCAGTGATGTACAAGAAATATAATGAGATTTTTTCCTATCCCATCTATTGTGGCGATCGCCCCACCAGGCATATCGCATACCGCCGACGATCGCTGATCACGACGATCCTAGGTAAAATTGATCTGACCATGGTCACGGATGTCGATGGAACCGACTTCGCCCATGCAAGGTTCCTTTGGGCTGAGATCGCCCGCCCTTCGTTTAAATACGAGGCCAGCGTAGCCCAAGGACCCTCCAAAACAATCAGTAGGCACGATCGCACGTCCTCAAGGTACACCATCTAACATGGTGAACCCGAACAATGCGACGCGCCGCTACCCCCGTCTCAACGTACACCGTCGAGGATCGCCATCTTCATGGCGGGCCGAGGTGGAAGGAGAGCTGACAAGCCACGGGCGTGATGTCGAATCAGCCGACAACACTCCGCGCAAGGACTCCTCCAGACCGAGATCGCCCGCCTTTCGTTTTAACACAAGGCAGGCGTAGCCTAACGGAGGACCCTCACAAAAAGTGAGTCACGGGATGCACAATATCCCCCGCACACAAAGACACGATTGGAGAGGTCGGTCCATCGAACACCCCAACCGTACTTGATTCTTCAGAATCGGCACAACGAAGATAGCTCACCCGCCAAACTAGTTTTTGTTTCCTTACTTGCGGTATATAAACGAAAACAAGGGGGCAGATATGGGTCGAGCTAATCCCAAACACGATCGGCTTCGCTCAAACACAGGCACTACGATCGAGGTCGTCCGACGAAAATTACAAGTAAGAATTCCAATTCAAAACATGTCAATGCTTTCAACACTCAGACAATCGGCCGGACGAACAAAAAGTCGAAAGCAAATATACACGTACTCGTAAAAATTGCACGCAAACAGTCTAAGGCGATCGCATGTAATACATTACGCAGAATAAAAAAAAAGGAGTATTTTATTCATAAACACAAGCTTCATACATTTCGAAGCCCGAAGGCATTACAACAAAAAGTACAAGTTACGGAGGAATAACAAAAATGCCTCTCAATGCCTCTCAAGGCCCCGCCTGCTGGTCTTCACCCTCGGGTTGCGGATCGGCTTGGGCACCCCCATCGACCTCGGGATGAATGAGTTTGCCGGTATACCAACTCAAGTCGATCCCGAAGTCAACGAAGTCAAGGATCGGCAAGGAGAATTCTGGATGCAGAGGATGTTCGAGGACATAGGATTTGAAGTTCTCCATCGGGGACCTATCTCGATCCCTGCCTTCTTAGCGGCTCGAACAAAGATCGAAAGGCCAACCGATAAGCGAGTCGCCGACGAGCGCAACGTTGAGGTAGGGATCGGCTGGATCGCCTTCGTGCCCCTTCAAATCCACGGCCGTCTTCTCGACCTCCGTCGGTTTGGCCGCCTTGGCAACATTCTCGCCCGGCCTCGCTCGGCTCTCTCTTCGCCGCCTCCAGCTCACTGCTGAGCAGATCCATCGCAGCCTTCAACCCGGTCGCCTCCTCCTGCGAAGCCTCGAGCTTCTCGCGAGTTTCTTTCTCCTTAGCACAGGATCGATCGGCAGCCTCCTTGGAGCGGCTCAGCTCCTGCTTCAATCGATCCACGTCCAGCTTAGCCCGTTTGGCCGTCTCCTCATACTCCTTCTCCATAGACCGGATCGGTTGGCATCCTCAATATTTACATTAAGGCGGTCTCAAGTTCGCGATGGAGATGAGCAATGAGGGTCGCCCCTCAAAATCCCGAGCGGCACTGACGGCCATCGTCGCCGTCGAAGAGCCGGGGCAACGGCCGCCGCATGGCGTCTCGATCGCCGACGAGCAATCGCATCAAGGTCCGTCCAAGCCTTGCGAGAAGTAATAGCTGGCGAACGTAGCGGGGACTTCGAGAGAAGTTTGCGGAGCTTTGCTCGACAGAAGTCCAAGACCATGGGGGCGACGTCCGGTCGAGACGAACCTGCGGCGCAAACCAAGGAAATCAAGGAGTTAGCCCATACCATGCTCAAAATGCCTAACTCGAAAAGTTTGATCTTTTCTTACCTATTGACGATTCGGGATCGCGCCGAAATAAGGCTTGCCAGGAGGTTTCCACATCGGCGATCGCCACTTTCTTCGCAGAGCTACCGGATGGTCGGGGCGAGACCGTTGGTTTGAAGCACAGTCGCTCCATCATCGGGATGGCAGAGATAGGAGCCGCAGCGACCGGAGGCTCTAGAATTGATACATCCGCCTCTGAAATCGACGGGGACTCCTCCGCCCTCCGCCTCTTGCGGCGTTGGAGCTGTTCCTCATCGTGAGCTTCCGGTTCAGTGATCGGCACCTCAGCAGGCCTCGTCACCGGGGCAGGGCGAGACGTTGTCGCAGGAACGCGACCAGTCCACTTGCCCAAGTGAAGGCGACCGATGAGTCCCGGGTTCGACATGGCGATCTCTGCAGTCGGTTCGGAAATTCGGGGAAAATAAACCTCTGACAAAAGAGAAACATAAACAAGTTAGACAAAACAAAACGACCTCATGGAAACGATCGTCAAGAAAGGAAGCACCTCTTAAGCTCATACCTGGAACTTTCAAGTGACGGGGATAGCGAAACAATCGAGCCCCCAACCAATGAGCTTCTGTACCAAGAGAACGAACGTCGATAAAGGAGTTCGGCAAAGCGCGGATCCGCTCCCAAACGATCAAGAAATCGAATGGAAGGTCGACGATCGCTGGAACAAGAGGTCCTGCAAAAAGAAAACGAAATTAGATCAGTCCAAGACAAGCTCAATCAAGGGGAGAGTTAAAATCCTTACTCGGATTCCTCTCCCGGAAAGTGGTGGGGATTTCCAACTCCTCATTCGGCCTGTCGCTCGATGCCGATCGCCATGCCCCGCCGACCCAACACCATTTAGCCAGGTCGCCCCTGGTCTTACTCGGCACACCAAGGACCACTCTCCCGAGTCGGCCTTGGATATGATGGCCGCCGATTGACCCTTTCTGCACGGCCAATTTGAACAAATAATTCATCTCCAGCGCAGAAAGGAGGCGGAACAACCGATGGCCGCCAAACAGGGTCAACGTGCAGATGATCTGCAACCAAGCATTCGGCGTCAGTTGAAGAGGCGCCAAATTCCAGGCGATTAGCAAGTAGGAGACGGCGAATGGCAACGGGAATCGCAGACCCGCCTCCATAATCATCTCGTTAACGGCAACCATATCCTCGGGCGGTTGGTCGGCGCGCTCATTCTCCGAGGGCACGTGAAGGGAAACATCAGAAGGGATGTGATATTTGGCCCTCCAACGGCTCAGGTCTTTATTGGTCGCCGTACTCCGGATCTGCCCGAGAGTCCACGAAGACGGGACGGCGGCCTGAAAGACCGTCCGATTCACATGTTCGTAAGGGTGAGCGGCGGTATAGGCTTCGAAATCGAATTCCGGACAGGGTCCGGCGATCGCTTCCATCATCTGAGCAAAAGCCATGTAGGCGGGGCCGAATCTGCTCTCTCGTTCCCAGGCCTCCCGCACCGTATCATCCTCCTCCGCCGGCGAGCCCCCCTGCTCCGCCGTCGCCGCCGTCCTCGCCACTTCGGCTTCGTTGAAAAGCTCTTCGAGTTCCGCGGGTGCAATCCCCGCACGAATAGCTTCGGCGGCCGTCTCCATATCCACTCCAACGGGAACCTCCTCCTGTTCAGGCGACGCGGCAGCGGCAGAAGAACTTCCGGTCTCGAATGCTTTTGATCCTCCCGACATATTAGAAAGTAAAGAGAGGGAGAAGGTTAATTTGTTCTTACCTAGAAAAAAGTAGGAGACCGGCACAAAAAAGCTCCAGAAATTTCTGCAGAATTTCGGCTATGGATACCAAGGACGCGTAAAAAAATGAAAGAAAAGAGGCCCTGCCCTTTTTATAGATGGAGACGAGGGCCTATATGCAAATAGAGGAAACCTCAAGGGCTGGACCGCAACCGTCACGTGGGGACGCATTAAAAAATGTCCTCGGATCCCGCGTACGCGTCTTTTCGAGGGCACGCCAGCCGACAAGTCTGACAAACCGTCGGGCTTCCCCAACAGCGGCACGACGCGTGTCCCTGCCACTCTGAAAAGCCCGCCTTCTTTTCCCGCTGCTCCCGACGAAAAAGAGGGTCGTACATATTTGAATTCAGATCGGCTGATCGGTTAAACATTGACGATCAGCCACAGTGCCACCTCACCCCGTGTTTTCAACATCGAGGCGAGCTGGGGGGCAATTGTTGTGCGGCGATTAATACGCTTCGATAGGTGATCGGCATCACGACCAGAGAAGCCAATCGTGGAAGGCATACTCTGGACAAACTCCTAGAGTTCGGCGCAATATGGCGATCGTCTTTTGGCACCTAGCGATCGTCCTTTGATATCTGACGATCGTCTATAATGAGCGGACCAGAGACGATCATCTCATGACCACGTATGGGTCCGGCATCCGTCAAAGTCATCAAAGACCGAATCTTGGACGGTGGCCCACATGCGGATCTTCAGAGATACCGGCAGATAAAGACCTTTGTCCTCATCCTGTCACCTACCTCACCTACCGACAAAGCCGCCGAAAGGTACAAAGTGGGTCCTCCCCTCACATGCTGCCCAGGACGCGTGTTGGCCTCTCACTGGCTCACACAGTTGACTCCAGCAGCAGCCCCTGACTTTAAGGGAACAGCCCCACGTGACGGAACGATCGGCCACCTTATTATAATATAAAAAACGGCGGTCGCCGGCGATCGCCCCAGGGATCCCAACTACCTTGTCCCCTATAAATAGGGAACTCACCGCAGCAGCAAAGGGACGCGAATTTGACTACAGATTCAGTGCAAAATACACACAAAAGAGAAAATCAAAGACTCTTTTAGCAACTGCTTACACATTCATAGTGATATTCATACATATCCATCTTATCTCCTAAGCAAGAACTCACAGATCTACCTATCTGGTTCTTCCGGCAATCTACGCGCTCTAAAGCCTAGATAACTAGAAATCTTTACACTCCTTGTATTTGTTTCTAACATTAATATTTGTACTCGACAGTATATTTATTAATAATATCTCGCGAGAGCATTCAAGCCCGGGATTAACAACCCCGGCAAATCTTGTGTTATCTAGTTTCTCACGGAAGTGTTCTCGCATTTGTTTGTTACTCGATCATTCCAGCAATATTACCTCCGGATAATATTTTGGGTAACAACAATGTGTAAGCGATTGGTTTGCCTTGATTGCTTTTACTAGCGTAATTGCTAACCCCTCTGGGGACCCGTTTTGGAGAAATTCTTGTTATAGATTTCAGGTTATGATTATCCGGACGAGCGGGCACCTGGACAGTACGAGGACGTTGGCCAGGGTCGTTGACATGTGCATTTGGGTCTTTCTATTTCTTTCATCCATTTCGATTTGGTTGTTCTAATAATTATAAACTTATAGAGTGTACTCGCGAGTACTTATGCTTTTCATTTCAAACTCCGTATTGTACTACTTTTAAATTGTTACATCGTTGGTTGATGATCATATCGCCGGTTGCTCCGGGCGTAACTTTTATGTCATATAATTAAATGTGTGTCCTCGCTAACCGGGATGGTTAGTCGAGTGGAGTTTTACTGTTTGTAGCCTGGTGGGTCCCATGTGGGGGTCCACGGCGCTGTAATATACTCTGAATATCTCGGGGTGTTACAATTTCTCGGGGAACGACAGGAATTGTCGTGGTGTGTCCCCACTTTGTCTCATTACGATCCCCGAACTTCATAATATTACCGTGAAGCATAAAGAACAATCGATCTTCAAGATGTAGCAGATTCGATATCTGATGCATTTACTATATCGTTCAAGTGACAAGATCTCACATTACAGCTGCAAATGTGCTTGTAAGGTTAGAAGTCCCCTGTAAGGGGCACATCACCAATGAACCGGTTGATACAACCGCACTTGGTGGAGGTGTGGTTGAGGCCGTGGCTCCCTGCGAAGGAAGTGGTGGAAGCCTCATGGTTCGACTAAATACTCACCCAAGGAAGAGGTAGAGTATGGCACAAATTCACATGTTAACCATCAATGAACTCGTTTCATGAGATCATGCTTAATTTTATTATGTCCATGAGTCATGACGAGGGATATGCCCCAAAGATATGATTCATAAAATCAAGAATCTCGATGAAATTATGAGGTTGTGTCCTGATCAACCACCCACTTTGATGACATGCCATGAATCATAAAGTACGATGATGTCGAACCTCGCTCAGTTGGATGAAATCAACATAGAGCTGATTGGCCTGTAAGAAAAACATTCCAAGTAGAACTAGATTCTCTGACAAGGAGTCAGGTATTTGGTGTATGTAGTGCTAACCTAACCAAGTGTAAAGCCTGTAGGACATAAATGAGTCTTTATCGTAAAGCTTAATGAGAATAATAGAGTCCTAATGTACAAGGTTCACAAAGTAATGCTTCTCACAATGCCCTGAAATAGATTGCGATGAAATGTACTCCCACGTATACATATCCGCTATTTGATTAGCGTAGTAATTTTCGAGGGACTGGAAATGCAGCCAATAGACGTGGTTACTACGTATCTCCATGAGGTTCTAGATACGGAGATATATACGGAAGTGCTCGATGACATTTTATTACCCAGATCAAGTGACTCTAGACCACGGAGTGCGTTTGTAATTTGATTGAAACGCTTAACTTTACGGTTTTGAAGCAATCCTTAAGAATGTGGTATAACCGTCTAAGTGACTACTTGATTGGAAAGGGATAAAAGAACGATGAACTGTGTCCCTGCGTCTTCACAAATAAGTTCCGGATTCACGATCATCGCAATGTATGCCGATGATATGAACATAATCGGTCTTGATGAAATAAGAGAAACCACCGGATACTGGAAATCTGAGTTTGAGATGAAAGATCTTAGGAAAACTCGGTTCTGTCGAGGCATTGGCATAGAACATCGAGTTTGTGGAATTTATTCCACCGGTCTGCCTATGTCCAGAAGATTCTCAGGCACTTTAATATGGACAAGGTAAACTCGACTAACACCCCAATGATAGGTCGAATATTTGGATGCAAAGGAAAGATCCATTTCGTCTAAAGGAAAGTGACGAAGAGCTTTGGGAGCTGAAATTCCCTACTTGAGTGCAATAGCGCATTATTATACTTGGCTCAATGTACACGACCTGATATCACTCCTCAGTTAATTCGCTGACTAGATTTAGTTCCGCATCGACGCAACATCAATGGAATGGTATCAAGAATATCTTCTGATACTTAAAAGAAACCATTGACTTGGGACTTTTCTTTCCCTACAATCACGCAAATGAATTTGCTTACGAAAAGGCAAATGCTAAAGTAAATGCTAGTGCCGAAGCAACTACCACAAAGTATGTGTTGGTGTGACTTGCTTATGTTTTGGAAATCGACTAAGCAAACCCCTTTTGGATACCTCCTCGAATCATGACAAGATTATTGCTTTGCATGAATCAGTCCGTGAGTTTACATGATTAAGAACTATCATTCTACACTTGTGAGGAACTAGTGATTAAGTACTACCACTGATGAGCACTTACATTTATGAATATGATGTAACTTGTAAATCCACTTGATTGATGGAATGATCATAACGGGAAATATGTGAGATGTAAGGGAACATACTCACATAAGTTGCACTCTTTTCCTTAGACCAAGGTTTATTTTTCCCACTGGGTTTTGTTACTTGGGAAGGTTTTTAACGAGGCAACGGTATATGAATGTAAGCATTAGGGGGAGCTTTATATTTTTCCAACTCTCGAGATCGATGTAAAGATCACAAGGAAATGGTGATTTATAAAGAAACTTAATCACATGTGTTGTACTCTTTTGTTTGACCAAGGTTCATTTTCTCCCATTGGGTATTGTTACTTGGCGGAGTTTTTAATGAGGCAACAACTACTTGATTGATGTACAAATCAGGGGGAGTCTTACATCCACACCGTATGTTATACTCTTTTCCTTCCAAGGATCATTTTTCCCACAGGGTTTTTATCACTTGAAAATATTTTTAATGAGGTAACAAGATGTATGATTTTAGGGATCGATGGAATGGTCACCTTAGTAGCGCTATGATTAAAGTAACGATCATATGAGAGGATAGATTCAACGGACGAAGTCTAAACTTGATGTGTCTAGATGTTGTACTCTTTTCCCTACGATCAAGACATTTTTCCCACTGCGTTTTTGCTTGACGAAGTTTTAACGAGACAACATGACATGCGCTTGTAGTCTAGGCACAAGGGGAGTGTTAAAGTAATAATACTCAATGTGTGACTGAGTCTTTTAGTTTACGGGCTTTCCTAGTTAGGGTAGGATTAGGCCTGCTTGTATGTATTTCTCCCTATTTAAAGGGATGTCATCAATGGAATAATACACAGTATTTGCCCTACTTTTCTGTTCAGATATTTTCCCTTCAACAGTATTATATATGTATTTATTTTATATATATATATATATATATATATATGTGTGTGTGTGTGTGTGTGTGTGTGTAGTAAATATATGTAAGCCGGAAAATCTTGCCAAAAAAAAGAAGTGGCAGGAAAAATGGGTGGGAAAAAAGTTGATCGAAAAATCTTGCCTGAAAGATAAGTGGCCGGAAAAATGGGTGGAAAAGTTGGGCGGAAAAAGTGGCCACAAAAACTCGTCGTCGCCGGATAAGATGACTGGAGAATATAAAGGTCACTTGGAGATACGTGGACCAATCAGAAGGTGACACGTGTCAATTTACAGACAAGTCAATATGTCCATTAACTTTAACTGATGGAAATTCACGGAAACTATAACTTGGTTGGACAGAGACAAGTTCATACTCCTAAATAATGTAAAAAATATTTGTTACCATAAGTGCAAAATTTAAGAAAGTTCTTATCCCTAATTGGTAATTTTACCTTATTAATATGATTTTTCAAACATCACAGAGAAATGAATTTCTTTGAATTGAATCTGAATTGTCTTTGAATTGAATTGAAATTAATCGGCCCAAATTCTTGTTGAATTGAAATGTGTTGAACTTAAGGCCAAAAGACTAGACGGGTCTCCAAA
This sequence comes from Orobanche coerulescens, assembly GCA_033398695.1. Taxonomy (NCBI): domain Eukaryota; kingdom Viridiplantae; phylum Streptophyta; class Magnoliopsida; order Lamiales; family Orobanchaceae; genus Orobanche; species Orobanche coerulescens. The sequence continues at coordinate 209,851,695 of CM065805.1, read as the reverse complement.
AGGGTGAGATGTCAAAAATGAAATTAAACTTTTAAAGATAACCTAAATGAAAAATTGAGAAAATCAATTTTTTTTTATTTGGATGAATTACCATGGCTGGCCCACATCTAAATTGTACACTATATATCATTGCTTTATTTAGTTAAAGTACATGCAGCTTCTATTATTTGCCGTATATTTCAAAGACCAAGTATATAATTGATGACTTGACTGATAACAATTAATCACAGGTCCATTCAAACGCATAGCGACACACACCAGGACCAGGCCAATGCTTGTATTAAGTATTAGCGTAAATATAATCTGTAGTGGTGCGCATTACCACCTCCCTCTCCCAACAAAAGAGAGTGCGACATTTCGCAGTGATGATAGTTTTTCATTCCGTTTAAAACTTTTTGTTTAATCATTTTTTGTTGAAGGGAAAATAACTTGAGACAGAAAGTAGGGCAAAAGTGTTGTATTATTAGTGATGAGATCCCCAAATAGGGTGAAATGCATCTAAAGCAGTAGCCAGCCTAACTGTAAAAGCCATAAACTAACAAACTTGTGTGATGTGTATTATTCCTTTAACACTCTCCTACATGCAAGTCGTATCGTATTGCGCCGTTAAAACCTCACAAGCAAAAACCCAGTGGGAAAAATGTCTTGATCGTAGGGAAAAGTCTGACATCTAGACACATCAAGTTTAGACTTCGTCCTTTGAATCTATCCTCTCATATGATCGTTACATTTGATCATAGCGCTACTAAGGTGACCATTCCATCGATCTCTAAAATCATACATCTTGTTACCTCGTTAAAACCTTTCCAAGTGATAAAAACACTGTGGGAAAAATGATCCTTGGAAGGAAAAGAGTATAACGTACGGTGTGGATGTAAGACTCCCCCTCAAGTCTACATCTCCCCCTAATTTGTACATCAATCAAGTAGTCGTTGTCTCATTAAAAACTTCGCCAAGTAACAAAACCCAGTAGGAGAAAATGAACCTTGGTCAAAGAAAAGAGTACAACACATGTGATTAAGTTTCTTTATAAATCACCATTTCCTTGTGATCTTTACTTCGATCTCGGAAGTTGGAAAACTCTACAGCTCCTCCTAATGCTTACATTCACATATCGTTGCCTCGTTAAAAACCTTGCCAAGTAACAAAACCTAGTGGAAAAAATAAACCTTGGTCTAAGGAAAAGAGTGCAACCTATGTGAGTATGTTACGTTATATCTCACATATTTCCCGTTATGGTCATTCCATCAATTAAGGGGATTTACAAGTTACATCATGTTCATAAATGTAAGTATGCTCATCAGTGGCAGTACTTAACCGCTAGTTCTTCACACGTGTAGAATGATAGTTCTTAATCATGTACACTCACGGATTGATTCATGCAAAGCAATAATCTTGTCGTGATTCGAGGAGGTATCCAAAAGGGGTTTGCATAGTCGATTTCCAAAACATAAGCAATTCATACCAACACATACTTTATGGTAGTTGCTTCGGCACCAGCATTTACTTTAGCATTTTCCTTTTCATAAGCAGCTTCCTTTGCCTGCTTGTAGGGAAAGAATAGTCCCAAGTCAATGGTTTCTTTTAAGTATCAGAAGATATTCTTGATACCATTCCATTGATGTTGCGTCGATGCTGAACTAAATCTAGTCAGCGGATTAACTGAGGAGTGATAGCAGGTCGTGTACATTGAGCTAAGTACAATAATGCGCTATTGCACTCATGTAGGGAATTTCAGCTCCCAAAGCACTTCGTCATTTTCCTTTAGACGAAATGGATCTTTCCTTTGCATCCAAATGTTCGACCTATCATAGGGTGCTAGTCGGGTTTACCTTGTCCATGTTAAAGTGCCTGAGAAACTTCTGGACATAGGAAGACCGGTGGAATGAATTCCACAAACTCGATGTCTACGTCAATGCCTCGACAGAACCGAGTTTTCCCAAGATATTTCATCTCAAACTCAGATTTTCAGTATCCGGTGGTTTCTCTTATTTCATCAAGACCGATTATGTTCATGTCATCGACATACATTGCGATGTGAATCCGGATCTTATTTGTGAAGACGCGGGGACACATTTCATCGTTCTTATATCCCTTGCTAATCAAGTATTCACTTAGACGGTTATACCACATCCTTCCGGATTGTTTCAAACCATAAAGTGAGCGTTTCAAACGAACTGAATACGCACTCCGTGGTCTGGAGTCACTTGATTTGGGTAGTGAAATGCCATCGGGCACTTCCGTATATATCTCCGTATCTAGATCCCCATAGAGATACGTAGTAACCACATCTATTGGCTGCATTTCCAGTCCCTCGGAAATTACTAAGCTAATCAAATAGCGGAACGTATACGTGGGAGTACATTTCCTCGTAACCAATTCCAAGGCGTTGTGAGAAGCATTACTTCGTGAACCTTGTACATTAGGACTCTACTATTCTCACTATGATTTACGACAAAGGTTCGATTATGTCCTTCAGGCTTTACACTTGGTTAGGTTAGCACTACCTACACCAAATACTTGTCTCTTTGTCGGAGAATCTAGTTCTACCTGGAATGTTTTTCTTACAGGCCAATCAGCTCTATGTTGATTTCATCCAACTGAGCGAGGTTCGACTTCATCGTACTTTATGATTCATGGCATGTAATCAAAGTGGGTGGTTGATCAGGCCACACCCTCATAATTTCATCGAGATTCTTGATTTTATGAATCATATCTTCGGGGCGTCCCCCTCGTCATGACTCATGGACATAATAAAATCAAGCATGATCTCATGAAACGAGTTCATTGATGGTTAACATATAATTTTTTGCCATACTCTACCTTTTTCTTGGGTGAGTATTTAGTCGAACCATGTGGCTTCCACCCACTCCTTCGCAGGGAGCCACGGCCTCAACCACACCTCCACCAAGTGCGGTTGCATCACCCAGTTCATTGGTGATGTGCCCCTTGGAGGGGACTTCTAACCTTACAGGCACATTTGCAGCTGTAATGTGAGATCTTGTCACTTGAACGATATCAGTAAATGCATCAGGCATTGAATCTGCTACATCCTGAAGATCGAGTGTTCTTTATGCTTTGTGCTTCACGGTAAGATTGTGAAGTTCGGGGATCATAATGAGACACAGTGGAGACATACCACGACAATTCCTGTCGTTCTCCTAGAAATTACATTTTCTATCCTCCCCCTAACGACGGGAAGGTTGTCTCATAAAAGTGACAATCCGCAAATTGTGCGGTAAAGAGATCACTGTGAAGGTTCTAAATAGCGGATAAACGTCTGGAGATTCTTATCCAACATGAATACTTAATCGTTTCTAAAGACCAATGCGTTGTGGGGCGCAGGAGGCACATATAATGCGTAACCAAATATGCGCAATTGGCACTCAAGTTCGTCTGGGTCCAAAATACAAAAATCAGGCTATCCAGTTACCAACTGGTACGCATAAACTAATTGGTTAGCAAAAGGTCTAAGAATGAACGATTTAAGTAAAGTTGCGTGCAATATTATATAATCCCAAGCAAATATATGCAAATTGGTGCGCATAGCCAATTACATAATCACCATACATATTCTTTCGACGGTGGTTTATGTGAGACCTGTGCATTAAGGGTGGGCATGGGACGGGATGGGTCGGGATTGGGCGAATCCCGTCCCGTCCCGAAAATAAATTACCGGGATGGGACGGGACGGGATTGTGTATTTTGAAATTCATCCCGCACGTCCCGATCCCGTTCGGGTTCGGGTCGGGACCGGGACGGGACGGGATATCCCGCACATTTATTGATTTTGACAGAAATTGTGAAAAAACGAATGACACCTATAAATTTTGAAATTATCAAATGAATGAGATAGAAATTAAAAAAAAAATTCAAACTAGTCATTTCAAAAAAAAAAAATAACCCCCAATATCCATTAAAAACTTAAAAAACACACAGAAAAAAATAGATAGTAACGTAAACACGCACAAAGGACACTAGATCAATAATTCAACTGCATAGTGCATATTACATCAACATGAAGATAAAATTCTAATTGAAAGTGCAGAAAACATCAACTTAAAACTGAAAACTTAAAACTGAAACTTTGATGTTTCATACATCATACATCAATTTAGGGTTTACATGATTAAATGATATATAAAAAAATTGATTATATTAAATATTACGGGACGGAACGGGATTGATCGGGATGGTCCCGATCCCATCCCGTCCCATTTGAATAGTAACAGAGCGGGACGGGACGGGATGGGATTGCCATTTTAAGAAACTATCCCGTCTCGTCCCGCTAGTTTTCGGGACGGGATCGGAACGGGATCGGGATTTCGGGTTCAAGTGCCCAGCCCTACTGTGCATATGCACATGGGACGAGATACTATTCATTAATCTCTATCATGCAATAAACGTCAAGTACTTTTTGATGTGAACTCTCCAACATCATCGAGTCATTTAGATGTGATAAGGGAGGTGAGTCCTTATAAATTATTTTGAAAGTTCTGCAGCAGTTTGAGTGGACAGGAGAGCGATATGTGACCAACATGTTGGAGAATCCATCAAAACCATAAATACATAAATGGTCTGCATATCAGGTGGATGGATCCACAAATATCTCCTTATATTCAGCGTAAGAATTGAATGCTTGCTTTTGTTTCTTTAGCGTAAGAAGGTCTCGCTCCCACATTGATTAAAGAGTAGTATTTGCAAAAATGAGTGGTGCGCATTTGCAGCACTAACTGGTGGGCATTTGATATGCATCTGGTTCTTTGGATGACATAACACGATTAGCGTCAACATTGTGCTTTATGTTGAGTTGTTGCCACATTTTCACTCGAAAAGTAATGATGTTCGTACAGGTTCTTTAGTATACATATCATCATACTTCGACCAGGATGACCTAGTCTATCTTGTCAAAGCCTATATGAGTCTATGTCCCAAAGCACATTATTGATGACAACATAGGATTTTAAAACATAATAGTAGTGAGGTACAGTCCACTAGATTGACTCATGAGTTATTCTAAAATACGTTTACGTCCACATTCATTAGAATTAATAAAAGAAATTATATTCCATTCTCACAGTGGGTTTCAATCTGGAAACCATTGCTACGTATATTGTTGAAGCTAAGTAAGGTTCGAAGGGCTCTAGGTGCATACAGAGTATCGGTAACTTATAATTGAGTGCCATTTAGGCATCAAAAATTGAGCATTACCTCGCCCTTTGGTGAGTTGGGATGACCCAATCATCGTAGTTACCGAGGTTTGGCAGGCGACTTATACGATGAATAAAAGCCTAATTCTAAGAACATTCAAGTTCTACTCAATTCATTCCTTAGAAGAGAGAGAAATTTCGAACCATAAGCATTCAAGCATTATTCAGTACTTCGAAATAAAGCTAAGAATCTAACGTAAGCAATATTAATATCTTGTTCGTGAAACAACATTGCATCACGCCATTATTGAAAAGAAAACACCAATATAGTCGTCTTGAGGCAACTATACCAAATGTAAACGACAAAGTAAACATAATACTAAGATTCAGTCTATAGACTGTGGCTCGTATGACTCAATTCGACGATTGGTGACTGTGAAAATTGACATATGGGGACTTGTCTAGATCATATTCCTCCATATAGTGAGTTCTCCTTTCTTTGGAGTCTCTGTATTTCTTGTAGTGAGATACGACTTGCTTGCTTGCATGGCAGTTCTTGTACCATGTCCAGCATCTCCACAATGATAGCACGGTTCATTGCTAACTCGAGCCTTAGAGGCGATAAGATGGGTAGGTGTTATTTGGTTCCCTTAGCTAGTAGAGTCGGGAGCACCAAGTCTTCGCATTATATTGGAAGAACCCCCACGTTCTTGACCACGAAGCCTATCATGTCCAGTCCCCTATTCATTGGGGTAGTTTCCATCCTTCACTTTGCCATAATTGGCCTTGAGAATTTTCTTTGTCCCAAACGACCCGACATTATTGCTCACTAATACTTCGTTATGCCTCTCAGCCACTTGCAGTAGGTTGATTAGCTTACTGAAGGTAGTGATGCGTTTATTATCATACTCCAACCTATACAGGTTCGCTAGTATAAGAGCGGAAGTAGGGAAGGTGGAAATGGTTTTCCGGATCATGTCATCTTCTGTGATGTCCTTCCCACGGAAATTTAGGTGTGCCTTGAGGCGGAGCATATCTTTGTTGAAATCGTTGATCCGTTTATATTCAAGCAAGCGGATTTCATTCCACTGCACGGTCAACTCTGGGAGCAAAGTTTGTCAATGTTCCCAAATTGGCCCTTACAGGCATCCCACAGTTCTTTAGGGAATTTCAACTGTAGATATTTCTATCTCAGGCTGGGTTCGATGTGTCACCTAAGGAATATAAGTGCACTCGCTTTTATCTTATCAGACGGTACTTGGTCTGTGGTGTTAAGGAGCGTACCACTATATTCTTTAGTGATAAATGTGGTCTCGACGTAGGAGACCCATCTATGGTACTCAAGCTCTTTTGAGTCCAAGATATCAAATTTGAGGCGAGTTGGATAAGCTATCTTAATACAAGAAAAAGGAAAATGATTTTTCACAGTTTACCATGGGTACTTTCCATGATAAAATTTTCAATAATGGGGGCGTTATTATTTTTCGAAACCAAGATATGGTCAAAATTACTTTCGATGCTATTGAGGATTACCAATGAAATTACTTTATCACGGTTCGAGTTGATATAGGCAGTAGAAACAAGTCCTCTAAAATCTACTAGTGATGAAGCCAAATTTGCATGCCATATCTATATATGTATGCAAATATATGTATATTTATAGATATAAACACATAATCCTAGGAATGTATCTATACATGTATTATGCAGTCAATTAGGTCTCTTATGACGCAATACAATTATTAGTTCATGTGAATTAATTTTAATCCGAACCATTTAAAGCAATTCGCTTTAATTTAATTAAAGTTATTAATGTATCATGCTTTAATTGGTTTAATTAAGCATAAATAAATTTATGAAATATAAATATGCAATTAAAGCATGTAAAATTGCATGTTGCATATAGTAGGATTCGGATTTGTGTACCTTACTTCGTGAATAGGGGCAGAAACGAGCTGCAAACAAGACTGCGTGCGGGTCGGGTCAGCAATCGGATCTGGTTCATTCAGCAATCGGGTCAAGTCTGTAACCGGGTTGAGTCAGTAACCGAATCGGGTTCGTCCTTCTGGATCATGCGGGCCGGGTTGGAAAAGAGTCGGGGACTGGGCAGCGGGTCAAATATGTAAGAATTTTGTTGAGTTTGGGCCTGATTATGTGTTATTAAACTGTAGGGGCTGAATTGCATTTTTTTTAGTAAATCCTAAAGTGAGAGGCAGTGGTGCGGTGGCTATATTCCTCCATGTCTCGGTCAGGTGAGTTATGGTTGGGGGTCAGACACGGGCCAGCGAGTTGGTGCGGGTGGTCTGGTCTGGAGACGAGTGACAGACGGAGGCGGCTGATTCCTGGGGTGGTGGTGCTTGGTCGGAGTTTATGGCGGTCGGTGGCGACGTGTCTGTTCTGATCTAGTGCGATGGGCGATCTAGGTGGACTGGATGTGAACTTCGCGGTGGTAGGCGGCCGAATTGATTCGCGATTAGGGTTTCCGCCAGGGGGGTTGCTGGATGCGACGGACCCGAGGCCAGGGGCTGGGCTGATGGTCGGCGCCAGGATCGTTGAAGAAGGTGACAGCTGAAGAGGACGAAGTCGTCAGCTAAGGTTTGTGCTGATAACGTGTTGAAGGGAAAATAACTTGAGACAGAAAGTAGGGCAAAAATGTTGTATTATTCCATCAATGAGATCCCTTAAATAGGGTGAAGTACATACAAACAGGCCTTAGCCAAACCCTAACTAAGAAAACCCATAAACTAACAAACTTAGGCACACAATGGGTATTATTCCTTTAACATTTTTCACTTTTTATAAATTTATAAATTAAATTTTAGACCGAACAAGGATAGTAATTCAAATTGATAAGACTCGTGGGGTTTTCTTGAAATAGGTAGACGTTGTACTATCTATATGCAGTTAGACATTATGATTGTAGCGAATAAATATATTAAAAATAAATTTGTGATTGTTTAAGTACCAAAACAACCTTAAGTAGAGAAGAGAAATAAATAAATACTCCATCCGTCCACTGTTTAAAGTCCCATTTGCTCTCAAATATTTGTCCACAATTTAAAGTCCCACTCTACTTTTTGTACCATATTACCCTCTTTTTTTTATTTAATTACTACATTTTCACTAATGGACCCACTATTTTTTTCTCCAAACCACTACCTTTTTCTTTAAATCATTACATTTTTCTTCCAAACCACTAACTTTTTCTTCCAACCACTACCTTTTTCTTCCACCCACTTTACCTTTATCATTTTTTCTTAACCTCGGGAGTATAACTTTTCTCTTGAATAATAAAATAATTTTAAAAATTGTAAATAAAGTTCATATATATATATATATATATATATATATATGTTCTAAATTCACCAAATAATATGAGAAACTATAAAATAATTCTATAAAATATGATAATATTTGAAAAAGTAAAATAAGTTCCTAAAAACATAAATAAGTTCTACAAATACAAAAAAAAAGGTCTAAGAATAATAATCAATCATTATTTAACCCAAAAAAATCATAAAGATAGAATAACTCCAAAGATCAAAAATAAATACCAAAAATTTAAATAGATGCTAGTATTTTATATAGATCCTGAAAAAAATTAATATATAACTTTTAAAATATATTTATTTTCATAGATCTATAAATATACAATAAAATGAAAAACAAAAGTACAAAAATATCCTTAGTTAGGTCAAATATTATAAATAAAATATAAATAAACTCTACAATTACATAAATATAAGATCCAAAAATTACAATAAATTTTATGAATATAACCAAAATATTAAAAAAAATATAAATATATCCTTCAAAATAAAGTATTTAACAATGATTTAAAAATTGTGGTTCATGCATCCTATACTATTTGGCCAACATGGTTAAAATAAATTTAAATAGAAATGAACTATGAATATAAAAATTAATAAGAACATCGATTTCAAACATTAAGCACCTACTCAAATTTTAGATATGTAATACATTTACGAATGCGAAATGCGAGTAACTAGAATTTGTTACTCGAGTAACTCGAATGCCGCTTTCGGGTAACTCGAATTCATGCGAGTAATCCCTTTCGGGTAACTCGAACAGCCGAGTAACCCGAGTGGACAGTCGGGTAACTCGAATGCGAAATGTGAGTAACTCGAATATGTTACTCGAGTAACTCGAATACTCGAGTTACACCAATTGAGTAACTCGTATTCGTTCGACTAACCCGTAACTCTTACTCAATTGTGTAACTCGTGTTACCCGAAAACTGATATCATATATTTTTGCAAGTTGATTCGAAATTTTGTTACTCGAAAGTACAATATATTGTAACACCCCCAAGTTATTCAGGGTATATTACAGCGCCGTGAGCCCCGCCGTGGGACTCACAAGGCTAAACATACGCGGAACTATAAACTTGACCGATAAGGTCTACATACAATAGAATGAAAGACGATACAAATGGTATTCAAAACCATAACCAATGAAACCATATACATCACTGCACAAATTAATACCTCGGTAACACAGGCCGGAACATCAAGGAAACTGAAATACAATACTCGAGTATTTAAAAATCCATTCCAGTACAACAACACTGAATGGAGGAATCCAAGAAAATAACCGGAGACAAGACACAGTATCACACTTGCCCATCATCTTCATGCCGACCCGGTACCCGTCTGTCCGCTCTCCTGGAACCTGAAATACATGAAACGTATTTCCCCCATAAAGGGGTTAGCCGTCGAATAGCTAGTGCAAGTATAACAATATGAAACATGATACTCCTCGACAATAAAGTAAATGTAATCCGTCAATTCATCAATATCCGTCAATTCATCAATTAAAGACTAGTATTCCGGAATAACTAAATCTCATAAGACGTATGTGAATGCCGTAGAAACGGTTCGTTCACCTCATACGCCGTTACGTATGTGAATGCCGTCAAAACGGTTCGTTCACCTCATACGCCGATACATGTAGGAATGCCGTCAAAACGGTTCGTTCATTACATGCCAATCAATATATCTATGAATGCCGTAAAAACGGTTCGTTCATGATATGCCATCAATATTTCTTACTTTCAAAGTCGAGAACGCAATCATAAATGTATACTTGCCTTAATAAACGTTATCAAGATCCGAAGAACACGGTTCGCCAGGAAGTTTGAACCACGAAGAAGACAACGAGCGGAAGGGTTCCGACTTGAGTTCTTCACAAGGATGTCGTCCTAAGTCATATCAATGATAAATCAACAATCGTACGATGAATAATAATCGTACAACGCACAAACCCCCTCTTAGACCTTTTGTCGGACACCTTGAAGGCGTCGACTAATAACTCAACCAAAGCAGCGAATAAATACACTCCAACCAAGGAATAACGATGGGAATGATAGAATACACCTAAATCATCATCAATCCATCACTAATCTAAATTACTACGGATTAAAAGGATGAAGTCAAACAAAATCCCCAATTTCCAACACAAAATTCAAAGTGTTCTTGAATAATCTTTCAATAATCCGATGAATACTCCAACAAGACCATAATCATGCGTATATCACTTCATACCCCATGATTTTAACATCCAAAACATCATTACCTAATACAAAATCGAAATCCAAGATGTTGAAGAAATTACCTCTTGAAGATCCAAGCACTATGATTCGAAGAGCACGCGATAGAACGATGATCCGGGCTTAAAAATCGAGAATAGATGAAGAGAAATCACTCACTCAAGTGATAGGTGGAGAAACATCTTCCTCTCAAATCTCCTCTCTCGCCCAAGTGAAGAAATGGGAAAAGTATAGGTTGAATCGCACAAAAAACGCAGATATAGGGGTAATCTGTCATGTGTGCCGCGGCTCAGTATATGTGTGCCGTGGCACAGACCCAAAATTCGCTCCCAGGGCTCGGCAGTGTGCCGCGGCTCAGCCCAGGTGTGCCGCGGCACCGGGTACAGGCGTTTTTGGCCAAATCTGGAAAATGAGAGTGACTTAGCTATTTCGACCATAACTCCCTCGTCTGGACTCCGATTGACTCACCGTTTGAACCATTGGAAAGCTAACTCGATGCTTTATAATATTGCCAAGATTCAGAATTTTTGGAGTTTCCAGGAATTTATGGTGATTTAACAAAGTCGAACTCATACGTGGAAAAGTCGCTAAAGAACACGGAATTCAACAGAACGATACCGAAACGAACTCGGATGACAAAAAGTGTAGAATTAATCATTCTCGGGATGACGAAACGGTCCCAAGCAAGTTGTCAAAAACGGACTTCCGCCAAAAATAGAAAATTTCCGGGAAACAAAATTACGGGTATTACATTCTACCCTCCTTAAAAGAAGTTTCGTCCCGAAACTTAAAACAGGCAGGGAGAAGAAATATTTCGCCAGGAAAAACTCAACGAGATACACAAGAGCCGAAACTTACGCCCAAACGTCGAATAATCAATATAGAACACAACAATACATTACCCGAAGGTAAACCAAACCAATGCCGAAAAAGATACGAATTCACAATGCCCGAAGGCTCCAACGGAAATACCGATACATCACAATGGCCTGAAAGCCGAACAGCCCAAAGCTGTAAATCATCACAATACAGATCTCAAAGAAGCAAACGTGACTGTCGGGCATACCCCTCGGCGTATGAACAACCAGTCGCAAATCGTCGGACATATCCAATACAACATGGACTACGAACGATCAATCAATAAAGCTCAAGAGGGACATTACAGTACGCCCGATCCGGAAATGTGTCCGTGCACATGTCCACCCCGTATATGGAATTCAGAATATACGTGTGACAATGTGCCTAATTAGCCTCAAGAACTACGTCTCGTGTGCACGGTCCAATGCGGAAATATCCACGCATGACCATCGAGTGTCTGGCTAAAAATCCTACACATAACCAATCGGCACGCAGACATGATTCCAGATATGCCACGATACAACATGACAACGAAACTCAAGGGATAAAACATCCAATACGGATCATACGACTCACCAAGTGAACGATGACACACGAATAATGAAAGATCGATACGACCAACGATATTCAAAACAACCATCCTGGGATCAGAATTCCCTAAGGACCGATTAATACGAGCAACGATCACAACACAACAGTTCGGGAAAATCCTCAACCTTCAACGATCACAAAATTACCGAGTTTACAAGAATAATAGTGTGCTGCCTTGAATCGGCCAACACGACAATAATAATTCAACGGATGGGAACTATCCTCGACAGTCCCAATTCAATACTTCGATTACCGTAGAATGGCCAATCGATAACAATTATACAACGGATGGGAATTATCTTTTTGACAACGGGTGGAAATTATCTTTGATAATCCCAATTCAATATATCGATTACCTTAGAACGGTCAATCGATAATCAATGATACGATAGAATAGAAGTCCCGGTGTCTTAAACCGACCACCGAAACGGAGATGACAAAAGGATATATCAAACGTCCCCAATCGGTTAACGCAACATCATAGCAACAGTTCTAATTTGACGACAAAGATTCAACGATGTCTCAGAATGACATTAATCGCGAACAATAATAATCGATACATCGATACCGCGAACCGGCTATCGACAGCAACTTTACCAACAAGTATCGTAATGCCTTGAACCGGCCATTTACAACCAACAGTAACATTTGGCATAATTTTCCGACGGGCGTCGTATCAATGATCCCCTGATATCAATACAATCATAAAGAGGCCAAGTCCCGAAATGATACACACATTCGTACGCCTACACAATAACATTAGTCTCATTGATTAGTACGAGTATAAAACTTGCCTCGATATCAATACAACGAACTGTTACCAATTCAGTCGATTTCGTCTTACGAGTCTCGACCAAGTTAATCTACGAACCCTTCAACCTTAACGCAACACAAAAGTCATAATCTATGATCAAACATCATGTCTTCTCAGTAAAACGAAGGATTGATAATCAACCGGTTCGATGACGACCAATATCAATACCACCAAACCACGAACTCAATCGTTTCACCATATCTCGACCAATCATAGTCCGAACGGCCCAACTCGGACCCTCACGAATCCATGTCCACATTACGAGCGAAATCCGATGATCATATCGGAATCAATTCGGACCAATAATAAGGGTCTAAATATTATCGGTTCCAAACTCAATTCTTAAACACGAATTGACAAGTTTCCCTTCTCGTAAATCCGTAGTTAAAATTATCCGATGATCATCGTTAATTCTAACCATCCAATTAGTTCAAGATTATAGATAATCATATTTTAAGGTTATCAAACACTCCAATCATTCGATTTGAATATTTGCTCCGTACGTATGTGCTTCCAAATTCAGAGATGAATAATAGTCTCATCAAGCTCATAATCACATTCGTATTTCCTATACGAATATTATTTCCAACACATAGTTTAGCTCTAGATATGAATATTCCATATTCATATTCAAAACATCAACACTTCTTAAAAATTTTCATCACCTCGTATAATTCAAGAGTTCTTCAAGAACATGAAATATCCGAAATCACGTTCAGAACAACATATCCGAGGTATATATCTCCATGTTACCATTTTCTTCATCATGTCATTCATACAACCTCAAGAATCACAACAGAACCCTTATCGTCATATGAAGAAGATCTCAATAATCATATCATCATCCGAAATCTCTTATTACGATTCCAATAAATCTCGTATAGCATTATCACATGATACCATATAATACCTCAATACCGAATACCTTCCCGTACACAATCTTCTATGTACGATTACCACAAAACATACCTCTATCCGGACTTCCTTCCGAAATGTATACCATAGACCAAGAATATCCAAAATGACATCAACAATATCCGAATACTACAATCTTCACCCCAAAACCTTACGGGAGTATTACACGCCGTAAACCCTTCTCACAAGGATTTACCAGGCTAAGCACAATTTTCCACGTCATTTCAAAAATGTCAAAAAGACTGATGACGGTAATATTTTTCAAATACTAAAAAAAAAAATTGTTTTCCAAATACCGTCAAAACGATCAAGGTTAAAATGCCAAAAACTCAGTTTAGGGAATCGGTTTTACAAAATAAAATTTCAGTTGGCAAAATACCAAAAATCCATTTCAAAAATACTCACGCCGCGGATAAAAGTACAGTCCAATTTATGCATTTTCATTGAAATAAGACGAACATCAAAATACACGATTCCCAACATACTCCTTCCCAAGTAGTAATCCAAAAAGAAAAAAAATGAGCCACTATCAAAGGGATACGAGGATTACCTTGTATGGACGAACCACGAAGAAAGAATAATTGAACTCCATTCCAAGAATCATTAAATCATCATAGTCATCATATGGCCTCAAGAACATCAAGATCTCTATGATTCCATAATCATAATCAACATATTTAAAGCATATCATTATCTTCCTTCAACATAAACCTCATAGAATATGGATAACACAAGAAATCACTTCAAGAATCAACAATAGTTCCATAACCAAGCTCTAATTCCATGATTCCAAGCTCACAATCATGTTAAAAGCGTTTAGAACACTCTTAAAAGTAAAGAGGGACGAGTTTTGGAGAGAAATATCTCAAAGGATCGTGAGAGAAATGAAAGGCAACACTTCAATATATAAATTGCACTCTCATTACGTACGTAAGTGTCCTTTCTTAACGTACGTAACAACTTTAACGTACGTAATCCAATATCCATAACGTACGTAACCAACTCCTTTGTCTCATTCCGTGCGGTCCATTACGTACGTAACCCATACCATAAAACGTACGTAATATACCAGTTGACTTGCTACGGTACAATGGTTGTGTTACGTACGTAACACGTCCTGTATAACGTACGTAACACGTCCTGTATAACGTACGTAAAACGTACGTTGACTCACCTGTCAACATCCTCCGCCGAAAGTTGCCGACATAGGGTCCCACCTGCCGACCACGACTCGATTGTCGGATCCCCATGTTACGTATGTAATGTCTCGGCCATAACGTACGTAACTCTACCAATTTAACGTACGTAAGCTTCAACACATAACGTACGTAATGGCTTCCATACTTAGCCATTTACGGCAATTCCTGTCCAACGTCTCGACATAACAAATACGAACATACGGCAGAATCAATACATATACTCAATTCAATAACATTATCAAACGTTCCCAACGTCCTCGAGCATAATTAACCATCCACGATATCCAATATATAAACGAAAAATATATCCGAAAAATCGGGGTATTACACTCTACCCCCTTTAAAAATAAGTAGCGTCCTCGAAACTTGCAATCACTCGCACAAACAACATTTCAACGGAAAATCCAAAATCACCAAGACAACCAAGAATTATCGAATAATCCGAACAATATACTTACAGGTCAGTGAAAACGAAGATCTCCCGTGATACTAGCATGCGACTCCTAAACAAAGTCTCAACATAATACCGATACACACCATTATCGAAATTAGCAACTTAACAAAATCTCAAGGAAGAGTTCACGTCCGTGACCACGGCCACGATTCTTCCTACTTTCAGCCAACAATCTGAAGGGCACATACATGCGTAAGTATAATCCGAATCGCACATTCTCGAAGTGACCAATTTCCAAGAATACCAAGCTATAGACGAAACGATTAAGAAGAATACAAGGAGAGTGAGAGGACTTACAAGTACCGGTCGCACTGTGATGATGGCAGAGTAGTGATACTGTGGGCAAATGCCGACTCAATCGACCCAAAAGACCGACAGCCTAGGTATCCATAAACCTAAGCTCTGATACCATATTACCGTAACACCCCAAGTTATTCGGGGTATATTACGGCGCCGTGAGCCCGCGTGGGACTCACAAGGCTAAACATACGCGGAACTATAAACTTGACCGATAAGGTCTACATACAATAGAATGAAAGACGATACAAATGGTATTCAAAACCATAACCAATGAAACCATATACATCACTGCACAAATCAATACCTCGGCAACACAGGCCGGAACATCAAGGAAACTGAAATACAATACTCGAGTATTTAAAAATCCATTCCAAGACAACAACACCGAATGGAGGAATCCAAGAAAATAACCGGAGACAAGACACGGTATCACACTTGCCCATCATCTTCATGCCGACCTGCACCCGTCTGTCCGCTCTCTCGAACTGAAATACATGAAACGTATTTCCCCCATAAAGGGGTTAGCCGTCGAATAGCTAGTGCAAGTATAACAATATGAAACATGATACTCCTCGACAATAAAGTAAATGTAATCCGTCAATTCATCAATATCCGTCAATTCATCAATTAAAGACTAGTATTAGGAATAACTAAATCTCATAAGACGTATGTGAATGCCGTAGAAACGGTTCGTTCACCTCATACGCCGTTACGTATGTGAATGCCGTCAAAGCGGTTCGTTCACCTCATACGCCGATACATGTAGGAATGCCGTCAAACGGTTCGCTCATTACATGCCAATCAATATATCTATGAATGCCGTAAAACGGTTCGTTCATGATATGCCATCAATATTTCTTACTTTCAAAGTCGAGAACGCATAATCATAAATGTATACTTGCCTTAATAAACGTTATCAAGATCCCGAAGAACACGGTTCGACCAGGAAGTTTGAACCACGAAGAAGACAACGAGCGGAAGGGTTCCGACTTGAGTTCTTCACAAGGATGTCGTCCTAAGTCATATCAATGATAAATCAACAATAAATGCGATGAATAATAATCGTACAACGCACAAACCCCCCCTCTTAGACCTTTTGTCGGACACCTTGAAGGCGTCGACTAATAACTCAACCAAAACGACGAATCAATACACTCCAACCAAGGAATAACGATGGGAATGATAGAATACACCTAAATCATCATCAATCCATCACTAATCTAAATTACTACGGATTAAAAGGATGAAGTCAAACAAAATCCCCAATTTCCAACACAAAATTCAAAGTGTTCTTGAATAATCTTTCAATAATCCGATGAATACTCCAACAAGACCATAATCATGCGTATATCACTTCATACCCCATGATTTTAACATCCAAAACATCATTACCTAATACAAAATCGAAATCCAAGATGTTGAAGAAATTACCTCTTGAAGATCCAAGCACTATGATTCGAAGAGCACGCGATAGAACGATGATCCGGGCTTAAAAATCGAGAATAGATGAAGAGAAATCACTCACTCAAGTGATAGGTGGAGAAACATCTTCCTCTCAAATCTCCTCTCTCGCCCAAGTGAAGAAATGGGAAAAGTATAGGTTGAATCGCACAAAAAACGCAGATATAGGGGTAATCTGTCATGTGTGCCGCGGCTCAGTATATGTGTGCCGCGGCACAGACCAAAATTCGCTCCCAGGGCTCGCGGTGTGCCGCGGCTCAGCCAGTGTGCCGCGGCACCGCACAGCGTTTTTGGCCAACTGAAAATGAGAGTGACTTAGCAATTTCGACCATAACTCCCTCTTCTGGACTCCGATTGACTCACCGTTTGAACCATTGGAAAGCTAACTCGATGCTTTATAATATTGCCAAGATTCAGAATTTTTGGAGTTTCCAAGAATTTATGGTGATTTAACAAAGTCGAACTCATACGTGGAAAAGTCGCTAAAGAACACGGAATTCAACAGAACGATACCGAAACGAACTCGGATGACAAAAAGTGTAGAATTAATCATTCTCGGGATGACGAAACGGTCCCAAGCAAGTTGTCAAAAACGGACTTCCGCCAAAAATAGAAAATTTCCGGGAAACAAAATTACGGGTATTACATATATGACTCGAATTCATTCGAGTAAAGGTCAATTTCGATAATTTGAGTATCAAAGGAGTTAGTATTAAACTTAGGACAAAAAAGAATAATGCAGTGCAAAGTCAGCTATTCCCACTAGTAAAATATTTACTGAAATTATATTATGAGACTTTAAATGGTGAAGTTTCATAATGTAATTTTGTTAAATATTTTACCATTATAGATTGAGATTAATTCGTAGTTAAACTTGAAAATTATTGACTACAAAAAGTCAAAATATGTCAGCATTAGTGGGACGGAGGGAGTAATAGACTAACAACTTTTTTAAGGGTATTACCGAAATTTTAAATTTATTTTTTTATAAATTATATACAAAAAATAAAAAGTCCAATATTATATTATAACACTACAACATATAAATTATAGTATTAATGATCTGATCATTTATAACTTAATTTAATAGATATAAAATGACCTCTACACGAGGCGTTACGAACCCGTGCGATGCACCGGTTGTACTTTTGGTTGAATATCTACGTGTTTTGTA
Organism: Orobanche coerulescens; assembly: GCA_033398695.1. NCBI lineage: Eukaryota > Viridiplantae > Streptophyta > Magnoliopsida > Lamiales > Orobanchaceae > Orobanche > Orobanche coerulescens. The sequence goes on along the minus strand of CM065805.1, from coordinate 209,833,210 downwards.
CGAAATATTTGTGCAGATGTTTATCTACTTTGTATCAAGGTTGCGTTGATGTGTGTAATATAAGTTATATCACTATGTAAGGCCCCGACTTTCTAGGGATAATTATTGGGGAAAATAAATAAAAGGTAAATTTGACGAAGAATAACGCCTACAAAGTCGAGTCGCTACACTGACATAAATTAAATACCTTTAATTAAGGCAATAACACGTCATATATACGAAATAAAATTTGCGTCGGAAGAATAAATTATAAATTGTTAATTTCTAACAAAAGTTTCCCCAAAAGAATTTCGAAACATTTGACATAAGAAAAACATCATTTAATAATTTTCATTCATATGCACTCTCGGCTTGCTCATTCGTTCATCCGACTCGATTTAACCTGCAATATCAATGAAGGTGTGGGTGAGCTTTTTTCAGCTCGTGGAAATCTCACTTATCACATTAATATATAATCTCATGGAAAGTATAAAATGAATAATCTATCATATCTTTTCCTCAACATGAATACATACACACAATATTACGTATAACATGAATCTAGCACGCATAACACGAATATTGAGGTTGCGCAGGTGTCCCCACAACAACATGAAACATACACATATAACATGAATCGAGCACGCATGTGAATATTGAGGTTGCGCAGGTGTCCCCGCAACAACATATATCTTAAGATAGCCTCTTTACACGTATACATGTGAGCCTGATTCACAACATGTATCATCAATTTTTAAACATGAATTGAATATCACATATTAAATTGAATATCACATATATAATCCAATTAAAGCAATTAAAGTGATAGTGAAAATTCCCACGAATAAATGATAATGTCTGACTTGAATATGGAGATGCTCGACTCACAGTCCTAAGGCCGTAAATACTCGATAAAGTCTACATGTAATAATATTTTAATCATTATAAAATATTACGATATAATGACGGAAATTAAAATATACATGCATAAAATCGGACTAATTATTAATATTAATTGAAAGGTCAATATTTTAATGTCTTGGTCAAAATGGGACTGAATTGGAGGTTTTAAAGTTGAGTAAGGTCAAATTGTAAGAGTTGAGAAGCTGACTGGGTTAAAATCGAAGAATCATAAATCAAAACGGGTTTAAATTGAAGTATACAGAATTTTTGGGATTAAATTGAAAGTTGTAGGAAAATATGAGGGCTAAATTGCAAAACCCTAATAAATATTTTAAAATTATTGTCATTAATACTCCCCAATCATTTTTAGGACCAAATCTTTCATTATATATGATTTTACAAGAACGACCCAAGACTCATTGGTGGCCTGAGGTTATAAAATTATACTAGTAATAATGAACGTTCAAAGTAAACTTTCCTAAAACGGACTAAGGTCCACGTGTCGTAATGGGTGAGCCCAATAGTGCCCGCTCGTTTAAGGTAAATAATCTGATGGAATTTGTACCCCTCTATCTATGCCATGCCCCACATCATTCATCACTCTACCACTACCATACTATCCCTTAAGAATCTCAATTGAAATTTACTTTGGTTTGGTCCCCCCCACAAAAATCAGTAAAATGCACCGCCAGTTTTTACTCAGAGATATAGATAGAGTTTGATTTATTTTGGGACATGCTTATTTATATATAAGAATTACTATAAAGTTAATCCTGTTTTTGCAATTGAAATATCTGATGATTTTTTTTATTTAAATTTTTAGCTAAAGAGGAAAGATAGTATTAAAATTTTGGGAGTATAAATAAAATTATACATTATTATTACTTTTAAAATTTTCGGAGTTTCAAATGTTGTGCTTAACAACATATGAAATCAAGTTAATCAACGTTCTCAACCGCCTAGGCAAATCAATTATCCAATTAATTTCTAAAACGTTATCTGCCGAGTTGATTAAGTTGATTTGTCAAAATCCCCCTATATCTAATTTTATAGTAAAATAAAAAAAAATAAGATACATTAATGTAATAGAGCAAGGTTAAATTATTTAAATTATATATAATTTAGTATAGTATCTATATTATAATAATATTTACTAATAAAACATAAAAGATAAAAGAATCATATAAAAGTCACTCCATCACTTTTTTTTTGTTCTTTTAAAAACTTTATATTTATCACATTTAGACAATCAAATCAAACAATCATTTTTTTACTTTTTAATCTCCACTACACCATCACTACCAATTTTTTTTTGAATATCCACCATACATTTATTATCATTATTTACACCAATCAATACATAAAATACACCAAATATATACAATATGTCAAGCTTTGAGCGAGACAGAGAGATTTTTATTTAAATATAATTATTATAATATATCTCATTAATTATTCCATTAGTCCTTTCACTTAATCCCCATTACTCGGTTAATTGCTAGGTGGTACCTCAATCGCCTAGACTCATTTAACGATTTTTAGAGCACTTTTTGAAATACACATTTACCAGCATGTTCCTATGCAGTAATACCATCTGAAATATACCTTTAGAAGCACATATGTTATATTGTTTTTCAAACACCATTCTACCTTAAAAATTCTTAAAATACTCATTTATTATCTCTTTTAGATGTAAAATATATCAGATTAATCATATTGTCATGATATATATTCAAAATATATATTGCATATAAAAAAAAAATTCTTTATCAACTTCAAAAACATGGGCGTTATTTGATTGTATAGATCCAAATGCTACTAAATATATATGTTATATACTTTTTGCATCTCACATTATGCTTCTCAATATGTTCCTTATATGTCGTTCAGTGTTATCTTTCAATATGTCCGGATCTTTTGTTTAAAATACCAAAAAATATCCGTCTATTATTCAATTTAGATACAAAATATATCAAATTAATCGTATTTTCATGATATATATATAAATATATGTATATTTAGACATACATATTACAAATACTTCCTCCGTTCTTTTATTATTGCAATGTGTTGACTATTACACTGTTCACATACTCTCTTTTGACCATCTTTTATGATTTATACATATAAAAAAATATAGTCATGCGAGATCTTGTTAGATTCATCTCGAAATATACTTTCAAAATATGAACTTCTTATAATTTTTGAAAATAAAGAATTCAAGATATTTATAACCAAAGTTGTGCATTGGCAAGCGTGAAAGTTCAGATGTTGCAGTTATAAAAGAACGGAGGTAGTATAAAATTAGCTTTAAAAATCTGAGCATTCTTGACTATTTAAATTCAGATGCTACTAAAGTGTATTTCGTATGCATTTTTTCATATTACAAGATATTTCTAAATGTGTACTTCTTATACTATTAATTGTTAACATTCAATAACGCCTAAATCTTTGAAGCTAATAATTTTTTATTTTTATTTTAGGTATATAGTGTATATCTTAAATTATAGATCATGGTAAGATGATTAAATTGATATATATTTTATATAAAACGAACAACAAATGAATAATTATTATATTTTAAAATTTGCGGGAGAAACTTACATTTTCAATCGTATATTATACGTGAGTTTGATTTAAATTGCGTCAAAATGCAAGAATAAATTACAAATATGGATCATTTATTATCTTGTGGTCAAGATTGGTGGTAACACCCATTTTTACACATATTTTTATAAGGTTTTTCCGGATTTTAAGATTCCAAAATGTGTAGAATTGTGTCGTTTGTGCTCATATTGTGTTTGTTGAACTCGACCACGCTTGGGAACATTTTATTTGATTTTATAGGTGTTTTAAGGACTTTATCAAGCAAGAATGAAGTCTCAATCTCAAATACATATCAAGCAAGGCGGAAACGAGAGATCGAGCCGAAAAGGAAGGAAAAACGGAGTCAAAACGGACCAGCACAGACTCGGCCGTGTCATTTGACACGGGCCGTGTCACTAGCTCGGCCGTGTCAACTGACACGGTCGGGTTTCACGTCTAGAACCTTTTGCTGTTTCTAGAGCACTATGACACGGGCCGTATTACTTTTCGGTGAAAAATCACTTTTTGACATTTTTTGCAAGACTTGACCAACATCCTTGGCTTTTGGGGTTGATAAAAAGGCTCTACAATGGACTTAGAAGGACATATTCTGATTTGGAGAGATTTAGAGAGTCGGTAAGGGAAGAAAAACAAGAGATTTGAGAGGAAACTTAACAAAATAAGGAGATTTGAAGGGAGTTCTTGAAGAACACTTCAAGAACATTTGAAGGCTTCAACCAGGATCAATCAAGACACGATCCGAGTTTTATCTTCTTCCTATATTTTATTCATTTTGTTGTTTTATTTAGCATGAACATGATGAACATGATGATTATTAATCTTTCTTTCATTACCATGTCCGGCTAAACTCGTTAGATTCCGGGCATGAGAAGATTTCGGGCATGAGAGTACGTCGATTTGCTGTGGTTTTGAGGGATTGATGATTATATATATATAGTGTGATTTCTTTATCAAATATTTGGTTTTAATTCATGTTAGAACGCTTGATCAATGTTTTTACATGTTTAGCTTAATTGCTCATAATTCGAGAGAAAAGGGCATTAATAGGTGATAAGATATGATAGTATTTAATCTTATGAATATTTTGGAGTTAGATAATTTATAGTAAACGGAGACGTTGTTATAGGTTGTTTGATCTACGTTTTAATGCATCTCGAGAGGGATTTTAGAATATTTTTGTGATTATCATTTTGGAAACACACTTAGAACTCTTTGGAATCAATCCTGACTAAACTTAGTAATCAACGGAAACCTAGCCTTGGAATCTATATTTCAAACTCTTACAATTATCTTTAATACGAATATTTTCACTTGTTTAAATTAATTGTCATTATTACATTTAGTTAACCATTCATCCACTCTTTCGATCGTCTAGATAAAATCAGAATCACTATAATCTAGTACTCAACACAATACGAATAATTAGTCTCTGTGGAATACGACCTTGCTCGCCGCTTTCTACATTTACTCCGTACACTTGCGGATTGTTTAAAAATATAGCGAACAAGTTTTTGGCGCTGTTGTCGGGGATTAATTTATTTTTATTAGTTTTGATATTACGATAAGTGTTTCCGGTCTTACTTTAGACAAATTTTTTGCTGTTTTGTTTTATTTTGTTACTTCCGTATTGTTTTTGGTCGTGTTGCAGGACGTACATGAACACCCGCTCCTCTCGAGAACCTTTGGAAAACTTTATTCCCAAAGTAGAGGTATTTGCTCGAAGAACAAGTGTTGCTGCACGAAAATTACGAAGGGATCTATCTGACGAAATGGAAAGAGCGGGAGACATGATTGCCGACATGGGCAATGATAATACAATAGCCCACAATCCAAACAATGGAGGCGTACGGGCTGAGCAGCCCGCGGTTCGAATTCAATCCATTCGGGATGGATTTCGGCCGAAGCTTGACCAAAATTTTGGGGGAATTTCTCATATTCCTATCAACGCCCTCAATTTTGAATTGAAGCCTTCATTAATATCGATGGTTCAACAAAATCAGTTTGGGGGATTCACCACAGAAGACCCGCACACCCATTTATTCCATTTTATGCAAATTTGTGATACCATCAAAATGAATGGGGTGCCAAACGATGTAATAATATTGAAGCTATTTTCGTTCTCCTTGAGAGAGAAGGCTCGTAGTAGGCTTGGAACTCTTGCTTCGGGGAGCATAAGTACATGGAACGAGTTGGGTGAAAAGTTTCTTTTCAAATTCTTCCCGCCTAACAAGACCATGAGATTGAAGAGCGAAAGAATGCAATTCCGACAAATGGATTCAGAGATGTTATATGAGGCGTGGAAATGCTTCAAGGATTTGTTAAGACGATGTCCTCGTCATGGTTTTCCGGAAGACCAACAAATGTGTTTCTTTTACAATGGGTTGGCCGGAGAAACGAGAAATCTTGTTGATGCATCGGCCGGAGGAGCACTACTAGCCAAAAGCGTAGAGGAAGCATATGAATTGATCGAGGAGATGGTCATGAATAGCTATCAATGGCCTACCGAGAGGACTAATGTTCGTAGAGTGGTTGAAGTTTCAGACTCAGATCCTATAAAGGCTTTAACTGCACAAATGTCGATTTTGACCAACCATTTGGGAATTCTGACGAAGAGTGCAAATGAGAAAATAACTCCAAAAGGAAGTACCACCACCAGACCCGTTGGAGGAAGCTCATTACATCAATAACCATAATTTCAATGACTATCGAAATAATCCTCATCCGGGGTTTTATCATCCTTTAAATAGGAATCACGAGAATTTTAGCTACGGAAATTCGAGAAATGTGTTTAAACCACCGACGGGATTTAAAGTGTCTGGTGAGGTGATAGAAGGGTCCAAGCCAAATTCTAATCTAGAGAATATTTTTGGCTACTTTCATGATGGAAACAAAGAGTCAGTTTACCCGAGGCCGAGATGAAGAAAAGCTTGATCGGATTGAAAATCATGTGACTGAATTAGCAACCACCGTTGGAGCTCAAATGAGAAACCTAGAAACGCAAATCGGTCAATTGGCTAAGATCGTAGGAAGCCAACATCAAAAGGGCCAATTTCCAAGCAACACCGAGGAAAATCCAAAAGTACAATGCAATGCTATTTTTTCGTGCACCATGAATGAAGAGCTACCGGAATCAGAGAATGAAGACGAAGATGCAACCATGTGGTCTAATAAGGCTGATTTAATAATCTCCAGTAATGAGGTGAAGGATCGGTCCGATATTGAGCACCAAGAGGAGAAGAAAAATTTTCATGTTTTCTTACGAGCTGTGACATCTAAGAAAAAAGAATTGGAGCGCCTACCGCAAAAGCTTAAGGATCCATGGAGTTTTTTAATTAATTGCTCTATTTCTGGATATTCATTAAAAGATGTATTTTGTGATCACGGTTCAAGTGTTAATATATTGCCTTTATCTATTTTCAGGACACTTGAACTAGGAGAATTGAGGCCATCTCTAGCGCATTTACACTTCTTAGATCAATCTTTGGCGTACCCAAGGGGAATAGTGGAGGACGTGATTGTAAAGATTGATAAATTTGCCTTCCCCGTTGATTTTATAGTGCTTGATGATGAGGGGAAGAAAGAGGGTCTAGTAATACTTGGACGTCTGTTTTTAACCACTGCACGAGCATTAATTGATGTAGACCGAGGAGAATTGAAGATTAAGATGCATGGTGAAAATGTTGTATTTTTGATGACCCCTCGATTTGATGGATTGACAAATGGAGAACCTCCTAACAAAATTGCACGTAAACCGGATTGTAAGAGCTCGTCGAATGACCGGGATGAAGGAAACAGGCGTCTGGATGAAGACGTTAAATTTAGCGCTAGTTGGGAGGCAACCCAACGCTTGCGTCCGGCTGAAGACGTTAAACTCAGTGCTAATTGGGAGGCAACCCAATAGTTATTTTTAGTTTTGTTCTTATTCGCACTTTATTTTTATTTTTCATTGATGAGGAACTGACCGGTTCAACTGTAGGTGTCCAATTCACAGGAAAAAGACCCGAGACCAAAAATGAACTTTCCGTGCAGGTATGACACGGGCTGTGTCATTTGACACGGTCGGGTCTGGCTGGCAGTTGTTTTTTACTTTTTGGGCAGGTGCGACACGGGCCGTATCAATTGACACGGTCAGATCAGGTGGGCAGACGATTTTTTGAGAAATCCGCACAGGTATGACACGGGCCGTGTCCGTCGAGAGTATATATACATGGCTCGACCGTGTCTCACTATTCATCATCTTCTCCAGATTTTTTTTCCCTCTTCTTCAAATCCGAAACCCTAGCCCCGAATCCCCTAAAAATCCTCAAAATCAAGGCAAAATTGTGCTAAATCAAGCATAAGAACAAGATTTTCATCATTTTCCACAATCTAAGAGCTTCAAAGCGTAGAAATCGGACGTATCGATCCAGTTTTGGTCGCGATTTTTTTTTTGCAATTTTCTTCATCTTTTTTACTCTGAATTCAAGGTATGATTTACGATTCTGGATGGTTTAATTCTTCAGTACATTAAGATTGTGTGAATTATGATTTATTGAACAATTTAGGGTTCTTGTATCGATTTTTTTTCGTGAATATTGAAGTGGTAAAATTTTGGTCGCAATTTTCTTGAATTACATGTTTAAATTATGTGTTGGGTGATTGAATTACGTGTTTGAAATTCTTGTCTTCAAGTGATGTTATATACAATGACGATTGATGTGTTAAATTTTACACGTGGGTATTTTGAAAGAGACAATTATTTTGAGGTAAATGCGTATTTGGTAATAAGTTTGGGGGAGAATATATCGTTGAAATTTATTGGCCCATGATGTTTTTCTTGAAAACAAATGATAATTAATGAATTTCTTGCAGAGAAATGACCAGAGGTCGAGGACGAGGAAATACCCAATAGGAACGTGGTGAGGCTCAACGAGGACGAGGAAGACCGACATCGGAAATAGAGCAACCGGCAAGAATGCCGGCCCAAGGGGTTGTTGAGACACCGAAAACTTATGGAATTGAACTTCCTTCGAGCCTATTAGCACAGTGGGAGATGTTGGGGCAGAAAAAAAATGCTCCCAACTAGATGGTCGGACGAGGAATGCATGACAGCTGCTAGAAAGAATACATTGGAAGTGGATGATGACACAACATTGGCCAACCTACAAATGCCTCACTCTGGAATTCCTAAGCACGCTAATGGTTAAAAGAGATCCAATCACTCATGGGCCAGACACTTTAGAATTCCGCATGAACAATGAGAACCAAAATCTATCTTCAAGGGATCTAAAAGTTATATATGACACTCGAAAATACGGAGAATACCGAATAAATAGGTTCGAGTGTTAAACCTACTGGCGATCTATGGTAGAGTATCCGGGATGCGAGACACGTTCGTATATTCCAAAGTCGGCCAAAGGATCCTCTATTCGCAATCCAATCCTCCGATATCTACACAAAGTGATTGCAAGCACTATCTTTGGGCGAAAAGAAACAGGGTCGATCACCCAGCGAGAGTTGTACGTTCTATCTCACATGCTCGACGGGACGGATCCAGCAAATGGGGCTATATTAATGGATCATTTTGAGGATGTTCCTACTAAACCGAGAGGGCAGATTTGGATAGGGGGTTTAATTACCCCTATCGCACTTCATTTTGATATATCACTGGACAACCGAACTCCCCTTCCAGGAAATATGCTCCTATCTTTGTCAGTGATGAAATTGATGAACATCCTAGACTACGACTCGCGTACTATATTACTCCAAAATGACGGTGATCATTTCCCCCTCCCGAATACACCTCTGACAACGATTGATAGTATTCGGGATTTAGGAAATTTACAAATGGCCACGAGTGCGCACAAATTAGCCCAGGTAGCAGCTGTATTGGTCTCCCCTAGTGATAGCCATTTTGCTCGTAATGTTCGACCTCGGCGTATAAAGAATGAGGACAGAGCCGAGAGAATGCAAGAAGAATTCAGAGCGGAGAGAATGGAGGAAGAAGATGCCTATGAGAGAGGCCCGGATAGTGAGGAAGAAGAAGAGGAGGAAGAAAGAGAGAGGGATCGGCCCGAGTGTAATATCCGCATTTTTCTTCTTTTTCCGATATTCCCGTTTTGGTGTATTTTTATTTTTTTGGTAACTCGCTTGTAACCATGTCGACATTTCGAATTTATGTTATTCTTGGAGTTTCTCCATCTGGGATGATCTTGATGATGTTTTGATATTATTCCGTTTTATGTCATGTATTATGGCATGGACGTTCGATTCTCGTGGAACTCGTCCGCTTTTGTAATTTCTTTGGTTTCACGAGTTCGTATAGTTGAGTTGTTCACGTTGGGAGTTTCGGTTTCTTAATCCGACGTCGTATCGCGGATTTTGAACGTTTGGTCCGTTTCGTAATTTCTCTGAGTTACGGTGTGGTTTCCATCCCTGTTTGTTCCGAGCCCTCGAGTAGTCGGAATCACGTTTCATTTTATATCTTTTTTCGTTGGCTTGAATCTGTCGGAAGTGTATCAGTTGATAGCAGATACGTCTCGTTACTTCCCGATCATTTCCTCGTCGAGAAGTGATTCAGATTTCTGCTTGCTGTCTCAGGCTATGTTACGGCCGTAAGCCGTATTGTTACGGCCGTAATGCTCGAGAGTTACGGCCGTAAGTTTCCCTTATACGGCCGTAATACGAGTTCGTTTTCTTCACTTGATTCCAGTGGGGGGGTTACAGGCGTAACACGCCAGAGTTACGGCCGTAAGAATTGTTACGGCCGTAACCTCATCTTGATCTGGCCGTATGTATGTCGGCTTCGAGATTGCGGTTTCATTCACAGGAGCGATTCGGCCGTAATGTTCCTATGTTACGGCTGTATGTTATGGATGTTACGGCCGTAACACCGGCGATATATAAACCGACAAGCCGTATTTTCCTCATTTCTCACCTCTCTCACTTCTCTTCGCAGCCAGAACGACTTGGAGAGCTAGGTTTCGCCCGATTTTCGCCCAAACACCATTGTAGAAGTGTATTCAAGCTTCATATCATCAACCTATCTCTAATCATTCATTGTTCATCGTCAAATCAAGGTAAAATCTCTTAGAACCCTATTTTGGGAAAGATTTGGGGGTTTTCATGTTTTCGTCCGATCCGTCCCGTTTTGTTAGTTAATTCATGATGAATATGATTAACCTTGTTGGTATTCCTCGTTTCCCTATGATTCATGGTATATTTCGTAGTATCTTTTGTTATCGAGAGGGTTTGGTTGTGGTCCGCCCTCGTTGTTGTTTTTGTACGAATATACATGAATCGTAGGCGGGTTTTCGGGTGTATTCCATTTCCGTAATCGTTTAGAAGTGGTTGTGATTGTGTTATTCGAATCGTTAGGTCCACTTCCGCCGATTCCTCGCGATTGTGCTTGACTCTCCCTTTCCGTTCGTGTCACCGTCTATTAATCGAGGCAAGTACCCTTATGAACTTACAATCTTAACATAGTAGTATGGCATGAGAATGGTGTGTGTGTGTGTGTGTATGCTCACTATGGGTTAGACCCGACGGGGTCTCGGTAGGGGTCCATGGAAGGGTGGATCCGCGAGCTTGCTTTTAACCACTACGGGTTAGATCCGACGGGGTCTCGGTAGGGGTCCACGGAGGGGTGGGCCCATGGTTAATTGTGGTGCATTTTACAAATGTGATTTGATTATGGCATTTCCGGAAATGAGTGTTTTGGAACTATTGTTTTCTTGATTGCATGCATTTACTATATGTGTAAGATGTAAGTTGTTCATTTGGTTACTTGTACTAGGGTAATTGCTAACCCCTCTGGGGACCCGTTTTGGGGAAATTCATTTTATGAATTTCAGGTCAGGTTCATCGAGGCGAGCGGGCGCTGGACCAGTATGCGGATGATGGCCGTGCGTGATGATTGTGCACGAGGGGTGTCTTATTGCTTTCTATCTTTTTTACCTTTTGTGGTCTTCGAACTAATAGATGTACTCGAGTACTTAAGAGCTTTTACCCGTCGGGGTTGTATTGTTGGTTATTATGTTTGTGTCGGATTATGGTGTTATGTTATACCGGTTGAACTGGGTGGATTATTTTGTTGGGCGTCTTTATGATGAGGTATTTTTCTGTTGTTCTCTGTGAATCGATGAGTATGATGCTTCTTCAGCCTGGTGGGTCCCATATAGGGATTCACGGCACTGTAATATACCTCGGATATCCTGGGGGTGTTACAGAAAATGGTATCGGAGCACTAGGTTTATGGATACCTAGGCTTGTCGGTTTATTGGGTCTTGTTGTATTTTGTTTTGCACATCATCATCACGCTACCATGATTCCGGTACTACCAGTGCCCGTAAGTTTTCCTTCCTCTGTTCCTTATACTCTTGTATCGTACCTTTGATTCTCGATTTGTGATTGTTCTTTTCTTGTACTTACCATCGTATGGATTTTGCTACTTATTTAACTCCAGTATGGATGCTGGAAGAGGTCGTGGTCGTGGTCGCGGTCGTGGTCGTGGACGCGGCCGGGGACGTGGGGCAGCCGGTGGGGCGGCCACATCGCAGTCTTCGGGAGCCGGCAGTACCGGCGACCGTCACAGTCATGCTTCCTCTCAGGAGCGCGCCGACCTTGGTATTGCGGCCGTTATGCAGCAAATGGTGAATCAAATGGCGGCGATAGCTCAGGCGGTTCAGAACCCGGATCCGGCCCACGCTAATCGGGGCGGAGCAGATCGCTGGCTTCAGGATGTCATCAAGATGCATCCTCCTCAGTTCTCGGGAGCTTCGGACCCGATCGGCTGGGAGGGGTGGATCAAGGAGATATCTAAGGTCTTCACTGCTACCAACTGTCCCGAGGACCGTAAGGTCCCTATTGCCCAGTACTTTCTCACTGGGGACGCTACGGATTGGTGGGAGGCCGTTGGGCCCAAAGACCATGTTGCTTCGTGGGCCGAGTTTCAGGAATTGATGGACGCCGAATATTGCCCGTGGCCGGTCAGACAGGCTCGAGTACATGCTTTCTATGATGCTCAACCACGAGATATCCCCGTATCTCAAGCTATTGCCGATTTTAATAAGGAGTTGGGTTATGTGAATACCCAAGTTGTCGAGGAGAGCGACAAAATTTTCCATTTTTCCAGGTGGATGAAATTGTCTATTCGGGACTATATGTCGGGGCTCGTCTGTACTACCTTGAGGATTACCAGAGTAGGGCCCTTGCTTATGATATGTCTGTGACGGCGAGTGAGGCGGCCCGCGAGAGTAAGAAGCAGAAGTCTGCCGGGAATTTTTCAAGCCACAAAGGTGGAGGTCAGCAGAAATTCCAGTCTGCTAACTTTTCCGCTGGCAGTGGCCCAACTCGATCTACTGGGTTTCCCCGCAGGGCAGCCAGTGCCCCTTCTCGAGAGGTGAAGTGTTTTAACTGTGGCCAGCCAGGCCACATCAGTCGTAATTGTCCGAGTCCTTTGCTGACATGTAATCAGTGTGGCCAGCCGGGCCACAAGATGGCTTTCTGTGCCGAGAGGAAGAGAATCGTGGGTGCCCGGACTTCCATTCCAGCGCCTAGGGAACCGAGTGCGAATCAAGGATCGTTTGCTTCTCAATCTCCGCCGAGTGCTAGTCGAGGGAGAGGACGGGGTCAGCCCGCTAAGGGGGGAACTTCCAGTGTAGGCTCAGCCCACCCGAGTGTCTATGAGATGCGGAGAGCCGATGACCCAGCGGCTACCGTGGCGACAGGTACCGTTCATATTCTTTCTCATCCTGTCAGTGTGCTTTTCGATTCTGGTGCTACGCATTCGTTCATATCTCTGGATTGTATGCGCCGTTTGAGTCTCGACAGTTTGACGCCTTGTGAGCCCTTCATCGTTAAGCTTCCTAGCGGTGATCGGATCGTTAGTGATCAGGAGGTTCGAGACTGTTCTATATTTATTTGTGAGAGGGCTTGGCCCTCTAATCTTATTGTTGTGGGTATCGAGGGTGAGGATTTGATTCTTGGGGATGATTGGCTCGAGCGGCATGGTGCGATCATGAACTACCGCACGAGAATCATCACTATGTTAGCCGAGGACGGCACCGAGCACTCTTTCGCGGGGCGAACGAGGGGAAACCAGAAGTTCATTATTAACGCCTTGAAGGCGATGAGACTCCTGCGAAAGGGGTGTACTGGCTTTTGGTGCTACGCCTTGAAGGCGGAGAGTGGTGGAGTCGAGCTTTCGACGATTCCAATCGTTAGCGAGTTTCCTGATGTTTCCTGACGAGTTGCCGGGATTGCCACCGGATCGTGAGGTTGAGTTTGCTATAGAGTTAGAGCCGGGCGCGGCTCCGATTTCTAAGGCGTCGTATCGCATGGCACCTTCAGAGATGTCAGAGTTGAAGAAGCAGTTGAGCGAGCTTCTTGAGTCGGGATATGTTCGACCGAGTGCCTCACCTTGGGGCGCACCGGTCCTATTTGTGCGGAAGAAGGATGGTTCACTATGTTTGTGTATCGACTATCGCGAAATAAACAAGGTGACCATCAAGAACAAGTATCCTTTGCCAAGAATTGATGACTTGTTCGACCAGTTGCAGGGAGCTGCGGTATTCTCGAAGATTGATTTTAAATCGGGGTACTATCAGCTCCGGGTGAGGGAGTCCGATGTGCCGAAAACAGCTTTTCGGACGAGATACGGACATTATGAGTTTGTAGTTATGCCTTTCGGGTTAACTAATGCGCCGGCGGTGTTCATGCAGTTGATGAACAAAGTCTTTATCGAGTATTTGGATAAGTGTGTCGTCGTTTTCATTGACGATATTCTTATTTATTCGAGGAACGAGGAAGAGCATGCCCATCATTTGCGGGTAGTGTTAGACATTTTGAGGACCGAGCAACTCTCTGTGAAGTTCTCGAAATGTAAGTTCTGGCTGAAGGAAGTGATGTTCCTAGGTCACGTGATTTCAGCCGAGGGGGTTCGTGTAGACCCGCAGAAGATCGAGGCAGTGTTAGATTGGGCACCGCCCAAGAATGTGAGAGAGCTCCGTAGTTTCTTGGGTTTGGCCGGCTACTACCGTAGGTTCGTCGAGGGTTTCTCGAAACTGGATCGGCCACTTACACAGTTGCTCCATAAGTCCGAGAAGTTCGTCTGGAATGACGAGAGGCAATCGAGTTTTGAGGAGCTGAAGAGGCGTTTGACTTCAGCCCCGGTTTTGGCGTTGCCGTGCGGCAACGAGGTTTCTTGTTCTGATGATGCTTGAGTCGTGGTCTTGGGTGTGTATTGATGCAGCACGGCAAGACCATTGCATATGCGTCGAGACAGTTGAGGCCGTATGAGCTTAACTACCCTACTCACGATTTGGAGTTAGCGGCAGTTGTTTTTGCACTCAAGATTTGGTGTCACTATCTTTTCGGCTCTGCATGTCAGATTTTTACCGATCATAAAAGTCTGAAATACATATTTACTCAGCGAGAGTTGAATATGAGGCAAATGAGGTGGTTAGAGCTGATTAAGGATTATGACCTCGAAATCCTTTATCATCCGGGAAAGGCGAACGTCGTGGCCGACGCCTTGAGTCGGAAACCGGTTGCGTTGCGAACGCTCGAGATCCTTACATCTCAGTCTGAGCTTCGACGGGCTTTGATCGAGTTAGATATTGAGGTTTTGTTTCCAGGAGCGGTCGGGCAACTTTGTGCTTTAGAGATTTCGTCATCTTTGATCGATGAAATTAAGCTGAAGCAGTTAGAGGACCCGATGATTACTCAAATCCGAGAGAACGTTCTTAAGGGAAAGTCTCCTGGATTTGTGATTCAAGAGGATGGTATTTTGAGATTCCAGAGTCGGCTTTGTGTGCCGAACGACACAGAGTTGAGACAGAGTATTTTGCGGGAGGCCCATGCTACGCCCTACTCCATTCATCCTGGTTCGAGCCTGAGGAGGAATTTCTGGTGGAATGATATGAAGGAGGAGGTCGCACAATTTGTAGCGAGATGTTTGACTTGCCAGCAGGTCAAAATCGAGCATTAGTGACCAGCTGGGTTATTACAGTCATTTCCTGTTCCAGAATGGAAATGGGAAGATATATCGATGGACTTCATTACGAGTCTGCCGAGATCGAGATCGGGCATGAATATGGTATGGGTGATTGTTGATCGTTTGACCAAGTCGGCACATTTTCTGGGCATCAAGGACACTTGGGGCCCGGAGAAGTTAGCTCGTGTGTTTATCGCGCAGATTGTGAGGCTTCACGGTACTCCGAAGTCTATCGTTTCGGATCGTGATGGCCGTTTTGTATCGCACTTTTGGCAGGCGGTGCATAAGGCGTTGGGTACTCGTTTGCGTTTGAGTACCTCTTTTCATCCCAGTCAGATGGACAGTCGGAACGCACTATCCAGACGTTCGAGGATATGTTGCGTGCTTGTGCTCTCGATTGGAGCAATAACTGGGAGGAGCATTTGCCATTGATCGAATTCACGTACAACAATAGTTGGCACGCGTCGATTCGGATGGCACCGTATGAGGCGCTTTATGGGCGGCGATGTCGATCACCGATTTGTTGGGATGAGGCGTCCGATTTGATCGGGACCGAGCCGGATGTCGTTTTAGAGACGAGGCGGAAGATAGAATTAATTCGGGAACGAATGTTGACTGCCCAGAGTCGACAGAAGTCATATGCCGATGTCCGTCGTCGACCTTTGGAATTCGAGGTGGGAGACCACATTTTACTAAAAGTGTCGCCGACGAGAGGTGTTTTCCGTTTCGGGAAAAAGGGGAAGTTGAGTCTGAGATTTATCGGGCCCTTCGAGATTCTCGAGCGAGTCGGTGGGCTAGCATACCATTTGGCGTTACCTCCGGCTTTGAGTCATGTGCATAGCGTTTTTCATGTTTCCCAGCTGAGGAAATATGTCCCGGATCCTAGTCACGTCATCGATTATGGGGAGATTGATGTCGCCGAGGATGTTACTTTTGAAGAACGTCCTTTGAAGATATTGGAGCATCGCGAGAAACGACTGAGACATAAAACCATTCCCTTGGTAAAGGTGCAGTGGTCGAGGCATGGTGTCGAGGAGGCAACTTGGGAAACCGAGGATAGCGTGCGTGCTAAGTACCCCGAGTTGTTTGTTTCTTAAGTTTCGGGACGAAACTTATTTTTAGAGGGGTAGATTGTAATATCCGCATTTTTCTTCTTTTTCCGATATTCCCGTTTTGGTGTATTTTTATTTTTTTGGTAACTCGCTTGTAACCATGTCGACATTTCGAATTTATGTTATTCTTGGAGTTTCTCCATCTGGGATGATCTTGATGATGTTTTGATATTATTCCGTTTTATATCATGTATTATGGCATGGACGTTCGATTCTCGTGGAACTCGTCCGCTTTTGTAATTTCTTTGGTTTCACGAGTTCGTATAGTTGAGTTGTTCACGTTGGGAGTTTCGGTTTGTTAATCCGACGTCGTATTGCGGATTTTGAACGTTTGGTCCGTTTCGTAATTTCTCTGAGTTACGGTGTGGTTTCCATCCCTGTTTGTTCCGAACCCTCGAGTAGTCGGAATCACGTTTCATTTTATATCTTTTGTCGTTGGCTTGAATCTGTCGGAAGTGTATCAGTTGATAGCAGATACGTCTCGTTACTTCCCGATCATTTCCTCATCGAGAAGTGATTCAGATTTCTGCTTGCTGTCTCAGGCTATGTTAGGGCCGTAAGCCGTATTGTTACGACCGTAATGCTCGAGAGTTACGGCCGTAAGTTTCCCTTATACGGCCATAATACGAGTTCGTTTTCTGCACTTGATTCCAGTGGGGGGGTTACGGGCGTAACACGCCAGAGTTACGGCCGTAAGAATTGTTACGGCCGTAACCTCATCTTGATACGGCCGTATGTCAGCTTCGTCAGATTGCCCAGTTTCATTCCTGGGAACAGTTACGGCCGTAAGGCAAGAGAGTTACGGCCGTAATGTTCCTATGTTACGGCCGTATGTTATGGATGTTACGGCCGTAACACCGGCCAGTATATAAACTGACAGCAGCCGTATTTTTCCTCATTTCTCACCTCTCTCACTTCTCTTCGCGACGGGAACGACTTGGAGAGCTAGGTTTCGCCCGATTTTCGCCCAAACACCATTGTAGAAGTGTATTCAAGCTTCATATCATCAACCTATCTCTAATCATTCATTGTTCATCGTCAAATCAAGGTAAAATCTCTTAGAACCCTATTTTGGGAAAGATTTGGGGGTTTTCATGTTTTCGTCCGATCCGTCCCGTTTTGTTAGTTAATTCATGATGAATATGATTAACCTTGTTGGTATTCCTCGTTTCCCTATGATTCATGGTATATTTCGTAGTATCTTTTGTTATCGAGAGGGTTTGGTTGTGGTCCGCCCTCGTTGTTGTTTTTGTACGAATATACATGAATCGTAGGCGGGTTTTCGGGTGTATTCCATTTCCGTAATCGTTTAGAAGTGGTTGTGATTGTGTTATTCGAATCGTTAGGTCCACTTCCGCCGATTCCTCGCGATTGTGCTTGACTCTCCCTTTCCGTTCGTGTCACCGTCTATTAATCGAGGCAAGTACCCTTATGAACTTACAATCTTAACGTAGTAGTATGGCATGAGAATGGTGTGTGTGTGTGTATGCTCACTATGGGTTAGACCCGACGGGGTCTCGGTAGGTGTCCACGGAGGGGTGGATCCGCGAGCTTGCTTTTAACCACTACGGGTTAGATCCGACGGGGTCTCGGTAGGGGTCCACGGAGGGGTGGGCCCATGGTTAATTGTGGTGCATTTTACAAATGTGATTTGATTATGGCATTTCCGGAAATGAGTGTTTTGGAACTATTATTTTCTTGATTGCATGCATTTACTATATGTGTAAGATGTAAGTTGTTCATTTGGTTACTTGTACTAGCGTAATTGCTAACCCCTCTGGGGACCCGTTTTGGGGAAATTCGTTTTATGAATTTCAGGTCAGGTTCATCGAGGCGAGCGGGCGCTGGACCAGTATGCGGATGATGGCCGTGCGTGATGATTGTGCACGAGGGGTGTCTTATTGCTTTCTATCTTTTTACCTTTTGTGGTCTTCGAACTAATAGATGTACTCGAGTACTTAAGAGCTTTTACCCGTCGGGGTTGTATTGTTGGTTATTATGTTTGTGTCGGATTATGGTGTTATGTTATACCGGTTGAACCGGGTGGATTATTTTGTTGGGCGTCTTTATGATGAGGTATTTTTCTGTTGTTTTCTATGAATCGATGAGTATGATGCTTGTTCAGCCTGGTGGGTTCCATATAGGGATTCACGGCACTGTAATATACCTCGGATATCCTGGGGGTGTTACACCGAGTCATCGAGACAAGCCGAATCAAGACATGCCACATCTCGTTCAGCACTTAGGGCGGAATTTGAGGCTTTCCGAAAGGAGACCTGACGGAAACAAGACGAGATCCGACAGAAATAAGACGAGATGTTGACCTTATTACGATAAATGCACGAATGGCATGTCCAACAAGGCCACTTCCCTCCGCCCAATCAATAGAACAGGTCGTGTGTATACTCTTCAATCCAAGTTTAGGGGGAGATATTAGGTCAAGAAATACTTATATTGTTCGTTTGTTTATATTTTTTCTTGAACACCTTGTTTTGTTTGTTTGTTTTATTATTTGTTTGTTTCAATTTTTTTCGAATTTTGGTGTGAAAATTTGCTTGAATTTTGGTGTGAATTTTTGGGTTTGAACTTGGTGTGTTTTTAGTATCATGTACTTGGATGAAACTCGAAAGAATGAACTCTTGTCTTGAATACCTGGGGATTTATTTTGTTATTTTGATATACTAATCGAGGATAATTTGAAGAGGAAAAATTATAGAATAATCGAAAGGGTGTGAAATTGAATAAATAGTTTAATATCTTGGAAATATGAACAAATCTAACTTGTGAGCTTTTGAGCCTTCGTGCATCATTAAATATGCAAGTTTCATTGTCGAGTGTATCATTCATGTTTTAAGAATCTAGAACTTGCCTTGGTATCTTATTCGAAACTACAAGCGTGTGTGCAAATTAGTGAAAATGATTTTAGGCATTTTTTTAAGATAGCCCTTCAAACCTTTTTGCCAACCCGACAATTATTAATTCACTAGTTAGCCCAATTGAGCTTAAAGCCTATTTCTTGTTAGTCACATTATGAGCTTTCCGTTCCATTATAAACTTTTGTCCCTATACTTGAGCTTATTAGAACAAATTGGCAAAAGAATGAAAAGGTGTGTGGAGGCAATTGGGAAGATTGTTGGTTCAATTGCAATGATTTATCAAAATAAAATTGAAGGAAGAATGGTGTGATTATAATGACGATGTTATCCACCACATAAAAAGGTAAAAACACAAGGAGTGTACAAAAAAAGAATTAAATAGAGCGATAAAGAGGAAATAAAATAATTAAAGCGATAAGGGGGAATAAGGTTGTGATTTTTACATTCAAAAGCGCTTATTGCGACTATATTAAAATCAGGGTTGAAGGAAGCAAATTCCAATAAAAATAATCTTGAGCTTCTAATTGAGTGAAATGATTATTGGATGTAGTTTTAATTTGCTCAAGTCAAGTCACTTTAGCCATACTTATCCTACCTCGACCAAAAAGCCTTACAACCAATAAAGTCCCTTTTGATTCACCAAATTTGCATGCACAAATAGTAGTAGAGATGTAGACGATTGACAAGCTTATGGGGATTCTTATTTCATTTAATGAGTTTTGAGCGTACACATATCCCTTTATATACTTTGAGAGTGAGTAAATACACTTGACATGTGAGGTTTATATTTTTCAAGTATTGATTATGATGTTAAGGAAGCACCCCAGAGATTTGAATACTTTATAGAACTAGACTTATTTATTACTTGAGGCATATTGATGAATTTTCATAATGATCCTTTGAGGTGTGTTGAGGGATGAGTTCCCTTAAGAGTGGTTATTTTGAAGTGCATTGCTCAGGACGATCAACATTTAAGTTTGGGGAATTTTGGTAACACTCATTTTTACAAATATTTTTGTAAGTTTTTTCCGGATTTTAAAATCCTAAAATGTGTAGAATTGTGTCGTTTGTGCTCATATTGTGTTTGTTGGACTCGATCACGCTTGGGTACGTTTTATTTGATTTTATAGGTGTTTTGAGGATATTATCAAGTAAGAATGAAGTCTCAACCCCAATACATATCAAGCAAGGTGGAAACGAGATATCGAGCCGAAAAGGAAGGAAAAACAGAGTCAAAACGGACCATCACAGACTCGGCCGTGTCATTTGACACAGGCCATGTCACTAGCTCGGCCGTGTCAACTGACACGTTCGGGTTTCACGTCCAGAACCTTTTGCTGTTTCTAGAGCACTATGACACGGGCCGTGTCACTTTTCGGTGGAAAATCATTTTTTGATATTTTTTGCAAGACTTGACCAACATCCTTGGCTTTTTGGGTTGATAAAAAGGCTCTACAATGGACTTAGAAGGACATATTCTGATTTGGAGAGATCTAGAGAGTTGGTAAGGGAAGAAAAACAAGAGATTTGAGAGGAAACTTACCAAAAGAAGGAGATTTGAAGGGAGTTCTTGAAGAACACTTCAAGAACATTGAAGGCTTCAACCGGGATCAATCAAGACACGATCCGAGTTTTATCTTCTTCCTATCTTTTATTCATTTTGTTGTTTTATTTAGCATGAACATAATGAACATGATGATTATTAATCTTTCTTTCATTACCATGTCCAGCTAAACTCGTTAGATTTCGGGCATGGAAGTACGTTGATTTGCTATGGTTTTGAGAAATTGATGATTATATATCTAGTGTGATTTCTTTATCAAATACTTAGTTTTAATTCATGTTAGAACACTTGATCAATATTTTTACATGTTTAACTTAATTGCTCATAATTCGAGAGAAGAGGGCATTAATAGGTTTCGAGTATTTGACGTAGTAAATTACGAGATTGAGAAATCGGTGATAAGCTATGATGGTATTTAATCTTATGAACATTTGGAGTTAGATAAATTATAGTAAACGGAGACGTTGTTATAGGTTGATCTATGTTTTAATGCATCTCGATAGGGACTTTAGAATATTTTTGTGATTATTATTTTGGAAACACACTTTGAACTCTTTGGAACCAATCCCGACTAAACTTAGTAATTAACGGAAGCCTAGCCTTGAAATCTATATTTCAAACTCTTACAATTCTCTTTAATACGGATATTTTCACTTGTTTAAATTAATTGTCATTATTACATTTAGTTAACCATTCATCCACTCTTTTGATCGTCTAGATAAAATCAGAATCACTATAATCTAGTACTCAACACAATACGAATAATTAGTCTTTGTGGAATACGACCTTGCTCGCCGCTTTCTAGATTTACTCTGTACACTTGCGGATTGTTTAAAAATATAGCGAACAATTAGTACCTAATTTCTATATGGGGAGGGTTTTAGAGGAAGTGAACCGGGTAGAGATAATCATATATAATCTTTTTCTACACATTTTAAGTATGCAGCAATATATATGCTTTACTTAATCCCACAAATTGTTGAATAGTTAAAAGTTTGGGCTCCATCAAAATATTAATTGATAATAAGAAAAATAGCACATATTTTTTATATTGGAAACAAAGTGCAGAAAACATGTCGTACTACATTTAAAGTTTGAATTTTCATTTTAAATTTATAAGCAAATAATTGAGTAGCTCTCGATCTTTATATATTAAAGACAAACTTTGTATTTTTCAGTGTAGAGTTTTTTTTTTCACTGTAGAGTTAATACTTCAGCAAAGATTTTAGTTTGTTTCATTCTAAAATAACATAGTGCCAAAACGGTATCACACTAAAACCTCCTTTAATAATATTCGATAAATTAATAACTTCACTTAAATTAATAATTTATCGAGTCCCAACTTGAGACCGGTTCAAATTTGAACACAATCAATTAAATAGTAAGATAATACTTTTTTTTTGGAAATCCAAGTATACAAGGTCCAACGAAACTATAAATTAATAATTATTTAAAAAAATTCAGATATATATATTATCCACTTGAACATTCTAAGACAATTTATAAAATATGAATCTACTGTTACTTATTTTTTGTTGGACTTCAAATATGTAGTAAACTATTATTTTGGATATTCTAGGACAATTCTAGTAAAATATTTTTAGACACCTCTTACATGAGAAGCCATTGTTGTGTGTAGTTTAAAACAACACTATAGATCATTATATATGATCAACTTCTGACAATGTACATAAGTATAAGTCCATGAATCATTCATTTACTTTGGCAAAAAATAATGATTGAGACAATTCAACTTCCAATTAACATGATTATATGAGTATACATTCTATGAATGGTAATTAAAAATATCTAATATATATACATCATAATTTATTTATCATAAATAATTAATGTACATTTTAATGTACATGATTATATGAGTTTACATTTTATGAATGGTAATTAAAAATATCTAATGTATATACGTCAAAATTAATGTACAACCCCGAAATTTTGAAGACCAGTTATGTATTCAAGTTACCTCTCTAAATTACTAAATCATTAATTTATTGATTATATAATATCTTTATAAATTAATAAAATTCTCCGATCCCAATAATATTAATTTTCAAAATTTTTACTGTAGTTCAATATGTTAGGTATAAGTCGCTCCTAATCTCCCCGCCTTTACAAGTGTTGTGTCAAGAATTAACACTTTCCGACCGGCGATCGCCTCGGAGGTCGGGCGACCGAGTCACTACCGAGCAGCCAAGGCAGAACTGCCGACCAGCGACTAGGCGGCCGAGCCTTAGCCCAGCGGACAAGCTACATCGACCAACCGAAGGTCCCAGGACCAGTCCCGGTGCCGAGCGATCGACATCAAATACGATCGCCTCTCGGTACTCGGCGATCGACTCCTGACGACCGACAAGCGGACGACCATCCCTCGGCACCTGCCGACCGACCCTTGGTGACCGACCATTGCCGACCCTCAGTGACTGGCCGATAGCGACCTCTGATGACCAGCTAGAGACGGTCGCCTCATGTCGATCAGGGCCGATGGCCATCCAGTCGGCAAAGGCCGAGCCTCAAGACTGGCACCACGTGCAAGAGCCGAGACAAGACCCGCGAATCACAGGTCATTGACCACAGCCTGGCAGAATCTCTCCACCAGCCGACAAGCCGCCAAAAGCTGTCAGTAGGGCCGCATGTGACTTTGATTCCGCCGAAAGCTGTCAGTAGGGCCGCATGTGGCCGACTCCGGACGCGTGCTGGCTCCTCATTGGACCGCCCAGCTGGCTGCCTGCTGTAGCTTTGGACTTTAGACAGACTGCCAGCCTCTTCCTTGGAATTTAGCCCGACAGCCCGGGTGATCGCCCCATTATAATATTGGCCGGCACACGATTGCCCCATTATTATAATGGCCGGAAGGCGATCGCCCGCCAGAGGACAAGACTCGGCTGCCACTATAAATACAAGGCCCCCTGCATTTGTATTTGCTCTCTGCATTATCGCGATTTCAGCACACTAGACAGAAGCAAAACACCCAGCACTTGGCTATCTCCAACTCTTGGCAACAGCTATCATTCGGTCTTACTTCTCCCGGCCTCTCTCATCAGGAAGACGATCGGCGGGGACGAAGAACACCGAGCTTCGCTCAAGAGCCGGATTAACAGAGTCTTTTTACACTCATTGTATTTTGATTTCTCTCATTAATACTTGTATCCACGAATATTTGTATTAATACCATCTCGCGAGAGCATTCAAGCCCGGGCCTAACAAACCCGGCAAATCTTGTATTATTTATCTTCTCTCGGAAGTGCTCCCGCAATTGTTGTTTGTTGTCCGTCTCCAGCAGTATTTAATCGTCGGATAGATATTTTGGGCAACAACAATTGGCGCTAGAGGAAGGGCATCCAACCCTCGAATTTTTATACCTACCGTCCCAAAGAACACTCACTGTTCTCGGTGCAGATACTTGAAGTGACACTCACTGCACTTCAAAGAAATCCTTCAGAAATCATGTCTTCCGCCTCCGCGTCGAAGAAAGCCGCTGACCAGCCGGCCAGACCCCCGTCCTGGCCCCAGCCCGAGCCACGATGGTGGAAGGCGCCGCGCATCGAGACGCCCGATCCCATCCCTGGGCGGCGGCCCGAGCCTCTCGCTCGATCAGCTCCGAACCAAGGAACAGATCGACGAGGTCATGGCCGTCCTACAGGAGCGACGGAGTGCTCTCGACGCGCCTCCTGCTATCACCCTCGGCCTCCCGCCGGAAGTCCAAGCGAAGCTCAAGGCGCATCGGGTCGAGCGATCGCCAGGGAGGCTCTCGTCCGCATGAAGAGGCGCTCGGCGGCGGGGCACCTCTGTCTTCGATCGCACGGGCGGCGACCCGACACGGCGGCCGGGGCGGTCCGGCCCGGCTACGAGACGACGGAGTTTGAGTCCGTCACCGGGAGCTCGGCCTACCCGGCTCCCATAAGGGCCCAGCCTGTCGGCTCCTCGCCAAATTGCCGAGGTCGGCAGCAGCGGAGTCCGGAGATCGGTACACGATCGCCTCGGCTCCCGCTCCCAAAGCCGATCTGCAAGCAACCGAGCCGCGGCGATTGCCGCATTGCAACGTCAGCTCGACGACGTGAAAGCGCTCTTGGAATCCAGGGTAGGCGCCATGAAGACGATCGCCGAGCCAAGCGAGCCGCTCGCGATCGACATCGAGCTCGCCCCCGTGCAGCACAGGATCGCTCCCCCACAAACACCCGTGTACGAGGGGCGATCGGACCCCCAGGTGCACCTGAGGAAGTTCAACATCTACATGACCGGGTGTCGGGCATCTGACGCGACCAGGTGCCGAATGTTCCCTCTGACACTCGACGACCTCGCCCACCGGTGGTACACATCATTGCCACCTCGGTCCATTGGCTCCTTTAACGAGCTGGCGCACGTCTTCACGGAGTACTTCGCCACCAGGGTCGTCCGGCCAGAAGGTCGCCTTCGCATGATGCAAATCAAGCAGGGAGAAGAAGAGTCCGACTCGGACTACATCGACCGGGTAGACGTGATCATCCTCAACGGAGACCCCGTAAACGATGAGACCGCCCTCTACGCGGTCCTAGGAGGTTTTCAGGGCTTCTCGCCTATGTTCAGGAATCTCACGAAGACCCAACCGACGACCTACGCAGCCTTCCGGGCTAGAGCCGCAGATTTCCTGTCCAGGCAGAGGTTTCTTCTTAGCCTAGGAGTAGAGCGATCGGCGCCCGCGCGACGACCTCCAGTCTCCGAGCCCGATCGCTACTATCCAGCAGAGCCGGAGGACTCGCTCACCGCCTACAGTCCACCATTTTAAATGAGGGACTAACTCCCGCCCGATCGCCGATATCGACCTACGAATAAAGCGATCGGCTGCCGATCGACGATCGCCAGTCTTCTGGCCCGATCGCCGATCATCACGCTACATCATCAGCAATCCGGAGGACACGATCGCCATCTACAGTCCAGCATTTAACATGAGGAACTAAGGCTCGCGATCGCCTCCACCGCACATCATAAAGCCATGGCCCTGGCAGTCGATGGAACCGGCTACTTCGGCCATGCAAGGTCCCTTTCGGCCGAGATCGCCCGCCCTTCGTTTAAATACGAGGCCGGCGTAGTCTGAGGGCTCTCCAACATTAATCAGTGGACCCATGCCACAACCCCGTCTCAACGTACACCATCGAGGTCGGCCATCTCCATGGCTGGCCGAGGTGGAAGCAGAGCTAACAAGCCGCGGGCGTGGAGTTGATTCATCCGACGCTGCCCCGCGCAAGGACTCCTCTAGACCGAGACCGCACGCCCTTCGTTTAAATACGAGGCGAGGCGCAGCCTAACAGAGGACCCTCATAAAAAAGTGAGTCACGAGACACTCAATGTCTTCGCGCACCAAGACACGCCGATCTCCGCGACTGTGCACGATTCCTCAAACAAAGCGAAACCACCAAGTTTCCAAGGGGGATCGGCCAATGTTGTTTTTGCAGGTACAAGACCGAAAGATAGCTAGCCAATCGACCATGATAGCCCAAGTCCGAATCCTAAGTCAGCTCAGCAGGATCGCCCATCCTCATCCTTACACGATCGCCAGCAAGAACCACCTCGCCCCATGTCTTCAACATAGGAGCAAGCTGGGGGGCAATTGTTGTGTCAAGAATTAACACTTTCCGACCGGCGATCGCCTCGGAGGTCGGGCGACCGAGTCACTGCCGAGCAGCCAAGGCAGAATCGCGACGACCACTGTGCGGCCGAGCCTTAGCCCAGCGGACAAGCTACATCGACCAACCGAAGGTCCCAGGACCAGTCCCGGTGCCGAACAATCGACATCAAATACGATCGCCTCTCGGTACTCGGCGATCGACTCCTGGCGACCGACAAGCGGACGACCATCCCTCAGCACCTGCCGACCGACCCTTGGTGACCGACCATTGCCGAACCTCAGTGACTGGCCGATAGCGACCTCTGATGACCAGCTAGAGACGGCCGCCTCATGTCGATCAGGGCCGATGGCCATCCAGTCGGCAAAGGCCGAGCCTCAAGACTGGCACCACGTGCAAGAGCCGAGACAAGACCCGCGAATCACGGGTCATTGACCACAGCCTGGCAGAATCTCTCCACCAGCCGACAAGCCGCCAAAAGCTGTCAGTAGGGCCGCATGTGACTTTGATTCCGCCGAAAGCTGTCAGTAGGGCCGCATGTGGCTGACTCCGGACGCGTGCTGGCTCCTCATTGGACCGCCCAGCTGGCTGCCTACTGTAGCTTTGGACTTTAGACAGACTGCCAGCCTCTTCCTTGGAATTTAGCCCGACAGCCCGGGTGATCGCCCCATTATAATATTGGCCGGCAGACGATCGCCCCATTATTATAATGGCCGGAAGGCGATCGCCCGCTAGAGGACAAGACTCGGCTGCCACTATAAATACAAGGCCCCCTGCATTTGTATTTGCTCTCTGCATTATCGCGATTTCAGCACACTAGACAGAAGCAAAACACCCAGCACTTGGCTATCTCCAACTCTTGGCAACAGCTATCATTCGGTCTTACTTCTCCCGGCCTCTCTCATCAGGAAGACGATCGGCGGGGACGAAGAACACCGAGCTTCTCTCAAGAGCCGGATTAACAGAGTCTTTTTACACTCATTGTATTTTGATTTCTCTCATTAATACTTGTATCCACGAATATTTATATTAATACCATCTCGCGAGAGCATTCAAGCCCGGGCCTAACAAACCCGGCAAATCTTGTATTATTTATCTTCTCTCGAAAGTGCTCCCGCAATTGTTGTTTGTTGTCCGTCTCCAGCAGTATTTAATCTTCGGATAGATATTTTGGGCAACAACAACAAGGATAAACATGCTGTTAAGAATTTTTTTTCCTAGTAGAACCCTCCTAAGAGTCCCTATGATAATTATCACTATGACATCTATTTATATCTACGAGGCATTGTCCAACTCGTGCGATGCACGGTTTTTGGTTGAATATCTACGTATTTTGTACGTAATGTTGGGGCAGACGGTTGAATGAGCAGATGACAGAATTTAAATGCCTTTTAGAGAAGTTTATATATTTTTTTATTGTTATTGTCCTTTTATTTTAGTATATGTAATTAGTTATATGAAATGAGGCTTTACTAACCCGTATGTTGCTCCGGGGTTGTTTTTGGTTTATTCAATTCGTGCGATGCACCGATTGTATCTAAGATTTCATAGCTAAAATTTAACCATCTTGTAATTTATAATATCATTTAAAAGTTCATTTTAATCACTTTGTGTATTAGAAGGTGCACGTGTTTTGTACGTAATGTTGGGGCAGACGGTTGAATGAGCAGATGGCAGAATTTAAATGCCTTTTAGAGAAGTTTATATATTTTTTTTATTTTAGTCTATGTAATTAGTTATATGAAATGAGGCTTTACTAACCCGTATGTTGCTCCGGGGTTGTTTTTGGTTTATTCAACCCGTGCGATGCACCGATTGTATCTAAGATTTTATAGCTAAAATTTAACCATCTTGTAATTTATACTATCATTTAAAAGTTCATTTTAATCACCTTGTGTAATTTAAGCAACTTCCGAGAAAGACAAGTGAATAAAATTCATCTTGAAGAAATTTGAGAAGAGAAACAAGTAGAGCTGGAAGCCCCTCTTCCTACCTCCTTTGAAACACCTGCTTCGTACAAAGTAGTTCAGGAGAATCTAGAACCACTTTTGGGAACTGCTACATATATTGCTTAACCCCTGCGTAGGTCTCAAAGATATAGAGCTCGGCTGGAAAGGTACCATGATATCAATCTAACTTAAAGTTATCAAGTCATGCTTCTAGAAAGTAATGAACTGAGCACATACAAAGAAGCTGAGACGAACCCTGATTCCAAGAAATGGTGATAAGCCATGACATCCGAAATGGACTTCATGTATAAAAACCAAGCATGGATCTTGGTTGATTTTCCTAATGAGGTAAAAACCCACATGAAACAAATTGGGGTTTTAAGATAAAAATCGACATGAATATAAAACCTGAAGTTTTCAAAATTAGATTGGTAGTGAAAGTTTACAAGCAGATTCATGGAGTGGATTATGATGAAACATCTTTGGTCACCATGGTTAAGTCCATAAGGATTATTCTAGCTATTAGATCTATCAAATGGATATCAAAACCGCATTCCTGAATAGAACTTTGGAAGATGATGTGCATATGACACAGACATAATTTTTTGAAGATCAAAAACATGTTTGAGAAGATGTGCAAGCTTCGAACAGCCATCTATGGATCGAAGCACGCATCTGGAGTTGGAATCTTCGTTTTGATGAAGCAATTCAGAGTTTTGGCTTCATAAGAAATGAAGAAGAATATGTATATATACATAAGAAAGGTTATTGTGATCAAATTATAATCCTAGTCCCATATATCGATGACATCCTACTCACTAGAAATGACATTCCTATGCTGGGGTCGATTTCGATTCTGCTGCCCCCAACCAGAATAGTTGGTTGGCTTATGGTTGTAAAAATCGGATATGTGAAACCGTTGAACACCTCTATGTGGGGGACATCTGGCAAAAAAAAAGATTATTGATGGACAGCAGCTGGAAAATAAGAAAAAACTGATGTCGACGACAACATGGAACAAATTTTTTTTTTCAAGTTTTTTACTAAAATAAATTGTTGTGTGGATCGAGAATATCCAATTTAATGACATGGCAACGTGTTTCACAATTAATTGTAAATAGAAATTACTTAGAGAGAAGACATGATCTAGCCATATAGCTTAGTATATTGTAATACTTGTCATGCAACTTAGTTTGTAGAAATTGTAGCCAAAAATAACAAATTTGGACCAATTTACCCCTGACCTCCCTTATTCCCCCCCCCCCCCACCAGGCCTCTCTCTATCTCACTCATTTCCCCCTCACTCATTTCACCCCACCCCCCGTTGACTCTCTTTCTCTCTCTTTCATATTTATATTTTCTCTCTCTTCTCTCTCCTCTCTCCTCTCTCTCAAGCCCTCCCTCCCCGTCGAACGGCCGGGCCACCCATCACCGTCGTTGGCCATGTTCTCAGGTGACCACCATGGCTCTCACAACCATCTTCAGATCTCGCCGGAACCTAGCTATTTCCGGAGCCGACTTCGCCGGAGTTCCAGTTCTTTCCGAATCTTCCCTACGACCACCAGCAGCTCCGACGACCGCCAACAGCTCCGAATCTTCCCTACTCTCTCTTTCGATTTTATTTTTCTTTCTCCAACTTTCTCTCTCTAGAAAAATCCTAGATCTAGCTTGAAATAATATTATTTTCGTATTTGTTTTTGATGATTTACAAGTTTTCATATGATTTCTGGTGATTCGTGGTATATTTGGAGCGATTTCCTATCGATTTGTATGTATTGGTGTTTTAGATCTAGTTTTTTTGGCAAGTATGCATACGTGGTTACGAATTTACAGTTGTTACGATTTATTCATTTCGTACTGGGTTACCATGTTATAATATTGTCATTTCGTATCACTATGCCTTGATTTTCTGTTAAGATTTTATCATTTCGTATCAATATGAAGTTACGAAATTCGAAGTTCATAATACATTTGTGCCGATTTGAAATTTTCGTATTGGAGATTTGGTATACATGTTATGAGTTCGTAATTATTACGATTGGTAAGAAATTGTAACTTCTTACCAAGTGTAACTAGTACGAAATTACGAATTAATGACTTCGTATTGGTGTAACGTTAACTATTTCCAGCTACGAATTAGTAAGGGTGTCACTGTTTACACTCTGGTATATTGGTAAGAAATTGTAACTTCTTACCAAGTGTAACTAGTACGAAGTTACGAATTAATGACTTCGTATTAGTGTAACCATAACTATTTCCAGCTACGAATTAGTATCTGTCTTAATGAGGTTCTGGTATATTGGTAAGAAATTGTAACTTCTTACCAAGTGTACCATTTAAACTTAACATGTTACTATATTGGTAACGAACGTAACGAAACGTAACGAAAAACAAATAATAAATGATCAATTATTAATCGGGTAATATAACGAATGTAACGAAAAATAAATATATTATCCGTTTACTAGTACCTCGTGTACAATATTCCAACACGGTAAATAAGATACGAAGTTACGATATAATAACACAAAGGTAAACAACACATGGTAACGAGACGGTACGAAATACATACGTCGTAACCGAGAAACTCAGAAAAGATAAGGAGAGAGATAAAGTGGGTTAGTTTTATTGAAAAGTAAGGGTATATTGGTCCAATTATATCCTTTTTGGCTAGAATTTATACAAATTATGTCCCTTGACAAATATTATCATTGACTGTATCAAAGTGGCTAAAGGAGTGTATTTCCTCGATTACTTATTAGTCTCAAATTTAATTGTTTTAATACAAAAGATGCAAAGTGGTAATTGGTTCAGAAATACCGGGCCCAATAATTTAGGGGTAATATTGTAAGCAAACCAGTGCCTAAGCTCCTTTAGGGTTTGGCACATGGACTGCCCACTGTAATAAAAAATAAAACTTCAGTCGGACCATTTCGCGTGTTGACGCGTGGCAGTTTGCATTGATATAACCCATCAGTTTTAAGGTTTCACCCTCTCCTCTTTCTCAATAACCCCACCCTGACCGCTTTTTTCAAACATTTCACATCCGCTTAATCGCATGTTTACACATCTTATTATGATGATGGGAAAGTGCCTAAGAAAGAAATCCTATTATCCTGAATAAAATTGATCAGTACTGGTAACATTTAAAAATTATTATTATTATTATTTATATTTCTTCAAATTAAGAAATCAACGCGTGGGAACTGGGAATTAAGGGATCATGCTCATACACTAGAACAACAATTACTACTAGTCTACTACTACTGCTTCTACTATTTTCTCTTCTGACTTTGCATACGTGAGAAGTTGTACCTACAATATATATACATATAACATATATATATATATATATATATATATATATATATATATATATATAAAAGGGGTGGTATTAGAAAGCACAAAAAAGAAAGAGAAGAATTTTGTGTTTTTGTGGGAAGAGAGAGAAAGGAAGAGAGAGAGATGGGAAGGGGTAGAGTTGAGCTGAAGAGAATCGAAAACAAGATCAACAGGCAAGTAACTTTTGCGAAACGAAGGAATGGCCTCTTAAAGAAAGCTTATGAGCTTTCTGTTCTATGCGATGCTGAGGTAGCTTTGATCATCTTCTCCAATAGAGGAAAGCTGTACGAGTTTTGCAGTAGCTCTAGGTATGTATAAAAACAAACACACACACCAACCCGACCCATCACATATATAATTGCCTATATCCATGTATGTATACCCAACCCAGTGTTATATTTATAGCTACCCTTTGTTTTGCTTTTTCTTTCTTTCTTTCTTTGTGTTACAACTTGGATTCCTCCTGTTTAATCTTTTGTGGGGTGTTTTTTTGAGATCTGGGCTTTGTCTAAAAATCAATCTTTGTTATTGTGTAGTTGGAAAGGGAGAGAAAGAGAGAGAGAGAAAGCAAACTTATCTTTTTTTTTTTTTTTTTTGCCGTTTTAGTGAATGTTTTAATGTGTATGGGACTCTGTGCTTGTGGGTTTTGTTAGATCTGCAAGAGGAAACCATGAAAAGAAAAGATCATTTCTATATTTATGATGGAGTTTCTTTCTGCAAGCTTGTGAGATGGTTCAGCTGCTGCAGCCTTGTTCTGCTCTTCTTTTTTCTTTCTTTCTTCCTTACTTTCTCCAAAGGATCGTTACAAATTTCTTCACTCCCCCCCCCCCCCCCTCCTCCCCCCGCAGAAAAAAGGAGGTATGGGGGGTAAAAATTTCAGTTTGGGTACAAAATGACCCGATCCAGTATATTTGATGCCTTATAAATTTCTGTTAATTAGGGAAGCAAATTATCGTTCTTTCTCCTTATCTTTTTTTATTGTTGCCAATTTGCTTTTCTTAAACCCTTATATGCAAATCTTAATCCCCCAAATGTTTTTTCCTCTTTTTCTTGGAAAATCTTCATTTTCCCCCGAATTTTTTCATACAATCTTTCTATGAATTGTAGAAAGATTCATACTTTTAGGGTTTCATTTTCAACAAATTTTTTATAACTATATGTTTTATAACCTCACTCAAATAGATCTGTCGACAAAAATAATAACAGCCTGTTACATTGCTCCTCTATTTTTCTTTCTTTTTTTCCTTGGTGTTTTTTGTAAGCTAGGGTTACTACATGATATAAGCTGAAAAGCCAAGCAATTTCCCATTAATTTTTCAACACTCAATCCCCACTACTGCGGCTTCCAATCGGGTCTTTTGGATTCACCAGCTCTTTCTGTTTGTCTGTTTTTTTTTTTTTTTAATGGTATCCAATTACTACAGGATATAAGTATTTTGCTTTTCGAACAAATTTTTTGACTAACTAGTGCTTCTTGAGTTAATTACTGAGAACCAATATATAGATGTGTGCTGCTTATTTTTCTATATAGTCTCTTCTTTTTCCATTTTTTTCCCCTTCTGGCAGTAGTAGTAGTATAATTTAGATCAGCCTTTCTCATTTTCTTTGTGGTTGCACAAGAATCATTCTTTTGGTTTTTTTATTAATTATTGGCGGCATTGTGTTTATTCGTTGTACTTACTCGACTGCAAAGCTTGTGTGATTGTAGCAGCATGCTGAAAACACTGGAAAGGTATCAAAAATGCAACTATGGAGCACCAGAGCCAAATATATCCACAAGGGAGGCCCTCGTATGTATTATTAACTCTTGATGAATTTTTTTTTAAAAAGAATAGCAGCATTACTTCAAATCTGCAGATACGTACTCATGATCAATAACAGTAATGCTGATAAAACCTAGCCTTACGGACTCTGAAAATTCTAACATGTAGGTTTAATTCGTTTTTTGCCTTGAGTTGGAACAACATTAATTAGTTGAGAACCTACACTACTTAGTTTCTTCTTTTTAAAGATGAAACATGTCCTCTATCGGACATTATTGCATATCAATAATGTTGTTTGGGGCGCGCCCTGAAAGAAAAAAGAAAACTCTAAGCTTATTGCGAACTTTGTGTGGTATGCTAGCTAGGCTTACGCTTTTTTGTCGAGGTTTATGCCTTTTACGCCTAGGCGTGTGAGCAATAAGCTGTTAGTGTAAATTAAGCTGTGGCTGCTTATTATCTATGTTCGTATGTACGTATGTATGTGTGTATGTATAGATTTTGATGCCAACGATATATATACCTTATATACCATGGTTAATTTTGTAGGAGCTGAGTAGTCAGCAGGAGTATCTAAAGCTTAAAGCACGCTATGAGGCCTTACAGCGTACACAAAGGTTTGTTAATTGCAGTTGATCAATTAATAAATTATATGTCAAGTTAATTATTACTATTATTAATTAGCGCTTAAGATTGATAATATAATTATATTTGATCGTGTTTATACTTGTAAGAAATCTACTTGGAGAGGATCTTGGTCCTCTGAACAGCAAGGAGCTTGAATCGCTCGAACGACAGCTTGATATGTCACTCAAGCAGATCAGATCAACACGGGTAGGTACTTTATATATTATCATGTATATATTAGTTAGTATACTAATATTTTATTTTATGATAGTTTAGTATATATATAATTTAAAGAAAAAATGCGAGAAGTGATGTCGACGTGGCGGGGGGGTTCGTGTTGAGAAGCATGCTTTCTTGATTATTTTTGTTCTTCTTTTCTTGTCGATAATCGAGGACATGAATGAATGATTGTTGTAACAATAATGTGTATACTTTTGTTAAACAAGATATATATATATACATAAATGAAATAGTATGCATATTATAACAATTGATTTACATGCATGTTATGAAGTGGTGTAACTAATATTAATACATGCTACATAAATGAAATAGTATGCATATGTATTTAGTTAAATTACTATCGACCACAGATAATTAGGAGAAATTGATATTCCCCAATTTTTTATGTTGCTTCTTAAAAGAGGAGTATATATATATATATATATATATATATATATATATATATAGGTAGTTATAATTAGATGTATAGATATAGTTAATATAAGCACATTGTAATATATAGGTAATTATTTGTATTATTTATATATGTATGAAACTGTTTTTTTTAGTGCGCGAAACGCTTATTACTTTCAACATTTATTATATATATGTATATATATGTGCAGACCCAAGCAATGCTGGATACCCTCACAGAGCTTCAGAGAAAGGTGTGTGTGTGTGCTGCCTCTCCTCACTACCTAATTGACTTTCCCCTCCTCTCTATTATTACCACTATAATAATACAATAATCATATATACTACTAATTACCTACCTAGTAGTATAGTACATTTATATATAATAATTAATTATCATAATAATAATAATCATAATCGGTTAATTTTTTTATATGCTTAGGAGCATGTTCTCAATGAAGCTAACAAGAGTTTAAAGCAACGGGTATGCATAAATATCTGTTTTAATTAGTTTATTTATTTATATTTATTATTATTATTATTATTATATTGGAAACAGAATATCACTACTACTAATTAGATAGCAATGTAAAAGTTTATTAACAGTCTGAAACGACACATGAATGAAATGCCTAAATGAGCCAGAAATTTCAGTTAATATTAGTAACATATAATTAGTATATATATATATAGTGTATTAGTATTAGTATTAGCTTGGATATATATATATATATATATATATGTCTAAATGTTAATTAATCGTCTGTGGCTGTGTGCGCGCAGTTAATTGAAGGAAGCCAAATAAATCTGCAGTGGAACCCCAGTATTAATATTAATGCTCAAGATCATCATCATCATCATCATCAACACCATCAACATCAACATGATCATGTTGGTTATGGAAGACCACATGAACAAGCTCAGCAGCAGCAGCCTGCAGACGCTTTCTTTCACCCCCTCGACTGTGAACCCACTCTACAAATTGGGTAATTAACCATATATATATATATATAACATGTGTATATATATGTTTGGTATATATATTGTATGATTTGATCATTTCATCACAAATAGACCTGAATTAATTAATCTTTTTTATTGATTTTTTTTTCAGGTACCAGAATGATCCAATAACGGTTGGAGGGGCCGGGCCAAGTGTGAATAACAACTACATATCGGGCTGGTTGCCCTAGCTAGCTAACTCATTAATCAATAATAAATTTGATGATGGGCAATTTATATCATTAATTATCCCGGCCCCCTAATTAATTATGTCTTGCCTTCCTTGGCTTGGATCAGTTTGTCCCCCTCTATATATATATATATATCTCATAAAACTCTACAATGCGAATCTCAATCTTGTTCATGTTTATTTGATACTTTGGTAATTGTGTGGATTTTTATTTTACAACAAAGGCAGTGTGATGTGATGCTGTCTGTTTAGAGGGTTTTTTTTTTCTTTTTTTTTTTTTTGGTGCAAAAGAAAATTCAACTATTACAAGTTGTCTTCAACCGTCCAATGAAGAACGTCATCAGGAGGTGAGTCCCAAAATTTCTCAGAGGCATCTCTTCCATAGCTAAGCTTTGCAATTTTGTCCGCGCATCGATTGCAATTCCTATCCATCAATTTGACCCGAACAGTCCATGGCTTCCGAATAAGTGTGATGCAGTCAGCTATAATATTCCCAAGAATGGGGTCGGATGTCGTCTGTTCCTCCCGAATGAGTATAAATAAGATGCTAGAGTAGATTTCAGCAATTATACGGTGATGTCGTCGGTCCCAAGCATATTGTAAACCAATAAGTAAGGCTCGTGCCTCTGCTGAGAGTACATCGCAAAAGTGAATCAGTCTGGAAAATCCCCAGTACCATCCGCCGGCTTCATCGCGACATAATCCACCAATTATGCTCTTCTTTTCTGCAACAAGGGTGCCACCATCTGTATTTAGCTTGAGCCAACCCTTCTCAGGCTTGTCCCATCTTGCAATCAGCCCATTGGTTTTAGATGTGTCAAAACTTGCAAGTAAATCATTGGTAAGAAGCTGGATTTTAAAACATAATGCACTTGGAGTAGTTGTCTTTGACCGGAAGATATAAGAATTTCGCGCTTTCCAGAGTTCCCAAAAGGTAGCCACAAAGACATAGCCACTGTGCTCAAGGGCAGTAAAATGTAGGAATTATTTCCAAAATTATAGGAAAGAACAGCACTGGGCCGCGACACATCTCGGCCGAGCCGCGGCTCCCGGATCTTTCTTAAAACTGTCGAGCCTTCTGTACTCTGGGCCGCGGCCCCTGCCGCTGTGCTCAAGGGCAGTAAAATGTAGGAATTATTTCCAAAATTATAGGAAAGAACAACACTGGGCCGCGGCACATCTCGGCCGTGCCGCGGCTCCCGGATCTTTCTTAAAACTGTCGAGCCTTCTGTACTCTGGGCCGCGGCCCCTGCCGGCTGTAACACCCCAATTCACAAATGGGACATTACACGTCGTAGAACCCTCGTGAGGTCTACCAGGCTAACTCATTACACATAAACCACAATGATATCCCAAAAGATGCATTCAAAAAGTAAATAAGGTCGTGGCCTCGGCCAAAACATTTTAACGGAGTACATGAGACATAAGTTAAATACCAATTCATTGCCCATGCAGGGGACTTAAACCAAGTTTAAAAGTAATCAGTCTAACTCCAATACTCCACAAATGCAATGACAAAACATAAAAAAAATACAGACTCGACCCACATCATCATGCCAGCCCATCTTTTGCGTGCGCATCCCATGCCAGCTCCTCAGCTCGACCAGTACTTGAAATGCATAAGACGCATTTCCCCCATTTAAGGGGTTAACATTCGAATAGCTAGTGCAAGTACACAATTACACAACATTATATACATACGAGATTCAATGCAAACAAACCATTTAGGAAAACATTTGAAATCAATATTCCGGAATATCACATTTACATTTAAAAACAGTAAATCCTCAAGTTTCCGCACCATAACCATACACACTTGGTAACTCGCGACCGTACCCATTAGTATCGGTCCCCACAGGTCCCGTCGAACCGTCCCCATGTCAGAAACCACTTCTGCGGCCGTACCCATTAGTATCGGCCCCCAGAAGTCCCGTCGAACCGTCCCCAGGTGGAAGAACATCAACACACGCACCCAAGTCCACTTCCGTGGCCGTACCCATTAGTATCGGCCCCCAGAGGCCACATGCCATCCCCAGGTGGAAGAGTAACAATCACATCCGATCAATATTATCATTTACATCATTCGCATCAAAATCATACACACATAACCGAAGGTAATACATGTACTTGCCTTGGTTAACACAACGTGAAGAAAACGGTGAACGGAAAGGTTTTGGCCTGAATAATCTTCACAAATCCGATCCTAACACAATAACGATGAACAACCAATCTTAAAACTACGAAAACGTAGGAATACATCCTAGTTCTACCTGCTGGAACAATTCGTCGAACATTACTAGGGTATCGTCGATTATAAGTGACGAACAATGGAAAAATCGGAGTTTAAAACCACAAATCCTCAATAAAAATGAAGGATTACAAGTACACGATCAAAGTATAGCAATAATCCATGATAATTCGGATTAAAAGAGTCAAAGTGCAAGAAATCCCCAAAATTTCCCCAAAATCTCAAAACAAGGGTTTCAGGGATTCTTACCTTGATTCGGATGGTGGAAAAGTTAAGAACTTGAAGAATTCACGCACGGTATGCACGGATGGTAGTGGATGATGATATTTGGTCGGAATCAGCCCTAACCCTCGTCTGGAATCGCTCAAAACCGAAGAGGAAGAGTGCTGTTGGAAAATGACGAAGTTGGGATGTTGCTGTCCTATTTATATTAAATAGGCTCAGCGCACGCTACGCACAAGAATTAGCGTGCGCTAAAGGGGTGTGGAAAAGCAGTCAGCCTACTGTCCTCCCGTTAGCGTACGCAAGCTAACAAGATTAACGTGCGCTAATGTTAGGAATTGGCGTGCGTTAACGCTAAATTAGCGTACGCTATCTAGTCCAGTATCGAAATACTGAACCTTCTGCCCAGTCCGCTGAAATCGCTAGCGCACGCTACAAACTCCAAGTTAGCGTACGCTAACCACGCAGCGATAGCGCACGCAAGGAACCCGTGAGCAGGCGCTACTCAGCAGCAGCCCAAGATCGTCTTAGACACCGCTGCCGACAGTACAAAAAAATCGAAATGCGAAGCAAGGCCAGAATCCAGAAACACAAACACGGAATATTCAAGACGGCATAGTTAAGCGCTGAAAGAAAATACATTTCCGACCATCGGAGAGTTCGTAATGCAACAAAGAAAGTGAAATTCCCTAAACTTATAGGAAATTACAAAAATGGCCCAAGTGCCCGAAAATCACGATACGACGTCGGATTAACAAACCAAAAGTCTCAAAACGACTAACTCAACCATACGAACTCATGCAAACCAAGAAACAACGAAAATGAACGAGTTTTACGAGAATCAAACGTACATGCGATAAGATATAATTCGAGATGAAAATACGTAAAAACATC
This sequence comes from Orobanche coerulescens, assembly GCA_033398695.1. Lineage (NCBI taxonomy): Eukaryota > Viridiplantae > Streptophyta > Magnoliopsida > Lamiales > Orobanchaceae > Orobanche > Orobanche coerulescens. Next base: position 209,793,707 of record CM065805.1, on the reverse strand, counting down.
TTCGAAACTCGTCCAACTGGAAAAAATCCAAGAACAAAATAGATTCAGAATTCCAAAACAGTAATAAGCGAGTCGTCCGAAACGAACATGCACTAAAAAAAGAAATTACCAAAAATAGAAAGTACGGATATTACATTCTCTCCCCCTAAAAATAAGTTTCATCCCGAAACTTACAACGCGAATAACTCGGGGTATCTCGACTGCATAGTCTCTTCCGTCTCCCATATGGCTTCATCGGATCCATGCCTCGACCATTGAACTTTAACCAAAGGAATGATTTTATGTCGAAGTTGCTTCACCCGACGTTCTAAAATCTGAATCGGTCTCTCCTCGATGGTAACGTCGGGTCCCAACTCGATCTCTCCAAAATTAATAATATGGTTAGGGTCCGATACGTACTTCCTAAGCTGGGAGACATGAAATACATTATGCACGTGACTCAGGGACAGCGGCAAGCCTAACCGATCGGCAAGCTCTCCAACTCTCTCTAAAATCTCGAACGGTCCAATATATCTCGGACTAAGTTTACCTTTCCGACCGAACCGGTAAACTCCCCGTATCGGCGATACCTTAAGCAAGACATGATCTCCCACCTAAAACTCTAACAGCCGGCGACACGTATCGGCATAAGACTTCTGCCGACTCTGTACCGTCAACAACCTATCGCGAATCAGAGTAATCTTCTCTCTCGTCTCAACTATCATATCGGGCTCGGTGCCAATCAACTCAGACGCATCGTCCCAACACAATGGCGATCTGCACCTCCTCCCATACAACGCCTCAAATGGTGCCATTTTGATCGAGGCGTGCCAACTATTGTTGTACGTGAATTCGATCAACGACAAGTGCGACTCCCAATCATCCTTCCAGTCTAAGGCGCAGGCTCTCAACATATCCTCCAGTGTCTAGATCGTCCGTTCTGACTGCCCGTCAGTCTGAGGGTGGTAAGACGTACTGAGTCTCAACTCAGTCCCCAAAGCTCGATGAATAGCCTGCCAAAAATGTGATACAAACCGGCCATCTCGATCTGAAACAATACTTCTAGGAGTCCCATGCAATCTCACGATCTCTGCAATAAATACTCGTGCCAGCCTCTCCGGCCCCCAAGTGTCCTTAATACCCAGAAAATGAGCTGATTTAGTTAGTCGATCGACAATAACCCAAATCATGTTCATTCCAGTCCGAGTCCTAGGCATCCCGGTAATGAAATCTATAGAGATGTCTTCCCACTTCCATTCCAGAATAGGAAGTGGTCGTAGAAACCCCGCGGGCCGCTGATGCTCAATCTTAACCTGCTGACAGGTCAAACACTTCGCCACAAACTCGCTAATGTCCATCTTCAAATTGCTCCACCAGTAGTTACTCCTCACATCCTTATACATTTTACTCGTACCAGGATGTATGGAGTAAGGCGTGGTATGAGCCTCGCTCAAAATCTTCTGCCTCAACTCAATGTCATTCGGTACACATAGTCTGCCGCGAAATCTCAAAACCCCGTCATCCTGAATCACAAACCCAGGGGCTTTCCCTTTCCTCACATCCTCTCTCAACTGGACCAAAAATGGATCATCATACTGTTTCGCCTTGATATCATCAGTCAAAGACGAAGTGATCTCCAATGCACATAACTGACCCTGAACTCTCTGAACCCAAACCTCGATATTTTGACAAATCAAATCCCGTTGGATCCTGCTCTGTGGTGTAAGTACCTCCAACATCTGTAATGCCATCGGTTTTCGGCTCAACGCATTTGCCACTACGTTAGCCTTACCCGGATGATAAAGTATCTCGAGGTCGTAATCTTTAATTAGGTCCAACCACCTACGCTGCCTCATATTCAACTCTTTTTGACTGAAGATATACTTCAGACTCTTGTGATCCGTAAAAATCTTACACGACGACCCATAGAGATAATGCCTCCATATCTTTAAGGCGAAAACGACCAGCTAACTCCAAATCATGCGTGGGATAATTTACCTCATAAAGTTTCAACTGGCGGGATGCATAAGCAATCACCCTGTCTCTCTGCATCAAAACACATCCGAGCCCAAGGCCCGAAGCATCACTATACAACACAAAATCTTTGTTCCCGGAGGCAACGCTAACACGGGTGCGGTAGTTAGTCGTCTCTTCAACTCGTCAAAACTACCATGTCTATCTGTGGTCCACTCGAATTTCTGAGTCTTCTGGAGCAACTGAGTGAGTGGTCTAGCGATCTTAGAAAATCCCTCAACAAATCGACGGTAATAGCCGGTAAGACCCAGAAAACTCCTCACCTCCTTCACATTCTTAGGCGGCTCCCAAGCCATCACTGCCTCTATCTTCTGCGGATCTACCCGAACTCCCTCTGCTGAAATCACATGCCCGAGGAACATCACTTCCTCGAGCCAAAACTCACACTTAGAGAACTTCGCATACAACTGCTCAGCTCTCAAAATGTCTAATACAATCCAGAGATGTAAGGCGTGCTCCTCCCGACTCCGTGAATAGATAAGAATGTCATCGATAAAGACGACTACGAATTTGTCCAGATACTCAATAAAAACTTTATTCATCAACTGCATGAACACTGCTGGGGCATTGGTTATCCCGAAAGGCATAACCACAAACTCGTAATGGCCATATCTCGTCCGAAAGGCAGCTTTCGGTATATCACTGTCCCGAATCCTCAACTGGTAGTATCCTGATCGCAAGTCAATCTTCAAAAAGACTATCGCCCCCTGAAGCTGATCAAACAAGTCGTCAATCCGGGGCAAAGGGTATTTATTTTTGATGGATAACTTGTTTAATTCTCGATAGTCGATGCATAAACGAAGCGATCCATCCTTCTTCTTAACAAAAAGTACAGGCGCACCCCAAGGCGATGCGCTCGGTCGAATATACCCTTTTTATAACAACTCTCCCAACTGCTTCTTCAACTCTAACATCTCCGACGGTGCCATACGGTATGGCGCTCGAGAAATAGGGGCCGCATTCGGCTCTAGATCAATAGGAAACTCCACATCTCGTTATGGTGGTAATCCCGGCAAGTCATCCGGAAATACGTCGGGATAATCACTAACAACTGGAATTGACGACAAATCAACTCCACCATCTTCCGCCTTCAGAGCATAACACCAGTAGCCGACACAACCCTGGTTCAGAAGTTTTATCGCCTTCAAGACGCTAATAACACTCCCCGATCTACCTGGCTTACAGCCAACGAGAGTATGCTCGGTGCCGTCCTCGGCCACTATCGAGATGGTACGAGTCCGATAGTTCATGATAGCACCGTGACGATCCAACCAATCGTCCCCGAGGATCAAATCCTCACCCTTAAGGTCTATAACAATGAGATTCGAGGGTCAATCCCGGCTCCCGATCCTCACTGGGCAATCCTTAACTTCCCGATCCCCAACCATACGATCCCCGCTGGGCGTACCCACTACAAACGGTTCACACTCAAACAAGCAATCAAAACCAATACGACTCACACAATAATGGGTAGCACTCGAATCAAAAAGCACTGAAACTGGATGAGTAAGGATCTGAGTGGTACCTGATGCCACCGGAATGTCTGCCTCCTCCGTGCGCCTCATCTGATACAATCGGGGGTGAACTAAACCCGAACTCGATACTGTACGGCGATCCGGCTGACCCCGACCCCTACCACGGCCCGAACTCTGCGGAACATGAGTAGCTGGAGTATTGTGTTCCCTATGATCGGCGGTGGTAGTCGGAACTCTAGCGGCCCTGGTGGCCCTCTCACAATGAGCTGCCCGATGCCCGGTCTGTCCGCAAGTAAAGCAAGTAACTAGCGAAAATGGGCAATCTTTCATAACGTGCTCGGGCTGACTGCAATTAAAACAAACTCTCCCGCCAGGTGTAGCAGAATGGACCGAACGGTTACCCTGAGATCCACCGGCCTGATGAAACGGCCTCTTCCCAGATGTAGGAGCAGAACGAGACCTCGAAAACTGACCACCCTTACCGGCTGAGAATCCGCCAGTAGTCTTCTGCTTCTTAGCTTCCGAAACCGACTCTGATTCCGGGACGGCCATCTCGATCGCTAGAGTGCGATCCTGGTATTCCTTCAAAGTTGCACACATGAGCGGTGCCATACTCTGCCTGATATGCGGCTTCATGCGCATATTGAAGTAACGGATTTTATCAGCCTCCGTCCTCACCTGATCTTTCACGAAACCCAACTGCTGATTGTAAGAGATAATGTCCTGAGAAATCGGCACATCTTGGGGTGTGGCAGTGAAGAACTCCACAATTCTGCGTTCTTTGACTGGCGGCGGACAGTATTCTGCTTCCATAGCAGCCCTGAACTCCTCCCAATTGGCGCGACGGTCTCTGGGCGCAACGGCCTCCCACCATTCCGCAGCTTCCTTATCCAGGAGGTACTGGGCAATATGTACCCTCCTGTCTTCGGGACAAGCTACGGCATCGAAGGTCCTGGACAACTGAAAGATCCAATTCTCCCAACCGAGGGAGTCAGAAGATCCGGAGAAACGAGGAGGGTGCATCTTAGTCACCGTCTGAAGCCACTTACTAGCTTCTTCTTCAGGTGTCGGGGGCGGATTCTGGCGTCCACCCTGAGCTATCTGAGCAAGCTGGGCTACTAACTGCTGAAGTACGGTAGTAGCCCCGGCGTCGGCATTATTACCCGACGGCACTGAGTGAGAGGCAGAGTCTGCAGAGGACTCAGAAAGTGAGCCCTCTTTATTATCAGCACCCCAACCACGGCCTCGGCCGCGTCCCCTAGCTGGTCTACCACGACCTCTCAACATACTGAAGAAAATATGAAAAGGACAAGATCAGAAAGATTCACAATCTACAAGGTTGGTATCACAATTCTCAATTCCGAGCAACGTAAGAAAACGAATTATAGAAGTATAAGAGTTCGAGGAGACTTACAGCCACGGGTCGCACGAAAAGACGGTAGCATGATGATATTAGGCTCAACGACTGACTCTAACGACGCAACTGACAGACCCAAAATTTACCGACAGCCTAGGTATTCAAAACCTAAGCTCCGATACCATAAATGTAACACCCCAATTCACAAATGGGACATTACACGCCGTAGAACCCTCGTGAGGTCTACCAGGCTAACTCATTACACATAAACCACAATGATATCCCAAAAGATGCATTTAAAAAGTAAATAAGGTCGTGGCCTCGGACAAAACATTTTAACGGAGTACATGAGACATAAGTTAAATACCAATTCATTGCCCACGCAGGGGACTTAAACCAAGTTTAAAAGTAACCAGTCTAACTCCAGTACTCAACAAATGCAATCATACACACATAACGGAAGGTAATACATGTACTTGCCTTGGTTAACACAACGTGAAGAAAACGGTGAACGGAAAGGTTTTGGCCCGAATAATCTTCACAAATCCGATCCTAACACAATAACGATGAATAACCAATCTTAAAACTACAAAAACGTAGGAATACATCCTAGTTCTACCCGCTGGAACAATTCGTCGAACATTACTAGGGTATCGTCGATTATAAGTGACGAACAATGGAAAAATCGAAGTTTAAAACCACAAATCCTCAATAAAAATGAAGGATTACAAGTACACAATCGAAGTCTAGCAATAATCCATGATAATTCGGATTAAAAGAGTCAAATCGCAAGAAATCCCCAAAATTTCCCCAAAATCTCAAAACAAGGGTTTCAGGGATTCTTACCTTGATTCGGATGGTGGAAAAGTTAAGAACTTGAAGAATTCACGCACGGTATGCACGGATGGTAGTGGATGATGATATTTGGTCAGAATCGGCCCTAACCCTCGTCTAGAATCGCTCAAAGCCGAAGAGGAGGAGTGCTGTTGGAAAATGACGAAGTTGGGATGTTGCTGTCTTATTTATATTAAATAGGCTTAGCGCACGCTACGCACAAGAATTAGCGTGCGCTAACGGGGTGTGGAAAATCAGTTAGCCTACTGTCCTCCCATTAGCGTACGCAAGCTAAGAAGATTAGCGTGCGCTAATGTTAGGAATTTTTGGCGTGCGTTAACGCTAAATTAGCGTACGCTATCTAGTCCAGTATCGAAATACTGAACCTTCTGCCAAGTCCGCTGAAATCGCTAACGCACGCTACAAACTCCAAGTTAGTGTACTCTAACCACGCAGCGATAGCGCATGCAAGGAACCCAGGAGTAGTGTGCGCTACTCAGGCAGCAGTCCAGTACTGCTTAGTACACTGCTGCCGACAGTACAAAAAAATCGAAATGCGAAGCAAGGCCAGAATCCGGAAACACAAACACGGAATATTCAAGACGGCAGAGTTAAGCGCTGAAAGGAAATACATTTCAGACCATCGGAGAGTTCGTAATGCAACAAAAAAGTGAAATTCCCTAAACTTATAGAAAATTACAAAAATAGCCCAAGTGCCCGAAAATCACGATACGACGTTGTATTAACAAACCGAAAGTCTCAACACGACTAACTTAACCATACGAACTCATGCAAACCAAGAAACAATGAAAATGAACGAGTTTTACGAGAATCGAACGTACATGCGACAAGATATAATTCGAGATGAAAATACGTAAAAACATCTTCGAAACTCGTCCAACTGGAAAAACTCCAAGAACAAAATAGATTCATAATTCCAAAACAGTAATAAGCGAGTCGTCCGAAACGAATATGCACTAAAAATAGAAATTACTAAAAATAGAAAGTACGGATATTACACCGGCTAGGCCGCGGCCCCTGCCGAGCGCTGCCGAACACTCCCTGCTGAATGCTGCCGATCACCTGGTGCCGCGGGACATCCCGGCCGAGCCGCGACCCCCGTCCTTGTTTCATATGGCCGGCACGCCTGTACTCTGGGTCGCGGCCCCTATTGGCCGGGCCGCGACCCCTGCCGATATCCTGGACGCGTTTCCTGTGTGTGCCGCGGCACACTTGGGCTGGGCCGCGGCACACGAATCAACCCAGCTAAAGGGGATCTTTTTATGCAGACTTTCTTGCGGGATTTTCATCACTTTTCATTACACAGCTTTGAAGAACAAGAGAGAGAGATAGAGAGAGAAACAAGAGAGAGAAATACATTTCTTCATTTTCCCGGATATTTATCGGTCGTATCGTCGTGATCTTTTGACAAGAGCTTGGTAGCTATTGGGCAAATCTTTTCATCGGTGTAGATCGATATTTTGAGTCCGGAAGATTGGGTATTTCGTTAGCTCTTTGTGTAAGCTATTTACGGTTGTTTCTTTTCTCGATCTTATTGTTGTTGTTGATTCCAAATACTTGAAGAACTTTTATTACCAAGTATTTGACGATTGGTGTATACCCCTAGTTTGTATTAGGGACGATTGTGTATTGTGTGTATTGGTGATAGTAGATTTAAGCGGCTTCGGTCCCGTGGATTTTACTCTCGTCTTGAGGGGTTTTCCACGCTAAAATATTGTGTCTCGTGTTTATTGTTTTTCGGACATCATTTGTATTTTTTGTCGAGTTGTAATTGGTTTTCTCTACTCGTCGGTAACCACAAAGTTGCAATTGAAGATTGGGAATTTGTCAAATGAGGTTCCGCATTTTTCGTTGTGACGTTAGTCGTTGTTTTTCCCAACATAAAATTCATCTGGAGAGGAAATGTATTATTCAGACTCCGTTTCAGCCAATGGACCAAACCACCATTCCAGAAATTATTATCTCCATGAATTTCGAACACCCGCTGCCACATAACCTTTTCAATACGACAGTCTCGCAAAATGTGAACAGTGTTTTCCAGGGGAGTTTTGCAAATAGCACAACTAGCATCCGTAGTAATCTGCCGTGCAGCTCGAAGTTGGTTAGACGGCAATCGATCCCAAGCACAAAGCCAAACAAAAAACTTGAGCTTATTGGAAATCTTCAATCTCCAAATCCAATCCCACCGTCTCCCATCAGGTTGCAAAAAGGAGCTGGAATCACGAAGGAAAGAGAAGCCTGCCTTAGTGCTGAAGACACCAGTCGTTGTGTGGCTCCAGTGAGGCAAGTCCTGAGCTTCAGATAGATTGGGACTATTTTGCAACAAAAGTTCTTTCAAATTTCCTGGAATGTGAGAGTGGAACTTAGCAAAGTCCCATCCACCAATATTATCGTACACTGCATCAGCGATACAGAGAGATTCATTAGCGGGATGCACATGGACTCCCGGAAAATTTGCCAAACAGTCCGTATCAGCCCACTTATCATACCACAGAGATGTAGACCTGCCATCTCCAATTTTAAAATTAACTCCAGTAGACAAGCTTTGTATTGCGCGTATAATCCCTTTCCGATAAGCAGAGTCCGTGTTTTTGCAAGTATAACGCAATATAGATTCGTCTTTTAAGTATTTATCTTGAAAAATGCGGCTCCAAATGGTCTCTTCCCCTTGAAGTATTTTCCAACCAATTTTTGCTAGTACTGCAATGTTAGCCATAGCATTGCCTCGCAAACCCAATCTACCATATTGTTTTGTGCGAAACACTGTTTGCCAGCCTACCAAATTGATCTTGTTGACAGCCGAGTCAGCCGACCAAAGAAACCGATGATTGAGCTTGTCAAGAACCTTGAAAACGGATTTGGGAAATGGTGAATTGCTTATGATATGGGAAGGCATGGCCGCGGAAACTGATTGGATAAGAGTATGCCGACCAACAAAGGAGAGTAACTTCCCCTTCCACCCATTAAACCGAGCGACAACTTTATCAATGAGATAACGGAAGTCTTCCTTCTTCAACCGCCCATGGTTAAGATTAACAACAAGATATTTTCCAAGGTTCGAGGTTTGGCCAAACCCCAGTTTTTGACAGATCTCACGCTTAAGATTATGTCCACCTTGATTAATGAAATAAACTCTCGATTTATCCAGGCTAAGCTTCAGACCAGAAGCCGAACAGAAAGATGTGAGTATCTCTTTAATAATCATGGCATTCTTCTTCGTTGCATTACCCATGAGTAGGAGGTCATCCGCAAAAAAAAATATGCGAAAATAAAAGACCATTGCGGCAAATTTGAATCGGGGTCCAAGCGTGACTTGCAACGCTGCCTTGGATAATATAGGCGATTCTTTCAATGCACAAGACAAATAAGTAGGGTGAAAGCGGACAGCCCTGTCGAAGTCCCCTAGAATGTGCAATCGGTGGAAGAGGGTCTCCATTCCATAGAATTCGAGTAGCTGCTGAAGACACGCAGAACATGATCAATTTTATAATCAAGGGCGGAAAGCCAAACAGACGCAGAGTCTCTTCCAAGAAAGACCAACTAACACATTCATAAGCATTCTCAAGATCTAATTTCATAATCATGGCACCATATTTGTTCTTCTTCCTTGACCGAAGGGTGTGAAGGATTTCCTGAACCAAGAGGATGTTATCATGAGTTCCCCTGCCTGAAATAAAGCCAGACTGATGAGGTCCAACCAAAGATGGCATACTCTTCTTCAGTCTCATCGTAATGCATTTTGTCACAAATTTATAGAGGACATTGCATAAAGCGATAGGCCTAAACTTCGCAAGTGTCTTATGATTATCCTCTTTGGGAATCAAGCATAAGAAATCTTCACAAAGTACAGAGTTGAAAGAGCCCGTGTCAAAAACCTTATGAAGGAACTGGAACACTGAGGACCCCACAATACTCCAGCTCTTCTGGTAAAAACCCGCTTGTAAACCGTCAGGACCAAGCGCTTTACTAGGGTGAGTAGCCCAAACCACGAATTTCACTTCTGCAAACGAGATCTCGGCTGAAAGAGTGTGAATATCCTCAAGACTGAGTCGACACTTTAAAGGACTAGAACTCAGGCGAAGAGGAACAGAGCCATCAAAAGTAGGATTGAAGAGACCATTGTAGAATTAAACAGCATGGTGATGCAGCAAAGTATCATCTGACACCCAAATGCCATCAATTTGAAGAGAGTTAATACGGTTGCATTTTTGTTTAATGATCGTGGACGCATGAAAAAGCCGTGTGTTCCTATCCCCATCAACAATCCACTGTTCCCTTGATTTTTGGAACCACATAGTTTTATCTTGTTTAAGGACAATATTATATTCCTGGATTAGCTCAAGCTCAAGTTTTTGAAGGAAAGCACTATCTCTCTTAGACAAATATGTTTGAATGCCTTTAATACGGGCTCAAATATGTCTCTTACTCTGGAAAATATTACCAAAAACTTCTTTGTTCCTAGCAGTGAACCTCTTAGGTGTTTGCTCAATAGCACCAAGGACATCTGGCCATGACTCCCAAATATATGCAATAATCTGTAAGCAATCAGCATGAGAAAACCAGGCAAACTCGAACCGGAATGGTTTGTTTTTCGGCATAAAGCCGCCCAAACAATCAATGAGTAATGGGTGGTGATCCGAGTGTGTACGAGGCAGATGGAAAACTGAAGCTCCTTCAAACAAAGTGCACCAATCCGCATTAGCGACTGCTCGATCAAGTCGTTCACAAATACGACCCAAACCCTCTCTCTTGTTAGTCCACGTAAAAGAAGGACCCTTGAAGCCAAGATCAGTAAGGCCACAAGTCATCAAGCAAGAATTGAAAGCCAAGATTCTACTTGTGGAGATCGGTGCTCCGCCTCTCTTCTCATAAGAAAATTGAACTTCATTGAAATCACCACAAACCATCCAAGGAAAAGAGTGATGAGCTGCCAGAAAACGCAATTTATCATACAAACAAACCTTATGACATGCATATGGTTTGGCATACACACCAGAAATCAACCAAGGATTCAACAATTGGTGACCCACAATTGCATGAATACCCTGGTCATCCACATAAAGAATATCAATAGTAATAGATTCCGAGTGCCACAACATCCAAACACCACCATCCATCCCAGTAACTGGGGCCATACAAGAACCCGTGAATGGAAGTCGAGAAATAATATGTTGAGCACGAGAAGGAGACACGCGGGTCTCAAAAAGAAAAACAATATCAGGCTTTTGCATACGATTCATGTCATGAAACCCAGTCAAAAACTATATTTCTCCACACCTTGACAATTCCATGAAAGAATCTTCGTATGCAACATACGATAAGAGAAGTGACCAAAAGTAAGATTTACTGACTGGGTTCCTGGTGAAAAATCCGAGTCGGGTCGTCTTCAGCATCTGCACTCATATCCTCATCCAGCTTATCTGTGTCTAAATCAGCCGGGAAGAACCCCAGAGGCCCACAGTAGTCCTACTGAGTATAATTATAAGTGCCATTAGTAATATCTTTGAGTGGTGCACCAATGGAACTTCTAACACCTGTCATGTAATTCCGTTGCAAGCCCCTTCTATGGAGACGTCCAGCGCCCTTCCCACCTTGTACAGCTGGAGTCGAGGCCCCATCCATAGGGTTGGCATCATTGTTGCTCAGAGGTAGAGACTCATTATCCATGTCTTGTAAGACCGAGAAAGGATTCAGTTTATCTCGCCTAGTTGAATCCCAAAAACCATAGGCACATCTCCAACCTTCTCATCATCAAAATGTACAGGTTGGGTATTGTTGGGTAACGTATCCTTCTTCTTTTAGATAAACTTAGCCCGAGCTTTTGTAGGTGGCGGCGCTTTGGCAGTGTGCCCCATATTTAAATTCCTAGTGCCGGAGCTAGGGTCCGCGCCACTATCAGTCGTATTAGCAGTATATCCAAACACTGATTTCCCTTGTCTTTTTCGTTCTTAAACGAAATGAGAAAGATGAGATTATAAGGTACAAAGCTCGTCTTGTTGCACAAGGTTTTCCCCAAAGACCTGGAATTGATTATGATGAGACATATTCTCCTATCATGGATGTTATTACCTTTAGATATATATAAGTCAACAAAAGAGCTGGTTTGTGACAATTCAAAGAAATACTGAAATTTTAAGAGATAATAGGACCTTCTAATAATTAGATTAAACCTCAAGGATAGTATTTGTAATTATTCCAATAATTTATGCTATATTGCATCAAAACCAATATATGAAGATAAGGAGGTTCTTATTATTCCTTAGGGTTAATTAACAGAAACTCTGTTGAGGTTTAGTCTAATCACAACCCAAAAAAAAAAAACACTTAACCTTTTTGAATTTACAAATAACTCCTTGAGGTTTGTTACCTTACAAATAACCACCTTTTGACCTCTCGTGAGGGTTCCATTTCCAAAGTAAATACAAACCTCAATAGGTGTAATTTCAGTTGGACTGCATTTCCTCACCCGCAACGGGAATCACACATGTCGAGTTTCCCGCAATAGCCCATGATTATACACGCTCTTACACCATGGTCACTGTTCGACCCCGCGCAGGTGAAGCTTCCCTCAATAGTGCGCAATAAAAGTTTGTCCACGTCCGACCATCTGATCTCACAAGCTTAGGACCACCTCCCATACCGGTATGGAATCAGTTCGTGTTCTCCGCCTAGAAGCATGGACAAGAGCCGCTCCTTGACTGTGCCCCCATTGCACCGGCATTCGCTCCCCACACTCATCGGACGCGGCGAAACATGACCCCGCCTGAACCATACCGTACTGAGAGAGGTTTTAGCTCTGATACCATTTATCATGGGACGAGAGTTCTCAAGCCCGTGCGGCGTCCCGGGGGCCCTCACACCTCGAGACCAGCCTATCCCATATACCCATGCCAATTGATTTCACCCTGCCATGGGCTCATCAGGGAGGCGGCAATAGCCCCCCTTTACCTCTCTTGTGGCAAGCTGTAACGACCCGATTTTTCTAAGGTATTTTATGAATAAAATATTAATAATGAGAAAACTTGTAGAGATTTCAAGTCGTTACTAAACATACATTTTCTAAAATATTTGCGGAACTCGAAAGGATTTCAAATCTCTAATACGATAGTATAATTTGACAGCGGAAAATAATTACTAAAAATAAAGTAATTGTTTCAGAGTAACTAGAGCGGAATTAAAAGAATTAATTATAACATTAATCATATGTCGGCCTGCTCGACAACCCGTCCTCTCCATTCTGAATTAACCTGAAAATTTTACATAAAAATGGGGTGAGCTTTCTATCGCTCGTGGGAACATCACAAGTCAACAATAATCACAATACATAACGGAGGCATAGCATGAATATTTGTTATATCAACTTGAGCATGTAAACATGTGACTGCATGTAAACATATACTGATACTTGGTATGAAAAACATGTATCGCATGTTAATCATAAGCGATACTTGGTACGAAAAACATGTGACTGCATGGTAATCGTAAATATAACATATCACCTATACAGTCCAAATAAAGCAATTAAAATTGACAAGTAATAATTCCCACCTGAAATTGAGATGACTTGAATGCAAATGCTTGAAATGCTTATGAACGTGTTAATCGTGCCCTTGATTCTCGTAGCCTACAATTAAAGGTGCGTATTTTATATAAGAATCATAGAAATAATCGGAAATTAAAAATAATTATGATTGGGCTGAAATGGGCAGATCGGGTCACCATTAAAATAAGACTGGAAATAATAAAATGGGCTGAAAGGGTTTTGGGCTTAAAGGTCAATTTGGGCCTGAAGAGGTTATTGGCCCAATCGGAATGAAGTGTATAATCGGTCAACTCCCAACTCATATCACTTCCCTTTCTCTCTTCTTCGCCCTAACCGTTCTGAACTTCCATCCAACCCGTAAAACAGGCGGACAAGTAGTAGAGGCGGCCATCAATTGGAGCGACGGCCGGGTTTGTTCACCTTGTTTTCTTTTCTGAATTTAGGCCGCCTTCCGCGGATGTCCACTCGAATGCTCGTCGGAAGGAAGTAATGGAGTTGTGGCCCTCTCGTTTGACAAGGCTTAGCGGCAGCGGCAGAATCATTGGTTAAGGAGAATACAAAGGTTGGTTTCTTCAGTTCCGATTTTGAAAAGAAGTAAGGTTTTTGAGATTGTTTTCTTGAATCTGGGTCATGAGAGTGTTGGAGTATGGGGATGGTTCGGGACTGGGTTTGAAGAGCAAAATAGCGAAATATTTCTTACCTTTCAGAAGCAAGGTTGCGTTTCTGCTGTTTGTTGTATAGGATTTGCTGTGAAATGATATTTGCTGGTGTTTGTGTGATTTCTGATGTTTGGTCGATGTGAATGTGTTTGAGATTTTTGTTGTGTAGGAGATTTCTGTGTATTGTGGACTACAGATAAGTTTTTCTTTTATACTGAATTTATTAACTGCTCCCATGATGTATAACTACTCCTCCATGATGCCCACTACTCAAATAAGGTGGTTGATGAAGGTGGAGAAAACCTCCTTCCATGTTCTGATCGTGAGTGAGGGCGTGAGTATAGGAGAGAGAAATATGGGTTGGATGTGATAATTGGGTTCTAAATTAATTATGGGAGTTGGGCTTGGGTATTAGTAGTTGATCATTATTTTTAATTGGGCCGAACACTATAATGGTTGGTTGGCCCAAAAATGAATGTATTAAAATTAATTAAAATTGACTATAATATTTGGGCTCGATAATGAATTATATGAGTTGGGCCCAAAATACATGAATTGAGTTTGGACTTATAATGGTTGGGCTCGGTAACTAATTGACTTGGGTCTACAGTTAAATTTAAGAATTAATCAATTGGGCTCAATAAATAATCATAGCCCAACTGATAATTTTAAATTGAATTTATATTCAATATTTACTATAAAATTAATTAATAAATTAAGAAATAATTTTCTAAATTTAGCGGGTATTACATCTTACCCCTGTTGGAAAAATTTTCGTCCTCGAAAATAGTATACTTACCGTGAATAAGAAAATTGGGATAGCGAGTACGAATTTCTTCTTCACGCTCCCAAGTAGCTTCATCTTTGGTGTGATTTCGCCATTGAACCTTGACGAATACTCTCTCTTTATTCCTTAATGGAATAATCTTTCTGTCGATTATTGCAACTGGTTGTTCGATGTAGGTGAGATCTTTGTTCACTTCCACCATTGAATAGTTGATCACGTGACTAGGATCGTGAACGTATTTTCTCAACTGTGAGACGTGAAAAACATTATGTACTGCTGAAAATTCCGGTGGTAATGCTAAACGGTATGCCAAATCTCCAATCCGGTCGAGGATCTCAAATGGTCCGACGTATCTTGGTCTCAGCTTGTTCCTCGATCCAAATCAAATGACTCCTTTAGTCGGGGCTACCTTTAGGAAGACCTTTTCGCCAACATTAAACTCAAGGTCCTTCCTTCGCTTGTCGGCATAAGACTTTTGGCGATCTTGTGCTGTCTTAATCCTTTCACGAATCTTTTCTACTACACTCACGGTCCTCTCGATTATCTCGGGACCCAAAATTTTTCTTTCACCTACTTCATCCCAATAAACTGGCGATCTGTACTTTCTCCCATAAAATGCCTCGTACGGGGCCATATTCCGATCGTTGCTTGAAAACTATTATTGTATGCGAATTCTACCAAAGGTAGTAACTGTTCCCAACAATTACCCATGTCCAGCACACAAGCTCTCAACATGTCTTCAAGTATTTGTATCGTCCTTTCTGATTGACCGTCAGTTTGCGGGTGATAGGCTGTACTAAAATTTAATTTAGTTCCCAATGCTTCCAGCAAACTCTCCCAAAAACGTGACGTGAAGCGAGTATCT
Source organism: Orobanche coerulescens (assembly GCA_033398695.1). Lineage (NCBI taxonomy): Eukaryota > Viridiplantae > Streptophyta > Magnoliopsida > Lamiales > Orobanchaceae > Orobanche > Orobanche coerulescens. The sequence continues at coordinate 209,778,153 of CM065805.1, read as the reverse complement.
CTATCCGAAACTGTAGACACTGGTACTCCGTGCAGCCTTATGATCTCTTTAATATACAATTGCGCATACTGATACATTGTGAAGTTCATCTTCACTGGGATGAAATGAGCCGACTTAGTGAGGCGATCAACCACAACCCAAATTGCCTGATTTCCTCTTTCCGATCGAGGTAAGCACACCACAAAGTCCATAGTGATGTGTTCCCATTTCCACTCTGGAATGTGGAGTGATTTTAACAAACCAAATGGGCGTTGATGTTCGGCTTTCACCTGCTGACAAATAATACATCTCCTGATGAAATCAGCCACGTTTCTCTTCAAACCTTCCCACCAAAATTTGCTTTTCAAATCTTGGTACATCTTTGTACTACCAGGATGAGCAGTATATGGTGTGTTGTGTGCTTCTTCCAAAATCGCCTTCTTCAAATCCGTATTGTCGGGCACACAAATCCTTTCCTTGTAGTATATCGTACCATCTTCTGATATACTAAATCCTTTATCCTCTCCAGCTATAACACGCTCCTTCATTTTGGTCAAGAAATTGTCTTGACCCTGACCTTCCTTGATCCTCTCTCTCAAGGTCGGTTGAACTGACAACGTCATTAAAATTGCTTCTACCTGTATGCGGTGTAGCCACTTCTAGGTTCATCTTTGAAAATTCACTGACCAATTTGTCTTCCTTAGTCAAAATGCAATTCAATTCTCCTCTGACCTTGCGACTTAAAGCATCTGCGACCATGTTCGCCTTCCCTGGATGATAGTGAATTGTACAATCGTAGTCCTTCACTAACTCCAACCATCTTCTTTGTCTCATATTAAGTTCCTTCTGAGTGAATAGATACTTTAAGCTTTTGTGGTCGGTATAGATCTCACATTTACCTCCGTAGAGGTAATGTCGCCATATCTTCAAGGCGTGAACTACCGCGGCTAGTTCTAAATCATGCGTCGGATAATTTAACTCATGTGGCTTTAATTGCCTTGACGCATAAGAGATGACCTTACCTTGCTGCATTAGGACACATCCTAATCCTTGCTTGGATGCGTCACTATAGATCACGAATTCTCTAGACGGATCTGGAATCGTCAAAACTGAAGCTGAGGTTAGTCTCCGCTTAAGTTCTTGAAAACTTTCTTCACACTTCTCATTCCACAGGAACTGTTCTCCCTTCCTCGTTAGTCGAGTCATCGGTGCGGCCATCTTAGAAAATCTTTCAATAAACCTCCTATAATATCCTGCTAACCCCAAGAAACTGCGAACTTCATTCGCGTTAGTTGGTGTTTTCCAATCGTTGATAGCCTCTATCTTAGACGGATCGACTTCAATTCCTTGCGCAGTAACAACATGTCCAAGGAATGCCACCCTCTTGAGCCAAAATTCGCACTTGCTAAACTTCGCATACAGTTTCTCTTTGCGAAGTATCTCCAAAACCGTCCGTAGATGCTTCTCATGTTCTGCTTCACCTTTCGAATAAATTAGTATGTCATCTATAAACACGATGACAAACTGATCCAAGTAGGGTTGGAAGACTCTATTCATCAAGTCCATAAAGACTGCTGGGGCATTACTTAGCCCAAATGGCATTACTACGAACTCGTAGTGACCATACCTTGTTCGGAAAGCAGTCTTTGGAATGTCCTCGTCCTTGATCTTTAGTTGATGGTATCCTGACCTCAAATCTATCTTTGAGAACACTCCCGAACCTCCAAGCTGGTCAAATAAGTCTTCGATTCGGGGAAGTGGATACTTGTTCTTTATCGTGAGTCGATTTAACTCAGGATAATCGATACACATTCTCATACTTCCATCCTTCTTCTTCACGAATAACATCGGTGCTCCCCAAGGTGATACGCTTGGTCGGATATATCCCATATCGAGTAACTCCTGAATCTGCACCTTCAGTTCTTGTAGTTCTTTTGGCGCCATCCTGTATGGGGCCTTTGATATAGGGGCTGCTCCAGGCACCAAGTCAATTGTAAACTCCACTTGTCTATCCGGTGGAAACACCCGGTAAGTTCTCCGGAAAAACATCTGAATAATCCTTAACGATATGAACGTCTTCGATCGTTACTTCGGACTTCGACTCCCCCATGATATTCACTAAATATCCTTGACAATTGCCCTTACGCAATATCTTCGTTGCTTTCAAGGCTGATATCACTGGAGGGACTTTGTTACGCTTAACCCCTTGAAATACGTCCTCTACTCCGGCTGCTGGATGCAAGACCACGTTCCTCCTCGCGCATTGCAAAACGGCATCATACTTATCCAACCAATCCATACCCAAGACTACGTCGAAGTTATTCATGTCTAATATGTATAGATCGGCTAGATATAAATGTTCATTTATCTCTATGGTTATACTGTTAGCTATATCATTAACAGAAATTATTTCTCCTGCTGGTATACTAACTTCAAGGCTTTGAGAAGATTTTCTACTTCTAAATTCAGTCATGCTAAACAACTTCTTAGAGATAAATGAATGGGATGCGCCAGTATCAAATAACACCAAAGCAGGAATTCCAGCGACAGATAACATACCTGACATCGTTCCGGGTTTCTCCTTGTTAATTTCCGATAGGCTATACATACGAGCCTTTCCCCCGGAACCTTGATTCTGGACCCTTCTGTTTGGGCCATTGTTCTTCTGTGGGCACTGAGAGACCATGTGTCCTTCTTCATGGCATCGGTAACATCGATTCTGTCCTAGCATGCAAACTCCTTTGTGCCTCTTCCCGCATTTCAAGCAGGTTGGGTAGTCGTAGTATGTCTTTGACCCGGATGGTCCTTCTCTACTACCCTTCTTGTTGCTAGTATTATTATTCGGTCCTTGCCACTTTCTTTTGTTCGTATTCACAACTGGCAGAGCCCTAGCCCTTTCCATATCCAAGCTAGCTGATATATCTTCGGCTCTGGACACGGCTTCCTTATACGACATCTTTCCATGGCTAGCCAGATGATGTCGGATTCTGTCTTGAAGTCCATCACGAAACTTTTGTGCCTTCATGTCATCATTCGCAACCATGAATGGTGCGAATCAGCACATATGATTGAACTTCCTTTCGTATTCCGTGACCGTCATGCCTCCTTTAGTTAGATCTAGGAACTCCTTCTGCATTTTGGCCTTATACGCCCGTGGGAAATACTTGTCCATCACCGTTTCTTTAAATCCTTCCCAAGATAGTGTTCTACGTTCCTCTTCAGTTCGGAGTCTCCAGGATCCATTCCACCAAGTTCTGGCGTCCTCCTTGAGTTGGAAGACTGCGCATGAAACTTTCTGCTCATTCGTGCAAGCCATGTAATCGAAAATACTCTCCAAGTTCAATAGCCATTCCTCGATGGCAGTTGGCCCTTCCCTCCCGAGGAACGTTGGAGGTTTGAACTTGTTGAACTGATTTATTACTCTGGCCTGAACTTGCCCTTGAGTGGCTGGAGGCGTTATAGTCGCTCCTTGGAGAAGATTGGTTAGACCTGAGAGCAGTTGCTGCTAACTAGGGGCATCACTCCCGCTTGCAGACGTATTAAGTGTGCCTTGGGCTTGGTTTCGAGACTCGGCATTCGGGGTAGTTTCGCGGGGAGCCATATCCTGCCCACGAATCGTTGTTCTTGAGTGCGAGAAATGAGGTAGAGATAAAGATATTTATACGCGTTGCATAAGATAAAAATAATTCATTACATATTAGAATTGATTAATACAAGAAATTAAATATTCTATTAATGATAACTTTTGATAGTCAACATAAAATACTGAAATGGAAGCTGAGACTAATAGTTACTACTAAAATATTAAAATCACGACATAACAAAATTAATTTTCGTCGTCACTGCTAAGGATTTCAATAATAGGAACAGTGGGTGGGGACTCAGTCCAGGAGATGATATCCTCGTCATCCGAATCAACCATCGGTTCGAGCTCTGGGTCCTCCTCTTCTTATGGATCCTCCTCGGGATCCTCCTCAAATTCCTCCATCGACTGTGATGGGGGTATCATGCATCTCATATATCTTGGGGATCTCGCCCCTCGAAAACAAGTCGAGAATTCTTCCAGCAGCATACTGAAAGTCATCTACGACTATTCTTTCCTCCGGGGTCCTGCGGTTCGCCTCGTGCCACAGGCGGTATATGGTGAAACTCCAATCATTCGGCAGAGTGATGATCAAGTGCTCGACTTCTTCGACCGGATCTCCCGTCTTCCCGGACATGAACCATTTTTGAATCCTCTCGACCCCGTAATGCAGGCATTCTCAGCGATCTGGATTTCCCAAGAGTCTCTATGTGCTAGGGCGCGAGTGATCCCGCCTCGGTCCTCTTACGTGGAGTTACTGTGAAACCGGCCATACTAACAAGATACATGCATATTTGCGTAAAATTATTAAGTTTTACGATATTAGTTTAAATGTATGATATAAACATGACTTTAAGCTGTTTACCTTGGAATGGAGTAGCGAAGTAGCGGCAGTCGAACATATGATATTTCCTTGAAGATGAAAAATATTTTAACTTTAAAAATCTTCCGGCGTACCAGGAAAGTAGACCGGATTTTTCTCTGATACCATACTGTAACGACCCGATTTTTCTAATGTATTTTATGAATAAAATATTAATAATGAGAAAACTTGTAGAGATTTCAAGTCGTTACTAAACATACATTTTCTAAAATATTTGCGGAACTCGAAAGGATTTCAAATCTTTAATACGATAGTATAATTTGACAGCGGAAAATAATTACTAAAAATAAAGTAATTGTTTCAGAGTAACTAGAGCGGAATTAAAAGAATTAATTATAACATTAATCATATGTCGGCGTGCTCGACAACCCGTCCTCCCCATTCTGAATTAACCTGAAAATTTTACATAAAAATGGGGTGAGCTTTCTATCGCTCGTGGGAACATCACAAGTAAACAATAATCACAATACATAACGGAGGCATAGCATGAATATTTGTTATATCAACTTGAGCATGTAAACATGTGACTGCATGTAAACATATACTGATACTTGGTATGAAAAACATGTGACTGCATATTAATCATAAACTGATATTTGGTACGAAAAACATGTGACTGCATGTTAATCATAAATATAACATATCACATATACAGTCCAAATAAAGCAATTAAAATTGACAAGTAATAATTCCCACCTGAAATTGAGATGACTTGAATGCAAATGCTTGAAATGCTTATGAACGTGTTAATCGTGCCCTTGATTCTCGTAGCCGACAATTAAAGGTGCGTATTTTATATAATAATCATAGAAATAATCGGAAATTGAAAATAATTATGATTGGGCTGAAATGGGCAGATCGGGTCACCATTAAAATAAGACTGGAAATAATAAAATGGGCTGAAAGGGTTTTGGGCTTATAGGTCAATTTGGGCCTGAAGAGGTTATTGGCCCAATCGGAATGAAGTGTATAATCGGTCAACTCCCAACTCATATCACTTCCCTTTCTCTCTTCTTCGCCCTAACCGTTCTGAACTTCCATCCAACCCGTAAAACAGGCGGACAAGTAGTAGAGGCGACCATCAATTGGAGCGACGGCCGGGTTTGTTCACCTTGTTTTCTTTTCTGAATTTAGGCCGCCTTCCGCGGATCTCCACTCGAACGCTCGTCGGAAGGAAGTAATGGAGTTGTGGCCCTCTCGTTTGACAAGGCTTAGCGGCAGCGGCAGAATCATTGGTTAAGGAGAATACAAAGGTTGGTTTCTTCAGTTCCGATTTTGAAAAGAAGTAAGGTTTTTGAGATTGTTTTCTTGAATCTGGGTCATGAAAGTGTTGGAGTATGGGGATGGTTCGGGACTGGGTTTGAAGAGCAAAATAGCGAAATATTTCTTACCTTTCAGAAGCAAGGTTGCGTTTCTGCTGTTTGTTGTATAGGATTTGCTGTGAAATGATATTTGCTGGTGTGTGTGTGTGATTTCTGATGTTTGGTCGATGTGAATGTGTTTGAGATTTTTGTTGTGTAGGAGATTTCTGTGTATTGTGGACTATAGATAAGTTTTTCTTTTATACTGAATTTATTAATTGCTCCCATGATGTATAACTACTCCTCCATGATGCCCACTACTCAAATAAGGTGGTTGATGAAGGTGGAGAAAACCCCCTTCCATGTTCTGATCGTGAGTGAGGGCGTGAGTATAGGAGAGAGAAATATGGGTTGGATGTGATAATTGGGTCCTAAATTAATTATGGGAGTTGGGCTTGGGTATTAGTAGTTGATCATTATTTTTAATTGGGCTGAACACTATAATGGTTGGTTGGCCCAAAAATGAATGTATTAAAATTAATTAAAATGGACTATAATATTTGGGCTCGATAATGAATTATATGAGTTGGGCCCAAAATACATGAATTGAGTTTGGACTTATAATGGTTGGGCTCAGTAACTAATTGACTTGGGTCTACAGTTAAATTTAAGAATTAATCAATTGGGCTCAGTAAATAATCATAGCCCAACTGATAATTTTAAATTGAATTAATATTCAATATTTACTATAAAATTAATTAATAAATTAAGAAATAATTTTCTAAATTTAGCGGGTATTACACAAGCTAACCAGAAGACACGCCTCATTCGATCGGTCAACATGGTCACGATATTTCGGGTCGTGACATTCTCCCCCCACCCATTTTGCCGACATCCAATCCTCTCGGTCATGAGAGCAGCTATCGTAGCATTGTCATTCTTATCATATATATTAAATATTAATTTTATTGTGTTCATGCAATATTATTGTTCCTTGATACATACAACACAAGATTATGGCCATATTTGATTATTAGCGGATAACTGATAGCAGATTGTATTAGCCGATACATGATAACTAATAATATTTATTTAATATTTTCCAGTTCTTTTAAACAAATTAAAGCATGCACGCAGTTTTTTTTGTACACATTTTATTTAATTCTTTAACTCAGTAGTAGTCCAACTTTATTTTTTTTAATTTGCAGAAGCCTACAAAGCTTGTGATATTGACGAATCCGATTATGATGATGATGACTTTGGCATTAATAGTTTAGATGATTAAATTTAACTGATGAACTAGACTTTGTTTGCTCTTAATGTTTTTATTCTAGTAATCGATTTCCACTTGGCGTTTCACCCTTGATGACGATTAATGAACTAGACTTTGTTTTCACTGTAATGAATCTAGTTATTGCCTTACTTGTTTATATATATATATATATATATATAGGCGATTTACATCTGACTACCTTTTTAGATGGCCTAATTACAGTTTAGTCCCTATTGTTTCAGATATTACAATGAAGGACAAACTTTGCTCTGTCCAGAAACTATATTTACAACGAAGGACAGATGATGTCACAGGAGAGAGAGTATTGATATTCCGGATTTGCTCTTTTATTTTTCCTTTTCGTTTTTACCCATTTATTTTTGGCCTCACGTGGGTGGCACATGCTGGACCTCATTGTAATATATATACGTAACACTTTTGGACTCCACCATCTACCACTAGTGTCCAGTTGGTCCCACCACCAACAGTATCCTGCCAACGGCTTTCGCGCCGATGAATTAGCTGCCAGACCGGCGCTTGCATGTGAGGTTTGCGGGGTCATCTCCACCGGTGATGATGGTTGGTTCGGCTTGTTCCAAGAGCCAACGGATGGTTTCCCCATCAGATTTACAGCAAATCTGAATTTAAGTATTGCTGACCTTTGCGTTTTGCCTCGGTGTTTTCATTGCAAAAAGAAAGAGCTCAGTCCGCTGCCTAATCTGGATCTAAGCTCCCTCTACCCAGTCCTTCAATCTGCTCCGACCAATTTCCTCTACCTAATCCGTCGATCTGTGCTGCTCCGACCAATTTTGATCTAATCTGTCGATCAGCTCTGACCAATCCTCCTCTACCTAGAGATAATATGTGATGTACCAACAAATTTATTTCCTGGAAAAGAAAAAATCAAAAGGGCCTTTCGGCGGCGGAGAAGACAAACGCCCGGTGTTTAATCTGAAATGTATTTTAAAAGAATTATTTTATTCAAGTAAATAGAGTGGCATTTTCGTCTTTTTAATGGAAGTCAACACCAAGCCAGATTTTTGTCCTTCGCTATAGTTTATGAAATAATAGGGACTAAATTGTAAACATGCCATCTGATAAGGTAGTCAGATGTAATATCCCCACATATATATATATATATATATATATATACACTTTTTTACAAACTTGTCGCTATATTTGAAATTAGCAGTCGCTATTGTACCGCTATCACTATATAGCTAAACAGGCACATGACCGCGACGGGCCGCTAATCGCCATTGGCTACTATGCTCAGCATTTTGTGAGAATCCATCACAGCGCTGTGTGAAGATGATTCGACGGAAGTGGATGGACCCCTACCCAGGACCAGACTACGTAAGCCCTCATTTTGTCACCTTGTTTCTGCAGTAGATAGATTGTTCTTTTAAATATTAATGTGTTGCTTTTGAGATAGTGGGTGTTTTGTTTATTGTGTTTATCTTATTGTTTATGTGTTGTCATGCTGACCTCGATGAGTTATGGGGTTGGTGGGGTTTTTGTTATATGTTTAATGTATTGAAGGTGGGTGGGACTCGGGACTTTTGCTGTTTTTTTTTTTAAGTTGTCAATTTGTCTTATTCATAGTTGGTGGTCCAGTAGAGTGGTCCATTAGAGCACCGTCTTTTTCTTATATTCAGTGTGGTTTTTTTGAGCTTATGGTGTTGAATTTATATTAAATTTTCCTAATTTTGTATTGAGTAGGTGGAGTTGATTACTGGTACACATTGATCCTCAATCATTGTGGAATGCTTGTTCTTGACTTGCTTCTTCACACACAGTTGGAAGCTTCGTCTACAATGCTATTCTTCACACATAATTCTGAATATGCAAGGCTTTGTTCAGTCCATATAGGGCTGATGGTTTTCTTCAACGGTAAATTTGAAATAACAGTTTTGAACAACAGCTTGAATGCTTGATGAGCTTAGGCTGATGGTGTTGTTCATGTTGAGGATTACTATATTTCTTCTCTCATATATAGCAGTATGCTCGAAGAAATACGTTTGCTCTTGCAAGGTTGAGATAAAGCTTTCTGTGCTTGTTCACGTATGAAGTTCAGTATCTCAATCTTATATATGCGTGTATGCCGTTCGTTCAATCTTGTTGTTAGCTCACAATGTCCTCTTACATGTACTCTTTATAACTTTGGAATAAATCCGTTATAAATATGTCTGTTGGATTGATTGGTAGATAAAGTCACCTCTGATTGGTTTTCTTTTCAAATCATTGACTTCCACGATGCTTGATCCGAATTTTACTCCTTGTCTGAAGATTTCTTATCGATTAGTATTTAAATAATATTATCCAGTTAGTATTTAAATACTTCTTGTAGATCCGTGTCTTGACTTATGAGTAAGGTAGATTCCTTTACAACAGGGCATTCTTTATTCAAGCCTGTCGGATATGTTTTACTTCTGACAAGTAAAACATCTTACAGCCAGTTTGTTGTATCCGACCTATTGTCTTCTACTGTTGCTGTAGGCAAGGTAGCGATGACTTTAATGCTGTATAGAAGAGGCTGTATGGATTTCCAAGACAGCTTTAATACTTAGCGGCATTTTGAAATCTTTGCTGTATGCAGATACTTGACAAAACTTCGGTTTGTTTATCCCAACAATTTAAGATCTTCGGGACTACTTGATGTAAGCTGGCACTTATCAAAACCACAAAACATGATTGTTTATCTCAACAACTTCCCCCTTTTTGATAATGCCAAAACCTCTTGAAGATAACTTCTTGATCCAGAGAGGCTGACTTCATGGTCTTCTGTCGAATGATCTGATCTCCAGCACTTGGTCTATTTATGTGAACTGCTCGCAGACACGTTCTAAGAATTTGAAAGTATCTACAAACAGCTTCGTACAGCAAAACCTCCATAAAATAATACTCGATAAATTAATAACTTCGATAAAACTAATAATCTATCCGGTCCCAACTTGGGACCAGTTCAAATTTGGACACCAATTAATTAATTAGTAAGATAATATTTTTTTTGTAATCCTAGTATATATGAAGGTCCCGACGGAACTATTAATTAATAATTATCTAAAAATTCCCACATATATATATATATATTATCCACTTAAACATTTTAAGATAATTTAGTAAAATATGACTATATTGTTACTTGCTTTTTGATGAACTTCAAATCTACATTGATCTCATCTTTAAATCTTCCCGTTGCATCCAAGAGTTGCGGTGTTGTCTTCTCGTATTGCAGTAAAAAGTTATGAAGAGTTATTTTCGCTTGCAATGCTTCTTTTCAAGTGCCTGTTACAAAGGCATTGAATCATCACTCGCTTCATCATCTACATCAGCCACTATTTCTTCTAAACTCTGAACTTCGTAACATTCATTACTTTCACCTGAAAAGTCTAGCAAGTGATTCGCATCCATATTGTTGCTTGACTAACTTTCAGATTGAAATTTTTTTCAACTCATTGTACCAAGTCTTTCTGAGTGCACCCGGCTGATCCCTCTTATACTCACATAATATTTTTCTTTGTTGGTTGGTCATGGTTGATTTATGGACACTTTTAGATGAGAAGCCATGATTGTGTGTAGTTTAAAACAACACAATGGATCATTATACATTGATCTAGTTGTAGACAACGTACATATGTAAGTCCACGAACCATTCTTTTACTTTGGCAAAGAACAATGAATGAGATCGTTCAAACTTCCAATTAACATGATTATGTGAGTATATATTCTATGAATGGTAAAATTAAAAATAATGTAATGTATATACGTTGTAATTTATTTGTCATAAATAACTAATGTACATTGTAAGTAGATTTCACAGCCCCTGAATTTTGAAGATTAGTTATGTATATACGTTATCACTTTAAATTAGTAAATTTTTAATTTGTTGATTATATAATATATTTCTAAATTAATAAAAAATTTCGGTCATAACAATATTAATTTATAGAGGTTGCATTTTGATGTTGGGGACCAAAATTATTGACACTGAATAACCTGACCGAAATATGAGAAGCAATTATAAACCCAAGAAATAAAAAGGATAAAAGTAAGTAGCAATTGATATGGACATAATAAGCCGTGTCGCCGCCTCCGGTGTGGTTGCTTGATTTGCTTCTTTAGCATCAGAAGTCGATAAGTTTTATTGCAAAAGTAGTACCAAATATATATTGACCAAAAAATATGTGTTGGACTTGGATGTGCCGTAAAGACTGCCTGCATTTGACGAAAGATGATTTTGAGAGCATTTACGGTACTCACCACTCTTCTTTTCCCTATTGTTAGACTTCTTGTTCTTCAAACCAAGCAAAATTCAGGTTTTCGTTTTTTATCAACTAATCAAGCAAAATTGAATGACAAATCTAAAAAATTAAGGTCTGAGTTTTTGGGGTTTCGTTATTTACTCACTAAATTCAGGTATTGGCTGATTTTTAGGGTTTTGTTACTTATTTGTTAGTATTTTTTTTTTATTATTTCAGGCGTTTATGATGAATATTTTACTGTTGAAGTGCATGTGGGTGGCAGTTTTAAGGTGTTCCCTGCATTAGAATATGTAGGAGGTACTGTTTTTGACATCGATTGGTGCAGCAGTGACTTGTTTGACCTAAAAGATGTAGATGAATTGGCACTCCGCGGCGGCTATTCGTTGGGTAGTAGCATGCTCTATGCATACAAAGACACTGATCGGGGACTTTGTAGTGGCTTTAAGCCTTTGTTGAGTAATCAACAACTGTTGGGGTTTAAAGATTTTTCAAGGACAAATTGGTTCGTGTCTATGTTCATCGAATGTAACCCTAATCATGATGTCCAGACACAATTTATTGGAACTATGCCTTTGAGAATGTTGGAGGTTAATATAACAGCAGTGTCTTGTTGGAAATTATCGGATCATTATAGTGAATTTCTAATGATTTGAGAGAAAAATATTTGTTCTATTATCACTCAAGAATAGATACAAACTCACAAAATAGAAAAACTCTCAAACTCACTCAATCTCAACTTGGATTGTTATTCACTCTTTGAACTCACTCTTGGAGATGGGATGGTTACAAATGCTACAAACAAGTCTTATTTATAGGTAGTAAACATGGTGTGAAACCATGGTGTGAAAGGATCAACCATGATGGGGTGTTGTGAAGTTTCCCATCCTTTTCTTGTCACACTTGCCAACTAATTGTTCAAAGGTAGATGGCTTCACATGTTTAATTACTTAGCCTCCATTCTAGAAGGGTTTGAATTCTAACACTCCCCCTCAAACCCGACTTTGCATTCCGAGTAATTTTCGAAACTCATAAATCTTTGTTGCGGATAAGCTCTTCGTAAATATGTCTGCAACTTGATCTTCTGTATTGACTGGTTTCATGTCAATATCTCCTTGGAGTACCTTCTCTCGTAAGAAATGATAATGTACTTCGACATGTTTGGTCCGAGCATGACATATTGGATTCTCAGCCAAACGAGCTGGCGGCAGATTGTCACGGTGTAATGCAACTCCATCTTCTATTGGTTGGTTCAAATCCTTCATGAGTTGAGTCAACCAAGCACACTCTTGTCTTTGCCATCGCCCTGCTCTATATTCCGTCAGAGTTGAAAGAGAAACGGTAGGTTGTCTCTTCGCACCATGATATAGCTCCCGAACCAAGATTGAATATATATCCCGTAGTCGATCTCCGGTATCATAGTCTCGGCATAGTCGGCATCACAATAGCCGCCGACCTTGCTTTGTACTCCCTTCTTGTAGAAAAGTCCCGATTAATTGTGCCTTTAACATATCTCGGGATCCTTTTGATCGCTTCGAGATGTGGCTTCTTAGGTTTCTGCATGAACTCGCTAGTAACACCTACGCGAATGCTATATCAGTCTGGAAAGAGTTAGATAGATAAGACTACCTACTATCTGTCGGTACATTCTTGTGTCCTCCAAGTCTTTCCCATCGTAGGCACTGATTTCAAGTTTGGCTCCATTGGGGTAGATATTGGCTTGCGATCGATTAGCCCAAACTTCTCGATTAAATCCTTTGCATATTCTCGACCAAGAAATATACCATCATCTGTTCTTTCGACTTCCAATCCTAGGAAGTGTTTGATTCACCAAGTTCCTTCATTTGAAATCGGATGACAAGTTTGCCCTTGTTTGTTGAATCTCGTCTTCATCATCGCCAGTGATGATTAGATCATCCACATATACAAGGACTACTGCTAGCTTGCCTCCTTGAGTTTTCACGAACAAGCTTGAATCTGCTGGGGCAACATGATAACCACTTTGGATTAGAAACTCAGCAATTTTCCCGTACCATGCTCGGGGTGCCTGTTTCAAGCCATACAACGCCTTTTTCAACTTGCACACGTACTCAGGCTTTTCATGATTCACAAATCCTTTGGGTTGATCAATATAGATATCACGATCAAGTTTCCCATGTAAAAACGCATTCTTCACATCCATTTGCCATAATTTCCAAGACTTACTTGCTGCTAAGGCTAGTAAGACACGAACTGTAGTAATCTTTGCAACTGGACTAAACGTCTCGTCATAGTCTATGCCATACTCTTGAGAGAATCCACGAACAACTAATCGAGCCTTGTACCGCTCAATTGTACCATTTGGACGAATCTTCAACTTGTAAACCCATTTGCAGGATATGGGTCTAACACCTTCAGGTTTTGGCACTAAATTCCAAGTTTGATTTTGTTTTAATGCCAAAATCTCTTCTTCCATGGCCTTTCTCCACTCTGGACTATTTGATGCTTCTTCAAATGTACTTGGCTCTTTGACTTCAGCATAAGCAGCATCTACATACTTTGGATTTGGCCGTCTTTCTCTGGTTGACCTTCGCACTTGAGGTTGTGAAGGTTCCTGCTCTTCCGGTTGACTAGTCTGTACTTCATCTGGTGTTTCATGTACACCTGTTCTCCAAGGGCTTCTTGATTTGGACCGTACCTCAACTTGATCCGACGGGGATCTTGGTTCTTCTATGTCATTGTTGTCTTGAGAGGAATGTAGCTGCAACTTGCTTTGTAGCTTTCCTTGCAGCTCATGTGTATCTGGTAATGCCACCTTGTTTGCCCACCATGAAGATGCCTCATCGAATACAACATTTCATGAGATATAAATCTTGTTTGTATTTGGATTGCAGCATCTCCAGCCTTTCTTTTGTTCATCATATCCAACGAATATGCAGCGGACAGCTTTCTTGTCGAACTTGGTGCGATCTTCATCTGTAATAAACACATAACATACACAACCAAACACTCGAAAATAATTCACTGTTGGTTTTACATTATACAATTTTTGAAATGGTGAAATAAATTCCAGCCTCGGTTGTGGTAGCCTGTTGGTGATATAGACTCTCGTCTTCATGCATTACGCCCAAAATCTTGTATCAACATTCTTTGCATGTAGAAGACTTCTACATGTCTCTGCTAGGTGACGGTTCTTCCTCTCCGCTACTCCATTTTTTGTGGAGTTTTTGCACAAGTTAGTTGCCTTTGGATGTTGCACTCCTTGAGGTAGTTGTTGAATTCATTAGAAGTGTATTCTCCTCCATTATCGAGACGGAGGCACTTGATCTTCCTTCCAAACTCACGTTCTACCGTATCTTTGAATTTCCTGAATTTTTCAAAAGCCTCATCTTTATGCTTCAAGAAATATACCCATACATACCTTGAGAAATCATCAATAAAGGTTATCAGATATTGATAACCGTTTGTTGACTTTTGTTTGATCTTCCCAAGCACATCTGAGTGGACCAATTCCAACGGCTCCCTTGCTTTGAACTTTGACTCTTTGTAAGGCAGTTGATGTGTCTTACCATATTGACATCCAAAGACACACAAGGTCATGTTGGATCTCGAGTTGAGGAAGTCCCTCGGCATGGACTTCTTCATCATAATTTTCGATTTGCCATAATTGACATGCCCAAGTCGTGCATGCCATAGGTCTCAGTGTCACTTCTCCTAGCCTTCTCAACATAGGCTTCTTGGTGACATCACATAGATAGCCTTCATTTTTGGTCCTTCCACAAGCGGTGTACCTATGACTTTCAATTCACGATACACTTTCACATCGTTCGGGCCAAACAACACATAATTACAAGCGATTAATTGTGGTACCGACAACAGTTCTTCTTCATCCACAGGACATGATAGACATTGTCGAGTTGTACTTCTTCATGTCCGTACCTTTGTGGCGATTGTGTCTTGCCAACATGGGCTATTGGTAATTGTGTGTTATCACCGTCACAATAACTCGATCTCCGTTGTACTTGGTCATACTTACAAGTTTCAACTCATCTCCGGTCATATGATTGGAACAACCAGAGTCAACGATCCAATCATTCTTGTAATCTACTAACTTCTCACATACCGCGATGAAGTGCGAATTCCTCTCTTGGGCCTTTCCTCGTGTATCGGTAGTATCTACCTCCTCGGCATAGAAGGAAGTCTCGAAATCCCAATCTTCTTCTCCCGGAGCCTCGTCCTTAGATGTTGTTGCCGCATTTCCTTCAACTCTCTTGGACCAGCAATTTTTGCATAATGTCCTTTCTTGCCGCAATTAAAACATTCGTCACTTTGACGATCCTTTTGTTGCCACCGGTTCGACCATTTCGATTATGTTGAGCTCCTCGAGCTCCCCGACCGGAAACCTCTATCTTGGTTTCCTCGAACATCTCTTTCTTGACTATCAATCTCCGAAACCACGTCCTCGTCCTCGACCACGACCACGTCCTCGTCCGCGTCCTTGATTGTCTCTTCTATTAGTGAAAAGGGCTGTCTCTTCACTATTGGTTGCTCGACTAGACGTGGGTTTATCTAGATCCTCTTCATTAATGAGCAAATTCTCCAGATCTGCTAAAGTAGGCTCGGTGGCCCAGCCCCGAGTTGCCGTGATAATACTCTTATACTCCGGCTTCAATCCGTGGATGATAATTCTTTTCATCCTGGTTTGTGTAATGCCATTTTCAGGATCTAGTTTAGAAATCTCATCACAAAGAGATTTCACCTTTGAGAAATATTGACTCACAGACATATTTCTCTGGGAGATCGACAAAAGCTCATTTTCAAGCCTTTGTAATTTTGCATCATTTTTCTTCGCGAAAATAGCCGTTAATGTATCCCAAGCTTCCTTCGGTGTTCGGACATCTTTAATCCGCTGGAGAAATTCATCTTCTACAGCTACAGTTAAGGCATACATAGCTTTGCCTGCCTTAACCTTCCATTTCTTTAAAGCATCAGGGTCGGCAGCTGGCCTTTGATGTGCAGTATCTGGTCGTACCGGTGTTGAGGTTGAGATGTCGGAGGTTGTGTCTGTGCTTTTGGCCTCCCTTGGTGGTGGTGTCTCAGCTCCGTTCACGATATCCCATAAGTCTTGCCCGAGTAGGTAAAACTTCATACGGGTACTCCATGACCCATAATTATTGTTATTGAGCTTCTCAATAGAGGTCGTAAAATCAGCCATTATTTTAACAAAGCTTCTGGGACCAAAAGTATAGTTTTTGAATTTTTGGGGGTCAAAATAAAAAATTTCAGAAATTTAGGGACTGAATTAAAAAATTTTGAAAGTTCAGGGACCAGTATGTAATTTCTGGGAAACTTATTTGCAGAAATTACTGTTCATCATCTTCAACCTTGAGACTATTCTTTCGGCAGCCCGTACGGCTTCGTCTGACGTCGGTTTTATATTCCGAAAACACCTCTGAACTCGCCTCGACGCAAGGAATCTAACGATATCCTCAAAACTGAGTTTCGACCACCTTTGTAAAACTCGAAATTTTCAGCCCTCTACCACTTCCGATTAGCACTCCAAACCTTGCTCCGATACCACTTGTTGGAAATTATCGGATCATTATAGTGAATTTCTAATGATTTGAGAGAAAAATATTTGTTCTATTATCACTCAAGAATAGATACAAACTCACAAAATAAAAAAACTCTCAAACTCACTCAATCTCAACTTGGATTGTTATTCACTCTTTGAACTCACTCTTGGAGATGGGATGGTTACAAATGCTACAAACAAGTCTTATTTATAGCTAGTAAACATGGTGTGAAACTGGTGTGAAAGGATCAACCATGATGGGGTGTTGTGAAGTTTCCCATCCTTTTCTTATCACACTTGCCAACTAATTGTTCAAAGATAGATGACTTCACATATTTAATTACTTAGCCTCCATTCTAGAAGGGTTTGAATTCTAACATGTCTATGGTCGAGCCAAATCAACTCAAGGATGTTAGAGAACTCCCTTTACTTACGAATGAGGCTTATGATCATTTTCCACAAGACCAGGGCAGGGCGAACAACTCGTGCAGGTATACCTAATTGCCATTTCACTATTATGTATTTGTTGAATACTATACTAATTGCATACTTTATATCAAGGGTGAGAAGATAACAGGGGGCCTTCATCTAATGAAAGACCAAGGCAAACAATAGACATCATTTTTTACCCATTTCGTCAAGGAACGATATTTTCTGCACGGGATGTCATTTTCAGCACGTTTCGTTCTGGGACGACATTTTCGACCCGTTTCACTCGAGAGGTCATTTTCAACACGTTTCGCCTAGGAATGTCATTTTCGATCTGTTTTGTCCTCGGACGTCATTTTCGACCCGTTTTGTCCCCAAACATCGTTTTCGGCCTTTTTGTCATAATATTTAGGAGATGTTTTCATTCAATTAATATTCATGACTTTTAACTGTATACTTAAACCCCTTTTAATCTCAATACACAGGAAAACCCCACAAGTACTTTAACCTTTTTTTTGAAATAAGTTAAAACATGAATTAATTCCCAAACTTAATCTTTTGAATGTTAGTATTGAAAATCAATCCTATAACATCCTATGATCTTGTTTCCTCACAAACTTCCTCTACTCTTTTGAAATTAATTTCCGTTAGTGTCTTGAATTTGACTCATCCGTGGTCAACTATCTCCCTTTGCCTCTCAAGTTAATCAAAATAGATGTATAAATATTGGTCATCTATTCATACATGGATTAGACAACAGATTCAAGAACAAGTAAAAAGAATGAATAAATATATCAATTTCAATCCATGAACAATAATCAAAGTACTAACAAATCCTAGAATCTAAACGAATTTAGCCAAGAAACATGAGCTACAAAATTAAAATAAGATAAATTGAACATGTTCTTCAACTAAAAGTAAAATAAGAAAAATAGACAAAATAAACTTATTTCGGGTCTTGGATCTTGATGCTTGATCTTTGTGTTCCTCCTTGTATTTTCTTGAGTACTTGATAATGAAAAATGATATAAAAACGCAACTAGGGGGTTCAATTTATAGATAAAAGAGTCCTGATTTCATTAGGGTTGGAGTCTTGCATGAAAAAAAACTTTCAAATTAGTCAAAACCCACAACCCGACCATGCCGGGCGTACAGGAAATGCAACACAGCTGCGTCGGACGTCCCAGCCAGTTTCACGCATGTCAACACGGCCCATGTTGCAGGTAGGTGACATGCGACACGGTCATGTCGTTGGTAGTCGGTTCTTACACTTCTCCGTTATTTTTCTTATAACGTTTGCTAAAAACTCAGATTTATGAACGGTTGGTGATCGGTAGAAAATATTGACTAATTCCGTGTGTTAATTGCATATTTTTATTGTCTTTATTTTAGCACAACTTGTTAATTTTCTACCTATTGCATCCAAGAGTTTGATTATTTCAGCTCTTACAACTTCTTTCAAATTAAGATTTAGTCTTCTTTGAAATTCTCGAGATGTTTTTGTATTTTCTTCAAGATGAATTCTATGCATGCATATAGAAGGGATAATACCTTTAATGTCGGAGATGGCCCAGCCCATTGCTTCTTTATGTTCTTTAAGGACATTGATTAACTTATCTTCTCGTTCTTTGTCTAAATCAGATGCTATGATGACAGACAGGGTTTCTGATGGTCCTAAAAATGAATATTTTAGAGACTCGGGTAATGGATTGAGCTCTATCTTTGAATCTTCAATAGGTACTTCTTTATTCATTTGACTCTCAAGTGGGTCAGTTTTAGATTTCCATTTATCATTATTCAATAATGGTGTAGACTCTAGTAAAGAGATTACTTGATTAATTGAACTGTCGATGTCAAAATCTGAGCCATAATGAGCAAGACATCTTTCGAAAAGATCATCATCATTAACTTTTGGAAAGAATTAAGGACTCATACTCTCTATCATATTTACCTCATAGACATCATCATGATCATCATGTTGTTGAGAAATGTTAAACATATTTAGCTCAACAGTAATATTTCCGAAAGAAAATTTTTGATGTCATTTCTACAGTTAATTAATGTGTTTGAAGTAGCTAAGAATGGCTTTTCTAAAATTACAGGATTATCTTTGGTATTGTCAACAGGTTCAGTGTCTAGGACTATAAAATCAATAGAAAAGTAAAATTTGTCTACTTGGATAAGAACATCCTCTACGATTCCTCTAGGTATTTTTACAGATCTATCAGCTAGTTGGAGTATCAAAGATGTTGATTTAAGCTCTCCTAATCCAAGTTGTGTATAAACAGAATATGGTAATAAATTCACACTGGCTCCTAAATCAAGCAAGGCTCGGTAATGATGTGATCTCCAATGACACAAGATATTATAGGACAATCAGGATCTTTATACTTAACAGGAGTTTTATTCTGGATTGAGCTAACAAGTTCAGCTAAAAATGCCTTTATTGGAACATTTGATTTTCTTTTTACAGTGCAAAGATCTTTCATGAACTTAGAATAAGCAAGCACTTGTTTAATAGCATCAAGAAATGGAACAATTATTCGAACTTGTTTAAATATTTGCAATATATCTTTGTATAGCGCATTTTTATCTTTTGGAATAAGTCTTTGAGGAAATGGAGCTTTTAGAACATGAGGTTTTTCTTTTTCCTTAGAATATTTTGATTTTGAGACTTTTGGTTCATTAGATTTTTCTTCCGGATCATAGTCAGGCTTTTGTATTATTTTTTCGCTTCTAAGGGTAATTATGGACTGAACTTCTGCGTTAGAAGAGTTTACTTCATATTGTCCTTTAGGATTAGGAATGGATTGACTCAGAAATTTTTCCTTTTCTCTTTCTGCTAAAGTGGTTGCAAGATGACCAATTTGTGTTTCAAACTTATAAATAGCCCGTGAGTCTGATTGTACAGCCTGCAGAGTTGATTGGAACATTTGTTGAGTAGATTGCATGAACTGTTGCAACGTATCTTCCAAAGATGGTTTCTTTGGCACTGTAGAAGGATACTGGTAAGTATTTAGAGGATATTGATTCGGACGGACATTTTGTTGATTTGACATGTTCATTTGATGTCCTCCTTGATTCATTGGAGGCATGTTCTGCTTCCAAAAAAAATTTGATGATTCCTCCAATTTGAATTATAAGTTGGAGCAAATGGACTATCCGAAGATTTTCCATATGAGTGTAATGCATTGACTTCATCATTAAAAGTTTCTTGATTTTGTGGACCAGAGAAACAATATTGAGATGAATGAAATGATTCACACATGAGATGCAAAATTCATTTTTTGAGTTTGACAAGGTGATAGATTGCTTCAAGACTAACGTACCCACTTTTCGTACTAAATCATCTATAGTAGATTTTATTTCAACATCTTGTCTAACCTCGTAAATTCCACCTTTTTAGGAGTCGTATTGATAACACTCATTTTTACACATATTTTTATAAGGTTTTTCCGGATTTTAAGATCCTAAAATGTGTAGAATTGTGTCGTTTGTACTCATATTGTGTTTGTTGGACTCGATCACGCTTGGGTATATTTTAATTGAATTTATAGGTGTTTTAAGGATATTATCAAGCAAGACCGAAGTCTCAATCCCCAAATACATATCAAGCAATGCAGAAACGAGAGAACGAGGCCTAAAACGATGAAGATTGAAGCACTACCTGTCGTATTTTCTAATCTCCAGATTCATTACTTCGAATAAGGATGTGTTCTATATATATATATGGATTCCTCATGAAATCAACTTCGCAACGGTATATCATACGCTAAATTCCGAGGTGTATTGAGGGAGATATGGCTTCTAGACCACGACTTCACAGTTCAAAAAGTTTTTGCATTTTCTGGGACAGTATGACACGGGCCGTGTCAAATGACACGACCGGGTCCGGCCCGTAAAGTTTTTGAATTTTCTAGGACAGTATGACACGGGCCGTGTCATTTGACACGGGCCGTGTCACTTTTCGGTGGAAAAATCACTTTTTGACATTTTTGAAGATTTGAACATGAAAAAGTGGTTTTTTAAGCTTTATAAAAAGAGGATATGGGGCAAGACTTGGAATATGCTGAAGATTGGAGAGATTGGAGAGAGAGAAACACAAGATTTGAGAGTTTTTCATCCAAAAAGAAGGAGATTTGAAGGAAATTCTTGAAGAACACTTCAACAATATTTGAAGGCTTCAACCGGGATAAATCAAGAAACCATCCGAGTTTTATCTTCTTCCTATCTTTTATTCATTTTGTTGTTTTATTTAGCATGAACATGATGAACATGATGATTATTAATCTTTCTTTCATTACCATGTCCGGCTAAACTCGTTAGATTCCGGGCATGGGAGTACGTTGATTTGCTATGGTTTTGAGGGATTGATGATTATATATATCTAGTGTGATTTCTTTATCAAATACTTGGTTTTAATTCATGTTTAGACACTTGATCAATGTTTTTATATATTTAACTTAATTGCTCATAATTCGAGAGAAGAGGGCATTAATAGGTTTCGAGTATTTGACGTAGTAAATTACGAGATTGAGAAATCGGTGATAAGCTATGATGATGTTTAAATCTTATGAACATTTTGGAGTTAGATAATTTATAGTAAACGGAGACGTTGTTATAGATTGTTTAATCTACGTTTTAATGCATCTCGAGAGGGACTTTAGAATATTATTGTGATTATCATTTTGGAAACACACTTAGAACTTTTGGAACCAATCCCGACTAAACTTAGTGATCAACTAAACCGAGCCTTGGAATCTTTCTTTATAATCTCTTGCAATTCTCCTTAATTCGGATATTTTCTTTTATTGTCTTCATTTTATTTTATTTCGTTAACCATCCATTCAACTTTCGATCGTCTAGATAAAGCTGGAATCATTATAATCTAGTACTCAACGCAATAGGAATATTTAGTCTGTGGAATACGACCTTGCTCATTGCTTTCTACATTTACTCCGTACACTTGCGGATTGTTTAAAAATATAGCGAACAAGTTTTTGGCGCTGTTGCCGGGGACTAATTTATTTTTGTTTGTATTGATATTACGATAAGTGTTTCCGGTCTTACTTTAGACATATTTTTCTGTTTTATTTTATTTTGTTACTTCCGTGTTGTTTTTGGCCGTGTTACAGGACGTACATGAACACCCGCTCCTCTCGAGAACCTTTGGAAAACTTTATTCCCGAAGTAGAGGCATTTGCTCGAAGAACAAGTGTTGCTACACGGAAATTACGAAGGGATCTATCTGACGAAATGGAAAGAGCGGGAGACGTAATTGCCGACATGGGCAATGATAATGCAATAGCCCACAATCCAAACAATGAAGGCGTACGGGCTGAGCAGCCCGCAGTCCGAATTCAATCGATTCGGGATGGATTTCGGCCGAGGCTTGACCAAAATTATGGGGGAATTTCTCATATTCCTATCAACGCCCTCAATTTTGAGTTGAAACCTTCATTAATATCGATGGTTCAACAAAATCAGTTTGGGGGATTTGCCACAGAAGATCCGCACGCCCATTTATTCCATTTTATTCAAATTTGTGATACCATTAAAATGAATGGGGTGCCAAACGATGCAATAAGATTGAAGCTATTTCCGTTTTCCTTGAGAGAAAAGGCTCGTAGTTGGCTTGGAACTCTTGCTTCGGGGAGCATAAGTACATGGGACGAGTTGGGTGAAAAGTTTCTTTTCAAATTCTTCCCGCCCAACAAGACCATGAGATTGAAAAGCGAAATAATGCAATTCCGACAAATGGATTCAGAGATGTTATATGAGGCGTGGGAACGCTTCAAGGATTTGTTAAGACGATGTCCTCGTCATGGGTTTCCTAAGACCAACAAATGTGTTTCTTTTATAATGGGTTGGCCGGAGAGACGAAAATCTTGTTGACGCTTCCGGAGGAGCTTTGCTAGCTAAAAGTGCAGAGGAAGCTTATGAATTGATCGAGGATATGGCCATGAATAGCTATCAATGGCCTACCGAGAGGAGTAATATTCGTAGAGTGGTGAAGTTTGGACTTGATCCTATAAAGGCTTTAATCGCACAAATGTCGATTTTGACCAACCATTTGAGAATTACGACGAAGAGTGCAAATGAAAAAATAAATAAAAGGAAGTGCACCACCAGGACCGTTGGAGGAAGCTCATTATATCAATAACCATAATTTCAATAACTATCGAAATAATCCTCATCCGGGGTTTTATCATCCTTCAAATAAGAATCACGAGAATCTTAGCTACGGAATTCGAGAATGTGTTACAACCACCGACGGGATTTAAAGTGTCGAATGGTGAAGTGATAGAACAGACCAAGCCAAATTATAATCTAGAGAATATTTTGGCTACTTTTATGATGGAAACAAAAAGTCGGTTTACACGAGATGAAGAAAAGCTTGATCGGATTGAAAATCATGTCACTCAATTAGCAACCACCGTTGGAGCTCAAATGAGAAACTTAGAAACGCAAATCGGTCAATTGGCTAAGATTGTGGGGAGCCAACATCAAAAGGGCCAATTTCCAAGCAACACCGAAGAAAATCCAAAAGCACAATGCAATGCTATTTTTCGTATACTGTGAATGAAGAGCTACCGAAATCGGAGAATGAAAACGAAGATGCAACCGTGTTGTCTAATAAAGTTGATTTGATAGTTTCCATGAATGAGGTGAAGGATCGGTCCGATATTGAGCATATCAAGGAGAAGAAAAATTTTGAGGTTTTCGTGCAAGACATGGCGTCAAAGAAAAAAGAATTGGAGCGCCTACCGACTAAGCTTAAGGATCCAGGGAGTTTTTCAATTCCTTGCTCTATTTTGGGTTGTTCATTAAATGATGTATTTGTTGATCATGGTTCAAGTGTCAATATATTGCCTTTGTCTATTTGCAGGACACTTGGATTAGGATAGTTGAGACCATCTCCAGCGAGCTTACAATTCATAGATCGATCTTTAGCTTACCCAAAGGGAATTGTGGAGGATGTAATTTTAAAAATTGATAAGTTCGCCTTCCCCGTTGATTTTATAGTGCTTGATGATGATGGGAAGCAAAATGGTCTAGTAATACTTGGACGTCCGTTCTTAGCCACTACACGAGCATTAATTGATGTGGATCGAGGAGAATTAACGATTAGGACGCATAGTCAAAATGTTGTATTTTTGATGACTCCTCCCGATAAAATTGCACGTAAACCGGATTATAAGAGCTTGTTAAATGATCCGGGATGAACGAAACATGCGTCTGGCTGAAGACGTTAAATTTAGCGCTGGTTGGGAGGCAACCCAACACTTGCGTCCGGCTGAAGACGTTAAACTTAGCGCTAATTGGGAGGCAACCCAATGGTTCTTGTTAGTTTATTTTATTCTTATTCGCATTTTATTTCTATTTTTACTTGATGAGGAACTGACCGGTTCAACTGTAGTTGTCCAATTCGCAGGAAAAAGATCCGGAGACCAGAAGCGCACTATCCAGGCTAGTACGACACGGGCCGTGTCATTCGACACGGTCGGGTTGGCCATCCAGACGTTTTTTGAGTTTCTGGGCAAGTATGACATGGGCCGTGTCATTTGACACGGTCGGGTCAGGTGGGCAGACGATTTTTGGCAAATCTGAGCAGGTGTGACACGTGGCATGTCCAACAAGGCCACTTCCCTCCGCCCAATCAATATGACCGGTTGTAAGTATTTCTTGACCCAAAGTTTTTATTGCTTAAATAGTATACCCCCTTCGTGTGTACATTCTTTAATTCAAGTTTGGGGAGAGATATTGGGTCAAGATATACTTATATTGTTCATTTATTTTTTTTTAACACCTTGTTTTGTTTGTTTATTTTATTATTTGTTTGTTTCTATTTTTTTCGAATTTTAGTGTGAAGATTTGCTTGGATTTTGGTGTGGATTGTTGTTTTTGAACTTGGTGTGTTTTGAGTATCATGTACTTGGATGAAACTCGAAAGAATGAACTCTTGTCTTGGATACCTCGGGATTTATTTTGTTATTTTGATATGCAAATCGAGGATAATTTGAAGAGGAAAAAATTGTAGAATAATCAAAAGGGTGTGAAATTGAATAAATAGTTTAATCTCTTCGAAATATGAACAAATCTAGCTTGTGAGCTTTTGAGCCTTCATGCATCGTTAAATATGCAAGTTTCATTGTCGAGTGTACCATTCATGTTTTAAGACTCTAGAACTTGCCCTGGTATCTTATTCGAAACTACAAGTGTGTGCGCAAATTAGTGAAAGTGATTTTAGGCGATTTTTATTGACAACCCTTCAAACCTTTTGGCCAACCCGAAAAATTTATTTCCCTAGTTAGCCCATTTGAGCTTAAAGCATATTTCTTGTTAGCCACATTATGAGCTTTCCGTTACATCATAAACTTTTGTCCCTATACTTGAGCTACTTAGAACAAATTGGCAAAAGAATGAAAAGATATGTGGAGGCGATGGGGAAGATTGTTGGTTCAAAATGCAATGATTTATCAAAATAAATTTGAAGGAAGATTGGTGTGATTTAATGATGATGTTGTCCACCACATGAAAACATAAAAAAAAAAATCGTAGACACAAAAGAAACGAGATGTATGGAGCAATAAGGAGGAATAAGGTTGTGATTCTCACTTTCAAAAGTGCTTAGTGCGATGATATTAAAATCAAGGGGTTGAAGGAAACAAATTCTAAGGGATTATTGAGCTTCTAATTGAGCGAAGTGATTATTGAGATAATGTTCTAATTTGCTCAAGTCAAGTCACTTTAAGCCATACTTATCCTACCCCGACCAAAAAGCCTACATTACAACCGATAAAGTCCTTTTTGATTCACCAAATTTGCATGCACAACTAGTGGTAGAGATGTAGACGATTGGCAAGCCTATGGGGATTCTTATTTCATTGAATGAGTTTTGAGCGTCACTTATCCCATTATACACTTTGAGAGTGAGGGAATACACTTGACCGGCGAGGTTCGTATTATTCAAGTATTAGCTATGATGTTAAGGAAGCACCCCCGAGATTTGAATACTTTATAGAACTCGACTTATTTATTTCTTGAGGCGTATTGATGAATTTTCAAAATGATTCTTTGAGGTATGTTGAGGGACGAGTTCCCTTAAGAGTGGTTATTTTAAAGTGCATTGCTCGGGACGATCAACGTTCAAGTTTGGGGGATTTTGATAACACTCATTTTTACACATATTTTTATAAGGTTTTTCCGGATTTTAAGATCCTAAAATGTGTAGAATTGTGTCGTTTGTACTCATATTGTGTTTGTTGGACTCGATCACGCTTGGGTATATTTTAATTGAATTTATAGGTGTTTTAAGAACATTATCAAGCAAGACCGAAGTCTCAATCCCCAAATACATATCAAGCAATGCAGAAACGAGAGAACGAGGCCTAAAACGATGAAGATTGAAGTACTACCTGTCGTATTTTCTAATATCCAGATTCATTACTTCGAATAAGGATGTGTTCTATATATATATGGATTACTCATGAAATCAGCTTCGCAACGGTATATCATACGCTAAATTCCGAGGTGTATTGAGGGAGATATGGCTTCTAGACCACGACTTCACAGTTCAGAAAGTTTTTGCATTTTCTGGGACAGTATGACACGGGCCGTGTCAAATGACACGACAGTCTTTGTCCGAAAGTTTTGCATTTTCTAGGACAAGATGACACGGCCGCGTGTCATTTGACACGGCCGTGTCACTTTTCGATGGAAAAATCACTTTTGACATTTTTGAAGATTTGAACATGAAAAATGGTTTTTAAGCTTTATAAAAAGAGGATATGGGGCAAGACTTGGAATATCTTTGAAGATTGGAGAGATTGGAGAGAGAGAAACACAAGATTTGATAGTTTTACATCCAAAAAGAAGGAGATTTGAAGGAAATTCTTGAAGAACACTTCAAGAACATTTGAAGGCTTCAACCGGGATAAATCAAGAAACCATCCGAGTTTTATCTTCTTCCTATCTTTTATTCATTTTTTTGTTTTATTTAGCATGAACATGATGAACATGATGATTATTAATCTTTCTTTCATTACCATGTCCGGCTAAACTCGTTAGATTCCGGGCATGGGAGTACGTTGATTTGCTATGGTTTTGAGGGATTGATGATTATATATATCTAGTGTGATTTCTTTATCAAATACTTGGTTTTAATTCATGTTTAGACACTTGATCAATGTTTTTATATGTTTAACTTAATTGCTCGTAATTCGAGAGAAGAGAGCATTAATAGGTTTCGAGTATTTGACGTAGTAAATTACGAGATTGAGAAATCGGTGATAAGCTATGATGATGTTTAAATCTTATGAACATTTTGGAGTTAGATAATTTATAGTAAACGGAGACGTTGTTATAGATTGTTTAATCTACGTTTTAATGCATCTCGAGAGGGACTTTAGAATATTATTGTGATTATCATTTTGGAAACACACTTAGAACTTTTGAAACCAATACCGACTAAACTTAGTGATCAACGGAAACCGAGCCTTGGAATCTTTCTTTCTAAACTCTTGCAATTCTCCTTAATTCGGATATTTTCTTTTATTGTCATCATTTTATTTTATTTCGTTAACCATCCATTCAACTTTCGATCGTCTAGATAAAACCGGAATCATTATAATCTAGTACTCAACGCAATAGAAATATTTAGTCTCTGTGGAATACGACCTTGCTCGCTGCTTTCTACATTTACTCCATACACTTGCGGATTGTTTAAAAATATAGCGAACACGTATGCATCGATTTGGCTCTATAGTCGAGTGAATTAAATTGTTGTTAATTAATTGACAAATTTTCAAGTGCATTCAAAGCTTCATCTCGAATAATGTGAAGAAATTTTCTATCATTCATTGATTGGATTAATTGACGATTGTTTGGAGCTAAACGACCATAAAATATTTTACAGGACGCCATATTTCAAAATCATGATGGGGACACCTAAGGATTAAATCATTAAATCTTTCCCAACACTCATAAAATGCTTCATTTTCTTTTACGGAAAATTATGATATTTCTCTTCTAAGACTGTCGGTTTTGGATATTGAAAAAAAATTTGCGAGAAATATTTTCACTAGTTGGTCCCAACTAGTAATTGTTCTTGCTTGAAGAGGATTTAGCTAGAATTTTGCTTTATATTTGAGAGAAAATGGAAATAGTATAAGTTTGACAGATTCATCAGGAAAATTTTGGAATCGGAAAGTAGAACAAATGTCAGGAAATTTCTTGACATGCATATACGGATCTTCTCTTTCGAAACCGTGAAAAGATGGAAGAAATTGAATTATTGATGGCTTAAATTCGATGCAAGAAGGAGAATTAGCAGTTACTGGAGAAAAATATTCTATTAAAGTTTTCTCTTTTGCAACTTGATTATTCGGATTTTCGATTTCGTCCATCTTTTATATCAGTTTTGTTTGTTGAACTTTAATTTTAGTTGAGGACAATCTTCTTCTCGATAATCGACCTTTATTATTTCGTTGTCAAACTTGCATTCATCAATATTTCAAATTTTTTTAGCTTTCCATACAAACCAAATCATGATAGTCGATCGAACTTCCAGATCGTTGGAGGCGTCACAACGATAGCACTTAAAATCCAATTTTCTTCGGGATGTACAACAGACGCCTTTTTGCCAAAATTCAATCGGTTCTCAAAATCAGTTTATACAAGATTGATATTTTTTATCTCTTCTCTATTCAAATCGAACAAAGTAGTGAGTGAAGAATATCAATCCCTTGTTGAATCATTTAAAGGATTTTATTGTTATCATTATTTTTTGAGTTATTATTATTATATGATAATTTTTATAATTATTACCAATTTTGTAGGATGTAACCGAGTGCAAAAGAATAAACCTACTCATTGTTCTATGAAAATAGTATCTATAGATAAATTAAATTGTACGACGAGAAATATTACAATTAAACTAAATGTCTAAAAATAATGTAAATAGAAAATAACAACTAAAAACACAATCTAAATTTACCACCACAAGATCTAGTTTAACTAAAGACAAGATATAAATTATTTTAAAATTTAAGAATTTTTTTTTTTTTTTTAAGTTTTTTTCATTATTTTTAGTTTATATATATATATATATAGGGGCTTTATTTTCAGAACTCTCTTAAGTGCGAGAACTGCGAGAACTCCTCTAAACCAATGAGATTTTTTTAAATATTAAAAAATATTTTTAATTCAAAGGTTATTATAGTAAAATATACTTTTTATATTATTTTTGAATTTTTTTATTAAAATAATAGTCCCTACTGATGATAACTCTTAGTATATCTGTAACCCCTACTATATAGTAGGGGTTATGATCAGTAGGGGTTATATGCATTGACATGATGTACATTGTGTATTAGGGAGAAAACTTGTTTTGCCCTTTTGTATATAGGAATATTCTTTTTTGTCCCAAGTTTAGTAACAACTCTTTTGATACCCAAATTGTCGAAATTGACCTTTACTCGAATAAAATTCGAGTCATATATTGTAATTTCGAGTAACATAATTTCGAGCCAACTTAAAAAAAAAACAATATCGAGGAAGGTTAAAAATATGGGTTACCGGAGTCCGAAATTTCGGGTTACACGAGTCCAATTCGTGTCACCCGAATATAATTCGGGACATATAAATAAAAAAAAGTCTCCCGAATTCATTTGGGAGATGTAAAAAAAAAAATTGGGTTACACGAGTCCAATTCGTGTCACCCGAATTAAAAAAAAAAAGGAGGGTCTCCCGAATGAATTCGGGAGATGAAAAAAAAAAAAAAGGAGGTCTCCCGAATTCATTCGGGAGATGTATAGAAAATTAAAAAAAAAAAAAAAAAAAAAAAAGAAAGAGGGTCTCCCGAATCGGGAGATGTAAATAAAAAAAAGAAAAAAAAAGAGGTCTCCCGAATTTATTCGGGAGATGTATAGAAAATTAGAAAAAAAAAAGAGAGAGAAAGAGGGTCTCCCGAATCGGGAGATGTAAAAAAAAAAAAAAGAAAAAAAAAAAGAGGTCTCCCGAATGAATTCGTGTAACCCGATTTTTTTTTTTACATCTCCCGAATGAATTCGGGAGACTTTTTTTTATTTATTTACATGTCCCGAATTGTATTCAGGTGACACGAATTGGACTCGTGTAACCCGAATTTTCGGACTCCGGTAACCCATAGTTTCAACCTTTCTCGATATTGTTTTTTTTGAAGTTGACTCGAAATTATATTACTCGAAATTATAATATATGACTCGAATTTTATTCGAGTAAAGGTCAATTTCGACAATTTGGGTATCAAAAGAGTTGTTACTAAACTTGGGACAGGAAAGAATATTATTATATGCCAAAGGGCAAAACAAGCTATTTCTACTATGTATTATTAGGAGTACAAAAGTCGGTTCTCGCAGTTCTCGCACTTAACAGAGTTATGAAAATAAATTTATATATATATATATATATATATTCAAATATTTTTTTTCGGAAACAGATTTTTTTAGGAAAAATAAAAATTACAAACTTTTTATTTAATTTATGCAAGCAATAAGACAAAAAATAGTTTTTTATTACCAATTTCCTTTTCTATTTTTTTTAATTTTTTATAAATTTTCAGGTTTTTAAATATTTTTCTTTATTACTAGTATTTGCCCTTTATATTAAATTTTGCAAATTTATTTAAAAAAAATAAGTTTCTGTTTTCATTAAAAAAAATTCAAAGTTCAAAAATAGAGTTAACAATTTTTTATTATATAGATTCCAATTATTTAAATAATTAATTTTTAATCTATTTTTTAGAGTTTTGTACAAAATAATAATTCTTTTTTTATTTATTTATGGAAAATAATATTCCAATTTTATTTTTTAATAAAAAAAGTTTATAACTATATTCCAGATTTTTTTACTTTTTCTAATTTTCGAATTTAAAATAATTTTTTTTTAATATTAATATTCCATAATTAAAAATAAAATTACCTAAAGTTCAGATTTTTTTTAATGTTCCAGATTTTTTAAATAAAAATAAATAAGTTCCGATTTTATTTTGAACTTTTTTAGATTTTTTATATTTTTCTTGACTTTTATATTTTTTTATTTTTTTTACGAAATGAACAGTAGTGTTTTATTATTATTAATTATATTATTATTTTTATTATTATTATAAGTTTTTATTATTTTTCAGATTTTTATGAACATAAAAATAAAATAAATTCTACTACTCACTATTATTTAAACTAACACAATCTAATTAAAATGAATATTAAAAAGGCAAATAATAATAAAAAAAATAGTAAAATAAATAACTATTAGAAGAATTTAAATAACTTGGTGACGACAGTCTTCATATACTTGTTTGCACCTCCCTGGAAATGGGGCCAAAAACTTGTTATTGTCTCTAAAGTCTAATACTCGCAAGCGCACGATTCGTTCGATGTAGATATGCGGTGCACGATCGATTCCACAGGGAGGAGTATGATAGCGAAGTAAAAATATTTCTATTATTTAGAACCAAATTATATTCAATTCTAGTCCCAATAATTTAATGTTTGAATGCTTATAATAATTACATTAAATAACAATAATTTTTTATTAAATTTTAGATAAATTAATTTTAAAATAATTTACTAGGGTTTAGAATCCACCAGTGTCTATTTATTATTTATTTTATATTTTAACTCTAAAAAATTCGGGGAATATATTTTGAAATCAATCTCACTATTTCCCTTTAGATTTAACAATAAGTATAAATTATAACTCAAAAATAGATTTTCTTTCGCTTGAAAAGTGTAATATCTAAGCATTATATGTATCCACGTTAATAAAAAATAAATAATCAAAAAAATTAATTAATATCAATAATCACAAAGCAATGAGGAATTTATATCTATTAAAATATGTGATCTAATTGATGAAATAATATTCCCCTATTGAAGCAAAAATCACAATCGTTAAAAATATTTAGTTGGTATTATATAAATATTGATAATAATATAGACATGGTTTCATCATAACCCTAGTAAAATAAAATTACTCACTCATAATAATAACATAAATAAATAAATATTTCATAATATTATTTCTCAAATATAATTTTATTACACAATATTTTTTCTCTCTCTTCTTTTTTCTCTCCTCCCTCTCCCTACACCTTCCTCCCCTATTTATAATACTCCAAAATTAATAAAATAACTATTTTTAAAATATTTAATTTCCACAAACAATCGTACACGGCTGGCGAGGAGGTGGTGAAGTCGTGAATGACGTCAGCTTATATTTGACTTGACTGTCCAATCCAGTGTTGACACATGGCACATTATGATCCGTCTATTTAATTGTCCTTCGAATGACCATAATCTTCATACGAAATCGGGTTCGGATGAATTTTTTATTAAAACGATTGTCTCAACGAGACAAATAAAATGAGACCACTGTTAGAGATACTGCAAAGCATACTTTATGCTTGTATTACCTTATTTTCCTATAACTATCTATGAGAATATTAATTACATTTAATCACATGTTTGCATATTTATTCACGTTATGGTTATGCAAATGAAATATCTAATTATTTTATATTGTAGATAATGTGGTGTGTTGGTGTCACACGGAAGATCACATTATCAGTGCCTTATAAAATAATATTAATAGTTCACAACCTATATAATTATTAGACAAATTATATGAAAGGTTGTAGTGTATGCTTGATATTAGTTGGTCTTGACTATTAGCATACATTAGCGTATTTGCATACGTTGAACTGGATCGAGGTAAGATAGTGTCTTTTGTACTGAATGTAAGAAGAGCGTAAATCTCGGATAATTATTATTCCTTAATTTTAAGTATATAATATTTAATTGTGTATTTATAATACTTATTGTTTTGATTTACCATGGATGAGAGTCAGAATGATCGACTCAATAAGCCTCGTATCTTGGACAATAATATTATTTATATGACAGTTATTATTGTTACTAGAAATCGTGTCCCGGCTCGTGCGAGTTGATGATGTCCCCTTGAGGAGCCCGATAATGATTATTATATTAAACCCTGCTGGTGGATTTAATTTCGATATAATAATAAGGTTCGAGTGGTACTACTCTTGGATAGGATATTAATTAATTAAAGCTGTCAGTAGCTTATAATTAATTAATGGACATTCGATATCTTAAACACGGGAAATAATATATTTAATAAGGAGCCCAATTTCGTAATTTGGTATTTTGGTAGGAAGTGCAATATCAACTTTTTAGTGGACTAAGTTGATATTAATAGATTCATTAAATTAGGAATAGTCCTAATATGGTAAGATGAAATCTACTGAGAGTCCTTCCATAATCCTCCTTAAGATCCCTAGTAGTAATCCAAAAGCTTATATATAGGACACTTGGGGTTGGCCGATTTTCATCTATTCCAAGGGCTTGTAAGGTCGATTTTGTCTTGTGTTTAATTGTGGATCTTGACATGTGTCTTTGATTCCACAATTTAGATAACACATTAATTTTCTAAGAGTGAATTCACAATAGTAGAAAAGAAGAATAAAATCGAGTGACTCTGAAGAAGGAATTTAGGCCGATCACAAAGTTGTCCAAGAAATATCCGGTAGCTCGTTGCCCACACAACGTTCGGGTTAAGGCGGATCATACTCTAGAAGGTCTAAAGGTAGAAATACAAGGTGATCAAGACGAAAGCAACCACTTCGTTTCAAAGGTAATCCTATGATCTTTTAGATCTAGATTAGGATATTTCAATTATCAACATATTTATTTAATAAATAATAAATAATATTTAAATTACTTATTAGTCTTAGTAATTAATTAACTAGCATGCCTAAATAGATCTTATGCTCGTGGATGCGTAAAACGCGTTTATCATACTTTCTCAAACTTCGCTTCTGCTGCGTTTTACTTCCAACAACCAGTCGTGACTATATTTGAATTTTGAAACCTTGAACCAATTGATCTGTCTTGTACCTAGAGATGTTAAACGGGCTAGCCCTAGCGCTTCCGGGCTAGCCCTAGCGGGCTTCGGGCTAAACGGTCCGGGCCAAAAAAACCCGGATTTAAACGGGCTACGAAATATCGGCCCTAACCCTAACCCTAACGGGCTTCGGGCTAAACGGGCTAAACGGGCTAAATATTTAAAAACCTATTTTTTAGTTTTTTATAAGTCGCAAACAAAAAAAAAACAGTAATAATATATTTTATATATATAGTAACGAATATACTATAATAAATATAACAAAAAATACACTTATATATATATATACACTATATTAACAAATATAGTAATAATATATATTATATATAATATTAATATATATTAAATACATATATTAATATATATTATATATATAATATTAATATATGTTATATAAATATAGTATTACTGTAACTTGAAATTAACAATATATATATATCGGGCTTTGGGCTAGCCCTAACGGGCTTCGGGCTAAACGGTCCGGGCCAAAAAAGCCCGGATTTAAACGGGCTAGGAAATATCGGTCATAACTCGGTTTTTTGGCGGGTTAAACGGGCCAGCCCGCCGGGCCCGAGCCCGTTTAAGATCTCTACTTGTACCGGTTGGTTAACCTGCAGATATAATATAATTCTAATTGATTATTCAAAAATAACACAAAATTATACAGAATTCTAACAAAATGAAATAATATAAATATATGCTAAAAATTATAAAGTATCACACAAAATACACACACACACACACACACATATATATATATATATATATATATATATATATATACTAATAAAGATATTACTGAAAATATACCAAATACCTAGCGCCTAGCGTTTTTATAACCATGGTTCGAACTGAGTTATTCTCATCTGGTGATGAGTTTGAGCGATTCCGATCTGCCACTTCCGGAGGAAGGCGACAGGTCCGGAATATGAGGGGGCGCGGTGATCGGCCCGTTTAGATGAATGAGGGGACTGTTGGGTCACAGGTCGGATCCAAACGTGACTGGCGAGGGCGAGGAGGGGGCTAGAGTTTCACTACAAATATGATTTTTCCCTTCTTTATTTGGACGATTGGGAAGAAAAAAATTCTTGTCTAGGGCGCCCTACGTGCCGATAACATGTTGAAGTAATGATGTCACTGTGATCCAATTCAATGTATAGAAAATATGCTAGTGTAAGTCAATTGTCAAGACCAACTAATATTAAGCATACACTACAAACTCACATAATTTATCTAAGATTATATAGGTTGTGAATTATATATTTTATCACACACTGATAATATGATCTTTGTGTGACACTAACACTCACAATACGTACAATAAAAAAAGTACTAGCATGTTATTATAACTATAATGTGAATAGAATATACAAAATATGTGATGAAAATGTATTCATTATTCTCATAGATAAAACATGAAGATAAGGTAATACACGTATATTTTGCAGTATACAACTCTATACTGAAAGCATGTTTTTAATTATATTAATCTACACTATTTAACATGTCTCTCACTTATATTCAGAGCAATAATGTCATATATCTTAACTATGTACCCTCCAAGTGTCCTTCAAATAATTTATGGGCAAGCCTTTTTAGATTGACAAGGTTATGTTTGTGGCTGCCTTTATAGTCACCACGTACGGGAGGTAGGCGATGTCATGTACTCCTGCTTGACACTCATCCAACTAATAGCTTCAGCTCCCATGGTAAAAATATATCACAATATTAACTTGAATTCATCTTTTATCTCATTGCAAGTATAAATCTATGTAGCCCAAGCGACGTATATCAACTTAAGGATAAAATAGCATATGCTCCGTAGGCCTCTTCTCAATCCTTGAGTATTCAAGATAAGTGCTGATATTGATTGAACAACAATAATTAATGGCGGAGTACAGTTTAATTTCCCCCACAACCACACACAACTGACCTGACATACAACTGAAAACCCAAAAAAAAAAAAAAAAAAATCAGCAAAAGCAAAAATTAAATTGAAAACTCCTCAGCCAGTGTAGATGTGGACACCAATTGCAATAAGGAAAATAGTGATGAGCCCGAAATAAATAATAGTGTGGACTAGAATGGACAGCCCGCTCGTCTGCATATTCCCGAACTCCACGACCCTGCCGCGGCCCGGTAGCTGAAAAAGTAATCCCGGGCTCAGCAACACGAACAGCACCACCGCTATAATCACCGGTCCCCAATCAGCCATCCTGATTTCTTACTTTTTTTATTAGCTCTCTCGATCTCGATCTCGATAGAATAGGGGTACTTATTGTGTGTGTGTGTGTATATATATGTTACCTAAAAGGTCTGGTGGAGTGTTAATTAGGTGAGTCGGTTCTGTAATTATCCCCAAAGTTCGAGATGAGAGGGTGAAGCAAGGAATAAAATAAGCTGTAATACAGCTGGATGAGGGGACTATCCAAATTCCATCTCTACTTCATCTCTAGATCTACATTAAAATCTCGATAAATGAATATGATCGGCATCGAAAAAAATATATTCATTTAGCGTATTATTCATTTATCGAAAAAAAAATTGAACATGTTATAAAAAGTTGGAACCGGGGAAAATTATTCATTCAGCGAGGTTATTCGTTTATCGAACATTCATTTATCGAGGTTTAACTGTATACGACCGTGAATATATTTTATAATTATATTTATTTTAATATATTAAATTTTATATTATTTTTATTAAATTTTTAATAAAATGACACATTAAATGGTTAAGTGCCGAGAACCTAATCACATTAAACTTCGATAAATGAATATTCGATAAACGAATAACTTTGCCAAATGAATAATTTTCTCTGGTCCCAACTCTTTATAACATGTTCAAATTTTCTTTCGATAAATGAATAATTTCGCTAAATAAATATTTTCTCCGTCCCGACCATATTTATTTATCAAGGTTTTACTGTAATATGGTGTTAAAATTTATATCAAATTTTGTGGTCATTCTTCCCACAAAACAAATCTAATGCATTGACATTATTTATTTGAATTTATTAAATAAATTATGTACAATTCATGTGGACAACACCAAGCTTAGGACTGACGAATTGTAAGGATCATCCATTCCATACCACCTGATCTACACCA
The DNA here is from genome assembly GCA_033398695.1 of Orobanche coerulescens. Lineage (NCBI taxonomy): Eukaryota > Viridiplantae > Streptophyta > Magnoliopsida > Lamiales > Orobanchaceae > Orobanche > Orobanche coerulescens. The sequence goes on along the minus strand of CM065805.1, from coordinate 209,740,817 downwards.
ATCTATATTAACTCGCCTCTATGGTCTAATCCATTCAAACTAAAACTCTTGGTTTTAGGATCCATATCCTGGAAGAAGCCCCTGCGTCTGTCGGAATCCGGTCCAATGGGGCAGCACACCTCAGAAGAAGATGATGATTCGGACATGGTGCACAAGTCAAAACAATTTTTGATACAAATGATCGAAGATTGTACAATTAGAAATTGTGATATTTAATGGAAAGTCAAGACTAACTATCAATGACATAAAACCATTAGAATAATTAATCTCGATCGAGGTTGTCTCGGTTGACTATGTGAAGTTAAAGAAAAACATAGTGGACTCACTGATGAAAGGTACGAATTGAAGTAATTGTATAAATTGGTTAGAAGAACGAGCTTAAAGTCCACAACAAAAGAACATTCATAGCGAGGATCTCAAAACCTTGATTCAATGGGACAATTAAGTTATGACAGTTCAGTTGAACACTTGAAAACCTACCAGCTCATTCCTAGAACCATCAAAGTGAAAATATGTCTAAATGGTGAGGTTAAGTTTACAAATTTTAACAATTCATGTACCTATAAGGTGGAGTATAACAGGATACTCTTTATAGGAGATTACCTATTTAAATGAGATCTACTGGTCGCTTCAAAGTAACACCTGTGGATCTAAGATATGGTACATAGATGAAATAGACACAACGTGAGAACAAGAACGTGTTAGAACTGTTATTGTGTAAGTACTGTTGTCTTGGTTTACACAAACTAATGAGTATTTCAAAAGTTCGCGATACTTAACAGCCAGTAAATTCGATAGTATTTTATTAAGAAATATTCAAAGCTATCAGCTACTTATCCTGATATAATAATAGTTCATCACAACTTTCAAGGAATATGCATACATGTATGCATAATATTCATTTATGTGGGAGATTGTTGAAAATTTTTATTAGAATTAATAAATTGCTTCCGTGCGAATGAAAGTATTGGACAAAAGTTGTGACTACTCGTTCAGACCTACTCGAAAGAAGGATTTTGTACAAATAGTTGTGTTGTTTTAGTCTAAATTCAATCGATGTGTCTGTTTTTCAAAACATCTGGATAAAAAGGTTTATCCGAACAGTCATGTTGTATCAGTTAAAACCTTTTGCTTTTTATATATTAGATACCCCTTGTTGAATAAAAAATACATAGAAATATATATCGAAATACAGAGACATATACGAATAGACAATTTGCATTAATTCACATGCATATTGTTGCAGTTGTCTTATTTCTTCCTTCTATAGTGAAAGTTCCGGATAGAATAATTCGCTGAAGTTTTATTTCTTGCAAGTGCTGCAACAGACGAATCGAAAGTCATTATATCTTAGGAACGATTATCGAAGAATGTTAGCATTTTGTATACATGGCAATTCATCTTACATAAAGTGTGTTCAATACGAGCTTCAACCTTAATTAACTCTATGTCCCGTTAATTTGCCAGATTCTAAGAAAACCATGATAAAAATTTTCCAACATAGATAGAATACGTCCAGCCTCACATGTTCCTAAAACATGACATACACCCCTACTTTATTTATTCTTATTTTTTCTGCCAAACTTTTTACATTATTTATTGATCTTATCGTTATAAAATTTCCACAAATACAAGTAATTGTTAGTGCAATGGTGATTCAAAATTAAAAAGAAATCAATTATAATATATACTAATACAAGGTTGAGATGATTAATTTAAAATAAAGCTGTTTGATACACTCAATTTGAATCAATATATTTTGTATATTTAATATACTAAATATGGAACAAGTATTAGATATATTAATTTATGGTAAAGTAAATACAGCGTGTATGCGCCTACGAGTATTGGGTTTCTCATTAGTATAGAAATTGGCGCATTAGAATATTCCAGAACATGTAATCTCTCCCTATTTAAAGGGACCCTATCAATGAGAATAGATACATCTTCTGGCCTAATTCTTTTCTTGTATGCTTTTACTACAACACGTTATCAGCACGTACTCTACCAATAGAGCAAGAAAAATCGAAAAAAATCTGAATAATCCGAAAAAAAAAAATCAAATTTTTTTCTCTGCAAACCCTAGCCGTCGCCGTCTGCCACTCAGTCGGCCGCCGCCAAAACACGTCTCCACATTCCAACGCTGTCGGACCTCTTCTTCCCCGATTCAGTTCGTCCCAGATTCTGCAACACATCAACCGGTCCTCGTCGTCCTTTGCAAATCGGAACCGTCATCCCCCGGACCTGATCTCTCGACGCCGACTTCATAGTCATCATCGCATCCCTTCTCTGGGCCCTCATTTGTGCCTTCGGACTCGCCGTCAGCGCTCGGTGCACCTGGATCCGTCGCTTTACAGGAAGAAACTTCGGTAGTCGGCCCGTGGCGCTCCACCAATCTCGACCTCATTGCGACCTGACCCGTCTGTCATCCGTGACCTTTCCACGCTTTGAACCAAACGCACGGCTCGAAGTTCGCCGTGACTCCCGACCCGACTGCTGTAAACCTAACGACATGCGACCCGAGTTAAGATCCTAACCCGGCAGCCCAGTTTCGACCCACCCCTAACCCGCAAACGAATTTATCTAACGCTACTGCAGTCCAAAAAGTCTAGCCCGGTCAAACCCGATCCAGCCCGCTGTTTTTTGGCCGACTAAATAGCTGATTCGGTTGCTGTCCAGTCCGACGCGGCATATTTCAATCAAATTATTTTTTTATCCCAATCGCAAAGCAAGAAATCAAGGATTTTTACTGGCGATCCAAACGAAGATTGGAATGAGGAATACAGTATCATTCAAGAAAAATTGACGGTATACCCTAGGAAAGAATTGTCTTTCCTGCAAGGTAATCCGTATAACCCTACTATCTGCTAAGGGTGCTACTTTACATACTTTAATTAGTTTAATTATACATATTATGATTTATAATTATTTAAACAGTGCTTAAATTAAATCTAATGAATTACTTAAATAATTGAGTTAAAAGTAATTCATGTGAACTAATTATAATTGCGCCATAAGACTTAGATTTCATGTCTATGACTTATTTGATTGCACGATGTGTATATAGATATATAATAGGATTATGTGTCTATATTTATAAATATACATATATTTTGCACGCATCTATAGATATGACATGCAATTAGGCTACATTCCTAATATAGTTTAGATGACTGTATTTCTACTACCAATAATACCATGATAACGAAACTTCATGTGTATCGCATCGAAATCATGACTATATCTTGGTTCTAAACAAAATAATCTCATTATTGAATAATTTATCATGGGCGAACTCATGATTATGTGAAACGTATTCGCTTCCTTCTCTTATTTGCGAATATGGCTAATCCAACTCGTTCGAAATTCAACATCTTGGACTCGAAAGGATTTGAGTGCCATAGATAAGATTCTGATTTTAAGATGTTAGCGCCACACTTGTTCATACAAACGACGAACCGTTTTAAAAGGTGAAAGAAATCGCGCTGATGTTCTTAGGTGAAATATCGACCCTAACTTATGGTAGGAATATCTTTAATTGAAATCCCCAACGAACTGTGAGATGCCCTTAAGGGCCATTTCGAGAAAATTATTTCTCGAGTTCATCGTACAGTGGGACGAAATCCACTTGCTTTACTATAACGAGTCAACAACTTCAATAAAGATATGCTCCACCTTAAGATGCGTCTTATTTTTTTTTTTGTGAAATAAACTCACAAAAGACGACATGATCCAGAAATTTTTTCCAATTTCCCTACTTAAGCACTTATATTGACGAATCAGTATATGCTAGAGTACGATAATGCTAGGCCTGCCAAGAAAGCAAATTCTCAAGGCTAGTAATGGCAAAGTGAAATGTGGAAAGAACCCCGATGAATAGGGGACTGGATGTGCCAATCTCAAACCACATATAATGAATTCGCATGGTGGAAAGGGATGTGGCAGTCGTAGACGTGGTTGTGGTCATGGAGGCTCTTCCAATCTTCCAAAGTAGAGAGAAGATACGACGCTCCTGGCTCCCCAGAAACGAGTTGATTCCTAATGTGAGATTGCTGCCATTGGTATACGAACTGCCATGCAAGCAAATATTTCACAGCCAGCTAAAAGAGATATTGAGATTCCGACGAATAGGAAACTCACTATATAGAGGAAGGCGATCATGACATGACCCCCAATGTCACTTTCACATTTACCGATGGCAGTATCGCACCATACGTGCCAAAGTCATTGGACGCCCCCCTCTATGACTAATTTTATTGGTAGACGTTATAATATTTTTCAATAATAGTCTGATGTATTTTGGTTTCGAACAAGATATTATTTTTGCTTACGTATACAAGTGAGTTGACTTTATTCGAAGTACCGAATATTGTTCCTACGCTTATGGTTCAGAGTTTTTATTACTCGTGTTCTCGTTTGACAAATGAATCGAGGAACACTCGAGCGATAGGCTGATGGTAATAGCCTATAACATATTAGTGATTAGGATTATTGGATCATCCCACTTCATCCAAGGACGCGGCACCCCCGGTTCTTGGTGCCTATGACATAGTTTTGATCCTGGCACTCTATATGCATTGAGAGTGACTAACTCGAACCTTACAAAGCTTCAAGGATATACGTATCAATAACCTTCATGTTGGAGCCCATTGTGAGAGTGGAATAGAGTATCTCTATATTACCTCTAGTGAATGGGGTCGATAGCGCATCTTAGAGAAACTTACGAGTCAATCATGTGCACTGTACGTCACTATGATTAGGGTTGTCGAATCCTATGCGAGTACCGATAACGGACTTTGGGACGATGACTCGTACAGGCTTTGGCATGACTGATTGGGCATCCAGGTCATGACATGATGATCTGCACGGACATCTTTCGCGTATAAAGTAGAAGCGGACAACGAACCCACATAACGAACTTTGTTGGTGTTCCTCAAGCTTGTCATCCAAAGCACCGGAGACATCCACCCGTTCTACACGTTTGACATTGTCGAATGCACATCATCTCTTCTGCAAAGCCTGTGCTTTAGCCAACATAGGAGCGAGACCGTCCTATGCTAAAGATGTGAAAATTCCATTCTTACATAGGATTCAAATAGATATTTGTGGACCGATTCAATCAGAGTGCAGACCATTTAGATGTTTTATGGTTCTGGTTGACGTTTCGACATCCTGGTCACATGTCGCCCTCTTGTCCACTAAAAATGCTGTTTTTGCAAAGCTTCTAGCACAAATTATCTGTCTAAGGGCTCACCACCCTGACCACCATGTTCGGTCTATAAGACTTTATAATGCTGGAGAGTTCACATCTAAAGTACTTGATGAATACTGCATGTCGATCGGGAGCGACGAAAAACATCTCATCCCCCACGAGCATACGCAAAATGGTCTCGCGAAGGCAACCATCGAACGAATCAGATGGTAGCCCGGGTATTGGTTATGCACACCGATTTGCCTATTTCTGTCTGGGGTTATGTAGTCTTGCATGCAGCTTTGCTTATTTGCTCATTTTAGACCCTCTGCTAACCAAACGATTTATGCGTACCAGTTGGTAACTGGATAAGCCCTGATTTTTACATTTTGGACTCAGACGAGTTTGAGTGCCAATTACGCATATTTGGTTATGTAGTATTGTGCCTTCTGCACTCCCACAGTGCATGGATCTTGAAAGACGATTAAGTAGTTACATTGGATACGAATCCCCAATGGTTATCCGCTATTAGAACCTTCGACAGGTGATCTCTTTACCGCTCGATTGCGGATTGTCACTTCGATGAGACAACCTTCCCGTCGTTAGGGGGAGGAGAGAAGACGAACTTTCTCAGGGAACGACAAGAATTGTCATGGTGTATCCCTACTTTGTCTCATATTGATCCCCGTATTTCGCTATGTGATAGTAAAATTCTCGATCTTTTAAACGTAGCAGATTCGATGCCTGATGCGTTTACTGATATCGTGAAAGTGACGAGATCATATATACTAGCTGCAACCTGTAAGGTTGAAAGTCCTCGGTAAGGGGCGCAACACCGACGAATCGAGTGCTGCCATCGCACATGTTGGATGTGTGATTTAGGCCGTAGCTCCCTAAAGGAAGAGGTGGAAGCTACTTGGTTCGATTTAATACTCACCTAAGGAGGAGGTATAGTAAGACACAAACTTATGTATTAGTCATCAATGAACTCGTTTCATGAGATCATACTTGATTTTACTATGTCCATGAGTCATGACGAAGGGGACGCCCTGAAGATTGATATGATTCAGAAAATCAAGAAATCTCGATGAATCACGAGAGTGTGGACGGATCATACACCCACTTTGATGATCTATCGTTGCTCAAAGCATAGAGAAAGACGATGTCGAACCTCGCTCTATTGTATGATATCAACATTGAGTTAATTAGCTTTAAAGGATAAAGCATTCCACGCAGAACTAGATTTTTTGACAAAGAGACGGGTAATTTGTAGGTAGTGCTAACCTCACCAAGTGTAAATCCTGTAGGACATAAAATAAATTTTTGTCAGTAAGCACAATGAGAAGAATGAAGTCCTGAAGTACAAGGCTCGAAGGTTCTCATAAATGTCGTGGAATTGACTGAGGAGACGTACTCTCCCCTAAGCTACTTCATTAGCTTAGTAATTTCCGAAGGACTCGAAATGCAGCTTATAAATGTGGTTAGTGATATCTCTATGGGGATCTTAATACAGAGATATATATGAAAGTGCTCGATGGCATTTTATTACCCAAGTCAAGTGACTCTAGACCACGGAGTGCGTTTGCAGTATGGTTGAAACACTCACTTTATGGATTAAAATAATCTGAGCGGGTGTGGTATACCCGCCTAAGTGACTACTTGATTGGAAGGGGATATAAGAACGACGAACTGTGTCCCTGCATGTTTATTAAGAAAACAAGTTTCGGATTATCGATTATAACTGTATATGTCGACGATATGAACATAATCGGCACTCTTGACGAATTAAGAGAAACCGCAGCTATCTAAAATACAGATTTGAGATGATGATCTAGGAAGACTCGACCATATCTAGGCATTGAGCTAGAACATCGAGCTTGTGGAATCCTCATCTACCCGTCTGCCTATGTCCAAAAGAAAATCAGGCATTTTAACATGGACAAGGCACATACGGTTAGCACTCCCATGATCGGTCGTAGTTTGGACTTGAAGAAAGATCCATTTCGTCCGAAGGAATGTGACGAAGAGCTTTTGGGAGACGAAATTCTCTGTCTAAAGTGCAATAGGTGCATTATTGTACTTGGCTCAGTATACTCGACCTGATATAGCTTTCTCAATGAACTTGTTGGCTAAATATAGTTTTGAGCCCACGCAACGTCATTGGAATGATATCAAGAATATCTTTTGATACCTCAAGGAACCATTGACTCGGGACTTTTCTTTCCCGATCAGGCTAACGAAACTGCCCATGAATGTGCAATCACTAAAGTAAGTGTGAATGCCAAGGAAACTACCCCGACGAATGTGTTGGTAGGTTTTGCTGATGCTGGGTATTTTTCAGACCCACATAAAGGTCAACCCCAAACTGGTTATGTATTCACCATTGTGGACACCACTATATTTTGGAGATCAACTAAGCAAACCCTTGTTGCTACCTCCTCGAATCACGCCGAGATTATCGCTCTACACAAGGCGGTACGCGAGTGTATATGGTCGAGAACCATCGTTATACATATTCGAGGTAACAGTGGACTAAGTAATGTTACTGATGCGCCCACATGCATATACGAAAATAATGCCGCTTGCATCGAACAGATGAAGCTTGGGTATATCAAGGGGGATAATACGAATCATATCTCTCCAAAGTTTTTCTGCAATCAGCAACAACGGACCCTCCTCAACATCCAAGTTAAGCAACTGAAGTCTGAGGAGAATGTGGCTGATTTATTCACTAAATTATTGCCCAAGGCCGTATTTGAAAAACATGTGACAAACATCGGAATGCATAGGATTTCCGAACTCCCGAGATCGAAGTAATGATCTAATGGGAAGGTGAGGTATAACGAATTTTACCCACCAATGTTGTACTCTTTTCTTTGACCAACGTTTATTTTGCCCCAATGGGTTTTGTTACTTGGCAAAGTTTTTAACGAGGCAACGTTACATGCACTGTTTTTCAGATTCCTTGATTGACGAACTAATCAGGGGAAGATATAGACTTGAGGGGGAGTCTTATATCTACGTCGCAAGTTACACTCTTTTCCTTAACCAAGGATTCTTTTTCCCACTGGGTTTTTATCACTTGGAAAAGTTTTTAACGAGGTAACTAGACGTTTAGCTCACTGATCGACGAACTGATCACGTTCTTGAGCACATATTGATCGACGAAATGATCAATAGAGGTTTTGGCTTAACGAAATTAGCGTAACCTATATGTCTGGATGTTGTACTCTTTTTCCCTACGATCAAGGCATTTTTCCCACGTGGTTTTTGCTTGACGAGGTTTTTAACGAGACAACTTGACATGCGTTGGAGACTCGGCACAAGGGGGAGTGTTAAAGTAAATACACAGTATGTGCCTTAGTCTACGGGCTATTGGGTTTCTCCCAACTAGTATAAGGCTAGACCTGTTAGAATATTCCAGAACATGTAATCTCTCCCTATTTAAAGGGACCCTATCAATGAAAATGGATACATCTTCTGCCCTAATTTTTGTCTTGTATGCTTTTACTACAACAAATTACAATTACAAGTGAATTTAAACATAGCAGTCCTCTTGGAAAGACTTGCACATCATTTTAAGTTACGAAATTAGAGTTACAACTGAATATAAACAATAAACATAGCAGTCCTCTTGGAAAGACTTGCACACGTTGGAATCCGTTTATTAAAAAAATAGGGAGTCTAGACTAGTATGCCTGGCCTAGGCTGCCGGTTCTGGTTAACTGGAACTGTATTTTCGGTTAACGGTCCGGTTTTCAGACTCACCTGACGCAGAGCGCCTCTCTCCCTCACTCTTGCCGTCGCCGAACACTATTCGTCGGCGCCAACCTTGCATGCGCGCCGCCGCCGCCCAGGCGAGATAAAGAGATGGAGCGGACGGAGAGAGAGCAGAGCAATCGGGCTTTGTGGAAGAGGATAGGAGGCGACGGGAGGGAGAGATGGGGACGACGAAGGGCAGCGCTCGCCGGCGCTGCATGCGCGCCGCCGCCGCCTAGGTGAGAGAGCCAGAGAGAGAGAAGGCGAGAGAAAGGGAGACGAGATAGAGGGCTGAGAGAAGAGGGAGAGAGAAGGGCGGCGACACCCGTGCTTGTGTGCACGACGACGGCAACGTTGTCGGGAGGAAGGCGCGGCGGCGCGAGGAGAAGGAAGAAGAAGAAGAAGAAGAAGAAGAAGAAGAGTGGAGCGCCACGCCGCCGCTGTTTGCAAGAGAGTGAGACATTGAGGTAGGGATTTGGGGTTAAATCTATGGTTGTTCAAAAATATCCGATATCCGATATCCGATCCGAAATATCCGAAAATTCGAAGTTCCAGATATCTGAATATTCGGATATCCGATAATTCGGATATCCGAAGTTCGGATATCCGAAACTTCGGATTTTCGGATATCGGATAGTACTCTTCAGAAAAATCGGATATTCGGCTATCCGAAATATCCGAAAAATCCTAAAAATTTTATTTTTTTATATTTAAATAATAGAAGGTATTCGGATATTCGGATATCCGATATCTATATCCAAAGTTTTTTCGGATATTCGGATATCCGATATCCAAATCCGAATATTATTTTGAATATAAGGATATCCGGATATAATTTATATTTTTTTCCGGATATCGGATATCAAAATCTACTATCTGAATTTTCGGATATCCGGTTTTGAACACCCCTAGTTAAATCCCTTTTGACAAAACATATATATACAAAATTTATATGTATATTATTTTCGAATTTAAGAAAAAACGTTTTTTTTTATGGGTTAATCGAATCGGAATCGAAAATAATCGGTCCGGTTCTGGTTAACCGAAATTTTATATGGTCTGGTTTTCGGTTCTTAATTTTGGGTGTTTATGGTTCCGATTAATCGAAAATTTCGGTCCGGTCCCTACTAGGCTCCTAGCAAACAAGAACTTAGTCAAATTTATTTTGACTTTTTAAATACAGTATTATTCTTTTTTATACCAAGTTTAGGAACAACATTTTATACTCAAATTATCGGAAGTGATCTTTACTCAAATACATTCGAGTCATATATTGTATTTTTGAGTAACAAAATTTCGAGACAACTTGTAAATACAATATTGAGGAAGGTAACACGAATGGACAATCGAGTAACATGAATATATAATCGGGTAACTCGAATGCGAAATGCGAGTAACTCAAACTTGTTACTCGGGTAACTCGAATGCTTCTTTCGGGTAACTCGAATTCATGAGAGTAACCCGAATGCCTGATTCGTGTAACTCGAATACTCGAGTTACGCCAATAAAGTAATTCGTATTCGTTCGAGTAACTCATAACTCTTACTCGATTGTGTAGGTCGTGTTACCCGAAAACTGATATCGTGTATTTTTGCAAGTTGACTCAAAATTTATTACTCGAAAGTATATATGACTCGAATTCATTCGAGTAAAGGTCAATTCCAATAATTTGAATATAAAAAAAGTTGATGTTGAATTTAAAAAAAAATAATATTATATATAAAAGGGTAAAGTTAGTTATTCCTATCTACTTTACTATTAAAAGAGAGTTGTACAAAAACATATGTCTTTATGTGGATTTTTTGAATTAAGTATCTTTTCTTTTCTTTTTAAAAATACACCAACTCCTACACATTTGAATGAGAGTTAATGGGAACCATTTTTTTTCTTTTTTCTTTTTATTTTTCTCTCAACATTTAGAAGTTAATAGTTTTATCGTCTCAACTCTATTTTTTATTATTAATATTTTCGATTAATCTTTCTTTTACGATATTTGATTTAACATTCATTAGGCATATATATAATTAAAATATTCCTTTTTGAATATAAGTTGTTTTTGAATAATTATTACATTATATCTTGATTTTAAATTATTTGTATATAAAATATAAAAATCAGATAATTTTCAAATAATTTCTTTGAGGTAAATCTATCTTTTTACAAGATCAATATTTTTACTTCAGTTTTCACCTTCTTATAATAATATTAGATTATTGAGTTATTTTATTTGAAAAATATTTCGGAAAATAATTATAGACATGTTAGACTTACAATTCCCAGTACAAAGATATATTATTAGTTAAAATAATTTTTTGATTGATTCTTCTTTTTGTGAAAAGAAAAATTATATAAACAAATATAATAAGTTGATTATATTTTTATTTAAATACGTCGCAATAATATACTTTATCACCCTATGCCTAATGAATCAATATCATTGTGGATCTCATGGTATATTATTAAGTATAAAATGTGTGACTTTAATCTAAATATTTATCAAAAATATATGACGTTCTTTTGCCTGTATACTGATATGTAATTATATTAGCATATTAATATAAATATTACAAATATACAATGATCATATAGATTACTGTCATGTTTATATATTTTATATCAAACTTTTACACATCTATACTTAATATTAAAATAGAGTGCAAAAAAATCTAAGGAAACATGTGTCATCTCCACGTTAATCCTCTTTTTAAAAATCTTAAAAAAATGGACGTTTAATTTGGGAGGGGATTAGAGGGTTATTCCATTATATACTATCTACCAATTAAAAAATTTCTCTCATTTTATTCCTTTTATTTTTAATCTAATAGTTTAAACAATTATAACTTTTACGTACAGATTTTATTTTTGAAAAACATATCAAATTAATTCTTACTTCGTGCTCTTTAATTTGACATCCATATAGTATATGTAAATTAATATAAATATAATTCTAATATATTAAGATTATTAAAATATTTCAATATAAAAATTTAAGAATATTGAAGAAAAATATATTTTTAGTTTATTTTCATAGCTGTTTAACAATCATTTGATTTTTAAGAATTATTTTGTTCTGATTATAAAATAGTAAAATATATTACATTAATGTCAAAGAATATAAAAAATTATATTAGTAAGAATATCGGTTGTATACTTTTAATGAAAGTTGATAGTACAACAACAACAACAACATCAGAGCCTTAGTCCCAAAATGCTTTGGGGTCGGCTATAATGAAAGTTGATAATAATAAACCTAATTTAATTTCTTATTTATAAAATTAGATATAAGACTCATATTATCCTATATGAAAAAATAAAAACATGTGCTTAATTAATTTACGGTTTTCCTACCATGTGCCTTTAGATCACATGATAAGAGTTTATAAATGAAATTAAATCAAATCAAATAATAGTATATTATAGTACGGGTATTATTTAAGGGTTAATAGCCGCAAAATCCCTGAACTTTTGTCAAATTCTTATTTTGCACCCCAATTTAAAAATCTGCCTGAAAATCCCCAACCTTTAATAATACTAATCTGATTCTGCACCCGACGACATTTTCCGGTGATAGCCTTTCTTACGTGGCATATATGTGGCATTAGTAGATGTCATGGCATCTACGTGGCAGCAACGTGTATTTGTCAACACAAGTGGAAGAAAACCACCTAAAAAAATAACAAAAGATTAAAACGTTTCTTAGATCCCCAAAGACACAAATCTTGCAAAGTTCCAAAATATCTCTCTTACTAATGGAAAATTCATCCTGAAATTAGCGAGGTGATATTTCTCTTAATTCTTCGATTCTTATTAGTTGTAGGGTCTGATTTTGATTAATTTACTAAACTTTTGTCTTTCTCTTGATTAAATATTATTCGACGAACGCGTGAGAGTGGAATTGTGGTCCTGGTGGTCCCGTAGGTCGAAGTTCTCAAAACCCCCACAATCATCAATTTGTATTAAAAAAAAATACTCACTCGTTACATTCAATTTTCAGAACTACAATAATCTCTTTGAAATCGTTTTATTCCTGTTACATCTCTACGGCGATGGCAACAATAAAACCTTACCTCGGGATTTCAATCAGTGTGAGAAGTTCTCACCCTAGCAACAACACCATGCTCGCAAATTCAAATCTGAACAAAAAGGAATGATACATGGTTCGTAGCTTAAAGAACGCCTAACCTAGAGGAAGAAGACAACCTGAAAAATCCTTAATTTTGCGTCTCTTAATGATGAAATAAAAATTATGACCCTATCTACGCAAAACGACGACGTTTAGAACAATTATATGCGGCGTCGTTTTGTTCACACCGGAGTATTTAGCAACATCAGACAATCCGGTTGCCACATAAGCACCCAATTGGGGTCTCACCAACGGGAGTGCAAAATCAGATTAGTATTAAAGGTTGGGAATTGTCAGGCAGATTTTTAAATTGAGGTGCAAAATAAGAATTTGACAAAAGTTCAGGGATTTTGCGGCTATTAACCCATTATTTAATCCCCAAAGCAGCCGGCCCCACTATATTTTACCCGGTCAATACATAGCAGCTGTTGCACTACCACTAATTAATGAATAATATGAATCGATCACCCTGCCGCTGGGCCTCAATATGCTCACCCTCGCTCGCCAATTCGAAGTCGCCAGTTATCTCTACTCCAATTTTAGTGTGCTCAGCTCAACCAAATGCGCGCCGCAGAAGTATGTTCTCCAGTCACAATTCTCGCGGTTAAGGATTTTTCGCTGAGGAGGACTCTTCTCTGCTGCCAGTACGATGCAATCAGGTGGTGTGATTGATTTCATCCTTTTTTTTTTCTTTACGAAAAAAAATAGTTAAAATTCAAGTGTGATTTTTTATCGTTTAAATCAAGCGAGCTTATGCGTAGGAGAAGTAAATTTTTCTTTGCGTTTTGTCGATTTTTGTTTCTTCATCTTTTTTTCTAAGGTCGCGCAAAGTCCCCACGGTTTCAGTTTGGATGACATGATACTAATTTTGACATACATAATCACGATAGTGAAGGTTGTGAAAAATGAACTATGACGGTAGACTTGATATTTAGCAAATAACAAACCACGGTAGAGGTGAAACGAAATTTATGTTAGTTTGAATGGAGATCACAAGGTTCTACCCTTTGCTGAATATCCAAAGTGTTGACGTCTGATTTGGTCAACGTCACGTGTGCTGATCTGGACGAATGGATCGAAGACACGTAGAAAATAATAAATAAAATGGAAGATATTTGATCACTAAATTTTATTAATGACCTTTTGATAGCATAGAGCCGGGCAGAAATGTGTAAGCCGGTCTATTCGGTTTGCTTGTTAATTACAAGTCTTTTTTATTCTTTTTCAGTATCTCTCTTATCTCTCTTTTTTTCTCCCCTTTTTCTTTTTTCCAAAGTCCTATATATAGGCAATGTCAGCCATTCATCCGATGACAATAGGAAGATTGAGATGAATATGCTGATGACATTTGTCACGATGAAGGTGACTCCTTTGACACGTGTCACCTTCTTAAGTGTGCTTTGGGAAGGGGCATGACAGCTCTCTTTTACTGTCGTGTCTGCCTGTTCTTTGGGCTTTCGATATTTATCTGTTATGACCGACAATGAGGTCGGCCCTCGAGCTTCCTGCTACTCTGGTCGGCCTTATTCGTGGTTATGGAGCGTATTCATGTAGGGTGCTTTCGGTTTTAAGTCCGGATCCCGGGTCGGCTCTAAGGTATCGGCCCGGTCCGGTTTTTTGTGCGAACCCGAGAAACGATCAAGTTTATGACCGGTTCGGCCCTGGGATCCGCTCGGCCGTTCGGTCGCCCGAAACGCTTGTGTGGACGCCAAGGCGGATCGACTACCAACAAGGGCCCCCGAGTCCAGGGTCGTGCCGGTTTGGCCGGTGCTGGAATCGTTTCAGATTGAGGTCGATCCGATTTGGGGGTGGATAAGATCCCTTGAAGGGACATATCTTTGAGAGTCGCATCGATTTGACTTCGGGATCTCCAAGAGTCATAGTGAGGGGTACGCGTGGCGGGATGTAATTCGTCGCGGTGTCTCACGCGTTCTTAATCTTCGTGATGATTATGAATCGCCGCTTTAGTATTTAATGCCCCTGTCTCATCCTATAAATATAGAGTGTCTTCTTCTTCATTGCCTCCTTCGCCATTTTTATTGCAGAGAGATCTTTTCCAATTTTTCTTCTTTTCTCGGTTTCGCCGACTTTCTGGTAAGCTTGCTCTTCCTCCTCTTTTTCTTATTTTACGATGTCGGAGCGGAGGAATACGGCGGAGGAGTCGGTTGTGTCCCTGCACCGCACGGAGTGGCATTTGTCGATAGGTGATGCTCCCGTTGACTGGAGCGATGAGAATGGAGGCGAGGTCGCAAGATCGCCGGATTCTGGAGATGCAGATTCTGGAGACGTGGAGGTGGCGACGTCGTTGACGGCGGGTGGCGAGACTGGGGGCTGGGTTCGGCTTCGGCCGTCTCCTTTCGTGGAGGCGGAATGGGATTCGGCCTTGATACGCAGCACGGTCACCGATGGGCAACTGGAGGCTTGGCGGGGGCGATTTAAGATACCCGCGGTGGTGCGGATGTTTGTTCCGGACCCAGAGGAGAGACCCCGCACCCCTCCTGTCGGATGCACGGCGGTGTATTACCGCTCTTTGTTATGCAGGCTAAGGTTCCTCTCGCCGTTGGTTCTTTCCCGGTGGTTGAGGCGGTGGGGTCTTTGTATTGCCAAATTCATCCGAATTCTTGGGCCGGATGGTGGGTCTTCTAATTCTTTTTAGTCGGCATGGATGGACTGAGCCCGTTTTGAAGAGATTAACAGTCTCTTTTTATGGAGGTCGGTTACCGATCCGGTTCTCGTTGGTTTTATTTGACACCAAGACGCGATGTATAAGGAATTGGTGGATGTGCCGAGACCATACATAGTGGAAAGAACAGTGGTTCTATGTAGGGGGCCGTGGTGCTCGGTTGATGAGTGGGAACCTGGCGTGATAGACGCCGAGCTTCGGGTCCCCGAAGACTTTGTTGCCAAAATGAGTAAGTGTCGTATTTTTTTGCTGCTGTTCCTTTTTTTGTCTAACGCTCATAATTTGTTGTTTGTGCAGAACGTATCCCGGCTTCAGAGACCTCCTCTTTGTTCGACGACCGTCAATGACTTTTGGTTCTTCCCGTTGATCGGTGGAAGTCATACCTTCTTATCACTGTGGTCAATATTTGGGCCGCGGGTATTCGATCCACTAATCCGAGCAGTATGTCTTCATCAGGTAGCTTTTTTTTTTTTTTTTTTTTTGACACATCTTCTTCATCCAGGCCCCAGGGGTAGGAGTTCGTGCAGACGGAAAGAGACGCCGCGCAGCTGGGTGGCGAGGCCGGCCGCAGAGGCCGCCGAGCGGAGGGCGCGCGCGGGCAAGCTAAGAGAGTAGAGGCCGGCTCGAAGATAACATGACCAGGACCGAGGGTTTCCCCTTCACGAGATCGTTGTGCTCGCCTTTAAGCCCCCGCAGACGGAAAGCCGGCGAAAGGTAAGGAGCCCTTGATTGATTTGGAGGGCCACTATCTCCGGTGAATAAGGATCGGGAAGAGCCTTGTGCCGGATGAAAGGGCGGAGATCTGTTTCTCGACTACGTCCGAGCAGCCACTCCAACCGCCGAACTGCTCGATCGGGTCCCCCCATCGGTGGTTGAGTCCAGCTATGTCCCCATTTTGGGCTGGACGCCGAAGATGGAGATGGTGACCAACGACATGGATCCGGATGAGCAGATCCATTTTGGAAACGCTATTTTGGGCCGGGCGTTGTGCACCTATGTGAAGGCCGCTGGGGAGCTGACCGCCGCAGCTGGGAAACATAAGAAGGCAGAGGCCGATCTCAAGGCTTTACAGGAGGAACACCATCTCTGCCCTTCGCTTATCAAATCTTTGGAGGATGAGATGGCTTCTCTGAAGGGTAAGATGGAGCTTCTGGAGAGGCGGGCCTTTGAGGCCGATGTATGGAAAGGGAAGGCCGACGAGATGGCCACGGCGGCTGGGAAGGCGCAAAACAAAGGCTCGGATATCAGGGCCGAGTACGAGGCTCATTTGCAAAGTGCTAAGGCCCAGCTTGAGCAATTGACCGAGCGGGTTCATACTTGCGAGTCTGCGGGTTATAACAAGGGCCTGGCTGACGGGGCGGCTGCTTTTCAGAAGACACCCGAATACGAGGAATTGATCAACCTTAACTACGTCTCCACTTGTTATGAGATATTGGATCTCATGAAGGAAGGGAAGACCGTTGAGGAGGTCCAGGCCTACATAAGGTCTCAGGCGGCCGACCTAAAGGTTGAAGCTCTCGGGGATGATGAGCCGAAGGCCGCCGGCTGCCGAAGATCCTGTGGAGACCGTGTCTGGCGAAGGTGGAGGGCAGTCTTCTCAGGCGACCGATCAGGAGCACCAGGCCGAGTAGATTTTTTGTTTTATTCCATGTATGGCCTGCGTGCCATTCTTTTTTGTACTCTGACATAGAGCTTATTTTGAATGAATAAAATCTTTTTATGGCTTTTGTTGTTTTGTGTTTGGCCGGTTGGTCGAGCCGCCTTTTCTGCTCACCCTTCAGGCCGAGGGACCGGTTTTGAGGCGCCGAGGCGAGCTCGGACTTTCTGCGGGTGGACCGGTCTTGTGAGGTGCCGAGGCGAACTCGGACTTTCAAGCGGTGGACCGGTCTTGTGAGGTGCCGAGGCGAACTCGGACTTTCTGCACGGTGGACCGTCTTGTGAGGTGCCGAGGCGAACTCGGACTTTCGGTCACGGTGGACCGGTCTTGTGAGGTGCCGAGGCGAACTCGGACTTTCGGCCGGTGGACCGGTCTTGCGAGGTGCCGAGGCGAACTCGGACTTTCATGCACGGTGGACCGGTCTTGCGAGGTGCCGAGGCGAACTCGGACTTTCGGTCACGGTGGACCGGTCTTGCGAGGTGCCGAGGCGAACTCGGACTTTCAGCCGGTGGACCGGTCTTGCGAGGTGCCGAGGCGAACTCGGACTTTCAAGCGGCGACCGGTCTTGCGAGGTGCCGAGGCGAACTCGGACTTTCGGTCAAAGGTGGACCAGGTCTTGTGAGGTGCCGAGGCGAACTCGACTTTCGGCCGGGTGGACCGGTCTTGCGAGGTGCCGAGGCGAACTCGGACTTTCGGTCTGCAGGTGGACCTGGTCTTGTGAGGTGCCGAGGCGAACTCGGACTTTCAGTGCCGGGTGGACCGGTCTTGCGAGGTGCCGAGGCGAACTCGGACTTCGGTCTCAAGGTGGACCGGTCTTGCGAGGTGCCGAGGCGAACTCGACTTTCAAAGGTGGACCTGGTCTTGTGAGGTGCCGAGGCGAACTCGGACTTTCAGCTGGGTGGACCGGTCTTGTGAGGTGCCGAGGCGAACTCGGACTTTCGCCGGTGGACCGGTCTTGCGAGGTGCCGAGGCGAACTCGGACTTTCAGCGGGCGACCGGTCTTGTAAGGTGCCGAGGCGAGCTCGGTCTTCCGTGCCGGATGGACCTGTCTTGTAAGGTGCCGAGGCGAGCCTGACTTTCGGTCGGGCGACCGGTCTCAAGGGTGCCGAGGCGAGCTCGGACTTCCGTCACGGCGGACCGGTCTTGTAAGGTGCCGAGGCGATCTCGGACTTTCAAGCACCGTGACCGGTCTTGTAAGGTGCCAAGCGAACTCGGTCTTATAGTCAGGAGGAGCGGTCATATTCGAGGTGCCGAGACGAACTTGCCTTATAGTCGGAGGAGCCATTATTCGAGGTGCCGAGACGAACTCGGTCTTATAGTCTTGGGAGCCGGTTATTCGAGGTGCCGAGACGAACTCGGTCTTATAGTGCCAGGAGGAGCCATTATTCGAGGTGCCGAGACGAACTTTGCCTTATAGTCTGGGAGCCATTATTCGAGGTGCCGAGACGAACTCGGTCTTATAGTGCCGGAGGAGCCGGTCATTCGAGGTGCCGAGACGAACTCGGTCTTATAGTGTTTGATTCCAAGATGAAAATAGAATCGAATTTTATTGATTGTACCTTCATGGCATTCAACAAATGAATTAATCCTTGGTCATTTACACATTCTAGCGAGCAGTCTCCGTTCTGACGGGCTTTGCTACTGGGATCCGGGAGGTCCCATGTCGGGGCCCAGTGCTCGTTTAATAATGAGATTATTGGCCTGGAGGCTGATGATCCTTGTATGTTTTGTAGAAGACGGCCCGCCTTTTTGGGCGACGAGGTCCAGGTTCCTGGGGTCACATTGACCTTGCTTTTTGAAACGAATTCTCCTGTGGGTGCGTCCCAATTTCGACCGGGGTCATCGCAGAATGCCTGGGATTCTTCTTGGGACGGCCGTTGCAGGATTGTTAGTGACTCGGTCGGCCGGGCCCCTCTTTTCTTATAGAGATTTTTCCTTGGCTTATTCTAGTTTTGCTGGTATTTTTCACTTTCCGCGGTTTTTTCATCACTTTGAGTTAAGGTTTCGCTTGGCACCCTAACGATCACCGGGTCGTGTGATTGTGGGGAAAACTCCTTTACGGATTACTTTTGCTTTAACTTCCAATTCCTTGTAAGGGCCGCCACGCTTTTCGACATACGGCTCAATACTTGGAGATGTTTTGATAGTGGCCCATTACCGTCCGGATTACTGGACCTTCGCGGGTGCGGATGGGAATTCGAAGGAGTTTTCAGATGTTGCAAGATATGTCGATCGCAACTTTAATTTGAAGGATACGAGGACCCTTTGAGACCTTCTCTGGAATTTTGAGCGACGCTCAATATCCTTCAAATTATGACCTCTAAGAGGTCAGCCGAGTCGAGCAGGAGCCCGTGGTCACGATGGCTCCTGTGCTTTCAACTTCATATTACGATGATTCCTATGCTTTCGACTCATAGTTACGATGATTCCTATGCTTTCATCTTACCATCCCTTAGTGGGTGCGGTTATTTCCGGATGAACGCAAGGTGTGTTAAAGTGCCCCGCCAGCAGATTGCCTTTCAAAACACCTGCGTGCTGATTGTAGTTTGGCTCAAAGTCATGTCCGTCATGGGCACACCAAGAATGGTCCGATACGTCCATGCATGATAGAGAACTTCTTAGCGTGTACACCTCATAATGGTGGCCTCTATTGTATAACGGGCCCTTTGGATGGGCCTGATGGTAATTCGCCACTTGTGGTTAGAGATGGAGAATCATATACTTAACAAGAAATATTTGAAAGAAAAGCATAGGATTGGTTTGCAATATGAACGAGAAAAGCATAGGTTGTGGCTGTTAACCACAAGGTCGAAGGTTCGAGCCCCTCCTTCTAGCGCCATTCTGTTGACGTCTGATTTGGTCAACGTCACGTGTGCTGATCTGGACGAATGGATCGAAGACACGTAGAAAATAATAAATAAAATGGAAGATATTTGATCACTAAATTTTATTAATGACCTTTTGATAAAGATAGAGCCGCGTAAATGTGTGTTCTGCCTATTCGGTTTGCTTGTTAATTACAAGTCTTTTTATTCTTTTTCGTATCTCTCTTATCTCTTTTTTTCTCCCCTTTTTCTTTTTTCCAAAGTCCTATATATAGGCAATGTCAGCCATTCATCCGATGACAATAGGAAGATTGAGATGAATATGCTGATGACATTTGTCACGATGAAGGTGACTCCTTTGACACGTGTCACCTTCTTAAGTGTGCTTTGGGAAGGGGCATGACAGCTCTCTTTTACTGTCGTGTCTGCCTGTTCTTTGGGCTTTCGATATTTATCTGTTATGACCGACAATGAGGTCGGCCCTCGAGCTTCTGCTACTGGTCGGCCTTATTCGTGGTTATGGAGCGTATTCATGTAGTGGTCTGCCGGTTTTTCTGGTCCGATCCCGGTCGGCTCTAAGGTCTCGCCCGTCCGGTTTTGGCGAACCCGAGAACGATCAAGTTTATGACCGGTTCGCCTCAGGATCCGCCGCTCGGCCGCTCAAGCGCTTGTGTGGACGCCAAGGCGGATCGACTACCAACACAAAGAACAATACTTTTATGAAGTACTATGTACGGCTGAAGCAGGGCCGGTCCTGAGTTTTCGGATGCCCTGGGCGAGCCCCTCGTAAGCGAACAACACTATTTTTTAGAAATTTGTAACCTCGGCAAGTTACGCCGCTCATCCTCACGCTAATTTTTCATTAGTAAATAAAATGTTACGGTATAAGATATAAACTTCGAATTACAATTTCAAAATACAACACTTAAAACGATGTTGTCGCTTGTATCTTGAGAAAAAACCATCGATTATCTCATCATAATCAACATTCGCTAAAATAATATCACCATATCATGAAAAACAAATATCATAATCAACCGTAAATGAAAATAAATCTTATAAATTCTAACACTATAAAATTAATAACATAGTCAACATATACTATAAGATATTAATATGTAATGTAATAAACTAATACGATTGAGTTTTTCTACATCTTTAATCCATATTACACATTAAAAAAATAGTGAAATCATATATTCTACGAGTACTTTGTAAAGAATTGAATTTTGTGTACAAGTAAAGAAGCACACAACTCAAGAATCAGACAAGTGAAATTTTGAAAAAAAGTAAAAGTACAAACAAATACGTTTGATTACAATAATCTTTAAAAAAAACTTTATATGTTAACCCCCTTACCCACGTGGGTAATCCTACACAACATCATCATCATCAGCAGCAGCACCTTAATCCCAACTATGTTGGGGTCGGTGGCATGAAGATTATAGTGTCGTTTAATTGTCTAAAATTAGTTAACACCATAACTCATGCAAATAACAAAGTGGCAAAGTTTTACGCCGGATGCCCTTCCTGTCGCAACCTTCATATGAAGGAGAAATAGAACGAAATTCCAAAACCGTCAACATCATAGGTTTTTCCATTTATATGGAAAATATCATGAGACGGCGATGAGTTTGAGATAATTGCTATTGTCATGTCACAATACGTGATTGATATTGTAAAATCAACACATAAACCATGGAACAACACCTTAAATAAATATTATTTTTTTATTTTGCCTTTCTCTTTCCTCAATGTATCATCTCCTTTCTTCACCATTATATCTTTTTTCTCCACTCTTGTCCGAAAAAAATCTGAGATCTACTCTTTCATATTTTGTTTCTACCCAATATACATGAACCTAAAATTTGCTGCCCCCAAAAGTTTGCTGCCGTCGCCCACCTCGCCCGGTACCAGGGCCGGCCCTGGGCTGAAGGATGCTTTTTGGCCTCTGTTTCTGATTTAATGGTGTATGATCCCCTGTTAAAGGATCTTCTTACAGTTAGAAATACAGACGTTTCACTAGTTTTATATGTTAATTATATAATACACACACACACACACACACACTAACACACACACACACTCAATCACTTGCTAGGTGTTGTTCCCTAGAAGGCTAAAACTAAACAAGAGATGTTTTTTCTTACTAGCTTACTGAATGGAATATAAGACTTG
This sequence comes from Orobanche coerulescens, assembly GCA_033398695.1. Classification (NCBI taxonomy): domain Eukaryota; kingdom Viridiplantae; phylum Streptophyta; class Magnoliopsida; order Lamiales; family Orobanchaceae; genus Orobanche; species Orobanche coerulescens. Next base: position 209,718,401 of record CM065805.1, on the reverse strand, counting down.
CAGGAAGCTCCATTATCCCTTGATGTTATGTCCTCTCAACTCGACTGGTTTGATTAAGTTAAACATATGCTTACTCTTACGAAAATTCAGGATATGACATCAATCAGCTGGCTCGGGAAGCTCAAACTCGGTGGCTAAAGCCAGTTGAAGTGTTTTCCATATTGCAGAATTATGAGGAGCACCAGCTCACGCACCAAATTCCTCAAAAACCTGCTAGTAAACTTCATACATTGTTTCTCTCTCTTTCATTTCTTCAGTCCTTCTTTACCATGTTCAGGATTATGATAAGTACAACTTTTGGTTCGATCACGCCAATCATTCCTTTACAGGTGGATCTCTGTATCTGTTCAACAAGCGAGTGCTAAAGTTTTTTCGTAAAGATGGTCATAGTTGGCGTAGAAGGAGGGATCAGAGAACTATTGCTGAAGCTCATGAACGGCTAAAGGTTGGTGGTAGTTGGTACTCTTACTTTTGGTGTTCATTACCTTTTTCTTTTTCTTTTCCGTAACATGTTCTTTTCTCTCTGCTTCTGTTGAACCTCTTCCATCATCATTGCTCCAAACTATATGTATTTAATGTACTTATCAAGAGTTATTCCAATAATCTATTTATGAAAACCTGAAGGTTTGGCTTCTGCATTACTGGTCTGTCTTCAAGGCAGAATTCTATTTTAACATCAAATAGTTTGAAATATCATTAATTTTTAGCACAAGCTAGCACAAGACAATTCATTTCGAAATTGCGTAAAATGTCAAAATAGTAATTGTGTAAGTATCATTTGAATAACTGAGGAATAAGGTTTGTTGGCTCTTATGCAAAGACTAGCATTCCAATATCGTCGCTTGAGATGCCATCTTCCTGTATGTATTAGGCAATGAGACCTGGTTAGCTATTGGAGTTTACTAGATGGGTTCTAGTTGATTTGAAATTTTTGCCTGGCAATCTTCTTATTTCTAGGTAGGTAATGCTGAAGCTATAAACTGTTATTATGCCCATGGAGAGGATAATCCTAACTTTCAAAGGCGCAGCTACTGGATGTTGGACCCGTAAGTATTTACATTTATTGGCATCAGTTTTTACCCCCATTTGAGTCTTTGTCAAGATTGAAGCTTATGTGATGTCTGTATTTTAGTACTTAAAATCAGTGTTTGAAAAGGCGGCGCTCCGCGCGCCTCGGAGTGCCTTTCGCCGGAAACGCTTCTAGGCGTCCGGCGATCTGCGAGGAACACAAAAGGCGGTCGCTTTTTGGACAGGGCGCACGTTTCTGAGGCACCGCGTGCACCTTCAGCGCTTTCTGCAGAAAGCGGACGCAGTCCGTGTTTTTTTTTTAAAAAAAAAAAATCGCGTCAAACGACGTCGTTTCAGGGTTGACGGAAAATAAAAAAAAAAAAAGAAAAGAAAAAACGCGTCCTGCACTATCTCGCCGCCTTCAGCAGTCAATGTTCTAAAAGGCGCTAGGCGGTAGGCGGGCGGACGAGGACCTTCTAGCGCCTAGGCCTTGGAGGCGGCGCCTAGGCGGCTAGGCGCTAGACGGTTTTTTTATATATTTTATATTTTATTTAGTTTTATATATGCATACAAAATGCATAATAATATTCTTTTCAAAAATAGTCTTGGAACAAAACATTCCAATAGTCTTGAAGAAAAAACATTCAAAAAACAAAAGTCACAAATTAAAGTCAAATTTCCATGTCTTCCTCATCCCCATATCCTTCCTCCAATATATGTTCTCCATCGGACTCATAGTCATACTCTTCATCATTTTCCTCCTCTTCCGAGTCATCATCCGACACAAAGTCTTCTTCATGGAGCTCTCTTGTTACGATGTTTCTAGCACTTTTTCTAGGCTCTAGCATTTCATCCGCTTCGGTTGCTTCCCAAACCATCTCCCAAGTAAAATCCGAATCAGGCTCAACTTCATCATCATCACATTCAACAATCCATGATTGTCCAGCGAAGAAAACACGTTTTTGGACAAAATGTTAAAAAATAAAATAGAAAAGGAAAAAAAATCTGGACAGATGGAAAAAAAATCTGGACAGAAAAGGAAACCTAGGACCCGCCTAGCCCGCCTAGGACCCGCCTAGCCCACCTAGGACCCGCCTAGCCCGCCTAGGACCCGCCGAGCCGCCTAGGGGGTAGTCGGGGCGGAGGACCACCTTCTAGCGCCTAGGCGGCCGCCTAGGCCGCTTTTTAGAACACTGTCAGCAGTTAGGTAAGGAAAAAAAATGTAACCCTACCTACCTTCTATGCCGCCCCTTCAGCAGTAAACTAAGGAAATAAATAAAAAAAAAAAAAAGGGAACCCGCATATAAGAGTTATCTGCCTACCTACCTTTTATCCTACCTAATGTTATCTGCCTCTTTTATAAGAGGGAATACTCCCACCGTGATTTTCACTCCAGCAAACAAAAAAAAATACTCCCAACAATAAATACTCCAGCCTGTTTTTTTTTACTTCAGCAAAGAAAAAAAGAATCCCAGCAAAAAATACTCCCAACAAATCCCAGCCCGTTTTTTTTACTCCAGCACTTGTTTTTCACTTCTCCAGCAGTTTTTTTTTTTTACAACTCAAAACAATGAGTACAAGCAAGCAAGAAGGATATATTCTGGAAATATGCATATAATAAAGATGGTGAAGGTTTTCCGAGATGCAAATTGTGACAAAAAATCAAGTGGTGGTATAAATCGACCGAAACACCACTGGGCTGGAACCCACCGAGGCGTTGAACCTTGTTCTAAACTACCTGAGGATGTAAAAAAAGAAAGCCAGCTTGCCTTGAGATCCTTCTTTTTGGCCAAAGATAAAAGAACCGAACTACTAAGGGAGATAGGAGAGGGGCCTGGTCAGAATTATTCGACGGCCAGTTCCGGTAGTTGCCCTTAGCGAAGTAGTGGCTCGGTACCTCAATCTAGAGGTCCAATGGACCAATTTGTCAACGTTCAAGCGAAACAAACAACTATAAATTCAGCTTTCAAGAAAGAACAGAGAATTAATGCTTGCAGAAAAATTGGTCGATTTGTTTATGACACTATGATTCCTTTCAACGTGGTGAATTCCCCATTCTGGAAGCCTGCTGTTGAAGCTATTGTCGAGTATGGGCCTGGATTCAAGCCCCCATCTATGTGGGAATTGAGGACATGGATACTTAAGACAGAAGTTGAGGATATTAACAATTTGAAAAAAGTGCACATGAAAGCTTGGAAGGAATATGGCTGCTCTATCATGTTGGATGGCTGGACTGACGGTAAAAGTAGTTGTCTTGTGAATTTTCTTGTTAACAGCCCTCATGGCACTTTCTTTTTGAGATCAGTTGATGCTTCAAATACTATTAAAAATGGTGAATTGATGTTCAAGTTTCTTGATGATATTGTAAAAGAGGTTGGGGAGGAGCATGTGATTCAGATTATTACGGATAGTGCTCTAAACATGAAAAATGCGGGGAAAAGATTAATGGAAAAAAGACAGAAACTGTGGTGGATACCATGTGCAGCGCACTGCATTGATTTAATGTTGGAGGATATTGGGAAGACGAAAGTTTTTGACAATACACTCCAAAAGGCTAAGAAAGTTGTGAAGTTTATATATGGTCATTCGATTATTCTTGCAATGATGAGGAGATTTACAAATGATAGAGAGCTTATTCGCCCAGCGGTCACTCGATTTGCAACTGCATTCTTAACACTTCAAAGCATATACAAACAAAAGAGGCCACTAGCAAATATGTTTACTTCTAAAGAATGGGAAGAAACAACTTATTCTCGCACTACCGAGGGCTTGGATACTACACACATCGTGTTGTATGATCCAAATTTTTGGCCTCATGTTGCCTTTTGCATCAAGGCAACTTTACCACTAGTTTGTGTTCTAAGAGAGGTTGATTCCGAGGAGAGACCTGCAATGGCATTTATATATGAGTTGATGGATAAGGCAAAAGAAAATATCAAAGCGAATTTTAATGGTGCAGAACGCAAGTATCAACCAATTTGGAGGAAGATTGATTCTAGATGGACTCCACAACTCCATCAACCTTTACATGCTGTTTGGTACTACTTAAACCCTCAATTGCGCTTTGAGGAGTCTTTCTTTGATTGTGATGAAGTGAGGAATGGCTTGTTTGCATGCATGGATAGGATGATGTCGCAAAAGGACCAGGTTCTAGCAGATGTCCAACTTGAGTCATATGGCAAGCAAAGGGGTGAATTTGGAAGTTATGTTGCTAAGAAGTCTCGACTGATGAGATCTCCCGCTTCATGGTGGGAGCGATTTGGCACTGGGGTGCCCGAGTTCAGGAGTTTTGCTATTCGAGTCCTCAGTCTTACTTGCAGTGCTTCTGGGTGTGAGAGGAATTGGAGCACCTTCCAGGCGATTCATACAAAGAAAAGAAATAGGCTTGAGCACAAAAGGTTGAATGCACTTGTGTATGTGAAATACAATACTGGATTGATGGAGAGAAGCATGAGGAGAAGAGCTAAGATGGACCCAATATTGGTGGATGATATTGATTCGGACGATGAGTGGATAGTGGAGAGGGAAGAACCGATTCTTCCAGAGAGTGTTGCTTGGATAGATGATGAAAATATTTTTAGTGTAGCTGCTGTTACAAATGTTCCGATCTCAACGACTGAAGAAGTTATAGAGACTGAAGCACCAACACATGTTGTTCATTCATCTTCAACGCGCTAAAGAAAAGAAGTTGGAGGCTCAAGCAAGGAGGTGGATAAAGGAAAGCGGCACGTAGTTTTGATTGATGAAGATGATGATGATGCAATCGACCCTAGGCAATTCGATAGTGGGCGATTCCCCATCTCCATAGATACTTTGGACAATTTGGACAGTGATGTGCTTGTGGATACAGAACTTGGTGGGGAAGGAATGAGTTCCGAGGAGTTTGAGGGTGTCAATTTTCGATGTGAATCCTTTGAATCTGATGATTAAGATGTCACTTAGTCATTTATTGTTGAACTTATTTTCTTTCATGTTGAACTTGTGGCTTGTATCGTTGAACTTATGTTATTTCATTTTGTTTTGGTTGAATTTTTTATGTTTTTAAACTTTATATATCTTGCTTAAGTTGTATTATTACGTATTTGAAGTTTATTTGATTAAGGGATTATTATTTAGGTGTTATTCTATACCTGGAAAAAAAGCACGTAGTGCTTACGCCTCGGCGCCTCAAGGCTTACGCCTCGCTTTTTGGCAGGCCAACGCTTAGGCTTACGCCTTCGCCATTGCTTAAAATTGAAAATAACTTGTGGATGAGGCTGTTACACAAGTTTCTAGTCATGACTTACTTCCTCAAAATTTTCATCTCTCTCTCTCTCTCTCTCTCTCTCTGATGCGACCCCCACACGACGTGCCGTGGTAATCGCTATCGCTAGTATGATTTTAGTTCCCAAGATCGTTCCAATATTAAGCAATGAGTTGTTTTACTTCAAGCCCTCTACGTGACGTACCGTAGCAAACCGGAAGGTGCGATTCAAACACGCCACGAGGTTTCTAACGCCTCGATAAGTGAATGGAAATCACGATTTATATTTTGGAGACACTAGGGCTGGGAATTTTCAACCTGAAATCCGTGGAACCGACCGGAACCGAACCGAAATTCTCGGTTCGGTTCGGTTCCTGGGTGTTGAAATTATTCATTTTTTTGGAACCGAACCCGAATTTAGAAATTCGGTTCGGGTTCGGTTCCTGCAAAAAAAAATTCACAAAAACCCGAAATTTCCTATATACCTTTTTTTTATTAATATTAGTTAATTTATAAAGAAAAATAAAAAAAATCCTAGAAGTATACCGTCTTACTTAATTTATTGAAGTTCAAGTTACTCTTTTGTTGTTTCATTTTGATTGTATCAACTAAACATTCAATATTGTATCTTCACTATTTTGTTTTTAATTGAATTATTGTTGTTTAGAAATTTAAATTGGAGTCAAAATTTGTTTTTAAAGACTATTATTGTTTAAAATCGATTTTTAGATTGAAACGGATGAATAGATTCATATAGATATGAAAAAAATGAAACCGAAAATATTATCGGAACCGAACCGAAAATTTCGGTTCGGGTTGTGTTCGGTTGCGAATGAAAAAAAATATGGAACCGAACCCGAATTACACAATTCGGTTCGGGTTCGGTTCCTGCAAAAAAAAAAAAAAACGAATTTTGACAGCCCTAGGAGACACGCTCAACAAAATAAGAAGAAAGTTTGTTAACACAAATACTCATAATTTTGATAAATTTCAAGGTGTTTTTACAAATGAAAATGAGGGCTATTTATAGCCAAAATTCCTACAGCTATTACAATATAAAAATATAAAATAAAACTTATGAAGACTAAGAAATTATAAATTCAACATCCAAAGCTCCTAAAATCTGATCAATGACTAATCAACCCTTAAGTTAAGGAGTCAACACATTTTTAGGGGGACAAAAATCCAAGACCAAGACTTAGTTTTGAAAATAAGAAATCAAAGTTAAAAAAATATGCTGTTGTCGTTTTAGTGGCATAAGGGCTCCTAAACTTTCAATTTTGATCTTGGTGTCTTTAGATGATTGTAGTACTGCCTCTTAGATTTCCAAATCCATCTGAATCGTCTCAATAGGATATCGGACGTGAAAGTTATGACAAAAATACAAAGGTGTATCGTATCTGAAAGTTCCAAACTCTTGCTTTTATTTGTACCGCATTTTCACCACTGTAAATATTCGATTTTGATGTCATGATGAACATAAAAATTTTAGGACTTTCTCTTATCTTTCCGATGGTATAAATACGAACTTAATTGGACATTGTATGTAGGAGATACATCTGAATTACGAAAGCTCCTTCAGTTAGGCTTATCGCTTGGAATGATAAATCGACACTTTTGATCTAACATGTGACGGCTTCAATGACACAAATAAAGATGTTATTATATTATGGTCATCGATCTGATTGAAATGATTTTGCACGAGCATTGTTAATGAATTCTTTATCGCATTTGCTCGTGATCTTGTTATTGGTACCACGGGAATGTATAGTTCTTCTTCCGTCTGACTGACTGCTTCTTGATTCACATCATTCCCCCGTCCTCAAAAGGATTCGTCCTCGAATCTGAAAATTCAAAAGGGCTTAAGTCAGCAACATTGAAGGTAGCAGAAACATTATATTCACCAGGTAGATCCACTTTGTAGGCATTATCATTGATGCGTTCTAAAATTTGGAATGGTCCGTCTCCCCTCGGCATCAACTTCGACTTCCTTTGTGCGGGAAACCTCTCTTTCCTTCCAAACCCAGTCACCTGGTTCAAAGAATACTTGCTTCCGTCCCTTATTCTTTATTCAAACATTATGTTCGTTGCGTTTTTTCTCGAACCTTGCATGCAGTTGTTTGATCGTTTCAGCCTTTTTCTTGTCATCGATACTGCTCATGTCATCTATAGGAATAGGCAACAAGTCTAAAGGATTTATCGGATTAAAACCATATATAATTTCAAATGGAGAAAATGTAGTGGTAGAATGAACAGTTCTGTTATAAGCAAATTCAATGAATGGTAAAGATGTTTCCCAATTTTTCAAGTCCTTGTTAACAACAATTCATAACAATTGACCAAGTGTTCGGTTAACTACCTCAGTTTGGCCATCAGTTTGGGGATGACAAGTTGTCGAATAAAGCAATTTTGTTCCCAGTTTCGCCCACAAAACTTTCCAAAAATGGCTAAGAAATTTAGGGTGCGTTCTGTTTATATTTCATTTTGTATTTTCATTTTGAAAAATGTTTTGTATTTTTCAATTTTTATTTTTGTTTTCAAAATTGCTGAAAACGCGTTCTGTTAAATTTATTTTGCAAAATATTTTTTTTGTAATATTAATATTAAATTCATAAATCTTTATTTTAGACTTAGTTTCAAATTAGGATAATCCAAAAAAAAAAAAAACTCAAAATGCATTTTGAGCATTTTGAAGATTTTTTGTTGAAATACACACAAAACGCTCAAAACGAGGTTTTGGGCGTTTTGCGTTTTGTGTGCAAATATTTTTTTTGTTTTCCAAAATGCATTTTTGAAAATGATAAAAAGAACACATTTTTAGTGTTTTCGAAAATAAAAACAGAAAATGACCTCAAAACAGCAAAGAGAACAGGGCCTTAGTATCCCGATCGGACACTATGCTTTTTGGCATTCCATGTAAACGAACAATTTCTTTGAAAAATAAATTTGCAATATGAGTGGCATCGTCAGTTTTGTGACATGCAATGAAATGTGCCATTTTGCTAAATCTATCAACGACGACAAATATCGAATCACAACCAGATTTACCTTTGGTAACCCTAACACAAAGTCCATAGAAAGATCAACCCAAGGCTCGTTAGGAACCGGAATTGGCATGTACAAACCATGTGGTAAAACTCGTGATTTTGCCCTTCGACAAATAATGCATGAATTGACAATTTTATAAACATCATGTTTCATTAGGCCAGAAGAAGTGCTCATGCAATATTTCAAAAGTTTTTGCGATTCAGAAATGTCCCATTCATCCCCCACTATGTGCTTCCCTTACTAACAACTCTCGTGTCCAACAAAACGGAATACAAAGTTTTTTTTAACGGAATAAAAATCCATCATCCCGATAAAATTTATCCACACTTTTTGTTTCGCAAGCAACATATGTTTCGCCAAAATCTTTATTTCCCACATAAGATCCTTTCAAGAGCTCAAATCTCAACAATTTACAAGAAAGCGTATTAAGTAATACATACCTTCTCGACAACGCATCGGCAACGACATTCTCCTTACCTTGTTTATACTTGATGATTGTAAGGAAATGATTCGATCTCCTCTAACCATTTGGCATGTCTTTTACTCGACTTATTTTGTCCTTTGAGATGCTTTAATGATTCATGATCCGTGTGAATTACGAACTCCTTAGGCCATAAGTAGTGTCGCCACGTACGTAAAGCTCTAACTAAAGCATACAATTCTTTATCATATGTAGGGTAGTTCAACGTCTCTCCTCCAAGTTTCTCGCTAAAGTAAGCAATCGGCCTCTTTCCCTGCATTAATACCGCTCCAAGTGTTAGAAAAATTTGGTAATGCTAAAACAGGTGCGGTGCATAATTTATCCTTTAATGTATTAAAGGCATTTTCTTGATCATCACCCCAATGAAATTTAGCATGTTTCTTTACAAGTTCATTTAACGGGGCTGCAATCGTGCTAAAATCTTTAACAAAGCGTCGATAAAAACCTGCTAAACCATGAAATCTTCTTACCTCAGATGCATTAGTCGATCTAGGCCATTCTCGTTTGGCCCTTATCTCTTCTTCATCAACTTTTATGTCGTCAATACTAACGACATAGCCAAGGAATATAACCTCACTCATGCAAAAAGTATATTTCTTAAGACTAGCGTATAATTGTTCCTTTCTCAAGGTAGTTAAAACTAATCTTAAATGTTCAACGTGTTCGTCTATACTCTTGCTATAAATGAGAATATCATCAAAGTATACGACAACAAATTTTCCAATATAAGCACGCAAAACATGATTCATTAGCCGCATAAAATTGCTCGGTGCATTTGTAAGACCAAAGGGTATTACCAACCATTCATATAATCCGTATTTAGTTTTAAAGGTCGTTTTCCATTCATCCCTTTCTTTCATACGAATTTGGTGATAACCTTTCATTAAATCAATTTTACTAAAAACACGCGAACCATGTAATTCGTCCAACATATCATCTAACCTTGGAATTGGATGTCGATACTTTATCGTGATATTGTTCACAGCTCGGCAGTCGGTGCACAGTCTCCAAGTCCCGTCTTTCTTTGGTACTACAATTACCGAAACGACATAATGACTCAAACTTTCTCGGATGTACCCAATACTTAATAACTCCTCGACTTGCCGCTGAATCTCCTTAGTTTCTTTAGGATTACTTCGGTATGCCGGTCGGTTTGGAATGACGGCTCATGGCACAAAGCCGATTTGGTGCTCGATCCCTCTTTTGGTGCAAATTGGGTGGTAGTTTATCCGGAAAAACATCATTGAAGTCCTGCAATAGAATTTTTATAGTACTCGGAATATTCCGGTTTTTATCATCGTCAAGAGTGCAAATTCGTTTGGTAAGAAGTGAGTATGCGGGTTGCCCCTCCTCAACTTCTTTAACGATTTCTTTTGCACTGATAAATAAATATTTTTTTTATTTTTCATTTTTTTCTTTTTCTTTCTTTTCTTTTTCTTTTTCTTTTTCATTTCCCTTTTCTTTTTGTTTTTGTTTTTCTTTTTCTCTTTCCTTTTCTTTTTCTTTTTCTTTTTCTTTTTCTTCAACTTCTTTTGGAGTCGAATTTGATATTCATGGACTTGTATTTTCGTCATGGGAATAATGTGATTTTCCTCCCATTTTTCTCAAATGAGTAACGATTTTTCTTCCCGCTAAGTTGGGCATCTCGATCGTAATGCCATGGTCTACCCAACAAAATATTGCAAGCGTGCATTGGTACAACGTCGCATAGTATATCATCATGGTATTTTTCTAATTGTGATGGTTATGAGTACTTGTTTATTCACCCGAACCTCTCCGCAATCATTTAGCCAATGAAGTGTATAAGGCTTAGGATGTCGCCTTGTTGGTAATTCTAACCCCTCGACTAGCATCGCACTAGCTACATTGGTGCATCTTCCGTTATCAATTATCACACTACAATTTTTATTTTCCACAAAACATCTAGTGTGAAAAAGATTCTCTCGTTGTTCGTTATTGTTGCTCTCTTCCTCCTTTGCCTTCGCATTCAACACCCTCCTAATAACAAGCGCGGGTGCGAATTCTAGCTTTCCTGCATCACTTTCTTCTTTCGCTTCTTCCTCCTCTTCATCATCTGTTTCATATTCTCCGTCCTCCCTAAGTATCATTGCTCGTTTATTAGTGCATTGGGATGCAATGTGTCCTCGCCCGTGACATCGAAAACACTTGGTGTCCCTGTTTCTCGTGCTTGTATTTTCTACGGATGTAGATTTGACTTCAGGTTTTGTTCGACTAGCACTCCCCACCTCAAACTTCCCCTTCATGGTGCTTCTATCAAAACTGCCCTTGGGTACGTCTCGATTTCTTGTTTGAGGCTTCCAAGGAGTTATGTACCCCGTGGAGTAAGTATTGTTTATCAACTTCTTTAGAGATCTCCGCCCTCATGCCATGTAGAAATCTCGCCATTGTGGCCTCCCTCGAATCCCTCACATCGGCCTCGATCATTAACATCTCTATTTCCTTTCGAAAATCTTTGATGCTCCTTGGACCTTGTTTTAAGGATTGAAGACGAGAAAATAATTCCTTATGATAATAATTAGGAACAAATCTTCTACGCATTACAATCTTTAATTCCTCCCAACTATTAATTGGCCTTTCTCCATTCCTCCTCCTATCTATCACAAGTTGGTCCCACCAAATGCTGACATATTCGGAAAATTCGGTTATTGCTAACCTCATTTTCTTTAGTTGTGGCAGTCAAATATAGTTTCCAACTTCCTCTCCCAATCAAGGTATGTGTCCGGATCGCTCCGCCTTTCGAAGGCTGGGATTTTCATTTTTATATTTCCTATACTTCGGTCTTCCTCGTTTTGTCCTTCCCTTTCATACCGTCTACTTTGTTCTCTCCGACCTCCTCGACCACGTCCTCCTCGATTTTGGTAAGTTTCATCCTCGGAGAATGTTTCATCCTCGTACTCTCTATATGAGATGGGACTCGGATTCCTTCTTCTGCGGTGGTGCTCGTCCTCTTTATTTTTTTGTAAATTTTTTATCGCTTCTTCTTGTCGATCTTGTCTTGTAATTAATTGGGTGAGCATTTCTTGTATGTTTTGAAGGGCTTCGTTTCCTTGATTTTTCTCAATATCGAATTTCGACATTTTTTTTTTGCTCTTTTTTTTGCTTTTTTTTTTTGCCTTTTCGTTTGTTCTTTTTTTTTTTTTTGCTTTTTTTGGCTCTTTTTTTGCCCTTTTTTTGACACACAAATTAATCCTCACGTGTATCGCTCGATCACTCAACGCTCGTGTATCACTCTTTTAGATTTTTTTCTTGCACGGTTCTTGTCTTTTATCACTCGGCTTTATATAAATGTCCCACAACTCACAAGGTGATTATATAGACGAGTATTGTGACAAGTTTTAATTTTACAGGGGCGGTAATCCACACTCCAGCTTTATATTTATTTTATATTTCAGTGTGGTGGTAGAACCGACCTTCGTGATAGATATGTATATATATATATTCACTGTGGTGATAGAATCGAACTTTATGATAACTAGGCATATTTATATACAAGTATTATTATTATTTTTTGTATACTCTTTTTTTTTGTATACCCTTCTTTTTTTGTATATTTTTTTGTATATTTTCTTTTGTATTTTTTTTTGTATACTTTTTTCTTTTTTAGATATTCAAAATGCTAAGGATTATAATTCTCTTGACTTACATTTGATGATTTATATCAAATGCTATATATATATATAATATATATATATATATATATATATATATAGAGAGAGAGAGAGAGAGAGGATCATATGAGAATGATTTTTATGTTGTGAATTGAGAATAAATATCATTGATCTGTGTGTGATGTACGGTCCAGATAGGCTTATGCATGCAATATATGTATTTCGTGCATCAAACTTGCAATGCATAAAAACTCTGCATTATATGCATCAAAATATCGATGCACTAGAATATTACATTCTATGCATACGTTTTTGTGAGAATAAATCTAGGCCATCCATTTAATCCAGATTTATGGATCAAATTCATTCTTATTTCTTAACTTAAGTATCATTCTCACCAGAACCCACTCATATATATATATATATATATATATATATATATATATATATATATATATATATATATATGTAATCACTGTGATGGTAGAATCGATCGTCGTGATTTTTTTTATATATTAAGAAGCCAACTGATGAGACCCCCACACGACGTGCCGTGGTAATCGCTATCGCTAGTATGATTTTAGTTCCCAAGATCGTTTTAGTGGCATAAGGGCTCCTAAACTTCCGATTTTGATCTTGGTGTCTTCTAGATGATTGTAGTACTGACTCTTAGCTTTCCAAATCCAGCTGAATCGTCTCAATGGGATATCGGACGTGAAAGTTATGACAAAAATACGAAGGTGTATCGTATCTGAAAGTTCCAACTCTTACTTTTATTTGTACCGCATGTTCACCACTGCAAATATTCGATTCTGATGTCATGATGAACATAAAAATTTTAGAAATTTCTCTTAGCTTTCCGATGGTATAAATACGAACTTAATTGGACATTGTATGTAGGAGATACATCTGAATTACGAAAGCTCATTCAGTTAGGCTTATCGCTTGGAACGATGACATCAACACTTTTGATCTAACATGTGACGGCTTCAATAACACAAATAAAGATGTTATTATATTTATGGTCATCGATCTGATTGAAATGATTTTGCACGAGCATTGTTAATGAATTCTTTATCACATTTACTCGTGATTTTGTTATTTGTCCCACGGGAATGTATAGTTCTTCTTCCGTGTGACTGACTGCTTCTTGATTCACATCTCTCTCTCCCCCTCTCCCTCTCCCTCTCCCTCTCCCTCCCGCCCTCCCCATCCCCATCCCCCTCCCCCCCTCCCTCCCTCCCTCCTCCCTCACTCTCTCCTTTTTCTTTTAATATTTTTTTTATCTATCAGGGAATTCGAGCATATTGTTCTTGTTCACTACAGGGATATTAGGAAGGTGAGTCTCCTTGACCGTATTGAATAATAACTCTGTTTACGTGAGGTGGTTCATGGTTTGCAATTTGCATGTTTTTGCATCATTCTAAAGACTGTCAATATGACTGCTGGTATTGCATATCTTATCTTTCATTATTCTGGTATCAGATACTGAGTGCTTTGGCTAGAGTTGACATTGACTCGTTCGATGGAACAAATATTTTTGGCATTCCATGTTGAAAGTTTTTTTGCTTTCGTATCTTTTATGCAAGGGTAGTGTTTAAGGAACTATTTGATGAAGCTAATGTAGGTCACAAGTCGTCCAGAAACAAGTCTAGAGGGGGGGGGGTGAATAGACTTGTTGAAACTCTTGAACTCTTTTTCACGAAGAGTGAGTTTCTTCAGCTGATGATCAAACAAATGACTAGGAGTCGTTTGTTCTTGGATATGTGCGGAAGTCAGCTGATGACGAATATAAATTAACTTAATGAAACACTTAACAATGGATGCAAATAGCTAGAGTATGATGCAAAGAAACAAGAATAACACAGTGCGGTTATAGTGGTCTCAGAGGTGGGGTAATCCTCTACTAATCCACTTTTCTCCAAACCACTTGGAGATGAATTCACTATAATTGTCAACCAGGTGATAAAGATTACAAGATTCACAACACACTACAACAGCCTTCCAACCATGGACTTCCGTGCCGTTGTACACACTCGATCGCCTTGCACCTCTTGATCCTCGATCCTCGGATGCCTTTATACCGCTACTTCAACCAGTGAAGTACCCCTTACTCAAGATTTAAAGACAAGAGTGTTTGTCTTCTCCAACTAAAGAGCTTCCTTGAATATGAACTTTTTGGATCTGCTCTTTTTCACGATGCTATTTGTTTGCTTGAGATTGCCTTGTTTGCTTTGATCGCTAGAGTATATGTTCGCACCGGTGGTTTGCTCAGTTTCAAATCTTCGGATATATATAGATCACGATCTCTGAGCTTCTTCCTTGTAGCCGTTACAAATCTTTGAACAAATCAGTCCGTTGGAGAGAGACTTTATTGTTTAATCTTTTCTGAACGTTTGCAAGGCTGGATTCCCATTATTTAATTTTATCTTCCGACCGTTGTGATGACTTCTGCATGTGAGCGCCGAATCTTTTGAATATAAAAGGTTTAAAGTCTTCACGGTGGGTCAGGATGATTTAATTAAATCATATCTCTTGCGGGAATCACTCCAATTTGTCTCTTCACGTTGCATGTGAGCTTTCCGTAATATTTGACTTTTCAAAGCATGCTGACGTGGACTTGGAGTACTAGGCTGTAGTTGAGTAGATCGATGTGCGCTTACTTCTCTGCAGTAGGTCGCTCTACCGATATCGTTTGAGACTTGTCCGATCGGTGACTTCCCGAGGTTCCTACTGCATCTGGTCAAACTACTCGACAATTTTTAGTTGACTGTGGCTACTCGATTGAGTCAGATTTTCTCGATGGACTAGATCAGACTTTAGTACTTAGCCGATTTTCACTTAACTAACTTTGGCCTATAGAAGACACTCATTTGGTTCTTCTTTACATTTTGCCAATTTTATCATTTCGCCTCATGGAAGATACTCATTTGGTTCTTCATTACATTTTGCCAATTAATAAACATTTGATTTTAAATTAATGACATCATCAAAATCTAACAAGTATTCCTAACAAATTCCTATTTTGATGATGGCAAAACTAAGTAAGAAATCAAATGGCCAAGTCTCGCACTTAAGTGCAAGACAAATCGAAATCACTAATATTGAGACAATCGGAAAATTGTCATTCAACAGATCGTTTCATAAAAATTTTCGACTTATCATTGAAATTATACAAGATTGTTTTAAGTACAGAAAAATAAAATTACAAGTAAGAAAATAATTTAAGGTCATCTCGCTCTTCCTCTGCCTCTTCGAATAGCCGCTTGTGTCCGAATGGTTTGCTCCGATAGTCTTACCTTGACCGGAGCAAGGCCATACTTTCTCTTCACAACCAAGGCCTTGCGAAGTCTCGCTCCCGCCGAGATCCGAATTTGTTCTCAAGGCGTACTAGCTTGATTTCCTCCTCAAGTTGTAGCTCATCAAGTTCACCATCCATGCGGATTGGTGCTTCTTCACCTCAATTTAGTGGATCATGGGAAATGCATTTTGCTCTTTGCGTACTTCTTTAGAATGTACCAAAGCTTAGGATGAACCTCTTCCATCCAGCTTTATGAAAATCTCCTGGGAGAGTTTGTCATCTCAAGTAGTTCCTGGACATAAAAGTCTCGACGAACTTCTTCCTAGCAGCTCCCCATATTTCAAGAGCTTCAAGTGGGCGTAAATCTTCAACATACCATAGCTCCAGACCTTCCCATTCAAGAGTAGGTTCAAAGCCGCCTCTGGTCCTTCAAGGCTTCCTTCAGCCGGTCACCTTGTCTTCTTGATCTACAGCCTTCCTTCCTTTTTAGCTAGAGGGTCCTTCTGCCGGGGACATCCCGCTTTTTCTTACTTCGATTTCTCTCTCTTCCCCGAATCCTCTCTTCCTTTTTGCCAAAGATCAATGAGTGTTATCAATCGTTGCTCCATGCGGCTCATCCAATCGACATGCCAAAAGGCATTCTCGTTTGTAGGAGGAGGAGGCCGAGGATCTCTCTCAAGGTGGTGTCAATCTTGCATTAATGGTCTCAAGATCGGGGGTGACTGAGTTGATAGCCTCTCCCAATGGTGTCTCCGACAATTTGCTTGATCACCTGGCCATGGTAGGGGATAACCGAGCGATGGGGAGTGTTCTCCGATCCTTCAAAGAATGGAGCCACTAGATCGCAGCTCCCCGGCCGCACCGTAGGTCGATTGAGTCTTCTCCGGGGTCCCCGACTGAGTCCTCTGCCCAAGGCTCTAGCCGTGTCTGGGAGGTACAACAATCCTATCTCAGCCTTCGTTGGTAGGCTCGCTTCGCTCGGCTCCTTTTCTCTTTCTTCCTCTTTCCCTTCTTCTTCTTCAGATTTCTCTTTTTCTTCCTCCTCATCTTCTTCTTTTTCTTCTCCAGATTTCTCTTTTTCTTTCTCCTCATCTTCTTCTTTTTCTTCTCCAGCCGCCACACCAGCTCCTCCTTCACCTCCATCATCATTATTATCATCATCATCATCATTTTTCTCATCATCCTTCTCCTTTTCTCTTTCATCATCTGCATCCTTCTCCTTATCTTCTTCTTCTTTTTCCTGCTCCACTTCTTCTCCTTCTTCTTCATCTTCTTCATCATCCACTTCTTCTGTTTTCTCAATCACCTCTGTCTCCTTTTCAACCGGTATGTTTTCTTGATTCTTTTTCTTTTCATCCTGCTCAACCAAATTGATAATTTCATTTTCTTCATCAACTTCTTCTATCCTAATCTCCTTTTCTACTTTCTCCTCTTCCTCTTCCTCTCCAAAACTACCATCAAAGATACTCGAGCATTATAGAGTGGATAAAATGGTCCATGTTTGTCTCAAAATGTGACATGAACCAGCTTATCTGGAGGAGTAAGGCTAAATCGACTCTTTGCAAAAATCGGTCGAACATCCTCCGTGGCTTGGGGGTATTCCCAACCACTAGTTTCAACAAAAATTTGAAAATTTGTAAAGGACATGGTTTTAAGAGTTTTCCACTCTTTAAAAATATTTACGAAAGAGTGTTTTTCGCTTGTGGCTTGACAAGTCAAGTTGTTCTAATGGAGAGATTAAAAGTATTATTTTCTAAAAGATTGAATGAGTAATCAGCTTGAGGATAGATATAACAAGACTCGCTTCCTCTTCTTCGGTCATGTATCTTGGAGGAGTAATGACAGTACAATTCTAGTTTCGGTATCGTGCAGTGTGGTCCGATGAATCGTGATCGAATCGATGGCCGGGTATAGTGCTCAGTGCTCTCCTTCGCCGACTGCAGCCTTCTTGGCCTCTTTGGAGAGGGTTCGGTGATATCGCAGTTGGAAGGTCCTTCCGGGTCCCCTTCTCTTGAATCGGATGGCGATAGGTGTATCGTCAGACTCATTCTCGGACTCATTGCAGCTCCGATCTCACCGCAGTTGGTCCGAGTCGATAGATCGTATCTTGGGCAAAAGCTTGTGTCTGCAAATCCTTCAACAATCGGCCCGCCTCCGGTGACTCCAACCTTCTTCTTATCATGGTCCATGTGACCAAGCCTCTTGTTTGGGTGGAAAGGGTCAATGTTTCCCTTGGCCACTCCACCGCTCCAAGAACCAACTAAGATGCGTTCCGAACGCCAACTTTGTCTTGAACTTCTTCTCTCCCTCGAGCCATTCGACCTTGTTCACCTCGCGAACAAGTTGCCTGAAAATGTAATCGGCCCAATCAACTTCCTCTCGTTGAATTAACGCACCCAACACCATGAATTTTGAAGATGATAGTTGGTCATAGCTTCCTGCCATTCCCATGACTATTTTGTTTGTGATGTCCAGAGCAACTCGATAGACCCTTTTCAACTCATTTCTCTTCGCTGTAAACTTCAATTTCTCAGGGACATTTTCGAGCTTAATCGTCTTCCATGTTTCGGCGGGTGATTGTTTGAGCGCTTCGACCGCCAAACCGCGATGTTTCATCCGAATACAGCGAATCTTCTCTGTATCTATGGTGACCGGTACTCCACCGACCGTGCTCAATCTCGTCTTTGAATCGTAAGCGTTGCGATAAAATTCAACCACATCTTCTTTGAACAAGTGTTGAGGGTTGATTTCGAGAAACGGGTAGATTCCGTCAGCTTCATCGCCGGATTAAGTCGAGCATATCAAAGTCCTCTAGATTCGCTTCTAATAATCCTTCAAATCGACGACCATGGAGAAGATGACACAGTCCTTCATCGCCTTCAAGTTTGCTCCGTCAAAAGATGTCATTTCTGCAAAAAGATTTTAGGATTTAGTGTGTATTTTGCTCTGTAAATTTTTAGGGTTTCTGAACGCGTAAAGAGTAAAGTGAAAGGGTTTTCTTCCTTATAAAGAAGATGAAAGGACGTTTGGATTAGTTTATTATAAGTCTAAGCGGTGGTACGCCTTTTCATATTCTTTTGAATTTCAAATTTGAATCGGTGGCCCCATTTAAAATTTGACGGTTGATTCTGATTGGCCACCGTAGAGGTTAATTAAATGGGCGTGTGACGCGTGTATTTAAAAATTGCCACTAGGCTTATAAAATGTATTTTTAAATGCTATTTCTTAAGCCAAAATAATATTTTAAATATGACAGATAATAATTAAAAATTTAGAGATTAGTTTAGAGAACTTAGCTGGTCTGATTCGTTGACTGTTGACCGCTCTGCTACAGGTGAGTTTGACCTCTCGCTGGTATTCGTACTGCTAAGTTGCTTCGACTTGCCTTCGTCTTCGCTTTGCATCGCCTAGCCGATTCTCGGGGTTCGTCCTTCCTTCAACTTGCTTCAGAACTAGATTCCCAATCTAGTAATCCAAGGTCTCTGCTAAGCTCTAGGAATCTTTCTTCTGGAAGGGGTTTGGTGAAGATGTCAGCTATTTGGTAGTCTGTGCTGACTCTTTCAACTCTAACCCTTTTGTTAAGCACATGGTCTCGAATGAAATGGTGCTTAACGTCAATGTGCCAAATCCTTGAGTGCAAAACCGGATTGTTGGTTATTGCAATAAGACTATTGTTGTCACACCATATAGGAACTTCGTTGGCAATAATATTGTAGTCCCTTAATTGTTGTCCGATCCATGGATCTGCACAATGACTACACTGCAGCTAGGTATTCGACTCAGTAGTGGAGATAGAGTTAGAAACACGCTTCTTGCTAAACCAGGATATCGATCTGGTTCCTAGGAATTGACACGTTCCACTAGTGCTCTTCCTATTGATTTTGCATCCGTGAAATCCGCATCGAGTATCTGACGGCTCGAAGTTGTCATCTTTGGGGTACCACACCCAACATTAATTGTAGACTTTAAGTACTTAATTATTCTCTTGCCGCATCTAGGTGTGATTGCTTCGGCTTGGACTGGAATCTTGCACAAACTCCAACCGCATATGATATGTCCGGCCTGCTTGCAGTGAGGTCTGAAGAGATCCGATGAGTCCTCTGTAGTGGGTTGAGTCCACTGATATTCCCGCCTCGTCTGCATCTAGGTGAGTGCTTGTGCTCACTGGAATTCTTGCGGGTTTGGTGATTCCATTCCATATCTCTTGATGAGATCTCGGGTATATTTTGCTGGTTGATGAAAATTCCTTTTTCCATCTCGCTTAACTTGTAATCCGAGAAAGAAGTTAAGCTTTCCCATCATACTCATCTCAAATTCTCCTTGCATGAGGTTGGAGAATTTCTCGCATAGTTCTGGATTGGTTGACCGAATATGATGTCATCCACATAAATCGAACTATTAGAATGTGGCCTTCGTGCTCCACTGAATAGGGTCTTGTCCACTTTTCCTTTGCAAAATCCATTTTTCTCAAGAAACACAGATGTGTTTCATACCATGCTCTCGGTGCTTGCTTGAGTCCATACAGAGCTTTCAACCTTATAGACTTTGTCTCCTTTGACAAAACACAGGGGTTGCTCTACATAGACTTCTTCTTCTAGGATTCCATTCGTAAACGCACTTTTCACATCCATCCGGTAGACTTCAAAATCCTTGAACGCAGATATGCGAGGAATAGTCGATGGCTTCTAATCTTGCAACAGTGCATAAGTTTCATCAAAATCTATTCCCTCACATTGTGCATATCCTTTTGCTACGAGTCCGCTTTATTCCTAACAATGACTCCGTTTTCATCACTTTTGTTTTTATACACCCATTTGGTGCCAATAACTTTCTTGTGATTAGGTGCATGCATTAGTTCCCAAACTTTGTTTCTCTCCATCTGCTCGATTCCTCTTGCATGGCATTAATCCATGAATAATCTTCCAAGGCTTGTTCGTCTTGGGTTCAATTTGCGACATGAAACATGAGAACATCGCCATTCCTTTGGTAGAGTTGATCGTCTTGTCTTGACTCCATCACCAACTTTCCGATAATTTCTGAATTGGATGATCCTTGAGCCATTTGGTGATCTCGTCCTCTTCTTGGTTTGTTCTCCCTGTTGTATTGATCTGGTGGTTATATGCATCTGCTGGATTCTTGTCTTCAAATGGATCAGCTACCGCCTTGTCTTCTGCACTTTGGTTCGAATCGCAGATGAGTCTTTATCGACTCCATTGGTCTTCTTCCGCAAAGAATCGGATCGAGATAGGTTTGGTGATCTGTCGATCTGCATTGGGTCTTCATCGGTGCATTGGGTCATCAGCCGATCTGCAGGTGAGTCCACCATTCCAGTGTCATGTACAATGACTTCTTCAAGGGTTCTTGACTTGAGCTTGTTCTCAATTTGCTCAAGTTGTTTCTGTACTCAACAAGAGATTCATCAAAAACAACATGGGGTGTTTCCTCCACAACTAAGGTTCTTTTGTTGAAAACTCTATATGCCTTGCTTCTTTGGGAATATCCCATAAATAGACCATCATCGGTTTTAGCATCAAAGGCATTTAGTCGTGTTTTACCGTTGTTGTGGATGAAACACTTACAACCAAAAACATGAAAGTAAGCAACAGTAGGAGTTCTATTATTCCAAACCTCATAGGAGTTTTGCCATGTCTCCCTACTATCATACTCTGCTCGGTGTGGCAGTCAGTGTTGATGCCTTCACCGTAACCTTTGGGTAGGTCTGCTCGCAATCATGGACCTTGCCGCTTCCTTCGTGGTTCTCGTTCCTTCTTTCAAGAACACCATTCTCACAAGGCCCCGGCCGCAGAGAGCTCATGCCGATCCCATTCCGATCACGAAATCGATTATCGCCTTGTTGAGAAACTCTCCTCCTCTATCCGATCCGATCTTGATTATGGAGAGGGATTTCTCATTCTGGATCCTTCTCGGCAGCCTCGTAACTTGGTCAAGGTTTCACTTTTCAGTATAGAAAAATGATCCAAGTGTACCTTGAATAATCATCTACAATCACAAGAGCATGCTTTCGCCGCTTAAAGTCTCGCTTGATAGACCAAATAGATCCATGTGAAGTAGATCTAAGATCCTTGTTGTGAGCGTTGTAGCCGCACCGGCTCAACGATGCCTTGGTCTCGCTTCCTTCGACATGCATCACAGAGTGCTTCCTTCTTGAATGCTTCATTTGGAAGTCCTCGACCCGCCTTCCGAGAGCTAATCTTGTTGATGGCTTTGAAGTTCAGTGACATAGTCTTTTGTGCCACGGCCTATCCATTCTCGCCATAGTCTTGGATAGAAAACAGGAGTTAGGTGTTCCCGTGTTCCAATCAATCATGTATACATCTCTTCTTCTAAACCTTGTAGCTTTATTTCTCCAGATAAGATGTCTATCACCATACACTTCAAGATGGTGAAGACTACTAGATTCTTCTCGCCGCAGAATCGGCTTATGCTCGGAGGTTGTATTTGAGACCTTTGACATAATGGACTTTGGATATCACAATGTTTCCTCGGTGCAACTCTCCAAAGCCTTTTGTCTGTCTCTAGAGCTATCTCCAAAGGTTACATCGGGACCTCTTTCCTTGATATATTTGGTCGCATCCTCTTGTTCTGGCCATGTGCCTTGAGCATCCAGAGTCTACAAACCACTCTTCACCTCCAAAATTTGAGCTTGAGGAGATGTGGTTGTAGTCCTTCCATCTCTTCGCAATTAAACAAGCAGAGATTTAGGTACCCAAATTTGTGTGGGTCCTTTGGGGTTAGTTGATTTCTGGAGAATTGATTTCTCCTTGGATTATAGGAATTGTTATTATTATTATAACCCTTATAAGGTGCCCGTGGTCGAGGTCTAAATCTCCCGGTGGATTGTATATCGGATATTCCTCAAAATAGTGTGGGCCATTTCTAAATCTAGCCGAGACCATTTATTAAACCTTTGTGGTCTCCACACTTGTTCGCTTTGGTAATTTGGATAACCTTGAGGTTTCCATCCGCCTCCCATTATGAAATCTATTTTTGGGGAGTTGTTGGTAATAGTGGGCATGTTGTCTGGCCGCCGCTTTTGCACCGCTAGTCGCCTCGCTGTCTAGGTGGTTGTCAGTGTAACTCGTTGCAGCCTAGACATTTGACTGGTTACTGCTTTTTGAAAGTCGGTTTATACATGTGCTCAAGAATGAGACCATTGTTTCTCCCTTGATAAACTTGGTTTCGTAACTAGAGGAGTGTGAGAATTATATCCAAGGCCCGATTTGGTATATAATGACCTTTATAAGTACACACCCGCCTGAGTTGAAGACGCCTTCAGGGAGGTTATTTCCTGCGCCCGAGTTTTATTTAATCGTGCACTTAGTAAACTCACTTTGGCATGAGCAAGTGCAAATGACTTTTCTTTAAGTAAAATATTTAGGCGTCTATCTCACCAGTATTGGCACTTGCCTCGGTTTTCAAAATCACTGTAGTTGTCTCAACCTTATTTAAATCTAGCCGAGTTTTTGAAATCATTTTTCACCGCTATTCTCATCTTGCTGACTTAGTCTTCTCTGACATACTGGTGTGCGATTTAAGTGTTTCAAAATCTTTGAATAATTGATTTACCGATTCATGTAAATCCATATCTTGTGATACGGCCGAGCTATTATTCAACCGGTAGGTTTAGAGGTTACCTCTTCATCGCCAAGTTTGCCATCGTGCAATCATATTCCTCGTCACATCGTAAAAGAAACCGCCGCTTGATTCGACATGCTCCCGGTCTTCTCCGATGAGAGCTTTTCTTCCGTCTTCCTTTCTCGCCACCTCCTTCTTGGTTTCATCCTTCTTGAGCTCGGGACAATCCATTTGGATGTGTCCTATTTTATAACGATTGTAGCATTCAACTTTCCAGCCTTCCAAATTTCTCCGGTTCCTTCTCGGGTTCTCCTTGTAGTTTTTCTTATACTTGAGTAGTTCTTTCAAGTTCTCGAACCTTTGCATAATGAAAGCCATTTCCTCCTCAAAGTCTAGCGGATTCGAGGTTTCACATCGATGGCTCTTAGCAGGGGACTCCAGAACGCGATTCCCTTCTCTGCAGCTCGGTCGAGGATGAACTCGGAAGTTCGAACTCATAAGCCTTTAGATCAGAGAATGCCTCACGAATCTTTATCTTATTCAGTCTTTGACTCTCTCATAGCTACTGACCTTCATGCTCCATTCGGGATTGAGTGATCCGAGGACCTTGAGTGCCATTTCCTGTTGCCATAAGTTTTGCCCAGGAGTTGATCTCGTTGATAATTTCGGTGAACCTTGTGTCCACTTGGTCTATTGATTCACCATTCTTCATTTTAAAGTTGTCAAACTTTTGGATAGCTATTGACAACTTGTTCTCCTTGATCACCTCCGTTCCTTCACACATTAGAGCTAATGTGTCCCATATCTCTTTGCATTCTTACAATTTTTGATCTTGACCATTGTGGATTTGTCAAGAGTTTGGTATAGCACATCTCCGGCCCCGTTGTCAAGATCGGCTTTCTCTCTTCGGGGTCACCGGTTCTCTTCTTAGGAATCTTTTCGGGCCTCCCACTGCGATTTCCTCGGGCGTGTTGTCCTTCTCGAAAATGAATGGACCGTCTTCAATGATGCACCACATGTCATGGATTGAAGATAAATGTGCTCGCATTCTTATCTTCCGAGATCATACTCACAATCGAAAAGACAGTAGTCTAGAGTGCATGTGTTCCATTATAACGTGAGAGATAAGATATATATCTTAATATGGATCTGTTCGTGAAAAAATGAACCAACCTCTCTCGATACCACTTGTAGGTCACAAGTCGTCCGTAAAACAAGTCTAGAGGGGGTGATTAGACTTGTTGATACTTTTGAACTCTTTTTCACGAAGAGTGAGTTTCTTCGTGATGATCAAACAAATGACTAGGAGTCGTTTGTTCTCGATATGTGCGGAAGTCACCGATGACGAATATAAATTAACTTAATGAAACACTTAACAATGGATGCGTAGTTAGAGTATGATGCAAGAAACAAGAATAACACAGTAGCTTATAGTGGTCTCAGAGGTGGGGTAATCCTCTACTAATCCACTTTTCTCCAAACCACTTGGAGATGAATTCACTATAATTGTCAACCAGGTGATAAAGATTACGTGATTCACAACACACTACAACAGCCTTTCCAACGGTGGACTTCCGTGCCGTTGTACACACTGATCGCTTGCACCTCTTGATCCTCGATCCTCGGATGCCTTTATACCGCTACTTCAACCAAAGGAAGTACCCCTTACTCAAGATTTAAAGACAAGAGTGTTTGTCTTCTCCAACTAAAGAGCTTCCTTGAATATGAACTTTTTGATCTCGCTCTTTTCACGATGCTATTTGTTTGCTTGAGATTGCCTTGTTTGCTTTGATCGCTAGAGTATATGTTCGCACCGTGGTTTGCTCGCCAAATCTTCGGATATATATAGATCACGATCTCTCGAGCTTCTTCCTTGTAGCCGTTACAAATCTTTGAACAAATCATCCGTTGGAGAGAGACTTTATTGTTTAATCTTTTCGAACGCTTTGCAAGGTCGATTCCAATTATTTAATTTTTTCTTCCGACTTGTGTTGACTTCGGCTTGTGAGCGCCTTATATTTTGAATATAAAAGGTTTAAAGTCTTCACGGGTCGATGATTTAATTAAATCATATCTCTTGCGGGAATCACTCCAATTTGTCTCTTCACGTTGCATGTGAGCTTTCCGTAATATTTGACTTTTCAAAGCATGCCGACGTGGACTTGGAGTACTAGCCGTAGTTGAGTAGATCGATGTGCACTTACTTCTGCAGTAGGTCGTCTCGGTGATATCTGTTTGAGACTTGTCCGATCGTGTGACTTCCCGAGGTTCCTCACCGCACCGTCAAACTACTCGACAATTTTTAGTTGACTGTGGCTACTCGATTGAGTCGGCCGTACTTTTCACGATGGACTAGATCGTACTTTAGTACTTAGCCGATTTTCATTTAACTAACTTTGGCCTATAGAAGACACTCATTTGGTTCTTCTTTACATTTTGCCAATTTTATACTTAACTCATTTTGGCCTATGGAAGATACTCATTTGGTTCTTCATTACATTTTGCCAATTAATAAACATTTGATTTTAAATTAATGACATCATCAAAATCTAACAAGTATTCCTAACAGCTAAACTTGCACTCTGATCAGTATATGCTAATGAAGACCATTTTTATGTACATGCTTTCTCTGTGTGTGTGTGTATGTGTATTGTTCCATGACTTTATGAGTTTGTGATTTCGTGGATACATCTACTTCAATATTTTGAAAAGATTTATTTAAATCAGTTGTGGATAACAGGGGAGGGAGAATCCTGTGTTAGCATCTCAATTCTCTACGCTATCTTCTTCTACCTTCAGTCCGAGTCCCAATGCTTTTACAACCGACCAACTAAAGTCTTCTATTGTTATTGGTGAATCTCGTGAATTGTATCACAATGAATCAAGTCAAAGCCCTGTGGAGATTACGTCCAGTCAAGTTTGCAAGAATTTTGGGATGAATCGGTCCTTGTATAAAGAGAAATTAGATGAGGTTAGTAGTTCATCTCTTCCAGAGTTGAGTCAGGCGTTACGAAGAATTGAGCAGCAATTAAGTTTAAATAACGATGAGATGAAAAAATTTGATTACGTCGATCATGAGGATTCAAATGATCTGGAAGACGTGCCACGTGATTATGAGTTTTCTGGTCAGACGCCAAATGGTCCAGAAAATTCTCTTTCACAGCATTCAGGTATTTTTACCGTATCACTGTTTCTTTTTTCCAAGTCAAATAATCTTCAGTGTTGAACTGTTAAGATCTAGGAGTGAAACTTATAGAGCTGCTAAAAATGGGGCGTAACTTTTCAGTCAATGGAGTTCGACAACATCATCAGCTCCCAGGGTTTGAAGTTGACATTTGGGAAGAGATGCTAGGTAGCTCCAAGAATTTGCCAAATGCTGACTTGCAAGAACAGTTTGGAAGACAGGATGCTCGTAAGATTCCCTCACAGGACAATGTTTATTTATTAATTCTGGAATCCTTTTTTTTTCTGGGCAAGAACTCTGACAGCAATTTATCGTGCCAGCTTCTTTGCTTCTCCAAGAAGTAAATTCTCTGAACTATCATGCATATTCTCCCCTACCACATTCTTATGAGACCACTCCAGATTGCTATTCATCATTACTCGAACAAGATGGGTTGGGAGTTTCTCTTGAAAACATCGGGTTGACCATTTTCCAAAAGCAGAAGTTCACCATCCATGAGATATCTCCAGAGTGGTGTTATACCTCTGAGGGTGCAAAGGTATGCGTCATCAATATCAGATTTAGTAGTTGCTATTGCGTTATTTTATATATAGTCTTCCCGGTTTTGGGATTGAAAAGTTTGGGTGTTAAATTGTCCGAATTTTGGGTGAGTTGAAATTTTAATGTTACTGTAACTTGTGTTCGACTCATCAAAGAAAAGCAGCTCCCAAATTAAAAATCGAATACATCCCTCCCTTTGGCATTTACTGCACTCTCTGTTTAGATTTTTTTTTTTTTTTTCATGATTCTATGCCACTGAAGAAACTGTTCATTGAAATTTAAGTTTGGATCTAAAGTTTCTTTCAGTGTCTTGTTACCTTTCAAAGGTAGCAACTCAAGTTTCAAAATCTACATGCAGATCATCATTATTGGGTCTTTTCTGTCCGATCCATCAGAGTGCGCATGGGCTTGCATGATTGGTGACATTGAAGTCCCTGCTCAGATTATTCAGGAAGGTGTCATCCGCTGCTATGCTCCACCTCACTTACAGGGAAAAGTCGATATTTGCATTACTTCTGGGAATCGGGAGTCTTGCAGTGAAGTTATGGAGTTCGAATATCGTGCTAAACCTAATGTGTGTACGCACAGTAGTCCACCTGAAACAGAAGCTAATAAAAGCTCAGAAGAACTCTTGTTGCTAGTCAGGTTTGTCCAAATGCTGCTTTTTGATGATACTCTGCCAAAAGAAGATGTCCCAGAATCAAGAATTGTTTTGTTTGGCAAATCTAGAGCCGCTGAAGACTCGTGGAGCCAGATTATTGATGCACTTTTAGTTGGCACATCAACGTCATCAAGCACTCTTGATTGGCTTCTGCAAGAACTTCTGAAGGACAAGTTGGAAGCGTGGCTTTCTTCTAAATTACAAAAGGATGACCACATACGATGCTCTTTATCAAAGAAAGAACAAGGTATCATACATATGGTTGCCGGATTGGGATTTGAATGGGCATTGCAACCAATTCTGAATTCTGGGGTAAGCATTAATTTCCGTGACATTAATGGATGGACTGCTCTCCATTGGGCTGCACGATTCGGAAGGTATGTTTATTTTGTTTAGTTTCTTTGGTTACATGTTTCCGTAGGAATTTCTATATGGTCATACGTTACATATTAATGGTTGAGGAAGAGGAAGAGAAATAGGAGTGTGTTTATTTCCTTCTGGGCATTCCGTGATTATGTTTGATCCCAAATCCTCTAATCTAGATGGGAAAGGCAGAATGAAACTTAAACTAATTTTCTGATTGCTTCAACTCCTCTGGTACACAGCTACAGCCTACACCTACACCTAAATCCAGTTAAACAGTGATAAGTGACTCTTGAATAAAACAAAATTATTATCCAAGTTGTTGTTGAATTTTATACATGCATAAAAACACATTTCAGAAATTGACGAACATTCGGGTTGAGCTGTGAGATATTTTCTGGACCAACTAGGCCATACAACAGAATTTAGTAGGGGTGAGCAAAACCGAACCGAGAAACCGAGAAATCGAAAAAAACCGACGAAACCGAAACCGAAAAACCGAAACCAAATCAAAACCATCGGTTTGGGTTTAGAATTTTTAAAAACCGAAAAGTTGGTTTCGGTTTCGGTTTATACACTAGAAACCGAACCATTAAAACCGAACCGAACCGATATCATATAATATATATGTATTTCGTAAATTTTATATGTATATATGCATTATGTAGAATAGACAAAAATAGTGTCCTGGTCTGGTGGTTATAACACTGGTAGTTCGCGCGTTGGTCCCAGGTTTAATTCCCATCCAATGCACATTTTAGGTTTTTTTGAAGAATATACAAAAATCGGGTTGGTTGGGTTTAAACCCGAAACCGACCCGCAAAAAACCGAAAAACCGAGAAACCGAACCCATTGGGTTGGTTTCGGTTTCGGTTTCGGTTTGATTTTTTGGAAACCGAAGCAAGTCGGTTTGGGTTCGGTTTTAGCCTAAAACCGGCCCAAACCGACCCATGCTCACCCCTAGAATTTAGGAATTAGCTACCCCTGAAAATTACAGATATTCCCTGAAAGGGTTACAAATTTCGCCTTGAGATTTGTATTCACCTAACAAATAGCCACCTCTTGAGGAAGCAATTTTTAAAGAGAAACATAAGTTAAGGGGGTTTCTCTCAAAAGTTACCTGGTTCGCGGTACGTCTCGGTACGCGGAACACGTACCGGAACGTAGACCTGCCCAAACTGGACGGCCCGGCGGGTCCGAACCGAAACCGGCCCGCCGGTCAACGGGTTTTAACCGGCTCGTCGGTCAACGGTTCAAAACCCAGACCAGAATCGTCTCACCAAGGAGAGATAATATGTAGTGGACCTATCCATTTGTGGGCTTTCTCTATTGAGCATTGGCTAAGCTTTGGTGTATAGAATAAATTTATTTTATATAAAAAAAAAATTATTTTATAATAATTTTTTTTAATTCATAGACTCGTGGTTTTGGACCGGAACCGCCTCCCTTCTTCAAGGGCCGGTTCTAGTTCACCCTCTTATGAACCGTGAACCGGCGGGCCGAGGCCCGTGAACAGGTCTGCCGGAACGTGGTGCGCTACATATATCAGAACGCGGTTCGTTGGGGGTAGGCTTAGTCGGGAAGTTTTTTTAGGATGCGGTACACGAATTCAGTCTTCACAGTATGCTAGTATTTATTTTTTATATATTTTTTATATATATTTGATCACCTATACATTATGTCATGTTATAATTATATATCTCCTTGTAATCATATCAATATCATCCAACATTTACAAAAAAATACACATTAACTGTAAGTTTATTAAAAATTTTGAGAAGATAAACCATAATATATAAAAGGAACAAATTAAAAAAAAAGGAAATGGTTAAATAAAAAGGTAAAAAATGAACTGATATGTTTTGGAATTGATCTGTTGATTGCATTATCTTTTCAGAAAAAAAAAAAGGAAAAAAAGAAAAAGAGATCGAGCCCTTAGTCATATGCGTTTTATTTTTTCTCCCACTATTGCTTCGTTCTCCAAGTCCAGTGAGAAAGCCTATATATTTGGGGTCGCCGAATATGGGGATCCAATAAAATGCACCGCGTTCTGGTACGTGCATTCCGGTTGGTGGGACGAGGGGGGTGGTAGAGAATTAGGTAACACTGGTTTCTCGTATTTTAGACTATTTTTTTATTTTGTAATTACTCTAGACCTCAGGGGTAGTTCTGTAGTTAGCTCATAAAATTCTGGCACAGTGTCTGTCCATGTTTCCAAAAATAGTAGAAAGTTTGAATGTGTTGCTCCGTATTATTGTTACATAGGAAAAGTCTTTCACTGATAAATCATATCATCTAGGAAAATCTAACTTCAAGTGCTGTATTCATGACAGGGAAAAAATGGTAGCTGCTCTCATAGCATCCGGTGCATCACCTGGAGCAGTTACAGATCCCAATTCACAGGACTTTAGTGGTAAAACACCAGCATCAATCGCTGCCACCTATGGTCACAGGGGACTCGCAGGTTATCTTTCAGAAGTCGCACTGACAAGTCACCTCTCATCCCTCACACTGGTCGAAAGTGAGGTGTGTAAAGGATCCGCTGCCTTGGAAGCCGAAATAGGAGTAAAGAGTTTATCGAAGTCAAGTTCCTACGTAAGTGAGGATCAGGTATCTCTCAGGCATACTCTGGCTGCAGTCCGGAATGCGGCTCAGGCCGCTGCACGCATACAGTCAGCATTCCGTGCTCATTCGTTCCGAAAGAGACAGCAGAGAGAGGCTGCAGTTTACAGTGAAGATGAATACTCTGTAATAGCATATGACATTCACGGGCTTTTGGCTGCATCGAAGCTGGCGTTCCGCAAAGCACGTGACTACAACTCTGCTGCTTTATCTATTCAAAAGAAATATAGAGGGTGGAAAGGTAGGAAGGACTTCGTTTCGTTGCGCCAGAAAGTTGTAAAGATACAGGTGTGTTAAATTCAATCATTATAGCAACGACCACCATTTTACGACTAAATGTGCATTGTCTGTCTGCTTCTTCTGGAATAAGGACCGTAACAAAAAGAACTATCGTTTTTTTGTTGCAGTTGATTATAGCTGGAATAAAAATAACGGGTCATGTCAATGTGGCTCTTCCTGTAAAGAAATGAAAGTGAATGACTATCAACCTCAATTGAGCAATAATAAATGTAATAAATAAAATCTACATAACGGATCTTCTGGCAGTAACTTGCAAAATTGGTTAATGTATCGTCCTGCAACAAAATAGAAAAGTCTATATTTACTCGAAAGGCTAAAGTTGGAAATAACAATCTGGTTGGGCAGGCTCATGTGAGGGGGTATCATGTCAGGAAGAGCTATAAGGTCTGTTGGGCGGTTGGTGTACTGGAAAAGGTTATATTAAGGTGGCGTAGGAGAGGAGTCGGTCTACGGGGATTTAGGCTCGACTCAGAATCTATCGAGGAAGATGATGATGACGGCGAAGAAGAAGACATCCTTAAGGTGTTCCGCAAGCAGAAAGTGGATAACGCTATTGATGAGGCTGTCGCTAGAGTGTTGTCTATGGTCGAATCTCCAACGGCACGTCAGCAATATCATCGCCTTCTTGAAAAATATCGGCAAGCCAAGGTATTTGTTAACATATTGGTAGAAAATAAGTTTGATGGTATATGAAGTGCTTGGTTATTGATTCTATTATTATTATTATTATTATTACTGTTGTTCTGACAGGCTGCGCTTGGGACCTCCGAGTCTGATACAGCAGAATCTTCTTCTCGTCTGTGTGACACCGTTCGTGCCATATGAACAATGATGGGGGATTTACTACTAGTTAAACAATGTAGGTAGCCAGCAGTTTCTGTTGATTCACCAAGTCTTTTGTGTATAGAAAAAAGAAAAAGAAAAAGAAAGAGCCACTCCCAGGTTATAATCCTATTTGCATTGTAAAATTTTCATCAGATTTTGGTTTGTTGAATTGGATAGCGATGTGGCTTATTATTGGTTTGACTGAACAAGCACAATTTGATCTCTTACAAATATGTATATGTGATGTAATGTAATGTAATGATTAATTTTTTCCGGAGTCGACGATTCTCGTTTTAATCACAACAGAAATGGTGAAAAAGAACCAAACTTTGCGGCAGCTGCCTGTCTAACCTTCCAGTTGTGAATTTAGGGGCGGGGGGAAGAAGACACGGTCGCACAATATTAAGACACGTTGAAAGTCAAAAATTATCTAATTGACGTGTCAGTATCCCCATATACTTGGGTGCAGGGTAGGGATCTCCTTTCTTGGATATGTATCATCCCTTTTTTTTTTTTCTTTTTTTTGTAATTTATTAACAGAAGGAGAGAGAGAGAGAGAGAGAGAGGGGGGAGATGGAATCAGACAAAAAGTTTGAGATAATAGAGGAAGCCATAAGAAAACTAATGGAGGAGAAAAGTTTCCCGGCGTTGCATGAAGACGGCGACAATAACGAAATATCCGGCAGCCGCGAGCGACAGCTCTTCCTCTCCAAACTGCTCTCAGAGGTAAGTAATTGCCTATGATCATTCATATATATATATATACATGTGTGTGTGTGTGTGTGACACCTGGTTATTATTGCCAGTTAGAGTCGATGGAAAAAGAAAAGTTGAACAATATTGCAGAAGAAATTAAAGAAGAAGAAGAAGAAGAAGAAGAGGAGGATACAGTTACACATAGAGTTGGAAATTGCAGTAATGAAGAAATAATGAAAGAGCTTAAAACTGTGAAGAGGCAGAATAGGATCACACACTGGCTTGTCTCAGGCATGATGGTGCTCACCCTGGCCTGGCAACTCTCGGAGGTGTCTCTGATTTTGAAAATCAAACATGGGTTCAGCAATCCCCTCAAATCTGTTTCCGGAATCGTCGGAGGATTTTTCAACAACCGCAACTCCCCCCGTCGTCTAGTTGATTATGGTAATGTTAGTACAAAACAGGTTGTATCCGAGAAGGTTATCGGGCCAGCAGCGTCTCTTCCGGGCCTCAAAATTCCAGATCTCCCCCATCCGCACTTGGGATTGCCGCCTTGCGATAACGACGACTAGTTAGCTTATAGAATACTTATTTAATTTATTTATTTATTTTCTACTTATTTAATAATGACTAAAAAAACCCTATCTTATTTTAGAAAGGTTAAAGTGTATTTTTGGCTACCTATTTTTCAAAAACTTGTAATTTTGGCCCCAAAAAAAATGACAAATGTGATTCCTAAGTTTGGGCTCCTTTGCAGATGTGGTCCTTTTGTTCAATTTTGACCAAGTCAATGCACATGTGGCAGGTCATATAAGTGAATGACCACATGTGTTATTAATTAATAAAAAATCAAAGATTCTGAACAGGGAATTGGAGATTCTGTCTATCAGACATTCAGCATCAAACCAGTTTCTTCTTAGAAAAAAGCTTCCCACATCCATGGAACTTCCTGCCTGGATTATCATCTCTCCAGGGGTGTATTTCGAACCGAACGTTTGTGAAAATTTCGCGAAAATATTCGGTCAAACGTTCAGTTCGTGTTCTGTTCGGTTCGGTTAAATTCGAACAGTTCGCGAACATATTCGTTACATACACGAACCACACACGAACAAAATAATATATGTTCGTTAGTTCGCGAACGGGGTTTTCTATATATTTATTAATAATTTTAATAATCTTACAATAATTAGTAAATATAATTAATATTTTACAATAATTAATAAATATATATACTAGAAAATAAAATCTACCATTCTAAAACCTTTAATTTCTAAATATTTTTTTTTTATTTTTTTAATTATTCTTGCTTGTACTTTAGTCTTTTTTTATAAAAACTAACGATCAAAACGAACCGAACACGAACCGAATGAATCGAATCCAACGAACATTCGTTAAAATCATTTTTCGGTTCGTCCGGTTCAGAATACACCCCTACATCTGTCCATTCAGTGACCAAGGGAGAATCAACACCACAATAACAAACCAACTTTGGTTTACGTTTAATTGATGTGCCAGCGAGTGTTGAAGATGAAGATAAATAATCCCCCCATTATCGATGAAGAGAACTGAGAAGAAGATTCGATGAAACGAGGAAGAAGAACAATCAGAATCAATGGAACTTGAATCGAGGAAGAAACAAGAACAATCAATGATGATGAAGTGAAAATTTTGGAGCGAGAAGATGAAGATAAGATAACAACGGAGAGTGGTGAAAAATTTGGGGGGTTTTAAAACTTAATTTCTAACCGTTAGAGAAGGTCACGTGCCTCTCCAATTCCCTTCCTTTTTTTTAATTCACCAAATTACGTGTGGTAGAATTTTTAATTTTTTTATTAATTAATTACATACGTGGCATGACACCCACTTAAGTGAGCTATTATGTGTGTGTTGACTTGGTCAAAATTGACCAAAAGGACCACATGTGCAAAGGGCTAAAACTTAGGGGATCACATTTATCTTTTTATTTCTTAGGAGGCCAAAATCGCTAGTTTTTGAAAGACATGGAGCCAAAAATACACTTTATTTCTTCAACCAGAGTTGGTGCAAGGTTTTGAAAATTTTCATTAATATAATTGTAAAAAAATATAATTGTAAAAAATATAGAAAAATTAGTTGAAAAAATATTTAAAATTTCAGATTTTTTAAGGTATTATATTTTTAAAAATAAATAATCGTACTATACTTCCAAAGTAAATAATCTTTCTAGATGGTTTATTTTTTCAGTTTTTTTTATTAGAATTTCTGGGATTTTTCTTATGTGATTTTTGATACTGTTCTGGTAAGAAAAATATCTTTTAGGACTGAAAATTTGAAAATTGTTTTTTAGAACTGAAAATTGTGAAAGTAGGGTGAAATTTGTACGTTTATTGAATTTTGAATTAGTAAAATGAATGGTGATATTATGGATTCTCAATAAATTTATTGATTGATTTGGGATGAGATATTATGATTTCACCAAAGAATAATAAAAAGCGTCTTTACAAAATCCGAAAACAATAAATACAAAGAAAAGATTTCCAAATCCAAAAAAATAAATTTGTCGTCGACAGCAGGGATCGAACCTGCGCGGGCAAAGCCCAACAGATTTCAAGTCTGTCTCCTTAACCACTCGGACATATCGACTTCACAACAATATTTGTACACAAAAGCTTTTAATCGTTAGAGCGCGGAGAAATATTACACCAACTAAATAATGCTAAATATAGCATGGGGACAGCAGTATATACGCTCTCTGTTCCGCCTAAAAGTTTTACATTTATCATTTTTTATAATTAAATTAAATATTACTCCCTCCATCAGCAGTCTGTAGGGGTGAGCTCGGTTCGATTTGGTACGGTTTCTAGCTAAAACCGATACCGAACCGTATCTTATCGGTATCTAGCATTTGAGTACCGAAATGATTCGGTTTTAAATCGGCTCGGTGTGATCGGTTTCGGTGTCGGTTCGGTAGCGGTTCGGTGTCAATGGGCTGATTAAATGGGCCACTTAAGTTGGGCTTGCACCAGGCCCAAATTGAATAACTTGGGCTAAATCAGACAATTGTAAGTTCAAATAGAAGGATTTATACATAATTAATCCACTTCAAAGTTTGAATAAAAATAAAATCTACTTCAATAACAAGATAATAACTAAGGTTTCAAAAAGTCCAATATCAGATTAAACAAAAGTCTTGAATTTCTTTCAAGTAAGGTCCATCAATTCATAACAAATCGCATGAAAAAACAAAGTCTGCAGAATAGTCATCTGTTTTATCGGTTCGGTTCGGTTTTTAAAGTCGGGATCCATATCTAAAACCGAAACCGAACCGCATAATTCGGTTTTCAAAATTTTAAGAACCGTACCATACCAATATCTTATTGGTTCGGTTTTTCGGTTTCGGTTTTTTCGGTATTTTTGGTATTATCGGTTTTCGTCGGTTTTTCTGCTCAACCCTAGCAGTCTGCACAGCTGACTGGGTACGGAGATTAAGAAAATGCACTTTTTGTAGAGTTGACCAATTTAAGGGAGGGTATAAAAGGTAATTCATGTGTAAGTGAAGTAAGGGAAAAAGTAAAAGTGTGTTAATTGAGTTGAAAAAGTAATGACAATCTTATAAATAATTGTGTATAGTGGGGTGTTAAAAATAAATTATTTTACCATTTATGGGTGTGCAAACTTCTGTGGGACGGACGAATAAAGCAGGTGTGCAAATTGTTTTAGGACTGAGGGAGTATATTGAATAGCACAAAATCTTATTCTCACACTTCATCTTTCTCATAACTTTGCCGTGAAACAACTACTAAAATGCATGAATTAAAATTTGCAATCGTCTTGACCAAATTAAACTTGCGAATTTTTTAGGCCATCTTCTTCTAACTTTTGACGGGAATCTAAAATTTCAGAGTTGAGTAGAACGTAAATTAAAATTTGAAATACCTTCACTAAAACTTCGAAAAAGTTGAGATAAATATTCAATTCAATTTTCAGTCGTTTGGATAAAGTTGAGAAAACTATGATCTTGTGCTTAATTAATATTTAGATTAACCCATGTGGAAATACGATCTTGCTCGCAACTATTCTACAAAAATCGTACACTCAGTGAATCTCCATCAAAAGGGGGTTACTATAGTTTAATGGGCCATCAATTCTATGTAATCTTTCGGATCAAGAGTTACACTCATAAGTGGTCTTAACACACCACTTTAAATCTGCGTATTATAAATTTAGAGTGTAAAGGGTCATGTTCCAGAAGAGCCAACACACTGAGCTCTTCAAGTCTTGTTGGGTTCAATTCATTCTTAGTCTCTTAATTATGTTGAGTATTGCTGCAAAATAATTATAGTTTCATCTCAAGCTCCACACTGCAAGCCATCGGCTTCAAGCAAGAGATATGTTGGGGGGGGGGGGGGGCGTGTATATGGGTTTTGCAGTGCCGGTCCATTAAAATATACTACTAACTTATTTAAATTACTCGTGACGTTCTTACTAATAAACTAGTCAATAAGACTTTATTTTTCGAGAGTAATGTATCTTTTCAACCCATACTTTAACTATTCAACTTCCCATCAAATTCAATTTAAATAACTAACTTCATTCATTTATTTCTCTCACTGAAAGTCGATTTTGAAAAGAAAAGAAAAATCTAGATTTTATCTCCTCACAGAATAGATTCACAATTTACAAATTAGTTCCACAGATTAAAAATTTTGTCATCAAATTAATTCAAAATCGAGTCAAAATTCATTTTTCATTAAACCAATTACTTCCAACAAAGTTTTGCACGTGACTAGTGCAGAAAAATGGACTAATTGATCGCTGTGCATACTCGGGTGTAGATTCAGGATTGAAACAACAGAACAGATGTAGACGGAATTCAGAATCAAAACTGAGTTGATTCTATATTGGCCGCTAAATTTTATTTCTTCAACGTATTAACATAATGCTGCTGAAAACCTTTATATTAAAACATAGTAGCAAATAATTATCTAAATACGACTTATCTCACATTTAAAAAAAAAAAAAAATATTGTTATTTTTTTGGGCCCGATCCCTAAAATTTCTATTTTTTAGGGCCCGACTCGACGAACTCTTCCGCCTAAAGGAAGGTCTGGCCCGGAGATGCATGTGTGTGTGTGTGTGTGTGTTAAAAAAAAAAAAAAAAAAAAGTAAATAACATGCAGTTGATTTGGCTGCAAATAAAGCCTCCATCATAAGCTCTTTTCTTTATTCAAAACTCCAAAACATGTACTATAATATAATTACATTATCTACGTGGTAAATAGTTAATTTTACTAATCTAAATGGCATCATCATACAAATCAAACTGCCAATAATACAACTTTGGTTCATTCTAAAGGATGACGGAAACTAAGCTATATATATATATTTATATATATATATATATATACCCTCACAGTCCCAGTCCACAGTGAGATGAAAATCTCCACAAAGAATCTTGGACCTTCTTCATATATTTACATTCTCTTCTAACCGAACCGAAGGAAACATCTTTTTCCTGCATAGCATAGACGACCGAATGGATCGTAAATTATATAGATCAAATTAATTACCGAGAACGAAATACTAACAGAAACTAAAACTAACATTTTCTGTTAATATTTGACATATATACTCACAACGAGGAATATGCACAACCAATCTGTAGCCCCCCATTGGCGCCTTTAATAATAATAATAAGAATAATAAGTAGTCGTCTTGCTTGCATCAACTTAAAAGATTGTTTCTGTAGTTTGTTTAGTGATTCTCATCCGGCAGAGTTTGAAAGAAACGTGAAACCTCCCGATAAATCTGCTCCGCCTCAAACGGTTTGGAGACATAACCATCCATTCCACACCTGGAGCATGCTTCACTAGTTGCCTGGATGACATCAGCAGTCATGGCCAAAATCGGGACATGCCAGTTCGACACGTTTCCGTAAGCTTCCACGGAGAGTTCCCCACTATTGATACCCTTCTTGATGCTAGATTCCATGTCCCTAATTCGTCTCGTTGCTTCAAACCTACACATATTTACAAATGTAACCAACACACAATTCCTAATCGTAAGCAGTAAATATAATATAGCTTACCCGTCCATTTCCGGCATCTGAATATCCATGAAACAAGCATCAAAAAGATGGGGTGGTGTTAGCGACATAATTGCTTCTTTCCCACTCACTGCAAGGACCACATGAGCACCATACTTTTTCAAAGCACCAGCCGCCACCCTCAGATTCACCATATTATCATCCACTACTAAAATCTTCCTACCTTGAAGAAGATTACTAAGCGACAACTTATGAAGCTCTTGACTTCCTCTGTCGCCCCCCCTAACACCCATGGCTCGCTGTAGTGATGCCGCGAGCATACTCGTTCTCAATGGTTTCACCAAAACAAACGGAGTCGGAACACCAGAAGTCGAGACCAAACCCGTTCGGTTAAAACCCGTCGAGTTCGATAGGATCAACGTTTTAGGAGCAACCCCACAATCTTTACTCACTTTGTTCAGCAACACAAATGACATGCCTAAATTCTTTTCCCATATTTCTTCTTCGATGAAAACCATGTCTGTGCGTGCGGTTCGCGTGCTCAAGCCCCCAGACCCTAGGCTGATATCGGAAACAACTTCAACATCGATCCCAAGCCGATGGATGTGATACTTAGAGACCTTCGCACGGACGGGATTGGAGTCGACTAGTAAAGCTCTCATCCCTTGGAACTCCGCCGAAGAAATAGAGTTCAACTGATTGCCGACTTGCTGACTCGTCTGGTCGTTGAAACTAGTGAAGACAGCTGTGAAAGTGAAAGTGGAACCGACCTGAGGCGTGCTTGCCAATCCGATCTCACCCTTCATGAGTTGGACCAAGCACTTGCTGATGCTCAGACCAATACCCGTGCCGCCGTGTGTTCGGGTGATTGAGGGGCCCACTTGCATGAAGGGGTTGAATACACGGGATTGGGCTTCGAGTGGAATTCCTTGACCCGTGTCCTCAACCGATACGACTATAGTTACTTGGTCGGCTGAGGACGGTAGTGAAGATGATGTGGACATTTCTTGATTGAAAGATTTAAATCCCGACCAGCTTCCTCTTCTGTTGACTACAGGCAACCCACTCAAAGAGCTAGTTGTATCTCTCTCTGCTTCCATTTCCCATACTTCCTCAACGAGATGAACGGTCACGAATATATGTCCTTTATCAGTGAACTGTCAAAGGCCCAATTAAACAATATATATATAGTCGGTATCCACCAAAATGCGAATATATATATATATATATATAATATTTCCTCTTTAAAGTTAAATATAATTACCAAAAAAAAATCCGTCTTTGAAAATCACAAAAATCCCTCGAGGTATGATTCAGCATACATTTTCCCAACCGTTAGGTTGACGTGACGGAATTAGCCGACATCAAATAACTTTTACAACTATACTTCTCGAAATACTACAAATTGCCCCAACATTGTGTTTGGCTATTTGTAATACTCGGGAAAATTGAGGGGTGTAAATGTGAAATGTAAGACGAAAACATGATGTTATTTGTAATGTTTATAGAAGTTGAGGAATGTAACTCTATTTTCCGTTGGATCCGCTTGTTGGTATTTCTAATTTTGTAGTTGGATTCTTCTGTAATTTGGCCAAACCTCACAGAAGGGTCTTTTTGTAATTGTCCCTTTTAAGTTAAGGCATGTAAAAAATGAAAAGGTGCCAACTATTTTTTAAACTAGACTAGGTTAGATGCTCATCC
This sequence comes from Orobanche coerulescens, assembly GCA_033398695.1. NCBI lineage: Eukaryota > Viridiplantae > Streptophyta > Magnoliopsida > Lamiales > Orobanchaceae > Orobanche > Orobanche coerulescens. The sequence goes on along the minus strand of CM065805.1, from coordinate 209,678,178 downwards.
AAAAGAGAGAGCATGTCTGCTGAGTCTCCGAAGAAACAGTAGACACAACAACACTTTTCAAATATGATTAAAATTTTTGAAACCAGGTTTAAGATTAAACTCGCTCACCTTGATAGAGTTGCCCACCAGATTAGTAACAATCTGTCGGAATCTTCCAGGATCACCAACCAGTGTTGAAGGGACTTTACTAGAGACGTAAACTGCCAACTGCTCTTGCGATCGTTAGAGATGAACATGATTCAAGTTAGAAGAATTTGAAGAAGAATGGATTTGCCAACAATGTAGTACAATTTACCTCGACTTTCTTATCTTGTGATTTTCCAGAAAACAGTGATAAGACATCGTCAAGAATTGCCCTCAGATCAAAGGTAACTGCTTCGAGTTCCAGCTTACCAGATTCAATCTTGGCTTGGTCCAAAACCTCATTTATAAGGGAAACTAAGGCTTTGCCACTCTCCCTTGCAGTTCGTACATAATCTTGTTGAGTTTCATCTAAACATGTATCCATAAGCATTTGCAGCATTCCTGGAGAGAGAGAGAGAGAGAGAGAGAGAGAGAGAGAGAGAATCAGACATATTGGAATGTGAAACAGGAATGGAATTACGATCTTCTGAACAAAGATTTGATTTGATTGTACACCGACCAAGAACACCATTCATTGGGGTTCTGATTTCATGGGAAACAGTAGCAAGAAACTGCACAAGAAGAAAGAAAATCAATTACAAAATGAAATTTTACACTAGTGACCATTACTCTAAAAAAAAAATCAATGGGAGGCAACTATATGGTACCAGTATATTATAACATAACAAAACAAGACTTAAATTCAAACACCTGCGACTTAGCAACATCAGCAGCCTCGGCACGTTTCTTAAGCTCCTCCATGGCATGATAATCATCCTCAACTTTTGCTATTCGGTTTACAGTAGCATAGAATATTTGGGCCACGAGCAACGATATTACAAGGATGCCAATTGATGTAAATATTGCAGCACATGGCCATGGCTGTTTTTGTTTGAATCTGCAGCGCATCAATAGGTTATATATATATACACACACACACACACACACACACATATATATATATATATTTATATATATATTTTATTCAAGTATAAACATTACTCGCTAGAATCTAAATTTACATATAACAAGTCTCAACTTATTTATTCAGTCATCTAATTGCTTAAAGCTTGTCATAAAAAGAAAAAAAGAAATGGAAAGGAATAGCTCATCACCTGCAGTGCATCTCATGCCTTCTGAACGGATCTCCAAAGTTGAGAGAACTGACATGACGCATCCCGTCGGACGAGGTGTTTGAACCATACATGCTTATAGGATGGGAAAAATTGGTAGTATCATACACATTGACAAGGATAGCTTGTTTGCTAGCAAGCTGGTGAAGCAGTTTCTCCACAAGCGATTCGATGTCGAAGATACCACCAAGATACCTATTTATTGATGTGTAAAAATATGGTAACCTCAATTGAGAAGAAAATTCAAATATATTTATATATAATTTAAAAGTCAAATGGCATACATACCCAGCAGTCTCTTGAATCCTTTCAGCAGGGGTTGCATCAGCGGAAATGTCTCCTTTGTAAACGGCAAAAGTCAGTATTACCCCTAAGCGGTTTGTTTTGAGTAACCTGAATGGAGCAGTGAGGACGCCTTTTCCCGATTCTCTCGCACGCAATACATTCTCGCGATCTTCCTGTCGGTACAAGGATTTTTTTTAAGACCCCGACTCCGTTGTGCTAATTTATTTAACCATATTCTAAAAGCAGAGGGAACGACAGAACAGTAATATTTTCATTTAACCACAAGTAAACAAAATGGAGCTTACGACATCATAAGTAGTATAAAAGCTTTTTTACCTTTCCTGACAAGACATCGACAGAAATCACATGAGCAACAATTTCTTGTGCAAAGATAACGGGCGCATATTCGTCCTGCACAGGGGACGGCTCAAGATCGGCCGGATCATATTCATCTTCATGAACAGGGGTTTTTTCGACTTTATCCATCCTCTTAATTGTCCATCCTTGTTGAACCTCAAACTGATCTCTTTCAGTATGCAGCACCCTCACCGCATATGCTACTCCACTCGTGAGTGGTCTCTCAAATGATGTTCTCTCCGTATACCTTGCAAAAGTAGTCTGCAACTTGTTTCCATCAGTTAAACTAATACCAACAACAAACAAACAAACAAACAAACAAACGAACGAACTTCATAGTAAAAAAAGAAACCTGATCAATTGCAGATGGGTTTTTGCCATGGTGAAATATCGAAATTATAACAGACATTGCCTGGATATGATTCATGCTAACATTAAACTGATCCTGCAACATTCGTGCCCTCTCATCACACATACTAGCAAGTGTATCCTTTCTCTTCTCCAAAGCTTGGGAGCTTATGTACCAAAAAGCCGTCAAAGACGCTATTAATCCTAACCCTATCCATGCTATCAAAACCTTCCTCCACCAGTTCTTCCTCACTCTCCTCCACCCAATATACTGACAGTAATGATGGTGGATCTTATAAACACACTTGGAAACCCGATCCAACAATTTGATCCATATCTGCCCAACCGAACCAGTCTTGTCGTTGCTCATGCTTCTTTCGTTACTCAGCCAATTCAATGAAATGAGGGAGAGAAACCAGTAACATACCAACAAAATAAGATGCCCCACCTTCAACCCAAATCCAATTATATCAAGTAAATTCATCTAACCCCAGAGAAATACCAACTTACTTCCCGAATCCAGATGAGTTTTCTGCTATTCTATTGGGATTTCACACACACACACACACACACACTGCCATAAAGTCTACAGTAAGTCCCTAGCTAGACTTTCATCATCACCAAATCCACCCACATATGAGTCTCTGAGAAAGTAAATCAACAAACCCCACCTCGAAATCAGTGATTTAGGGGACTACAGACAATTATCAGGCATCCCACTGGAAGAAGAAAGATTTTTTTTTTTTTTAAAAAAAAAACTCAAGATTCGGACCTTTTTTTTTAAATACAAATAATGATTTTCGTTTACATCGATTTTTTTAGCTACCAGAAAAAAAAAAATCGGCTGGAAAGAAGCTCCCAATTAGACCAGGCAAAGACTCTCTTAATATTATTAGCAATCAAATGGAGACAGTAATACCCTTCCTTAGAAGCATATCAAATCTAAAACATCAACAATATCCCCAAAACAAAGAACCAGCAGCCAAAAAAAAAAAGGAATCTTGTTTTGAGATGGGTACCTGAATTTTTGAAAGTAAACTAATCAAGCAAGTGGGATAATGGGGTATTGGAGTTTGACTCTCAACTGAGCCAACTATTGGAGTTCTAAAACAACTAACTGCGGTAATAATATGTTGGAAAGATTAATGATTGCTGCAGTAAATAATGTTCCCACTATGAGAGAGAAAGAGAGAGAAAAGCATCTAATCTTCTAACAATAAGAGAGGGAACTTAAAGAGTTCTGATTAATACGGATAGACTACCTACCATACAAGAAGAATCTGTGAAAGCAAAGATGAGGGGAATATGGGGGTAGAAATGTCTGCTAGCAAAGGACCATTGTCTCTATCCTATAGGCTATATCACATTTCATCCACCCATCCATTTCCATCCAACCTTCTTTTTCTATAAACAATTAAAAAAAGAGAGAGAGAGATGAGCTAAGAGAGATAAAATATTTATAGATATTATTTTAACATTAATAATTAAGGAAAAAACATTAATAATTAAGGAGATTTGGGATGATTTTGGCCATCGACTCTATCTTGGGTTCCATTAAGTATATTAAGGATGATTTGAGTCAAGTGTTTGTGAACGATGTTGTTATTAATGAGAGGTGGAATAGGTATTTTTTTTGAACTTTTCAACGAGGCTAGGGAAAGCGACTCGGTAGTGGTGCAAAGAGTTAGTCAATCTTCTGCTCGTTCGTTTAGTTCCTGTGAGAGCATAGCAAGGAGGAAGTAAAGGGTGCCCTACAGAAGATGGGTAGAGCTAAGGTTGTAGGCCCGGATCAGATCTCTATTGAGGTGTGACTTTATCTAGGGAAAGTTGGAGTTCAGTGGCTAGCAGAGCTGTTCAACATTCTCATCAGAGATTCTAAGATGCCGACGGAGTGGAGGCGTAGTATTGTGGTGCCGTTTTTCAAACACAAAGGCGATACTCAGAGTTGTAGTAACTATCGGGGTATTAAACTCCTCAGTCATACTATGAAACTTTGGAAAAGAGTGGTTGAATGCAGGGTCAGAAGAGAAGTTGAGATCTCAGAGAACCAATTTGGCTTCATGCCGGGGAGGTCCACGACTGAGGTCATTCATCTCGTCAGACGCCTTATGAAGAAGTTTAGAGAGCGGCGTAAGGACCTCCATATGGTGTTCATAGATCTTGAGAAGGCTTATGATAGCATTCCGCATGATGTTATTTGGAGGAGCCTAGAAGAGAGGAGGGTGCCGTCGCCGTACGTTGGGCGATCTAAGACATGTACTCCCAAGCTAGGACTTGCGTTAGGACCCCAGTTGGTGACACCCAGTATTTTCCTGTTGAGATATGGCTGCACCAGGGGTCGGCGCTAAGCCCTCTTCTCTTTGCTCTAATCCTTGACGTCATTTCGCGGGGGATTCAAGATGGCGTCCCGTGGTGCATGCTTTGTGCTGACAATATTGTGTTAGTGGCAGAGTCAAGGAGGGAGGTGAACACGAAGTTGGAGTTATGGAGGTCTACGTTAGAATCCCAAGACTTGCGTGTGAACCGGTCTAAAATCGAGTATCTCTGGTGTAACTTTAGTGGTGAGACCAACGAAGAAGAGGTAGAGGTAATGATTGTTGATCAGATCGTACCCCGTACGGATAAGTTCAAGTATTTGAGTTCGGTCATTCAGAAGGAAGGAGAGTTTGAATATGATGTCAATCATCGTATCAAGACGGGGTGGATAAGGTGGAGAGCAGCGTCAGGGGTCCTGTGCGACAAGAAAGTCCATCTAAAGTTGAAGGGTAAATTCTATAGAGCGGCAATCAGACCTGCAATGTTGTATGGCTCCGAATGTTGGGCGATGAAGAAGTCGCTTGAGTGCAAGTTGGAAGCGGCTGAAATGAGAATGTTACGTTGGTCGTGTGTTCGCACAATGTTGGATAGAATCCCGAACGGGGTTTTCAGGAATGCGCTAGAAGTGACGTCCATTTCAGTGAAAGTTAGGGAAGGGAGATTGAGATGGTTTGGCCACGTCTGCAGGAGGCAGGCCTCTGCTCCTGTGAGAAGGGTCGAGAGTTTATTGGTTGTAGGGGGAGGAGGAGAGGCAGACCGAGGAGGACGTGGGAGGAGCAGTTGAGGTTAGATTTGAAGCCCTTAAACTTATTCGAGACCATGACTGTTGATAGGTGCTCTTGGAGGCGCCAGATCAGAGTTGTGGATTCTTTTTTTGGGAGCGGTTCGGTTGTAGAGAGTCTCAGGGTTGGGTTGTCTCGGTTAGATTTGACCTAGAGCATTGCAGTTTTACGTTTATTTTTTTATTTTATTATCTTATTGCCTTTTGCGTGTGGTGTATTTTTGACAGGGAGTTGTGCGCGGAGTCAACCCCTTATTTAGAGCGGAGTTCACCGGGAGTGAAGTAGACAAAATCCTCTTAGGTAAGTCTCATGTGGATTAAGCCATGGACTCATGTATGGTATTGAGCTTTTCTGGATCATATGCTTCCCTTTGTATTTATCACTCAATATTTTGCTGTGCACTAGGTTGGGGGTCTTCTCGGAAATAGTCTCCCTACCATAATAAGTAGGGGCATGGTCTGCGTACATCTTACCCTCCCCAGATTCTGAGCGAGATATACTGTGTATGTTTGATTTGGTTTGATTTTTTATTTTAACATTAATGATTGCATAATAAACTAATACGAGTAATTTTTCTTAAGTAGGGCAGAAAAGGCATATACAGTGCGCTTTCGCTTACTTTTTGTTGCACACATTCCTTGTCCGGTTGAATATGAGGTGGTATTTTTGGTGTGAGTAGAGTTTTATTAAGAGCATTCTCAGTCTCACTAAAAATACCCTAAAAAGTAAAAACTAACATAACTTTAAATGTAGAATAAAAAAATAGTAATAAGTCTATGTGGCTCGGTTCGATCCAACTCGATCTCAATAGAAAAGGAAATTTGTGTAATTTGGTGATGAGATTTAAATAAATTTATTGTTTTTCTAATTTTTCACCTTCCTAATAATATATCGTTCCGATAATTTTACATTCTTAATATATCGTGCCGATCTGGATAGATCTGAACCAAATAAAAATACTCTAAAAAAAATTTGTTAAAACACCATCCATCAAATCAAGTCAACATTTTCTCTCTCCTCTATATTCTCTATTTTTCTTGAATGTACACCTGTTTTATCTCTCTACTCTCCTCATATCCCCTCTCTTTCTATCCATTTTTTCTTTATTCTTTTTTTTCCTACTTCTTTTCAATTTGCTTTAAACATTTTATTAAAAAAGTAATTACTTTAACAGTGTATTTTTAGGTTATAAGAGGTGGTGCATCTCCATGTAAATATAGGAATTTGAAATGGTATACGAAATGATTTATTCCTAAATATAGGAATCATATTTCAAGAGAGCTGATGCGAGTATTCTAACAGCACTGTAAACCCTAAGGAACCAAAGTGATTCCCTAAACATAAGAAAAAAATATTATCTTCTTCATTTTGATTACAATACTTTATTTCTATAAACTATTCATATACTAATTTTTTATTGTGTTATGTTCTACTAATATAAAAATTAAAAATAAATTTTAACTTATCGACATATCATTTTCTTCTGGTTTTTATTTATATATAAATAACTTTTTTTTGAACGGTGAATTTCAATTTAGACTCAACCACCCGCACGATGCAGGCTCTAACCACCACTCGCTGCACTACGCTTGTTTTAACCGGCCCACGTATTGCTTGAGTGAAAGCTTACTCACGAGAATTAATCTGATTAAAACTCCGCAGCTTCGATTCCCAACGCTGACCAGGATTAAGCTTTCATGATTGGACTAAATAACATTCTGAATAACCAAAATTGAACACCCTTTGGTATATATATATATATATATATATAATTAACTATACTAATGATTAAATTTATATAAATATTTAGACCGGACCGTCGAAGTACCAATTTTTTCTTTCACCTTTTGACAAAATTTACTTGGGACTTTGAGAAGCAAGTTGAATTTGAAAAGGCAATATATAATAATAGATGGAAACTTGTTGAGTTGAGTTGAGGAGGTCCCACATGCATATGTTTTAAGGGCTTTTTGTAGTGAGGTCGGGATTTTTTTTTGATACCAGGTTCCAAGCTTACACCTGACTAATCATCGGGATAATAGCTCTGGCCCCATAGTACTGCTACCAATTAAATCGCGAGATGTGTATCTGGCTCCCAGGTTCTTAAATATCCTCAACTACCACGCACAAGGAGTCGTCCCCAAGTGATTGCTCCATGCTATTCAACCGCAGGTTCCCACCGAGATCTGGCCTCCCACACTGCCGCTTGAAGCCCTCAATATTTAATTATTCCACCAGCGTATCCCGGAGGGCTAGGCCCTAACCCTTAGTCAAAGACTAAGGGATCATTGGGCCTTGAGAAATTCAATTCCAAAGGTTGCCACTAGGAATTGAACCCCTGACCTCCAACTAAATTGAAGGTCAGGTGACCAACGCGCCAAGGCGGTTGGTTGTGAGGTCGGGAAAATTTGATTTAGCTTTAGGTCGATAATAATATTATGAACAAATTGTCGTATATTTTTTCATATTTATTTATTTCAATTCGTATATTTTTTTTGTTAGAATTGAATTGTGCAATTTGAAATACAAAAATATGAATAAATATGTAACTTTAGTATCGGCCTAACATCAAATCAAGTCTTCCGACACTAACCCTAGAAAGTCTATCTTAACGAATATAATTATGATTTGTTATTACCTAAATCGCAAATTCAAGTCTAACAAAAAGAATAAATGAATTAGAATCAACAAGTTGTTGGGAAAAAATTAGATCCCACATTCATCCAATAGGGATGAGCAGAAATAACTGACAAATAACATGAAAAGTAATAATAATCCACAACACAAGAATTTACGTGGAAACTCCAAAACCGGAGAAAAATCACGGGCCTCCAGAGAGGAGACTCCACTATATGACAAATTGTTACAATCACATAGACTAATCTCTCAAGCCAACCCCCCAATTACACCCACACTATCCGAAGATTTAACTCACATCTTTCACGCTCTAAACACAAGAGAGAAAGAAAGAACCAAACACTTCAAGTGTATTGGTTGGGGCACTTAGAAACCTATGCTTTGGTCTTCTTATATAGACTTGAAGACCACCCAAACTTCTTTACTTGATCGATGTGGGATGTCTTCAAAAACTTCTCTTTTATTATAGCCAAAATTCCAACACAAATAAGTAATTTTAATATCGGCTTAAAGTTAGGCCAAATTTTTCTGGCCTGACGGTAGAAAAATTCATATTATAGTTATTATTGTAACCTCATCTCCTTTCCGTTTAGATGGAATTTAGCAAATTTTACAACATCTTTATCCATATTCCTTCACAAGTCTTCAATATCCAAACTCACCCAATAAGGATAAATAACTCACCCATAAAAAAAAATCTCCAATATCCACAAACGACATAAACCTATTTTTTTTGTAGGTCTCATATGTTCCAAAGTTTCTCCTCTGTTTCTCATTAAAAATTTGTATTTATATTTAAAATGTATTTATTAATTTTTATTTTAAATTTAATAATAACTGAAAAATAATACCAATTTTTTTTCTAAATATTAGACATTAAAATAATAGACAAGGAAACATTATAATAATTAAATACAAAAAATATTAGATACAAAATAAAGAATTTAATCAAATTTACAAAAAAATGAAAAAAAAATCAGCATAAAGATTTAATAAATAACTAAAACAATTTGATAATTATATAAATTTACAAAATAATTAAAACAATTCTGAACATAGCAGAATTATACTCGCTCACACTTTTAAAATCTTGGAATCTTAACTTGTTTCATTCATCAACTAGTGCGGGTAATAACACTTGCTTTTGATACCCAAATCTTTTCTTAAGATTGTCCCATAAAATTTTGGGATCATCCACGTTCATGTACTCTAGTTTTAATCCCTCATCAAGATGTTGCCTCATGCATTTTAATGTTTTTGCTTTATTCATAGAAAGCTCTTTTTCATCTACCTCCGTTTCTTTCGTAGCATCTGGCACATTATTTGTTAGAATATTTTCGAGTCCTTTGCACCTGAGATGTGTCTTCACATCATTTGTCCAAGACATATAATTATCTCCATTAAGATTCAACGGAGCGAAATCGAGCTTAAGATTGGACATGGTTATCTATTACAAAACATAAGATTGAAATATAATTAACACATAGCTATTACATTTAATGATGTCAGCTAAACAAAAGTATAATTGAAATTATTACTCAATACAAATACCATTCATGCTTAAATATTAAACACAACAAACCAACTAAAAACTAAAAGAAGAATCGTGACCATCATAATGATGATCACATATGTCTCACTAAAGCAATCGACTTGAGTGTAGCAAATGATGAAATTGAAAAATGTAATAAGAGTGAGGAAAATCATAAAATATTTACACATTTTGTAAAAATAGGTAGATATTTTGGAGATGATTAATAAGTGTGGAGTATAATATGAGTATTTATAGATTTGATTTTGAAATATGGCCGTTTATGACCGTTGGAGAAAAGAAGATTTTTTTTTATTGTTAATTATCATTAAAATTGGTGAATATGTTCTTATATATTTTAATGAACTAACCGTTGGTAATTAGAATTTGGGGAATGGAAATTCATATATATATATATATATGAATTATAATCTATATAGTTAGTTATAATAATATCACTACTCGATTATAAAATCTTTCATGATTACTAAAAATAAAAATATCACTACTCGATTATAAAATCTTTCATGATTACTAAAAATAAAAATATCACTACTCGATTATAAAATCTTTCGTGGTCATATGAATGGGGATTTTGTATTCCTCCATTAGTAGTTATCTACAAAATATAGATGAAGATTCAACTCTTCACTAATAAATGGAACTCTTCAAATAAAAGTAGGTGAAGATTTTTACACTTCACACAAATTCATTATTATTTATGTCTTACATATAATTAGTCCATAGTCCAATAATTATCTTAAAAATAAGATTGAGCTTAGGTCCTTACGCATATAAATTTAAATTGATGATATTTACATAATTATTATATTTGCTTAAATATATTAATTATCATTAATAATGATATTAGATTAATACCATATCTAAATATTATTATTACATAAATTAAATATAAATAAAGTTAATTACATACCTTTAGAATTTAAGGATGATGTACCAATATATCGAGTCCGGCTGCGGAATGGGATTAAATCGGTAGAGCTCGTGCTGATAACGTGTTGTAAAATCGGATATTTTATCACTTCACAATATATATTATATATATTGTAATATTTATTACTACAATATAAGCATAAAGGAGGATGAAAGAAGATGAAGAAATTGAGCTTTTATTAGAATGAATTGTGTCCCAAAGCTCTACCAAAGAGCTCTATTTATAGCTCAAGTTTACATGCTATACAACAAATTAATATTATTTATTATACAACATAATTATCTTTATATTAGATATTTCAATTCAATAATTGATTGAATTATTAATTATTGATCTCACATATCATTATTGGTGATATTATAACAGAGAGAGATTAGTAACCTATGACAGAATATTGAGGAAAGATTATACATTTGTACTACTTTATAGTGCGCTTTTTTCTTAAATTATTTTACAGAGAAGCAAAACCAACATACAATACACCAACCACAACAAAATGAACAGCTCTATGTAGATATTAATAAAAAGAACAGTGTTATTTAGTTTGGACTGATTCGGATGGAAACGATATATTAGGAATATAAAATAATTTATTGAGCAACTACTTATATGTCTGGGATTTCCTGATAAATTTGTCCACTGGGTTAAAGTATGCATGTCAACTGTGACCTATCAAATCTGTATAAATGGCCAATTGACAGTGCCCTTTGAGGGGAAGAAGGGACTCGGACAAGGAGACCCCATGCCTCCCTTCCTTTTTGTACTAAGCATGGAATATTTGTAGAGTTATGAAATCCCTCAAGGACCACCCAAACTTCAAGTATCATCCTAAATGTGATAGGCTACGGATTTATCACCTAACCTTTGCAGATGACTTGTTCTTCTCAAAGGGCAATCTCTCATCAGTTTCAGCTGTGATGGAGAAATTTGAGCTGTTCAGCCAAACATCTGGTTTGACTGCAAATAGAATGAAAAGTGAAATTTATTATGGTTGTGTGAAACCTCATGTGAAAGATGCAATCACTGACCATGTGCATTTGAAGGAAGGGGAACTTCCTTTTAGATACCTGGAAATCCCTTTGAATGCTAAAAGATTGTCCCTAGCTCAATATCAACCCTTATTTGAAAAGATGGTGTCTAAAATTAGGCATTGGACTGCAAAAACACTGAGTTATGGAGGCAGGCTCCAACTAATCCAAAGTGTACTGTTTGCTATTCAGGGATACTAGTGCCATATCTTCCCCTTCCCAAAGAAAATTATGACAGCTGTTGAATCAATATGTAAGCAGTTCCTATGGTCTGGGTGTTGGGTTTCGGTGCCTAAAACGAAGGCCCAGCGAAAGCGGTAAAACGAAAATTAATTCGATCCGAATCCCTACGAGGATCGATCGAGCTACGTATATACGAATATATAAACGAAAAGCAAGAGTCGTAAGAAACTAACCCTCGAAGTCCGTTGATTAAATGGTAACCTTCTCTTGAGCTATTCCCCAAGCTTTAGTTTGATCTCTACGAGTTCAATCCGCTCCAAGCCCTTGAACGATCCAACGCCGAAAGCACCGCGTCTCTACTTGCCATGCGCCGGAAAAACGATCGGAACAACAACACTCGATTAACCTCTAAGGTTACGGCTAGAATCAAGTGATGAAACTTTTATTACTACACTCTAAGTGTATAATATATCTCTCAATTATTTTCTATCAATTTTTCTCCAAGAAAAAATGAAGAAGAAGTGAATGAAGAAGATGAAGATGAGTGTTAAACTCAAAGTCTATCTCTCTCTCTCTCTCTCTCTATCCTCACGTTGGAAAGCTTGGAAAAGAAAGTGATTGTCATCTTCATCATTTATTCAACTCCCCACTTCCTTTAACAACTCATGCATGTGGGAATCTAACCCCACCTCCACAATTATCATACATAAAAGAATGGAGACATAAGTCCAAAAAGAATGTGGCTAGAAATTGGGGGGGGCATGGAGAAACGAATGAGTTCGGTTCTTTTCGGACTCCCGAGAGTCCAAACAGATAAACTCCAATTCTGTCCCGATGTATTTGTATAGTTTAATTAATCCAATTAATTTCATCATATCAAATACATTATAACATAATTAATTTCTCCAAGAAATAATTATATCCATGAATTAAATTAATCACCCAGTGATATATTTAATTCATTAGTAAATAAATCAATTTATCCAATAAATCGATTTAGACATCTAATGTCCCAAATTTAGATATCCAATATCTATAACACATAATGAGAGAATTAGCTTGATTCATTCCGTCGTCAATCCTAATGCGCGACTCGGTAGGTCCGTCTCAGTCAGCAATGGGAGGAACCAAAGAGTAGTAGCACCACCTAGCCAGCCTGGAGGCCTACACTGTACCCCAACTGAGAACGAATGATTGGGATCATTCAAGAACCATATGGTCGTGAATACCAGTATACGTATAAACCCTTCTTTCAAATGTCCCGATCAAGTTATAGGGTCACGGTCAGTCAAACCCTATTTGTACTTGACGCTATGCATGCGTTAATGCAAATCGAGATCATCGAGCTGTCGTGTATCTAATACAACTAGCTCCAATGCTTTGGCCAAAGACTTATGATCTCATTTGCCAATAACCGCATAGGACATATAACCCGCTCACTAACGGGAGAAAGAATTTTATCTTGGTATTCAGTAGGACCTGCTACTTGCCCGTCAAGATGCACGTCGAGGTTGACCCCCGCCTTCCGGTTTATAGGGTCGAACTACTCTAATGAAAATCTTGACGTCACAAGCACATCCCTACTAAATCCTCAAGTCGAAGGTTCACGAATACCTATCACAACCTTTCAATTTCGTCATTGACTGTCCCGGAGTGAAATTCGTGTGACGAATCGAGGGTGAGTCGGTTCGAGTATACTAATCCAATTAGCATACCTATAACGTGTGCTCCCACTAACCATTAGTGTTCGACAGGCACTCTTCATGTCAAAGAACACATCATAAAAGTCTTTACATAAACTTAACGCCCAGTCAAGTTTCATCGACTTGCGAATGATTAAGTATTTGAGCTATAACCTTTCTAGTGCCGACCCCCTTATCCAATAAAGAGTGGAACGTTTTGCTCTCAAATACACGGACTAGTTTCTATATGTTTATTTACGAGTTAGGAATGCCAGTAACTACCAGTAAATAGAGAAACATTCATTTGCCTTATATAAATGGTTTACATAATTACAAGTACAATGCCCTCACTCAACAACCTCCGAGTGGCATTCGAGGGCATACTCCTAACAATCTCCCACTTGCACTCAATGCCACACACTATGGTATCTAATACCCATGTTCTCCAGATGACGCTCCAAGCTAGTCTGAGAAAGTGGCTTGGTTAGTGGATCGGCGACGTTGTCGGCCGAGTCTACTATGTGAAGCACAATGTATCCCTTGCGAACAAATTCTCTTACGAGATGATACTTCCTCTCAATATGTTTGGTGCTGTTGTGAAACCTCGGCTCCTTGGCCTGCGCTCTGACTCGTCGTTGTCGCGATCTGGTAGAGCAGGCGGCTCGGACATGGTATCATTTGAAGTTCTCCCAGAAACTTCTTAATCCAGAACCCTTCCTTGGAAGCCTCCGAGGCTGCTTGATACTCAGCCTGACGGGTGGAATCTGTAACACCCCCAAAACCTTATGGGAATATTACACGCCGTAGACCCTTTCCACAAGAATCTACCAGGCTAAACGTCCATAAACAACCAAATGCTTGCCCGACCAAGGTCAAACAATAAAATAATCCAGACCGTTATGGTCACTTACACGTGAATACACAAACCGATGAGGTCACACAACCCCAATCAACAAAACTGACTTAAACGACATTACCCACACAGGGGTCGAAATACAATCTGACGGAAGGCGAAATCAACTCGACAACACAACAAAAATCAAACAACTCTCAACTCATGATTAGTATCGCACTCGTCATCCTCTTGTGCCAATCCTGTGTTGCTCCCCGAATACGCATGTACTGACGCAAGCAGACATCCACCCCGATTACTCGGGGGTTAGTAAACTCCTTTGTTTTACTAGTGCAAGTATCAAATCATACGAAATATAACAAGCAAGTAATAATCGTGAATCAAATATAACAATCAAGTATCAAAATATCCCCGGGAGGTTTTCACAAGGAAAGATAAGCTATGAAGCATTCGAAAATAAGATTATCACCTCGGGAATTTTTAGAATTTCAAAACCTTTCGAAAATCTTAGGGTCTTAACCCAAATCTCAAAATTGTATTTCAACAATTTACAGTACGAAAACATTTCCATAAATCTCATGGGGCTCGGCCCAACATTCTTTTCTTAAAACTTTCTTACAAAAGTTTGATTTACAAAACATGATTCCTGACACCGTGATCCCCTGTCACGTGTCTCCGTAGGTTCAACAACCCGCACGGACTTAACCAATCACAACAGTCACAACAAACAATCATGCTCATGACTCCGTGATCGCTTGCCACGAGTCTCCGTAGGTTCGACAACCCACACGGATTGAGCAAACACAACAATCACAACAATCAATCATGCTCACGACTCCGTGATCGCTTGCCACGAGTCTCCGTAGGTTCAACAACCCACACAGATTGAGCAAACACAACAATCACAACAAACAGTCCCGACCCCGTGAACCTGTGTCACGTGTCACCGTAGGTTCCGTCGAATCCGCACGGTTGGACGTACTGTGTCCTGATTCAATGGACCTGTGCCATGAATCATCGTAGGCCTCGTCAGACCCGCACGATTGGACCTCAGCACCACACACTAAGTTCTGATCCCATGGACCTGTGCCATGAATCCTCGTAGGCCCCGTCGAACCCGCACGAGTGAACTTAGCGTTCCAACATATCACATTCACATTACATACAACAATGAGCACAGTTAGTCAATCACGTTGATCACCACAAAATCGTACGTCACACACACATAACACAATCTCAACACTCTCAACAACTATCATCAATCAACGACGTACAACCAACATAACACACGTTCGGTACGCAATGCATTGCACAGCAACTAACACATATACCAATATAACACTATTATCACAAAGCCTTCAAATTTGGGAAAACACAAACAACTCAAACGGAACATATTTACGAAGGCAAGCAAAATCATCATAGATCTCATACGTGATTACTAGTCGCAAGATACAAGTCGTATAGTAAGATACTTGCCTTAATAACCGCTACCGAACGCTCTGAAGAACACGGTTCGACCGGGAAGCTCGGACCCCAAAGAAGGCAACGAACGGAAGGGTTCCGACTTGAGTTCTTCACAAGAATTCGTTCCTAAGTCACAACGATATCAATTCAATCACAATTCTACGAAAACGTATGGAACTTCCCAAGTTCTACCCATTGAAGCATTTTATCGGACACTTTGAAGGCGTAGTCCAATTTAATCGATTATTCAAAGAAATACTCAAATTCATTCTACAAAACTTCAAGGGTATTGAATGATTACGAGTTTACAATCAAGTTCTAACAATAATATGAATCAAAACGAAGCAAATCGGCCAAAACACCAAGAAACCTCAAGAACATCCAAAAACCAAAAGTTTAGGTGTTCTTACCTTCGATCCGCGTGGAAGATGATGTTAATCCATGATTCCAACTTCCAAAACATGTTGATATAGGTTGATTCTACTCAAAAACATCGATCTATGGTGAAAAATCGCGGAACGAACGAAGAAAAGATGAGAAATGGCCGGATGACTCGGTCCAGGCCTATAAATAGCCGACCCTGGCCGGCCGCTTACGTACGTAATCGGCCAATGCCTACGTACGTAATCGGCCAAGGCCGAACTCTCGGATCGGTCTGCCGGACATGTTACGACGTAATCGACAGTCGGTTACGCACGTAATCGGCCTTACGGCCGTTACTGCCGGGCCATTACGGTCGTTACTCGGCCAGGCCTGGCCAGCCAGGCCTCGGTCGATCCGACGGTCCGGAAAATCCCGAAACTCAGACCTGAACGTAAACCGAAAACACGATTACGAAGTACTCGCAAAGACGAATCCGAACACTAAGAGAACACACGATTCCGACCACCCGAGGGCTCGAATTTCGACAACGGAAGTAATTACCCCAAACTTTGGGAAATTACGAAAATGGCCCAACACGTCCGAAATACATGATACACGATCGAAACACCAAACCGAAGCTTACAACATGAATAATAACATTAAATGGACTTCCGAGAAACTCGAAACAACAGTTTCGGACGAGATTCGCGAGAATCGAACTCAAGTGCGGAAAAGTCATTTAAGAACACGAAACTCAACAAAACGATACCGAAACGAACTCGGATGACAAAAAGTGTAGAATTAAATATTCTCAGAATGACGAAACGGTCAAAAGCGAGTCGTCAAAACGGACCTCCGCCGAAAAATGAAAATTACCGGAAATCCGAAATTGCGGATATTACATTCTACCCTCCTTAAAAGAAGTTTCGTCCCGAAACTTAAAACAAGTAGGGAGAAGCAATATCCCGACAGGAAAACTCTGTTACAAGCAACGCGAAAGAATATACAGCGTGAAAACACGCCACACGACGACCATAACAACGCCACCGGCAATGATTCAAAACAATAACGATCAATTAACGACGCATCACATACCACATCATATGCACATATTTAATCAAAGAAATGTACGCGACAACAAGTCGCACCCGACTAAAACGGCTATGCGATAGAAACAAATAGAGTATTACGATAGAAATCATTCCGATTCTCATCAATAAGAAAATGTCCGACGTCAAAACATAAACAATTCAAGATAACGGAAAACGAGGGTACCGGATATTACATTCTATCTCACAAAAAATAAGTTTCGTCCCGAAACTTAAAATAAAACATCAGGGTAGACTACATACAAAACCAAAAAGTTCACACAACAAATATCAATCTTTACTTGAATTACAACACAAATACAACACGCAACTATGCTACTGGGAACCACTGAGCTCTCCACGCGTAGGGGCGGGATCTCGGCTTCCGAACATCTCAACGACGGTCTCGCAGTGTACCGCCTGATGTCCCACATGTCCACATTTGAAACAGTTAACTTGCGGCGAGCGACAATTCTTACGAGTATGGCCCACACGGCTATAATTGAAACATAACTTCACGTCGCTTGTCTTACTCGGCTCGTGAGTAGGATTCTTAGACTGGTCAACCGAACGAGGAGTGCTCCCAGAAGGAAACTGCGAAGCAACAGGCTCACGGATCTCACTTCTCTGGCCTCTTGAAAAGTTACTCGAGGTCTTCTGCCTCTTACCTCCTGAGCTACCCTCTGACATGGAAACAGCCATCTCGATGGGTAGAGCTCGATCCTGATAATCTTTCAAGGTGGTACACATGAGCGGAGCTATACTCTCACGGATATGGGGTTTCATGCGCATATTGAAGTATCGGACCTTGTCCGCTTCACTTCTCACTTGATCACGAACATAAGCCAGCTGTCGATTAAAATCGACTATCGCCTGGGATATCGACACATCCTGGAACGTGGCCGAGAAAAACTCAACAATCCTGCGTTCACGAACAGGCAACGGGCAATACTCTGCCTCCATGGCGGTCTTAAACTCAGCCCATGTAGGTGTACGATCTGCAGGCACTACAGCCTGCCACTAGTCTGCAGCTTCTTTGTCAAGCAAGTACTGAGCAATGGGTACCCTCTTCTCATCCAGACAAGCTACACCATCAAATGTTCTGTCCAACTGGAAGAGCCAGCCTTCCCAACCTAACAGGTCAGATGAACCCACAAAACGGGGCGGCTGCATCCTCATCACATCTCGTAACCACTTACTAGCCCCGTTATCCCCATCTGGGTTCTCATTAGATGTACGGCTCGATTTATCCGCACTAATCGATCAACCACCCGACGAAGGATGGTGGCGGCGCCAACGTCAACATTAACGCTAGTCGAATGTCCCTGATCTGTACTGAGCTGATCGGTACTCGGCAAGGAGGGAGTCGCCCTCTCATGCTCCTGATTACGACCACGACTACGACCACGTCCTCGGCCACGACCTCTCGGCATTCTGAACAGACGACCAAACGGAATAACGCAACCAAACAAACGTCACAACGTCAACATAGGATGATAATAGCAGCACGATAAAGCATCAACTCCAAGTCATCACACAAGTGTATGAACTAACACTATAATTTAAGAACTTCATTAAAAAATAATTCACACAGTCACATCAATAGAGGTGTTTGGATTTTACCAAACCAAACACAGTCAAAACCACACACGTATCGTAGGGATCAAACACTCGCAGCAAAAATAAAATATTTCCAGGGTATTATTCAAATGATAAAATTGTAAAATTTTCAAGTTTGAAAAATTTGGTGAAATGAAATTTTTGAAGACACTTTTAATGTAATATCCGCAATTTTCGATTTTCGGTAAATTTCTTTTTTCGACCGGAGTCCGTTTTGACGGCTCGCTCATGACCGTTTCGTCATTCTGAGAATGATTAATTCTACACTTTTTGTCATCCGAGTTCGTTTCGGTGTTGTTTTGTTGAGTTCTGTGGTTTTTAGCGACTTTTCCGCACTTGAGTTCGATTCTTGCGAATCTCGTCGGCTGCATTTGAGTTTCCCGCAAGTCCGTTTAACTTTGTTAGACGTGTTGTGAACTTCGGTTTGGTTATTCGATCACGTATCGTGATTTCCGGGCGTTTTGGGCCATTTTGTAATTTCTTGAAAGTTACGGGTATCCATATCTGTATTTGTCGTCTTGACCCTTTTCTTGGTCGCGTATGATTAATTATTGCATTACGTTTTCATCTCGAGTCGTTGACATCGTCCGCGAACTTTTCGCCGTGTCCGATTCAGTGCGTTTTCGGAAATCGGCGTCGGGTCGTGGCGGGTGGCAGTGGCCGGACGGAGTGCGGGGCCCGGCCGGACGAGTCTTGGACATCGCCGAGCATGCACGGCAGAACCGCGTAAGCGCACGCGCTGGCCGGGGCCTGCGCTAGCTTCAGCGATGTAAGCGCCTGTCGAGTCGGCCAACAGTCTGTGCTCGGGCAGACAGGTATTACGAGGTTCGGACTCGGTCGGGATCGGCGGGTAGCGCACGCCCTTTGTCGGTCGTAGCGCGCGCTAACCGAGGGTAGCGCCGCCGGCCCGACTAGCGTACGCTCTGGGGCAGTTGTCGATCCGGTGGCTGCTTGGGCCAGTCGGCTAGCGCGAGCTTCGGCCGTAGCGCACGCTAGCGAGTCGGGCGGTCGAGTCACGGTCGGCAGATTTGGTCGGTGGTGCCGGTTAAATGCGGGCCATGGCCGGGTGTGCTCGGCCGATCTTGGCCGATAAGCGCACGCTAGTAGGAAGGCTAGCGCACGCTAGTTCCGGCGATATAAAAATGACAGAGACCGGCGACTTTCTCCGTCATTTTTCATTTCATTTCTCTTGGTCATGGTCCGGGTTTCGGAGGAGACGAAACCATGTTGTTGAACAACAAATCCATGAAGTTCTTGGGGTTATATCGTTGATCAATCATCCTATAACATCCTTCGATCCAGTGAATCAAGGTTAGATCTTTAGAACCCTACTTTTGGGTAGATTTGGGGATTTTCGCGTTTTTGTCCGATTCGTTCCGTTTTGTCGATTAATTCATGATGAATATGATTAATCTTGTTGGTATTCTTAGTTTCCCTACGGATTCATGGTATATTTCGTGATTTTTACGGAATCGAGAGGGTTTGGTTGTGGTCGCCCTCGTTGTTGTTTATATACGAATATACATGAATCGTAGGCGGGTTTTCGTGTATTCCAATTCCATATTCATTTAGAAATGGTTGTGATTGTATTCTTCGAATCGTTAGGTTCGGTTTCATTGGTTCTAGCGTTCGTCGGTGACTTCCTTTAGTTCGTTGCGTAAATCAATAATTCAAGGCAAGTATTTTTGGAAACCTTTAAGCTTAACATGAAATGGTAATGTATATTACTTGTGTGTAACTCACCTCGTGTTGGCCGACGGGGTCAAGGAGGGAAATCTATCGCCGCCCTGGATTTCACGAGTTTCGCATCGCTAGCCAACTCGTTAGGGTCCTTGCAAGGCCCCGAGTGAGAATGTATCTGCCGCCACTGTTCTCACGGCATAGCGTGTGCGTGGTTTTGTTTTTCCGAAATTGTAGCCAACTCGGTAGGGTCCTGCGAGGCCTCGAGTGAGAATGTATCCGCCGCCTGTTCTCAAGGCTAATTGTTTGATTGTTTATTTTCGGAAAAAGACATGTCTTGTTTTGGTTTTCGAAATGATATTGGTGCATGTACTATGAAATGTGTAGCGATTGGTTTGCCTTGAATACTTGTACTAGCGTAATTGCTAACCCATTTGGGGACCCGTTGTCGGGAAATTCTTGTTATGGATTTCGTGTTATGTTCACCAGACGAGCGGGCTTGGGATGGTACGAGGATGTTGGCCAAGGTTGTTGACATGTGCAATTGAGTCTTGTTATTTCCTCTTGTCTCTTTTGATGTGGATGTTTTCCAAATTGTAAACTTATAGATTGTACTCGCGAGTACTTAGGCTTTTCTTTTCGGATTGTGTTTGGACTTCGTTGGAGTTCTTGTATTTGTCGGTTGATGTTTATTATGCGGTTGTACCGGACGTGTTGTTTTATGTTCTTGTTGTTAATAGTTGTTTCCTTGCTTGTGAGATGGTTAGTCGAGTGGTGTTTTATTGTGTTAGCTGGTGGGTCCCATGTAGGGGTCCACGGCGTAATACACCTCGAATATCTTGGGGGTGTTACGAGAAAATGGTATCGAGCTCTAGGTTTATGGATACCTAGGCTTGTTGGTTATTCGGGTCTAGTTGTGTTTTGTTTTGCACATTGTCACACCGCCTGGCATCTCAAGACATCCGGTGCTCGTAAGTTTTCCTTACTCAATTCTCTTGTTTTCTCGTATTGAAATTCCACTTCTCGAACCGTGATTGCCTCTCTCGTACTTATTGTCGAGTTGTTTCTCGATCCATCCGGTTGTGTACTTTTGATTCTAGTATTGCGCCGTCCTTTGTCTCTCCGGAGTATGTGCGCCGCTCGGGCTTGACCGTTTGTCGTTTTGCGAGCCTTCCATCGCTAAACTTCCTAGCATTGGTGGGATCGTTGGTGATCGAAAGATCCGAGTTTTGCTCCGTGGTATATTGTGAGAGGGCTTGACTCTCTAGTCTTTTCTTTGTGTGATGGAATCTGCGTGTGGTAATTGCGATATACTAAATGTAGGTTGAGCCGAATGTACCGATGAGATGGACACCGAAGGGTGCAGTATGATGTAGAAGTTATTAACATTGATATGTTACGGTATAGGTATTGATGGCAGAGTTTGTTGAGAAACTCACATAGCTGGTTTCGACATATGTCCAAATCGGTGATCTTTGGTTACGCTGTCAAACTTGAAGAGATAGTTTGACATATGCTTGGAATTAGTATTCCCGAGTTGCGCTTGTTGAACTAGTGATTTTTGAATGTCGTATATGAGTGTGTCCGGGAATTGTTGGTACTTGGCTAATTATTGTTATTTACAACCAATGTGTTTCTATTAATAATAATACATGCGGCGTGCATGCTTGAAAATCTCTGAGATTTGATCGTATTGTGGGTTTTTGAAAAGTGACATGAATTTGGGCGAGCCAGCCTTGTATTTTCAAATAAAAACTTGCGTCGTATTTAAAGGTCGTGTTTCAAAGTGTTTGGGACATTTTATAAAATGCTACCACTGTTAAGCCCTTGTCGTGTTTGAAAGGGTCTTGAAAACGATTTTTAACTTATCGGTTTTATTTTGAATAACTAAAGTATACGATTTTAAAATCAGTTAGCCTGGGAAACCTAGTCATCGAGTCAAGTTGTGTTTGTTGAGTTTTGTCTCGTCGGATTTTGTCTGACTTAGTCGCATCGCGACGCGTCGTTTGAGATCATTGGTCGTGATTAGTATCGAGGGGTGGTCGTCACTTACGTGCGACCTATGGATGTAAAACTCCCTTCCTTGTGTTGTGCCTCGTGTGACACGAGTTATTTGTATGATTAGTCGTTAAATGATGGAATCCTTCTGTGGATTTTGATTTCACGATATGTGTCTATTAGACTCTCGTATTTGGTTTATACGAGGAGTGTCGTCTCTGCTGATGTATTTTCGTACCGTATTTTATCCGCTGCGTGAGTTCTTTCAAACGGCTTTCGGTATTTTGCAAATTGAGGTTATTTCGTAAAACCGATTCCTTGAATCAAGATTTGGCATTTTGGCCTTGAATATTTCATGATGGTTTGACAAATGATTTTGTGAGCTTTGGAAAAATATTACCGTCATTGGTCTTTTTAGCATTTTCGAAATAACCTGGGAAATTGTGCTTAGCACAGTAAACCCTTGTGAGAAAGGTTTACGGCATGTAATTTTTCCGGTGTGTTCATTGTTGTCTCTGTGGGTCGTTAGCGCACGCTACGCTTTGCGGCTAAGCGCGCAAGAGTGCATTGGTAGCACGCTAAGGGGAGGATAGCGCACGCTACAGTAGTTGAGGCGATCCAGAGCTCCGGGTGGGTCTGAAAGTTCTCGTTAGCGCACGCTAACACTTGGGGTTAGCGCACGCTAACGATGTATTTTTGGTCGAGTTTTGTTTGATGCCGTGATAGCGCACGCTAACCTTAATGATTAGCGCACGCTAATTGTGTCGATATAAATCTGGACACCGGTCTAGAAGTTGCATTTTCTTCATTTCTTCTCCTTCCTCCATGAGTTTGAGACGTAGCGACTCGGTTTCGCATCTGGGCTGATTTTTCTTCCACCCAAAGGTGTTTTGGAGTATCCTAGATGATTTTTAACATCATCTAATCCACTGTTCTTCGCGAATCTAGGTATTTTCTTGAATCCCTAGAGTTGACTTTTTGGAGTTTTGTTCTTGATATCGTTTTCCATCCAGTTTTTATAAACCGAATGTTGATTTAACGATGTTGTTGAACATATCCCGAGGATTGTATATCACCTGCCGTGATTTTGAGCGATTTGATGCGTGTGATATGATGTGTTTAAGTAAATGTTGATACGTGCGAATTTTGGGCATTTTGGCCTATTGTACTTCTGAAAAACCTTGAGTATCTTAGAAAATAAACCTCGAGACGTACTTTAAAATAAATTATTTTCTCACAGTGCTCTCAAGATGCCTACTAGTGTCACGCTATGTTTCAAAATTATTCTACTTTGAGGATCAAAATATTTTGAAATATTTCTAATGATTTAGAAATGCATTCGCTTAGACCCGAAGGTCGAATATAGCTGACAAGTTTTAATTTAACGAAAGGTGTCTTCATTTCTCTTTTTTCAAACGCAAGATGATTTTTTTTTTAAAAGTCTCGATGACGATGTTTGTACTACTTTTGATATTTGATACTCAAGATCAACTGGTGCTTGCAAGTTATTTTCAAAAGATGGCTTTGTTTTCAAAACCTATCGTTCCTATTGTGGTCCGGGAATATATGTGTGATGTTCGTGCTCTCGTTAGGGTGTTAACCCCGAGTTGTTGTTGAATTGGTGGTGTGAGCGTTGAGTCGTTCGCCACACAGTTGTCGTGGTAGCCTCTGCGAGGGGTGTGATATTGGTATTGGATGTTGTCGCCTCATAGCGGTTTATGCGTTATCGCATATATGCGAGCTGTTAGAGCTCGGGTTGGTATGATTGTGTGCATCGGTGATTGTTTCGCATCGTGTCGGTTGCTTATTGTATCGTTACCTTGGTTCCGTTGTTGTGAGTTTCGGGAGCGAGGTCAAAAGTAATACCCGTACTATTTTGACTTCTATATCTTCTCTTTCTCTAGTCTATTGATTCGCTCGTGTCCATTGATACCTTCTGAACTTGATCTATACCTTGGTTTCACCATTCGAGCAGTAATGTCTGGTTTTGAGTCGATCTGGTTATCGCTGTGACTTTTCCGAATTCGGTTCGACTTTTGTGAATCTTGCTCGGAAGTAACATCTTTTGGTTCTAATAGTTCTTTTATTCGAAGTGGATCGGAATTTTAACTTCTGTACTTTTGGCTCTATCAACTCGTTTATGCTCGTTAACATTTCTGAACTTTCCCTATCCCTTGCTTTTGTTGATCGAACGAGGTGGTATTGTTTGAATAACTCGTTTGTCGTTGTGGCTTTTCAATCGCTATTCCCTTTCTGTGGATATTGTGGGAATGCACGTCTTCTTTGTTCTCACCAGTCATCACGGGAGTTGTCGTTTGAATATTATTATCCTACGTGTTTCGGACATGATTGTTCGATTCTTGTTGTCTCAATCGTTTGTTTGTTCGGTTTTTGTTCTCGTTTCGCGATTGTTGAGCGTTCAGGCTCCTTCGTAATTCCCTTAAGTTCGGGAAATTAGTCTCGTTTTCGATCTTCCAACCCTTGGGCGGTGGAATTCGTATTTGTTCGGCGTTGACTCGCGTTTTGGATTGATGAACCGTTGGGTTGGTCAATCGTATTGATTTTCGTTCGTTGAGTTTTGTGATTGTTCGGATAATCGACTCGATTGTATTATCTATTTGATGACGCTTGTCACTCGTTGATTTTATTATGTCTCTAGGTGACGTTGTGTTAGTCGCCCTAGAGCGTATTTTCTCGCCGTATGTCTCTTTGCGTTCCTTGCGGCGTTTCGCCGTCGGGCGCGAGTCTTCGGTTTTGTGTATCTCGTCGAGTTTTTACGGCAAGGGATATTGCTTCTCCCTACTTGTTTTAAGTTTGGACGAAACTTCTTTTAAGGAGGGTAGAATGTAATATCCGCAATTTCGATTTTCGGTAAATTTCTTTTTCGAATGAGTCCGTTTGTGGCTCGCTCATGACCGTTTCGTCATTCCGAGAATGATTAATTCTACACTTTTTGTCATCCGAGTTCGTTTCGGTGTTGTTTTGTTGAGTTACGTGGTTTTAGCGACTTTTCCGCACTTGAGTTCGATTCTTGCGAATCTCGTCCAAAGCTATTGTTTGAGTTTCCCGCAAGTCCGTTTAACTTTGTTAGACGTGTTGTGAACCGGTTTGGTTATTCGATCACGTATCGTGATTTCAGGCGTTTTGGGCCATTTTGTAATTTCTTGAAAGTTACGGGTATCCATATCTGTATTTGTCGTCTTGACCCTTTTCTTGGTCGCGTATGATTAATTATTGCATTACGTTTTCATCTCGAGTCGTTGACATCGTCCGCGAACTTTTCGTCGTGTCCGTTCGTGCGTTTTTAAATCGAGGCGTCGGGTCGTGGCGGTGGCGGTGGCCGGACGGGTGCGGGGCGCCGGACGAGTCTTGGACATCGCCGAGCATGCACGGCAGACCGGCGTAAGCGCACGCTACGGCCGGGGCCTTCTGCGCCTGCTTCAGCGATGTAGCGCCTGTTGCCGAGTCGGCCACAGACGCTCCGGGCCGAGACAGGGGTATTCGAGGTTACGGACTCGGTCGGGATCGGCGGGTAGCGCACGCCATTGTCGGTCGTGGCGCGCTAACCGGCGAGGGTAGCGCCTGTGCCGGCCGACTAGCGTACGCCACGGGACGAGTTGTCATTCCGGTGGCTCTCGACAGGTCGGCTAGCGCGCGCAGGTTTCCGGCCGTAGCGCACGCTAGCGGGAGTCGGGCGGACGAGTCATGGTCGGCAGATTTGGTCGGTGGTGCCGGTTCGTGCGGGCCATGGCCGGGTGTGCTCGGCCGATGCTGGCCGATAAGCGCACGCTAGCCGGAAGGCTAGCGCACGCTAGTTCCGGCCCGATATAAAAATGACAGATCCGGCGACTTTCTCGTCATTTTCATTTCATTTCTCTTCGGTCATGGTGAGGTTTCGGAGGAGACGAAACCATGTTGTTGAACAACAAATCCATGAAGTTCTTGGGGTTATATCGTTGATCAATCATCCTATAACATCCTTCGATCCAGCGAATCAAGGTTAGATCTTTAGAACCCTACTTTTGGGTAGATTTGGGGATTTTCGCGTTTTTGTCCGATTCGTTCCGTTTTGTCGATTAATTCATGATGAATATGATTAATCTTGTTGGTATTCTTAGTTTCCCTACGGATTCATGGTATATTTCGTGATTTTTACGGAATCGAGAGGGTTTGGTTGTGGTCCGCCCTCGTTGTTGTTTATATACGAATATACATGAATCGTAGGCGGGTTTTCGGGTGTATTCCAATTCCATATTCATTTAGAAATGGTTGTGATTGTATTCTTCAAATCGTTAGGTTCGGTTTCATTGGTTCCTAGCGTTCGTCGGTGACTTCCTTTCCGTTCGTTGCGTCGTCAATAATTCAAGGCAAGTATTTTTGGAAACCTTTAAGCTTAACATGAAATGGTAATGTATATTACTTGTGTGTAACTCACCTCGTGTTGGCCCGACGGGGTCAAGGAGGGAAATCTATGCTGCCGCCCTGGATTTCACGAGTTTCGTACCGCTAGCCAACTCGTTAGGGTCCTTGCAAGGCCCCGAGTGAGAATGTATCTTTGCCGCCTGTTCTCACGGCATAGCGTGTGCGTGGTTTTGTTTTTACGAAATTGTAGCCAACTCGGTAGGGTCCTGCGAGGCCTCGAGTGAGAATGTATCGCCGCCCTGTTCTCAAGGCTAATTGTTTATTTGTTTATTTTAGGAAAAGACATGTCTTGTTTTGGTTTTCGAAATGATATTGGTGCATGTACTATGAAATGTGTAAGCGATTGGTTTGCCTTGAATACTTGTACTAGCGTAATTGCTAACCCCTTTGGGGACCCGTTGTCGGGGAAATTCTTGTTATGGATTTCAGGTTATGTTCAGCCAGACGAGCGGGCGCTGGGATGGTACGAGGATGTTGGCCAAGGTTGTTGACATGTGCAATTGAGTCTTGTTATTTCCTACTGTCTCTTTTGATGTGGATGTTTTTCAAATTGTAAACTTATAGATTGTACTCGCGAGTACTTAGGCTTTTCTTTTCGGATTGTGTTTGGACTTCGTTGGAGTTACTGTATTTGTCGGTTGATGTTTATTATGCCGGTTGTACCGGACGTGTTGTTTTATGTTCTTGTTGTTAATAGTTGTTTCCTTGCTGACCGAGATGGTTAGTCGAGTGGTGTTTTATTGTGTTAGCCTGGTGGGTCCCATGTAGGGGTCCACGGCGCTGTAATACACCTCGAATATCTTGGGGGTGTTACATTTAATACCTCGATCGTTTAATCAAAACCATGTATCTCAACATTTAGAAAACACTAAAACATTCTCCGGCGAGCACAACAACACTACAAACTTATTACAACCACTTAGCCCCAACACATGGACATAAGAAGTTCAAAATTCCAAAAACCAAAAATCGTTCTGCAAAATAAAGATTTCCCAAAATCCTTTAGTTCATAAACAAAACGACGGTAATATTTTACAATGTCCGAAGTACTTCAAAACACATTTTTCAAATACCGTCTGATGGTGTCATTTGAAAATACACGGCCCATTTGTCAAAATTTACAAATTTTAAAAATCCATATAAACCGTGGTTTGACCGAACCACCAAAATATTTTCCAAAAATCGATTTCTACAAAAATTCTCAAACTGTAAAGTCCTTCAAAAAATATTCTAAAAGTTACCCATAGCGGACAAAAATTACAACATTCTAAAAACAGTCGAATTTAAAACCACATACTCAAATGGCAACCAGGGTCGTCAATTCAATCAAATGCATCTCGTGGTATCAAGTTTAAACACACAGCAAAATCATTCATCGGAGTTTCTCACAAACTCTACCGTTGATATCTTCACAGAACCCATCAAGGTTTACATCTTTCACACCATACCACCCCACACGGTGGTTCAAAAGTAAAACAACAATACGCCCAGCTATACTCATACCATGTACCACAAGTATTAAACACAACTACATCACACAATACTGTGTAAACAAAATCATGCACCGCAATTAACTCACTAAGATAAAATCGAGATACACAGGTATTACGCATAAAGGAGGAGACTTACATCCACAGGTCGCACGGAGGTGACAGTCGCCCACGATACTAATCTTGTTCGACAACATAACTGACATGTTGTGACTACGCACAACTCAATTTGTCACTGACGACTCGAACGACAAGACAACACATTACTCGACAAATCACGACTTGACTCGACCCGACAGCCTAGGTTTCCGCAACCTATGCTCCGATACCATAAATGTAACACCCCCAAAACCATATGGGAATATTACACACCGTAAACCCTTTCCACAAGAATCTACCAGGCTAAACGTCCATAAACAACCAAATGCTTGCCCGACCAGGGTCAAACAATAAAATAATACAGACCGTTATGGTCACTTACACGTGAATACACAAACCGATGAGGTCACACAACCCCAATCAACAAAACTGACTTAAACGACATTACCCACACACGGGTCGAAATACAATACAGCGGAAGACTGAAATCAACTCTGACAACACAACAAAAATCAAACAACTCTCAACTCATGATTAGTATCGCAGCTCGTCATCCTCTTGTGCCAATCCTGTGACTGCTCGCCTGAATCTGCATGTACCTGGATGCAAAACAGACATCCACCCACCGATTACTCGGGGGTTAGTAAAACACCACTGTTTTACTAGTGCAAGTATCAAATCATACGAAATATAACAAGCAAGTAATAATCGTGAATCAAATATAACAATCAAGTATCAAAATATCCCCGGGAGGTTTTCACAAGGAAAGATAAGCTATGAAGCATTCGAAAATAAGATTATCACCTCGGGAATTTTTAGAATTTCAAAACCTTTCGAAAATCTTAGGGTCTTAACCCAAATCTCAAAATTGTATTTCAACAATTTACAGTACGAAAACATTTCCATAAATCTCATGGGGCTCGGCCCAACATTCTTTTCTTAAAACTTTCTTACAAAAGTTTGATTTATAAAACATGATTCGTGACACCGTGATCCCCTGTCACGTGTCTCCGTGGGTTCAACAACCCGCACGGACTTAACCAATCACAACAATCACAACAAACAATCATGCTCATGACTCCGTGATCGCTTGCCACGAGTCTCCGTAGGTTCAACAACCCACACGGATTGAGCAAACACAACAATCACAACAATCAATCATGCTCACGACTCCGTGATCGCTTGCCACGATTCTCCGTAGGTTCAACAACCCACACGGATTGAGCAAACACAACAATCACAACAAACAGTCCCGACCCCGTGAACCCGTGTCACGTGTCACCGTAGGTTCCGTCGAACCCGCACGGTTGACGCATCGTGTCTGATTCAATGGACCTGTGCCATGAATCATCGTAGGCCTCGTCAGACCCGCACGATTGGACCTCAGCACCACACACTAAGTTCTGATCCCATGGACCTGTGCCATGAATCCTCGTAGGCCCCGTCGAACCCGCACGAGTGAACTTAGCGTTCCAACATATCACATTCACATTCACATTACATACAACAATGAGCACAGTTAGTCAATCACGTTGATCACCACAAAATCGTACGTCACACACACATAACACAATCTCAACACTCTCAACAACTATCATCAATCAACGACGTACAACCAACATAACACACGTTCGGTACGCAATGCATTGCACAGCAACTAACACATATACCAATATAACACTATTATCACAAAGCCTTCAAATTTCGGAAAACACAAACAACTCAAACGGAACATATTTATGAAGGCAAGCAAAATCATCATAGATCTCATACGTGATTACTAGTCGCAAGATACAAGTCGTATAGTAAGATACTTGCCTTAATAGCTGCTACCGAACGCTCTGAAGAACACGGTTCGACCGAGAAGCTCGGACCCCAAAGAAGGCAACGAACGGAAGGGTTCCGACTCGAGTTCTTCACAAGAATTCGTTCCTAAGTCACAACGATATCAATTCAATCACAATTCTACGAAAACGTATGGAACTTCCCAAGTTCTACCCATTGAAGCATTTTATCGGACACTTTGAAGGCGTAGTCCAATTTAATCGATTATTCAAAGAAATACTCAAATTCGTTCCACAAAAATTCAAGGGTATTGAATGATTACGAGTTTACAATCAAGTTCTAACAATAATATGAATCAAAACGAAGCAAATCGGCCAAAACACCAAGAAACCTCAAGAACATCCAAAAACCAAAAGTTTAGGTGTTCTTACCTTCGATCCGGGTGGAAGATGATGTTAATCCATGATTCCAACTTCCAAAACATGTTGATATAGGTTGATTCTACTCAAAACCATCGATATATGGTGAAAAATCGCGGAAGGAACGAATAAAAGATGAGAAATGGCCGGATGACTCGGTCCAGGCCTATAAATAGCCGACCCTGGCCGGCCGCTTACGTACGTAATCGGCCAAGGCCTACGTACGTGTCGGCCAAGGCCGAACTCTCTGGATCGATCTGCCGGACATGTTACGTACGTAATCGGCAGGCATTACGTGCGTAACGGCCTTACGGCCGTATCGCCGGGCCATTACGGCCGTTACTCGGCGGGCACGGCGGCCAGCCTCGGTCGATCCGACGGTCGGAAAATCCGAAACTCGGACACGAACGTGGCGAAACACGATTACGAAGTACTCGCAAAGACGAATCCAAACACTAAGAGAACACACGATTCGACCACCCGAGGCTCGAATTTGGCAACTAGTAATTACCCCAAACTTTGGGAAATTACGAAAATGGCCCAACACGTCCGAAATACATGATACACGATCGAAACACCAAACCGAAGCTTACAACATGAATAATAACATTAAATGGACTTCCGAGAAACTCGAAACAACAGTTTCGGACGAGATTCGCGAGAATCGAACTCAAGTGCGGAAAAGTCATTTAAGAACACGAAACTCAACAAAACGATACCGAAACGAACTCGGATGACAAAAAGTGTAGAATTAAATATTCTCAGAATGACGAAACGGTCAAAAGAGAGTCGTAAAAACGGACCTCCGCCGAAAAATGAAAATTACCGGAAATCCGAAATTGCGGATATTACAGAATCAGCAGTCGCGCTTTGCTTGGCACTACGCCAAGATACTGCTCCTCCATTAAGAGTAAATATGTAGCCAGAAGTGGACATCGAGTCGTCCTTCAGTCCTTGGAAGTCCGAATCAGTGAATCCCACCACATCCAATTCTCCACCGTTATACATAAGAACCATATCTCTAGTTCTTCTCAAGTACTTGAGAATGTTCTTTACAGCAGTCCAATATTCCCTACCTGGGTTTGCCTGAAACCTACTCACCACGCTTACAGCATGCGCGATGTCAGGTCTTGTACACAACATAGCATACATAAGGCTACCCACGGCCGAAGCATATGGTATATTACTCATTTCCTTGCGTTGTTCCTCACTTTGAGGACACATCTTCAAGGTGAGTTTTATTCCATATTGCATCGGTAGGAACCCTCTTTTAGAATCATCCATCTTAAATCGCTTTAAGATCTTATCTATATAGAGGGCTTGGGAAAGGCCTATTGTTCTCTTCGCTCTATCCCGGTAGAGCCGAATACCAAGAATATAGGTTGCTTCTCCCAAGTCTTTCATGAAGAAATTACTCGAAAGCCAAGCTTTCACAGAACTGAGCATTTCCACATCATTTCCTATTAGTAGAATGTCATCTACATATAGTACTAAGAATGCGATCTTGCTCCCACTAACCCTCTTGTATACACAAGGTTCCTCTTTATTTTACACGAAATCAAACTCTTTGATTGCCTAGTCAAAACGAAGGTTCCAACTACGCGACGCTTGCTTCAGTCCATAAATGGAACGCTGAAGCTTGCACACTTTCTGAATATCGACTTCGGACACAAAGCCTTTAGGCTGCTCCATATAGATTTCCTCCTCGAGGAATCCATTAAGGAAAGCCGTCTTTACGTCCATTTGCCATATCTCATAATCGTGGTAGGCAGCTATAGCAAGCATCATGCGAATAGACTTGATCATGGCTACAGGCGAGAAGGTATCGTGGTAATTGATCCCTTCCTTCTAGGTATAACCCTTTGCCACAAGCCTGGCCTTATAGGCGTCAATCTTGCCATCACCATCAGTCTTTCTCTTGTAGATCCACTTGTTCCCAATAGGCACTATGCCCTTGGGGTGGTCTACTAGAGTCCAGACCTGATTGACATGCATCGAGTTTATCTCGGCTTCCATAGCTTCACGCCATTTCGCGGAGTCTACATCCACCATCGCTTGGTCATAGGTCGTCGGGTCGGTCTCTTGGCTATCACTTGGAACCTCATGGAGACCCAGCTCCTCCAAGTGCACAAGCCCATACCTCTCAGGTAAATGAGACACCCTACTAGACTTCCGAGGTGGTTGTACTTGTGTTTCAGAAGGTTCGGTTCCAGTTTCTTGCACAGGTGTCTCCTGAGGAGTTTCATTATATTCTTCTAAAGAAATACTTCTACCTGCTCCGCCTTCCTGAATGAACTCATCTTCCAGGAAGTGTGCTTGTAAAGCAACAATGATCCTTCGATCTTCGGGCATGTAGAATAGATATCCCATCGTCCCAGACGGGAATCCAATGAAACGTCCCTTCGCAGACCTAGCTTCCAACTTTTCCACCTTAGTCTTATTGACATAGGCGGGACATCCCCAAATCCTAATATGATTAAGACTTAGTTTCCTTCCCTCCCACATCTCATGTGGAGTTTTAGGAACGGATTTGGAAGGACATCTGTTCAAGATATACGCGACAGTCAGGAGTGCATACCCCCACAGGTAAATCGGCAAGTCAGTATAGCCCAGCATGGAACGGACCATGTTCAACAGGGTCCGGTTCCTTCTTTCTGACACACCATTTAACTGAGGAGTACCTGGAGGTGTTAGTTGTGAAACTATTCCTTGTTCTTTAAGGAACTCGTCAAACTCCGTACTCATATACTCGCCACCTCGGTCCGACCGAATTGCTTTGATATGATTACGAGTTTGTTTCTCGACTAGGGCCTTGAATTCCTGGAATTTCTCAAAGGCCTCGGATTTATGTTTCATTAAGTATACATAACCATACCTAGTATGATCATCTGTAAACGTAATGAAATATTGATATCCGTCACGTGCTGCTTCCAAAGCACCACAAACGTCAGTATGGATTAATCCCAGTTTATCAGCGGCTCTTTCAAAAGTCCCTGTGAAGGGGGACTTAGTCATTTTGCCTTTAAGGCAAGATTCACAAGTAAGAAATGGATCCGATCCCAATGGACCCATAAGTCCATCTTTTTCCATCTTGTAAACCTTGGTCTGACCAACATGACCAAGTCTTAGATGCCATTTCAAAACTTGATTGGTTTCATCCCTACCACATTTTCTAGTCATAGTATTCACAACTACTTTGTTGCTGAGATTTAGATGATACAATCCATTTAACAATGTAGCAGTACCCACTGGTTTATTTCTAAAATAAATTTTGCAGGAACAATCACCAATGAAAAATGAAAAACCTTTTCGGTCCATGACCGGAATGGATACAATGTTTTTGTGACCCTTGGGCAAAACAAGTACATCTTCTAAAGTCAAAACAAAGCCGGATTCTAAACCCAAAAGAAGTGATCCTATGTCGGTCGCCTCGACACGATGCCCGCTTCCGACTGTGATCATAACTTCTCCAGCTCCAAGCTTCCAACTTTGTTCCAGATCCTGATTCACGGTACAAATATGAGAACTAGC
Organism: Orobanche coerulescens; assembly: GCA_033398695.1. Lineage (NCBI taxonomy): Eukaryota > Viridiplantae > Streptophyta > Magnoliopsida > Lamiales > Orobanchaceae > Orobanche > Orobanche coerulescens. The sequence continues at coordinate 209,644,003 of CM065805.1, read as the reverse complement.
ACCAGAATCCAAGATTATCAGAAGTAGAAAATACGATAGCGAGAACAATTTGTTTCCAAAACTAAAAGTTACAGACGAAGTGCCATGAAGAATCAGACAGTCTCTAGCCCAGTGGCCCAGCTCACCGCACTTGAGACAAGCATCCTTCTTCTTCTTGTTCTTTGGAACCATCGGGGCCTTGCCCTTACCCTTAAGGTCCTTAGCTTGTGGTCCAGTCCGCTTCTTGGTCTTTTTCTTCTTATTCTTAGACCTCCGAGGTCCAGAAGAAATCACAAGAGCAGACTCCTTCATCCGCGGAGTGTTCATCTGAGACTGAGCGGTCACAAGTTTGTTCATTAGCCCAGCTAAATTACATGCAATCTCATTGCAGTTGAAGTTCATAACAAACCGTGAGAAGGAATCAGGGAGAGACTGTAGGATAAGGTCGGTTTGGAGAGAAGTATCCATTTTAAAATCAAGAGCCTCCAATCTCTCGATCATGGATATCATTTTGAGGACGTGTTCCCCAACTTTCTCACCTTCCTTCATCCTTGCACCGAATAGTTGCTTGGATATCTCATATCTAGCAGTTCTGCTGTGCTCACCATAAAGTTTGGTTAAGTGAGATAGAATCTGCCTAGCAGAAGTCATTTTCTCATGAGCTCTCTGAAGCTCATTAGACATAGAAGCCATCATATATGCACGGACTTTTACGTCATCCTTAACCCACTTTTCGTGGTTTTCGATCTCTTCCTGGTTGGCTCTGGTCCGCACAGGAGGCGCCGGAATGTCCGTCTCTAAGACGTATCCCAGTGCCTCTATACTGAGGACTATCATCAGATTGCGGAGCCAGTCCACAAAGTTAGGTCCAATCAGGGTGTTCTTTTCGAGCAGAATTGTGAGTGAATTCATTGTCATATTGAGATTTGAGTCTGCATTAAGTACGATAGATTAATTAGTGACTCGTTCAATTATGTTATGAGTATAGAATTAAGGTCTTTTCTATTCTTGTTACCCATCTCCCACTATTTTTATCGGAATAACACACTCCCATGTGAATCCGGAAGTATCGTCGCTCTACTTCATAGTGGTGATCGAGTTCTTTATTAATCTTAATAGAGGGCAACCGAACAGGTTTCTAGTCTATTAATTTTCATAAAGTGGTGTCCAACACCAACCCATCTAATGGATGATTCGATCTTCTTTTTCCCCTTGTTCACTCCCCTCAACCTATACGGTTTCTATGGTTCGTGAACAAGTTAAGTTTATACCATCGACGCAAATCAGTTTCACAATTGAATCTTATCCGGCAACCTATCAGTTTTCTAGGGATAAAATTTGCTCCAACCGAAGGCATCCAATGCGCTCCCGGTAATTTATCCGTCCTCCCCGAACGACTACCCCGATAACTCGGAAGCATAGCACATCCGGTTTGGATTTCAATTTCCCGAAAACTAGATGGAAGGAAGGAAAACCTTGAAACTTTATAAACTTAATAATTTATCGTGGGAGAATTTTCGCGATTAACGTTACACTTTGCACATTAATCATATTAGCGCATTTGTGGCATTCATACAATATGAAACAACCATTCACAACCTAGTTGCTACCAACATGTGGTTCATGGACCGTTCCTAGAAAACAAAAACTCCGTAATCTAATTACAAGTCTTCATCTTGAATCTTCGTCTTCTCGAAATGGATCTTCCTCCGGTATTCGTCATTACATATAAATTTTACATTGAAAATTGCATCCTAGATACAAATTTTTCTAGTAAAATAAATAGGCTCAAAACGGCCTTTACATCCCAATCGAATAAAACGAACGATTCAAAAACTAAGTCCACGAATCACATCACCATTCAAAAGCATTAATCCAATAAATACTAAATAAATGGAAAGCATAGAGATACGTTGATCCAATCAACAATACGAACCGATCAAATCGATTCACACAATCGGTAATATGAAAACGTTCAAAATAATTCGGTCGATCACAAGTATTCCAATAAATCAATTTTTCCTTATAAAATGAAATACCATAAATCATTTTAATCATATTAAATTCAATTTAACATGCGGGAGATTAATTTTCAAGAATACACGAAAAAATCGAGCCGGGGCGAAAATGGCCTGCCATGGCCGAGTCACCATCGGCTGACATGCCGTGACAGACTGGCATGGCGAGTCACGCTTCGGCGGTGTCGGTCATTGCCCGGCTGACCACAGGCCGCGGCCCACGGAGCTGGTCGCGGCCCCCGATCTGATGGTTTGCCAGGCCGTGCAACAGCCTTGGGCCGCGGCCCCCGAGCCCTGGGCCGCGGCCCCCTGCTCCCGGACCCCTCCCGGACTGTCCGACGGCATTTCGGGGCTAGTTCTTCGACCGGATATCCAATATCTATATTCTCCAACATTCATATCTTCAATATAAATCATATTTCCAAGAAATTAAGATTTATATTTAGACATAAACTTACGAAAAATATAACTACAACGAACGTAAAAACATATACCATGATTATGACTAAAATGATTCCAAATCATTCACCATCTAATCGAGCATTCCAAATGCCAATATCGTATATACGATCGCAAGACCTACGCTCCGATACCACTGTTACGTTTCGGTGCCTAAAACGAAGGCCCAGCGGAAGCAGTAAAACGAAAATTAATTCGATCCGAATCCCTACGAGGATCGATCGAGCTACGTATATACGAATATATAAACGAAAAGCAAGAGTCGTAAGAAACTAACCCTCGAAGTCCGTTGATTAAATGGTAACCTTCTCTTGAGCTATTCCACAAGTTTTAGTTTGATCTCTACGAGTTCAATCCGCTCCAAGCCCTTGAACGATCCAATGCCGAAAGCACCGCGTCTCTACTTGCCACGCGCCGGAAAAATGATCAGAACAACAACACTTTATTAACCTCTAAGGTTACGGCTAGAATCAAGTGATGAAATTTTTATTACTACACTCTAAGTGTATAATATATCTCTCAATAATTTTCTATCAATTTTTCTCCAAGAAAAAATGAAGAAGGAGTGAATGAAGAAGATGAAGATGAGTGTTAAACTCAAAGTCTATCTCTCTCTCTCTCTATCCTCACGCTGGAAAGCTTGGAAAAGAAAGTGATTGTCATCTTCATCATTTATTCAACTCCCCACTTCCTTTAACAACTCATGCATGTGGGAATCTAACCCCACCTCCACAATTATCATACATAAAAGAATGGAGACATAAGTCCAAAAAGAATGTGGCTAGAAATTGGGGGGGGGGGGGCATGGAGAAACGAATGAGTTCGGTTCTTTTCGGACTCCCGAGAGTCCAAACAGATAAACTCTAATTTCGTCCCGATGTATTTGTATAGTTTAATTAATCCAATTAATTTCATCATATCAAATACATTATAACATAATTAATTTCTCCAAGAAATACGTATATCCATGAATTAAATTAATCACCCAGTGATATATTTAATTCATTAGGCCGTAAATCAATTTATCCAATAAATCGATTTAGACATCTAATGTCCCAAATTTAGATATCCAATATCTATAACACATAATGAGAGAATTAGCTTGATTCATTCCGTCGTCAATCCTAATGCGCGACTCGGTAGGTCCGTCTCAGTCAGCAATGGGAGGAACCAAAGAGTAGTAGCACCACCTAGCCAGCCTGGCGGCCTACACTGTACCCCAACTGAGAACGGATGATTGGGATCATTCAAGAACCATATGGTCGTGAATACCAGTATACGTATAAACCCTTCTTTCAAATGTCCCGATCAAGTTATAGGGTCACGGTCAGTCAAACCCTATCTGTACTTGACGCTATGCATGCGTTAATGCAAATCGAGATCATCGAGCTGTCGTGTATCTAATACAACTAGCTCCAATGCTTTGGCCAAATACTTATGATCTCATCTGCCAATAACCGCATAGGACATATAACCCGCTCACTAACGGGAGAAAGAATTCTATCTTGGTATTCAGTAGGACCTGCTACTTGCCCGTCAAGATGCACGTCGAGGTTGACCCCCGCCTTCCGGTTTATAGGGTCGAACTACTCTAATGAAAATCTTGACGTCACAAGCACATCCCTACTAAATCCTCAAGTCGAAGGTTCACGAATACCTATCACAACCTTTCGATTTCGTCATTGGTATCCGTGAGTGAAATCCGTGTGACGAATCGAGGGTGAGTCGGTTTGAGTATACTAATCCAATTAGCATACCTATAACGTGTGCTCCCACTAACCATTAGTGTTCGACAGGTACTCTCCATGTCAAAGAACACGTCATAAAAGTCTTTACATAAACTTAATGCCCAGTCAAGTTTCATCGACTTGCGAACGATTAAGTATTTGAGCTATAACCTTTCTAGTGCCGACCCCCTTATCCAATAAAGAGTGGAACGTTTTGCTCTCAAATACACGGACTAGTTTCTATATGTTTATTTACGAGTTAGGAATGCCAGTAACTACCAGTAAATAAAGAAACATTCATTTGCATTATATAAATGGTTTACATAATTACAAGTACAATGCCCTCACTCAACAACCTCTGAGTGGCATTCGAGGGCATACTCCTAACACTGGGGATGTGGGTAGCTCAAAGAAATCATTAGTTGCATGGTTTGATGTTTGCAGAACTAGGTCTATGGGAGGATTAGGCTTAGTTCATTTACCTACCTACAATAAAATATGCATACTGAAGCTGCTTTGTGTAATACCCGAGATTTCTGATATGTATTTGGAACTTGTGATATTGTAATCGTTGTACTTGATCTGAGTATTATTATCCGTATTTCATAATCCGATGTTGTCGAGCGTATGATTTCATGTCTGCGATTTAAAATTTTAATTCTACGCATGTAACGCACGCTATCGACTATGTGTAGCGTACGCTAACATGGATTCATAGCGCACGCTACAAAGGAACATTAGCGCACACTATGCGTGGTCAATTTGATTGAGACGTGCGGTAGGTGAGATCTGGCCGGGGACCCCTGTCGGATTGTGTCGGGATGAACCTAGACGGCTTTCCGGAAAAGCCAAGTCAACGCCTTAGCGCACGCTACAGGCATGTGAATAGCGCACGCTAAGTGCTGAATACAGTAAAGTCTGTAGCCGTTAGCGCACGCTACGAGCAGGGGCTAGCGCGCGCTAATAGCCATTTCTTATAAATAGGACAGCATCCTATTCGTAATTTCAGTTCTTTCTTCTCCCATACCCGAATTCTTACACTTAGAACATAACTTCCTACATCTTAAACACCTCATATCAACATCCTAGCTCGTGATTGAAGATTGTAGATCATTGAGGATTGGTGTTCGAGCCTTCGACGTTGGGTTGCTCCGGTTTTCTCCTTGTTCAACACTACTTTGAGGTAGGTGACTCTTCACCAAAGTTAGTAGTGTTCTAAAGGACGATTTGATCATGTTTGTATAGTCAGTTATTTCGTTCTATATCGATCATCATGTGTTAGAAGAATATTTTCGACGTATCGGCACTTTTTATCGTATGAACCCTTGAACCGTTTTTAGTATGTGGACTCCTAAGCATTTTCAAACCGATTTGTGATCAGTAGGCGGATGTTGCCTAATTGTTACATTTTACACATTGGAATCATGCGTTTTGGAACGTAAGACGAACGGAACTTAGAATATTTTCTTGAAGATCTAAGATGAATTATGGTGTTGAGATGATTATCCGTATCCTTGTATCTCATAGTCATTCAGTACGTATAGAACTTCCACAAACCTTATTAGCATGATATGCTCGGGAATGACTGTATTATCACCATAGAGTTCATGAGTTCATCACCATAAGCTCCAGTTTTCTGTCAGTAGTAATCTGCCATGCACGGTTAGCGCACGCTAACATACGTTAGTTAACGTGCGCTATCAGGGATAAGTTAACGCACACTACGTTTGGTACGTAACGTACGTTATGATATCAGCCCCAGTCTTTGTCGATCGCACCCATGGCTAGCGTACGCTAGGCTTAGATGATAGCGTACGCTAACAGGCAGGCTTAGCGCACGTTACGTAGAATACGTAGCGTACGCTAAGTGGCTCAGGCAGATTGCATATTTTGAGCTTTTGGGCCGTAGATCGATTGTTAGGACATCGTTCGACTTGAGATGAATTGTATATCATTTCTTTTGTTAAGCTTCGAGTTTGCTACGTTGATCGAAGAAGGCGGCCTTCGAGTGTGTTGAGATCATTGAAGTGTTTCGTTCTTGCCATCTTCGAGGCAAGTATCGTAGTATGTTAATATTGGTATTTTGAGCATGCATGTGATTATTCATGTTGTTGAACATGAGATTAATTTCGTTGAATTGTCATGATATTCGTTATCTAGTGTTTGTATGTTCATGTTGATGAACATAATGATTTGGCATATGTGTATGCATGAGTTGTGTTTGTGTACATTGTACGATCTATGCTGAGGGCGCTGGATCGGATGTCCACCTCGTGTTGGTCCGACGGGATCATCTTGGGATCTAGGCTGAGGGCGCTGGATCATTGGACGGGTTATTTCCACCTCGTGTTGGTCCGACGGGATCATCTTGGGATCTATGCTGAGGGCGCTGGATCATTGGAATACCCTTGATGTGTTAATGTAATCATGTGGATTCGCCTTGTCGGATTCCGGTAGCGGAAGTCCGTGTGGTGTATCATGTTATGTATTGTTGATGCATATTCGATTTGTTTAAATGATACTTGTACTAGCATCGTTTTGCTAACCCCTTCGGGGGTGGACATTTGTTTTGATGTTCAGGTAGCCGAGGAGCAGGGAAACAGCCACAGTACCGACGTGACGACGAAGGGGTTCAGTGATGTTTGTTGTTGTTGGTGATTTGGTTTCTTGTTTTGATTTCAGTACTCGAGTACACGTGTCGTATTAATATCATTTCGATATGGTTGTATTAATTACTCGTTGAATCAGTTGTATGGTTTTGTAAACTTGAATTTCCGCAGCATTAATGTCTTATATTTACATTTCTTTTAAAATCAGCCTTGTAAACCCTTACTTAAAGGGTTTACGGCGCTGTAATTATTCCGAATATCTCGGGGTGTTACAGAATATGGTATCAGAGCTAAGATTTATGGATATCTTGGCCGTCGGGTTTTAAGTTGGGTCTGTTTACGTTATTGATTTACGAGTCGTTCGTAACATCACTGTTCAGCCAAAAGTCGTCATGTGGACCGTGGTTGTAAGTCTCCTAATCTCTTATACTACCATTTTACTTAATTACGGTTTTGTGAGTATTGACGGGCTTTATTTCGTAAACTTTGTCCTGGATATTGAGGAATTGTGTTTACAGTATGTTGAGAGGAGGACGTGGAGGCGGACGCGGTCGTGGACGCGGACGGGGTAACATGAGATAGGAGGATTCCGCAACTACCCCGGAGTTATCAGCTAGTCGAACCGATTCCCATTCTGGAGGGCAGCAAGGATCAGCGAATGACGACGCAAATCCTAACATGCCGGGAGTGCTTCATCAGGTGGTGGCACAGATAAACCAGTTCGCCCAGGTAGTCGACCGCATGCAGACGGCGATGGGACAGCAGCACCACGAGGGTAACCGGGGAGACAGATGGCTCGCTGAGGTGGTCAAATTGCACCCGCCAAAATTTGACGGATCTGCTGAGGCAATTACTTGGGATCACTGGCTCAAGGAGTTAGAGAAGATATTCGCGGGTCTTAACTGTCCCGAGGACCGGAAGGTTCCTATTGCCCAGTATTTTCTGACTGGGAAGGCCTTTGATTGGTGGGAAGCTATTCGACCCGAGGATCATAATGCGGATTGGACGGAATTCAAACTAATGATGGAAGCACAGTATTGTCCTCGTCCAGTTAGAGAGGCAAAGATCCGAGAGTTTTTCTCACCACAGAGTTCGGAAGCATCTGTGACAGATGTAATCAAAACTTTTAATCATCAGCTGACTTGTGTGCGACACTTGGTCAGGACGGAGGCGGAAAAGATTTTTCATTTCGATATGCGGATGAAACCGGAGATTCAGCAGTACATGTCCGGATTCGAGTGTACTACGTTGCGACAGTATCAAGACAAAGCGCTAGCCTACGACATGAAAGAGGCGGCGGTGGAGAAATCAGTGGAGGCGAAGAAGCAGAAGGTGACCGGTAACTTTTCAGAAAACAAGAGCGGTGGGCCCCGCAAGGGCCAGTCTTCCTTTTATTCGGCTAGGAAACCTCCACAACCTTCTAGAGGCGGAAAGATGTTCCGAACTACATCAGCGGTTTCGGACGCATCAAAGAAATGCTACAACTGTGGTCGAGCAGGGCATATTCGACGTGATTGCCCCGCATCTTCTGTGACTTGTTTCGATTGTGGACAAGAAGGGCACTGTGCGGCTTTCTGTGGAGTTGCTACTAGGTCTTTTGGTAATCGCACTCCAGCGCCAGTTCCGAAGGAGATAAGTGTGAACCAGACGCAGCAGAGTGGATTTCAGCAGCAGAACGTTGGGAAGAGAGAGACATCCAGTGCTGGGTCCGTTCCTCCGCGCCTGTACGAGATGAGGAAATCTGACGACCAGAACACAGCTGTTGCATCAGGTACGATTCAGATCCTTTTGCAACCAGTTAGTGTTTTATTCGATTTCGGAGCTACACATTCTTTTGTATCATTGAACTGTGTAAATCATTTAAAAATCTCGTGCTTATTTGATTGTGAACCTTATGTTGTGGGTTTGCCGAGTGGAGAGAGAATTGTGGGAACCCTAGAGGCTAGAGATTTTCCAGTGTCTATAGGAGGGAGAGATTGGACATCGAATCTTATTGTAGTTGACATCTACCGGTGACGATCTAATTCTCGGAGACGATTGGCTCAACCGTTATGGAGCTATTCTGAATTACCGAGAAAGAGTCATTTCTATCATTGCTGATGACGGATCTGAACACGTATTTCGAGGATGGAAACCAGGAAGCTCGGGAAAATTGATTAAAGCAATGAAAGCCGTGAAATTACTGAAGCAAGGATGTCATGGACTTTGGTGTTACGCCATGAGGAAAGAGGAAGGATTAGAGCTCTCGTCTATTACAGTTGTGAATGAGTTCTCAGATGTATTTCCTGACGAACTACCTGGGTTACCTCCGCAGAGAGAAGTGGAATTCACTATCCAATTAGAGCCTAGAGCAGCTCCTATTTCCAGAGCACCATACCGCATGGCGCCAACCGAGATGTATGAACTCAAGAAGCAACTGGAGGAATTGTTACAGAAGGGCTATATTCAACCTAGCGTTTCTCCTTGGGGAGCGCCCGTTCTCTTTGTCCGGAAGAAAGACGGATCCCTCCGACTGTGTATTGATTACAAGGAGCTCAACAAGATGACGATCAAGAATAAGTACCCTATACCTAGGATCGACGACTTGTTTGATCAACTGCAAGGGGCAAGGGTATTCTCGAAGATTGACTTGCGATCAGGACACCATCAGTTGAGAATTAAGGAATCGGATGTATCGAAGTCTGCTTTCAGGTCCCGGTACGGGCATTATGAATTCGTAGTGATGCCGTTTGGACTTACCAATGCTCCTGCGGTATTCATGAAATTGATGAATCGGGTATTCTTGGAATACTTGGATAAATTTGTGGTCGTCTTCATTGATGACATCTTGATATATTCGAAGGACGTAGAGGAGCATGCCGAGCATTTGCGTGTGGTTTTGAGCACCTTGAGGAAGGAACAGCTGTATGCAAAGCTTTCAAAATGCGAGTTCTGGCTCAGAGAGGTAACTTTCCTCGGGCATGTGATATCAGCTGACGGAGTTCAGGTGGACCCAAAGAAAGTCGAAGCAATCTTGGAATGGGAGGCTCCTATTAACGTGAAAGAAGTCCGGAGCTTCTTAGGACTTGCTGGATATTATCGCCGCTTTGTAGAGGGATTTTCCAAAATTGCTCGTCCGCTCACTCAGCTGTTACAGAAAACTCAAAAGTTTAAGTGGGATGAGAAATGTCAGGCTGGTTTTGATGAACTTAAGAAGAGACTGATGACAGCACCTATTTTAGCATTACCAGATGGGACTGATGGATTCATGGTGTACAGCGACGCTTCAAATCAGGGTCTGGGATGTGTGTTGATGCAAAGAGATAAGGTGATTGCCTATGCTTCTCGGCAGTTGAAACCATACGAGGTTAATTACCCGACTCATGATCTGGAGCTAGCAGCTGTAGTCTTTGCCTTGAAAATTTGGAGACATTATTTGTACGACACTCATTGTCAGATCTTTACCGATCATAAGAGCCTCAAGTACATTTTCAGTCAGAAAGAATTAAACATGAGGCAGAGAAGGTGGCTGGAATTGATCAAGGATTACGACTTGGAGATTCTCTATCATCCGGGGAAAGCAAACGTAGTAGCCGATGCATTGAGCCGTAAACCTGTTTCTCTTCAAGTGTTGGAAGCACTTACATCCCAAACCAGTATTCAACGGGAACTGATCCGCGAAGGGATTGAAGTATGGCACCAGAAATTCAAGGGCAACTATATGTGATGGAACTGACTTCATCACTAGTCGAGGAGATCAAGTCTAAGCAGTTGAACGATTCTCTGATCCTTCGGTTATGTGACGAAGTAAAGAAGGGAAAAGCCCCAGGATTCGTGATACAATATGATGGAGTTCTGAGATTTCAGGGTCGACTTTTCGTTCCCAGTGATGACGATTTGAGACGGACTATTCTGAAGGAAGCTCACAGCGCGCCCTATTCTATTCACCCGGGCAGCAGTAAGATGTATAAGGATTTAAAACAAAACTTCTGGTGGGGGAATATGAAGAAGGACGTAACAGAGTATGTTTCGAGGTGCTTGACTTGTCAGCAAGTTAAGATTGAACACCAGCGACCAGCCGGAATGTTAAAGCCGCTTCCGATCCCTGAATGGAAGTGGGAGGACATCTCGATGGATTTCATCACCAGTATGCCAAGGACTAGAACGGGAATGAACATGATTTGGGTTGTAGTTGATCGACTAACCAAGTCGGCTCATTTCCTAGGGATTAAAGATACATGGGGACCCGAGAGATTGGCGCGAGTATTTATTGCGGAGATAGTCAGATTGCATGGGACGCCGAAGACCATTATTTCGGATCGAGATGGTCGCTTCGTGTCGCACTTCTGGAAAGCAGTTCACAGGGCTTTGGGGAATGAGCTCAACTTTAGCACGGCTTATCATCCCCAAACGGACGGTCAGTCCGAAAGGACTATACAAACGGTAGAAGACATGCTTAGAGCTTGTGCATTAGATTGGTCAACTGACTGGGAAGTTCACTTGCCCTTGATCGAGTTCACCTATAATAATAGTTGGCATGCTTCTATTAAGATGGCACCATTTGAAGCTTTGTACGGGAGAAGATGCCGATCACCCCTGTGTTGGGATGATTCTTCGGATTTGATCGGGACGGAACCGGAATTGATTATTCAGACTCAAGAGAAGATAGCTTTGATTCGAGAAAGACTGTTGACTGCCCAGAGTCGACAGAAGTCTTATGCAGATGTACGTCGTCGCCCCCTAGAGTTCGACGCTGGGGACCATGTGCTATTGAAGGTGTCTCCTACACGAGGGATTTTCTGTTTTGGGAGGAGAGGCAAGCTTAGTCCAAGATATATCGGACCATTCGAGATCCTCGAGAGAGTTGGAGATTTAGCATACAGGTTGGCCTTACCGCCATCACTGAGTCACATTCACAATGTGTTTCACGTATCCCAATTGCGGAAATATGTACCGGACCCCAGTCACGTCATTGATTTCGATGAGATCGAGATAGCTAATGACGGCACTTTCGAAGAGAGACCAATCAAGATACTTGAGAGTCGGATAAAACAATTGAGGAATAAACCAATACACTTGGTTAAGGTACAATGGTCACGACACGGAGTTGAAGAGGCCACTTGGGAAACGGAGGACAGTATGAAGACTAGATATCCGGAGTTATTTTCATCTTAAGTTTCGGGACGAAACTTCTTTTTAGGGAGGAAGGATGTAATACCCGAGATTTCTGATATGTATTTGGAACTTGTGATATTGTAATCGTTGTACTTGATCGGAGTATTATTATCCGTATTTCATAATCCGATGTTGTCGAGCGTATGATTTCATGTATGTGATTTAAAATTGTAATTCTACGCATGTAACGCACGCTATCGGCTATGTGTAGCGTACGCTAACATGGATTCATAGCGCACGCTACAAAGGAACATTAGCGCACGCTATGCGTGGTCAATTTGATTGAGACGTGTGGTAGGTGAGATCTGGCCGGGGACCCCTGTCGGATTGTGTCGGGATGAACCTAGACGGCTTTCCGGAAAAGCCAAGTCAACGCCTTAGCGCACGCTACAGGCATGTGAATAGCGCACGCTAAGTGCTGAATACAGTAAAGTCTGTAGCCGTTAGCGCACGCTACGAGCAGGGGCTAGCGCGCGCTAATAGCCATTTCTTATAAATAGGACAACATCCTATTCGTAATTTCAGTTCTTTCTTCTCCCATACCCGAATTCTTACACTTAGAACATAACTTCCTACATCTTAAACACCTCATATCAACATCATAGCTCGTGATTGAAGATTGTAGATCATTGAGGATTGGTGTTCGAGCCTTCGACGTTGGGTTGCTCCGGTTTTCTCCTTGTTCAACACTACTTTGAGGTAGGTGATTCTTCACCAAAGTTAGTAGTGTTCTAAAAGACGATTTGATCATGTTTGTATAGTCAGTTATTTCGTTCTATATCGATCATCATGTGTTAGAAGAATATTTTCGACCTATCGGCACTTTTTATCGTATGAACTCTTGAACCGTTTTTAGTATGTGGACTCCTAAGCATTTTCAAACCGATTTGTGATCAGTAGACGGATGTTGCCTAATTGTTACGTTTTACACATTGGAATCATGCGTTTTGGAACGTAAGACGAACGAAACTTAGAATATTTTCTTGAAGATCTAAGATGAATTATGGTGTTGAGATGATTATCCGTATCCTTGTATCTCATAGTCATTCAGTACGTATAGAACTTCCACAAACCTTATTAGCATGATATGCTCGGGAATGACTGTATTATCACCATAGAGTTCATGAGTTCATCACCATAAGCTCCAGTTTTCTGTCACTAGTAATCTGCCATGCACGGTTAGCGCACGCTAACATACGTTAGTTAACGTGCGCTATCGGGGATAAGTTAATGCACGCTATGTTTGGTACGTAACGTACGTTATGATATCAGCCGAGTCAGTCGGCTACTGTCAGTCCATGGCTAGCGTACGCTAGGCTTAGACGATAGCGTACGCTAACAGGCAGGCTTAGCGCACGTTACGTAGAATACGTAGCGTACGCTAAGTGGTTCAGGCAGATTGCATATTTTGAGCTTTTGGGCCGTAGATCGATTGTTAGGACATCGTTCGACTTGAGATGAATTGTATATCATTTCTTTTGTTAAGGTTCGAGTTTGCTACGTTGATCGAAGAAGGCGGCCTTCGAGTGTGTTGAGATCATTGAAGTGTTTCGTTCTTGCCATCTTCGAGGCAAGTATCGTAGTATGTTAATATTGGTATTTTGAGCATGCGTGTGATTATTCATGTTGTTGAACATGAGATTAATTTCGTTGAATTGTCATGATATTCGTTATCTAGTGTTTGTATGTTCATGTTGATGAACATAATGATTTGGCATATGTGTATGCATGAGTTGTGTTTGTGTACGTTGTACGATCTATGCTGAGGGCGCTGGATCGGATGTCCACCTCGTGTTGGTCCGACGGGATCATCTTGGGATCTAGGCTGAGGGCGCTGGATCATTGGACGGGTTATTTCCACCTCGTGTTGGTCCGACGAGATCATCTTGGGATCTATGCTGAGGGCGCTGGATCATTGGAATACCCTTGCTGTGTTAATGGAATCATGTGGATTCGCATTGTCGGATTCCGGTAGCGGAAGTCCGTGTGGTGTATCATGTTATGTATTGTTGATGCATGTTCGATTTGTTTAAATGATACTTGTACTAGCATCGTTTCGCTAACCCCTTCGGAGGTGGACATTTGTTTTGATGTTCAGGTAGCCGAGGAGCAGGGAAACAGCCACAGTACCGACGTGACGACGAAGGGGTTCAGTGATGTTTGTTGTTGTTGATGATTTGGTTTCTTGTTTTGATTTCAGTACTCGAGTACACGTGTCGTATTAATATCATTTCGATATGGTTGTATTAATTACTCGTTGAATCAGTTGTATGGTTTTGTAAACTTGAATTTCCGCAGCATTAATGTCTTATATTTACATTTCTTTTAAAATCAGCCTTGTAAACCCTTACTTAAAGGGTTTACGGCGCTGTAATTATTCCGAATATCTCGGGGTGTTACACTTTGGGCTCTAACCCAAAAGAGGAGAAACTATGGGTAAAATAGATGCATACCTGTTATATGAAGGAGCCAATGTAATGAGCATGAGTATACCTACAGATGCCTCTTTTTTGTTCAAGAAGATTTTGAAGTTAAGGCAAACCGTATCAAATGAGGAAGTATGGAAGCAACAGGTATAGATGGGAAGGCTAAGTACCAAACAAATGTATGAAGTCTTGAGGCCAAATGTGGATAAAGTTGGGTGGAGAGAACTGGTGCTGAATAACCTATCCACTTCAAAGGCAAGGTTTATTGTATGGCTAGCATAGTAGCATGTTGGGGACGCCTGGCTACAAAGGACAGACTTATCAAAATGAATATTGAGGTAGAAACCACATGTGCGTTCTGTACTACAGCTGTTGAAAGTATGGATCACCTATTCTTCAACTGCCCCCACCTAAAGACTGCTTGGACTGCACTGCTAAGATGGTGCGGTGTTCGCCATCATGCCACAACCTGGGAAGAAACTAGACAGTTCCTGGCCAACAGAACAAAGGGTAAAACTGCTAAGGCTAGGTTCTTCAAGGCTATGTGCTCCGAGTTTTTGTATTCTGTTTGGAGGGAAAGAAACAACAGGATATTTCAAGGGAAAAATGGCGACCTGCAGAAAATCCTCTGTGATGTTGTTAGAACTGCAACCGGAAGATGCTTGAGAGATAAAAAAGTGAAAAATCTGTGCTGGCAGATTACTGCCTACCCCCAGCTTTAAATTTTCTTTATGAAGCTACTTCTATACTTATTATGTATAGTTTGAGTACTATGTTGATCAGCCTGTTCTGATGTATAGTCCTTGGTAGGATCTATGTAGTGAGTGGATGTACTATCAATGTTTACTGGAATAAAGCTAACTTTGTTTAAAAAAAATATAAAATAATCAGACCAATAGTCATAAATGAGCGCAAAGATAGGGATAAATCGAAAAAGAGTTGGATGGAGACTATTTCGAAAGACTTAGAGCTAATGAACTTGACAGACCCAACACAGAGCAGAATGGAGACGTCATATTCATATAGCGGACCCACCTAGTAGGATAAAGCTTGGTTTGGTTTGGTTTAGTTTTGTTATCGATACCGAGTTGGATAAGACCGAACCACATAGAATTATTATAATAAAAGATCTGTATTAATGAGCAATTATTTATTTCATGCATCGATCTATATTGAGAATGAACTAATTAATAGCTTGTGTGTGTGTGTGTGCGCGCGCGCGCTACAATAAAGTATGTACTTGCATTTATTACTATCTCTATTTTTTTATAATTGGAATATCTAGACTTTCACGCTTGCGAATGCATAATTTTAATTATTATTATCTTTGATTCTTTATTATTAAAAATTATAAAAAGTTGATATTTTGAGATGAATATAACAAGATTTCACATGACTATATCTTTTATACGTATAAATCAAAAGAGAATATGTGAACAGTGTAACAATCAATATATTGCCATAAAATGAGAACGAAGAAGTATATATTAGTGACCGATGATTAACTAAAGTATGGATGAAAGAAAAAAAAATATAGTATTTTTCTTGAAACAATTCTTATGTTGATGTATAAAAAAGGATTTTTTTGAAAAAAAAAAAGAATACTCTTGAAACCAACTATGTTCGTAGGGGTAATTCTGTACAGTCTTCATGAAGTATGTTTGACCATTAATACATTTAATTACATATAACTAAAAATTATGAAAAAAATATATTTAAAAAATATATCTCACAACAAGATCATACTATATGATAAGAGAAAATTATTAAATTGGTCCCGTATGTGGGACCAAGGCCCTATTCTTTTGGACTTATTTTTCGATTTTGATTCGATTCGATTCGATTCAGTCCATTGATTCGATTCGATTCGATTGATTCGATTCATTTCGGCTCTTCTTCTTATTATTATTAATCTTAATTATTATTGTTATTATTACTAATAATATTACTATTATCGTTGTTGTTGTTAATTACTATTATTATTTACCAGTATTATTATTATTATTATTATTATTTACCCTTAATATATATTTTAGTTCAGTTCAGTTCAGATCCATTCAGTTCAGTTCAGTTCAGTTCAGTTCAGATTCATTCCGTCCAAAAGAACAGAGCTCAATTGGCCAAAAAAACACATCTGTCTCCGGCGGACCAAAAAACCCCACATCTCCCCCCTACTTTAGCCAATTTAGTCCTCCGTCGCCGGCCGAAGTATTTTCCGGCCACCGGAGCTGACGTGGACGACACGTGACTGACACGTGGCAAAAAAAAATATAAAAGACTAAATAATATAAAAAAATCTAAAAAAATTAAAAAACCTGGAATATTAAAAAACCTAAATTTAAAAAAAATTAAAAAATTAAAAAACTTCAAATATTTTAAAAAAAATAAAAAAATTTAAAATCTAATTTTTTTTAAAAAAATATATAAAAACCTAAATAATATAAAAAATCTAAAAAAAATTTAATTTTTAATTTAATTTAATAATAGAACCTTAGGTAATTATTTTAAATTCTGAAATATTAATATAAATATATTAGAATTTTTTATTTATTTTTTAATTTTATAATTCTGAAAAGTTTTTTCGAGAAAAAAATCTTTTTAGTTCAAAAGATTAATTTTATAATTCTGAAAAAAATATTTTTAATCCTTTTAATTTCTGAAAAAAAAATTATATTTTTTATTTTATTTTATAATTCTGAAAAAAGAATCTTTTTAATTTCTGAAAAGATTCTGAAAATGATCATTTTGATAATTTTCTCATTTTTTTTCAGAAATTAAAAAGTTTTTTTTCAGAATTATAAAATTAAAAAAATATAATTTTTTTTCAGAAATTAAAAATATTAAAAAGATTTTTTTTAGAATTATAAAATTAATCTTTTAAATTAAAAAGATTTTTTTCTGAAAAAAAAAAATCTTTTCAGAATTATAAAATTAAAAATAAAATAAAAAATTCTAATATATTTATATTAATATTTTAGAATTAAAAATAATTACCTAAGGTTCTATTTTTTTTAAAATTGTTTACGATTTTTCTGATTCTTTAAATTTTTTTAGATTTTTTAAAATTTTTTAAATTTTTTTATATTTTTTAGGTTTTTATATTTTTTTTAAAAAAAAATTTAGATTTTAAATTTTTTTATTTTTTTTTATTTTTTTTAAATTTAGGTTTTTTAATATTCCAGATTTGTTAATTTTTTTAGATTTTTTATATTATTTATGTTTTTATATTTTTTTTTGCCACGTGTCGTCCACGTCAGCTCCGGTGGCCGGAAAATACTCCGGCCGGAGACGGAGGACTAAATTGGCTAAAGTAGGCGGGAGATGTGGGATTTTTTGGTCCGCCGGAGAGAGATGGTATTTTTTGGCCAATTGGTCCCACATACGGACCAATTTGATAATTTTCTCTTCGGGTAAAATTAGGTGTTTACTTTGTAGTTTTGTGTTATTTTTTCGAAATAATATTTTCTGAATTTGAATTTGAATTTTTTATATTTGAATCAAGTTAAAAAAGTTCAAATCACGAATCAAATCAAAATAAATTAAATTTATTTACAGCTGTCTGGCAACGAGACTAGGCCAGCAAAATCACCGGAAGGAAGAGACAATAACGAATCACACTAGGCTTATGACATTTTATTAGCGGCGACTTATTATGATATGGATAAGAGGAAATACAACCATATACATATAGTCACTTTGACTGTGTGGAATACAATATTTGTCAATAAACTTAATATTGTTAAATTATAGTCATTTTGAGTGATTTGTGACTATTTTACCCTTACTTTTCACTTTTTCTCCTTTTCTCTCTCATCATGCTGTTACGATTTTATCTCGGTGTCACGATTTGTTGTTTTCGTTGTAACACCCCCATTTCACAAATGGGACATTACACGCCGTAGAACCCCCGTGAGGTCTACCAGGCTAACTCATGACACGTAAACCACAATGATAACCCAAAAGATGCACCCAAAAAGTAAATAAAGTAGTGGCGCCAAAACATTTTAACGGAGTACATGAGACATAAGTTAAATACCAATTTATTGCCCACGCAGGGGACTTAACCCATGTTTAAAAATAAACAGTCTAACTCCAGTACTCAACAGATGCAATGACAAAATAGAAAAATACAGACTCGAGCCACATCATCATTCCAACCCATCCTTTGCATGCGCATCCCGTGCCAGCTCCTCAGCTCGACCAGTACCTGAAATGCATAAGACGCATTTCCCCCATTTAAGGGGTTAGCATTCGAATAGCTAGTGCAAGTACACAATTACACAACATTATATACATACACGATTCAATGCAAACAAATCGTTAGGAAAATCATTTCGAAAGTCAATATTCCGGAATATCACATTAACACCAAAACAGTATATCAACAAGTTTTCCACAACACAATTATCCACACTTGGTAACTCGCGACCGTACCCATTAGTATCGGTCCCCAGAGGTCCCGTCGGACCGTCCCCAGGTGAGAAACCACTTCCGCGGCCGTACCCATTAGTATCGGCCCCCAGAGGTCCCGTCGAACCGTCCCCAGGTGGAAGAACATCAACACACGCACCCAAGTCCACTTCCATGGCCGTACCCATTAGTATCGGCCCCCAGAGGCCACACGCCATCCCCAGGTGGAAGAGAAACAATCACATTCGTTCAATAACACCATTTACATCACTCGCATCAAAATCATACGCACATAACGGAATGTAATACATGTACTTGCCTGGAATAAGTTGAAACGAAGAAAACGACGAAGGAATAGGTTTCGGTCCGAACAATCCTCCCAAATCCGTTCCTAACACAATAACGGTATACAACAAGTCTCAAAAAATGCGGAAAGGTAAGAATTCATCCTAATTCTACCCGTTGGAACAATTTGTCGGTCATACAAGGTCAAAACCGAATCCCAACTATTAACGGAGAAAAACATCGAGTTTAATCCGCAAAACCACAAGAGAAGCAAGGGATGGTGATTACGCTATCGAAATCTAACAATCGTAAGGGCAAATCGGACTAGAAGGGTGAAACCTAAAACAAAACCCCAAAATCCCCAAAAGTTAGGGTTCTAAGGAATTATACCTCGATTCGGACGGAGAATGATGATGATTAATCTTCCTTGGAATGCAATAATCAACCTTCAGAGGGTTTCTACGGATTGCACCGGACAAATCGCTCCAAATCGCTCCAAGGGAACTCACGTCGCGAGAAAGAAAGAGAAGAAACGAAATGAGGAGACTGAGGATAAGTCAGGAATTAAAGGGCCTGACTGCGCGTTACGTACGTTAACGCAAGCTGTTAACGTACGTTATGGGGGTTACGTACGTAACCCGACACCGGTTAACGTACGTAACAAACATCCTGCCCTAAAATGCGAAGGCCATAACGTACGTTATGGATCATGCATAACGTACGTTATGCATGCAGCAGTTCCCAGTTCTGAACAATCACATTCAGCACAGTCGATACAACGACGGAACACGACACAAGGATAGAATTAAAGGTGTAATTACGAGGTGTTCATAACAACGAAGCTGAGTGTTGAAAGAAAATGCACTTCTAACTACCGAGGAATCCGCAATACGACAAGGAGGGTAAAGGCACCCTAAACTCTTAAGAAATTACAAAATGGCCCAAACATCCGAAAATCCACGATACAACGTCGGATTAACAATCCGAAACTCACAACATGCTCTACTCAACCAAACGAACTCATGGAAATAGGAAAATGACAAAATCGAACGAGTTTAACGAGAATCGAATACACATGCGATAAAATATAACTCAAGATTAAATTCCGTAAAAACATCATCGAGACTCGTCCCAACGGAGAAACTCCAAGAACAAAATAGATTCAAAATTCCAAAACGGTGCCAAGCGAGTTGTCCGAAACGAATATACACCAAAAATAGAAATTACTAAAAATAAAAAGTACGGATATTACATTCGTAACTGTTTTATTATTATTTGTAGATTTCGTAACGAAACGATTTGTTACGATTTTGTTTTGGTGTTACGACTTGTTAAGATTTTATTAATTTCATTACAAATTTATCTTTTCGTACAATTTAGTGTGTTACAGTTTGTTTTTGTGTTTTTGCATTTGACCTACAAGGCAAATTGTTACGAAATACGAAATTCAATTCGTAACACCTGTTACGAAATTGGTAACATTTGTTACGAAATACGAAATTCGTAATAACGTAATTAACAGTGTTACTAAATCGCAAGAAAAAACCCAATAAGCATAAAAATGACGATATGAAATACGAATTTCGTAACAATGATACAAAATATCCAATATGAAATTCTAAATTCGTAACAAAGTTATAACCTTATTATGAAAATCACATTTCATATAATTTATTCTTGCTTTTTGTATCATTATTTCAATACGAAAATCTAAAATCATAACAAAATATTCAATACGAAAATGCAATTTTCGTAACATGTGTAATAGATCTGGGAAAAAACAAAGGCGATAATAACAAGATCCGTATGAATTCACCCATCAGTTCAACCACAAATCATATCAATTCACCAATCGTAGCAGTTACGAAATTCGTAACATGTATACCAAATCTCCAATACGAAAATTTCAAAGCGGCACAAATGTGTTATGAAAATCGAATTTCGTAACTTCATACTGATTCGAAATGACAAAATCTTAACAAAAAATCAAGACATAGTGATACGAAATGTAACATGGTAACCCAGTACGAAATGAATAAATCTTAACAACTGTAAATTCGTAACCACGTATGCAAACTAGATTTAAAACACCAATACATCCAAATCGGTCGAAAATCACCCCAAATATACCACGAATCACCAGGAATCATACGAAAACTTGTAAATCATCAAAAATAAATACGAAAATAGCATTATTTCAAGCTAGATCTAGGGTTTTTTAGAGAGAGAAAAATGAAAAAAGAGAAATAAAATCGAATGGGAGGGGTGCCGCATGAGAACGCCATTAATCTCAGGAGCAGAGAGATCTCGTCGGAGAAGGAGCGGTAAAGGTGGTCGGAATCGATCTCGTGGGAGTCAGATCCATGGATTGAAGTTCGCCGGAGATGAAGATGGTGGTGACCTGAGATTCTGGGCTGGGGGAGACGAGCAGAAGAGCGGCGACATAAAGAGAGCAGCGGCGGTGGCGGAAGAGCGGCGACGACGAGGGAGAAGGGAGGAGCAGCGAAGTAGAGAGAGAGAGAGAGAGAGAGAGAGAGGGAGGAGAAGGGTGAGATAAAATAAGTGGGTTGAAGTAGAGGTGCCCAAAACGACCCAACCCGCCGGGTCGACCCGCCGACCCGGACCCGGCTACCCGTGCAATACCCGGACCCCGCTGACCCGTGCGACCCGCCGACTCGGACCCATGGTATACACGGGTGGGGTCCGGGTCGAGCTTCTCCCAACCCGTCGACCCGCCGGGTCCGACCCGCCGACCCGGCGGAAATATAAAAAAAACAAAAAAAAAAATTCAAAAAATGGCCGTTGGATAGTGTTGAAAGTCAAACTTTATTTGAAAATATTCCTGACGTTGAACAAGTAAAAATTGATTTGAAAAATAGTTTAGAAACTGTTTTTTCTGAATATTCTTCTAAATATGGTGATAAGATTCAAACTCAAAAAACAAGAACTAAGACTACAAATACATTTAACATGGACTTCGACAGAACTCCCACTAACCCATTTCAACAACAACTCTATAATATAGCAAGAAATAGGGGTGGTAGTAACGTCAGTCAAAGAAATGACCTTAGTAGATATTATGCAACTAGTTTTGTGCCGGAGGATGACAATGCAGGTACCTTTGATCTGTTGGATTGGTGGAAAAGAAGGGGAACCGAATTTCCCATACTTTCCATTATGGCACAAGAAATTCTTGCAGTGCCCGCATCCACAGTCCCCGTTGAGAGTGCTTTTAGTGAAGGAGGCTATATGCTGGACGAGCGGAGATCCCGAATGACGCCAAAAAATCTCGAGGCTCAAATGATACTTAAAGACGCAACAAAAGCCGAGTTACGAGATCAAGAAAATAAATGGGATGACCTATTAGCGGACCAAGATGCCTATCAAGAAGGCACTACCGAAGGAGAGTCTAGTCAAATGAGTCAAACCGATGATCAAGACGACGACGACATCGACTTCGACTAAAGGTAAGTAAGGTAAGTCAGGTAAGTAAAGAACTACGTAGGGCTTTGATTCCTCACGAGGATACGTAGGCAATTTAATTTTAAGTGAAAACTTAAAATTAAATACAAGCCCATTTTTTTTAACTCTTCTCAAGTAAAAGAACTACGTGGAGCTTTGATTCCTCATGGGGATACGTAGGCAATTTAATTTTAAGTAAAAACTTAAAATTAAATACAAGCTAATTTTTTCAAATGATTTCCTTTTTCACTTATAATTATTTTTCGTGTATAAAATGATAACAAATAAAAGTTTTATATACATTTTAAAAAAAAAAATAGAGATGGGTCGACCCGTGACCCGGCGGGTCGAACCCGGACCCGGACCCGTGGCCGACCCGCCAACCCGTACATTTCATATGTACGGGTGGGGTCCGGGTCCTGTCCTGCCGACCCGGCGACCCGGCGGGTCCGACCCGGACCCGGACCCGTGGTTGGACACCTCTAGGTTGAAGGTTAAAATCGTCCACAAGTTGTGAAATTGACTAGAATTTGACAATATTAAGTTGCATGACATAATTTGTAGTCTAAGGGGTCCATATGACTAGGTTCCTACTCCTCTTTATGGATAAACCTCATTTATTATTATATTCTATTTAATTTTGGTAGGATTTGAAAACTATCTATCATATATTTAATGAATATTTGATTATTCATATCTATATTTAAACTGACAAATATATTATTATATATAATACCTATGCATATAATGTGATCATTAAACTAACTTTAGTACAGTAAATACTTCAATATGTTATATAATTTATATATATATATATATATATAGAGTTATAATACATTTGTATAGTTTAAACTTGTATGTTATTCAAGTGATGAGTAATATTTTGTACTTATTATACTATTTATATCCAATTACAAATTATCGAGTTTGATCAATATCTAACTTTATTACTCCCTCCTTTTTAATTTAAGTGAGATGTTTTATTTTGTTAAATTATTAAGGATTGTAAATTTAGTACATGATGTTTCAATTTACTCTTGAGATATTACCTACTCCTTCCCACTTAAAAGTGGTAGGTTTAACTTTTTCCCAATTTTCAAAATAAGTTTCTCATTATATTTTATGAAATTACAACAAAATTTGTAGTTATTCTCATGGATTATTTTATGGAACTACAGAAAATCTTGGTTGGAGAATAAATTCAACATTTTACCCTAGGATTCTCATGGAAATCACTATTTTTAAATAAAAATCCTCTAATTTTTCTAAATCAAGTAATCAATGAGAAATACATAATCATAACAATCAGTATATTGTTTTCAAATAAATAATGATAATTTTGTAGTTTCATAAAAATATTTTATGAGAATAAACTGCAAAATTATAAATTTTGTAGTTCCGTAAAATTAAATCGTGAAATAAGAGTAGATTGAGTATAAAAATGAATAATATTCAAATTATAAATTTATTTTGAGAAATGAAAAAATTAAAACGTTAAAGAGATTGTAGGTAGTTATCGTGATCGTCTTATAGAGTGTGTGTATGTATATCTATATATATATATATAAATATAAATATATATATATATATATACACACAAGAATATCTTTAGTAACTTAATTGGTAAAGACTTGATTAATAATTGAAAACAGTGTTTTATAATGCCTTTAATTATCACCATGATTCTTCTTGCTTACATGAGAGTATTGAACTTGATCCAAACACAATTACGATCGGTGGGCTTCACAGAAAGCCACCAAGAATAACCACCCTTACTCAAATAGTAAGCCGCTACTGCCACCTTACTTTCTTCCGGACACTGAACCATGTCGAAGAGTTTATCAAAATGTTCAAGGCAATGAACAATGTCAGCTGGTTCCAACGAACCCTCAAAAATAGACGGCCTTTGACGAAAGATATCGCCAATAATCTGACTCACTCCCCCACTCTGTCCATGAAACGGCACTTGGAATCCCTGCTGCGGTGCACCACGAACCATCGAGGCCTGCATGGTCTCCACAATCTGCGTCATTTGAGTCATCTGGGCCATCATGCCCCTCATAAGTAAGAAAGGGTTGACGTGTCCACTCTCAGTCTGATCGCCCTCTTGAGTATGACGTCCCGAAGAGGAATCGGTCGCGTAAGTAAAACCTCCGATCGAACTCTGATCTATCTCGGCATCCGCATGCACATAATCACGAGGTTCTGGGTTTCGGCATGCTCTCCAGCCTTTACCCCCTTTGCCACGTCCTCGGACTCCTCTTTCCATACTGAAAGAATAACGTTCGATCATAATCATAGCTCAAATACGCCTCAATAGCCAACCAGAATGCTAAGTCAATAGCCAAACACGAGTATACATACTCAACAGATAAACAATCATATCAATCATGCTAATCATAGCTAATACAGAGCTCACACGTTCCAAAACGAATAATCATGAGTCAATCGTACCACACATATTGTTGAGCTTTCAATGCATCGAATACAAAATAATCGGAGTAAAAACGCAGCGGAATAATAAATATGAAAAACTTAATTTAGGATCTCATGCAGTAATTTAATTGTTTGATTAAAGGGTTAATCGAATTACCTTAATCCGATTGAACAGTTCTAGATCTGGACTAGAAGCAGACGAATATCTCCTTCCTCTTTTGGTGATCCACACACGAACAATTCTACAAGCCGGGTTGCTAGATCATTAAGAATAATATTGATAAATAGTACAACACAAATTCCTTACTAGAAGGATTGTACTATTGATCAATATCAACTAAGGGAAGAGGATTAGACGACCGACTTCGTTCTCCTACAGTAGGAAGTAGAGGGCCGATTTTCTTGTTCTTGAAGGTGGCGATATTTAGGTCTTATTTTCTGACTACAACTCCTTGTCCAAGACCTTATATTTATACTAAGTAAACCCTAGAGTCAAACTCTAGTATTTGCTTAGTTGCCCCTCAACTTATTAAATAATATATATATATATATATATATAATATCTAATCATAGCCAATACAGAGCTCACACGTTCCAAAACGAATAATCATGAGTCAATCGTACCACACATATTGTTGAGCTTTCAATGCATCGAATACAAAATAATCGGAGTAAAAACGCAGCGGAATAATAAATATGAAAAACTCAATTTAGGATCTCATGCACTAATTTAATTATTTGATTAAAGGGTTAATCGAATTACCTTAATCCGATTGAACAGTTCTAGATCCGGACTAGAAGCAGATGAATATCTCCTTCCTCTTTTGGTGATCCACACACGAACAATTCTACAAGCCGGATTGCTAGATCCTTAAGAATAATATTGATAAATAGTACAACACAAATTTCTTACTAGAAGTATTGTACTATTGATCAATATCAACTAAGGGAAGAGGATTAGACGACCGACTTCGTTCTCCTACAGTAGGAAGTAGAGGGCTGATTTTCTTGTTCTTGAAGGTGGCGATTTTTAGGTCTTATTTTTTTATTACAACTCCTTGTCCAAGATCTTATATTTATACTAAGTAAACCCTAGAGTCAAACTCTAGTATTTGCTTAGTTGCCCCTCAACTTATTAAATAATACAATATATATATATATAATATCTAATATTATATATATATTACTTATTATTTAATCTCCTTATAAATATAATATCCAATATTATATTTATTATTCCCAGTTCATATTTATTCCTACTTGTCTATAATTGTCGTACGTGTGACCCAAAAGGCTTATATTATGTTGGCCATTATTTAATACCTTATTAAATAATAAATCATAAGCGGCCTCTAGCAAGACATTATGATTAACATGTCAAATCCCTTTGTCACGCGATATCATATTTGAACTAAGTCATGGAGTCTGTCATACTTATTTATGTTCAAATGCTTTCTCGATCTTAAGTATACTGATTATATCAAATGACTCTTTATTTGAGCATGATCATGCATTTCCTTCAGTCCTACTTATGGAGGGGCCCAGCAGATATCTCTCTCACTTAAGAGATGGACAAATCCCCATCTTGATTATTCATTGCCCTCTACATGACTCCCACTAATCCCGATCGCTAACCTTTATGATCACCATGTTTCAGATGACGTTGGATTACGTCAAGGCATAGCAGTTATCATGTTGGACTCTATGATAATCTCAGGTTCAAGGATTTATTGACATACTGTTATATTGAGATTCACTTATGACATTTCCATGCAGTGATCTCAATGCGGGTCTGTCCAGTATTAGTTCTTCAACCAATACCCATAAGATTGATCCGTACCATACGCATAATCATCAGATGATTATCAATCAAACTTATACTAGTATATTAATCACTTGACTCTCTACTCAACGCGATTGCACCAGGGACATTTGAATAATCTTATTATTCGTGAATAACTATTATTCGATTATTATAATATTAAAACATGCACACATTATAATAATCAACGAGAAATAAATGTTATCAAATAACTTTATTTATATGTGACAATTACAAATCTAGGCATATCGAATGTCCTAGGGCACTTATCCTAACAATCTCCCACTTGCACTAGGACCATTCATTCATGACTTTTAGTCCAATCGCTCTAGCATGCTCAATATGCTTTCCTTATGAGAGAGGCTTGGTTAGTGGATCTGCAACATTCTCTTCCGTTGCTACTTTGCATATTGTAATATCTCCTCGTCTGACGATCTCTCTGACTAGGTGATATTTTCTGTGTATATGTTTGGAATTATTATAAGACCTAGGCTCTTTAGCTTGTTCAATAGCACCATTATTATCACAATAAAGGCTTATGGGACCCTAGATGGTCGGCACCACTCCTAGTTCGGTAACTGATCCAAACGGCTTCCTTAGCTGCATCCGATGCTGCCTGGTACTCAACTTATGTAACAGAATCAGCAACCGTGCTTTGCTTGGAACTCTTCCAACTCACAACACCTCCATTCAATACAAACACATAACCAGTTTGCGATTTAAAATCGTCTCTGTCGGTTTCGAAACTTGCATCAGCGTAACCTCTTACAGCCAGCTCGTTTCCTACCCCTCCATAAACTAGGAAATCATCCTTTGTTCTTGTCAAGTACTTTAGGATGGTTTTCACTGCTGTCCAATGACTTTCACCTGGATTCGATTGGTATCGACTTGTCATGCTAAGAGCAAACGATATATCTGGTCGAGTACAAATCATGGCATACATGATCAATCCAATAGCCGAAGCGTATGGCATCTTGCTCATGCGGGCTCGCTCATCAGGAGTCGTAGGACTCTGAGTCTCACTCAGATGAATGCCATGTGATATTGGCAAGAGTCCTCTTTTGTAGTCTTGCATATTGAACCTCTTTAATATTTTATTAATGTATGTACATTGACTCAGACCAATCAATCTTTTTGTTCTATCTCTATAGATATTTATCCCAAGAATGTAAGCAGCTTCTCCTAAGTCTTTCATTGAGAAACAATTTCCCAACCAAGTCTGTCTGCAAGGTGGGAATGCCATTTCTAATGAGTAATATGTCATCTACATATAAGACTAAGAAAACAACTATTCTCCCACTAACCTTCTTGTATACACATGGTTCATCTTAATTTTGAATGAACCCAAACTCTTTGACAGTTTCATCAGAACGAAGATTCCAGCTCCGAGAAGCCTGCTTCAACCTATAAATGGATCTTTGAAGCTTGCAAACCTTTTTACAATTTCCTGGATGAACAAAACCTTCAGGTTGGGTCATGTACACATCCTCAAGTAAGTTTCCATTAAGGAATACTGTTTTGGCATCCATTTGCCATATTTCATAATCATAGTATGCGGCAATGGCAAATAAAATTCTAATTGATTTAAGCATGATTACTGGCAAAAAGGTCTCATCATAGTCAACACCATGAATCTGTCTATAACCTCTTGCCACTAGTCTAGCTTTATAGGCTTGCATATTATCATCCATGTATTTCTTCTTTTTATAGACCCATTTGCACCCAATAGTTTTAACACCCTCAGGTGGATCTATCAAGTTCCAAACTTGATTGTCATACATGGACTGCATCTCTGACTTCATAGCTTCTAGCCATTCCCCGGACTACGGTCACAGGCGGCTCTGTATAGGTACTAGGCTCATCATGTATGAGCGATGCATCATCATCCTCTGTTACGAGATAACCATATCTCTCAGGTTCATGTCGCATCCTATCAGATCTGCGTGGGACTTATGTACTTTGAACGGGCTCTTCAACTGATTGTTGAGCTTGTTCGGTTTCCATCGGTGAAGCGATGTCTTCTTGTGGTTCTCGAGTTTCCTCGAGAATTACTCTTCTCCCACTGTCTCTTTTGGAAATAAATTCCCTTAATACAGCATTTCGAGCAACAAACACTTTGTTCTCTGCGGGCTTATAAAACTAATATCCTTTAGTTCCCTTAGGATATCCCACAAATAAATATCTTTCAGATCTGGCTGCCAGTTTGTCAAACACTTGGCGCCTTATGAATGCCTCGCAACCCCAGATCTTTAGAAAAGACAAGTTTGGTCTTTTACCAGTCCATTTCTCAAATGGTGTCTTTTCAACTGCTTTAGATGGAACACGGTTAAGGGTGAATGCTGCTGTTTCTAAGGCGTGGCCCCAAAATGATAATAGAAGCTCTATTCGACTCATTATGGATCGAAACATATCTAATAAAGTTCGATTCCTCCTCTCAGATACTCCCTTATGCTGAGGTGTTCCGGGAGGAGTAAGTTGTGAAACAATTCCACAACTCCTAAGATAATCATCGAATTCTTGACTCAAGTATTCCCCACCTCGATCCGATCGAAGGGCTTTAATTTTCTTGCCAAGTTGATTTTGTACTTCATTCTGGAATATTTTGAACATTTCAAAAGATTCATGTTTATACTTCATAAGATAAACATATCCATATCGGCTAAAGTCATCGGTAAATGTAATGAAGTATTGGTATCCGCCTCTGGCATGAGTGCTAAGAGGTCGCATAAATCAGTATGTATTAGGACTAAAAAATCACTAGCCCTTTCTCCATGACCGGTGAAAGGATTCTTCGTCATCTTGCCCAATAAACAAGATTCGCATGTCCCATATGATTCATAGTCAAAAGAGTCTAAAAGTCCATCATTATGGAGTTTAGAAATGCGTTTCTCGTTTATGTGACCAAGTCGACAATGCCATAAGTAAGTCGGATTAGAATCATTGAGCTTAGGTTTCTTAGATGCAATGTTATAGACTTCCAAAGTGTCGGACTCATCTAGATCAATATTGTAAAGGCCAGTATATAACTTTGCAGTACCATAAAGCAAGTCATCAAAGAAAATACGAATAAGCTTATTCTTAATAAGAAAACTCTAACCTTCACAATCTAATGGAGAAACTGAAATAATATTCCTATTCATAGCAGGAACATAATAGCAATTGTTCAAAACTAACAAAAGCCCATTGGGTAAAACTAGATCATAAGTTCCTACGGCTAGTGCAGCAACTCTTGCTCCATTGCCGACTCTTAGATCTACTTCCCCTTTCTTCAGTTCTCTACTGCTTCTCAACCCCTGCACATTTGCACAAATGTGAAATCCACATCCAGTATCTAATACCCAGGAGTTAGAAGTAGATAAGTTAACTTCTATAACAAATATACTTGTGGCAGTCTCACTACCCTTGGTACGCTTTAGCTCTTCCAAGTAAATCTTGCAATTTCTTTTCCAGTGTCCTGGTTTATTGCAATGATGGCAATTTCCATCTTTGGGAGCTTTAACCTTGAAAACCGGCTTAGTAGGGTCTTTAGATTTGGCAACTTTTGCCTTACCCTTGCCTTTGCCTTTGTTCTTAAAGGACTTCCCTTTGCTGACCATCAGCACGTGGTTTGGTTTCTTCTTAATATTCTGCTCAGCCGTTTTAAGCATCCCATGCAGCTCAGCAATGTACTTCTCCATCTCATTCATATCATAGTTCATTATGAACTTACCGAAACTTTCGGGTAATGAGTTTCGGATCACATCCGTGGAGTGCTCCTTAGAAAGTAGAAAACCAAGCCTCTCAAGATGATCAATATATCCTTTCATCTTGACACATGAGCGCTGACAGATGTCCCCTCAACCATCTTGCAAGCATACAAGGCTTGAAAGGTCTCATACCTCTCTTGCCTAGCATGCTTCGAGAAAGTTTCCTTGAGGTGAGCATTAAGCACATAAGATTCCATATCCTCCAGATTCTTCTGAAGTTCTAGAAAAATGGTAGCCAACATAAGACTACTGAAATCAATGGAATCATCACAATTTTTCTTCCATTTGTCTTTTGTTTCTTTGTTTGCATTGTCAGCTGGCTCATCGGGAATTTCTTCCTCAAGAACATACAGCTTTCTTTCTTGCTTGAGAACTATTCTCAAGCTCCGGATTCAATCCAGATAGTTGCTGCCATTTTCTTTGAGATTGTCCTTCTCAAGGACGGATCGCAGTGAAATGGTGGATGTGTTGTTTGATGCCATTCCACAAAATTCAATATGCAAAATATTTAGTCACATTATTCTTTTTCTCTAAAAATACTCCCACCAAAACAAAGTACCCTAAATTTACAACATTTATAATTTTAGTGGGCTAAGATCCTATTTCGCACAATCCTAAACCCAGCTTTGACATTACGCCTAGAATTCAGCTACTTTAGGTGGATAACTCTTTATCGATTACATCATATGTAACTCTTAGATTATATCATGGGATTTGGCATCGTATGCCCAAGCATGTTATAATCCCATCTTATGCCTTAAGGTTCAAAATTATTTTGATTTCCAAATTCATTAAACGTATAGGTATCACCATTACCTATCCTACCTTACTAAGATAATCCGAGCGCCCAGCTTTGGCATGACCCACTCATGATGATCGAAGTCTTGATAGGTGTTTTTCAAATGAACGGTATTTTAAAATTTTAACAAGGGATTTTTTCCTATGTTAATGTCTATGTTTGCTAACATACATCTAAACATACATAGCATCACATACACGCATAAATTTAAACATACATTGCATCACATTACAATAAAAGCATAGGACCATGTATAGTATGACCATAATCCTAACGTGATTTTCATGAGCCAACATGAAAATCACAAAGGTCAATCTAAAGGGTTAAATATGGTCTTCATTGATCTTCCCAACTCCTTGGAACGGTATACGCGATCAATTTGCTCCTCGAGTCCGTCCTTCTCGTCCTTCTTGACTTCATTACATTAATGAAATTTAATACTACACTAGTAAATTAAATTACAAGAAGTGCAAATGACACGCATGCCGTAAAATAATAAACAATTTAAATAGACGACTCGCATGTCGTAAAACCAATTATAATTAAACGACACGCAGACCGTAAAACCAACCCATAAGGAAATGAATTATCCAATCACATTGGTCAATTAATGGTCATATCATACACCATACACATACCATAAATAATTATCAAATAATTAATAAAGCATGTAATATACTAAATAATCAATCTGTCTGACAATCAGACAATAAAAAAAAATTGAGTCATCACATGAACAAATCTGGACTATGATCGAGATGGCTGTCAGCGCGCTCTGGGCACGGGTCCGCCCGGGTTCGAAACTCGGCGGTTGCAGTTGCAACATTTGCAACTATTATTTTCAAATTAACTTTTATATTAAAAAGGCTTATAAGAAAAAGAACTACTGAAAAGCTACCAAAACTTGTCCCAGCCGAGATAGTAAGTGGTGCAGTATGAACCTGAAAGACTCGGGATCGAATCCCGTTTTTGCGGAAATATTTGCCATATTTTGAAAAATAATTTCTTGATCTTTTATAAATGATTCGTGTGATATTTTCCATATCAAAGTGGTAGACCACTTGGTAAAAGAGGCTCCAGCCTGTCAGATTGGCAAGGGATCGAATCCCCTTCCCAGCAAAAATCATTTTGCTAATTAATACAACCCGCTGGTCTAGGCCCGACCCGAATTTGCCCGACCTGCCCGAATCGCTTTACTGTTCCAGAACAGTTCTAGACAGCAATTTATGCGAAAAATAATCCAAAAAATTATTTTTGACGATCCGATTTAATCATATTAAACTAGAAAAAATGTTTTATAAAATTTGTATTTTATAAACATAATCAAGAACATAATTTACACATAAATATGTTCTACATAAACAATTAAATTACTTGCAAGTTGGCTCCAATACCACTGGTGGGCTTTCAATGCATCGAATACAAAATAATCGGAGTAAAAACGCAGCAGAATAATAAATATGAAAAACCCAATTTAGGATCTCATGCAGTAATTTAGTTGTTTGATTAAAGGGTTAATCGAATTACCTTAATCCGATTGAACAGTTCTAGATCCGGACTAGAAGCAGATGAATATCTCCTTCCTCTTTTGGTGATCCACACACGAACAATTCTACAAGCCGGATTGCTCGATCCTTACGAATAATATTGATAAATAGTACAACACAAATTACTTACTAGAATGATTGTACTATTGATCAAGATCAACTAAGGGAAGAGGATTAGACGACCGACTTCATTCTCCTACAGTAGGAAGTAGAGGGCCGATTTTTTTTTGTTCTTGAAGGTGGCGATTTTTAGGTCTTATTTTCTGATTACAACTCCTTGTCCAAGACCTTATATTTATACTAAGTAAACCCTAGAGTCAAACTCTAGTATTTGCTTAGTTGCCCCTCAACTTATTAAATAATACAATATATATATATATATATAATATCCAATATTATATATATTACTTATTATTTAATCTCCTTATAAATATAATATCCAATATTATATTTATTATTCCCAGTTCATATTTATTCCTACTTGTCTATAATTGTCGTACGTGTGACCCAAAAGGCTTATATTATGTTGGCAATTATATAATACCTTATTAAATAATAAATCATAAGCGGCCTCTAGCAAGACATTATGATTACCCAAATAATATAAGTTAATAGTCCATTAAACCTTTTAACGTGTCAAATCCCTTTGTCACGCGATATCATATTTGAACTAAGTCATGGAGTCTGTCATACTTATTTATGTTCAAATGCTTTCTCGATCATAAGTAAAGTGATTGAATCAAATGACTCTTCATTTGAGCATGGCCATGCATTTCCTTTAGTCCTACTTATCGAGGGGCCCAGCAGAGCTCTCTCTCACTCAAGAGAGACACAAATCCCCATCTTGATGATTTATTGCCCCCTACATGACTCCCACTAATCCCGATCACTAACCTTTATGATCACCATATTTCAGATGACGTTGGATTACGTCAAGGCATAGCAATTATCATGTTGGACTCTATGATAATCTCATGTTCAAGGATTTATTGACATACTGTTATATTGAGATTCATGTAACACCCCAATTCACAAATGGGACATTACACGCCGTAGAACCCTCGTGAGGTCTACCAGGCTAACACATGACACATAAACCACAATATAATCCCAAATGATGCACTCAAAAAGTAAGTAAGGCCGTGGCCTCGGCCAAAACATTTTAACGGAGTACATGAATATAAGATAAATCCAATTCATTGCCCACACAGGGGACTTAAACCAAGTTTCAAAATAAACAGTCTAACTCCGGTACTCGACAAATGCAATGACAAAACATAAAATTACAGACTCGAGCCACATCATCAAGCCATCCCATCCTTTGCGTGCGTGTCCCGTGCCTGCTCCTCGCCTCTCCTGCACTAAATGCATAAGACGCATTTCCCCCATTTAAGGGGTTAGCATTCGAATAGCTAGTGCAAGTACACAATTACACAACATTATATACAAAATACGGTTTTTACACAATCATCTCAAACATAAGTCATTTGCCATAAATATTCCGGAATACTACATTGGCAATCAAATCAGTTTCCAATCATTACGATATCACAAAATCACCACTGGTATCCCGTGGCCGTACCCCTTAGTATCGACCCCCAGACATCCCGTCGAACGCTCCGGGTGGGATACCACTTCCGCGGCCGTACCCCTTAGTATCGACCCCCAGACATCCCGTCGGACACTCCGGGTAGAAGTTCAATCACACACGCACCCAAGTCCACTTCCACGGCCGTACCCCTTAGTATCGACCCCCAGACATCCCGTCGGACACTCCGGGTGGAAGGAACACAACTCACGCACCAGAAAATCACAGTTCATCATTCATTTCGAAAATCACAACATACATAATGAAATTTAATACATGTACTTGCCTTGAGTGAAACGAAACAAAGGAAACGACGAAGGAATAGGTTTCGGTCCGAACAATCCTCCCAAATCCGTTCCTAACACAATAACGGTATACACAAGTCTCAATAATGCGGAAAGGTAAGAATTAATCCTAATTCTACCCCTTGGAACGATTTGCCGGTCATGATTTGGGTATCGTCGACTATAAGTGACGAACAATGGAAAACTTGAAGTTTAAAACCACAAATCATCAATAAAACGAAGGATTACAAGTACACTATCGAAGTCTAGCGATAACCCAGTGATAATTCGGACTAAAAGAGTCAAATCCCAAGAAATCCCCAAAATTCCCCCAAAATCTCAAAACAAGGGTTTTGGGAATCCTTACCTTGATTCGGATGGTGGAAAGTGATTAGGAACTTGAAGAATTCACGCAAGGAATGCACGGTGGTAGTGAATGATGATTTACAGTCGGAATCGGCCCTAACCCTCGCCTGGAATCGCTCAAAGCCGAGAAGGATAAGAAATGAATGAAAAATGACGAAGTTGACTGCTGCTGTCCTATTTATATAAAACAGTCTTAGCGCACGCTACGCACAAGCATTAGCGTGCGCTAACGGGGCGTGGAAGAACAGTATGCCTACTGTCCTCCAGTTAGCGTACGCAAGCTAACATGGTTAGCGTGCGCTAGTATTAGGAATTAGCGTGCGCTAACGCTGAATTAGCGTACGCTACCTAGTCCAAGATCAATCCCGAACCTCATCCCAGATCACGATATCGTTAGCGCACGCTACGAACCCAGTTAGCGTCGCTAACCACACAAAGGATAGCGCACGCAAGTAAGTCGAGTAGCGTCGCTACTCGGCAGCCGATTGATCTTGCAAAGACTGCTGCGCCAACAAAGACGAAAGTGTCGAAATACGAAGCAAGACCAGAATCCGGAAACATAAACACGTAATAATCAAGATGACAAAGCTGAGCGTTGATAGAGAATATAATGCCGATCACTAGAGAGTCTGAAATGAAGCAAATAAAGCGAAATTCCCCAAACTTATGAAAATTACAAAAACGGCCCAAGTGCCCGAAAAATCGCGGTACAACGTCGGATTAACAAACCGAAAGTTTCAACACGTCCAACTCAACCATACAAACTTATACAAATCAAGAACAATGAAAACGAACATGTTATACGAGAATCGAACACACATGCGGCAAGATGTAATTCAAGATGAGATTATGCAAAAACATCCTCGAAACTCGTCCAGACGGAAAAACTCCATGAACAAAATAGATTCAGAATTCCAAAACAGTGCTAAGCGAGTTTTCCGAAACGAACATACACCAAAAATAGAAATTACCGAAAATAGAAAACACGGATATTACATTATCTCCCCCTAAAAATAAGTTTCGTCCCGAAACTTACAACGCGAACAATTCGGGGTATCTCGACCGCATGCTCTCTTCCGTCTCCCATGTGGCTTCCTCGGATCCATGTCTCGACCATTGAACTTTAACCAGAGGAATGGTTTTATGACGAAGTTGCTTCACCCGACGCTCTAAAATTTGAATCGGCCTCTCCTCGATGGTAATGTCGGGTCCCAACCCGATCTCTCCAAAATCAATAATATGGCTAGGGTCCGATACGTACTTCCTAAGCTGGGAAACATGAAATACGTTATGAATGTGACTCAAAGACGGCGGCAAGCCTAACCGATAGGCAAGCTCTCCCACTCTATCTAAAATCTCAAACGGCCCAATATATCTCGGACTAAGTTTGCCCTTCCGACCGAAGCGATAAACTCCCCGTGTCGGCAACACCTTAAGCAAAACATGATCTCCCACCTCAAACTCCAATGGCCGGCGACGCGTGTCGGCATAAGACTTCTGCCGACTCTGGGCCGTCAACAATCTATCACGAATCAGAGTAATCTTCTCTCTCGTCTCAACTACCATATCGGGCTCGGTACCAATCAGCTCGGACGCATCGTCCCAACACAACGGCGATCTGCACCTCCTCCCATACAATGCCTCAAATGGTGCCATTTTGATCGAGGCGTGCCCACTGTTGTTGTACGTGAACTCGATCAACGGCAAGTGCGACTCCCAATCATCCTTCCAATCTAGGGCACAGGCTCTCAACATATCCTCCAACGTCTGGATCGTCCGCTCTGACTGCCCGTCATTCTGAGGGTGGTAAGATGTACTGAGTCTCAACTCAGTCCCCAAAGCTCGATGAACAGCCTGCCAAAAATGTGATACAAACCGGCCATCACGATCCGAAACAATACTCTTAGGAGTCCCATGCAATCTCACGATCTCTGCAACAAACACTCGTGCCAGTCTCTCTGGACCCCAAGTGTCTTTAATACCCAGGAAATGAGCTGATTTGGTCAGTCGATCGACAATAACCCAAATCATGTTCATTCCAGTCCGAGTCCTAGGCATACTGGTAACGAAATCCATAGAAATATCCTCCCATTTCCACTCCGGGATAGGAAATGGTCGCAAAAACACCGCGGGTCGCTGATGCTCGATCTTAACCTGCTGACAGGTCAAACATCTCGACACAAACTCGCTAACGTCTGTCTTCAAATTACTCCACCAGTAGTTACTCCGCACGTCCTTGTACATTTTACTCGTACCAGGATGTATGGAGTAAGGCGTGGTATGAGCTTCGCTCAAGATCTTCTGTCTCAGCTCAATAACATTCGGTACACATAATCTGCCACGAAATCTCAGAACGCCATCGTCCTGAACCACAAATCCAGGGGCTTTCCCCTTCCTTACAT
The DNA here is from genome assembly GCA_033398695.1 of Orobanche coerulescens. Taxonomy (NCBI): domain Eukaryota; kingdom Viridiplantae; phylum Streptophyta; class Magnoliopsida; order Lamiales; family Orobanchaceae; genus Orobanche; species Orobanche coerulescens. The sequence continues at coordinate 209,606,484 of CM065805.1, read as the reverse complement.
CTTCCCTCAACTGGACCAAAAACGGATCGTCATACTGCTTCGCCTTGATATCATCAGTCAAGGACGAAGTGATCTCTAACGCACATAACTGGCCCTGCACTCTCTGAACCCAAACCTCGATATTCTGACAGATGAAATCTCTCTGGATCCTACTCTGTGGTGTAAGTACCTCTAACATCTGTAAAGCCATCGGTTTCCGACTCAACGCATCAGCCACTACGTTGGCCTTACCCGGATGGTAAAGTATCTCGAGGTCATAATCTTTAATTAGCTCTAACCACCTACGCTGCCTCATATTCAACTCTTCCTGGCTGAAGATGTACTTCAGACTCTTGTGGTCCGTAAAAATCTTACATGATGACCCATAGAGATAATGCCTCCAGATCTTTAAGGCGAAAACGACCGCAGCTAACTCCAAATCATGTGTGGGGTAATTCGCCTCATATGGTTTCAACTGGCGGGACGCATAAGCAATAACTCTATCTCTCTGCATCAAAACACATCCGAGCCCAAGGCCCGAAGCATCACTATACACTACGAAATCCTCGCTCCCCTGAGGCAATGCTAAGACGGGTGCGGTAGTCAAATGTCTCTTTAACTCATTAAAACTGTCCTGTCTGTCTGCAGTCCACTCGAACTTCTGAGTTTTCTGGAGTAACTGAGTGAGTGGTCTAGCGATCTTAGAGAATCCCTCAACGAATCTACGGTAATAGCCTGCATGTCCCAGAAAACTCCTCACTTCCTTCACGTTCTTGGGCGGTTCCCAAGCCAACACTGCCTCTATCTTCTGCGGATCTACCCGAACTCCCTCTGCTGAAATCACATGCCCGAGGAACATCACTTCCTCGAGCCAAAACTCGCACTTAGAGAACTTTGCGTACAACTTCTCAGCCCTCAAAGTGTCTAATACAATCCGGAGATGTAAGGCATGCTCCTCCCGATTCCGTGAATAGATAAGAATATCGTCGATAAAGACGACTACGAATTTGTCCAGATACTTAATAAAAACTTTGTTCATCAACTGCATGAACACTGCTGGGGCAATGGTTAGCCCGAAAGGCATAACCACAAACTCGTAATGGCCATATCTCGTCCGAAAGGCAGCTTTCGGAATATCGACGTCCCGAATCCTCAACTGGTAGTAGCCCGATCGCAAATCAATCTTCGAAAAGACTGTCGCCCCCTGAAGCTGATCAAACAAATCGTCAATCCTGGGCAAAGGGTATTTATTTTTGATGGTTAGCTTGTTTAATTCTCGATAGTCGATGCATAAACGAAGCGATCCATCCTTCTTCTTAACAAAAAGTACAGGCGCACCCCAAGGCGATGCGCTCGTCCGAATATACCCTTTATCTAACAACTCTCCCAACTGATTCTTCAATTCTAATATCTCCGACGGTGCCATACGGTACGGCGCTCGAGAAATAGGGGCCGCATTCGGCTCTAGATCGATAGGGAACTCCACCTCTCGCTGTGGTGGTAATCCCGGCAAGTCATCCGGAAATACATCGGGGTATTCGCTAACAACTGGGATTGATGATAAATCAACTCCACCATCTTCCGCCTTTAGAGCGTAACACCAGTAGCCGACACAACCATGGTTCAGAAGTTTCATTGCCTTCAAGGCGCTAATCACACTCCCCGATCTACCCGGCTTACAACCGACTAAAGTATGCTCGGTGCTGTCCTCGGCCACGATCGAGATAGTACGAGTCCGATAGTTCATGATAGCACCGTGACGATCCAACCAATCGTCCCCGAGGATCAAATCCTCACCCTTAAGGTCTATAACAATGAGATTCAAGGGCCAATCTCGGCTCCCGATCCTCACTGGGCAATCCCTGACTTCCCGATCCCCAAACATACGATCCACGCTGGGCGTACTCACTACAAATGGCTCACACTCAAACAAGCAGTCAAAACCAATACGACTCACACAATCCGATGCAATAAAGGAATGGGTAGCACCCGAATCAAAAAGCACTGAAACTGGATGAGTAAGGATTTGAGTGGTACCTGACGCCACCGGAATGTCTGCCTCCTCTGTGCGCCTCATCTGATACAATCGGGGGTGAACTGAACCCGAACTCGAGGCTGCACGGCGATCCGGCTGACCCCGTCCCCTACCACGACCCGAACTCTGCGGAATATGAGTAGCTGGAGTGCTGTGATCCCTCTGATCGGTAGTGGTAGTTGGAACTCTAACAGCCCTGGTGGCCCTCTCACAATGAGTCGCCCGATGCCCGGTCTGCCCGCAAGTGAAGCAAGTAACTGGCGGAAAAGGGCAATCCTTCATCAAATGCTCATATTGGTTGCAGTTAAAACAAACCCTGCCACCAGAAGCAACGGACTGAATTGAACGGTTACCCTGAGATCCCCCAGCCTGATGAAATGGCCTCTTCCCCGGTGTAGGGGCAGACTGTGCTCTCGAAAATCGGCCACTCTTGCCGGCTGAGAAGTTGCCAACCGTTTTCTGTTTATTGGCCTCGGCACCCAACTCTGATTCCGGTGCGGCCATCTCGATCGCTAGAGCGCGATCCTGATACTCCTTCAAAGTGGCACACATGAGCGGCGCCATACTCTACCTGATATGCGGTTTCATGCGCATATTAAAGTAACGGATTTTATCAGCCTCCGTCCTCACTTGATCTCTCACGAAACCCAACTGCTGATTGTAAGTAATGATGGCCTGAGAAATAGGCACGTCCTGAGGTGTAGCGGTGAAGAACTCCACAATTCTGCGCTCCTTAACTGGCGGTGGGCAATATTCTGCTTCCATAGCAGCCTTGAATTCCTCCCAAGTAGCTCGACGGTCTCTGGGCGTAACGGCCTCCCACCATTCCCCAGCTTCCTTATCCAGGAGGTACTGGGCAATATGTACCCTCCTGTCTTCGGGACAAGCTACGGCATCGAAGGTTCTGGACAACTGAAAGAGCCAATTCTCCCAACCGAGAGGGTCAGAAGATCCGGAGAAACGAGGTGGGTGCATTTTAGTCACCGTCTGAAGCCACTTACTAGCTTCCTCTTCCGGTGTGGGGGGCGGATTCTGGCATCCACCCTGAGCTATCTGAGTAAGTTGGGCTACCAATCGTCAAGTACGGCAGAGCTCCAGCTGGCCCGCATTATTACCCGACGGCACTGAGTGAGAGGCTGAGTCCGCAGAGGACTGAGAAAGTGAGCCCTCCTCATTATCAGCACCACGACCACGGCCTCGGCCGCGTCCCCTAGCCGGTCTACCACGACCTCTCAACATACTGAAGGAGAAAAAGAAAAGAAAAGAACAAGATCAGAAAGATTCACAATTCACAAAGTTGGTAACACAAGTCACAATTCCGAACAACGCAAGAAAACGAATTACAGAAATATAAGAGTTCGAGGAGACTTACAGCCACGGGTCGCACGAAAAGACGGTAGCGTGATGATATTAGGCTCAACGACTGACTCTAACGACATAACTGACAGACCCAAAATTCACCGACAGCCTAGGTATTCAAAACCTAAGCTCTGATACCATAAATGTAACACCCCAATTCACAAATGGGACATTACACGCCGTAGAACCCTCGTGAGGTCTACCAGGCTAACACATGACACATAAACCACAATATAATCCCAAATGGTGCACTCAAAAAGTAAGTAAGGCCGTGGCCTCGGCCAAAACATTTTAACGGAGTACATGAACATAAGATAAATCCAATTCATTGCCCACACAGGGGACTTAAACCAAGTTTCAAAATAAACAGTCTAACTCCGGTACTCGACAAATGCAATGACAAAACATAAAATTACAGACTCGAGCCACATCATCAAGCCATCCCATCTTTTGCGTGCGTGTCCCGTGCTCCTCGCCTCTCCTGCACAGAAATGCATAAGACGCATTTCCCCCATTTAAGGGGTTAGCATTCGAATAGCTAGTGTAAGTACACAATTACACAACATTATATACAAAATACGGTTTTTACACAATCATCTCAAACATAAGTCATTTGCCATAAATATTAGGAATACTACATTGGCAATCAAATCGATTTCCAATCATTACGATATCACAAAATCACCACTGGTATCCGTGGCCGTACCCCTTAGTATCGACCCCCAGACAACCCGTCGAACGCTCCGGGTGGGATACCACTTCCGCGGCCGTACCCCTTAGTATCGACCCCGGACATCCGTCGGACACTCCAGGTGGAAGTTCAATCACACACGCACCCAAGTCCACTTCCACGGCCGTACCCCTTAGTATCGACCCCCAGACATCCCGTCGGACACTCCGGGTGGAAGGAACACAACTCACGCACCCGAAAATCACAGTTCATCATTCATTTCGAAAATCACAACATACATAACGAAATGTAATACATGTACTTGCCTTGAGTGAAACGAAACAAAGGAAACAACGAAGGAATAGGTTTCGGTCCGAACAATCCTCCCAAATCCGTTCCTAACACAATAACGGTATACACAAGTCTCAATAATGCGGAAAGGTAAGAATTAATCCTAATTCTACCCCTTGGAACGATTTGTCGGTCATGATTTGGGTATCGTCGACTATAAGTGACGAACAATGGAAAACTTGAAGTTTAAAACCACAAATCATCAATAAAACGAAGGATTACAAGTACACTATCGAAGTCTAGAGATAACCCAGTGATAATTCGGACTAAAAGAGTCAAATCCCAAGAAATCCCCAAAATTCCCCCAAAATCTCAAAACAAGGGTTTTGGGAATCCTTACCTTGATTCGGATGGTGGAAAGTGATTAGGAACTTGAAGAATTCACGCAAGGAATGCACGGTGGTAGTGAATGATGATTTACAGTCGGAATCGGCCCTAACCCTCGCCTGGGATCGCTCAAAGCCGAGAAGGATAAGAAATGAATGAAAAATGACGAAGTTGACTGCTGCTGTCCTATTTATATAAAACAGTCTTAGCGCACGCTACGCACAAGCATTAACGTGCGCTAACGGGGCGTGGAAGAACAGTCTGCATACTGTCCTCCAGTTAGCGTACGCAAGCTAACATGGTTAGCGTGCGCTAGTATTAGGAATTAGCGTGCGCTAACGCTGAATTAGCGTACGCTACCTAGTCCAAGATCTTGCATCGAACCCATCGCCCTGCATCAGAAATCGTTAGCGCACGCTACGAATCCCAGGTTAGCGTACGCTAACCACACAGTGATAGCGCACGCAAGTAAGTCCGGAGTAGCGTGCGCTACTCAGCAGCGGTCAAGATCTTGCAAGACATCACCGCCAACAAAGACGAAAGTGTCGAAATACGAAGCAAGACCAGAATCCGGAAACATAAACACGTAATAATCAAGATGACAAAGCTGAGCGTTGAAAGAGAATATAATCCCGATCACTAGAGAGTCTGAAATGAAGCAAATAAAGCGAAATTCCCCAAACTTATGAAAATTACAAAAACGGCCCAAGTGCCCGAAAAATCGCGGTACAACGTCGGATTAACAAACCGAAAGTTTCAACACGTCCAACTCAACAATACAAACTTATACAAATCAAGAACAACGAAAACGAACATGTTATACGAGAATCGAACGCACATGCGGCAAGATGTAATTCAAGATGAGATTATGCAAAAACATCCTCGAAACTCGTCCAGATGGAAAAACTCCATGAACAAAATAGATTCGGAATTCCAAAACAGTGCTAAGCGAGTTGTCCGAAACGAACATACACCAAAAATAGAAATTACCGAAAATAGAAAACACGGATATTACAATTCACTTATGACATTTCCATGCAGTGATCTCAATGCGGGTCTGTCCAGTATTAGTTCTCCAACCAATACCCATAAGATTGATCCGTACCGTACGCATAATCATCCGATGATTATCAATCAAACTTGTACTAGTTTATTAATCACTTGAGTCTCTACTCAACGCAATTGTACCGGGGACATTTGAATAATCTTATTATTCATGAATAACTATTATTCGATTATTATAATATTAAAATATGCACACATTATAATAATCAACGAGAAATAAATGATATCAAATAACTTTATTTATATGTGACAATTACAAATGTAGGCACATCGATTGTCCTAGGGCACTTATCCTAACACATATCACATACATGTTTCAACAAAACATGTATAATCAATGACATAATGAATGTATGAACATAAAAGAGAATCGAGTCCTTACAGAGGTCATACGAAGCTTCGAGGTCTTGCGATACTAGTCTTCACTGATGACGACTCGATGAAAGAATGACTCATACAGTTCCCCAACTATCACGACTCACAAAACCCGACTGTCCAGATTGTCATAACTTGACAGCCCCACTACTACCGCGTCGGTAGAGCCACATAACTCACATATCAGGGTATCTCACAACCCATTCTCTGATACCATCTTCTGTAACACCCCCAAAATCCCATTGGGTTATTACAGTGCCGTTGACCCACACCGGGAGATCCACCAGGCGAACACGATTAACATACATACATCAATCTGACCAAAAAGGACAATCACAGTCCCTACTATGATGTCCGACACAATATTCCGATGTGGAATTTCAACGATAAGGGTAGGCCTACATGGCTAAAATAAAATACAACAACATCCACGAGCCTTGCTCGGATAATACAAAATGACAACAACTGACAAAACCGGAGTACTCCAAATTGTCTGACCGACATGAACACCGAAACAACTCGGACTAGTACCGCTCGAATGCCTCATCGCCATCGTCATGCCCCTGTGTCTCAACTCTCTCCTCGCAAGCACCTAAAACATGAAAACATGTTCCGCCCCACGGCTTCAGTCATCTAGATAATGAATATCAAATACATGTACAACATGATATGCATCCAACGACAGGATAAACAGTACAATAATGGTAATACGAGATGCTCAGAAACTAAATTAAGAATCGATCATTCGTGAAACACTATGCTCACGGCATACAATCGGTACCTGCTCAATAGGTTAGAACACAAGTGCCCAACGGCGAATAATCAATATAGAACACAACAATGAACTACCCGAAGGTAACCCAAACCGGAGCTGAAATAAATACGAATCACAATGCCCGAAGGCTCCAACGTAAATACCAAAACATCACAATGGCCTGAAAGCCCTCAACCGAAGCTGCCAAAATATCACGACGGCCTGAAAGCCACTCAGCCGAAGCTGCCAAAATATCACGATGGCCTGAAAGCCACTCTGCCGAAGCTGCCAAAATATCACGATGGCCTGAATCCAAACAGTCCGAAGCTGTATCTCATGAGGGCCGAAGCCACGGCACGAAGCCGTATCACAATGAGGGCCGAAGCCACGGCACGAATCCGTATCATAATGAGATCATCCAACGTGACCTGCTGAACTATATGTGTTGGGAAACCAACCACGAAGGTTCAAGCCCCAAACTTACCCATAATGAGATCATCAACATGACCGTGACCTACTAAACTGTAAGTGTTGGGAAACCAACCGCGAAGGTTCAAGCCCCAAGCTTACACATCGAGCACTAGATGAGACTAGCCTCCGAAACACAATTAATCACAAACGGCAACGATCCCAAGATTACCGAATTCACAAGAATAATAGTGTACTGCCTTGAGTCGGCCAACACGACAACAATAACTCACGGATGGGCAACGTCCTCGGTGATCCCAATTCAAATACCTCGACTGCCTTGGAATGGCCAATCGATCACAACGACTCAACGGATGGGAACTATCCTTTGTAGTCCCAATTCAATACCTCGATCATCTTAGAATGACCAATCGATCACAACGACTCAACGGATGGGAACTATCCTTTGTAGTCCCAATTCAATACCTCGATCATCTTAGAATGACCAATCGATAACAACGATACCACGGATGAGAAATATCTTCGACAGTCCCAATTCAATACATCGATTACCTTAGAACAGCCAATCGATAACAATGATACAATGGATGGGAAATGTCTTCGACAGTCCCAATTCAATACATCGATTACTTGAGAACGGTCAATCGATAAACAACGATACAATTAGAACAGATGTCCCAGTGCCTTTAATCGACCACCAGGAACAGATATGATAATCAAATATGTCAATGCCTTCAACTGGTTAATATAACATCAACAAAAAAACACCGATATCAATTGTAACACCCCCAATCCACTCAGGGATATTACACGCCGTAGACCCTCTCCTCGAGGATCTACCAGGCTGGTAACAACATTTAACATCTCGACAATGCCTTCAAGGCTAAATGACTCAGTAGACCGATTTGGTCTTTCCACAAATACATACAGCTCAAATACAACTCATGCCCACGCAGGGGACAAAATACAACTACACTGCATAACGGAACAATACAAAGAATGGAAAATAAAGTACAACCGAACCAACACACGATGTACGGTTCCTCATGTGATTAGTATCGATCATCTTTCATCATCCTTCGTACCGACCACGTGTTATGCTCCAAAACCCGAATGCAAACAGACATCCACCCCGAATACTCGGGGTTAGCAAACTCCACTGTTTTGCTAGTGCAAGAACAAAGTGCAAATACGAGCCATACAATTCACATTCCACGAATAACAATAACCGAGGATCCTCAAAGATCCAAACGAAACGAAAAGTACTTCCCGAGGCAAGGGTTTGAGAAAACATTTCAAAATCGAAATATCATAAATCAATGGAAGTAATTTATAAAATGATTTAGAATGCCGTCGAGAGTTTTAATAGAAAACAATTTAGGATTATCAAATCCTACTTTTCGAAACCAAAAGACAAAAGGGGTCACCGCCCCAAAGGTTTACCTTCTGAAAAATGACATTAACCAAACCATTGGGATTTTAGCCCCAAATCCGTAAAACGACTTTTATAAAACCATTGGGATTTTAGCCCCAAATCTCATCAACTCACAGTACACGAGAACGTCAACAAGATTCGTCTTCCAACGTCAAAATCCATAAATAAAGGATTTAAAACAACAACAAAATACTCTAGAGCCATCCTAGCCAAGTAGGCCAAACGAACAACTTACCTCTTACACATCTAGTCAATGCATGCAAATGAAAACCGTTCAAAAGTACTCATTTCCGGAAATGCCAATATCAAATCACATTTGGAAAATGCACCACAATTAACCGTCGATCCACACCTCCGTGGACCCCTACCGAGACCCCGTCGGATCTAACCCGTAGTGGTTAAAAGCAAAGCTCGTCGATCCACACCTCCGTGGACCCCTACCGAGACCCCGTCGGATCTAACCCGTAGTGAGCATACACACACACACGTTACTCATGCAATACTAACATGCTAAGAATGTAAGTTCATTAAGAATACTCACTAGAGATGGCCATTAACTCGACACCATTATCAAACTCTTCAAAAATAAATAACAAGATTAAATACGGAATACACGATTCCATAACTTAAACAATAGGAGTACCAACATAAAATCCTTCAACGTTCAAAATAATCAAATCATAATCAATTCTCAAAACACCGTTCACAAATCACGCTCGTTTTGAAAGAAAGCCTTTAACGAGGCCAAATCAAATCCTTTGAAACTTCATTTCAAATAACCAAACAAACGCATCAAGACGACCACCGATCATCATATCCATAAACGAGAAAAGTATGGGCAAGGTACTTGCCTCGAATAAGAACAACGCGGAGAATCGACCAAGTAGGTTGGCCCGAACCGACTACGTACCGCCGACTCCACCGAACGCCAACTCACGTTCATAAACTACGAAGGACAAATAATAACAATGAAATGAATTCCATAACACGACTCAAAGCCGTTGAATTCAAAGAACGAATGACGAAAGTTCACGGATTTCCCCCAAAATGGCCAAGAACACGATTCGTTCCGTCAAAACCCGAAAACGAAATTCCAAGTTGAAATATGGATATACAATCCATAGAATATGTTTAACAACATCATTTAACCATAATCGATCCATCGAAAACGGATGAAAAACGAGATCGGGGACAAATCCCCCAAAAAGTCAATTCGAAGGAAATCAAGAAATATACTTCGATTCGACGAAGAACAATGGATTAAATGATGTTAAACACAAGAATACTATCAAGATTAATCATACCCATCATGAATTAATCAACATCACGGAACGAATCGGACGAAAATGCAAAAATCCCCAAATTCACGAAATTAGGGTTCTAAGGAAGATTACCTTGATTATTGAATCAAAGGTTGATAACAGACGATCGATTGATGTTATGAACTCAAGGACTTCATGGATTTGTTGTTAAACAACATGGCTTCGTCGCCCATGAATCGCCACTCGCGGATGGAGAAGGAAGGAAATGAAAACGAAGTGAAATGTGACTGCCACCATATTTATCTTGGGCGGCCTTAGCGTGCGCTAGCCTTCCCGGACTAGCGTGCGCTATCGGCCAGATCGCCGAGTACCCTCGGCCAGTGGCCCACACGACCGGCATCACCGACCAACCCCGCCGACCGAACCTGCCGACCCAACTCCCGCTAGCGTGCGCTACGGCCGATACTCGCGCTAGCCGACTCGCCCAAAGAGCCACCGGATGAATCGCCGGCCAGTAACGACGCTAGCCGCCGGCGGCAGGCGCTACGCTCGCCGACTAGCGCGCTACGCTCGGCGAAGCGTGCGCTACTTGCCGATCCCGACCGAGTCCGTAACCTCGAAACCCCATCGCTGTGCCCGATAGCAGACGCTAAAGCCACCCGGCGTGCGCTACACTGCCGGTTAAGCAGCCTTTTCCGGCCGAAGCGTGCGCTTACGCTTCTCGCGCACCCGTCCGGCCGGTGCCCGCAATCGTCCGGCGATCCCGCCACCGTCCGGCGATCCCCGCCACCGCTGGGCTCGACGACCCGATTTCAAAACGCACGAACGAACACGACGAAAAGTTCGCGACGACATGAACGACTCGAAATGAAAACGTAATACCATATTTAGTCATACGCGACCAAGAAACGGTCGAGGCAACAATTACAGATACGGATACCCGTAACTTTCAAGAAATTACAAAATGGCCCAAAACGCCTAAATCACGATACGTGATCGAATAACCAAACCGAAGTTCACAACACGCCTAACAAAGTTAAACGGACTTGCGGGAAACTCAAAGCAATAGCGGACGAGATTCGCAAGAATCGAACTCAAGTGCGAAAAGTCGCTAAAAGCACGGAACTCAACAAAACGACACCAAACGAACTCGGATGTCAAAAGTGTAGAATTAATCATTCTCGTAATGACGAAACGGTCATGAGCGAGTCGTCAAAATGGACTCCGACCGAAAAAATAAATTTCTTGAAAATCAAAATTGCGATATTACATTCTACCCTCCTTAAAAGAAGTTTCGTCCCGAAACTTAAAACAAGTAGGGAGAAGGAATATTCCGCCAAGGAAAACTCATCGAGATACACAAGAATGCGTAACTAACGCCCAACGGCGAAACGTTACAAACAACGTAATGGAATATACGGCGTGAAAACACGCTCCACGGTGACCAACACAACGTCGCCGTTAGCGATATAATAAAACCAACAAACGACAAGCGTCATCAAACGGATAATATAGCCAAGTCAATTATCCGACAATCACAAAACACAACGAACGAAAACCAATATGATTGACCAACCCAACGGTACATCAATCAAAACGCGAGTCAACCGCTGAACAAACACGGAATCCCACCGCCTAAGGGCTGGAAGATCGAAAACGAAACTAATTTCCCGAACTGAAAGGAATTACGAAGGAGCCCGAATGTTCACCAATCACGGAACAAGATCAATAAAAACCGAACAATCAAACGATCGAACCACAACGATTGAGACAACAAAAATCGAAGAATCATGTTCGAATCACGAAGAACAATAAAGTTCAAACAACAACCCCCAGGATGATCTGGTGAGAACTACAAGACATGCATTCCCATAAGGTCCACAGAAAATGGAATAGCGATTAAAAAGTCACAACGACAAACGAGTTATTCCGAAACGATACCACACTCGTTCGATAAACAAAAGCAAGGGGCGGACAATCTCAGAAATGTCAACAAACATAAATGAGTCGACAGAGTCGAAAACATAAGAGTTCCAAATCCGATCCACTTCGAATAAAAGAACTAGTAGAACCAAATGATGTTACTTCCGAACAAGGTTCACAAGAATCGAACCGAACTCGAAAAAGTAACATCGATAACCAGATCGACCCACAACAAGATCACAGCTCGTTCGGACGATGAAATCGAAATACAGAACAAGTTCATAAAGTGCCAACGAACATGAGCGAATCGATAGACTGGAGAAAGAGAAAATACAGAAGTCAAAATAGTACGGGCATTACCTCCGACCTCGTCCACGCAATTCACAAAAACGGGAGCAAGGTAACAAGACATTAAACAATCGACGCATAACGGAACCATCACCGATGCACACGATCATACCAAACCAAGCTCTAACAGCTCGCACATGCGCGACAACGCAGGAATCACTACGAGACGATAATATTCAACACCAACATCCCGCCTCTCACAGGGGGCTAACGCAACAAATGTGTGGAAAGCGACTCAACGCTCACACCGCCAATTCGGTCATACTCGGGAGAAAGTATCAAAAGGACAACGCGAACATCACACATACATACCCAGCCCTCAAACGGGAATGGATAGGTTTTAAAAACGAAAACCTCATTTTGAAAATAATTTAGAAGAACACCGATTGATCTTGAGTATCATCTTTCAAAAAAAAGTACAAACGTGAAACATCGTTATCGAGACATTGGAGAACTATTTCGCATTTGATAAAAAAATGAGGACACTTTCTCTTAGTGAAAACTTTCAAAATATTCGACCCTCGGGTCTAAATAAAAGTGTTGAAAACATCTCAAAACATTTTGGTCCTCGAGGTAGAAAAATTTTGAAATATATTGTGGCATCTAGGATGTACCACAAGAAAATAACTCATTTGAAAAGTATGTCTCGAAATTTGTTTTTCCAAGATACTCAAGGTTTTCAAAAATCCAATAGGCCAGAATGCCCAAAACTCACACGTATCGACGTTCACTAAAACAACTCCTAGCACACGCATCAAAACGTTTAAAATCAAGACAATACATGTCTTTAAACGGAAATAAACGATAAAATGCCACATTCAGAACAAAACCACTGATAAAATACCCTCCCATGGCGGCTAGTGAACAAGTCGAACGCGTATAAGCACAAAGCTTCCACAATAGAACTTGTAAACGTGCAAATCGATTCGAAAATCATCAACAACGGACAAAAACAACAATAAAAAGACATCACAAACGACGACACTCCTCGTATAAATCAAATACGAGAGTCGACTAAATACATATCGTGAAATCAAAATTCACATAAGGATTCCATCACTTAACAAATAATCATAAAAATAGCTCGTGTCACACGAGGCACAACACAAAGAAGGGAGACTTACTTCCACAGTCGCACGAAGATGATGATCGCCCACGATACTAATCACGACCAACAAACTCAAACGACGCGTCGCGACACGACTCAGTCGGATAAAATCCGACGAAACAAGACTCAAACAACACGACTTGACCCGACAGCCTAGGTTTCCTCAACCTAAGCTCTGATACCATTTATGTAACACCCCAATCCACTCGGGGATATTACACGCCGTAGACCCTCTCCTCGAGGATCTACCAGTGGTAACAACATTTAACATCTCGACAATGCCTTCAAGGCTAAATGACTCGAGAGACCGATTTGGTCTTTCCACAAATACATACGGCTCAAATACAACTCATGCCCACGCAGGGACAAAATACAACTACACCCGCATAACGGAACAATACAAAGAAATGAAAATAAAGTACAACCGAACCAACACACGATGTACGGTTCCTCATGTGATTAGTATCGATCATCTTTCATCATCCTTCGTGCCGACCCTGTGTTATGCTCCAAAACCTGAATGCAAAAACAGACATCCACCCCCCGAATACTCGGGGGTTAGCAAAACTCCACTGTTTTGCTAGTGCAAGAACAAAGTGCAAATACGAGCCATACAATTCACATTCCACGAATAACAATAACCGAGGATCCTCAAAGATCCAAACGAAACGAAAAGTACTTCCCGAGGCAAGGGTTTGAGAAAACATTTCAAAATCGAAATATCATAAATCAATGGAAGTAATTTATAAAATGATTTAGAATGCCGTCGAGAGTTTTAATAGAAAACAATTTAGGATTATCAAATCCTACTTTTCGAAAACCAAAAGACAAAAGGGGTCACCGCCCCAAAGGTTTACCTTCTGAAAAATGACATTAACCAAACCATTGGGATTTTATCCCCAAATCCGTAAAACGACTTTTATAAAACCATTGGGATTTTAGCCCCAAATCTCATCAACTCACAGTACACGAGAACGTCAACAAGATTCGTCTTCCAACGTCAAAATCCATAAATAAAGGATTTAAAACAACAACAAAATACTCTAGAGCCATCCTAGCCAAGTAGGCCAAACGAACAACTTACCTCTTACACATCTAGTCAATGCATGCAAATGAAAACCGTTCAAAAGTACTCATTTCCTAAATGCCAATATCAAATCACATTTGGAAAATGCACCACAATTAACCGTCGATCCACACCTCCGTGGACCCCTACCGAGACCCCGTCGGATCTAACCCGTAGTGGTTAAAAGCAAAGCTCGTCGATCCACACCTCCGTGGACCCCTACCGAGACCCCGTCGGATCTAACACGTAGTGAGCATACACACACACACGTTACTCATGCAATACTAACATGCTAAGAATGTAAGTTCATTAAGAATACTCACTAGAGATGGCCATTAACTCGACACCATTATCAAACTCTTCAAAAATAAATAACAAGATTAAATACGGAATACACGATTCCATAACTTAAACAATAGGAGTACCAACATAAAATCCTTCAACGTTCAAAATAATCAAATCATAATCAATTCTCAAAACACCGTTCACAAATCACGCTGCTTTGAAAGAAAGCCTTTAACGAGGCCAAATCAAATCCTTTGAAACTTCATTTCAAATAACCAAACAAACGCATCAAGACGACCACCGATCATCATATCCATAAACGAGAAAAGTATGGGCAAGGTACTTGCCTCGAATAAGAACAACGCGAGAATCGACAAGTAGGTTGGCCCGAACCGACTACGCACCGCCGACTCCACCGAACGCCAACTCACGTTCATAAACTACGAAGGACAAATAATAACAATGAAATGAATTACATAACACGACTCAAAGCCCTAGAATACAAAGAACGAATGACGAAAGTTCACGGATTTCCCAAAATGGCCAAGAACACGATTCGTTCCCACAAACCCAAAACGAAATTCCAAGTTGAAATATGGATATACAATCCATAGAATATGTTTAACAACATCATTTAACCATAATCGATCCATCGAAAACGGATGAAATACGAGATCGGGGACAAATCCCCCAAAAAGTCAATTCGAAGGAAATCAAGAAATATACTTCGATTCGACGAAGAACAATGGATTAAATGATGTTAAACACAAGAATACTATCAAGATTAATCATACCCATCATGAATTAATCAACATCACGGAACGAATCGGACGAAAATGCAAAAATCCCCAAATTCACGAAATTAGGGTTCTAAGGAAGATTACTTTGATTCGCTGAATCAAAGGTTGATAACGGACGATCGATTGATGTTATGAACTCAAGGACTTCATGGATTTGTTGTTAAACAACATGGCTTCGTCGCCCATGAATCGCCACTCGCGGATGGAGAAGGAAGGAAGGAAATGAAAACGAAGTGAAATGTGATCGTCACCATATTTATCTCGGGCTACCTAGCATGCGCTAGCCTTCCCGACTAGCGTGCGCTTATCGCCGCAGACGGCCGAGTACCCTCGGCCAGTGGCCCACACGACCGGCATCACCGACCAACCCCGCCGACCGAACTCGCCGACCCAACTCCCGCTAGCGTGCGCTACGGCCGATACTGCGCGCGCGCTAGCCGACTGCCCAAGAGCCACCGGATCGACCGCCTGCCAGTAACGTACGCTAGCCGCCGACGGCGTGCGCTTACGCCGCCGACTAGCGCGCACAAGGCGCCGGCGTAGCGTGCGCTACTCCGCCGATCTGGACCGAGTCCGTAACCTCGAAACCCCATCGCCTGTGCCCGAGCAACAGACGCTAGCCACCCGGCGTGCGCTACACTGCGGTTAGAAGGCAGCCTTCCGGCCGTAGCGTGCGCTACGCCGGTTCCTGCCGCACCCGTCCGGCCGGTGCCCGCAATCGTTCGGCCAGTCCCGCCACCGTCCGGCCAGTCCCGCCACCGCCAGGGCTCGACGGCCCGATTTCCGAAAACGCACGGAACGAACACGACGAAAAGTTCGCGGACGACATGAATGACTCGAAATGAAAACGTAATACCATATTTAGTCATACGCGACCAAGAAACGGGTCGAGGCAACAATTACAGATACGGATACCCGTAACTTTCAAGAAATTACAAAATGGCCCAAAACGCCCGGAAATCACGATACGTGATCGAATAACCAAACCGAAGTTCACAACACGTCTAACAAAGTTAAACGGACTTGCGGGAAACTCAAATAGCTTTGACGAGATTCGCAAGAATCGAACTCAAGTGCGGAAAAGTCGCTAAAAAGCACGGAACTCAACAAAACGACACCGAAACGAACTCGGATGTCAAAAAGTGTAGAATTAATCATTCTCAGAATGACGAAACGGTCATGAGCGAGTCGTCAAAATGGACTCCGACCGAAAAAATAAATTTACTGAAAATCGAAAATTGCGGATATTACATTCTACCCTCCTTAAAAGAAGTTTCGTCCCGAAACTTAAAACAAGTAGGGAGAAGGAATATTCCGCCAAGGAAAACTCATCGAGATACACAAGAATGCGTAACTAACGCCCAACGGCGAAACGTTACAAACAACGTAATGGAATATACGGCGTGAAAACACGCTCCACGGCGACCAACACAACGTCGCCGTTAGCGATATAATAAAACCAACAAACGACAAGCGTCATCAAACGGATAATATAGCCAAGTCAATTATCCGACAATCACAAAACATAACGAACGAAAACCAATATGATTGACCAACCCAACGGTACATCAATCAAAACGCGAGTCAACCGCTGAACAAACACGGAATCCCACCGCCTAAGGGCTGGAAGATCGAAAACGAAACTAATTTCCCGAACTGAAAGGAATTACGAAGGAGCCCGAATGTTCACCAATCACGGAACGAGATCAATAAAAACCGAACAATCAAACGATCGAACCACAACGATTGAGACAACAAAAATCGAAGAATCATGTTCGAATCACGAAGAACAATAAAGTTCAAACAACAACCCCCAGGATGATCTGGTGAGAACTACAAGACATGCATTCCCATAAGGTCCACAGAAAAGGGAATAGCGATTAAAAAGTCACAACGACAAACGAGTTATTCCGAAACGATACCACACTCGTTCGATAAACAAAAGCAAGGGGCGGACAATCTCAGAAATGTCAACAAACATAAATGAGTCGACAGAGTCGAAAACATAAGAGTTCCAAATCCGATCCACTTCGAATAAAAGAACTAGTAGAACCAAATGATGTTACTTCCGAACAAGGTTCACAAGAATCGAACCGAACTCGAAAAAGTAACATCGATAACGAATCGACCCACAAGAAGATCACACTGCTCGTTCGGACGATGAAATCGAAATACGTAACAATTTCATAAAGTGCCATCTAACATGAGCTAATCGATAGATCGGAGAAAGAGAAAATACGTAAGTCAAAATAGTACGGGCATTACCTCCGACCTCGCCCACGCAATTCACAAAAACGGAGCAAGGTAACAAGATATTAAACAATCGACGCATAACGGAACCATCACCGATGCACACGATCATACCAAACCAAGCTCTAACGGCTCGCACATGCGCGACAACGCAGAATCACTACGAGACGATAATATTCAACACCAACATCCCGCCTCTCAGTGGGGCTAACGCAACAAATGTGTGGAAAGCGACTCAACGCTCACACCGCCAATTCGGTCATACTCGGGAGAAAGTATCAAAAGGACAACGCGAACATCACACATACATACCCAGCCCTCAAACGGGAATGGATAGGTTTTAAAAACGAAAACCTCATTTTGAAAATAATTTAGAAGAACACCGATTGATCTTGAGTATCATATTTCAAAAAAAAGTACAAACGTGAAACATCGTTATCGAGACATTGGAGAACTATTTCGCATTTGATAAAAAAATGAGGACACTTTCTCTTAGTGAAAACTTTCAAAATATTCGACCCTCGGGTCTAAATAAAAGTGTTGAAAATATCTCAAAACATTTTGGTCCTCGAGGTAGAAAAATTTTGAAATATATTGTGGCATCTAGGATGTACCACAAGAAAATAACTCATTTGAAAAGTATGTCTCGAAATTTGTTTTTCCAAGATACTCAAGGTTTTCAAAAATCCAATAGGCCAGAATGCCCAAAACTCACACGTATCGACGTTCACTAAAACAACTCCTAGTCCGGTGATGCCCAAAACTCACACGTATATATAAACGAATTAAATATAATAAATAATGGAGCAGTTGATGATATTGGTGGTATTGGACGGTCAGGTACGTCCGGTGAGTGATGGAGGTAAGGCGGTGGTTGAGAGTGCCGAAGATCGATGATATTGGACGGTCAGGTACGTCTGGCTCGTGATGGAGATAAGGTGGTAGTTGAGAGCGCATGAGGATGACAGAGAATTATTAGAGAGCGTAAGTTAAATAGAGAACGACTTAGAATTCAATGAATCGATTGGGTCAGTTGTCTTGTTTTTATATAGGACAACTTGGTGTCCCTATGGTTTTTTCCTTATTCGTCCGTCACGTTGATCCGCTTGTCTGTCACATGTCTGTTACGTTGATTCGCTTGTTTGTCACATGTCTGTTACGTTGACCTCCTTGGCCCTCAACTTTATTCGTCCACTACTTTAGACTGCTTTTATGACTTTTGACTCGTTCAAAAGTCATTTTATCTGACCGTTCAAATACGCGTGGCTGGCGTGGCAGACCCCTGGATCCGGTGTGGTTGGTGAATTTTAACAAGCCCAGGGTCCAACGGATTTATCTTGGATAGACTGTTTGGTCTGTTGGGTTTGTTGGGCTGGTTGGAAAGACTTTGTTGGGCTAAAACTGGACTGGCGGATTTTTACCCATACAACTGGTACAAGTATAAAACTTGCCTCAAACCGAAGGCGATGAAATCCTCCAGCGAACAACGAATGGTGTTCTCTGACGATCACAAGCACTCGAACAACCTTGAATGAAATATAATTCATTCAATAACACAAAATCAATAGAAAACAACACCATAGACAATCCCGATTCAATCACGGATCGGTTAAACTCCACAAACGAATATCATAGTTCTCAACTATGAATTCTAACATCCTCCAATGCCTCAATGATCAATTAACATGATCATTATGTTCTTAACACTTATTAATAAAACAATTCAACAAGGATTATCAAGAACAACATCAAATCAATCATCTCAAAATGATAATATCGCCAATATCCTCATCAATACCTCAAGAACATCATCAACCCTACTAACATGATGTCTAAACAATAATCAACCACCAATTCATCATGAATTCGGATTAATCAATGATAAGTGTCAGTTTTGTACACTTATCCATGGTTTGTATCGATAAAATATCACCCATAATTGAGCTAGTCTACTCGTTTTTTGCTTTTAATTTATTAGTTTTAATAATTTTATTTTTATCGGATGATGATCGGATTAAATAACTGAATTACTCAAGAAACAACATGTTTAATAAATATTATCTTTATTGAATTTTGATATATTCATGTTGTAGGGCTTTCCGAGACGAATTCGGCAGTCTTTCCGGATTCAAAATCAGAGTTATAATCAAAAGTTATCATCCGAAGAAGATCTGGGGCAAAAACGCAAAGTCTGAGAAATTCTGGGCCGAAAACGTAACTATCCAAGCTTCAAATGAGCAAATTTACGAAGCCACGTTACGGCCGTAACATCGATGAGTTACGCCGTAAGTCACCCTTGTTACGGTAGTAACTCCTGAATGTTACTAGTAACTCTTGACCGATTGCTATGATTTGTCTAATTTTTATACTTTTGGTGTATTATTGAGGGGATGGTGACATTGATCCGATCTAATGTGATTACGCTGGGGTTTTGGAGCTATTAGATGACTTTAGGTGTATAAATAGACCCTTAGATCCTTCATCATTCATCATTCATCTTATAATTTTCCATTTTTTGTAAACTTTTCTTTTTGTGTGAAGAACACACTTGTGTTCTTGAGTGATCCTTGTAAGTGTGGTATAACATATGTTGTTCAGAGAGTTTATTGTTTCTATCTCCTTTATCTACTAAGGGAGTTAGGATCAATTCTTTCTCTTGATTCAACTAATAATGACCACACAAGCTTGTAATATGTGTAATAAACCCTTCATGGGCTAAGTAATTTTTAGTTGGGATTATAAACAAGGTTAGTCATGTTATTTATGTTTGTATAAAGATCTATTGTGAATTACTTATTATTGTGTGTGATTTTCATTGTTTTAACAATATTTATTTATTTGGCCAATAAATGACGATATTTATGGTCTTCATATGTTTCGAAAGAAAATATGTTTGATTAGATCAAATGATCTTCACTCTAAGTTGTTCTAGGGGATAGAAATATACCCCTAGTCCTTAGATGATTCTTTGAGTTATTTTCATAAATCCTAATGCTATGTATTGAAGCCAATCAACATAGAAATATAGTGGATTGATTCAATATGTAAGGGCGTTTATTGTTCGAAAGAGAAACCGTCTTTTTAAGGAAAATCGAATCTACACAACATAATAAGTAAATTCATCTTATGATCTCCAATACATCTTTTATAACTAATGACGAACTAAGTTTGTAATCCCAACTATTTCATTTTATCGATAATCAATCTATTATTATTGCTATCTTTTTATTTCCTTATAATATTAGAACTATTATTGCATTTTCTTTGCAATTATTAAACCAAACTTTTTAATTGTGTGTTTCACTCATCTTAAGTATCTATAAAAATAGACTAATAGTGTATAATTCAAATTATAATAAAACTTCCTTGTGGGATCGATAAACCGGACTCAAAAAGTCCACTTTACTACTTGATACGATATCGTGCACTTGCGATAGTTACACTAAAAGCGTGTCAAGTTTTGGCGCGCTGTTTGGGAAGTATAAGTTATATTTGAAATCTTACATTGTAAACTATTTTTATAGGTACAAATTTCTCGACGTTGTAACTTAGTACTCAATTGTGTTTGTCCGGTCAAGTGGCGGATAACGGTACTCCGTGACTATTAAAGTCGGATTTTTCAGTTTCCCACAACAACTGATATTTGTAGATATTTTCTTCAATTATTTTCATTGTCATTTTTTTTTATGGAAGAAACATTGTATAAAATCGAAAAAAGATTTCCCTTTCTAAGCAAAAATGCAATTTTAAAAATTTACAAGACAAGGCTTGAAAGGATGAGGTTGCTTACGAATAAAAGCATCCTTTTGACATAAGATTCATTATCGAAGCCAAAGTAAGAATAGAAGGTGAATTCACAGAAACACCGACTAGATTTTTACCAGGGCTTGGAAAAAGTTCATATACCAAGAAACGACGAGCAAAGATGCTAGTTGTTTGCTATAAATGTGCTAGATGGAACTGTAATGTAAAATGTCGATCTTTAGGAATTCCATCTACAAACAGAGAAGATAAAATTCAGTTCATTAATGATGGTCTGAATAAGGAGAATTTAGATAATATCGAAATTTCTCTTGACACGCATCCTAGTGGACTTGTATATTACGGAATTCAATGTTTGTGGAATAAATTCAAACCAGAATATGAACAACGTCTTGGGAATCTGACGTTAAAAGACCCTGTTTGCCAATTTGTAAGAAAATTGGATGGGAAGCTTCTCCCCGACTCATAGAAGGCGTTTAGGCCGTTTCTGAACGTAAAATCAGAGGAAGATGTGAGCCACAATCACAACTACTGTACATACGCGTAAGTATCTTTTATTTTTGTCGTGTGGTGAGATTTTACGAATAAAAATGTGATACGCGATAAATGCTTTCATTATTCTATTGAGTAGTTGAAGCACAATCAAACGCAATCACAAACTTGTTAAACAATTTTTACCTTATTTTTCTTCTATAAATAAACTTTCTACTGGTTTCTTTCATTCATCCCTCAAACTTGCACTTTTCTTTGTTTCTCTCTAAATTTTTTTTTTCTTTTCAAAAATGGAGTCATCATCTTCAACAAAAAATTTTAACACGGTATGCATTTTTGGTGGAGCTAGTTCTGGAAAAGAGGCATGCTTTACTGAAGCAGCCCACAACTTGGGTCGCATCTTAGGAGAAAAATGCATTCATGTAGTTTACGGAGGAGGAAGTCTAGGATTAATGGGACGAGCTGCTGCTTCTGCCTATATGGAAGGAGTAAGAGTGTTCGGAGTAATCCCAAAACCTCTGGCTGAAAGTAAAATCACCGGGTCAACTATTGGAGATGAGTTTAGATCTGTAAATATGCAAGATCGCATAACTCACATGATAAATAATTCTGGCGCCTTTATCACCCTTCCCGGTGGTTTTGGCACCCTTGAGGAACTTTTTCATGTAGTTACTGTGAGCCAGCTAAATGTTCATCAAAACCAATAGGTGTGCTTAATGTAAATGGTTTCTTTGATGGTTTCTTGTCTTTCATCGACTACTCACTGAAAAGGGGTTTATTTCCGAGCGTGCAAAACGAATCATAGTCGTTGCAACAACACCGTAAGAACTAATCAAAAACTCAATGAATTTGTTCCTCAACCCGATCCACTCTAGCTAAAATTATGCAGGTTGAAGATTTTACCGTGAGAAAATGAAAAGTGGAATCATTCCTCTCCCTTGATAAACCCATGTCGGACCTCTTGTATTTTTACTTCTGTCGTGTGTAATAATCGTGCTAAATGATGGCAGCTTAAGGAGTTTTTTCTTGATCTCTTGACGCGCATCTATTCGCGATTTATGTATTCTTGTAATTTTTATTTCGTGTTTTGCTTTTATAAAAACTTTGATGGCGGCGTAAAGGCGACTCTTCTGACTTTCTTGATGCGCATCTTAAAAATTGTGTTATACTTACGAGTATATTTTATTTTCTTTTGTTGTGTGCCTCGTATATTTATTCTCTTGCAGATTCTAAAAGGCGTTAGCTCAGACATCAACTTTCTTAACAGGGAGTATTCTGTTTTTCTGTATTGATTTTTATTTTATTTTATTTTATTTTTAAAAACTGAGGACAGTTTTATTTTCAAGATTGGGGGTGGTTTGTTTTAGTATTTTGGTGTGTTGTAATTTTGGTGTGTTTTGATTGATTTGGTTTTTGGTGTGTTTTGATTGATTTGGTTATTTGCCTTAATTTTTTTTATTATATATATATATATATATATTTATAGTATTTTGATTTTTGAGATTTCTAGATCTGGCCATAACACCAATAAATTAGCTATGTACAAGCTTCTAAAATCGTTTTAACCGGTAAAAAAAATTGTATATTCCAAAAAATTTTGAGCCTATCTCTCTTTCCAAGCCTTGTAATTATCATATAAATTCAAGTCATTCGTTACCTTGAGAAAAGAAGAATCAATTGGTTGATGAAAAATAAAACTGAAATTTCTTAATTTGTGGAGTTTTTGATTTTTCATGCTTAACTAAAAAATGATTTTCTGCAAAAATTCTATTCCCTAACAAAAAAAAAGGAGTCATTGGTGAAAAGAGCTACACGTTAGCAAATAACGGTGTGAAAGCTATCACCTAAAAAAAATGACGAAAAGGAGAAGTGTTGAGCAGCAACAACTGCCTAATTTTGGAAGTCTTAAATTTTGCGAAAAATAAAGGACTAACCATTGTTGGTGCGTAGCTGCCGTCTCAGAAAAATTGGTGAAAAGAGCTACACTTTAGCAAATAACGGTGTGAAAGCTATCACCTTTTTACGAAAAGAAAAATAATGAGATAGAAATTGTGTTATTGAAAAGAGCTACACGTTAGCAAATAACGGTGTGAAAGCTATTACTAAAAGGGATGTAGTTTATGAGCAGATTTGAATTAATTAGCAGCTGAATTTCAATACACTCAATTTTGTGAAAATCACAATATTTGATGACGCCAATAAAATTCTTCTTCATATTGAGTCGAAAAATAAACGAGTGATCGAGAGCAACCATTTAAGGGAGTCGTGTGTATCACGAGTGGGAAAGAAATAATCAACCTATTGGGGGGAAACCTTACATTTTGGAATTACAAAATAAAAACCGTGTTTTAACTTCAAAAACATTAGTAGATTTATTTTGAATCTTGATTCATTTCTATCTACTGTATAAAGCTGGTTGTTGTTTATTAATGGCATTTTGATCTCCTTTTCTCTTTTTATATTTTAATTTATGTGTGTATTAATTTTCTTATTTTTGTTTTATTTTTATTTTTTTTTTGGAGTGTGAATAATAAAGAGTCTTGCTCGGGACTAGCAAGAATTCAAGTTTGGGGGTGTGATAAGTGTCAGTTTTGTACACTTATCCATGGTTTGTATCGATAAAATATCACCCATAATTGAGCTAGTCTACTCGTTTTTTGCTTTTAATTTATTAGTTTTAATAATTTTATTTTTATCGGATGATGATCGGATTAAATAACTGAATTACTCAAGAAACAACATGTTTAATAAATATTCTCTTTATTGAATTTTGATATATTCATGTTGTAGGGCTTTCCGAGACGAATTCGGCAGTCTTTCCGGATTCAAAATCAGAGTTATATATCAAAAGTTATCATCCGAAGAAGATCTGGGGCAAAAACGCAAAGTCTGAGAAATTCTGGGCCGAAAACGCAACTATCCAAGCTTCAAATGAGCAAATTTACGAAGTCACGTTACGGCCGTAACATTCAGGATTTACGGCCGTAAGTCACCCTTGTTACGGCCGTAACTCCTGAATGTTACGGCCGTAACTCTTGACAGATTGCTATGATTTGTCTAATTTTTTATACTTTTGGTGTATTATTGAGGGGATGGCTGACATTGATCCGATCTAATGTAATAACGCTGGAGTTTTGGAGCTATTAGATGACTTTAGGTGTATAAATAGACCCCTTAGATCCTTCATCATTCATCATTCATCTTATAATTTTCCATTTTTTTGTAAACTTTTCTTTTTGTGTGAAGAACACACTTGTGTTCTTGAGTGATCCTTGTAAGTGTGGTATAACATATGTTGTTCAGAGAGTTTATTGTTTCTATCTCCTTTATCTACTAAGGGAGTTAGGATCAATTCTTTCTCTTGATTCAACTAATAATGACCACACAAGCTTGTAATATGTGTAATAAACCCTTCATGGGCTAAGTAATTTTTAGTTGGGATTATAAACAAGGTTAGTCATGTTATTTATGTTTGTATAAAGATCTATTGTGAATTACTTATTATTGTGTGTGATTTTCATTGTTTTAACAATCTTTATTTATTTGGCCAATAAATGACGATATTTATGGTCTTCATATGTTTCGAAAGAAAATATGTTTGATTAGATCAAATGATCTTCACTTTAAGTTGTTCTAGGGGATAGAAATATACCCCTAGTCCTTAAATGATTCTTTGAGTTATTTTCATAAATCCTAATGCTATGTATTGAAGCCAATCAACATAGAAATATAGTGGATTGATTCAATATGTAAGGGGCGTTTTATAGTTCGAAAGAGAAACCGTCTTTTTAAGGAAAATCGAATCTACACAACATAATAAGTAAATTCATCTTATGATCTCCAATACATCTTTTATAACTAATGACGAACTAAGTTTGTAATCCCAACTATTTCATTTTATCGATAATCAATCTATTATTATTGCTATCTTTTTATTTCCTTATAATATTAGAACTATTATTGCATTTTCTTTGCAATTATTAAACCAAACTTTTTAATTGTGTGTTTCACTCATCTTAAGTATCTATAAAAATAGACTAATAGTGTATAATTCAAATTATAATAAAACTTCCTTGTGGGATCGATAAACCGGACTCAAAAAGTCCACTTTACTACTTGATACGATATCGTGCACTTGCGATAGTTACACTAAAAGCGTGTCAATCAACAAGATGAACTTAACCATTTCAGAATTATGATAATCACCTCCTAATTCATCATAAATCCTTACTAAAATGGTTATAATCTCTCAAGAACACAACCAACAACAATAATCATCTCAAGGCTATGTTAATCATCTAAAAATCTTAACATAACTCTTACTAGACATGATTATAACCTCCAAGTATTCTTAAACATCAAGAACACAATCAAACTCAAGCTATATCATCATGTTCTTCATCATAAGTTCATCAAAACTATGAAGAACTATACTATCCTCCAACAAATCATCAAAACACGAAGTAACCAACAATAATAACATCATAATCTCGAGTTCAACACCAGATTAATGACATACCTCTTGAAGAAGTGAAGAACAAACCATAAAGAAACACTCCAAATTCCAAGTTCCTAAGCTTCAATCCAGGTTATGAAACTCCAAAACAGGTTGGAAGAGGCTAGAAAAGACTAAGAGATGCAAAAGGATGATTTCTAGAGGAAGAAATCAAAAATGGATCGTGAGAAAATGAAAGACGAATCATGTCTTTATAATCTGCACATTGCATTACGGCCGCTATCCTCCATCCTTAACGTACGTAAGAGCTATTACGTACGTTATCACCTTAACGTAGCGTATGTTAAGTTATGTCAGAACTCACTGCCTCAAAACGAACCATGCATTACGTATGTTATTAGCATAAGCATTACGTACGTAATGCTCGTTGAATTGGCTGCCTCAAAAGGCCAACATGATCCAATCACATTCGGCCCCACACGCCGAAAGTCAGATGCGATCAGATACTCTGTGTTACGTACATAACCATCATGGTTTAACGTACGTAACTTGTGACACTTAATGTACATAATGTTGTGCATGTAGCGTACGTTAGGTCCAATATACTTTAGACAAAATCAAATTCCAAACACACCAAGCAACATCCGATCAGCAACACAATACCGACGATAAATATAAATATTCCGATTCCCAAATATCTCAATACAATATACATTGTATCATTCAAATACAACAACACTTGTACAATTCCAAATGAATACGTACAACACAACAGTGAAACGAAAAAAAAAATTGTAACACCCCCAAAATCGTATGGGAATATTACACGTCGTAGACCATTTCCATAAGGATCTACCAGGCTAAACATCCATAAACAACCAAATGCTTGCCCGGCCAGGGTCAAACAATATAATAATACAGACCGTTAAGGTCACTTACACATAAACACACAGAGCTATGAGGTCACACAACTCTATCAACAGAACTGACTAACAACATTCCCACACAGGGGTTGAAACACAATACAGCGGAAGATTGAATCAACTCTAACAATACAACCAAACTCTACCAACTCTCGACTCTTGATTAGTATCACAGCTCGTCATCCCCTTGTGCCAATCCTGTGACTGCTCCCCTGAACCTGCATGTACCTGGACGCAGAACAGACATCCACCCCCCGATTACTCGGGGGTTAGTAAAACTCCACTGTTTTACTAGTGCAAGTATAAAACGATACGAAATGCAACAAGTAAATAGCAACTACGAATTTAATATGGAAATCAATTATCAAATGTTCCCGAGAAGTTTTATTAATTTTGAACTCAAGCAAGAGATATTTGAAAAGGAACACATCATCTCGGGGATTTTTAAAGCAGAAATTCTTTTGGACCTCGAGTCCCAATTTACAAAGCCTTTTCGAAAACATTAGGGCCTTAGCCCGATTCTCTTTTCAAAACACAATAGATGAGATATCATTATGGGTCCGAGACCCGTATTTAAAATGTTACCCAAACAATCACTGCTATACGACCGTTGTTCGTACACATCATGTACCGAACTCCGGAGGCCTCGACGGACCTTACCCGGACCACACACTTTGTTCGTACACATCATGTACCGAACTCCGGAGGCCTCGACGGACCTTACCCGGACCACACACTCTGTTCGTACACATCATGTACCGAACTCCGGAGGCCTCGACGGACCTTACCCGACCACATACATAGTTCGTACACATCATGTACCGAACCCCAGAGGCCTCGTCAGACCCTACCTGGATCACACACCTTGTTCGTACACATCATGTACCGAACTCCAGAGGTCTCGTCAGACCCTACCTCGAACACACACACACCTCGACACGACACAATTCATAATCATCAAATGTCAAGCCATTCCACATTACACCGAAACGCATAATCAAGTATATAAATCAAAACAACACAAATATCATAATCATCACAACAACTCAACAATGAACAATCACGCCCGGCACAACTTAGATGATTTGCACATCCAACACAATTTCACGATGTTAACTAGGTGATGGTATTATCGCTACCATCAATCATTCATGAAAATCAATTCATACGAAACATATTCACGAAAGTAAACCAATGCATCACAACCATAACACGACGTCCCTATTCACAAGACACAATTCGTATAGTAAAATACTTGCCTCGAAACCACGACGCGGAGAATCAACCGAAGTTGGTTGGCACGAACCGACTACGAACTCGCCGACTCCACCGAATGACAACCAGCAACAATAAACTACGAAGGACAACAATAACAACGAAAATGAATTCCAAAGTACGACCCAAAGCCGCTGAATTCAAGGAACAAACGACGAAAGTTCAAGGGTTTCCCCCAAAACGGCCAAGAACACGATTCATCCCATCAAAACATGAAAACGGAATTCCAAACCGAAATATGGATATTCAATCCCTAGGATATGTTTAACAACATCATTTAACAACAATCGATCCATCAAAAACGTATGGAAAATGAAATCAAGAACAAATCCCCCAAAAAGTCGATTCGAAGGAAATCAAGAAATATACCTTGATTCGACGAAAAACCATGGATTAAATGATGTTAAACACATGAATAATACTAGGATTAATCATACCCATCGTGGATTAATCAACAACACGGAACAAATCGGACAAAAACGCAAAAACCCCAAATTTTCCCAAAATAGGGTTCTAGGAAATCTCACCTTGATTCGCTGGATCAAAGGAGGTTATGGAGGGATTAATCGATGATATGAACTCCCAATCTTCGTGGATTAGTTGCTTGACAACATGTCTCCTGGATCGCCAAGCCTCCAGCCGCGGAGAGGAAAAGATGGAAATGAAAAACGGGTGAGAATATGACTACTCTGTCATATTTATACAGGCACGGCCTAGCGTGCGCTACACCTTCCGGACTAGCGCGCGCTAACAGGCAGCCTCGGCCGAGAACCTTCAGCCGGGGCCCGCATGGCCTAGTACTGAAGACTTAATCTGTCGGCCGGATCCTGCCTGCCCGACCGCGATAGCGCGCGCTGCGCGGGCACTAGCGTGCGCTAGCCGATCTGTCCAGAACCCTCGGGTGATCGCCGGCCAGTAACGTCGCTGGCCGCCGGCGGCATGCGCTACGCCTGCCGACTAGCGCGCGCTACGCTCGGCGTAGCGTGCACTACCTGCCGATCCTTCCCGAGTCCAGAACCCCAGAAACCCCACTGTCCGGTCCGATAGCGTGCGTTGGTCGGCCAAACTAGCATGCGCTATACCTGCCGAGCTAGCGCGCGCAGACTTCCGGGAGTAGCGTGCGCTACGCCGGTTCCTGTCGTGCCTGCTCGGCGGTGCTCAACACTTCCAGCGATGCTGCACTGTCCGGCCCGGTGCCCGAGCATACGACCCGACAACTCGATTTCCGAAAACGTACGGAACGACCACGACGAAAAGTTCGTGGACAACATCAACGACCCGAAATGAAAATATAATGCAATAATTAATAATACACTACCAAGTTTAAAAAGGGTCGAGACAACAAATACCGATACATATACCCATAACTTTGGGTAAATTACAAAATGGCCCAAAACGCCCGAAAATCACGATACGTGATCGAATAACCAAACCGAAGTTCATAACACGTCTAATAAAGTTAAACGGACTTACGGGAAACACGAAACAGCAGTTTCGAACGAGATTCGCAAGAATCAAACTCAAGTGCGGAAAAGTCGCTAAAAATAGGGGTGGACACAAAAAATCGAAATCCCGATCCCGTCCCGGTCCCGTCCCAAAGTTACCTGGGATGGGACGGGATCCAAAATTAAAAACACTAGGCCCGTCCTGTCCCGTCCTGTCCCGTCCCATTAGAGTAACTACGGGACGGGACACGGGACAAAAAATCTGAGGCTCGTAAGGCTCGTCCCGTCCCGCTAAGTTTTTAACCCTTTTTAAAACCATATATTTTTATTATTTGTAACCCTTTTTTAATTATTTTTTAATAATAAACTATTTTTATTTTTTCTTATTTGTATATTATAATTATACACAAACCTAATCAACCGATATAAAGTTAGTAACTGATATTTTTTCAAAAAAAAAATGAATATGTTGTATTCAATGTTAATAATCGATATTTTAAAAGTTTAATTTAGGCTATAAAATTAGTTTATTGGATATTTTTCCTGAATTTAGATGTATAAAATTATAGATTTTCTTATTTTTTTCTAATTTATAATTTGAACTTTTTTATGCGGGACTAAACCCGTCCCGTCCCGTTCTGTCCCGTCCCAACTGGGATAAGGCCCGCGCGGGATGAAATTTTGAAATCACCAATCCCGTCCCGTCCCGTCCCGCTTGTTATAACACGGGACGGGACGTGGGATGACCCCAGGCCCGTCCCATCCCGTCCCATGCCCACCCATAGCTAAAAAGCACAGAACTCAGCAAAACAGCACCGAAACAAACTCGGATGCCGAAAAGTGAGGAACTAATCATTCTCAGAATGATGAAACGGTCCCAAGCGAGTCGTCAAAACGGACCTCCGCCGAAAAAAGAAAATTACCGGAAATCCGAAATTGCGGATATTACATTCTACCCTCCTTAAACGAAGTTTCGTCCCGAAACTTAAATCAAGTAGGGAGAAGCAATATCCCACCAGAAAAACTCAACGAGATACACAAGAACAAAAAAAAAATCGCGCCCAACGGCGAAACGTTACAAGCAACGCGAAAGAACATACAGCGTGAAAATACGCCCCACGACGACCATAACAACGCCACCGGCAATGATTCAAAACAATAACGAGCAATTAACGACGAATCACATGTACACATTTAATCAAAGAAACGCACGCAACAACAAGTCGCACCCGACCACAACGACTATGCGGTAGAAACAAATATAGTATTATGATAGAATTCGCTCCGATTCTCGTCAACAAGAAACTGTCCGACGTCAAGACACAAACAATTCAAGATAACAGAAAATGAGAATACCGGACATTACATTCTATCCTATTAAAAATAAGTTTCGTCCCGAAACATAAAATAAAACATCATGGTAGAATACAAACAAAACCAAAAAGTTCACGCAACAAATAGCAATTTCTACACGAATTACAGCACGAAGTACGATACACAACTACATCGCGGGACACCACTAGGCACTCCCCGAGTAGGAACGAAAACCCAATTCCCGAACATCTTGGAAATGGTCTCACAATGCACCGCTCGGTGACCCACTTGGCACACTCGAAACAGTTGACTAACGGTGAACGACAATTCTTCGTAGTACGAGATCAGGCAACAACAGTCAGACAACCCCGTTCGAACAACAACGATCGAACAACAACGATCAAATAATAATGATCGAACAACAATGATCAAATAACAATGATCGAACAACAACGATCAAATAACAATGATCGAACAACAACGATCAAATAACAATGATCGAACAATAATGATCAAATAACAATGATCGAACAACAACGATCGTACAACAATGATCGAATGACAACAGTCGAACAATGACTCCGAAGTCCCCACTTCAACTCCAGACATTAAAAGAACTGGTAGAAAGTGAAAGATGTTACTTCCAAACAAGGTTCACAAGAATCGAACCGAACTCGGAAAGGTCACGATGACAAATAGGTCGATCTGAAACAAGGTCACAACCAGTTCGAACGATGACAACTGAGACATCAAACAAGTTCAAAAAGTATCGACGAACACGTGCAAGTTGATAGAATTTAGAAGGAGAAACTGCAGAAGACAAATATAGTACGGGTATTACATCCGGCCTCTTATAAAAGAAATATCGTCCCCGCAACTCACAACAACGGAAACAAGGTAACAACACAAAAAACATCCGACAGGAAAATCTCCCAGGGGTCTCTCAGAGTCGATCCTAATATCTGTGCTGAAGCGCGAACTCCGAAAGTCTCAGTAGCCAATTCGCAAAACTGAATTTGGTGTCCCTCGAGTCCGCACTTGAAACGCGTTACTGACGAGAAGGACAATTTACACGTGCATGTCCCGGCACATCACGGTTGAAACACCTCGGCTCGGCATATCGAAAATACAAATGCTAGATACAGTGGGGCATAACGTCGCAAAACAATATAGCGGAGATGCCAACTCAGCACAACAAAGAATCATAACACATATCATATACAACAATTACCATCGTAAAGTAATACACACACAAACACTACAACAACGACGGTATCGTTCGGCGACCTCAACGGCCCGAACGATAACCAGCACATAATTACAAACATTATGAAACAATCACACATGTACACAACGTACAAACCCAAGCTTCAACAGCTCACACTCGTGCGACAACACGCAAATCACCACGAGGCGATAAACAGTAAACACCAGTTCACACCTCTCACAGAGGGCTAGTACAACAAATGTGTGGCAACGCCTCGACGTTCATGCCACCAATTCGATCATACTCGAGAGCAAACATCATAACGACAACGCGAACATCATACATACATACCCAGCCCTCAAACGGGAATGGATAGGTTTTAAAAACGAAAACCTCCTTTTGAAAACAATTTTGGAAACACCGATTGATCTTGAGTATCACCCTTCAAAAAAAGTACAATCGTGAAACATTGTTATCGAGACTTTGGAAAACTATTTCGCATTCGATAAAAATGAGGACACTTTCTTTTCGTGAAAAACTTTCGGAAATATTCGACCCTCGGGTCTAAGTAAAAGTGTTTCTAAAACATTGAAAATATCTCAAAACATTTTGGTCCTCGAGGTAGAAGAATCTTGAAACATATTGTGGCACCTTGGATGTACCACGAGAAAATAATTCATTTTAAAAGTACGTCTCGAAATTTATTTTCTAAGGTACTCAAAGTTTTCAAAGATAATTCAATGGGCTAGAATGCCAAAAAATTTCAGATAATTACACGGAACATTATAGCGCCATGGGTCCCGCGCCGGAACCCACCAGGCTAAAAACCATTTACAAAATGACAAAAAGGTCGATGACGGTAATATTTCAAAAACTCACAAAAGCCATTTACAAAATACTAAATACCGTCATAAGAATTTCGCCAAAACGATCAAGGCCATAATGCCAAAAACTCGGTTAAGGGAATCGGTTTTTGAAATAAAACTCAGCCGGTAAAATACCGAAAGCCATTACAAAAGAACTCACGCAGCGGAAAAAGGAATACAGTCCAACATGCACAATCCAATTGAATACATCTCACAGCATCTAGTTTAAACATACAACAAAACCATTCCTCGGAGTTTCTCACGAACTCAATCGTCGATACCTTATTCGAAACCCAACAATGTTCTCAATTTTCACACCATACCACCTCTCGCAGTGGTTCAAAGGTAAAACAACAATAGGCCCAGTTTTATACATATACTATATGTCACACGTATGAAATACAACTATATTCACAACACCGTGTAAATAAAATTATGCACCGCAATTAACTCATTTAGATAAAATCATGATACACAGGTACTTCGCATAAAAGAGGAGACTTACATCCACAGGTCGCACGGAGATGACGGTCGTCCGCGATACTAATCTCATCCGACAACATATCCGACACGTTGTGACTACGCACTACTCAACTGGTCACTTGACGACTCGAACGACAAGACAACACAATACTCGACAAATCACGACTCGACTTGACCCAACAGCCTAAGTTTCCGCAACCTAATCTCCGATACCATAAATGTAACACCACCAAAATCGTATGGGAATATTATGTAACACCCCAATTCACAAATGGGACATTACACGCCGTAGAACCCCCGTGAGGTCTACCAGGCTAACTCATGACACGTAAACCACAATGATAACCCAAAAGATGCACCCAAAAAGTAAATAAGGCCGTGGCCTCGGCCAAAACATTTTAACGGAGTACGTGAGACATAAGTTAAATACCAATTCATTGCCCACGCAGGGGACTTAAACCATGTTTAAAAATAAACGGTCTAACTCCAGTACTCAACAGATGCAATGATAAAACAGAAAAATACAGACTCGAGCCACATCATCATGCCAACCCATCATTTGCATGCGCATCCCGTGCCAGCTCCTCAGCTCGACCAGTACCTGAAATGCATAAGACGCATTTCCCCCATTTAAGGGGTTAGCATTCGAATAGCTAGTGCAAGTATACAATTACACAACATTATATACATACACGATTCAATGCCAACAAATCATTAGGAAAATCATTTTAAAATCAATATTCCGGAATATCACATTAATCACCAAAACCGTATATCAACAAGTTTTCCACATCACAATTATCCACGATTGGTAACTCACGACCGTACCCATTAGTATCGGCCCCCAGAGGTCCCGTCGGACCGTCTACAGGTGAGAAACCACTTGCGCGGCCGTACCCATTAGTATCGGCCCCCAGAGGTCCCGTCGAACCGTCCCCAGGTGGAAGAACATCAACGCACGCACCCAAGTCCACTTCCGTGGCCGTACCCCTTAGTATCGGCCCCCAGAGGCCACATGCCATCCCCAGGTGGAAGAGGAACAATCACATTCGTTCAATAATACCATTTACATCATTCGCATCAAAATCATACGCACATAACGGAATGTAATACATCTACTTGCCTGGAATAAGACGAAATGAAGGAAAGGACGAAGGAATAGGTTTCGGTCTGAACAATCCTCCCAAATCCGTTCCTAACACAATAACGGTATACAACAAGTCTCAAAAATACGGAAAGGTAAGAATTCATCCTAATTCTACCCGTTGGAACAATTTGTCGGTCATACAAGGTCAAAAACCGAATCCCAACTATCAACGGGGAAAAATATCGAGTTTAATCCGTAAAACCATAAGAGAAACAAGGGATGGTGATTACGCTATCGAAATCTAACAATCGTAAGGGGCAAATCGGACTAGAAGGGTGAAACCTAAAATAAAACCCCAAAATCCCCAAAAGTTAGGGTTCTAAGGAATTATACCTCGATTCGGACAGAGAATGATGATGATTAATCTTCCTTGGAATGCAATAATCAACCTTCAGAGGGTTTCTACGGATTGCCCCGGACAAATCACTCCAAATCGCTCCAAGGAAACTTACGTCGCGAGAAAGGAAGAAAAGAAATGAAATAAGGCGACGAAGGATAAGTCAGGAATTAAAAGGCCTGACAGCGCGTTACGTACGTTAACGCAAGCTGTTAACGTACGTTATGAGGGTTACGTACGTAACCCAACACTGGTTAACGTACGTAACAAACAGCCTGCCCTAAAATGCGAAGGCCATAACGTATGTTATGGATCATGCATAACGTATGTTATGCATGCAGCAGTTCCCGGTTTTGAACACTACATTCTGCACAGTCGATTCAGCGACGAAACACGACACAATGATAGAATTAAAGGTGTAATTACGAGGTGTTCGTAACAACGAAGCTGAGTGTTGAAATAAAATGCACTTCTAACTACCGAGGAATCCACAATACGACAAGGAGGGTAAAGGCACCCTAAACTCTTAAGAAATTACAAAATGGCCCAAACATCCGAAAATTCACGATACAACGTCGGATTAACAATCCGAAACTCACAACATGCTCTACTCAACCATACAACTCATGGAAATAGGAAAATGACGAAATCGAACGAGTTTAACGAGAATCGAATACACATGCGATAAAATATAACTCAAGATTAAATTACGTAAAAACATCATCGAGACTCGTCCCAACGGAGAAATTCCAAGAACAAAATAGATTCAGAATTCCAAAACGGTGCCAGGCGAGTTGTCCGAAATGAATATACACCAAAAATAGAAATTACTAAAAATAAAAAGTACGGGTATTACATTCTCTACCCCTAAAAACATGTCTCCTGGATCGCCAAGCCTCCAGCCGCGGAGAGGAAAAGATGGAAATGAAAAACGGATGAGAATATGACTACTCTGTCATATTTATACAGGCACGGCCTAGCGTGCGCTACACCTTCCGGACTAGCGCGCGCTAACGGGCAGCCTCGGCCGAGAACCTTGGTAGGGCCCGCATGGCCTAATGCGAAGACTTAATCTGTCGGGGATCCTGCCCAGGCCGCGATAGCACCGGCTGGCGCTAGCGTGCGCTTAGCCCGTCATCGAGAACCCTGCAGGTAGGCTCGCCGGCAGTAACGTCGCTAAGCCGGCCGACAGCATACGCTACGCCTACCGACTAGCGCGCGCTACGCTCGGCGTAGCGTGCGCTACCTGCCGATCCTTCCCGAGTCCAGAACCCCAGAAACCCCACTGTCCGGTCCGATAGCGTGCGTTGGTCGGCCAAACTAGCGTGCGCTATACCTGCCGAGCTAGCGCGCGCAGACTTCCGGCAGTAGCGTGTGCTACGCCGGTTCCTGCCGTGCCTGCTCGGCGGTGCCCGACACGCCGGCGATGCCGCTTTGTCCGGCCAGGTGCCCAGCCGCCACGACCCGACGACTCGATTTCCGAAAACGTACGGAACGAACACGACGAAAAGTTCGCGGACAACATCTACGTCCTGAAATGAAAATATAATGCAATAATTAATCATACGCGACCAAGAAAAGGGTCGAGACAACAAATACCGATACAGATACCCATAACTTTGGGTAAATTACAAAATGGCCCAAAACGCCCTAAAATCACGATACGTGATCGAATAACCAAACCGAAGTTCATAACACGTCTAATAAAGTTAAACGGGCTTATGGGAAACTCGAAACAGCAGTTTCGAACGAGATTCGCAAGAATCGAACTCAAGTGCGGAAAAGTCGCTAAAAAATACGGAACTCAGCAAAACAGCACCGAAACAAACTCGAATGTCGAAAAGTGCAGAATAATCATTCTCAGAATGATGAAACGGTCCCAAGCGAGTCGTCAAAACGGACCTCCGCCGAAAAAAGAAAATTACCAGAAATCCGAAATTGCGGATATTACAAAATTACCCCCGGATATTACATTAATGTACTTCATAACAGCAGCATTATTTCTCTAATTACCTTTCGTTATTTATTTAGTTATTGTTGGATGATTTTTGGGTTACTTCAGTTACTTTAAGTTTTGGTTATATGAGTAATGTTTAGTTGGGAAAATGGTTATCTACACATTTTTGTTATAATAATAGTAGGTATTATAATCTTATGAGGTGGAAATCAGCTACGGCGTTGTGGACATTTTTCAAATGTCGGGTACCGTTCTTTTGATGAATGAAAATATATAGACTTACACTTAAGGGGGTGTATTGGATTGAGATTCTGATGGATTTTTATGGAGTCTAAATCCATGGAGGTTGATGGAGTCAGTATAGAGTTTGGTGGAGTTTGTATGGATTTTTATAGCGTTTGTGGGAGTTTTAACATGGAATTTTAAGGAGTTTGGTGGATTTGAAATCCAACGATCGCGGCACTCCAACCGCCGTTGATAGTACCCCAGCCATCGCTGAGCCCCAACAACCGCTGAGACTCCGTATCTGGAGAATCAGAATTCAGAAGCCCCGAGCCATCGCAACTCGGATTGCTCGAGAAATCGCCATCCACGGAGAGGTGAAGCAGCTCCGACGATGAAGACTTGAAAACATGCATTTGATCATAGCTCGATCCAAATTGGGCAAAACTCGATCTGCAACGGATTGGGAATGAAATTATCGCAATTGCGAGGGGTTGATGAGGTGATCGAGATCATCTGCGGGAAGAAGGATGAGATCCTCGAAGGAGAAATCGAAATCGAGATCCTCGAGCACACCGACATCGTCAGTTCCATTTTCCCCTGCCGCACCATCGTCGTTGAAGACGTGATGCGAGAAGAAGTCTGGGGGTATTCACATGGATTCTAATGGATAAAGTGTTAATTTCCTTATTTTTTTAGTTTTTTTTTTTGCTGTTATGGCCGATCATATTTGCTATATCGAAATTGTGATTTGAAGTTTATGAATGTTGGGGGTTTTTGATTCAGATCGGTATTCGCTATTTCAAAGCTGATGTTTCATGGTTATGAGTGTTGCAAGAATCCATTAAAATCTTTGGCTGAGAGGTCGGATTTCATGGGGTGCTTTTTGTTCATGAAATGTTAATGAAATCCATCAAAATCCATGCAAATTCGAAATCCAACCAAATCCATAATATGTTCAATACACCAAGATTTTTGTTTAGTTTTAAAAGTCATGATTCAATACCCCTGGATTTTTATGGAGTTCTAAAAGTCTACATCCAACACACCCAGATTTCAGAACTCCATAAAAATCCATCAAACTCTCAATTGAATACACCCCTATGTTTCGTTGGACTGAATGAATCTAAACTGAACTGAACTGAACTTTAAACTAAAATGAACTGAATGGAAGTGGACTGAACTTGACTGATTTGAACTGAAATAGTATATATTAAGAGTAAATAATAATAATAATAATAATAAAATAATAATAATAATATAAATATTATTAGTAATATAATAGTAATCAACAGCACCAATAATAATAATAATAATAATAATAACAATAATAATCCAGATTATTATGAATAATAATAATAATAATAATAATCAAGATTATTATTATTAATAATATAATAAATCTTATTAGTAATAATAGTAGTAGTCAACAATAGCAATAATAATAATCAAGATTAATAATAATAATAATAATAATCAAGATTATTATAAATAATTATCAATAATATTATAAATATTATTAGTAATAATAATAGTAATCAACAACAACAATAATAATAATAATAACAATAATAGATAATCAAGATGATTAATAATAATAATTATTATTATTATTATGACTATTATTAATTATTAAATAATAATAATAATAATAATAATAATATCAGTAATAATAATAGTAATCAACAACAATAATAATAATAACAATCAAGATTACTAATTATTATTACTAATAATAATAATAATAACAATAATAATATTTCAGGAGAAAGTAAAAGGACTATAAATACGAGTCAATCAA
Organism: Orobanche coerulescens; assembly: GCA_033398695.1. Taxonomy (NCBI): domain Eukaryota; kingdom Viridiplantae; phylum Streptophyta; class Magnoliopsida; order Lamiales; family Orobanchaceae; genus Orobanche; species Orobanche coerulescens. The sequence goes on along the minus strand of CM065805.1, from coordinate 209,566,976 downwards.
TTGTATTCATAACACTGATAGAGGGGCCTTTATATAGGCATTACAATGAGAATCCTTCCATACATCGGATTCCTAGATAAGGTAAGACATCTAATAGGATCCTACTACCTCTAGAAGGATCTAGAACCTTCCATCTATGTATCTACAATCAGTATTAGGTAAGACACATCACGGGAATAATAATTCCCGGAACACTCCCCTTGTGTCGAGCACTAATACAACAATGGTGCAGAAGGTGTTGCCTTCGTAAAAACCTATTCCAAACCAAAACAAAATCCCATGGGAAAATAAAGGCTTGATGAGGGAAATATTGCAACGCACCAACATAACATGTCATGTATACTCCCGTGATGTATACATAATGACTCCCCCTGATGAGTACCTCAAATCATAGGAGTCAGATGCCAAGTTGCCCTCACAACTATACCAAGGAAAACCCAGTGGGAAAAATACCTCTTGGTCTAAGTTGAACAGAAGTACAACGCATCATTGTATAAATGTTCTCATAGGTCGCCTCGTTAAAAACCTTACCAAGTGAAAACCCAGTGGGAAAAACAAACCTTGGTCTAAGGACAAAAAGAGCGCGACACATCCAAAGTGCAGAGTCACTAAAGACTTATCAAGTTTTTCAAAGTCTTGACCTCCATGCACTAAATCAGTCATAACTTCTTCGATTCAATAGGTATCAACGAAACTGTAAGAACTTATGAAAACTAGACACCCATATCTTTTCATTCACATACAGTACGTAACCTAGATCGACCTGAGCAGATCACAAAGCTCTATCGAAGTTGACTTAGCAAATTACCGGACATATCATGTCCTACTTTGCAACAATAGTCATATGTCACTCAACATGATGGATGTGATCAAATGGTTTGGTTTCCTTGGAAAGTAGACATAAACCTTTCCAATGGCACCAATTTCACCATTTTCCATCAAGTGAGCTGCCCTGTAGGTCATATGGGAGATATACCAACACATTCTGGGCAGATTCGGGTATCAGTTTTCAAGTGTCCTTTTTATCGAGATAGAGCGAGCTTCAAGCTTCTTGTCAATCACAGACATTGCGTGAGCGCATCGTAGGCCATCGTCACAGTGGCTTTACCGGATTATTACGAATGAGTACATCGAGTCAAACATGAGTACATAATACCGTACTTTTCACTTAAGACTGCATCATCATTTAAGTTAGCCAAGTATTATGACTTCGACTAATCATCGGGAATCATATAGGCATTACTTTATCGTCTCTTAGGGAATCCGTCCCTTAGATTGCTTTAAACCGATTGATGAATACGCATCATCAAGTGTCCCAAGATCCTTTCATTTTTAACTTTGGATTTAGCGGAATCTCTTAGTCTCACAAGAGTACATCACTATAAACCCTTAGTTTTACACTCAAAAGCTTCATATCTCTTCCAAATCAAGTATATACTTAGTATGCGTTCCGACAATCACTTGTCGACGCGCTCCGTGGTCAGGAGCTGTTGGGATAAGTAATGTTGTTTTGATAATTGCCAAAAAACAAAACTTGATACAGCAAGCCCTGTATCGAAAGCCGGTTGAAGTTGCCATCCTGTATCGAAAACCTTCAGACAGCGCCAGCATACAACAAGTTCTCGCGCTACCAAGATACAGCAACAAAGTCTAAGTTAAACACCAAGTATGGAAGCTGTCTCGACATCAATACCGCACCCTTCCATACAACGTCAGACTTGTCCATTTATGCCTACAGCACAAGTGGATACAGCAGTCACATTGAAACAGGACTGAAGACCATTTGAGAAGGAATCTTTGGTACTCACTAAAGTCAAGTACTGCTCGATAAAGAAGTATTTAAATACTGAAAGGATAAAGTATTTAAATACTGAAGCTGTCAGAGATCTTCAAATCCCTTAATATCCGGATCCTGGTCTATTCAATTCAACTATCGAATCTTGCCCAACGGATCTATATCAACGGATATATCCAAAGAATACTATATATATCCCTAGAGTTTGAAGATCAACAAGCAGAAGCAATCAAGAGAAGTAATTAAATCAGTCACCAAGTGAAGAAGCTATTATTATATACATCAGAGCAAAACATATCTCCAGAATCTTTCTGCAACTAAGAACGAAAGAGATATACAGTGCTCAACATCAAGAACAGTCATCATCAGCTCAAGAACTTCATATTCAAAGCTGCTGTTCTTACCTGGTTACCTACCTTTTACCTTTGTGTAAAAACTGAGCTCTGTGTGAACTCAACAAAGTTATTCTGACCTGTGTGGGACGAATAAAAGGACGAAGCTTTGGAACTGTGTGTGAATAAGCAAGTCAAGAAGGAAGCTTTAACCAATCTGTGTGAACGGTTGAAAGCGACATTCTTTGTATCAATCTGTGTGAACGATACAAGGATAGGTTTGATTATAAATACATAGTTGTGTACGCAGTATTTATAATAAAGATTTTACTCCTGTGTGGAGGACCAGTGGACGTAGAGGGGTTTACCTCGAACCACTTAAATACTGTGTTATTCACTTTTCGTCGTTACTGTTTTCATAACTGTGATACACAGCAAAACCTTGTACGCACCAAGCTAACAGGAGATTAGACCGAATTGCTGTATCGACGGCAACTTACTGTATTAAAGACTTCCGCTACGCACTCAGATTCAAAAACCATACAGCCTGTTGCTTAAACATTTCCCAGGCTGTATCGAGTATAGTAATTTTAAAAAGGGACCAACAATTGGTATCGGAGCAGTTGATTCTAAAAAGAATCAGTCGCATTTTTAACTGAATCAGATCCTTTAAAATACTTATTTTCGAAAACAGTCCTTGTAATTCCCATCCTCTAATATGGATACCTTTATGTCCAATAAGATATCTATGTTTCACATTAACGAGTTTGATGACTGGAGAAACAGGATGAAGAACAAACTCAAAGCCTTCATTGGAGAATCAAAAGCTCCGCCCGCATCAACAAAGACCGAAGAATGTCTTCAGGTGGTCACTGATAGTGACTCGTCAGATGATGAGCTAGAAGATAGAGCCTATGTGTGCTCTATGGCCGAAGTTAAAGAAGAAAATGAAGACGGCGATGATGATGAGGTAAGCTCCATCTCAACTATACCTATAAATGCATCTCATACTTTTGAAAATATGTTGAATGAATTTAATAACATTCAAAAGGCCCATGAGATATTAAAAAGAAAAAACACCCAGCTTGAAATTTCCAACTTAGAGCTGAAGGAAGAAAACGACTTGCTGAAGGAAAATTACGAAAATATGTCAGTTGATTGCGAAAACAGCAAAGTCAATTTAGAAAAACTCATGGAGAGAAATCATCAACTTGCTCACAATCTAAATGAGACTAAGTCTCATCTTGAAAGCAAGACAAATGATTTGGCCCTACTCGAAGCCAAAGTAAAATCGCTCGAGAAACGTGAAGGAGAATTAGAGACAATCTTGAAGTCTTTCGAGAAATCCTCTAAAAGAATGGAAGAGATCCTAAGCACTGGGCAACATGCTCATGATAAACGTGGCTTAGGGTACAACTCGTTCTCCAACAAAGAAAAATCTAGTACGGTATTCGTCAGGAGTGAGGAATCCATTCCTGTATCGAAAGAAGTTCCGAGCCCTGTGAAGGAACCCGTTGCACCACGAATAGCAAAAGCTGCCATTCCACCCCCGCAACTCTACTATTCGAGACAGTGGGACCAATAGCCACTCAGAAGGCGTACTCAACAGCATGCTCCACTAGCATATCATAAGCGCCAGCAGTCATTCAGGAGGAAGGCTGTATCCAACCACCAAAAACCCGTACAACAGTACTCTCAGCACAGCATGACTAGACATTGGATACAAGAGCCCCGTTATCCCTCGAGACAGCAAGTGCCCGTTCAGTATCATCAACAGCGTTAGGAATCCAACTGGAGACCCAGAAGGCAAGCTGTTAGGCCAAAGAAAATGGCTCCACCTTCGAGACGACAATCGTACTGGAATAATAACTATAATTCTCGATTTTTCATGCATTATAATTATCATGATTACAACGACTATGTGCCTGCCCCACGTAGATATCGATACAATGGACCAAAAGTAGCCTACAACAAACAAATTGTTGCCCGGCAAATTTGGGTACCGAAAGGCACTATCACACCAGGACCCAAATTTACTTGATACCTATGCGTCGACATGAATCGGAAACGCTACAGCCAGAAATCCCTGTAAGTTTTCTATGCTTTTACTCATTAAGTGAGGGGGAATGCTGTAAGAACCAAGAATACAGTATCCAACGTTAATTATCTGTACACTCGTAATCACAATACAAAGACCGTAGTGAACAAAGAACTATGAATCCTACAGCTGACGTGTGCAATAATTAAGGGGGAATACAGTATGACCCATGAATACAGTTGTAATCCGAACATTAAATTAAATCCTGTATATACCTTTTTAGAAGAAACGCTATATTATCCGAGGATACAATTTGTTGCTTAAAATAAATTTTATCTTATTATTACTGTAAAGAACTCGTCTGCGAACAGTTCATAGGATCAGTTGTATTCAACTAGATCACAATGTAAGATTGTGCCTGCGCGCCAATCATAAGTATAAGATGTAATACACTTCCCTATTAGATGCTATCATTTTAGAACTTGCCTGCGAGCAGTTCACATTTCTTTTAGAATAAGTGCTGAAGACCAGATCATTTGACAGAAGATCAAGAAGTCTGCTCAAAGGAGAGGGAAACAGTGGGGATAAACATCTCCTGTATCGAAGTCCTCTCAAGTTGCCAACAAGTGGTTATAGAAAGGGAAATTGTTTTAGCTTGAAGAGGTTTTGGCATCAAAGCCTTGGCATGATCAAGAAGTTTTGGAATCATCATGAAGCTTTGGAAATTATCAAAAAGGGGGAAATTGTTGGGATAAGTAATATTGTTTTGATAATTGCCAAACAACAAAACTTGATACAGCAAGCCCTGTATCGAAAGCCGGTTGAAGTTGCCATCCTGTATCGAAAACCTTCAGATAGCGCCAGCATACAGCAAGTTCTCGCGCTACCAAGATACAGCAACAAAGTCTAAGTTAAACACCAGGTATGGAAGCTGTCTCGACATCAATACAGCACCCTTCCATACAGCGTCAGACTTGTCCATTTATGCCTACAGCACAAGTGGATACAGCAGTCACATTGAAACAGGACTGAAGACCGTTTGAGAAGGAATCTTTGGTACTCACTAAAGTCAAGTACCGCTCGATAAAGAAGTATTTAAATACTGAAAGGATAAAGTATTTAAATACTGAAGCTGTCAGAGATCTTCAAATCCCTTAATATCCGGATCCTGGTCTATTCAAGTCAACTATCGAATCTTGCCCAACGGATCTATATCAACGGATATATCCAAAGAATACTATATATATCCCCAGAGTTTGAAGATCAACAAGCAGAAGCAATCAAGAGAAGTAATTAAATCAGTCACCAAGTGAAGAAGCTATTATTATATACATCAGAGCAAAACATATCTCCAGAATCTTTATGCAACTAAGAACGAAAGAGATATACAGTGCTCAACATCAAGAACAGTCATCATCAGCTCAAGAACTTCATATTCAAAGCTGCTGTTCTTACCTGGTTACCTACCTTTTACCTTTGTGTAAAAACTGAGCCCAGTGTGAACTCAACAAAGTTATTCTGACATGTGTGGGACGAATAAAAGGACGAAGCTTTGGAACTGTGTGTGAAGAAGCAAGTCAAGAAGGAAGCTTTAACCAATCTGTGTGAACGGTTGAAAGCGACATTCTTTGTATCAATCTGTGTGAACGATACAAGGATAGGTTTGATTATAAATAAATAGTTGTGTACGCAGTATTTATAATAAACATTTTACTCCTGTGTGGAGGACCAGTGGACTTAGAGGGGTTTACCTCGAACCACTTAAATACTGTGTTATTCACTTTTCGTCGTTACTGTTTTCATAACTGTGATACACTGCAAAACCTTGTACGCACCAAGCTAACAGGAAATTAGACCGAGTTGATGTATCGACGGCAACTTACTGTATTAAAGACTTCCACTACGCACTCAGATTCAAAAACCATACAGCCTGTTGCTTAAACATTTCCCAGGCTGTATCGAGTATATTAATTTTAAAAAGGGACCAACAGGAGCCACTTGATTTGAGTCGGATCCACCACGAGATCCTTTTTATCACTTAACTTAGTTCCCCACTAAGATAAGATTTAACCACAAGCTGCACGTCAGTTTTTGGGAAACAATCTAACTGAAAAGATAGTGGATGCTATAACATCCATTACGATAGCACAACTAAGTTTCGTGTCATCGTAGTCGATTCTAGTGCGTTCATGAGAAACCTCGCGCCATGAGGTGAGTTTAACTCCTTCTCTCACTCGATTTAACAAAGTATACAGATAGATCTTATCTTTGGAGTGTCGGCACCACTTCAACAAAGGGCTATCACTTTGTTTATACTGAAATCGCATATGTTTCCATTTTAGGCCAAGGCTACAACGTTGTAGATTTTCAACAAAGTATGGTTCGATTAAACTCACATTCCACGTCCTCATGTACCGGCTTTATTCATAGAGTACTCTTTATGGATTGACATTCATCGAGGCGTCCCCCAATGATGACTGTAATCCACAATCACATGAGACGGATGAGTTCATTTGATCAGATGATCAAGTTTCATGTACCAAACTCGCATACATTCTTAGCGAGAGTATTTATCGAACCAAGTGGCATCTCAATACTCTATGAGATCCATGACCTAGCAACACCATCTACCACAATTTATGGTGTTACCATATCACCATTTATAGATGACGAACGTCCATGACCGGACACAATCCTTGCAGACATGTTTGCAGCATGTATTTAATCTCGTCACTTTAGGGAACTTGGTGAGACACAATAGGGACTAACTACGACAATTCCAAGTCGTTCTACTCGAACATGATCGTTCGCATCTCCCCCTAACGACGGGAAGACTGGCTCATCAAAGTGACTTACGAGATCGTCTGCCAAGGTATATTTTAAGCGGACTATGAGTGAAAGAGCATGTCATATTCATCATTTATAACCCGTCATAATGCGTTGTGGTGACGCACTTTGGCACAAGAACATGTGGACGATAGAGGTTTTCAGTGTTAACACAATCCAGTTAACAAAATGCATATTGTTACACTCGTAACTAAGCATTTGAATGATGATAGGTATAGGTGAATATGACATGTTGACCTATGCTACATAGCCGTAGCTACTGGTCTTGAAAATTCAACAAAACCGCCACCATGCACCACTGGGATCGAACATAAAGAAACGATTGAACCGATGATAGGCCGTTGGTTTTATCGAACCTCTAGTGCTTTCTTAAAGAGTTCACTCCCTTCACCAGCCCCAAACACCTCAAAATTTCGTGAGCATGTATAAACGGGTGTTTAGGATTCCAAAATCATCAACCTGTGGTCAAAAACCGGTCGAAATGATGTCGAACTGGTCGTTCGGACGGCTGGGGGTATGTGAAAACTTCATTTAAGTGGTTCACCTCCTTCCAAGTTTCCAAATGGCATCAAAATTTGTGAGAAGGTAGCCTTGGATGTTAGGAAGTACTTGTTAAAATTTCACTTTAAGACTTGGTCTAAAAAGTGGGTGAACCGACCTTTACAATGACTGGTCCGCAAGTTGGACAACCATAACTCAGGTTTCATCAACTTATCAATCATTGTCAAAGGAACAACATAACATATAAATGTTATCACTTGAGTATGACCATTTGTGAACACCATCATAGCATCATAAGCCACCCAGGCTAATACTTATGATCATGTATGTATAAGGACTCGGTGAAAAGGGAGGACTCAGCACCATGCTTATGCGAGTCGCTACATTATTCTCTTTAGTATAGGAGGGTGTCATCTCCTATTCGTGCCAAAGAATAGGCTTAAATCAATGAACATGTGATGAGTCGATTTTTGATCGTCTCATTCTGTTCTATCGAGTCGCACTTTCATTTGTTTTCGAGTGTTTTTGCCCTTTTTACGCGTGGTATGTTGTGTTTTTGTTTTGTAGGTATCCGGACGAAGATTGTGGTGAAATATGCGCTTTTATGGCCAATGTTGGAGTTTATGACGATCAAGAACGCGAACGGGGCCTAAAACGACGAAAGATTTAAGCAGTATCGGTCGAATCTCCTAAATACCAGAATCTCCACTCCGAATTGAGATGTATTCTCCTTTGATATAAATTCCTCGTAAAATTAGCTTCGAAACGGTATATCATATGCTAAAATCCGAGGTGAATTGATACAAGAACGAAGGATCATGCCGAAGACCAAAATCGACTAGCCGCACTGTGCAACCGGACTAGCCGCACTGTGCAACCGGACTAGGCTGCACCAGTGCAACTCAATTGGGGTGCGACAGCGCAGCGGCAAAGATCGTAACTCGGCCGTGCCATGGGACACGGCCGGGTCTCATTCCAGCGCGAACTGCACTTTCCGGATGAGAAGGACTCGACCGTGCCTTTTGGGACACGGCCGAGTCACTTTCGGCCATTTCACCTTTCCCGCATAGTGCTGCACGGCCGTGTCACAGGACACGACCGAGCCCCTTGACAGACTACTTTCCGTTATTCAACAGTGCGACACGGCCGTGTCCCAGGACACGGGCCGTGCCACTTTTCGGTTCATGTCACTTTCCTTGACATTTTTGCACAACTTTAAGCCTTTGTCTTGATTTCTTTGGATATAAAACAAAGGGGAGTGACCCCTTGAGAGGTACTTGTCTTGTGAAGAAGATATTTTGTGGAAAAACACAAGATTAGGGAGGAAAAACACCAAAAGAGTGGGAAAGAGAGAGATTTTCATCATCTTCCTTGTGTGTTCTTGGAGTGAGAAAAATACTTTAGTGAGATATAATAATTTCTTGTATAAATTTGTTGTGAGTTCTTGTAAGATGATCATCAAACCTTTTTCGGGAATTCGATTTCGGCATTTACAAGGGAAGTTTTTACCATGTTTTGTTCTTCAATTTCCATTATTGTTGTTGAATTAATCATGTGTGGCTAAACACTTCATATGGGTTTTTAGATATAGCCACACACATGTTTTTGATTATTAGTTCCTTTTGATTTTCCGGATAAAGTTTGGGATTGTTCCTCTTGTTCGTTCTTCGTTTAAGAACTTTTGAATTAGATCATCAAACCTTTTTCATTGTTGTTATTATTATTCGAATCGAGGGTTTTTATCGGTGTTCGCCATCAAACGACCCGAAAGAAACGATTGTGAATGTTCTCGAGCTTTTTCGCGCGATCTTTTAACGATTTACCTCATCAAAAGTAGTCGGTTAATTGATTGTTAGCTAGGTTTCGTCCCCATCAAAAGAGTATCCCTTAATTTTCGTTGAGAACAATCGTGATTTTTAGAATTTCCGCCATCAAACGGATTTCTTTTAATCGTGAGCAATCGATAATTCCTAACCTTATTTATTTGAGTATCGGAACTAATAATTGATTACGTGTGTGTCGGTGACTCTAAATTCCCATATTAATCTCATTATTGTTATCTCTCATTTATCCGACTATCAAATTGGTGTTGATATCACTTAGTTCAATTTAAATTTTGTGCATTAGTAATTGTAATCATAATCAACAAATGATGTATTTTAATTGAATTTACCTTTGTTCATTCGACTATTTGCCGAACATTATCGAATTTTAAACCGTTTCCAATTCCTCGAGAGATCGACCTCGGAGTTACTTGCCGCTTACTAAAAGAGCGATTCGTACACTTGCGAGTATTTAATTTGAATCCATCAAGTTTTTGGCGCCGTTGCCGGGGAATTGGCGTTTAATTTTTGATCTTGTTTTAATAATAGTTGAATTGTTTTTCTTGATTATTTTTTCCGTTTTCATTATTTTCGATAAAGTCTAAAAATTCGCTCTAATTTCTCTTGTTTATGCTTGGTAGGAGATCATTGGGAAACCCGATTCTTCCACCCATAGATGAGGTTCAAAGAATTAGAGCACCAAAAATAATAGCGCAATCATCAATGGCGAACGACGAGAATAACCCGGATCTTGAAGAGCACCAATTGCTTGAGAGAGAAAACATTCGTCAACCAAGGTTTCCGAGATATGATAATATTGGGCGCAATCAAGGGATGCCCGAAGCTCAACAAGGGAGATACTTCTATCCGAGACAACCACCCGTTGGAATGCAATATGGAGCGAATTATTATCCCGGACCTCAATATGGGATGGAGGCGAACTATAACATGCCGCAACAACCTCCGGTCGAACATCTTATGAGGGACTATGCAAAGCCCATAGTGAACACCGCCATTTCATGCATCCAATTAGCACCGGCCGCAAGGAACTACCACATAAGCGGATTTCACATCGAGCAATTGCCCTCATTTCACGGATTAGCACGAGAGGATCCGTTATCATTCATCCGAGATTTCTATGTGGCGATTGATAACTTTCCATTGAATGGGTTGAGCGAGGATCAACTACGAATGAAGTGTTTCCCTTATACACTCAAGGACGGGGCGAAACAATGGTTGATGACTTTGGCGCCCGGATCACTAAGAACATGGGATGAAGTTTACGATAAATTCATTACCAAGTACTTCTCCCATTCAAAAACGACGCAATTGAGAACTCAAATCTCAACTTTCGGACAACAAGACGGAGAGGCATTTCATGAAGCATGGGACCGATTCAAGATGCTCCTCATTCAATGCCCACACCATCACTATCCGCTTCAACTACTTAATCAATTCTTCTATGATGGGTTGACACAATATTGCCAAGGAGCGGTAGATAACGCCGCCGGTGGTTCGTTTTGGGGGTTAACGGAGAGACAAGCTTATGACGTATTTAAATTATTGGGGGCTAATTCTCAACAAAAAAATGTGCGTGTTCATAGAGGAGTTGTGAACCAAGTAAGCGAGAAGGACGAGATGCAATCTAAAATCGATGAGTTAATGAAGGAACTAAGACAACTCAAGATTCAAAATAAATCTTCGAGCTCACGAGTTTGCGAAATTTGTTGGGGACCGGACATCATGCTAATTCTTGCCCTTATATTTTTCCTAAGAACAAACCGAACAAGTTAATTGGGCTATGGGACAAAGCACGGAAGGCCCGAGTGGGAGGAGAGGAGGAATAATTATGGCGGAAACGCAAGAAATGCACCTCTCCCAAATACTTATCACTGATGGCATACGACGCAAATGTCCAAACTCAATACAACGGAGGAAACCGAGCCCAACAACCAACGCGAAGTGAACCACCTCCACAACAAAGGAACTCTCTTGAGGAGAGTATTGCGGCATTCATTAAGGAGGGCAAGGAAAACCGAGTGGAGAACAATAAAAGGTTTGAATCTTTAGAAGTTTCGATGAAGAAAATGGAGATTCAAATTGGGCAACTTGCTACCGAGGCATGCAAACAAGAAACGGGTAAACTACCAAGTCAACCCGAGCAAGTTCAAGCTATTACCACCATCCGAAGTGGTAAAGTGATAAATAAAGAGACAATTTCCGAAGCAAAAGAGAGGGGCGGTGAGAAAGAAGAATTGCCGAGTCAATCGGAGAAATCTATGGTGATTGAAGAGGATGAGTCGAACGATGAAGAAATCCGAGTAACTACTACCCAATCTTGCGAGACTCGAATTCCTTGGGACAAATCTAAAGATCCAATCGAGAAGCCAATTGAAGAGAATAAGAGCGAAACAGTCAACTCAATGCATCAAAATGAGGACCTAGAAAGCTTTGATATGGAAGTTCTTTTCATGGAGAAAGAAGTTCCCATTGTGAACTTAGGAGCGAGTATTAATTTAACACAAAAATCAATATACTCGCCACTAGATTTGGGGGAGGTGATAGCCCCGATGGATTTCGTGATACCAAACATAGAAGAAACATCACCAACAAAAATCACGTCACTTATTCTTCAAGGAAGACATTTCATGGTGACGATGATACTGAAAATTGAAATGGTGACAAAAGCGCTCACAATGGAAATCCATGGAACCACTCTCCACATCCTTACTAAGGAAAACGAGCGAAAAATGACGATATATATTGTTGGAACTATAACATTTCCATTTAATCCCGGATAGAAGAATCAAGAAGTCGAGCTAAAGACTATAAAAAGCGCCGCTTGGGAGGCAACCCAAGGGAGTTTTAATTTTTATCGCTTTTATTATTATTATTATTGCATTAATTTTGTTTTTGTCATGGCGTGTGTAGGTAATCTAATAAAGGAAGTATTCATCCGAGGAAGAAACCTAGCCTATTGAAAGTAGAGACCCGAGCACAAAATCATGGTGCCCCGCGATCGAAAACCACACATCTTAATCCGGTATTTTTATTTTCTTTCTTTTTAATTTGCATTTTCGCATTTTTCCGACCTAATCTTTCTGCCGGGGGATAAGCAAAGGTTTAGGTTTGGGGGGGGTGCAACTTCTTCGATTTTTATTTATTTTTTTTTGTTTGCGTGATGTTTGTTTCCTTTCTTTATTTTTTTTTCTTGCGTAATGTCGTAGTTGGATTGCAATAACCTTGTTAATCTGTGGGTATATGGATGATTAATCGTGTTTGTGTTTGTCTAGTAGATTTTAATACTTCTAATTGATTGCTTGACCTTGCGTGTGAATGTATAGTTTTTGGTTACTTGATTTGACGTGTAAGGAATGAGTATGGTAGTCCAAAAGCCGTGAGTCCTTGTGCCTAATTAAACCGTTCACTTTTAGCGGTGAAATTCTTTCATGAGTGATTTCTCTTCTTATGGATTGTATTCTTTAGAACTTTCATGATTCTCGGATGACGTGTTGATATTTACATACACGAGGAATGATTAGGGCTGCCCATTTTTTGTCTTGAACCTACTTATCTAAAAATATCCACCAATTCATATCAATATCCTTTGCTAGCCTCGTTGAGCCTTTAGCCGTAATTTTGTTCGAAAAACCCGCATCTTATTGCTCCATATCAAAAAGCCATAACTTACCCAAGTATTGGTCCACGTAAGAGCATGAGAGGGTATATTTGAAAAACGAAGGTGTGCAAAGTTTGTGGTGTATAGAGGCAAAAATCTTCTCTCCCGTTCCCCTGAAAATAATAAGCCCCACAAAAAAAAAAGGGTGATCCTAATAATAATAGTGGGATAGAAAAAATAGGGGAGGAGAGGAGTGAGCCTAAGAAAAACAAAAGGGAAGTCGTTGGGTTGCGAGAAATAGGCCAATATCATAAGAATTACACTTAACAAGGCCTAGAAAAAAAAGAGGGAGATATATATACGGGAGAATTGAAGTAGAATGATCGATCTTGCTTTGAGTTTTTATTTCATATATATGAGGATCGTATATGCTCTACTTGACCGAACTTGTAACTACTAGCCAAATTTTCCCAACCCGAGCCACACTTACATAACCAAAAGTAAGACCCTATGACTCATGTTTTGTGAATATTGGTGCGTTTGATGAAGAGAAGAAGTGCAAGCATATAGTAGAACTTTCCATTTGAATCGAGTTGAGCGTATTGACCTATCTAAACACTTGAGAGATGAGTGAATCGATATAATTCAGTAAGGGATTATTAAGACTTGTTTTCTTGCATGTTCGATCTAGTGCCATTGCTTTCCACTCATTTGTGAGTTTAGGCTTCCATGATGAATTACGAGACTTTACGATACTTTTACATCCCCGGTTGATTGTATGTATACCCGATGATTAACTTGATTATTCAATCCTTCTCGTTTTCTTTGTCGTGTGTTTTATTTATTTTTGCTTGGGGACAAGCAAAGTTTAGGTTTGGGGGGATTTGATGAGTCGATTTTTGATCGTCTCATTCTGTTCTATCGAGTCGCACTTTCATTTGTTTTCGAGTGTTTTTGCCCTTTTTACGCGTGGTATGTTGTGTTTTTGTTTTGTAGGTATCCGGACGAAGATTGTGGTGAAATATGCGCTTTTATGGCCAATGTTGGAGTTTATGACGATCAAGAGCGCGAACGGGGCCTAAAACGACGAAAGATTTAAGCAGTATCGGTCGAATCTCCTAAATACCAGAATCTCCACTCCGAATTGAGATGTATTCTCCTTTGATATAAATTCCTCGTGAAATTAGCTTCGAAACGGTATATCATATGCTAAAATCCGAGGTGAATTGATACAAGAACGAAGGATCATGCCGAAGAAGACCAAAAACCGGACTAGCCGCACTGTGCAACCGGACTAGCCGCACTGTGCAACTCAATTGGGGTGCGACAGCGCTCGGCAAAGATCAGTAACTCGGCCGTGCCATGGGACACGGCCGGTCTCATTCCCAGCGAATCGCACTTTCCGGATGAGAAGGACTCGACCGTGCCTTTTGGGACACGGCCGAGTCACTTTCGCCATTTCACCTTTCCCGCATAGTCTCCGCACGGCCGTGTCACGGACACGACCGAGCCCCTTGACAGACTACTTTCCGTTATTCAGCATGATGCGACACGGCCGTGTCCCAGACACGGCCGTGCCACTTTTCGGTTCATGTCACTTTCCTTGACATTTTGCACAACTTTAAGCCTTTGTCTTGATTTCTTTGGATATAAAACAAAGGGGAGTGACCCCTTGAGAGGTACTTGTCTTGTGAAGAAGATATTTTGTGGAAAAACACAAGATTAGGGAGGAAAAACACCAAAAGAGTGGGAAAGAGAGAGATTTTCATCATTTTCCTTGTGTGTTCTTGGAGTGAGAAAAATACTTTAATGAGATATAATAATTCCTTGTATAAATTTGTTGTGAGTTCTTGTAAGAAGATCATCAAACCTTTCTCGGGAATTCGATTTCGGCATTTACAAGGGAAGTTTTTACCATGTTTTGTTCTTCAATTTCCATTATTGTTGTTGAATTAATCATGTGTGGCTAAACACTTCATATGGGTTTTTAGATATAGCCACACACATGTTTTTGATTATTAGTTCCTTTTGATTTTCCGGATAAAGTTTGGGATTGTTCCTCTTGTTCGTTCTTCGTTTAAGAACTTTTGAATTAGATCATCAAACCTTTTTCATTGTTGTTATTATTATTCGAATCGAGGGTTTTTATCGGTGTTCGCCATCAAACGACCCGAAAGAAACGATTGTGAATGTTCTCGAGCTTTTTCGCGCGATCTTTTAAAGATTTACCTCATCAAAAGTAGTCGGTTAATTGATTGTTAGCTAGGGTTTCGTCCCCATCAAAAGAGTATCCCTTAATTTTCGTTGAGAACAATCGTGATTTTTAGAATTTCCGCCATCAAACGGATTTCTTTTAATCGTGAGCAATCGATAATTCCTAACCTTATTTATTTGAGTATCGGAACTAATAATTGATTACGTGTGTGTCGGTGACTCTAAATTCCCATATTAATCTCATTATTATTATCTCTCATTTATCCGACTATCAAATTGGTGTTGATATCACTTAGTTCAATTTAAATTTTGTGCATTAGTAATTGTAATCATAATCAACAAATGATGTATTTTAATTGAATTTACCTTTGTTCATTCGACTATTTGCCGAACATTATCGAATTTTAAACCGTTTCCAATTCCTCGAGAGATCGACCTCGGAGTTACTTGCCGCTTACTAAAAGAGCGATTCGTACACTTGCGAGTATTTAATTTGAATCCATCAACATGGCTAAGAAGGATCATTGGGGGGGTCTTTGGCGTCACACATGTTTATGAAAACAAGACGCGGATGACATAAATATCATCATTGGTCATGAGCCCTGCTCGTGACTCCACCAAGGTACTTTGGTGTCTTTGATCCAACTAATTTCTTTGTTCAAAGAAAATAATGTCCATGACAATACCGTGATATATGGATCATCAAATTGTCCAAACTCCGGACTATTAAAGCCTAAATGTGTCAGTGTCCCAATACATCTTCTGGTTACAAAAACCGATGCAAGCCGGACCATATTGACTCATGAATATTTTTCCTTTTCACATATCCAATACAAGTGATGCATAAGATTTTATTTCTCACAAATCACAATGAGATGCTATGAGTGATACACTTTGGCATATATATCATCGAGTCATAACATGGTTCAATTGTTACGGAACATATGTGACTAGAAAACACCATTCGGCGTTCAACAACTTGAGCATTATACCCCTCATTGATTGTGATGACCTAGTCATCATAGTCACAATGGATTTATAAACCGAAATCCAAAAATATCGTGTTCCTTGAAAATAGCTTAATACGCACTCAATTTCGCTTGCAACATTTTACAAACATGAGCATTTCGAACACTCTAACAACATAGAAATTTTATACCAAATACGGTCAAAATGATCTATCATATTGAGTGCATAACATGGCAAGGTTATATGCTTAAGGGGCAAAATCATGACACAAGCATGGTTTAAAACTACCATGCATACGCTCGACCTTCTTATAAATGTGCTATTTTGGGCTTCCCCAAGGAAACTGTTTTTCAACATTTGAAAGATGATAGTTTAGCGTACAACGCATACCAAAAACTGCATCATCTATGACAAATTCGGACAAAAAGAGGTTGAAAAATATGTGTCATAAGACCACTTGCAAATTTAAGATGGGAACCAAGTTGGTTGGGACAAAAGTTAGCACAATCGCTGGAAATAAAATTCCGTGCAGCTTGACCTTTGTTCACTAAAACAGCGATAACTCCCTTGTTAGGAAGTCTACGGACGAACGGTCAGATGTTCTGGAAACTAGACTTTCGTATATTTCTATCCATATATTGTGCACCACACGAATCATTAAACTCAGATCACAGTGCATATTTTAATTGACTGCTTTAGTATTTCCCAAGTTTAGTGAGAAAACAAGGTTGAGACCATATCCAATGGCATAAGTGTTGATGCAAAAACATGGCAATGACAGCCATAGGTGCGTTTAAACGCAGCAGGGTGTTCGATTTCTTATCTCGACTGATGATCCTTTCGGTAACTCCAACTTGGTAGACTTGCAGAGAAAGTAGGAATGTCGGTACAGCTAAGGCTGTTTAAAAACCACTGATTCCGTTTGAACTTTCAAAGCATAAACAAATACCAAGGAGGATGCGCCTAGTCATGATCAAAGTGTAGACAAAATCCACCAAAGTGCATCAAATCAACCAAGAGTTTTAATTCTCAATTTGCAAGTATACGTCATAATAGCCATGTTATATAGATACAACGCGGTGCATCATAATTAAGCATTTTGAACAATGAGACATAATGAATATACCATAACCAACTTTTCTTGACCATCCAATAAGATCGACTGAACATAGTCAAATGTATAAGGCACATGCCTTTACAAATACTCGGAAAAGTATTCGGACCTATAGTCATACGAACTATAATCGAGGTCAACGAATTCATGTATTTGCCGCAATATGCCATTGCTTTACATGTTGAAATTCATGAGAATTACTCGTACATTCTTTCATATATCATATTGCAAGGAGACGATACATGTCTACAGCCACATGCAATATTTTATTTTAATAAGATGAAAGATAAGTTTTTCAAGTATGGGATTGAGTCAAGACCAGTGTGGTGGTCGCTCAATTCAACGTGACAAATCCGTCACAAATCAATTTTAACCACGACATATCCGTCGCAATCGATGTTTGTCCCATTTGTACGTCACAAATTCGTGACTAATCATGAACAAGTCATAACTTTACCGTTACCGACAATGTTCGTTTTATTTAATTATTGGTCTAAAATCGACAAAACGGCGACGTCAAATCGCACCCAAAACGTGGTGTATGCAACAACCACAAATATCAACTTTCAACAATTATCCGTGACTCCCCCAGGACCGTCACACAGTTTACTTCGACATACGAGAGTGATACCACCTCTCATAGTCTCATCCACCGCAAAGTAGCGCGGGAGATAAAGAACCCAAATACCCAATTCCCCAAAAAAATTTCTCAAAAGAGAGGAATTGAAAAACGGGAACTTTAATAAAATCTTACGGGTACTTGGTTTCATATTTGCTTTGGTCCTTGAACGGGAGCTTCTCTCCATATGAGCAACATATTTCCGTGGGTACTCCGTTCTATATTTACTTTGATCCTTGAACGGGATAATAAATATGGCTTCTCTCCATAGCGTGCACATCATTATGAGCAACGTATTTTCCTATATGCACGTAAAACATAAACATGGTAAGATTCATAAGTGTACAAATCAATGAACAAATGAATAATTAATTAGGAAAAGATGGAGAGTTGAGAAACACCCGGATAGGGCTACTCGGATCGATAATTCGGCCGAAAAAGGACTCGAGCGCGGCGATGCAGCAGCTCGGTATTGGATGAGGTCGGATTTCCAAATTTCCTCGTAAAAATCTGCTTTTGTTCGGCGGCAGATTCAGTAATCAATATTACTCACAATCCAATCTCCACCGTTGAATATACAGATATTTGTGTTGGAAAGTTGCTGTCAAAATTTCACACCGATCCGACGGTTAACGAATCGGGAAACATGTTTTTAGTACGACTGCGCTGTGCAGAAAATTTACGCGCGAAAATTCTCGTCTCTCGTTTTTTTTCTTTCGCGTACAGTTTCATCGAGAAATATTGTTCCGAATCAGATCTTCACGGTTAAATTTGTAGTTTTTGCTACATGGTTGAGAGGGTAAAAAAAATCTGATTTGTTGCAGCTGTCGGGTCGGGTCGATCAACAGCGGGCGCGAACGGGATGGAGGAATCCGATCTGGTTTTTGGTCCAAAGTTCTGAACCGGGTCGGACTTGGCTGGGCTGGAGCTGGCCGGTGGCGGAGGCGGCGGGCGGCGGTTGTGGTCCGGCGGCGGCGGCGACTGGCAGTGGCGGCAGCGACGACTGGCAGTGGCGGCGGCGGCGGTCCGACGGCGGGCTGGGCTGGCCGATTTTTTTTTCTTTGAGCTACGTGCTGATAACGTGTTTCAGGAGAAAGTAAAAAGACTGTAAATACGAGTCAATCAATTGTATTCATAACACTGATAGAGGGGCCTTTATATAGGCATTACAATGAGAGTCCTTCCATACATAGGATTCCTAGCTAAGGTAAGACATCTAATAGGATCCTACTACCTCTAGAAGGATCTAGAACCTTCCATCTATGTATCTACAATCAGTATTAGGTAAGACACATCACGGGAATAATAATTTCCGGAATAAATAATAATAATAAAATAATAAATATTATTAGTAATAATAGTAATCATCATCAACAACAACAACAATAACAATGATAATAATCAAGATTAATAATAATAATAAGAATAAGAAGAATTGAATTGAACTAAACCAAATGAATATTAATTGAATTGAACTGAATTAATTTAAATTGAAGTGAATTAAACCTAACTAAAAAATAAAAAAACTGAAAAAATAAGTCAAAAAAAGAGGACCGCTTTTATTCTTATTTACTACTAATATTGTATTTTACACCTTGTCCGAAGAATCCATGCATGGAGATTGGAGAAAGAGTTGAAAATACATGCAATTAAAAGATTTCGATTGTTACCCTCACGTGGTGACCATGCATATAATATTCGACCGTTTACTTGCATTCTATGTTTTTTTTGGAAGATTACTTGCATTCTATGTGCGGAAAAGAAAATTCACATTCCATCTGTCGCGTATGCAGAGAAAATACAGGTCATTAGGGGGTTGGCAATACATGGTTGTCCGCAATTCATACCATACCCCCAACCAATCTCCTTATACCACCTCATTCTCTTACTTTTTCATACCATTCTTTTAGTTTGTTGGTAATGGATAGTTGTGTTGCAATCCATACCACAATACAATTTTTTTTTAAAACTTAAAATCCATTAAAACTAAAACTTCATTAAACATCATTAAAACTACAAACTTAAAACTAAAACAACAAAACATCATACCTTAATCGTACAATCCTACAAACTTAAAACTACATTAAAACTAAAACTAAATTAAAACACTACAAACTTAAATTCTACAAACTACATGGTCAACCGTATTTAGCGCATAACTGGCGTTTTCTTCCGATGACGAACTCCTTAAAAGCCGGGTCTGGGATATTGTCGTGCGGCTCCATCACGAACTTCATGTCACGATTGTAGACCTCCCCTTCAACAAACTTGAAATATTCTTCGTCCTTTTTCCTTTGAGCCTCCAATTGCGCCTTCAATAAACTTTGTTTCTCGGCTGTGTAAGTTGCCAATGTATCACGCACCGAACTTCGATCAGAAGATTCAACACTCGCCTTTTTTTGGCCTTTTGATTGACGGGATAGCGCATGGTTATCGTTAAGGTTCGGTAACTCACACTCGAAATCATCTTCGTTTGTTGGCGTTGGAACGTTACTTGAGTCAAACGACTTTCAAAAAAATTGGTGGAGAAGATGGGTTTGTATTGTATATGTTGGGTTGTATATATGTATGTTGTGTATGTATATATGTATGTAAAAAAAAAGAGTCGTTGCCCAAAAAAGAGCTGTTGCCCCCTTCACTTCCACCCGCGGCAATCCACGCAGTGTGAACCATACCGCACCCCATACCGTGGGGTCGGCGGCGATGTTCCCCCATGGTATGGGGGTCATACCGTGCTCATATAGTGGGCGTTACCAACCCATATATATATATATATATAATTTTTAAAATATATTAAATTCAAACTTACAAATAACATTGATTGATACCTGTTTCACTATTCACGATCGAGTCGTCCTTCAAACAGACGATAAAAGCCGGTAAATCCAATCTGCGATATCTCATGTCTTGAAATTTTTGAATAATCACTTCATTATCGATGCTCAGAAAAATATATTTCCTGACATACTACACCATACAATCGATTAGAAATTATTTGGTGGAAAATATTTTTTCATATTCCTAAATCACAACCACAATTCAACAAATAATAAATAAATTTATATTCCAAAGTAAATTCGACAAATATCCCAATTCCTTAGAGATATGAAACAAATTCTTATTCTCAAAGTACATTCAACAATATCAATTAAGTGATGCATAAATTGTCCTCTTAAAGATACTCTCAAATCTCAATCAACAAATAAACCATAATTTATAAATTTAAATAGATTTTGAGAAATAAAAATACTAATTGGAGCCCTAAAATTTAATAGAACCTTATGTTCTTGAGCTAGAGGAACAAATGATCGGAGATGAAAACGGATTCCTCCATTAATCGAGATGAACCACTCTTTTCTTTTTCACTGCCCTATCTCGTCTATTTTGGGATTGTTCCAACCTCATACGTATGCTGTTTAAAGAACCCTATTCCGCCGTTCGGACTCTCTCCGGACCCCCTCTCTTACAACTCTAGCCGGCCAAAAGGGTCCGCGGACCCCCTGAGACACCTCCTCCCCCCGCCCCTGCTTTGTGGCCAAAATGGAGGTCCAAGGTGGGGGTCCCGAACCCTTCTGGCCGACAGATCACTTGGGGGCCTGCGGCCACGGGAACTGTGGACCAGGATGCAAACATTGCTCTCAGACACCTCCAAGAAGATGTTGCTCGCTTGCCACTCGCGCCTCGTGCTGCAGTACTGTTGGAATATAAAACGCAGTGGAAGCAAGTTGGTGGGAATAATTTAATAAAAGGTTTTTATAAACTAACCAACAGAAAAACCTGATTTATTTAGGCTTGTCAACTAATTAACTAAACAGAATAATAAATAATTAAATAAACATATTTACGCATGGGAGTCGGTAATTTTTATCTTTGACGCGAAGTGGTAGGAAATCCCTTTTTGATCGATTTATGTCCTCTTCGTGTTCCTCTCCGATCTTCTTGTATTTCTACCTCAAGATCTTCTAGAGTATATCTCGCCTACGTCCGGATGTCGTGTGGGCAATAATCTACCGGACTACTTGGACTGCAAAGGGATCGGCCGAAATTTTCTTCTCAAGGACGATTTTTGTTCTCTCTATTTTTCTTGAATATTTTCAGTATTTTAGAAAAATATTTGTGTTATCTAAATTATGGAATCCAAGATACAAGTCAAGATCCACAATTAAACATACAAGCAAAAAAATCGATTTTCTTGGGCAATTGAAGTTTGAAAAATCGTCCATCCCAAGTCTTTTATTTATAGGTGTTTTGGGCTACTCTATGGACTTTAAGGAGGATATGGTAAGGACTCCCAATAGATATCTTCCTTCCAATATTAGGACTCTTCCTAATATGAAGACTCTATTAATATCAACTTAGTCCACTAATAAGTTAATATTGCACTTCCTACTAAAATCCCAAATTATGAAATTGGACTCCTTTTGAATTAATTATTTCCCGTGTTTAACATATTACATGTCCATTAATTAATTTAAGCTACTGACATCTTTTAATTAATTAATATGTTATTCATGAGTATACCACTCGACCTTTATTATTATATCGAAAAAATAATTCCACCTGCATGGTTTAATATAATAATCCTTTCGAGTGCCTCAAGGGATATGATCAACCCGATTGGTCGGGACACGATTTCTAGCTATAATATTAATTATCATATAAATAATAATATTGCCCAAAATATCGAGTATATTGAGTCAATCATTGTGGCTCTCACCCATGATAAATCAATGCAATAAATATTAAATATATATTAGGAAGATTCGGTCTTCGACGACTTTGACGGATGCTGGATCCATACGTGGCACGAGATGATCGCCTCTGGTTCGCTCGTTAAAGACGATCGTCAGATATCAAAAGACGATCGCTGGGTACCAAAAGACGGTCGCCGTATTGTGCCGAACTCTAGGAGTTTGTCCAGAGTATGTCTTCCATGGTTGGCTTCTCTGATCGTGATGCCGATCGCCTATCGAGGCGTATTAATTGCCGCACAACAATTGCCCCCCAGCTCGCCTCGATGTTGAAAAAACGGGGTGAGGTGGCACTGTTGGCGATCGCCAATTTTAGCCGATCAGGCGATCTGAATTCAAATCTGGACGATCTCCTTTCGCGTCGGGAGCAGCGGGAAATGAAGGCGGGCTTTTTAAAAGTGGCAGGGACACGCGTCGCGCCGCTGTTGGGGGAATCCGACGGTTTGTCAGACTTGTCGGCTGGCGTGCCCTCGAAAAGACGCGTACGCGGGATTCGAGGGCAGCATTTAATATGTCCCCACGTGACGGTTGCGATCCAGCCCTCGAGATTTCTCCTATTTGCATTTGGACCCGTGCCTCCATCTATAAAAGGGGCCAGGGCTTCTTCTCCTTCATTCTTTACGCGTCCTTGCATCCATAGCCGAAACTCTGCAAAAATTTCTGGAGCTTCTTGTGCCGATTTTCTTCTTTTCTCTAGGTAAGAAAAATCAATCTTCTATCTCCCTCTTCTTTTTATAATATGTCGGGAGGATCCAGAACCTTCGAGTTCGGAAGTTCTTCCGCCGCCGCAGCGTCGCCTGAATGGGAGGAGATTCCCGTTGGAGTCGATATAGAAACGGCCATTGAGGCCATTCGTGCGGGGATTGCACCCGCAGAACTCGAAGAGCTTTTCAACGAGTCCGCAGTGGTGAAGATGGCGGCGACGGCAGAACAGGAGGGCTCGCCGGCGGATGAGGACGAACAGGAGCGGCTAGCCTGGGAACGGCAGAGTGTTTTTGGCCCTGCCTATATGGCTTTTGCCGAGATTATGGAGGGGATCGCCGGACCCTGTCCGGAATTCGACTTCAACGCCTACTCCGCCGCTCATCCTTATGAACATGTGAAGCGGACGGTTTTTCGGGCCGCCGACCCGTCTTCGTGGACTCTCGGTAAGATCCGGAGTTCGGCGACCAAGAAAGACCTGAGCCGCTGGAGGGTGAAATATCACATCCCCTCTGACGTTTCTCTGCATGTGCCCTCGGAGAATGAACGTGCCGATCAACCGCCAGAGGGTATGGTTGCCGTCAGCGAGATGATTATGGAGGCCGGACTGCGATTTCCTCTGCCATTCGCCGTCTCCTACCTGTTGATCGCCTGTAATTTGGCGCCACTCCAACTGACGCCGAACGGCAGCTCTGAGGTCATGCACGCGTTGACCTTTGTTTGGCGGCCACCGGTTGTTCCGCCACCTTACTGCGCTGGACATGAATTATCTGTTTAAACTGCCCTCGCAGAAGGGGTCGATCGGCGGCAATCATATCCAAGGCCGAATGGGGAGAGTGGTCCTCGGTGTGCCGAGCAAGTCCCGAGGCGACCTGGCGAAGTGGTGCTGGGTCGGCGGAGCGTGGCGGTCGGCATCGAGTGACCGGCCGGATGAGGAGTTGGAGATCCCCACCGATTTTCGGGAGAGGAATACGAGTAAGGATTTTAACTCTTCCCTTGATTGAGCTTGTCTTGGACTGATCTAATTTTATTTTCTTTTTGCATGACCTCTCGTTCCAGCGCTCGGTGATCTCCCTTTCGATTTCTTGATCGTTTGGGAGCGGATTCGTGCCTTGCCGGATTCCTTTATTGACGTTCGCTCGCTTGATAACGAAAATCATCGGTTGGGAGATCGATTGTTTCGCTTCCCTCGACACTTAAAAGTTCCAGGTATGAGCTTAAATGGTGCTTCCTTGTTTGACGATCGTCTCCAGGAGATCGTATCGTTTAAGTTTTTGTCTAACTTGTTTGTACTTCTTCTTTGACAGAGGTTCATTTTCCCCGACTTGCCGTGCCACCACCAGAGATTGCCATGTCGAATCCAGGACTCATCGGTCGCCTTCACTTGGGCAGGAAGACTGGTCGCGTTCCTGCGACGACGTCTCGCCTTGCTCCGGTGATGAAACCTGCTGAGGTGCCGGACGCCGAGCCGGTGGTTTAGGGAGAGGAACAGCTTCAGCGCCGCAAGAGGCGGAGGTCGGAGGAGTCCCCGCCGATTACTGAGGTGGATGTATCTATTATTGAGCCTCCGGTTGCTGTGGCTCCTATTTCCGCCATCCCGATGATGGAGGGATCAGGCCCTAGGCCCTCGGCGTCCGGCTCCCGGTCATCGGGCGGCCCCCCAAAGAAAGTGGCGATCGCTGAGGCGGAAACCTCTCGGGGCAAGCCTTATTTCGGTCGCGATCCCGAGTTGGTCAATAGGTATGAGAAGATCGGAATTTCCGATTTAGGCATTTTGAGTAAGGTATAGGCTAACTCCTTGGTTTCTTTGGTTTGTGCTGCAGGGTTCGTCTTGCCGATCCGGACGTCGCTTCTATGGTGCTGGACTTTTTGTCGAGTAAGGCTCCGCAACAGTACCTCGAAGTCCCTACTTACGTTCGGCAGGCTATCACCTCTCTGCCCAAGGCTTGGACGACCGATCTCGACGCGATCGCTCGTCGGCGATCTGGAGACGCCATGCAGGCGACCGTTGCCCTGGCTCTCCAGACGGCGACGATGGCCGTCCAAGCTGCTAGGGATTTTGAAGGGCGACCCTCTACTGCTCGTCTCCATAGCGACCTCGAGGCCACCCGGAATAAAAACATTGAATTTGCTAACCGGATCCAGTCTATGGAGAAGGAGTATGAGGAGACGGCCAAAAGGGCTAAACAGGACGTTGCCGATTGAAGCAGGAGTTGAGCCGCTCTAAGGAGGCTGCCGACCGGTCCCGTGATAGGGAGAAGGAAACCCGTCAGAAGTATGCGGCTTCGCAGGAGGAGGCGACCGGGCTGAAGGTGATGGTGGATCGGCTCAACGGTGAGCTAGAGGCGGCGAAGAAGGAGCTGGAGAAGGCCAAGGGTGAGAATGCCGCCAAGGTGGTCGAGCT
Organism: Orobanche coerulescens; assembly: GCA_033398695.1. Lineage (NCBI taxonomy): Eukaryota > Viridiplantae > Streptophyta > Magnoliopsida > Lamiales > Orobanchaceae > Orobanche > Orobanche coerulescens. Next base: position 209,541,248 of record CM065805.1, on the reverse strand, counting down.
GGCGGAGGCTGAGAAGACGGCCGTGGATTTGAAGGGGCAGCTGAAGGCGATCGAGGCCGATCCCTACCTCAACGTCGCGCTCGTCGGCGAGTTCGCTTATCAGTTGGCCTATGCTGACGTTGTCCGAGCCGCTAAAAGGCAGGGGTCGAGATCGGTCCCTTGATGGAGAGCTTCAAATCCTATGCCCTCGAGCATCCTCTGCACCCGGAGTTCTCCTTGCTGATCCTTGACTTTGTCGACTTCGGGATCGACTTTAGTTGGTACACTGGTAAACTCATTCATCCCGAGGCCGATGGGGGGGGCAAGCCGATCCACAACCTGAGGGCGATGACCAGCCGACGGGGCCTTGAGAGACATTTTTGTTTTCCTCTGTAACTTGTACTTTTTTGTTTTCCTTTTGTAATGCCTTCGGGCCCCGTAATGTATGAAATTTACGTTATGAATAAAATGTTCCTCTTTTCATACTGTCTCTTTACATACGATCGCCTTTGAATGTTTGCGTGCAATTTTTACAAGTACGTGTATGATTGCTTTCGACGTTTCGTTCATCCGAGCGATTGTCTGAGTGTTGAAAGCATTGATGTGTTTTGAATCGGAATTCTTACTTGTAATTTTTGTCGGACGACTCCGATCGTCCTGCGTGTGTTTGAGCGAAACTGATCGTGCGTGGTTCCTTTTTGTTCGATCGTATTTGGGATTAGCTCGACCCATCTCTGCCCCCTTGTTTTCGTTCACTTATTGTAAGGAAACAAAAACTAGTCTATTAGGCGAGCTATCTTCATTTTGCTGATTCTGAAGAATCAAGTACGGTTGGGGTGTTCGATGGACCGACCTCCCCAATCATGTCTTTGTGTGCGAGGGATATTGTGTATCCCGCGACTCACTTTTTGTGAGGGTCCTCCGTTAGGCTATGCCTGCCTTGTGTTAAAACGAAAGGCGGGCGATCTTGGTCCGGAGGAGTCCTTGCGCGGGGCGTCATCGGCTTATTCGACTCCACGTTCGCGGCTTGCCAGCTCTGCTTCCACCTCGGCCCGCCATGAAGATGGCGACCCTCGACGGTATACGTTGAGACGGGGGTAGTGGCACGTCGCATTGTTCGGGTTCACCATGTTAAATGATGTACCTTGAGGACGTGCGATCGTGCCTACTGATTATTTTGGAGGGTCCTTTGGCTACGCCGGCCTCGTATTTATACGAAGGGCGGGCGATCTCAGCCCAAAGGAACCTTGCATGGGCGAATATGTCGGTTTCATCGACCTCAAGGACCATGGCTGCATTGATTTTAAATCGGATCGTCGTGATCAACGATCGTCGGCGGTATGTGATATGCCTTGTGGGGCGATCGCCAGAATAGATGGGATAGGAAAAAATCTCATTATATTCCTTGTACATCATTGAAATTGAATACAAAATTATCATTGGTAGTATTTTTTCAGATGCACGGCGTTCCAGGGGTATTGATCCGGAGTACCGTCAGGATGTTCCAGTTCGTAGGCTCCTTTAGTTAGCCATCTGGATACTCTGAAAGGTCCTTCCCGATTCGGACAGCGCTTTGTGTGGGTTTGGATCTTCTTGAGGACGAGATCGCCCACTTGAAACCTTCTTTCTTTGACCTTTGAATTGAAGAACTTCTCGGCTCTCCTTTTGTGGATTGTGTTCTTCATTTCTGAGGTCAGCCGTCGTTCTTCGAGCATGTCTAGGTCGATTCGTCGGGCCACATCGTTGTCGGTCGTCATCGCCTGCTCGGTTCGATGGCTGAGGACGGCGATCTCTGAAGGAATCACCGCTTCTGTTCCGAAGGCAAGGGCGAATGGGGTTTCGCCGGTTGAATTGTGGGTCGTCGTTCGGTAGGACCACAAAACGTCTGGGAGCTCACTCGCCCATCGTCCTTGCCTGGATTCGAGTTGTGCTTTAATCGTGTGTTTGAGGATCTTATTCACTGCCTCCACCTGCCCGTTCGTCTGAGGGTGATAGGGCGCTGAGAATAACCTTTTGATTCCCCACTTTTCACAGAATTGCATGACTTCTAAGGCGTCGAACTGTTTTCCGTTGTCGGAGATGATGGCCTGGGGCAGACCGAATCGGCATACGACGTTTTTCCATATAAAGTTGATCACTTGCTCTTGGCCGATCTTGTTGAGCGGTTCGGCCTCAGCCCATTTGGTGAAATAGTTGACCCCTACGATGGCGAACTTACAGCCCCCTGGAGCCGTCGGCAAGGGACCTATAAGGTCGATGCCCCATTGCGCAAATGGCCAAGGGCTATACATGGAGGTGAGCTGTTCGGGGGATAATTTAATGTTGGGGCCCATTATCTGACACCTATGACACGATCTGGCATGGGCGATCGCATCTTTCCGAAGTGATGGCCAGAAAAACCCTTGTCTGGTTGTCTTATGGATGAGGGCTCACCCGCCCGCATGGTTTCCACAAATCCCGTCATGGATCTCAGCTAAAACGATCCGACCTTCCTCCGGTGTAATACACTTGAGGAGGGGAAGGCTGAAGGCTCGCTTGTAAAGCCGGTTGTCCAATAGGGTATATCTGGTCGCACGAAGCTGGAGTTGGCGAGCTTTAACACGGTCGTCAGGGACCGTTCCGTCCTTTAAGTATTTGATGAACGGAGTCATCCAGTTCTCCTCGGCGATGGCGACCATGGTAACCAGGCTTCTGTCGATCGCCGGCCTTGCTGACTTTGTGATTTGGATATTGGAGAAGTCGGCTGCCCCATCCGATGATGATAGCTTGGAAAGAGCATCGACTTGGGAGTTGTGCTCTCTCGGGACTTGTTCGATTAGCACTTCTTCAAATTTTGTGCACATTTCGGCGACCAGCTCTTGGTATTTGACCATCTGTTCGCCGCGCGCCTCATATTCTCCCTTGACTTGGTTCACGACCAAAAGAGAGTCCATGAAGATATGGAGGCGACGAACATCTAGGGCGAGGGCTAGATCGAGCCCGCCTACCAAAGCTTCGTATTCGGCTTCATTGTTGGTCGCGCGAAAACCGAAACGCACAGCATTTGTGAAACTTTGTCCATCGGGGCTGATGAGGACAATCCCTGCCCCATCTCGCGAATTGGTCGCCGAGCCATCCACATATAATTTCCAGGCGGGTCTGCCGATCTGGGTCGGTCTGTGAGGGAAAGTTAATTCCACCACGAAGTCCGCCAGAGCTTGGCCCTTGATTGCCGTGCGAGGAGCGTATGTGATACCGTATTGGGTGATCTCCAGCGAACACTTGAGGAGTCGCCCGTTAGTGTCCGGCCGGTGTAGGACTTGCCTTAGAGGTAGAGTTGTTAGGACTTCCACTTGGTGATCGAAGAAGTAAGCCCTCAGCTTACGAACACTCATGACAAGGGCATAGGCGATCTTCTCCAATGGTGTATAGCGTGTCTCAGCGTCGTGGAGCGCCTGGCTAACATAGTAGATCGGCAAGTGGGCTTGTCCCTCTGCCCGCACTAGAACGGCACTCAGCGCGACCTCCGAGGCTGCTAGGTAAAGGAATAATTTTTCACCGGGGATCGGCTTTGCCAGGATCTGGGGGTTAGATAGATATTCCTTTATCTTGGCGAACGCTATCCGGCTTTCCTTCGTCCATGCGAACTTCTTGTTCTTGATGGTTGCGAAGAAAGGCTTGCTTTTATCGCCGAGCCGTGATATGAAACGGTTGAGGGCGGCTAGACAACCTGTGAGGCGTTGCACCTGTTTGATGTTTCGCGGTTCCTGCATGTCAAGGATCGCCTGGATCTTGGTGGGGTTCGCCTCGATCCCCCTTTGGCTCACTGTGTGCCCCAGGAACTTCCCGGAGCCCACCCCGAAGTTGCATTTCTTGGGGTTCAGCTTCATGCTAAATTTCTCAAGGATGGCGAACGTCTCGGCGAGATCGTTGAGGTGATCTTCCTTCTTGAGGCTTTTGACTACGATATCGTCAATGTAGACCTCCATGGTCTTGCCGATCTGATTAGCGAACATTCTGTTGACTAATAGCTGGTAGGTCGCCCCTGCGTTTTTTAAGCCGAACGGCATTCGGACCCAAAAGTATATGTCTTTTTCCGTGTGGAAAGATGTGTGTTTTATGTCTTCCTCCGCCATTGGGATTTGATGATACCCGGCGAAGGCATCCATAAATGACATCATTTCGCAACCTGCCGTACTATCGACCAAGTGATCAATATGAGGCATCGGGAAGTGGTCTTTTGGACATGCCGCGTTGAGGTCGGTGAAGTCAATGCATAACCTCCAGGAGCCAGTTGGTTTTTTGACGAGCACCGCGTTGGCGTCCCACTGTGGTTCGTCTGTGGCTACTCCGATCAATTTGTTGTTGAGTAACTTCTGGACTTCTATGTCGAGCGCCGTGTATTTCTCGGGGCCGAACTTCCTACGCTTCTAGTGAACAGGCTTCATTGCTCGGTCGATCTTTAGATAATGGCAAGCGTGTTCGGGACTTATGCCAACCATATCTTGATGCGACCAGGCGAAGACTCCGATGTTCCTACGTAACAAGTTGATCAGATCTCCCTTTAGTTCATGGTCGATGCTTGCGCCGATCTGTACTTCCCGTTCTGGATGAACTGGATCCATCGTAATGCTTTCCAACTCTTCGACAGGGACGGTCGCCTCTCGTTTGGTGCGATCTCTGGACTCGGTCCTTGGATCGATGTCGAGACTTGGCTCGAAACCGATCCTTGGCTCGATGTCGTCCGTCAATTGATGAGAGATGGCGTCCCCTGAGTCGGGTTGGTACGATGTGCTCGGCTCGTCGATCTCCATGGGTTGATAGTCGATCGTTTCAATGTTACATATAGTATGGGAAATACCGAAAGAAGTAACAACATAGGAGTAATTCAAACATCTTTTTGCCATTAGCTGATCTCCTTTTACAGTACCGACCGTCCCATCGGCAGTGGGGAATTTGATACAATAAAAGAAAGATGAGGCGACCGCCTCAAAAGTTTCTAAAAAGGGGCGACCTAGGAACCCATTATAGATGTTGGGCCTATCTATGATTACAAAACTTAGGTTCCTAGTAATCCTAACCTTGGGATCATAAAAGCATACTAGCTCGACGGAGAGCTTGATCCTCCCGTAGGCTTGGACTGTGTTGTCGCCGAACCCTTGGAGCACGGTGTCGAAAGGCTTGATGAATTTGATTAAGTTTCCGAGTTGGTCTAGGGCGGATTTGAATATGATGTTGCAGAAACTCCCATTGTCGACCAGCACGCGATCGACCGTCTTCCCAAGGATGCAGGCGGAGATCACCAGTGCATCCTCCTTGGGGCATGTACTCCCTCCCTGTCCTTGTTGGAAAAGGTGATGAGTGTGTCTTTAGAAATGGTCGGCTCCGGAGGAACCACGGTATGGACCCCGGCGAACGCCCTCAGCTCGGCCTTTCGCTTCCTGTTTGACATGGTGGAAACCGGGGAAAGACCCCCGAGGTTTCCATCGACTCATCAGAGTATTCCGGCTCATGCTCGATTCTGGCGACCGGATTGGGAGGAGCTCTTTCGTTTGGTCGGCGCTCGCGCCCTCCGACTCTCTCCGTCCTGGGTTCCGGCTTGGTGATCAAATTGTCCAGTTTGCCTTCCTCAAACAGTCGCCAGAGCTGTCTGAGGAGGTCGCGGCATTGGCTGGTGTTGTGGCTGGGACTCTTATGGTAGGCACAGAATTTGCTACGGTCTAGATGACCGTGGTCCCTTATTGACTTTGGTTTGGAAAGCCACTCGCGACCCTTGATTGCGTTGAAGATGTGGGCCGGAGATAAGTTGAGGTTGTGGAGAAGTTGGACCTCCACATCCTCGAAGGCTTTGAACTCACCAAGCGGCTTTGCGACCGCCTTTCTGGGCTTGGAGACCGCCTTCTTCTGGACATGGGAAGGTGTCTTCCCTTCTCCGGAGGGTTCCTCGCCCAAACGGAGGGAGAGCATCCTCTGCCTGGCCAGAAAATCGGCGGCTTTACCGCGAAAGACCGAGTAGGTCGGGGGGATATCCTTTGTGGGGTGCCTGAACATGGGCGAACGTCCGTGGAATCCGCTCATGACTGAGTTGAGAGCGAGCTCGTCGCTGATGGGCTCGCCGGTGAGGACTACCTCGTCTACCCGGTCGATGTAATCTTTGTCCGACTCGTCCTTCCCCTGCTTGATTTTCATCATGCGGTGGGGGCCTTCAGTGCGAGCGACTTTTGCGGTGAAGTACGACGTGAAGTCGCTCGCCAGCTTCTCAAAGCTATTTATTGAGCGAGGTGGTAGTGAGATGTACCACCTGTGGGCGAGGTCGCCCAGAGTTAACGGGAACATTCGACACTTCGTCGCTTCTGATGCTCCGCATCCGGTCATGTAGATCCGGAATTTGCTCAGGTGGGTTTCCGGATCCGATCTCCCCTCATATAGAGGTGTTTGTGGGGGATTGATCGTTGGTTGGACTGGGGCGAGCTCGATCTGAGTCGTGAGTGGTTCGCTTGATCCAATGATCGATCTCCTGGCGCCTGCCCCATTTTCCATGAGCACCTTCATCTCGTCGAGCTGGCGTTGTATGGCGGCTATTGCCGTCGCCTGACTGCTCGCCGATTGGCTCTCAGAGCGCGAACCAAGGTGATCGTGTACCAATCCCCCAGCCCCGTGGTGAATGACGAGCTCCCTGCCAATGGGTTCCTTCCTAGGGCGAGCAGGGGCTCGTTGACTGGCATGTCTCATGGGAGTCGGATATGCCGAACTCCTGGTAAAGGATTCGGATTCCGATGTCTCATTTGGGGCACAGTACCGGGTCGCCATGAGGGATCGCTCCCCAGGCGGCTGAAGACGGAATCGTCCCGCCTTATGAGAGCCTTCTCCTGCGGCTCGGGGCTTTCTGTCGATTTCTCAACATAGATCCCCTTGAGCTTCCGTTTGCTTGCCCGGCGGTTAGCTGATGGAGTGATGGTGGGCGAATCGCGAGCCCTCTGTCGTTCTCTGAGGATGGCTATAGCCTCCTCAATCTGTTCCGATGTCTGGAACTGATCGAGTGAGAGGCTAGAACCGTCCCTCGGGGGCGGGAGTGAGAGCCTAGCGTCGCCTCGGTCGCCTTCCTCCATGGGCTGGGATTCGGTCTGGGCCGGAACGAGATTTCCGGCGGATCTTAGGGTGGCTTTCTTGGAAGTCGTAGCAGAAGTCATTTTTCTGAAGGCTTTTCTGTTGAAGAACAATGAGTGTTTCTTCAAGTATATGTCCGGAGAACAGTGAGTGTTCTTTGAGACGATAGGAATAAAAATGAAGGTTTATGCCGCCCTCCTTCTAGCGCCAATTGTTGTTACCCAAAATATTATCCGGAGATAGTATTGCTGGAATGAACGAGTAACAAACAAATGCGAGAACACTTCCGTGAGAAAATAGATAACACGAGATTTGCCGGGGTTGTTAATCCCGGGCTTGAATGCTCTCGCGAGATATTATTAATAAATATACTGTCGAGTACAAATATTAATGTTAGAATCTATTACAAGGAGTGTAAAGACTTCTAGTTATCTAGGCTTTAAAGCGCGTAGATTGCCGGAAGAACCAGATAGATAAATCTGTGAGTTCTTGCTTGGGATATATGATGAATGTGTATGAATATCACTATGAATGTATAAGTGGTTGCCAAAAAGAGCCTTTGATTCTCTCTTTTTGTGTGTATTTTGCACTGAATTCGTAGTAAATTCGCGTCCCTTTGGCTGCTGCAGTGAGCTCTCTATTTATAGGGGACAAGGTAGTTGGGACCCCTCCGGCGATCGCGGGCGACCGCCGTTTTTTATATTATAATAAGGTGGCCGATCGTCCCGTCACGTGGGGCTGTTCCCTTAAAGTCTGGGGCTGCTGCTGGAGCCAGCTGTGCGAGCCAATGGGAGGCCAGCACGCGTCCTGGGCAGCTGTCTGGGGAGGACCCACTTTGTACCTTTCGGCGGCTTTGTCGGTAGGTGTGGTAGGTGACAGGCTGGAGTCAAAGATCATATCTGTCGGTATCCTTTGAAGATCCGCACGTGGGCCACCGTCCAAGATTCGGTCTTCGACGACTTTGACGGATGCTGGATCCATACGTGGCACGAGATGATCGCCTCTGGTTCGCTCATTAAAGACGATCGTCAGATATCAAAAGACGATCGCTGGGTACCAAAAGACGGTCGCCGTATTGTGCCGAACTCTAGGAGTTTGTCCAGAGTATGTCTTCCATGGTTGGCTTCTCTGATCGTGATGCCGATCGCCTATCGAGGCGTATTAATCGCCGCACAACACAACCCTAACAGGTACTGCATTCTGGTTCCATTATTTAACTTCCAAGGATTTGCAGTTGAGTTTGTATGTTACTAATTTCAGAGTTTGCATTTGTACTCATATAACTATATAAGTACTATAATATACTCTTGTAAATGAATATATGGGTACAATAGTACCATACTATAAATTTTATTTTTTTGGTAAAGTATTAATATTCAAGGAGTGAAATGGAACTCGTATTATATATTTTATTTATCGGTAAATGTTAGTAATTTGTTAGTCGTTATTAGTAGTTAGTTCACAAAGCACCGAACACTCTTAGACTTCTTAACTCCAACACCCTTACCACCAAACTACCTTATAACTCCTTAATTCGTCCTCAAAGGAAATCGAACCCGAGTCTACACAAAGGAAAGAATCCGGTGGCCAATGGGCTAAAACCACTAGTTGAACCCGCATTATATAAATAATAATATTCACTTGAAGGAGTTGTTGGAATTGTTAATGATTTTAATTTTATTTTGTAAAATTAAAAATCATAGGATCGATCTACATTCCGAGTAGATGATCATGGTATATTCACTTTCTCTAAACCTATTCCCGGTGAGTGAGAAATAGTGAATTAAAGTTCGTCACTTAATTGTGAATAAATGAGAGATGGCTATCCCACATTGAATAATGAGCTATCGTTGTTCAAGTAGATAAAGAGTTACTATTATTCATGTAATAATTAATGGCACATGTGTATGGGCTTAAAGCCCACACACGCGCGCGCCGCCGCCCGCCTCGCCTCGCCGCGTGCCGCATGCCGCGGACCTTGGGCCTTGGACCTTGGCCTTGGATCTTGACAATTGGTCTTTGGGCTGGTCTTGGATTAGGCCTTGGCTTGCTTAAAGAATTTTTTGGACTAGCTTGTTCAAATTCAGCCAAAAAATGGGCACTAACCTCCCATGTGTAATGAGGAGGAGTTAAGGTTGCATTTGAATTGTGTAACTCCAGTGTTCAATGTAGGCATGAATGCCTGTATTATGACAGCCATTAGTGCTGTGTTTAAACCCCCTGCAGGTGTGAGATGGCCTATAAATAGGTGCATGCTCATTGCATTCCATACACTTACAAAAAAAAACGAACATACACACAAAGTTTTTTTCATACATTTCATAAGTCGAAGCTCTGTCATTGCCCTCGTTCTAGTTCTCCGGAGCTCGTAGGTTTGTGTTGCTACTACCTTTGAGATGAAGCCATTTTATCTTTGGGGACGACACGCCTAAACCGAGAGCACTACCGGGGCGTATCTCGTCTTGCGTAAAGAGGCCTTCCTCGACTCGGGTATTAGTTTTATACGTTTTTTTTCTTGTAATTTCAGTTTAGTTTCGAGTTCTGTAATTTCCTTTTCGTTCGAGTTCTGTAATTTTTGGTTTTCGAGTTGTACTTTTGTTTCCAGTTGCAATTAGTTTCTCCCGGCAAGTTTCTACGAAACAGTTTCCAACAAGCGCAAGACGAGAAAATTTATTTGCTGTCTTCACTAAATTCCACAACTGGAGATGTCGGCTACCGCTTCCACCGACTCGAACACCACTGCTGTCACTGCCTCCGCGACTGCCGTCTCGACCATGACGAACTCTTTTGCTGCAACTATGGCAAATCTGATGAGCTCAACTACCTCAACAATAATTCCATGAGTGTTTTCGAACCCCTTTCGGACTACTGGTGGATCCACCTCGAGTGGAACTATTGGTTCCACTTTCAGTGGTATCGTAGGATCCATGTTGGGATCTACTGTTGGAGATTATGGGTTCAACATAAGTGGTTCCTTGTTTGGAACAACCTTGGGGCCAAGGATGATGCCTACCGCCGTGAAGCCACCAAAGTTTAGTGGAGCCGACTTTAAAAGGTGGCAACAAAAGATGTTCTATTTGACAACATTGGGATTTGCTAATTTCCTTAAGGAAGATGAGCCACCAGCGCCAAGTGCACAAGTTTCACTGTCCGAGCTTCCCATGAGAACTGGCATAATGGAGATTATCTTTGTAAAAACTTTATTTTAAATTCTTTAGAGTATAGTTTGTACAATGTATACTCTGTTGTAAACACATCAAAAGAGGTGTGGGATGCACTTGAAAAGAAGTGCCGTAGTGATGATGCAGGTACAAAGAAGTTTGTAGTCGCCAAGTATTTGGACTACAAGATGGTTGACTCGAGGCCAATCATGGAACAAGTGCGAGTTCCAACTCATCATTCATGATGTCAATGCCGAGGGGATGGTCCTGTCGGACGCCTTCACTGTTGCAACTATGATCGAGAAGTTGCCCCCAGTTGGAAAGACTTCAAGAGATACCTCAAGCACAAGTGAAAGGAGATAACTCTTGAAGACTTGATTGTGAAATTGCACATCGAGTCAGACGTGCGCAAGAATGATCATAAACCAAAAGTCCTGATCGATGCTACGACCAATTTGTTGGAGCAAGGCGGTCCCTCTATCAAATGAACTCGCCCAAGTGTCCACAACAAGAACAAAAAGAAGCAACCAACCAAGAAGTTTGATGGTGATTGCTTCAACTGTGGCAAACATGGGTACGCGGCGAAGGACTGCCGAAAGCCGAAGGCCAACAAGAAGAAGAAAGATGTTGCCAACATCGCCGTGATTAACGGCGTGTGGAAAGAGGACGATCTTGCTGCTGTGGTCACCGAAGAGGTCAACCACGTTGATAACCAAGGTGGTTGGTACGTCGACACCGGTGAGACCGCCCATGTTGGTGCCGATAGGAGCCACTTTAAGAACTATCAAGCTATTGAGGGGAGGAAGCTCAACATGGGGAATCCAGCTTCATCTGAGATTATCGGAGTTAGAGAAGTGTCCCTCAAGCTAACGTCCGTACAAACACTCACCTTGAAGAATGTGCTTCATGTTCCTGATATGAGAAAGAACTTGATATCAGGCTCTATACTAGTTAATAAGGGGTTTAAACTAGTGTTTGAGTCAGATAGAGTTATCATAAAGAAGTTTGATAGGTTTCTTGGTAAGGGTTACCTCAAGGAAGGACTCTTTAAACTTAATGCTTTGGTTATGCGCCATGTAACCAAGTCTGCAAATGCTAATGAAAATGTTACTGCTTCCTCTTATTTGACCGAGTGTTCTGATTTATGGTATTGTAGATTAGGTCATGTGAATCTAAATGCTATAAAAATATTAGTAAACTTAGATTTACTGAAATTAGATGAAGTCAATACTCAAAACAAATGTAAGAGTTGTGTTGAGGCAAAAATGATGAAGCTTCCGTTTCATTCGGTAAAACGGGACACAAAACCCCTTGAATTAATTCACACAGACGTGTGTGATTTAAAATTTATGCAAACTAGAGGTGGTAAGAAGTACTTTATTACTTTCATCGATGACTGCACAAGATATTGTTATCTTTATCATTTGAGAAGTAAAGATGAGGCTATTGAAGCCTTTAAAAACTTCAAGAATGAAGCTGAGAATCAATTAGACTGTCGTATTAAGATGGTTCGAAGTGATAGAGATGGGGAATATGTAGCCCCGTTTGAGGAATTCATCAAACAGCACCTCCATATGCACCACAATCTAATTGTAATACCCGTGATTCTCTTTCGGTAATTTTTCATTTTTGGCATTTTTCTGATTTCTAGAACTCGTTTACGAGCGTTTTGACATTTTGATAATGTTTTGTTCTGCATAGTTGGTCACCCGAGTTTGTTTCGAGAATGTTTTACCAGAATCCGTGTTTTGAGCGACTTTTTCCGCTATTTGGTTCAATTCGTGTGATGGTGGTTTGAAACTATGGTTTCGTGTTTCCTATAAGCCCGTTTAACTTTATTAGACATGTTGTGAACTTCGGTTTGGTTGTTTGATTTCGTATTGTGATTTTCGGACGTTTTGGACCATTTTGTAATTTCCCAAAGTTTGGGGTAATTACTTCCGCTGTCGTATTCCGAACCTTCAGGTAGTCGGAATCGTGTTTTCTTTTAGTGCTTGAGTTTGTCATTGCGCACTCTTCGTGTGCATGTCTTCATCTTGTTGTTGTCGTTTCGCGGTTTCGTCGTGCTCGTACTCGACGAGCTGAACTTAGCGGTTTGGAACTGCTAAGTGCCTTACGTACGCTATGCGATAAACATAACGTACGTTAACTTCATGTGCCTTACGTACGTTAAGCCCTACTCATAACGTACCTAAGGGTCTTCACAGTTTCGGACAGTGAGTTCTGCCCATCGATTACGTACGTAATCTTGCTTGCCTTACGTACGTAAGATTGCTAACGTACGTTAACCTTCTTCCCTAACGTACGTTATGCTGGCGCGGGTATATAAACCCATGGGTTGACCGTGTTCGTCATTTTTCATCCTTTATTCATCCCTCCGCGGCTGTGGCGATTCGTGGGCGATTTTGGGGCGATTTTGGAGTCTTGTAACTCCAAGCTTTCATCTTCCTTGAGTTCTTGGTGTTGATTAACATCATTAATCCGTGTTCTTCGTCTTTGATTTGAGGTAATTATCTTGAATCCCTTTTCTATGTATTTTGAGAATCTTTAAGATTCAAGTTGTTCTTCATGAATCGTGTTGTTGTATATCATCAGTCGGTTGTATTGATTCTATCCCTATGATTTGATTCGTATTTCTTATCGTATTCGGGTTCGAGTGATGTTCTTGATGTTCTTGGGGAAGTATTGAACCCCAAGTGTTCGACCCTATGTTTCTACGAATTCTTGATGAGAATTTCGTATATTTTGCATCTTCCTTGCGACCGACCTTGTAGCAATTATGTTATTCTTGTGTTTTCGACCTAGTTGGAGGATTCGAGGGTTTCCGATCGAGCTTTCCCATTGCTTCACGTATTTTGGACTTGAGGCGAGTATATTGTCTATATTATTTATACTTTGAGAATGTGATGTGTCGTGAATTTAACATGGACTTGTTAGTGATTGAACGTTTAACCGTAACTTACTTTTAAATGAATATGTGATTCTATAAAAGTAAGTACGAACGTAAACCTGAGTTTCTTGAAGAATGATAACAACCATTTCATGTTGTATTGTGCTTAAAATGGATACTAAGAATGAGTAGTTATCCGAAGAATTGTGGAGTCGCGGAAGATTTGTATTATTCGCTTGTTAGCCTGTTTTCTGAATGATGGTGTGATGTGAATGTGGTGCCTTTGTGGAGGTATATGATGCATTAGCTTATGTTTTACGTGTTTGCGATTGTGGTGAATATTGTACCTTTGTTGTTGTGTAATTGGTGAATTGAGATGTTACCCAGGTAGGGACCCGTGAGGCCTCCGGCGGCGCGTACGGCCAGTTGATATGTTATGACCATAAGGTTATCGAATTCGGAAGGTCTGGAGAGGGCTTCGAGAATCGTCACTTGCGAGTACGATGTCACGATAACTTATGGGCGTGTTTGAGTGATGTTACCCGGGTAAGGACCCGTGAGGCCTCCAGTGGCGTGTGCTAGCGAGTACGGCCAATTGTCATGATTTGACCATAAGATTATCTAATCGGGTAGTTCTGGAGAGGGCTCCGAGAATCGTCACGTGCGAGTGCGATGTCAAGATAACTTATGGGTGTGTTTGAGTTTGCTTACGATAGCTAATCCGGGTGGGTCCCATCGAGGCCATGGAGGCGATTTGAATGTTTGATTTGATATCTCTGAAATGTAAATGTTTGGACCTTGGATCCCAGATGTATTTATATTGTTAATTAGTCGTTGAGACTTGGTTGTAAATAGGATTATTTCGACGTTTTTGGTATACTCTTTTGAAAAGTAGAATTATAAAATTTTCGTGATTTTACACTGAGACCCCCAAAGTATTCAATTATTCTTTTAAATGTGTTTTGGAGTTATTCTTATTTCCTTCCTAAAGGAAACTATTTTGAAAGGAATTTAGACTCGGGGATCGTGTTACTACCTTGTTAAAACGTTATTTTCATAACGGTTATATTCTTGATGTATAACTTTATAGCTTGGTTACTTGCTAGTGATTTTCATCGCTAACCCCTCGTTGGTGATTATTTTATATTTATTTCAGCTGCCCTAATTAGAGAGAGCAACCACAGGATCGTCTTAGAAGATGATGTAAAGCAACGATACTAGTTACAATCATAGTCGGTTGTCCGTCAGTGATCTATCAGTCTGAGTGTTTATTTCTAGATTCTTTGTCATTCTCAAGAGAATGGACATGTTGTGTAATATGTAATCGAGTTGTATTTTGGTTTATCAGTTGCACTGCTATGTTGTGTTTTGAGAGACCTAATCGGTCTACGGTTTTATGTTTTGGTCGAGTTGACTGCATATGAGTTTTGTTTTGTAGTCTCCTGTCTGTTAGATCCTTGCGGAAAGGGTCTATGGCGTGTAATGTCCCTGAGTTAATTGAGGGTGTTACATAAATGGTATCACAGCTTAAGTTTACGAAAATCTAGGCAGTTGGGTCTAGTTGGGTCTTGTCGAGTTGTGTCTTGTCGTGTCACCTGGGTGAGCATTTGTGAACAAGTGTGATCATTGTGATCTGTTGTGATCGATTGTGATTAGTATCGTGGTGTATTCATCATCTCCGTGTGGTCTGTGGACATAAGTCTCCTCTTTTATGCGAGGTATCGATGTTTCATGATTTCATTTATGTGCGATAATAGTGGTGCATAGTTTGGTTTGCATGGTGTTGTGAAATGGAATCCGTGTTTGATATTCGCGGTACGCCGGTTGTATATTGAGTTGAATGTATTGATGGTTGGACACCGAATGGTGCAATACGATGTGAAAACTATGAACTTTAATGTGATCCAGAGACTGTATCGACGGTAGAGTTCGTGAGGAACTCAGATGAATGGTTTTGACGTATGTCTGAGCTTGGTGTTCACGAATTATATTTGATTGAATTTGTAATGTCATTTGCCGATTGGGCATGTAGTTTCAGGTTCGATTGCTTTTGGATAGTTGTGATTATGTCCACTGCGTGTATTCTTAATTGTAATTATGAGCTTGAGTATGTTTGTAAAAACCGATTTTTGAAAATACTTCGATAATGCAGTTAAACAACAATTTTGTACGGATTTTTAAATCGGTTGGACTTTGACGAGATAGTCATGTATTTTCAAATGACACCTTCATACGGAATTTGGGGGAGGCGTTTTAAAGTATTTCGGATATTGTAAAATGATACCGTCATTCTGTATATGATCGAAAGAATTAAAAAAAAATAAAATAATTTACTGCAAAACGGCTTTGATTTTCGGAATTAAAAATATTATGTGTCTGTGTGTTGGGATTGAGTCGTCGCAACAAGCTTAATATGCTGTTATGCCCGTTCGAGAATTTTTACAGTATTTTCTAAATATCAAGATACATTGTTAGGAGTCGTTCCTTAACCTTTAGGGCCATTTTGAGACTGCTGATTGATTCTGTTATCTTACAAATAGTTGTTACGGTCGTAAGCTTTTGACTGTTACAGCAGTAACTTTGTTGTTACAGTTATGTTTGTGCTCATTATCGGTCGTTTAATCCCTATCGACCTAGTCATATGGTCCGTCCGTGACGATTGTGAACTTTAACTGTTGTATCAGTAATATGTCACCCAGTTGTTTATCCTGTATGGATATTATTGACGTATTATTAATCGTTACCTTTCTTGTTAGCGAGTTTTGGTTGTACACCTAGATGCTATGACTACATAGTCTGGTTTAATTGTATTATCCTATGACGTTATCCTTATGTGATAGTTGATCGGTGGTAGTGACTAGTGCGAGCACAAGTGGTTTTCCAACCGGGGATGGTGTGACGGAGTAACGTGTGGTTACCCTGCATGTCGTTGACGATAATACTGATATTTAATGATAAGGTCATTTTGATGGTATCGTTTATCGAGTAGATTGATGTTTCAAAATGTTGTTTTGCAAATGGCTTTCAAAACTAAACAGTTATGACAATGGGTTCATAGTTTTGATCAAACGACCTAGGTATTAAAAATATTTCTTTTCAAAAACCCCTTCCATCAAAATCATTCAAACTCAGGAATTTTAAAATATTATCATTTGAACAATACCTCGGAAAATTTTGTTTTTAAAAATATTACCCATGTTTGACCACAATGATATGTATGTGGTCTTGACCGTGATTGTGCTTAGGGGTGTAAATGAAATGAACGTTCGCAAAAATTTCACGAAAAAGTTCGGTCAACGCTCGGTTCGTGTTAGAGTTTGACCAAACCGAACAGTTTGCGAACATGTTCTTTACATACACGAACCGAACACGAACATATATTACTGTTCGGTAGTTCGCGAACAGTTCACAAACAAATAGTAAATATTAATATATATTCGATTATTTTATTCTATTTCATACCTTACTAAACCTAACCTACCACTTACAGCACACGCCGCCGACACATTCATTCTCATTTCTCACTTTCTCACCTAGCCCTCACCTCTCGGCTCTCACAACGCCCTCACCTCTCGGCTCTCACAACGCTTGCGGCCCTCACCTCTCACAACGCCTCCGGCCCTCCACCACCACCAGCTCTCTCGGTCTACCACCTCTCTTTGAGTTTCGGACCTTCGGTCTGTTTCTTGAGTTTCAGTCAACGCCTCCGCCGGGTCGATTTCTCTACCAAGAAGTAGATTTTCGACGCACACATCAGGTATTTATTTTCTATTTTTATCCATTATAATTATTTGTTTGTTTATCTTCCTATGTGTTTCGTGATTTTCTTTGTTCCTATTCTTATTTGATTTTATAGTATGATATGAGATCTGAGAATATGTCTATGTTCATTCATATTATTTATATATTTTTTGCAGTCTTGCACTGATGATTTCAGTTTGTTAATTAAGAGCATACTATCTTGTTGTTAATTATATTGTTGGTTTTATCCAGGTATTATATTAGTTTGTTAATTATATATTTTCTGTTAATTAATTAGGGTTTGTAGATGTCTGCTCAAGAAGTTAGTTCAGTGGCACCGGAAGGTGAAAACATACATGGGTTGGAAATAATTGGTAGTGTTGATTCTGCTGATGAATTATTTGCATATATGGGAATCAAACACTGGGGATAGAGCACATTGTAGAGGATGATCAAAATGCACAATCCAGAAACTCTACTAATGTGAATGGTGACATTTTAGAGAATGGTGCTCCGAATATAGTAGCTGGAGATGGTCTTGATGCGCATAGACAAAAAAAAGACAAAAGAAATCACGAGTATGGCAGTATTTTGAGGAGATTGTGGTTGAGAAAAATGGGGTGAAAAGTAGGGTAGTGCTGTGTTTCCATTGCTCTCAGAAAATCCCATAGTACAAAGGTGGGTGCACTACTAACCTGGGCCGACACATAGCCACGTGTGTTAAACTGAAAAGAGCAAAATCAGCAGATGAAGATAAGCAATCTAAGCTTAATTTTCCAGCTGGTACTTTGGCTACACCTGGGCACTCTTATCTTTATTTCGAGATGTTTGATATGGCAGCGACGAAAGAAAGTGCAGCAGAGTGGATTTGTGTGCATGAGCATCCTTTCACAATCGTCGAGGAAGATGGGTTTAATATAATGATGAGAAGAGAAATGCCTAACTAGACTAGGATAACTCGTGTTGCAATAAAAAATGATTGTTTTGCTGTATTTGAAAGAGAAAGGGAGAAGT
Source organism: Orobanche coerulescens (assembly GCA_033398695.1). Classification (NCBI taxonomy): domain Eukaryota; kingdom Viridiplantae; phylum Streptophyta; class Magnoliopsida; order Lamiales; family Orobanchaceae; genus Orobanche; species Orobanche coerulescens. The sequence continues at coordinate 209,523,377 of CM065805.1, read as the reverse complement.
TGAAACGGTTGTTTAATAAGGTTCATAAAATTAGTCTAACTACTGACTTATGGAAGTCCAAAAATCAGAATATTGAGTATATGGTCTTAACAGGGCATTGGGTTGATGACACCTGGAAACTACAGAAGAGTGTATTAAACTTTGTTCACCTTCCTCCCCCTCGACCAGGCATTATCATTGCCGATGAAATATTAAAATGCCTAAGAGGTTAGGGGTTGGAGAGCAAGGTTCACACCTTGTCAGTTGATAATGCAAGAAACAACGACACTTGTATCAGGAGTTTGAAGTCTACTTTTTCTAAAACTAGATCCTTGCCTCTTCAAGGGAGGTTGTTTCATGTGAGATGTTGCGCCCACATCCTTAATTTGTTGGTTCAAGATGGTCTGAGTATGATTACCGAGATAGTTGGTACTATTAGGGATGCTGTAGATTACATCAACAAGAGTGACTCTCGACTCTTGGAATTTGCAAAAGCAGTAGAACAAGCTTCTTTGCCGGATAGGGTACTTCTTTATGATTGCAAAACTAGGTGGAACTCTACCTTTGAGATGTTAGTGTGTGCTCTAAAGTTCAAAGAGTGCTTTTCAAATTATAAGGAAAAAGACGTGGAGTTTGGTTTATGTCAAATGAAGAAGATTGGATAAAGGTGGAAAAGGTATGTTCAATTTTACAAGCATTTTGGGAATCAACTCATGTCATGTCTGGCGGTGATTATCCGACAACAAATTTGTATTTGGTAGAAGTTTGCAAGATTAAGGAGCTTCTAGATAGTAAGGCTACTGATCCAGATCAATCTATTGTGCGTATGGTTGCAAATATGAAGCTAAAATTTGATAAGTATTGGGGCGAGTGTAATCTTCTGATGTCCATAGCCGCAATTCTGGATCCTCGATTGAAAATGTTGGTCATTGAACACCGTTTCCCTAGAATTTGTCCACCACATGAAGTTGAGCCGAATATAAGAGAGGTTCGAGTAGCAATTTATTCTCTATATGGTGAATATGAGAAGATGTATTCTGGTTCTTCATCTTTGATGTCGAGTTCTCGATCCAATGCATTTGAGCAGGATAGAAAGGCCACTTCAGTAGCACCATCACGCACTACAGGTATGACTTTTCTTGACCTTTCTAAACGAGTCTGCTGGTCATTTAATATCTAATTATGAGTCTTTTTTTTGCTCCCTTATTAGTGAATTGCCATTTTTCCACTCTTAACCCATCTCAACTAGGAAACTAGAGTAATTTATTAATTTGTTATGTAAGAATTCCTGAAAATTTTATAGTAGGATATAAAGTTCAAAAAACCTGAATGTGATCCTTGGATACAGCAAGCATATGTTCCATTATAGGTTTGCTTCCATGGTCATGATCATTGGGCTGAATAAGTTAAAGATTAGTGAGAAGATACTCTAGAAAAACAACCTTTGATCACACTTCAAGAATGTATAATTAGAAAGCAGGCCAAACTTCAAGAATGTGATTAGAAAGTAGTAATAATGAGTCTGATGCTCAATAAACATATATCTAATAATTGTATTTTTATAGCTTTGAGTCGATTTCTCAGTCATATATCTCATGTGGATAGTGTTCAACCACAGAAGAGTGAGCTGGACACTTACTTTGAAGACGGCCGACTCACCCAAGAGAATGCAACTGGTGTTGATACTGTGAATTTGGATGCACTCAAATGGTGGAAAAAATCTACCAAATACAAAATTCTTTCACGAATGGTTGCGGATATTTTATCCATTCCAATCAGCACCGTGGCTTCAGAAGCAACTTTTAGTGCCGGAACTAGAGTGATTGACACTTATCGTGCTTCTTTGGCAATAAAGACTTTTGAAATGTTGATGTGCACCGGAGATTGGTGCCGTAAGCTTCATGGTATAAAGAAGAAGGATAAGGTATAAGTTTAAAGTTTCTATTAATGGTATTATTGAATTGTATTGTAAAGTTTTAATAATGTAGTTTTCTTATATGTTTATTTATCGTTCTCTATGCACAAAAATCACATAATCCATTGGAGGTTGTACTCCCCAACCCTTGAACAACTCTATGAACGATTTAGATTTAAGCATCCAACGATGAGTAAAAGTATGTTCTTAGTTTTTTTTTCTCTTTGAGTGAATGTGAATGAAATAGACATCAGTTAACTAGATTAATATTTCTTTAAAAACTGTCATGAAATTGATACTAATAGTTTCTGTTTTTGTTTTTGTTTAGGGAATTGATGGAGCTGGAGAAGATTGGATGTTCTGAAACTGTCATGGACTCATGAAGTTAAAAACTCTGTTTCTGTTTTATGTTGTTGTTTAAAAACGGTGTAGTTTGCGTGTTTCTTTTTGCCTCTCAATTTCTGTCATTTAATCAGTTTTTAAAATCGAAAGAAATTTTAACATCCAAAGTATTGTGAACTGTTCAAGATAGTGATTTTGTAGCCTCTAAACTCTGCTTTTGTCATCTGGAATACAGGAAAATGACTGAAGAAAATTAACGATGAGAATGAAAACTGTGACAATTTCCCAGTTGGGATGCGTGTTCTTGCTATTGACGACGACCTAATTTGCTTGAAGTTATTGGATACTCTTCTCAGAAAATGCCAGTACCATGGTATCTTCGTTTTCTGTATTTTTTTTTTTTTGGTGAGATAAGTATCTTCTTTGTTCTCTTGCTTTTCTCGAGAACCGCCCGAGAACCGTCCGATAATACCCGGAACCGGTACTCACCCGAAACGTTAGCGGTCCGGATACTGGTATGGAAGTTAGAACCGAAACCGATAAGGACCGAAACCGTTAACCCGGTAAAAAAACCGGTAATTTTTCGTAAACATACATTGTACAAAATATTGTATAAGGTACTAGTACATATAGAAAAAATAAGTTTAAAAGACCTTATCTCTTAATTTCCTTAGCATACATTTGAGAAAAAACCCTCCATTCTTGTTTCTATTATGAGGTTTTGGTGATAAGGGCTTTTAATGATGCAAGATACCCGAGAACCAGCTCGAAATACCCGGGACCGATACTCACCCGAAACGTTAGCGGTCCGGATACAAGTATCGAAGTTGGGACCCGAAACCGGTAAGGCCCGAAACCGGTAACACTCGATACCTTAACGGTCCAGACCCATGAAATTTATATTTTCACTGTTATATTCCAATTTTATGTTCATCGTTTTTGTGTTCTGAATCCCCCCCCCCTTTTTTTTTTCCTTTTTCAGTTTTTCAGATGAATTTCCTTACAAATTGACTTATTAAAATATCCGTTAAAAAATTACCTTTTTCACCCTCACAGTTACTACAACGAGTCAGGCAAGAATGGCGCTGAAGATGATCATGGAAAACAAGGATAGATTAGATTTGGTCATTAGCGATGTCCATATGCCTCACATGGATGGTTTTACTAGATTTTTTTTTTGTTTTGTGTTATTATTGCTTGTTTTGTATGAATCTTGACTTTTCCTTGTATTTTCGAACATAAATGAACAAACAAATTTTTGAACACAAACGAACAAACAAACCAGACTATTCGAACACAATCGAACCGAACAAACGAACACTAACAAACGAACATGAAATTTCTGATATTTTACCGAACCGAACATGAGCAAGTGATTGTTATGTTCGTCGAACACGGACCGAACATACTATATATCGCACGAACGAACATTCATTAAAGTCACTGCTCGGTTCGTTCGGTTCGAAATACACCCCTAATTGTGCTGGTAAAGGTCGTACGTTTTTGTTGATGTAGCCAGGTGAATTACTTATGAATCTGAATCCTATTGTTGCAGTGATAGTTCATGTATTCGTGTAAAGAATCAAAATGAGTATTTTATTGTGTTACCGTTTGTTGCCCTATGTTGATTATGTGGTGTTTGTTTAGTCGTTCTGAACGGCTGTCAGTTCAGTATGCCAAGAGGTCGTGGCAATTAGTCGCGCGATCAGGATCATGCTGCCGGTGATGGCATTGATATTGGTGTTGCAACTATACTTCAGCAGGTGGCAGACCAGATGTCTCATTTGGCTCAGGCGGTTTAGCGTAACACTACCGTGACTGAGAATGTCGGGTCGACTCAGTGTTTTAGAGAAGTGGTTTGTATGCATCCTCCTCGTTTTGCGGGCGTGGGTGATACTTTGGGCTGGGACGGTTGGCTTTTCCAATTAGAGAAGATTTTCTAGGCGGTTGGTTGTGCAGAGGAACGGAGGATTCCTATCGCGCAGTTCCTTCTCGATAGTGACACTGCTTATTGGTGGGAGGCCATTGAGCCCCAAGATCATGCCGTTACCTGGGAAAAGTTTATGAAGTTGATGGAAGCGGAGTTCTGTACGGTGTAACACCCCCAAAACCATATGGGAATATTACACGCCGTAGACCCTTTCCACAAGGATCTACCAGGCTAAACATCCATAAACAACCAAATGCTTGCCCTGTCAGGGTCAAACAATAAAATGATACAGACCGATATGGTCACTTACACGTGAATACATAGACCGATGAGGTCACACAACCCAATCGACAAAACTGACTTAGATAACATTACCCACACAGGGGTCGAAATATAATACAGCAGAAGACTGAAATCAACTCTGAAAACACAACAAAAATCAAAACAACTCTCGACTCATGATTAGTATCGCAGCTCGTCATCCTCTTGTGCCAATCCTGTGACTGCTCCCCTGAATCTGCATGTACCTGGACGCAAAACAGACATCCACCCCCCGATTACTCGGATGTTAGTAAAACTCCACTGTTTTACTAGTGCAAGTATAAAACGATACGAAATGCAACAAGTAAATAGCAACTACGAATTTAATATGGAAATCAATTATCAAATGTTCCCGAGAAGTTTTATTAATTTTGAACTCAAGAAAGAGATATTTGAAAAGGAACACATCATCTCGGGGATTTTTAAAGCAGAACTTCTTTTGGACCTCGAGTCCCAATTTACAAAGCCTTTTCGAAAACATTGGGGCCTTAGCCCGATTCTCTTTTCAAAACACAATAGGTGAGATATCATTATCGGTCCGAGACCCGTATTTAAAATGTTACCCAAACAAGCACTATAACACGATCATTGTTCGTACACATCATGTACCTAACTCCGGAGGCCTCGACGGACCTTACCCGGACCACACACATTGTTCGTACACATCATGTACCGAACTCCGGAGGCCTCGACGGACCCTACCCGACCACAAACATAGTTCGTACACATCATGTACCGAACTCCATAGGCCTCGTCAGACCCTACCTGGATCACACACCTTGTTCGTACACATCATGTACCGAACTCCAGAGGCCTCGTCAGACCCTACCTGGATCATACACCTTGTTCGTACACATTATGTACCGAACTCGAGAGGCCTCGTCAGACCCTACCTGGATCACACACCTTGTTCGTACACATCATGTACCGAACTCCAGAGGTCTCGTCAGACCCTACCTGGAACACACACATCATATCGACACGACACAACTCATAATCATCAAATGTCAAGCCATTCCACATTACACCGAAATGTACAATCAAGTATGTAAACCAAGACAACACATACATATGTAAACCAAGACAACACACACATCATAATCAACACAACAACTCAACAATGACCGACCACGCCCGGCATAAACTTAGATGATTTGCACATCCAACACGATTCCCAAAATGTTAACTAAGTGAAGGTATCATCGTTACCATCAATTGTTCGTAATAATCAATTCATACGAATTATATACACGAAAGTAAACCAATGCATCACAACCATAATACGACGTCCCTATTCACAAGACACAAATCGTATAGTAAAATACTTGCCTTAATAACCGCTACCGAATACTCCGAAGAACACGATTCGACCGGGAAGCTCGGACCCCGAAAAAGACAACGAACAGAAGGGTTCCGACTCGAGTTCTTCACAAGAATTCGACCCTAACAACATATAATCAATAAATCATCGATCATACGAGGAAGAATAATCGTAGAACGCCCGGAAACCCCTCTATGACATTTTAACGGACACCTTCAAGGCGTCGATCAAGAACTCGACCAAAACAACGAATCGATACGATCCAACCATGGAATAACAAGGGAAATGATACAATACATCTAAATAATCATCAATCCATCACAATCCTAAGTTAAATCGGATTAAACGGACGAAATCGAACAAAATACCCAAAATCCCCAAAATTAGATTTCTAGAAAATCTGACCTGATTCGCTCGATCAAAGGATGTTATAGGATGGATGATTGATGATAAGAACTCCAAGACTTCATGGATTTATTGTCCAACAACATCTCTCCATGATAAGAACAACCCCATCCGCGGAAGAGAAGGAGAAGAAGGAGAAAATGGCGAAAAAAAACGACTTGAGGGCCTTAAATAGGCTGACACAGTGTGCCGCGGCCCAGCCGAAGTGTGCCGCGGCATAGGGCCAAATCTGCCGGCAGTGACTCGGCAGTGTACCGCGGCCCTGTCGGCATATGCTGCGGCACAAGGTACAGATGGGTCGTCCGAAGATTGAAAAATGTGTGCGTGCCGCGGCTCGGCCAAGTGTGTCGCGGCCCTTCCGGCAGGCTGCTCGGCCAAAACTAGAACATGTGAGTGACTTAGCTATTTCGACCATAACTCCCTCGTCCGAACTCCGATTGACTCACCGTTTGAACCATTGGAAAGAAAACTCGATGCTTTATAATATTGCAAAGATTCAGAATTTTTGGAGTTTCCAAAAATTAATGGTGATTTAACAAAGTCGAACTCATACGTGGAAAAGTCGTTTAATAACACTGAACTCAAGAAAACGACACCGAAACCCGAACCTGAATACGAATCGAAGATATGGTCACGAATTACTCGCAAGGACGAATCTTAGAGCTAAGATAACACATGATTCCGACCACTCGAAGGCTCAAAATTCGACAACGGAAGGTAATTACCCCAAACTTTGGGAAATTACGAAAATGGCCCAAAACGTCCGAAAATCACGATACGTGATCGAATAACCAAACCGAAGTTCACAACACGTCTAACAAAGTTAAACGGACTTACGGAAAACTCGAAACAATAATTTCGGACGAGATTCACAAGAATCGAACTCGAGTGCGGAAAAGTCGTTAAGAAACACGGGATTTCACAAAACAATACCGAAACGAACTCGGGTGACAAAAAGTGCAGAATTAATCATTCTCAGAACGATGAAACGGTCCCAAGCGAGTCGTCAAAACGGACCTCCGCCGAAAAAAAGAGAATTACCGAAAATCCTAAATTGCGGATATTACATTCTACCCTCCTTAAAACAAGTTTCGTCCCGAAACTTAAATCAAGTAGGGAGAATCAATATCCCACCAGAAAAACTCAACGAGATACACAAGAACCGAAAAAAAATCGCGTCCAACGACGAAACGTTACAAGCAACGCGAAAGAACATACAGCGTGAAAACACGCCCCACGACGACCATAACAACGCCACCGGCAATGATTCAAAACAACAACGAATAATTAACAACACATCACATGCACACATTTAATCAAAGAAACGCACGCGATAACAAGTCGCACCCGACTAAAATGGCTATGCGATAGAAACAAATAGAGTATTACGATAGAAATCATTCCGATTCTCATCAACAAGATAATGTCCGACGTCAAAACACAAACAATTCAAGATAACAGAAAACGAGAATATCGGACATTACATTCTATCCTATTAAAAATAAGTTTCGTCCCGAAACTTAAAATAAAACATCATGGTAGAATAGAAACAAAACTAAAAAGTTCACGCAACAATTATCAATTTCTACACGAATTACAACACGAAGTACGATACACAACTACATCACGGGACACCACCAGGCACTCCCCGAGTAGGAACGAAAATTCAATTCCCGAACATCTTGGCCATAGTCTCACAATGCACCGCTCGGTGACCCACTTGGCCACACTCGAAACAGTTGACTAACGGTGAACGACAATTCTTCGTAGTACGAGATCAGGCAACAACAGTCAGACAACCCCGTTCGAACAACAACGATCGAACAACAATGATCGAACAACAACGATCAAATAACAATGATCGAACAATAATGATCAAATAACAATGATCGAACAACAACGATCGAACAACAATGATCGAATGACAACAGTCGAACGATGATTCCGAAGTCCCCACTTCAACTCCAGACATTAAAAGAACTGGTAGAAAGTGAAAGATGTTACTTCCAAACAAGGTTCACAAGAATCGAACCGAATTCGGAAAGGTCACGATGACAAACAGGTCGATCTGAAACAAGGTCACAACTAGGGCTGGCAATTTCCGACACGACACGAAAACACGACACGGACCGACACGGAATTAATGGGTTAGTGTCAAGCCTTATTGGGTTCGGGTTCTTATCAGGTTGACCCAATAAGGACACGATAATTTCGGGTCGGGTTCGGGTTGTGTTCGGGTCGGGTTCAGGTAACCTGTTATAATTTATTTTTTTAATAAATATTTATTAAAAAACAAAATATTTAATAAATATTTAATAAATAATTTTTTAATAATTTATTTCTTTTAGACTTTTAGTTGAGGTTTATAATTCTTATTGTTTTTTATCATTTTTTGTTAGTATTTATAGGTTATCAGGTTGTTATCGTGTTGAAACAGGTTTTTAACGTGTCGTGTCGTTATCGTGTTGCTATCGTGTCGGGTCAACACGAATCTAATCGTGTTTTTATCGTGTTCGTGTCGTGTCCGGGTCGTGTTCGGATTTGACCTTAGCAGGTCGGGTTCGTGTTCGGATTTAGGGAATCCTTATCAGGTCGTGTTCGGGTTTGACCTTAACAGGTCGGGTTGTTATCAGGTCAACCCGATAACGACCCGACCCGCACGATTTGCCACCCCTAGTCACAACCAGTCCGAACGATGACAACTGAGACATCAAACAATGTTCAAAAAGTATCGACAAACACGTGCAAGTCGATAGAATTTAGAAGGAGAAACTGCAGAAGTCAAATATAGTACGGGTATTACAACCGACCTCTAATAAAAGAAATGTCGTCCCCGCAATTCACAACAACGGAAACAAGGTAACAACACAAAAAGCATCCGACAGGAAAATCTCCCATGGGTCTCTCAGAGCCGATCCTGATATCTGCGCTGAAGCGCGAACTCCGAAAGTCTCAGTAGCCAATTCGCAAACTGAATTCGGTGTCCCTCGAGTATGCACTTGAAACGCGTTACTGACGAGAAGGACAATTTACACGTGCATGCCCCGGCACATCACGGTTGAAACGCCTCGGCTCGGCATACCGAAAATACAATGGGGCATAATGTCGCAAAACAACATAGCGGAGATGCCAACTCAGCACAACAAGGAATCATAACACATATCATGTACAACGATTACCATCGTAAAGTAATACACACACAAACACTACAGCAATGATGGTATCGTTCGGCGACCTTAACAGCCCGAACAATAACCAGCACACAATTACAAATATCATGAAACCATCACACATGTACACAAATGTACAAACCCAAGCTTTAACAGCTCACACAGGTGCGATAACACGCAAGCCGCCACGAAATGACAACATTAAAGATCGTCATCACACCTCCCACAAAGGGCTAACAAAACATATGCGTGGCGAACGACTCAACGTTCACACCACCAATTCAAACACAATTCGGAGGGCTAACACCCTGACAGCAATACCAACATCATACACACCTTCTCCGACCACAAGCAGGAAATGATGGGTTTTAAAAACAAAAACCACCTTTTGAAAAAAAAATTTAGAAAAACACCGATTGATCTTGAGTATCACCTTTCAAAAAGTACAAACGTGAAACATCGTTATCAAGACTTTGGATAACCATTTCACATTTGTTAAAAATGAGGAACTATCTTTTAGTGAAAAACTTTCAGAGTATTCGACCCTCGGGTCTAAGTAAAAGTGTTTATAAAACATTGAAAATATCTCAAAATATTTTGGTCCTCGAGGGATAAGAATTTTGAAACATATTGTGGCACCTTAGAAGTACCACGAGAAAACCATTCGTTTTAAACGTACGTCTCGAAATTTATTTTCTAAGATACTCAAGGTTTTCGAAATAAAACTCAGTCGGTAAAATACCGAAAGCCATTACAAAAGAACTCACGCAGCGGAAAAAGGAATACAGTCCTACATGCACAATCCAATTGAATACATCTCACAGCATCTAGTTTAAACATACAACAAAACCATTCCTCGGAGTTTCCCACAAACTCAATCGTCGATACCTTTTCGAAACCCATCAAGGTTTACGACTTTCACAACATACCACCCCACCCGGTGGTTCAAAGATAAAACAATAACGTGCCCAGTTCTATACACATACTATGTGCCACAAGTATTAAACACAACTATATTACACAATACTGTGTAAATAAAATTATGCACCACAATTAACTCACTAAGATAAAATCGAGACACACAGGTATTACGCATAAAGGAGGAGACTTACATCCACAGGTCGCACGGAGGTGACGGTCGCCCACGATACAAATTTCGTCCGACAACATAACCGACACGTTGTGACTACGCACAACTCAACTTGTCACCTGACGACTCGAACGACAAGACAACACATTACTCGACAATTCACGACTTGACTCGACTCGACAGCCTAGGTTTCCGCAACCTAGGCTCTGATACCATAAATGTAACACCCCCAAAACTATATGGGAATATTACACGCCGTAGACCCTTTCCACAAGGATCTACCAGGCTAAACATCCATAAACAACCAAATGCTTGCCCTGCCAGGGCCAAACAATAAAATGATACAGACTGATATGGTCACTTACACGTGAATACACAGACCGATGAGGTCACACAACCCAATCGACAAAACTGACATAGATAACATTACCCACACAGGGGTCGAAATATAATACAGCGGAAGACTGAAATCAACTCTGACAACACAACAAAAATCAAAACAACTCTCGACTCATGATTAGTATCGCAGCTCGTCATCCTCTTGTGCCAATCCTGTGACTGCTCCCCTGAATCTTCATGTACCTGGACGCAAAACAGACATCCACCCCCCGATTACTCGGGGGTTAGTAAAACTCCACTGTTTTACTAGTGCAAGTATAAAACGATACGAAATGCAACAAGTAAATAGCAACTATGAATTTAATATGGAAATCAATTATCAAATGTTCCCGAGAAGTTTTATTAATTTTGAACTCAAGAAAGAGATATTTGAAAAGGAACACATTATCTCGGGAATTTTTAAAGCAGAACTTCTTTTGGACCTCGAGTCCCAATTTACAAAGCCTTTTCGAAAACATTGGGGCCTTAGCCCGATTCTCTTTTCAAAACACAATAGGTGAGATATCATTATGGGTCCGAGACCCGTATTTAAAATGTTACCCAAACAAGCACTATAACACGATCATTGTTCGTACACATCATGTACCGAACTCCGGAGGCCTCGACGGACCTTACCCGGACCGCACACATTGTTCGTACACATCATGTACCGAACTCCAGAGGCCTCGTCAGACCCTACCTGGATCACACACCTTGTCCGTACATATCATGTACCGAACTCCAGAGGCCTCGTCAGACACTACCTGGATCACACACCTTGTTCGTACACATCATGTACCGAACTCCAAAGGCCTCGTCAGACCCTGCCTGGATCACACACCTTGTTCGTACACATCATGTACCGAACTCTAGAGGCCTAGTCAGACCCTACCTGGAACACACACATCATATCGACATGACACAACTCATAATCATCAAATGTCAAGCCATTCCACATTACACCGAAATGTACAATCAAGTATGTAAACCAAGACAACACACACATATGTAAACCAAGACAACACACACATCATAATCAACACAACAACTCAACAATGACCGACCACGCCCGGCATAAACTTAGATGATTTGCACATCCCACACGATTCCTAAAATGTTAACTAAGTGAAGGTATCATCGTTACCATCAATTGTTCGTAATAATCAATTCATACGAAGTATATACACGAAAGTAAACCAATGCATCACAACCATAATACGACGTCCCTATTCACAAGACACAAATCATATAGTAAAATACTTGCCTTAATAACCGCTACCGAATACTCCGAAGAACACGATTCGACCGGGAAGCTCGGACCCCGAAAAAGACAACGAACGGAAGGGTTCCGACTCGAGTTCTTCACAAAAATTCGACCCTAACAACATATAATCAATAAATCATCGATCATACGAGGAAGAATAATCGTAGAACGCCCGGAAACCCCTCTATGACATTTTACCGAACACCTTCAAGGCGTCGATCAAGAACTCGACCAAAACAACGAATCGATATGATCCAACCGTGGAATAACAAGGGAAATGATACAATACATCTAAATAATCATCAATCCATCACAATCCTAAGTTAAATCGGATTAAACGGACGAAATCGAACAAAATACCCAAAATCCCCAAAATTAGATTTCTAGAAAATCTGACCTGATTCGCTCGATCAAAGGATGTTATAGGATGGATGATTGATGATAAGAACTCCAAGACTTCATGGATTTATTGTCCAACAACATCTCTCCATGATAAAAACAACCCCAGCCGCGGAAGAGAAGGAGAAGAAGGAGAAAATGGCGAAAAAAAACGACTGCAGGGCCTTAAATAGGCTGACACAGTGTGCCGCGGCCCAGCCGAAGTGTGCCGCGGCATAGGGCCAAATCTGACAGGTGACTCGCGGTGTGCATGCCGGCATGTGCCGCGGCACAAGGTACAGACGGGTCGGCCGAAGATTGAAAAATGTGTGCGTGCCGCGGCTCGACCAAGTGTGCCGCGGCCCTTCCGGCAGGCTGCTCGGCCAAAACTGGAACATGTGAGTAACTTAGCTATTTCGCCTATAACTCCCTCGTCTGGACTCCGATTGACTCACCGTTTGAACCATTGGAAAGCTAACTCGATGCTTTATAATATTGCAAAGATTCAGAATTTTGGGAGCTTCCAAAAATTAATGGTGATTTAACAAAGTCGAACTCATACGTGGAAAAGTCGTTTAATAACACTGAACTCAAGAAAACGACACCGAAACCCGAACCTGAATACGAATCGAAGATACGGTCACGAAGTACTCGCAAGGACGAATCTGAGAGCTAAGAGAACACACGATTCCGACCACCTGAAGGCTCGAAATTCGACAACGGAAGGTAATTACCCCAAACTTTAGGAAATTACGAAAATGGCCCAAAACGTCCGAAAATCACGATATGTGATCGAATAACCAAACCGAAGTTTACAACACGCCTAACAAAGTTAAACGGACTTATGGGAAACTCGAAACAGTAATTTCGGACGAGATTCACAAGAATCGAACTCGAGTGCGGAAAAGTCGTTAAGAAACACGGGATTCCACAAAACAATACCGAAACGAACTCGGGTGACAAAAAGTGCAGAATTAATCATTCTCAGAACGATGAAACGGTCCCAAGCGAGTCGTGAAAACGGACCTCCACTGAAAAAAAGAGAATTACCGGAAATCCGAAATTACGGATATTACATTCTACCCTCCTTAAAAGAAGTTTCGTCCCGAAACTTAAATCAAGTAGGGAGAAGCAATATCCCACCAGAAAAACTCAACGAGATACACAAGAACCGAAAAAAATCGCGCCCAACGGCGAAACGTTACAAGCAACACGAAAGAACATACAGCGTGAAAACACGCCCCACGACGACCATAACAACGCCACCGACAATGATTCAAAACAACAACGAGTAATTAACAACACATCACATACACACATTTAATCAAATAAACGCACGCGACAACAAGTCGCACCCGACTAAAACGGCTATGCGATAGAAACAAATAGAGTATTACGATAGAAATCATTCCGATTCTCATCAACAAGAAAATGTCCGACGTCAAAACACAAACAATTCAAGATAACTGAAAACGAGAATACCGGACATTACATACGGAGCCGATTTGAGAGCAGATGATCCGAGATTTTTATCTAGCCGAGCCGCAGGATATACCCATGTCGCAGACTATTATCGATTATAGCCGACAACTCACCTACGTGAAGAGGCAGGTGAGGACTGAGGAAGAGAAAATTCGTTTTTTTGATATGTGGATGAGACCAGAGATTCAACAGTACATATCGGGTTTCACTTGTGCTACTTTGAGAGAGTATCAGAATCGAGCTATGGCGTACGAGATTACATCTTTATCTACTGGGCCTTTGCATGAGTCGAAGAAGCAGCGGATGTCTGGAGATTTTTCGGATAGTGTGAGAGTCAGAACTTCTTCTCATCGAGTTTCGCGTAGTCCTACGGCGAAACTTTCCCTTTCTCCGTTCGGTGGGACCAAGTGTTCCAAGTCATCTTCTTTGACTCCTAGTCGGACTGAGAGATGTTTCAATTGCAATGTTGTGGGGTATGTGCAAGCTAATTGTCCTTCGCAACCGATTACTTGTTATAATTGTGGACTCGAGGGACACAAAGTTTAGTATGGTGAACTATCCATGAAGTTTCCCGGAATCGAGCTTCAGCACCATTATCAGGATCGACTCATATAGATCGCTGAGGTTTAATTTTTTGTTCACTTTGTTGTCTGCTTACTTCACCCTTTCTTTTTAAGTTTCGGGATGAAACTTCTTTTTAGAGGGGTAAAATGTAATACCCGTAATTTTCTCTTTCGGTAATTTTTAATTTTTGGCATTTTTCTGATTATTAGAACTTGCTTGTGAGCATTTTGACATTTTGATAATGTTTTGTTCTGCATATTTGGTCATCCGAGTTTGTTTCGGGGTTGTTTTACCCAAATCCATCTTTTGAGCGACTCTTTCCGCTATTTGGTTCAATTCGTGTGATGGTGGTTCGAAACTACGGTTTTGTGTTTCCAATAAGCCCGTTTAACTTTGTTAGACATGTTGTGAACTTCGCTTTGGTTATTTGATTTCGTATTGTGATTTTCGGACGTTTTGGACCATTTTGTAATTTTCCAAAGTTTGGGGGTAATTACTTCCGCTGTCGTATTCCGAACCTTCGGGTAGATGGAATCGTGTTCTTGTAGCGCTTGAATTCGTCGTTGTGCACTCTTCGTGTGCATGTCTTTGTCTTGTTGTTGTCGTTTCGCGGTTTCGTCGCGCTCGTAGTCAACGAGATTAACTTAGCAGTTTGGAACTGCTAAGTGCCTTACGTACGCTATTCGATGAACATAACGTACGTTAACTTCATGCGCCTTACGTACGTTAAGACCTACTCATAACGTACGTAAGGGTCTTCACAATTTCGGACAGTGAGTTCTGCCCATCGATTACGTACGTAATCTTGCTTGCCTTACGTACGTAATTGCTAACGTACATTAACCTTCTTCCCTAACGTACGTTATGCTGGCGTGGGTATATATACCCATGGGTTGACCGTGTTCGTCATTTTTCATCCTTTCTTCATCCCTCCGCGGCTGTGGCGATTCGTGGGCGATTTGGGGGTGATTTTGGAGTCTTGTAACTCCAATATTTCATCTTCCTTGAGTTCTTGGTGTTGATTAACATCATCAATCCGTGTTCTTCGTCTTTGATTCTAGGTAATTGTCTTGAATCCCTTTTCTATGTATTTTGAGAATCTTTAAGATTCGAGTTGTTCTTCATGAATCGTGTTGTTGTATATCATCAATCGGTTGTATTGATTTTATCACTATGATTTGATTCGTATTTCTTATGGTATTCGGGTTCGGGAGATGTTCTTGATGTTCTTGGGGAAATATTGAACCCCAAGTGTTCGACCCTATGTTTCTACGAATTCTTGATGAGAATTTCATATGTTTTGCATCTTCCTTGCGATCGACCTTGTTAGTGATTGAACATTTAACTGTAACTTACTTTTAAATGAATATGTGATTCTATAAAAGTAAATACGAACGTAAACCTGAGTTTCCTGAAGAATGATAACAACTATTTCATGTTGTATTTTGCTTAAAACGGATACTAGGAATGAGTAGTTATCCGAGGAATTGTGGAGTCGCGGAAGATTTGTATTATTCGCTTGTTAGCCTGTTTCCTGAATGATGGTGTGATGTGAAATGTTGTGCCTTTGTGGAGGTGTATGATGCGTTAGCTTATGTTTTACGTGTTTGCGATTGTGGTGAATATTGTACCTTTGTTTTTGTGTAATTGGTGAATTGAGATGTTACCCGGGTAGGGACCCGTAAGGCCACCAGCGGCGCGTGCTTGCGAGTACGGCCAGTTGTTATGTTATGACCATAAGATTATTGAATCGGGAAGGTCTGTAGGGGGCCCCGAGAATCGTCACTTGCGAGTGCGATGCCACGATAACTTATGGGCGTGTTTGAGTGATGTTACCCGGGTAGGGACCCGTGAGGCCTCCGGTGGCGTGTGCTTGCGAGTACGGTCAGCTGTCATGATTTGACCATAAGGTTATCTAATCGGGTAGGTCTGGAGAGGGCTCCGAGTAGGGGTGGAAAAATATACCGAAATGCCGAAATACCGAATTTATCGTACCGAAAAATTACCGAAATTTCGGTATACCGCATTTTCGGTACGGTAACGGTATGATTTTTTTTTTTTCGGTATTTCGGTATATACCGAGATACCAAAAAAAAATTCGGTATTTCAATATATATATCGGTATGTCGATATTTTCGGTATTTTTTTATTTGGTATTTCGGTATATATCGGTATATCAAGATTTTTTCGATATTTTGGTAATTCGGTATTTCGATAAGTTCGGTATATACCGATACCGAAATAAAATTCGGTATACCGGATTTCGGTATACCGAAACTTTCAGTACGGTATCAGTATGAATTTTGTTGTACCGAAATTTTCGGTACGGTATCAGTATGAATTTTGTTGTACCGAAATTTTTGGTACGGTATACGGTATGGACAAAAAAATTCGGTACGGTACGGTATACCACCCCTAGCTCCGAGAATCGTCACTTGCGAGTGCGATGTCAAGATAATTTATGGGTGTGTTTGAGTTTGCTTACGATAGCTAATCCGCGTAGGTCCCATCGAGGCCACGGAGGCGATTTGGATGTTTGATTTGATATCTCTGCATTGTAAATGTTTGGACTTTGGATCCCGGATGTACTTGTATTATTAATTAGTCGTTGAGACTTGAGTGTGAATAGAATCATTTCGACGCTTTCAGATGATGCATCCATGCATTAATATTCTTACTATGTTTTTTCATTTTTAACCCATGTTTTTTCCTTTTTATATTTTTTCATTCGATTTTAATAAAAATAATAAGTGTGTGTTTGCTCCAAAGATTTTCGTTTTACTACAAAAATAGCAAACACAAATTATTTCGATAATTAAGCACAATTAATCAAATTAATGTAAAAATATGCACCAAATCCTATACAAATAATGCAACTGTGCATATGAATTTCACGCAATTTTATAATTAGATAAAAATTATATATATATATATATATATATTACAGGTAGGTATTATGTATAATATATAAATAAATAGACATATTCTTACTGAATTGTACCTTAAAATTTTCAAAAAATTATATTCCCGCATGCATTGGTATTGTAACACTCCCCCACCCACGCAACATAGCATGCTAGTCGCATAAAATACTTGAAACAATTAGTCAATTATAATGAACAGACTATCAATTAGGTGTAGATTCAAGTTTGACACCTCACCTCAAGAAAATAGAAAAAGAAACCAAAAAAGAAAAGTTAAAAATAATGATTCTACTAGGAAACGGACAAAATAGTTGTAAGAGGAAAGACGCCGAGTCGACCAGCGGTGGGAGACTGCATGTGTCCATTCTCCACCATTGTTTTGTACCACCACCTGCCGTCTGTCATGTGTCAGTGCCAACAACCAACTTGGCCAAAAAAGCCAGCACATTATCCGCTGTCGTTTACCGCACCAATGATCCATCTCCGCCGTCCACATCTTCTCTCTCCCTTTCTCCGCGTAATCTATACGTCCGTTTAATTACTTCAATTGAACTATATTGGACTGAACTGAACTGAATTGGACGTTTTCTTCGTAAGTACCTTTTGGCTCACTGCACTGGTGCGAGAGTGAAATTGCTCACTACTTCTGCTTTTTAGTTTGCTCTCCAGGGAACATTTCAATGAACGTATACACTTGAATGATTCTAAGTTATGAGCCAATTAATGAATGGGTCGAAGCCCGTTATTTACAAACTTCACTAAATGAAAGTTTCTTATTTGATCTCCTCACCTCACCAATAATTAGATTAAATTGAGTTACTCGATTAGCAACAAAGTTGAATTTATTTATCATCGCTTATTTAAAAAGTCTATTATGAATCAATAACCAACTAATTAATAGGTTTCCAAACATACTTACATCAGTTACTTATTAAGTTTCATAATAAATAAAGTGTAATGCTACCGGTACACGTATGTATATATATATCCATGTACTAGCATGACACATTAGAATACAAGCATTGTACGACCAATTAGTAAATGAAAAAAAAAAAAAGAAAAACTGCAGTAGTGAGTTTGTATATCCCGCAACATGATGTACTGTATAAGGTACACATTAATTGTGATTACTAACATAATCTTCCGGTATATCGAATAATCATAACTAGTGTATAAGATAATTACAGTGAGAACATGACGCAACAACATAATCACAATTGGTGTATAACATAATCACCACTGATGTACCATATGTACGGTACACTATGTTGCATGGTATAATTTTCCGCTGTAATAGTAGTCTGTAGCAGAGCTGGACCTAGACCTGGCAACATAGGCCCAGGCCCGCAGGCCGGGCCTGTGATATCCCACACCGACTAGCAGAGAGCGGGTGAAGTGCCTTATTTGAGCGTGCAGTGACACCTTATAGCATGAGGCCTTTTGGGAGCCCAGTGGCTTCGGGGTGATGAGAACTCTGAAGTTAAGCGTGCTGGTGCGAGGAGCAGTCTCAGGATGGGTGACCTTCTGGGAAGCTGCTCGCTGGGTTCCCAGAAACAAAACCGTGAGGGCCAGCTCAGAGAGGAGAGTGCCCAGAGCGGACAATATCATGCTACGACGGAGGGGTCCCAGAATGTGACAGGGCCAACCCTCCCGTTTATGGGCGGGCATTGGGCTTCACATTTTTTGCCCAAAAAAAAGAGCCTTTTTGGCCCTGGCCAGTTTTTGCCCGTCCAATGTCCATGGAGGCCCGACCCAAGTTTTTTTTTTTTAAAGTTTTGTGTAATTATATTATTTTCAATTTTTTCTTATGTATCTTTACGTCTATATGTTAATTATTGATGTAGCTTTATTTTTTTATGGGACTTTGTGATTACTTTGTAGTATCTCATATCAATAATAATATTATTTTATGATTTTTATAAGAAAATCGTAGTGAAAAATGATATGATGATCAAATAAAATTATTTGTATATTTGTCTTTTGATTGTGGTACGTAGTAAATAATGTAATATTAAATAAACATAGTTATATATTTATTTTTTTGATTGTGATAGTATAGTGAATAATATAATAATTAATGATCTACAGATATTTTTACATTTATTCAGAATAATATATTTCATACCCAAAAAAGAAAATTAGAAAAAAGAAAATTTGAGGCCCGCGGGCCGGGCAAAGCCCGTCTGGGCGGGCCACGGGCCTAATATTTTTGACCAAGAAAAAATAGATCTTTTTAACCCGGTCCAGAAAAAACCCGCCCATTTTTTGCCCGGCCCATTCCGAGCCCAACCGTTTGCCAGGTCTCGCTGGATAGTGAATAGGGATGTCAACTTTATCCGTACCCGATCCTACGTCGGATAAACCCAAAATCGGGTCGGGTTTCGGCCGAATCCGAAATTTTATGATCGGTATGGGTAGGTTATGGGTATAGTATATTACCCGAGTACCCGATCCACGTCCATTTGAATTATATAAATATATTATACATAAATATAATATTGTATTATCAATTATATAAAATATTATGTTTTAAATATTTACAATACTAAATTGAATTTATTAATTACATTATATGTATATATGTTATATATTAAAAATATTTATATTCTTAAATATAAGATATACGGGTACTCGATTACCCGATGGGCAATACTCCAACCCGATCCGAATCAAATAGGATAGAATATGGAGGAGACATACCCGTACCGTACCCGACCCATTGACATCTCTGTCGCTGAACCAGCTAACTAATATCCGTCGGGGCCATAGCAAATCTATAGACCCTCGTACAGCCAACCACTCCACCCCAGTTAACGCTTTTTGTTACGCTCACAGTCACAGTCCGCACACTTTCTTCAATTAGTAAAAAAGAAAACAGCAGAGCAGAGGCAGCAGGAAGGCGCCATTTTTGCTTTTGCCCATTAATTATTTTTTCTATAATTTCTTTTCTTCAACTTCTACCGGACCGGGCCGGGATGGGTAAGGTTGCTCCGTTTCCTTTTTTCTATATATATATGCAGCTGATTGACTAACTCTCTGTTGCTAATCTGATCAGTAACCCTTCAATTTATTGATGATTAGTTCTGATTCTTTTGTTGCTAATTTTGTATGAATACGTGAGGAATTATGAAATAGAAGAAAAAAAAATACTTAATTCTCTTTTTTTTTTATAGATTTTGGGGTGGGTGGGGTGGGGGGTTATTGAAAGCGACTTTTGGGACATATCTGACTTTGTGGATGAATGCCCATGGGGACTGGATCCTCTGCTGCACTGCAAGACGCAGTCTTTGTCTGTGTGCCAGTCGTTGATCACACATGTGGCACGTGTGTGTGCGTGGCGGATTCAACGCACAGTGGTGCACCGCAGAGGATCCAGATCCGAATGCCCATACATTGCATTACACTACACTACTGCACTTTTGTATACTTAGTATATATATGTCTGTTAATTTTTTTTTGGTTAAAAATGTCTAGTGGGTATGTTGTTCAGTAACATACATATTAAATACATCTTTTTTTTTTTTTAAATTTGTTTTATGGGAAAAGATAGAATTATGAGCTGGTCAAAAAAAAAAAAACTCCAATATTAATAAGAAGGTGGAGAAAAATGAAAAAAGAAAAAAAAAACAGAGTAGCCTACTAGGTAGGTAGGTCTAGTATTAGTAGTGGTTGGATTAGATAGTGGGGAGTCGGTGGTTAAAATCTTCTTTTACTGGAGTACTAGTATTTTTTGTGATCTGGTGCTGGAATGTGGGCAGTAAAACTGTAAAAGATAATCTCATCTCACTTTCTTCATTCCGACCGACCGACCTGACCTGTGCGATTAGATGGTATGGTGTATTACTATTTATTCACAACTGGAACTGTAAATTGTTTTTTCAGTTTCCATTTCTTGTTTAGGGACTAACAAAGTTCACGGAGAGAGAATCTGGATGCTTTCAATTCATGTTTCTGGAAATTAGAAACAAAAGTATAATTCTTTAAAAAAAAAAAAAATCTGCAATTCTGTGCTGTGAAGATCCTCTGCTACTTGAATTTTTGGGGTTTGAAGCTATATTGATTCACCATCTCTTTGCAATTTAATTTCGTCAATTCCTTGAAACAGGGATAGTCCTAGCTTCTTTCATGGGGTGATTTATTCTCACATCTACGGTAAAATACTTCTGATAATCTGTAAAAAAAAAAAAATGTGACATATTATTTCAAGCAATTCTTCAATTTCGTTTTTCTTTTTCCTTTTGGGGGTGGTGGTGGTGTCATCGGTCTTGATTTATTACTGTTCTATCCAGAGTGGTGTTGTGTTTTGATGAGCCACTTTTCTGAGATGGTGGAGTGGAATACAAAATGGGATTGGGAAAACATCGTTTCATTTGGTCCAAAACCCACTGCAGAAAGTCCCAAAAAAAAGCAGCAATTATTAACGGAATGGATGATTGTCGACGATGGAGAAATCAATCCTCAACAGTTCGATCTGTTCAGGTCTGGCGGCGATGGTGGTGGTGGTGGTGGTGGTAATAACAGCGGCTCTGATGATGGCGGCGACGGCCATAATTCCTCAGCCAGGAGTTCAATATCAGCTTCCACCGACTCATCCCCAAAAGACGGTGGTATCAATTTCAGATATCATTATGGAAACTTGAGCGAGAGAATCAAAGGAAGTGAATTTTCTCTGGTGGAGGCTTCTTCTCTTGGCTCTGGGGAGCCGTTGATTGGACTGAAGCTTGGGAAGCGGACGTACTTTGAGAATACGATTAAGAGCACGCAGCCTTTTGCTCCATTGTCCGCTGTGCTGAAGAAAACCAACAAATCGTCCAAAGATCAGAATTGTCAAGTGGACGGATGCAACACCGATCTTTCACAGGCCAAAGAGTATCACAGGAAGCATAGGGTTTGCGACGGCCATTCCAAATGCCCAAAGGTTATTATCAGAGGGCTTGAACGTCGCTTCTGCCAACAGTGCAGCAGGTAATAGTAATTCATTGTCTGTGTGTGCGACTGTGTGTGTTGGCTCCAACACAACACCTTTCATTTGGATATAAAAATGCTGCTGCCTGCTTATATTTTCTTATCTGAAGGTTCCATAGTTTGTGTGAATTCGATGAGAAAAAGCGTAGTTGCCGAAGAAGGCTTTCTGATCATAATGCACGACGCCGCAAGCCACAACAGGAAACTATACAGTTTAACAGCTCGACTAGGGTCTCATCGGCATACTATGGTATTTATTGGATTGGATGATAGATCTTGGTTACATGTTATACTATCCTGCTTGTTTTGCATATTTATCCCATTTGACGGGGATGGAGTACACAAAGAACTGGATTTATTAGTACGGATTTGAAAGTCAGTCTCCGAGTCGCGTTAGTTTATTAACCCTTTACAAAAATAAAAGATAAACTTATTTTCTGCCATTTTAAGTGATATGCCTTAATCTTTTTTAGTGGATCTCCTAAATTTGAACAGCCAAATAAAGTGGAAAATCAGCAATTTGAAAGGGTTGACGTGACTCATCTCTCTCTCTCTCTCTGCATTTTTTTTTTCTGTTCGAAAAAAGTCAATTCCATGGTCTAATAAATTTGCTTTCAGGAGGAAACCAGCACCTTCTGCTGAACAATTCTTCGCCTATTCGCTCTAGACCTCATCCTCCTGCAAATTCTATATGGGATGGCGCATCCAACTCAAAGTTCACACTAACGGAAGGGTATCCTTTGAGAACTAATGGTGGCGGAGATACTGATGGACAGTTGCATGTTCAAGGAGGAATCAAACCGCCACGTGCCATCAATGTTCAAAATGGAGTCGATGGATTCTGGGAGGCGTCCAACAACTCCGCAGCATCTTCTGAGGTTTTCAATCCAGGTCCGCTTCCGGTTTTAGGGGATACCTTCACTCTTGCTTTTTGGATAAATACTTAAAACAGCACTCTATCATTCCTTAGTTACTCTACTCCTGCTAAAAAATGACCTAGCATAATGAATCAAGATTAAACCATACCCAAAGCTGTTTCTTGAGTTGGATTTATGTACATTTTTTTTTTAGCTGTAGATAAGAAGATTTAACCACCGATAAAGCATCTCATGCATGTAGGAGTTCATTTTGAATTAAATCAGAAAACATATGTTGTTGAGGGGATCATATATATATATATATATATATATATATACATTTCATATCATCAAAACCAAGTGTGCATTATGATACACTTATGCTACACTCTTAATTTCATCCAAAAAAAAAGAAAGAAAGAAAAACAAGTATAATATCTTTCTCCTGTAATTTGCAGGGCCCAAGGGATCCTTGATCTCTTCCCTAGATACAGCACCGGTTCGTGCTCTCTCTCTCCTGTCAAGTAATTCCTGGGATTCATGTGAACCTGATTCCATGCCGTCACACACTGCACTGCACGAAAATTTTACTCACCCGATGATTCATCCAATCCCCGAAGTGGTGCCCCTCTCTTCTTCAGGATTCTGGTTGAGTGGACAACAGTCGATGCATCCCCGCATTCAATCTCCGAGTAACTTCCAGGAAAGCCAACTTTTCAAAACAACATATGATGAGGCGGACTTCTATTCTAATATATTGAGTTGATCATTCTGGGAACAAATCCTGTTCATGTTCCTGGTTCTAAGAAGTTGGTGTCAGTTTTTTAAGGTTATAGTTGGTGTCAGTTGTTGCCTAGTGATAGAATGCTGAAAAAAGTAGAGTACTACATAGAAAGAAGGTTTGATAATTTGCATAATAGAGGGATATGACCAATAATAAGTTCATCCACATTATTTATTTTGTCAAAAAATGGCAGGAACCGTCAGACGGCAAAAACTTTGTCCGGAGTGGCCTTTTATTAGGAAAACAGTTGTCGAAATGATTCAGTTTGTGTTGTGCTAACACGTTCTGGATGATTAATTAGTCACCTTTTTTGAGTGATGCAATAATCAGATACTATTTGATACTGTTATCTTTTGACTTTGTTTGATTTTACATGGAAAAAATCATATATGATTTTATACTGACCAAAAAAATCAAATATATACGTATAAAATCATATATGATTTTATACTGATGTACACACTCACGTAATCATATATGATTTTGTACGTGAATCATATATGATTTTGTACATGGATGACCATTCTCGTATTCTCTTAAATAGTTAGAATTCTCGTTTGAACCTGACTCTCTCTCTCTCTCTATATATATATATATAGATATATATATATGAATCAAATGAGAATGGCTCTTATCTTGCGAATTGCGAATATGTATGAGTTTTATACTAATTATGCATGAAATATATGCATTTCGTGTAGAGGTGCTCATCGCCGGGTCCGGGTCGGCCGACCAGGACCCGGACCCCACCCGTACACAAAAAATAACTATAAGTGAACAAGGAAATCATTTGAAAAAATGAGCTTGTATTTAATTTTAAGTTTTTACTTAAAATTAAATTGCTTATGTATCCTCGTGATGAATCAAAGCTTTACGTAGTTCTTTTATTTGAGAAGAGTTAAAAAAATGGGCTTGTATTTAATTTTAAGTTTTCACTTAAAATTAAATTACCTACGTATCCTCGTCAGGAATCAAAAGCCCTACGTGTTTCTTTTTACTTGCCTGACTTACCCTTTCCCTTGTCAGAACTTGACATAATGAATAAATGCGAAAAAAAGAGAGATTAACTGGTATAACAATTAACAATTGGAGTTTGAGAGATAGATTATATTGAAGTTGTGAAAAAAATGTGAATGGGTTGGGAAGTATTTATAGATAGGATTTTTTTTTAAATTCTGAAAAAAATGTGAATGGGTAGGGAAATGTAAGACCCGGACCCCACTCGTGTATACCACTGGTCCGGGTCGACGAGTCCGACGGGTTGGCCGGGTCCGAGTCATGCACGGGTCAGCCGGGTCCGGGTCGGCGGGTCGACCCGCCGGATTGGGTCGATTTGGGCACCTCTAATTTTGTGCATCAAAATTGCGATGTATTAAAATATACATTATATGCATCAAATATCGATGCATTAAAATATTATATTATATGCATCAAATTTTTATGAGAATAAATCTAGGTCATCCATTTATCAAGATCTATGGATGAAATTCATTCTTATTTCTTAAGTTAAATTACATTCTCACCTGAACACACACACACACACACACACACATATATATATATATATATATATATATATATAGTGTAACTTTATTTTCAGAACTCTGTTAAGTGCGAGAACTGCGAGAACTGCGAGAACCACCTTTTGTACTCCTAATAATGCATAATGTATAAAGATGTCATCGATACAACCCTCTTGATCATAACCCCTACTATATAGTAGGGGTTATATATATAGTAGGGGTTATCATCGATAGGGCTATTATAGTAGGGGTTATCATCGTAGGGGTTATCTCCGTAATAAAAATTATATTTTCTGTAATACCCTTTTGAATTAATTATATTTTTTAATATTTAAAAAAAATCTCATTGGTTTAGAGGAGTTCTCGCAGTTCTCGCACTTAAGCGAGTTCTGAAAATAAAGCTCCCCTGTATAGTTATATATATATATATATATATATATAACTCTGTTCTAAAAATCGGCACTTTAAGCGCCCCGAGCGTTGACACGGCACAGGCGTTTGTCCCGCGTTCGGTGATTAATCGGCCGCCTAGGCGGGCAAGTGGCGCCTAGGCGGGCGGCCGCCTAGAAAGGCAAGTCAAGGGAATCTAGGCGGTGGACGGCGCCGGGTAAGCACTTTTTTTTTAATTTTTTTATTTTTTTATTTTAGCAGTACTATAAAATCTTAAATTTAGATAGTATGGACTATTTTAAACATATATACATATTTGAAAATTTAATATATGATCAATTATATGTTTTTTAAATATTTAAATATTATATATTTTTAATTTTTTTTACATACATATAATTTTTTATATATAAAAATAACTAAAATAATAATAAAAATTAAATCTGTCTAGTTCGATTATTCTCTGATTAATCCCCAAATAATTATCTAGGCGCTAGGCGTTAGCAATCCAAACACTTAGGGGCTGTTTACCAACTCTGTCATTAAGATCTGAGTGGAATAAGTTATCTGTTTGGATTATGCTGTTTGTCTGGATAAAGATGAAATGTTGTTTACCTGCATTGCTGAATCAACTGTCTGAATGGCAGAAATGACCATTTTACTCCCTCAATATATATAAAAATATATTAAATATTTGTATCCAAAATAGTTCAACACCATACAATTATAAATTGCACAACATCATAATAATATAACACAATATCTAGTTATAATAGTCATTTGGTTCCATTAAGATGATAGCTTACCGAATAAGTAGTTGGGGGATCACTGTCCCATTAAGCTGCTATCTTATTGATTAAGCTCCTGGTAAACACATTATCAGTTGTCCGAAAAAGCTATAAGAAACCAATAAGCTTCATTAAGCTGCTAGTAAACAGGCCCTTAGGATGCGTTCTGTTTGTATTTCATTTTGTATTTTCATTTTGAAAAATGTTTTGTATTTTTCTGTTTTTTATTTTTGTTTTCAAAATTGCTGAAAACGCGTTCTGTTAAATTTATTTTACAAAATATTTTTTTTGTAATATTAATATTAAATTCATAAATCTTTATTTTAGACTTGTTTCAAATTAGGATAATCCAAAAAAAAAAAGAAACTCAAAATACATTTTGAGCATTTTGAAGACTTTTTGTTGAAATACACACAAAACGCTCAAAATGAGGTTTTGGGCGTTTTGCGTTTTGTGTACAAATATTTTTTTTGTTTTCCAAAATGTATTTTCGAAAATAATAAAAGAAACACGTTTTTAGTATTTTCGAAAATAAAAACAAAAAATGACTTAAAAACAGCAAAGGGAACAGAACCTTAATCTCTAGCGTTTTTTAGAACCATGATATATAAGTGGGCCATTGTTGAAGTGGCGGGATATCTATCAGCATTAGAATCATGGTTCAACCCACACCAGCAATTGGTTTCTTTGTTAGACCACATCTTACAAAGTAATAAAAGATGGACCCTTACACATGTTACATCTTCCCCATTATTCGTTGTTGGAACCTTACTTGTAAAGGCAAAAACTAGTACGAGATTTTAATTTTATTTCTCTTTTTTTTTTGTCAGTTCTCTGATTGAATTTGCATTTTATTCGAGCTTGATGCATAATTTAAACCATAATTCAACACTAAATCATACTCTTTCCGTCTCAGAGCAGTCTGCACAGCTGACTGGGCACGGATATTAAAAAAATGCACTTTTTGAAGAGTTACCAATTTAAAGGGAGGGTATAAAAGGCAACTCATGTGTAAGTAAAGTAAGGGAAAAAGTAAAAGTGTGTTAATTGAGTTGAAAAAATAATGATAATTGTGTAAATAATTGTGTATAGTGAGGGTGTTAAAAATAAATTTTTTTACCATCTATGGGTGTGCAAACTTCCGTGGGACGGACGAATAAGGCAAGTGTGCAAAATCATGTGGGACGGAGGGAGTATATAATAATCTATTAAATAATAATATGATTCGAAAACTACACTAAACTCGAAGAATGCATCATTTTCGTGTTTCACTGTCTAGTGGTACTTTTCAGCTCTACCACTGAACTTGTATTTTATTCGAGCATGATGCATGATTCCAACTCAACTACAATGCAAAACCATGGACAATGATGTATCTAACAACAATATGATTATGCAAATACATTAAACTCGTTAATAACGCACCAGTCTCGAGGTTTTATTTTCGTGTAATAGTTTTCGCTATGCGACTCAACCATCATTTTATTCGAGTATGATGCATGGTTTCAATCAAAATTCAACACGAAGTACAAGTATGTATCAAACAATAATATGATTAGAAAACTACACTAAACTCGTACATTCTTTTCATGCTTTACTGTCGAGTGGTATTTTTCAGCTCTACGATAAAGTTCATTTTATTTGAGAATGATGCATAATTCCAACCCAAATTCAATACGGAACTATGGATACTGATATATTTAACAGCAATATAGTTTAAAATCTATATTAAACTCGTTAATAACGCACCGTTTCTCGACGTTTCATCGTCAAGTGGTACTTTTTAGCTTTACGACTGAACTTCCATTTTGTTCGAGCATGATGCATGATTTCAACCCAAATTCAATACTAAGTAATGTATAATTATGTATTCAGTAATAGTATGATTGGAAAACGACATCGAATTTTTTAAGAATGCACAATTCTCGATGTTTCACTTCCGAGTAGTATTTCAGCTCTGCGACTCAACATAACTTTTGTCCAGCATGATGCTTGATTTCAACCTAAATCCATCCATTAATCATGTATAATGATGTATTCAATAATAATATGATTGAAAAGCCTCATTAAACTCATTAAGAATGCACAATTTTCGATGTTTCACTTCAAGTAATATTTTCAGCTGTACGACTGAACTTGCATTTGATTGGAGGACGCTCTAGATTTCAACCAAAATTCAATATGAAATCGTGTATAAGGATGTATTAAATAGTGATATGATTGGAAAACTACACTAAACTCGTCAAGAATGCATCATTCTCGTGTTTCACTGTATTTTTTTTATGGTAAGCTAGCCGATCGATAAAATTCGGGAATCAGTATATTTTTTATCAAGTAATCTGGTAATTTAATTATTTTAATTTAATTCTATCACTGCCAACGTGCCGGCATGGATACTCTCTAGTATATGTATATAAAACATTGCAAGCCACTTGATAACAGGATGCGACGTTGATTATTTTGACACTTTCACCAATTTAATTTGGCTCCCGTATAAATCGACATTTTTCCATCATTCATATTAATCTTTTAATATATCTTTTAATATCAAGAAGCTACTTCTATTAGTCCCAGGAACTTAAACCAAATCAAACCAAACCAAATCAAACATACCCAGTATATCCCGCTCAGAGCAGGGTCTAGGGAGGGTAAGATGTACGCATACCATGCCACTACTTATTACGGTAGGGAGCTGTTTCCGTGAAGACCCTCAGCTTAGTGCACAACAAAATATCGAGTGATAAATACAAAGGGAAGCATATGATTTGAAAAAGCTCAATACCATATCTGAGCCCATGGCTTAATCCACATGGGACTTACCTAAGAGAAATTTGGCTACTTCACTCCCGATGAACGCTGCTCTAACAGAAGAGAGGTTGACTCTGCGCACAGCTCCCTGTCAAAAATACACCACACGCAAAGACAATAGGATAAAATAAATAATAAAAGAAAAAATGCAATATTCTAGGTCAAAGCTAACCGAGACAACCCAACCCTGAGGCTCTCAACTACAACACCGCTCCCTACGGCTACAAAAGAATCCACAAGATCTGGCGCCTCCAAGCGCACCTATCAACAGTCATGGTCTCGGAAAGGTTAAAGGCCTTCAAATTCCCGAACAACCCGACTCGCCCAGTGCGCGTCATGATGCGACAGGATCTGGGAACGGCGGGGCTCTCACCCTCTCCGACGCCCCTTTCCATGGGACTTGGGCCAGGTTCGTCGCTGAGAACGCTTCTCGAGGCTACAGTTCGGACGGCGTGGCCGCCCAATTCTCAAGTTGGGATTTTCCCGGTTCGCTCGCTGTTACTAGGAGAATCCTTGTAAGTTTCTTTTCCTCCACTTATTGATATGCTTAAACTCAGCGGGTAGTCCTAGGCCTCATCTAACTGCGTCGTCGTGACCTCACTTTTACCACAAACTGTTTTGACCATATCTCATCTGTTACTTATCCGATTGGGACGATTCTCGAAGCGTTGGAAACCTTATTTGAAGACCCACAAATTTATGTGACCAAATCTCGATTATGTGTCCGGACCCAAAACTTTCAACTTTCTGTGATTTCCCCTAGGGAAAATCACCTAAAAAAATTCGAAATAAAAATCCATTTTTTAATCCAGAATTGCACGGATATTTATTTATAGTGTCCCGTGATGAGATTTTGTTATTTTCAAGAGGCTACCACCTGTAGATCCATTGAATATATCCCGAAATGTGCCCTTCTTTTTTCGAGCCTCTCACCATGAATCCGGAAATTAAATTTCGATTTTGATTTTTTAGATCTATAGGACTTTGAATAAGATTTCTAATGCCGCTTGACTCGACCCAATCGGACGAATAATGAAGGATATATCTCCAAAATAATGGAGGAGGAATAATTGAGAAACGGAAAAAAACATCCCGAAGTGTCCACAGAATTGAAGGTTATCGTATCAATCTTGCCCCATGTCGTAGGACTTTGAATTAGCCTCCAACCACTGCAAGAATCGACCAAATCCGATAAATAACGAAGGAGATATTGCCAAAACGGTGGCATGTGCCGGACAAAGAAGCTGGTCGGAGGCCTCCTCTAACTGCGTCGTCGTGACCTCACTTTTACCACAAACTGTTTTGACCATATCTCCTTCGTTACTTATCCGATTGGGACGATTCTCGAAGCGTTGCAAACCTTATTCGAAGACCCACAACTTTATGTGATCAAATCTCGATTATGTGTCCGGACCCAAAACTTTCAACTTTCGGTAATTTCCCCTAGGGGTACCCCTTGGGAAAATCACCTAAAAAAATTCGAAATAAAAATCCAATTTATTTGTGCAGAATTGCACGGATATTTATTTATAGTGTCTCATGATGAGATTTTGCTATTTTCAAGAGTCTACCACATGTAGATCCGTCGAATTTATCCCGCAATGTGCCCTTCCTTTTTTTTGAGCCTCTCACCATGAATCCGGGAATCAAATTTCGATTTTGATTTTTTAGGTCTATAGGATTTTGAATAAGCTTTCCAACGCCGCTTGACTCGATCCAATCAGATGAATAACAAAGAAGATATCGCCAAGATAATGGAGGAGCAACAATTGAGAAACGAAAAAAAATCCCGAAGTGTCCACAGAATTGAAGATTATCGTATCTATCTTGTCCCATGTCGTAGGAATTTGAATTAGCCTCCCATCACTGTAAGAATCGAACCAATCCAATAAATAACGAAGGAGATATTGCCAAAACGGTGGCATGTACCGGACAAAGAAGCTGATCGGAGGCCTCCTCTAACTGCGTCGTCGTGACCTCACTTTTACCACAATTGTTTTGACCATATCTCCTTCGTTACTTATCCGATTGGGACGATTCTTGAAGCGTTGTAAACCTTATACGAAGACCCACAACTTTATGCGATAAAATCTCGACTATATGTCCGGACCCAAAACTTCCAACTTTCGGTGATTTCCTCTAGGGGTACCCCTAGGGAAAATCACCTAAAAAAATTCGAAATAAAAATCTAATATTTTTGTCCAGAATTTCACGGATATTTATTTATAGTGTCCCGTGATGAGATTTTGTTATTTTCAAGAGTCTACCACCTGTAGATCCGTCGAATATATCCCAAAATGTGCCCTTCCTTTTTTCGAGCCTCTCACCATGAATCCGAAAATCAAATTTTGATATTAAATTTTTAGGTCTATAGGACTTTGAAGAAGCTTTCTGAAGCCGCTTGATTCAACCTAATCGGACGAATAACGAAGGAGATATGGCCAAAATATTTGAGGAGCACCAATTGAAAAATAATAAAAAAAAAACATCCTGAAGTGTCCAGAGAATTGAAGATTATCGTATCGATCTTGTCCCTCGTCGTAGGACTTTGATTAGATTCCCGTCACTGCAAGAATCGAACCAATCTGATAAATAACGAAGGAGATATTGCCAAAACGGTGGCATGTGCCGGACAAAGAAGCTGGTCGGAGGCCTCCTCTAACTGCGTCGTCGTGACCTCACTTTTACCACAAACTGTTTTGACCATATCTCCTTCGTTACTTATCCGATTGGGACGATTCCCGAAGTATTGGAAACCTTATTCAAAGACCCACAATTTTATGTGATCAAATCTCGATTATGTGTTCGGACCCAAAACCTCCAACTTTCGGTGATTTCCCCTAGGGGTACCCCTAGGGAAAATCACCTAAAAAAATTCGAAATAAAAATTCATTTTTTTTCTGCAGATTACACGGATATTTATTTATAGTGTCCCATAATGAGATTTTGTTATTTTCAAGAGTCTACCACCTGTAGATCTGTCGAATATATCCCGGAATGTGCCCTTTCTATTTTTTGAGCCTCTCACCATGAATCCGGAAATCAAATTTCGATTTTAATTTTTAGGTCTATAGGACATTGAATAAGCTTTCTAACACCGCTTGACTCGACCCAATCGGACGAATAATGAAGGATATATCACCAAAATAATGGAGGAGCAACAATTGAGAAACGAAAAAAAATCCCGAAGTGTCCACGAAATTGAAGATTATCGTATCGATCTTGTCCCATGTCGTAGGACTTTGAATTAGCCTCCCATCACTGTAAGAATCGAACCAATCCGATAAATAATAAAGGAGATATTGCCAAAACGGTTGCATGTGCCGGACAAAGAAGCTGATCGGAGGCCTCCTCTAACTGCGTCGTCGTGACCTCACTTTTACCACAAACTGTTTTGACCATATCTCCTTCGTTACTTATCAGATTTGGACGATTCTCGAAGCATTGTAAACCTTATTCGAAGACCCACAGCTTTATGTGATCAAATCTTGATTATATGTCCAGACCCAAAACTTCCAACTTTCGGTGATTTCCCCTAGGGGTACCCTAAGGAAAATCACCTAAAAAATTTCGAAATAAAAATCTAATTTTTTTTGTCTACGATTACACGGATATTTATTTATAGTGTACCGTGATGAGAGTTTGTTATTTTCAAGATATTTATTTATAGTGTCTCGTGATGAGATTTTGCTATTTTCAAGAGTCTACCACCTGTACATCCGTCGAATATATGCCGGAATGTGCCCTTTCTTTTTTTGAGCCTCTCACCATGAATCCGGGAATAAAATTTCAATTTTTATTTTTTAGGTCTATAAGACTTTGAATAAGCTTTCCAATGCCGCTTGATTCGACCTAATCGGACGAATAACGAAGAAGATATGGCCAAAATAATGGAGGAGCAGCAATTAAGAAACGAAAAAAAATATCCCTAAGTGTCCAAAGAATTGAAGATTATTGTATCGATCTTTTCCCATGTCGTAGGACTTTGAATTAGCCTCCCATCACTGTAAGAATCAAACCAATCCGATAAATAACGAAGGAGATAGTGCCAAAACGATGGCATGTGTCGGACAAAGAAGCTGATCGGAGGCCTCCTCTAACTGCGTCACCGTGACCTCACTTTTACCACAAACTATTTTGACCATATCTTCTTCGTTACTTATCCGATTGGGACGATTATCGAAGCATTGGAAACCTTATTCGAAGACCACAACTTTATGTGATTAAATCTCGATTATGTGTCCGGACCCAAAACTTCTAACTTTCGGTGATTTCCCCTAGGGGTACCCCTAGGGAAAATCACCTAAAAAAATTCGAAATAAAAATCCATTTTATTTGCGAAGGATCGCACGGATATTTATTTATAGTATCCCATGATGAGATTTTGTTATTTTCAAGAGTCTATCACCTATAGATCCGTCGAATATATCCCGTAATGTGCCTTTCCTTTTTTTTGAGCCTCTCACCATAAATCCGGGAATCAAATTTCGATTTTGATTTTTTGGGTCTATAGGACTTTGAATAAGCTTTCCAATGCCACTTGACTCGACCCAATCGGACGAATAACGAAGAAGATATCGCCAAAATAATGGAGGAGCAACAATTGAGAAACGAAAAAAAAACATCCCGAAGTGTCCACAGAATTGAAGATTATCGTATCGATCTTGTCCCATGTCGTAGGACTTTGAATTAGCCTCCCATCACTATAAGAATCGAACCAATCCGATAAATAACAAAGGAGATAGTGCCAAAACGGTGGCATGTGCCGAACAAAGAAGCTGATCGGAGGCCTCCTCTAACTGCGTCGTCGTGACCTCACTTTTACCACAAACTGTTTTGACCATATCTCCTTCGTTACTTATCCGATTGGGATGATTCTCGAAGCGTTGGAAACCTTATTCGAATACCCACAACTTTATGTGATTAAATCTCGATTATGTGTCCGGACCCAAAACTTCCAACTTTCGGTGATTTCCCCTAGGGGTTCCCCTAGGGAAAATCACCTAAAAAAATTCGAAATAAAAATCCAATTTATTTGTGAAGGATTGCACGGATATCTATTTATAGTATCTCATGATGAAATTTTGTTATTTTCAAGAGTCTACCACCTGTAGATCCGTCGAATATATTCCGTAATGTGCCCTTCGTTTTTTTTAGCCTCTCACCATGAGTCCGGGAATCAAATTTCGATTTTGATTTTCTAGGTCTATAGGAGTTTGAATAAGCTTTTCCAATGCCGATTGACTCGACCCAATCGGACGAATAACAAAAATATATCGCCAAAATAATGGAGGAGCAACAATTGAGAAACGAAAAAAAACATCCCGAAGTGTCCACAGAATTGAAGATTATCGTATTGATCTTGTCCCATGTCGTAGGACTTTGAATTAGCCTCCATCACTGTAAGAATCGAACCAATCCGATAAATAATGAAGAAGATAGTGCCAAAACGGTGGCATGTGCCGTACAAAGAAGCTGATCGGAGGCCTCCTCTAACTGCGTCGTCGTGACCTCACTTTTACCACAAACTGTTTTGACCATATCTCCTTCGTTACTTTTCCGATTGGGACGATTCTCGAAGCGTTGGAAACCTTATTCGAAGACACACAACTTTATGTGATTAAATCTCGATTATGTGTCCGGACCCAAAACTTCCAACTTTCGGTGATTTCCCCTAGGGGTACCCCTAGGAAAAATCACCTAAAAAAATTTGAAATAAAAATCCAATTTATTTGTGAAGGATTGCACGGATATCTATTTATAGTATCCCATAATGAGATTTTGTTATTTTCAAGAGTCTACCACCTGTAGATCCGTCGAATATATCCCGTAATGTGCCCTTCTTGTTATTTTGTGAAGGATTGCACGGGAATCAAATTTCGATTTTGATTTTTTAGTCTATAGACTTTGAATATGATTTCCAACGCCGCTTGACTCGATCCAATCGGACGAATAACGAAGAAGATATCGCCAAAATAATGAAAGAGCAACAATTGAGAAATGAAAAAAAACATCCCGAAGTGTCCACAGAATTGAAGATTATCGTATCGATCTTGTCCCATGTCGTAGGATTTTAAATTTGCCTTCCATCACTGCAAGAATCGAACCGATACGATAAATAACGAAGGAGATATTGCCAAAATGGTGGCATGTGCCGGACAAAGAAGCTGATCGGAGGCCTCCTCTAACTGCGTCGTCGTGACCTCACTTTTACCACAAACTGTTTTGACCATATCTCCTTCGTTACTCATCCAATTGGGACGATTCTCGAAGAGTTGTAAACCTTATTCGAAGACCCACAACTTTATGTGATCAAATCTCGATTATATGTCAGGACCCAAAACTTCCAACTTTCGGTGATTTCCCCTAGGGGTACCCCTAAGGAAAATCACCTAAAAAATTCGAAATAAAAATCTAATTTTTTATCCATGATTGCACGGATTTTTATTAATAGTGTCCCGTGATGAGATTTTATTATTTTCAAGAGTCTACCACCTGTAGATCCGTCGTATATATCCCATAATATGCCCTTCCTTTTTTTGTGCCTCTCACCATGAATCCGGAAATCAAATTTCGATTTTGATTTTTAAGGTCTATAGGACTTTGAATAAGCTTTTCAACACCGCTTGATTCGACCCAATCGGACGAATAACGAAGGAGATATGGCCAAAATAATGGAGGAGTACCAATTGAGAAATGGTAAAAAAACATCCCGAAGTTTCCACAGAATTGAAGATTATCATATCGATCTTATCCCATATCGTAGGGCTTTGAATTAGCCTCCCATCACTGCAAGAATCGCCCCAATACGATAAATAATGAAGGAGATATTGCCAAAACGGTGGCATCTGCCGGAGAAAGAAGCTGATCGGAGGCCTCCTCTAACTGCGTTGTCGTGACCTCACTTTTTACCACAAAGTGTTTTGACCATATCTCCTTAGTTATATATCCGATTGGGATGATTCTCGAAGCGTTGGAAACCTTATTCGAATACCCACAACTTTATGTGATCAAATCTCGATTATGTGTGCGGACCCAGCTGCTCCTCCCACGTCCTCCTCGGTCTGCCTCTCCTCCTCTCCCCGACAACCAATAAACTCTCGACCCTCCTCACCGGAGCAGATGTCTACCACCTACGGACGTGGCCAAACCATCTCAATCTCCCTTCCCTAACTTTCGCTGAAATGGGCGCCACTTCAATTGCGTTCCTGAAAACCCCATTCGAGATTCTATCTAACATTGTGCGACCACACGACCAACGTAACATTCTCATTTCAGCCGCTTCCAACTTGCTCTCAAGTGACTTATTCATCGCCCAACATTTAGTCGCAGGAACTTAGAAAGGCCTAATCAATCAAATTTGTGATGTTTTTTTAAAATTATTACTCCATTTATCTCACTTAAAGCTTTACACTTACCTCCTTTTTTGTTCCCTTTAAAAACTTCACATTTATCACCTTTACACAATCAAATCGAACAACCACTTTTTGTTTTTTAATCCCCACTACACACTCATCATCAATACTTTTTAATTATCTATCCATCATACATTTATCATCATTATTTACATCAATCATTACCTAAAATATACAAAAAATACACCCTATGTCAAGCTTTGAGCAGGACAGAGGGAGTACTAAATAATTTATTAGACAACAAAGAAATTTGAATGAAAGGAAGGATTTTCACGTGGGCACTTCAATTAGTCCGGTAGTAAAACCTCCATAAAATAATACTCGATAAATTAATAATCTCGATAAAATTAATAATTTTCCCGATCCCAACTTGGGACCAGTTCCAATTTGGATATAAATTAATTAATTAATAAAATAACACTTTTTCTAGAAATTCTAGTATATATAAGGTCCCGAAAAAACTATAAAATAACAAGTATTTAAAAATTCCGAGATATATATGGTATCCACCTGAAAATTCTAAGACAATTTAGTAAAATATGAATCTACTGGTACTTGCTTTTTTTGAACTTTAAATCTGTAGTAAAATATATTTTTGGACATTCTAAGCCGAGTAAAATATTATTTTTGGACACCTTTTATATGAGAAGTCATTGTTGTGTGTAGTTTAAAACAACACAATGGATGTTGATTTACTTCTAGACAATATACATATGTAAGTCCATGAACCATTATTTTACTTTGGCAAAAAAAATGAATGAGACCATTCAAACTTCCAATTAACATGATTATATGAGTATAAATGCTATGAATGGCAATTAAAAATAATGTAATGCATATACATTGTAATTTATTTGTCATAAATTACTAACGTACATTGTAAGTGGATTATACAACTCATGAATTTTGAAGGTCAGTTATGTATATACGTTACATCTCTAAATTATTAATTTCAATTATATAATATCTCTCTAAATTAATAAAATTCTCGTGTCCCAAGAATATTAATTTATAGAGGTTTCACTGTATTACACAAAAGGCTAAAAAGCATTAGAGCATGATGACACTACAGCTTCTATCTAGCTTTCACATTTAGGCATATACTTATAGGGCGATGACCGGACCGAACTATATCGAATAATAGGATGGCTTGGCCTGGTTCGACTTTTTTCTATTATTCAGTCTGGTCCAGTTCGATCAAATATCATAAATTAAGATTTGGTTCGAAGAATATTTTTCGGTTTCAACGTTTGATTCGGCTCGGTATTTTAGATCGGACGTTTGCAAATAGTTCGGTCTGAATTTTAAATAGTTTTTTTAACAAATATTGTATGAATACGAAAATAAGATGGGTGCACAAAAGGCCAAATGATAACAGATTAACAAATGATAACAAATGTTCAATCTCAGCCCCCAAAAGGTCAAAATGATCTCAAACTCAGTTCACACTCAATGACTCATAGAGTCACAGTCCCAAAATGATCACATTGTTCAAATTCATCACATTACAGTCCCAAAAGGATAATAGTTAATAAATGTCTAAATGTTAACAAAACAAGGCAGCAGAAACAAGTAAATAGCATAATTAAAAGATCGTGTTCTTCGGGCCTTTTTGAATTGGCTTGGGGCCTTTTTTGTAGTTCTTGGAGGCTTTTTCTTAGATAGTTTGGAATTGGATGCTTGAACTTGAACTTGAACTTGAACAGATGCAGTTGAAGTATTAGAAATAGCAGGCTGGTTTTCATCTTTGGCTATATTAAATATATGTTAGCACATAGCATAGCCACATGTAATCAGAATTGTAATTGACATTCATGAAAAGGAAATCAGAACTGCACTTGTACATTCATCACATTTCCAGTTTATAATCATAATTGGACATTTAACATAGCCACACAGGAAATCAGAATTACATTTATGTAATCAGAATTGTAATGGACATTCATGTAATGGAAATCAGAATTATACATAGAGGTGTTTTGCGGTTCAAAACTGTCGGGTTTTTGAACTACCGGTTCCGGTTTGCCAAAAATCAGAATCGGAAACAAACCGCCTTATGGCGGTTCGCGATTACCATTTTGAACAGTGAACCGCTGGTTTCGAACCGAACCGGAACCGGCGGTTCACGGTTTTTATTGAATTTTTTAAATTTTAATTTAAAAAATATGGGATAAAAACTGGACTTGAGCTTAATTCAAGTATTAAAGTTTTAAACTTGATTTTTGTAATTTTAAATCTTTGAATTAAGCACCTACGTATCCCATATCCGTAACTTTAGAGTTTAGGAATCAAAATCAAAGTTATCGTAGTTCATTTTTAAATTTTTTTTTTGGGGGACAAATAAAAATGGACATGGGCTTAATTCAAATATTTAAAGTTAAAATTAAGAATTTCAACTTTGAATATTTGGATTAAGTTGCCTGCGTATCCCCTTACCTTA
The DNA here is from genome assembly GCA_033398695.1 of Orobanche coerulescens. NCBI lineage: Eukaryota > Viridiplantae > Streptophyta > Magnoliopsida > Lamiales > Orobanchaceae > Orobanche > Orobanche coerulescens. The sequence continues at coordinate 209,483,944 of CM065805.1, read as the reverse complement.
GGAATCAAAGTCCTCGTAGTTCACTTACCTTATACTTACCTTAGGGAGCGGAGCAGAGGCGGAGAAGAGATGGTTCAATCACCCAAGTCAACCGAATCACTGCTAAATCTGGTATCATATGTGTTGTTACCCAAAATATTGTTCGGAATGATTTGCTGGATATGGCTACGGGTGAGTAACAAACAAAATGCAAGAGCACGAGCGATGGAATGTAAATAACACAAGATTTGCTGGGGTTGTTAATTCCGGGCTTGAATGCTCTCGCGAGATGTTATTAATAATACTACTACTTAGGAGTACAATTATTAATGTTAGAGTACGATTACAATGAGTGTAATGACCCTAGTTGTCTATCTCTTGAATGCTGATGATTGCCGGAAGAACCAGAGTTACTGCTCTGTGAGTTCTTGTTACAAAGTTCAAAAGGTAAGTTTTGTGTCTTTCCTTTGTGTCTCCGTTCCAAATGCTGGAAGTCTTCTATTTATACAAGAGGAGTTGGAATGTCTCAATCCCTCAGATGGGCGAGAGTCTTTCTGCATTAAATGCTAATTTAATGCTTCTGACACGCCATTAAAGGCGATCGGGGCAATCGTTCCAGCACGTGGGTCGGTTTCCTTAAAATCCACAGCTGCTACAGGATGGTGCCGTCTGTAGGAACCAATGAGAAAACAACACGTGCCTTACTTCGCAGTCTTGGGAGGTCCCACCTAGGGCGCCTTTTGCGGGTCTGTCGGTAGGTGAAAGGCTGTCCTTGTCACTAACAGCTGGTGGTGGGCTGGAGTCAAAATGCCTTCTCCTGCTGCGCCGTTTGCGGGTCTGCACGTGGGCCTTCTTCCTGAGATTCAGTCTTCGTAGATTTGACGGATGTTGGTCTTACACGTGGCATAAGACAGTCGTCATGGTCGGGCACTAAAGACGATCGCTAGGTGCCAAGAGGCGATCGCCCTGGACGTCGATCGCTCGGTATTTGATCTCGATCTGGCATCTTAGTTTGGCAAGTTTGCCTTGGTTCATTTGACGCTGACTTTGGTCGCTCGGCCCTTGTGCCGATCGCCGTTGAGGCGTATTAGTTGCCGCACAATAATTGCCCCTCAGCTCGCTCCGATGTTAAAGACGTGGGGTGAGGTGGTTCTACCGGCGATCGTTTGAATTAAAGATGAGCGAGTCATCATTTTATGGAACAGACGATCGTATCCTCGAGCGGACCTTGATTTTGAATTTGGACGACCTACTCGGTCGCTGAAAGGAGCGGGAAGTGAAAGCTGACTTGAAACGTCATTGGGGCACGTGTCGCGTTCCTATTGGGGGAGTCCGACGGTTCGTCAGACTTGTCCTTTTGGCGTGCCTTCGAAACGACGCGCACGCGGGATTCGAGGGCGGCATTAAATGCGGATTTTTCTGACTTTTGCGCTTCGGCCCTTGCAACTTTGTTTATTTGCCTAGAAGACCTTGCTCTCGCCTATAAAAGGGGCTAGGGTTTCTGGTTTACATCCTATTGCATTTTGCCTGAGAAGAAAGTAGCGCCGGATTCCTCTGAAGATTTTTGCGTTGCCGAGCGTCGTTCGACTAAGCTTTTTGGGTAAGAAAAAAGCCTTTTCTCTTTTTCCTTTCTTTTTCTGAAGATGTCCGGAGGAAAAACGACGGTGTATGAGATGGGTAGCACTTTTGTCGCCAGGACTTCGAGCGCCCGGGATGAAATCTCCGTGGAGTTCCATGTGGAGACGACCGTTGAGGCTATCCGCGCCGGGATTGAACCCGCGGAGGTTGAAGAACTTTTCAACGAAGCTGATGCGGCCAGGGCGCCGGAGGCCGAGCGAAAGCATTCGCTGGCCGAAGAGGCGATGGCGGTGAAGGCGTACTGGGAGCGACACAGTGCGTTCGGCAAAGCATTTTCAAACTTTGCCAAACTTATGGAGAAACTGGCCGACCCACTTCCCAAGTTCGACTTTCGTGAATACTCAATCGCCCATCCCTATCAATTCGAGAGGCGGATGCTGTTCCGGGCCGCGAGCCGCTCCCCGTGGTCCCTTAGCCAGATCAGAAGCTCGGCGACCAGGAAAGACTTGGACCACTGGAGGGCGAGGTTCCATGTCCCTTCTGACGTTAGCCTCTATGCGCCCGCCGAGAACGAGCGTGCCGACTAACCTCCTGAGGGCATGGTCACCGTTAATGAGGCGATAATGGAGGCTGGGCTGCGGTTTCCACTGCCGCTCGTCGTTTCTCACTTGCTGGTCGCCTGGAATGTGGCGCCGCTTCAACTGACGCCGAACGCCTGGCTTCAAATCGTCTGCGCCCTCACTTTGTTCGGTGGCCACCGGCTGTACCGTCTTCCTTCGCCACTGGAGATGAACTACCTCTTCAAGCTGACGGCTCAGAAGGGTTCCGTTGGCGGCTACCACATTCAAGGTCGCTCGGGCCGGGTGATTCTTGGGGTTCCGAACAAGGTCCGGGGCGATCCGACGAAGTGGTTCTGGGTCGGCGGTGCGTGGAAGTCGGCTGCGAGCGACAATCCCACAGACGAGTTGGATATCCCCACCGGCTTTTGGGAGAGGAATCCGAGTAATAGTTTTGACTCTCCCTTCGTTCGGATCTGATCTGATTTTGGCCTTCTTTTGACTTCATGATCGTTTGGGAGCGGAAACGCAACCTTCCCGATGACCATATAGACGCTCGCCGGATAAACAACGAAGCCTGCTGGTTGGCCGCTCGGTTGTTTCACTTTCCTCGCCACTTAAGGGGTCCAGGTACGAATTCTCCCGATCTTCTTTTGCTTGATGATCGTCTTGTGGCTGAGAAAGGTGATTAACCTTTGTCGATTGCTTTCTTTGCAGAAAACCGTTTCCCTCGTTATCCATAGCCTCCGAGAGATGTTGCTATGTCGGACCCCGGGATCATGAGTCGTCTGCGCCAAGGAAATAAGACGAGCCGAGTCCCTGCGGCACCGATCCGACCTATCCCAGAGGCAAGACCTCTTGTGGAGCCGATCGTCGATGAACAGGAGCCTCGAGAGGAGGGACAACTCCAGCTCAATCGCAAGAGGCGGAGGGCGGAGGAGCCCTCGGCCTCTGCTACTGCTGATGCGCCTACCGTGGCGGCGCCGATCGCCGCGCTCCACTTTCTGCGATACCACTGGTGGAGGGGTCCACGCCCTCCTCAAGTTTCCTGGAAGCCGCGGAGGTTTCCCGCGTTGAGACCCCTCGTGGGAGGCCGTTCTTTGGCCGCGATCTGGAGAAGGTCGCAAGGTGGGCTTGGTTGCTTAGCTTGGTTACGACATTTCCTTGTTGGAAATATACTAACTCTTTTGTTCTTGGTGCAGGGTCCGACCCAAACTGCTCGCCGATGGTGCTGGATTTCCTCTCGAGCAATGATCCTCATGAGGCTTGCGATGTCCCTCACTACGTTGCTCGGGCTGTCGCCGCCCTTCCGAAGGCCTGTACGACCGACCTGGACGCGATCGCGTGCCGGCAGTCAGCTGACGCGATGCAGGCGACCTTTGCTCTGGCATTTCAGACGGCGACGATGGCTTCTTAGGCCGTGAAGGACTATGAGGGGCGTCCCTCCACTGCTCGTCTTCAGGCGGACCTCGAGGCCACTCGAAAACAAAATACTGAGCTTTTCGACAAGCTCGTGGCGATGGAGAAGAGCTCCGTGGAGGCGACCAAGCAGGCGAGCCAAGACCTCGAACGGGCCTGGGCGGCGAACGACCGGATGCGGGATCAGATGATGGACGCCCGCAGGTCACACGCGGCCGCTCAGAAGGAGGCAGCCGAGCTGAAGGCGGTTGCCGACCGGTTGACCGACGAGCTGGTGTCGTCGAAGGGAGAGGTGGCTGCCAAGGATGCCGAGCTCCAGGGCGCAAACCAAACGATAGCGGGACTAAGGGAGAAGCTGGAGGCGACCGAGGCCGATCCCTACCTCAACGTGGAATACGTCAGCGAATTTGCCTATTATATGGCTTATGCTGACGCAATCCGCGCTGACAAGAAGGGAGGGCTCGAGGTTGGCCCTACTGGGGGCTCGAGGAACCTTGCACGGTCGTGGAGTTCGATGGAACCGACCTCCGTGACTATGTCTTGTGCGCGAGAGACATTCCGTTTGATGGTCTACGTCTCGCGGCTCACTTAATTGTTAGGGTCCTCCGTAAGCTACGTTTTGCCTCACAATGTAGCGATGGGGCAGACGATCTCAGCCTGGAGGAGTCCTTGCATGGGGCGCAGTCGGACTAATCGACTCCGCGATCGTGGCTTGTTAGCACTTTTCTGGATGGGACCGACATGTTAGATGACGGACCTTCGAGGGCATACGTTGTGACGGGGGGCGGGGGGCATCGCATTGTCCGGGTCCACCATGTTAGATGATGGACCTTTGAGGGCGGGCGAGCGTGTCCACAGATCTGTTTTGGAAGGTCCTTCGGCTACGCCCACCTCGTATTTAAACGAAAGGGAGAGTGATCTCTGCGCAAAGTAACCTTGCATGGACGGGATGTCAGTTCCATCGACCACCAGAACCATGGCTGCACTTTTCTACCAGGGATCGTCATGTAAGATAGCGATCCTCGACGGTAAATGTTGTGCTGGGGGAGGCGATCACTTGCCTAGGTCCGTCATGTTAGATGACGACCTTTAGAGGGCGAGCGAGTCGCTCTCTTTTTCGGAGGCGTTGCTCAGGCAGTAGCCTTTAGTTTGCTCTGTCGAGGCGAATCACTTGGGGAGAATTGGTAAATCTCATTAAGCACTTTGCACATTAAGTAAATGAATACAGGGTATTTCTATTGATAGTACTTCTTTAAATGGACGGCGTTCCAGGGATATTGGTCCGGCGTTCCGTCTGGGTGTTGGAGCTCGTAGGCTCCTTTGGTTAGCCACTTGGATATTCTGAATGGGCCTTCCCAGTTCGGACCAAATACTCCCGTGTGGGTCTGGATCTTCTTGAGGACTAGGTCGCCCACTTGGAATCGCATATCTTTGACCTTTGAATTGAAGAACTTTTTTGATTTCCTTTTGTGGATCGCGTTCTTCATTTCCGAGATCAGCCGTCGCTCTTCGAGCATATCCAAGTCGATTCGCCGAGCTACATCATTGTCCATCGTCAGTTGTTGGGCAGTTCGGTGGCTCAGGATGGCGATCTTCGAGGGGATCACCGCTTCTGTTCCGAAAGTGAGGGCGAATGGGGTTTCACCGGTTGAATTTCTTATCGTCTTTCGGTAGGACCACAAATATTCGGGAGATCGCTCGCCCAGCGCCCTTGCTTGGATTCGAGTTTGGCTTTGATCGTGTTCTTGAGGATCTTGTTTACAGCCTCTACCTGCCCGTTTGTTTGAGGGTGGTAAGGGGCTGAGAACAACTTTTTTATTCCCCACTTCTCGCAAAATTGCATAACTTCCAAACCGTCGAACTGCTTTCCGTTGTCGGAGATGATAGCCTGAGGTAGACCGAAATGGCAGGCGATGTTTTTCCAGATGAACTTGATTACTTGTTCTTGGCCGATCTTATTGAGTGCTTCGCCCTCTGCCCATTTCGTGAAATAATCGACCCCCACGATGGCGAATTTACATCCCCCCGGTGTCGTCGGCAAAGTACCGATGAGGTCGATTCCCCATTGGGCGAACGACCACGGACTATACATAGAGGTGAGCTGCTCGGCGGAGAGCTTGATGTTCGGGCCCATTATTTGACATTTGTGACAAGATCGGGCGTAGGCGATCGCGTCCTTTTGCATGGTAGGCTAGGAAAAACCTTGCATGGTGGTCTTGTGGATGAGGGCTCGTCCTCCCGCGTGATTTCCACAGATCCCGTCATGGATTTCGGCTAAAACAAGTCGGCCTTCCTCCGGCGTAATGCATCTGAGGAGAGGGAGGCTGAAAGCTCGCTTGTAAAGCCGGTCGTCCAAGGGGGTGTATCTGGTCGCTCGGAGCTGAAGCTGGCGAGCCTTGACCTGATCTGTGGGGACCGTTCCGTCCTTCAGGTATTTAATGAACGGAGTCATCCAGTTTTCTTCGGCAATGGCAACTATGGCAACCAAGCTTTTATCGATTTCTGATCTCGCCAACTTAGTGATTTGGATGTTAGAGAAATCAGCTGCCCCATCCGACGATGCGAGTTTGGATAAGGCATCGGCCTGGGAGTTGTGCTCTCTCGGGATTTGCTCGATCAGCACTTCTTCAAAATTTGCGCACATTTTGGCGACCAACTCTCGGTATTTGATCATCTGTTCACCGTGCGCCTCATATTCTCCCTTGACTTGGTTCACGACCAAGAGGGAGTCCATGAAGATGTGAAGGCAAAGAACGCCCATGGCGAGCGCTAGATCGAGCCCGCCTACTAAGGCTTCGTACTCGGCTTCATTGTTGGTCGCTCGCAAATCGAAACGCACAGCATTTGTGAAACTCTGGCCATCGGGGCTGATGAGGACAATCCCTGCCCCCGCCCGTGAGCTGGTCGACGAGCCATCTATGAACTGTTTCCAGACGGGACGGCCGACTTTGGTAGGGCAAGGCGGGAAAGTTAATTCCACCACAAAATCTGCCAGCACTTGGCCCTTGATCGCCGTGCGAGGAGCATACGTGACACCGTATTGAGTGATCTCCAGTGACCACTTGAGGAGCCGCCCGTTGGTGTCTGACCTGTGCAGAACTTGCCTTAGAGGGAGAGTCGTCAGAACCTCCACTTGGTGTTTGAAGAAATAGGCTCTCAGCTTGCGAACACTCATGACAAGTGCGTAGGCGAGCTTCTCCAGAGGCGTGTAACGCGTCTCCGCATCATGTAGCGCTTGACTGAAGAAGTAGATCGACAGGTGGGGTTGTCCCTCTGCCCGTACTAACACTGCACTCAGCGCGACCTCGAGGCTGCCAGGTAAAGAAACAGCTTCTCTCCGGGGATCGGTTTTGCCAAAATTTGGGGGTTAGAAAGATACTCCTTGATTTTGGCGAACGCCATTTGACTTTATTTCGTCCACGCAAATTTTTTATTCTTTATGGTGTCGAAGAAAGGCTTGCTTTTGTCTCCGAGCCGCGAAATGAAGTAATTAAGGGCTGCCAAACACCCCGTGAGGCGTTGCACCTGCTTGACATTTCGTGGTTCTTGCATGTCGAGGATCGCCTTGATCTTTTTGGGGTTCGTTTCGATCCCCTTTGGCTCACGATGTGTCCCAGGAATTTTTTGGAGCTTACTCCGAAGTTACATTTCTTGGGGTTCAGCTTCACGTTGAAATTCTTGAGGATGGCGAACGTCTCGACGAGGTCTTTGAGATGATTTTCCTTTTTGAGGCTCTTGACCACAATTTCGTCAATGTATACCTCCATGGTTTTGCCGATTTGATCGGCGAACATCCCGTTAACTAGGCGTTGGTAGGTCGCCCCTGCATTTTTCAGACCGAATGACATTCGGATCCAAAAGAACACGTCTTTTTCCATGTGGAATGATGTGTGTTTTACGTCTTTCTCCGCCATTGGGATTTGATGGTATCCGGCGAATGCGTCCATAAACGACATCATTTCGCAACCTGCCGTGCTATCGATCAAGTGGTCAATGTGAGGCATTGTAAAGTGATCTTTCGGACAAGCAGCGTTGAGGTTGGTGAAATCGATGCATAATCTCCAGGAGTCGCTCGCCTTTTTAACGAGCACAGCATTGGCCACCCATTGTGGCTCGTCGGTAGCTACCCCGATTAGTTTGTTGTCGAGCAGCTTTTTGACTTCTGCATCTAGGGCAGCGTATTTTTCTGGACTGAACTTTCTACGTTTTTGGTGAACAGGCTTCCTTACCGGGTCGATCTTCAGATAGTGGCAAGCATGTTCAGGATTGATGCCGACCATATCTTTGATGCGACCAGGCAAAAATTCCAATGTTCTTTCGTAGTAAGCTGACAAGATCATCTTTCAGCTCGGGATCGACGCTCGAGCCGATCTGCACTTCCCGCTCCGGGCGAGCCGGATCGATCGTTATTCTTTCCAACTCTTCGGTGGGGACGGTCGCTTCTCGTTTGGATCGATCGCCGGACTCGATCCTTGGATCAACGTCGAGGCTTAGCTCGAAGCCGATCCTCAGTTCGATGTCGTCCGACGACCAATGTGAGATGTCGTCTTCTGAGTCGGGCTGGTATGAGGTGCTTGGCTCGTCGATCTCCATTGGTTGGTTTTCGATCGTCCCAGTGTTACAGACAGGATAAGAAACATTTAAAGGAAAAGCTACAACACATGAGTAGTTCAAACATTTCTTTGCCATTAGCTGGTCTCCTCTTACAGTACTGACTGTCCCTTCAGCAGTGGGGAACTTGATACAATAAAAGAAAGAGGAGGCGACCGCCTCAAAGGTTTCTAGAAAGGGGTGACCTAGGAACCCATTATAGATGTTGGGCATGTCTATGATTACAAAATTGAGGTTCCTAGTGATCTTTACCTTAGGATCGTAACAGCAGATTAGCTCGACGGAGAGCTTGATCCTTTCATAGGCTTTGACCGTGTTATCGCCGAACCCTTGAAGCATTGTTTCGAATGGCTTGATGAATTTGGTCAGGTTGCCGAGCTGGTCCAAAGCAGATTTGTATATGATGTTGCAGAAGCTCCCGTTGTCAACCAGCACACAGTCGACCGTTTTCCCAAGGATACAAGCATAGATCACCAAGGCATCCCCCTTGAGGCACTACACTCCCTTCCTATCCTTGTTGGAGAAGGAGATGAGTGCCTCTTTGGAGATGGTTGGCTCCGGGGGCACCACAACGTGGACTCCGGCGAACGCGCTCAGCTCGGTCTTCCGTTTTATGTTTGACATGGTGTAAACCGGGGAAAGACCTCCGAGATTTCCGCCTCCTGATTGAAGCATATTGACCCGGCCGCCGGGGTTGATCGGAGGGATCGACTCATCAGAGTCCTCTGGCTCGTTCTGTCCGATTCTGATGACTGGATTAGGAGGTTGACGGTCGTTGTTCTGTCGACGATCGCAGCCCCCGGTCCTTTCCGCCCGGGGCTCCGGCTTGGATACTAGATTGTCCAGCTTGCCTTCCTCGAATAATCTCCAGAGTTGCCTAAGGAGGTCGCGGCATTGGCTGGTGTTGTGGTCGGGACTTTTGTGGTAGGCACAAAATTTGCGGTCCAGATAGGGCTGAGAATCGGGACATCCCGAGGTCCCGGTCCCGAGTCCCGAATGTCCAGGTCCCGAAATGCACCAATTTGGTGGTCCGGTCCCGGTCCCGATCGGGACTTCGGGAGTCCCGATTCCAAAAATGGGATAAATTTAAGTCCCGTTCCCGGTCCCGATCCCAAGGATAATTTTTCGAAATGTCCCGAAATGTCCCGAAATCAGAAAAGGAAAAAAAATTGATTGAAATTAGAAATTTCAATCGGGACTTCGGATAGTCCCGATCGGGATTTCGGGACTCCCGAGTCCCGAAATTACCAAAATTTAAGGTCCCGGTCCCGGTCCCGTTTCCCGTCGGGACTCGGGACGGGACCGGGATTCGGGATTTCCCGATCCTAAATTCTCAGCCCTAGGTCCTGATGACCGTTGTCCCTCATCGGCTTTGGCTTGCTTAGTCACTCGCGCCCCTTGATGGCGTTGAAGATATGGGCCGGAGATAGATTGAGGTTGCGGAGGAGGTGGACTTCCACATCCTCGAAGGCCTTGAACTCACCGGGTGGCTTTGCGACCGCCTTTATGGCTTGACGATCGCCTTTTTTGGTATGGGAGATGGCGCCTTCCTTTCTCTGGTTGCCCCCTCGCCTATGCGAAGAGTGAGCAACCTCTGCCTAGCCAGAAAGTCGGCGGCCTCGACGCGAAAGATCGCGTAGGTTGGGGGGATGTCCTTTGTGAGGTGCCTGAACATGGATGAAAGACCATCGAATCCCCCCAGGACCGAATAGAGGGCGAGCTCGTCGCTTATGGGCTCGCCGGTGAGGACTATTTCATCCACCCGGTCGATGTAATCTTCATCAGACTCGTCTTCTCCTGCCTGATCTTCATCATGCGGTGGGGACCCTCTGGTCGAGCAACCTTGACGGCAAAGTACGACGTGAAGTCGCTCACCAGCTTCTGAAAATAGTTAATTGAGCGCGGTGGCAATGAGATGTACCACCTATGGGCAAGATTGCCCGATGTTAAAGGGAACATTCGGCATTACGTCGCGTCTGACGCTCCGCATCCGGTCATGTAGATCCGGAACTTGCTTAAGTGAGTCTCGGGGTCCGATCTCCCCTCATACAAAGGTGTTTGAGGAGGAGCGATCTTTGGTTGCACGGCGGCAAGCTCGATCTGGACTGCGAGCGGCTCACTCGGTCCGGCGACCTTTCTCTTGGCGCCTGCCCCAGTTTCTAGGAGCGTTTTCATATCGTCGAGCTGGTGCTGCATTGCGGCCATCACCGTAGCCTGGCTGCTCGCGATCTGGCTCTCGGAGCGGGAGCCGAGGCGATCATGTACTGATCTCCTGGCTCTGTTGTAGGCGACGAGGTCTTTGCCGCCGAGCTCGATTTTTCGGCGAGTGGGAGCCAAACGGCTGACCTGCTTTTTGGGGGTCGGATATGCCGAACTCCTGGTGACGGATTCGGATTCCGACGTCTCATGTCTAGGGCCAGAATGCCCAGGTTGCCATGAAGGATCACTTCTTAGGCGGCTGAAGACGAAATTGTCCTGCCTTGCGAGCGCCTTTTCTTGTGAATCGGGGCTTTCTAACGATTGCTCGACATATAACCCCGTTGATCTTTCGTTTGCCCGCGCGGCGGATGGCTGAGGGGGTAATGGTGGGCGCATCGCATGCTCTTCGTCGCTCCCTTAGGATGGCCATGGCCTCCTCGATCTGTTCCGCAGTTTGGAATTGATCGAGTGAGAGGCTGGGGACGTCCCTTGGGGGCGGGAGTGAGAGTCTGGCGTCACCGCGGCTTCCTTCCGCCATGGTTTGGGACTCGGTCTGGGCCGGAATAAGGCGTCCGACGGACCGTAAGGTGGCTCTCTTCGAGGTGGTGGCAAACGTCATGATTTCAAAGGTTTTTCTTTGAAGAACAGTGAGTGTTTCTTCAAGTATATGTTCCGGAGAGCAGTGAGTGTTCTTCGAAACGGTCGGAGAGAAAAATAAAGGTAACCCTCCTTCTAGCGCCAATTGTTGTTACCCAAAATATTGTTCGGGATGATTTGCTGAATATGGCTACGGGTGAGTAACAAACAAAATGCAAGAGCACGAGCGATGGAATGTAAATAACACAAGATTTGCCGGGATTGTTAATCCCGGGCTTGAATACTCTCGCGAGATGTTATTAATAATACTACTACTTAAATGTACAATTATTAATGTTAGAGTACGATTACAATGAGTGTAATGACCCTAGTTGTCTATCTCTTGAATGCGGATGATTGCCGGAAGAACCAGAGTTACTGCTCTATGAGTTCGTGTTACAAAGTTCAAAAGGTAAGTTTTGTGTCTTTCCTTTGTGTCTCCGTTCCAAATGCTGGAAGTCTTCTATTTATAGGAGATGAGTTGGGATGTCACAATCCCTCATACGGGCGAGCATCTTTCTGTATTAAATGCTAATTTAATGCTTCTGACACGCCATTAAGGGCGATCGTCCCAGCACGTGGGTCGATTTCCTTAAAATCCGCAGCTGCTACAGGATGGCGCCGTCTGTAGAAACCAATGAGAAAACAACACGTGCCTTACGTCGTAGTCTTGGGAGATCCCACCTAGGGCGCCTTTTGCGGGTCTGTCGGTAGGTGGAAGACTGTCCTTGTCACTAACAGCTGGTGGTGGGCTGGAGTCAAAAAGCCTTCTCATGCTGCGCCGTTTGCGGTTCTGCACGTGGGCCTTCTTCCCGAGATTCAGTCTTTGTATATTTGACGGATGTTGGCCTTACACGTGGCATAAGACGGTCGTCTTGGTCGGGCACTAGAGACGATCGCTAGGTGCCAAGAGGCGATCGCCCTGGACGTCGATCGCTCGGTATTTGATCTCGATCTGGCATCTTAGTTTGGTAAGTCTGCCTTGGTTCATTAATACACCTAAGTGTGCAGCCGCCGTAAAAAATAAAATCTAGCTTGGGGGCCCCAAACCCAAAATCTATAAAATAACTCCTGACTAAGACATAAAATATAAATATATCTTGAAACTTTTGCGATACCAAATCACTCCCAAATTTATATAAAATATTTTTAAAAATGTATCGCAAAAGTTTCAAGATATATTTATATTTTATTTGTCTTAGTCAGGAGTTATTTTATAGATTTTGGGTTTTGGGGCCCCCAAGCTAAATTTTATTTTTTACGGCGGCTGCACACTCAGGTGTATTTTTACTTTGGTTGCTCGGCCCTTGTGCCGATCGCCGTTGAGGCGTATTAATCGCCGCACAACAATATGTATCACTGTCTTCTTGTTCATTATAATTTGGTTCTTGTTGGCGTAACTCGGCTTTAACCCAATCATTCAATAATGCTTGCGCTTCAAGATTTTGAGGCGTCAATCGAGATCGTCGTTCATCCAGAATGTATCCTCCTACACTGAAGGCTTGTTCAACAGAAACTATTGAGGCGAGACGGCTAGTATTTCCTTTGCGATTGTGGTAACTACAGAAAAGATTGTAGACCTTTTTTCCCACCACTTAAGAAGATTGTTATTACCATGTGGTCCACCTTCTAAATCTCCCAAATCAAAAGTAGTTAAATAATTTTCAAGTTCTTGATAAGCATTACTTTGATACCTTGTTCGTTTTTGGGATAAATCTTCTTGATAGACATTCCACTCACCAAGATCCGGATACCAAAAGAAGATATACTACTACTAGAAGGAATGTGAACAGGAGAAGAAGAACTCGTACCAAGATCAAGACTACCACTATAACTACAAGCATATTCGTGATAAAGAGCAGATAAAGAATTTTTTGCATTTCGAACTAAATCGCTAGGATTTAGTGGAATAAAATTAGCAATAGTATTATGAAATAAAGCATTATAGTAAAACAACAACAACAACAACAACATCTAAGCCTTAGTCCCAAAATGATTTGGGGTCGGCTAACATGAATCAAACTTTGAAACCGTCAATAATCGTTACATAAATAACATAAAAGGAAAAAAGAGGGAAAAAGTAGAGAAAAAAACAAATAAAAAAAGAGAATGAATGTTAAAAAAAAAAAGAAAAAAAATCCTGAAAAATAAATTAAAAGATAACATGAAATAAAAGAAAATAGGAATTAAAAACAAAAGGAATCAGACTCCATCCACCATCCGTATTCTTTCCCGCCACATTTGCCTCTCCATCGCCATACTTTCTCCAACTCCAAGAAACCGCATATCATTTTCAATTATCTTTATCCAAGTTTTCTTGGGTCTTCCTCTACCTTTCACAACATTACGTGTTCCCCAACTTTTTAGCCTCCTCACTGGGGCATCAATAGGTCTTCTTCTCACGTGACCAAATCATCGTAATCGATTCTCCATCATCTTGTCTTTTTAGACGCAACTCTTACCTTCCCTCTGATCACCTCATTTCTGATCCGATCCTTTTTTGTATGACCACACATCCATCGTAGCATATGCATCTCTGCCACATTCATCTTTTGAACGTGACACTGTTTTACAGCCCAACACTCGGTGCCATATAACAGCGCAGGCCTAATTGCCGTGCGGTAAAATTTACCCTTTAATCTATGAGGCATGCCAGGATCACATAAAACCCCTGTGGCACTCTTCCACTTCAACCACCCTGCCTTTATTCTGTGAGCCACATCGCCATCTAGCTCTCCATCCTTTTGGATAATAGATCTAAGATACCGAAAGAAAGTGGATCCATGAACAACTTTCCCATCAAATGTGATCATCCCCGCCTCTCTATCACTGTTTTCGCTAAACCTACACTCCATATATTGATCTTATACTTGCCAGCCTAAAGCCTCGAGCTTCCAAAGTATCCCTCCAAAGTTCCAATTTCTGTTGCACTCCAACCTTCGTTTCATCAATCAACACAATATCATCTGCGAACATCATATATGTTGGGAAAAACAAACACCCTGTATCGAATCAGCCGGGATACCCGATCCCTGTATCGATTGTTAATTGTTATTGAGAAGGTTTTGACATACATGCCAAATATACAGTAAGGAAACTGTATCGAGGCTTCAAGGCTTTATCCTATATCGAAGACCTGCCTCGAATCAGCATCAGTGAAGCTCGTCAGTACAGCAATAAGACTTGTAAAAGATCAAGTATGGAAACTGTCTCGATGCTCTAAATACAGTCATCTTCCATACAGTTCACAAAAGGACAAGAAAGAACACAAGTCAAGTACCGTTGAACAAAGAAGTATTTAAATACTCAAGGATAAAGTATTTAAATACCGCGATCTTGAATCTTCAGAATCCCGCGAAATCCGGATCATGTCATATTCCCGTTGAAGGAAATCTTATTCAAACGGATATCTCAACGGATACTTTCTTCAGAGACTATATATATATCCTTGAAGACATTGAAGATTAGTGACCAGACAACTGAACAAATTCAAGTAACCTAATACTCAAGCTATCAAAGTTATCATCTGAGCAAACATATCTCCAAAGCATACTGCTAGTTAGAACGAAAGAGATATACAGTGCTCAACATCAAGAACAACTATCATCAGCTCAAGATCTTGATATTAAAAGCTGCTGTTCTTACCTGGTTACCTACCTTTTACCTCTGTGTAAAAACCGAGCTCTGTGTGAACTCAACAAGTTATTCTGACCTGTGTGGGACGAATAAGGACGAAGCTTTGGAACTGTGTGTGAAGAAGCTAGTCAAGAAGGAAGCTTTAACCAATCTGTGTGAACGGTTGAAAGCGACATTCTTTGTATTAATCTGTGTGAACGATACAAGGATAGGTTTGTTTATAATTACGTAGTTGTGTACGCAGTAATTATATAATAAACTTTTTACTCCTGTGTGGAGGACCAGTGGACGTAGAGGGGTTTACCTCGAACCACTTAAATTACTGTGTTATTTACCTTCTGCTTTTACTGTTTGAAATAACTGTGATATATTAAGTATACACCTAATACGTCGTTGCTGTATCCACGGCAACTAACTGTATCCAAGACTTCCGCTACGCACTCAGTTTTAGATTCCATACAGTTTGTTGTTTAAACGATTTTCCAAACTGTATCCAGTATACTTAAGTGGCCAACAAGTGGTATCAGAGCGAGGCGCGGGTTCGAGTCTTCTGGCGTACGCTGGGGGGGGGATTGTTGGGAATACTTTGGTATCCAGCGTCCTCACCTTCGACTCGGGAGAACGTAACTGGCCGGGCTTAACATCCCGACCCGCGGCATCCTAGTGGTGCAGCCCCTCATGTCCGCCTGTCGCTTAGTACGGGGCTCTGCACTGCCACTAGAGAGTGGTTAAATGAATTGATTTGGACTACTCATACCAACAAGATGCATCTTCTTTTCTGGTAGCCATCTCATAGAAACTCCAAAGTTAAGCGTGCTTGGCCTGGAGTAGTTATGGGATGGGTGACCCCCTGGGAAGTTTTTCAGGTGCGCGTGAGTGAGGACAAAGCGCGCTAGAAAAGACTCGTGTTGGTACAGTGAGGACAGTCTTCATCTTTCTGGGGACCAACAATTGGTATCGGAGCGGTTGATTATAAAAAGAATCAGTCGAATTTCTTTTTAACCGAATCAGATTCAAATCACTTATCTTCAAAACAGTTTCTTTCATTCCTATATTATCAGTATGGATACTTCTACGATTAACAAAGTCCCTATGTTCTCTATTAACGAATTTGACGACTGGAGAATTAGAATGGAAGCTCATCTTGCAGCAATGCACGAAGAGATGATTTTTGTTATACAGGATGGTCCGATCAAGATCATGAAGGTCAATCCAGCCGCAAGGATTGAGGGCCAAGCCCATGCTGAAATGCTCGAGAAAGAACGCGAGCAATGGACAACCGATGAAAGGAAGCGAGCCAATCTCGACAACGTGGCTAAGAACGCGTTATTTGTCACTCTTGACAAAGGCATGTTCTCAAAGGTAAAGAGCTGCAAAACAGCCAAAGAAATCTGGGATAAACTCAAGTTAATTTGTGAGGCCAGGCTCTCAAAAGAAAACAAGATTTCAAAACTTACTCAAGAATTTGAATCTTTTGAAATGAAACTAACGGAAACACTTGAGGAACTTGACCTCAGTTCTTGGTATTGTTGGTGAACTTGAAGCGTTAGGCAAGATTTACACCCAAAGGAGAAGAACTTAAAAATTTTGAGATCTCTCGGCCCGATGGGACATTAAGACCACATCTATGCGTGTATCTGTAATCTTAATGAAATATCCACTTTTGATCTCTTCTCGACCTTAAAGCGTTTGAGTATGACATTGTGAAGAGAAAAAGTGAAGAATCTCCTTCAAAAGTCACGGCTCATTCTTTGTATCGAACAATCGACACGACATGCCTAGCTCGTCGGCCCGGTCACAAGAGCGGCGGCGACAGCGACATCCTGTCACAAGATGAAATGGCGCTTCTAATGCATAAATTCAAAAGTTCATCAAGCGATCTGGAAAGACTCCTACAGCCCAAACACATCAACAAGGTAAATCCGAAACATCATCTCGGTGATGCTAACTCGTCTTATAAGCTGCAGGAAACCAGGCCATTATGCAAACAAATGTCCTCATAACAAAGTCCAAAGATTGCACGAGGCCGAGCAACAAGAGAGAGATGAAAGAAGACGTGCTTGGAAAGACAAGCTCAAGGCCCCGATTGGAGAATCGAAGCCTCCCCACACCATCCAAATGAGAATGTCTTGGTGGTCAGAAAGTGATTCATCCGCGATGAGTTCGATGATAAAGCATACATGTGCTTTATGGCCAAAGATGTTCCGAAGGTGAAGACAAAGAACGATGAGGTAAGCTCAACCTCGGTTATTCCACCTAATGCATCTCATACTTTCGAAAATATGATGAATGAATTCAAAAACATTCAAAAGGCCCATGAGACTCTAAAAGCGAGAATATACTGCTTCAATTAACAAATCTAGAGCTGAAAGATGAAAATGACTTGCTGAAAATAAACTATGAAAATATGTCTCTTGATTGTGAGACCAAGAAGGTCGATTTTGAAAAACTCATGGAGAGCAATCATCAACTTGCTCATGAACTAAATGCGATTAAAACCCATAATGAGAGCAAGACAAATGATTTGGCTCTACTACAAACCAAAATTACAACTCTCGAGAAGCGAGAAACGAACTTGAGACCATTCTCAAGTCTTTTGAAAAATCGTCCAAAAGAATGGAAGAAATTCGAGCACTGGGCAACATGCTCATGATAAAAGTGGCTTAGGATACGACTCATGTTCGAATAAAGGTAAAACTAGTCTTGTGTTCGTCAAGAGTGTGGAACACATTCCAATCGAAGATACTCCTAGTCCCATAAAGGAACTCTTTGCACCGAGAAAACCGAAAGCCGCAATTCCGCCCCTCAACTCTACTATTCGAGACAGTGGAACCATCAACCACTCGAAGGCGTAATCTACGGATGCTCCACAAGCATATCATCAAAGCCGATACTATTCAGAAAGAAGACGGTATTCAACCGCCAAAGGCCCGCACAACAAGACACTCGATAAAGTGCGCCTAGGTATTGAATACAGGAGCCCCGTTATCCCTCAAGACACAGATGCCGATTCGGTATCAACAACGGCATTGGGAATCCAGTGGAGACCAGAAGACAAGTCATAGCCTAAGAAAATGGCTCCACCTCCTAGACGGCACTCATCTTGGAATAATAATAATAACCCCGAATTTTACATGCATAATAATTATCGTGATTATAACAACTACGGATATGCCCCGTAGATACCGCAATACTGCACCGAGTACATCCTACAAGAAACCAATTCTGTCAGAAAACTGGGTACCTAAAGGAACTAACATATATGGACCCAAAATCAAAGGGGACCTAAATCTACCTAATTTCTTTGTTACACGACATTCTAGAGGAGGATACAGTACTTCGATAGTGGATGCTCGTCACATGGTCGGAGACAGGAGCAAGCTATCTCGATTTTGTAGAAGGTCGCGGTCCGAAAGTTCGCCGGTGATAAGTCTAAAGGAAGAACAAGAGGGAAAGGAAACCTACTTGTCGGGAAATTCAAGGTCACCGATGTTGCATATGTTGAAGGCTTACAGTATAATCTACTTAGTATTAGCTTGATCTGTGATAAACAGTTCTCGGTGAAGTTCTATATAGATCGTCAGAGAGTCAAGAACACCCAAACCAAGGAAGTTGTGCTTACAGGAAGCAGATCGGGTAATATGTACATTCTTGACTGGAAGCCTATGAGCTCCTCAATTCCATGTTTTGTTGCCAAAGGCACTGCAGATCTTAGTGGCTATGGCACAAGAGGATGTCTCACGTCAACTTCAAGACGATCAACAAGCTTTCAAGACAGGTATGGTTAGAGGTTTGCCGATGTGTCATTCAAGAAGGACAATCTGCGGACCATGCAGAAAGGCAAGCAAATCAAGTCAACCACGAAAAGCAAATCCTACCTTTCAACCCAAAGAGTGTTGGAAATGCTACACATGGATCTCTACGGTCTGTAGACCCAGTAAGTTTGGGAGGTAAGAAATATTGCATGGTTGTTGTTGATGATTATTCCGTATGCTTGGACGATCTTTCTTAGCAAGAAGAAGGAAACAACATCAAGGTCGCCCGAGCTCTGAGAAAGTTGCGAATGAAAAAGCATCGAGTATCGTGTGCATTCGTTCCGACAGAGGTCTTGAATTTACTAACCGCTTTATAGAGCAATACTGTTCGGAGAATGGAATACGGACGAGTACTCAGTGCCCGTACACCTCAACAAAATGGTGTTGCCGAGCGAAAGAATAGGACGTTGAAAGAAGCAACAAGGACAATGATTGCCGCAAGCAAATTGCCACAGCGTTCGGGGTGAAGCAACCAATACTGATGCTACACTCAAAACCGTGTATCGTCAACAAGCACCACAACAAAGCGACTTACGAGGTATGGAATAACAAAACTCCATTAGTTTCGTATTTTCACATTTTTGGATGCAGGTGTTATGTTTTGAACAATGGGAAGGACCAACTTAGAACCTTTGATGAAAAATCAGATGAAGGAATATTCGTAGGATACTCCTCCGTCAGCAAAGCTTTCAGAATCTTTAATAAAAGGAGGCTGACGATCGAGGAATCAGTTCATGTAGTGTTCGACGAACCACACCATGACCCTACAGGAGTAGATGATATCACTCAGGACATTCACCATCTATCTATCTTAGATCCACCTACACCCATAGAACCTGTAGTTGATTTAGAAATCAACCCCGCAGCTGTAAGAATCGATGTGGATGAAGCTGACGCTGTACAAGCTGAAGCTGTACCCACAGAAACTTTCGATCTGATACGGGATCCTGAACTAGAACCCGACCGAAGATGGTTGAGAGATCACCCGCAAGAGCTGATCATTGGAAACATTAATGCCGGTGTTTCTACTCGTAGGAGAATACAGAGTACACAAGGAAATGTACTTTGTGCACAAGAAGAATCTAATGCTGAAGTCTCACAGTTTCCTGAATGGAAATCTCAATCCAAACTTAGGAGACTCAATATGTGCACTATCATTGTATTCTTAGCCCGATCAGAACTGTTTGACCATAGACGCTCTTAACAACTCTCATTGGATAACATCTATGGAAGAAGAGCTTAACGGTTTGAAAGAAACAATGTATGGTATCTTGTACCAGACCGACACACCAATCGGTTATAGGAACCAAATGGGTATTTGAAACAAAAAGGATGGAAATGGACTTATCATAAGGAACAAATCCGACTAGTAGCACAAGGCTATTGTCGGGAAGAAGGAATCGACTATGATGAAACCTTCGCCCGTAGCGAGACTAGAAGCCATTAGGATATTTTTAGCCTTTGCCGCCCATAAGAGTTTTATCGTATACCAAATGGACGTCAAGAGTGCTTTCTGAATGGAGAGCTTACGAAGAAGTTTATGTTGAACAACCACCGTGGTTTGCCAACACAGACGGTATCGATCTAGTTTACGGAGCTAAGGAAAGCGCCATACGGACTTAAACAAGCCCCTAGAGCACAGTACGAAACCTTGTCCCGATTCTAACCAACAACGGATTTGAGAAAGGTGTCACGACAAAACCTTGTTCAAGATACGGGAAGGTGACGACCTTCTAATGGTACAAATCATGTCGATGATATTATTTTTGGTTCAACTAACCTTGCTCTATGTCAAAGGTTCTCACATCTCATGCAAAGCAAATTTGAAATGAGTATGATGGGGAACTTAGTTATTTCCTAGGTTTGCAGTAAAGCTTGCCTACAGTATATTCATCAACCAGATAAATACAAAGAAGGAGCTTCTCAACAAATTTGGAATGAACAATTCCAAATCTTCGCTAACCCCATGAGCACTTCCGTGCAAATTAGTCTTGATGAAGCCGAAAGCCGTTTGACCAATCACTCTACAGAAGCTCATCGGTTCGCTCCTGTACCTAACAATAGCAGCCCGATATCCAGTTCTTTGTTGGAGTGTGTGCGAGATACCAAGTTGCACCTAAGGAATCACACTTCAATACGGCTAAACGAATCTGAAATACGTTAAAGGAACGATCGATGCAGGATCGTGGTATCCTAAGGAAGGCGGATTCGATTTAGTTGGATCTGACTGTGATCTCGGAGGTGCAAGCTAGATAGGAAGAGTACAAGCGGAACTTGTCACTTTCTCGGACCTAGACTCGTATCTTGGTTCGAAGAAGCAATTGGCAAATTCTCTTTCCACGGGTGAATCAGTACTATCTTCTTTGTAGGCTTGTATGCGAATCCTTTGGATGCAAAGAACAAGCGTCGATTATGGAATCGATGCTAGAGAGACTCGATCATGTGTGATAGCACGAGTGCAATTGCAATCACGCACAACTCGCTTTGCACTCGCGCACTAAGCATATCAACATGAAGCATCATTTTATCGAAATCATGTCGAGAACAAGGATGTTCGCTGGAAAAGGTTCATACAGACATCCAAATGGGCCGACATTTTCACCAAGCCTCTCGACACGGCAAGATTCAACATGCTAAGAACAGATTGGGGATACTACGGCCGGACTCCTGTAAGTAAATTTCTGCTTTTACTCAACAATTGAGGGAATCTTTGTAAGACCCGTGAATATGATATCAACATTAATTATCTGTACACTCGAAACATCAATACGATCAGAGCGAACGAAGGCATATGAATCCTACAGCTGATGTGTGCAATAATTAAGGGGGAATACTGTAGGACCCATGAATACAGCATTAATCCAAATATTGCTGTATGGAATTCAAAACCTATTAGTACCTTTTTAAGGGGGAACGTTGTATCGACGCGGAGAACAACACATACTATAGGATTTCGATTCAGTATGTAATATAATATTATTTCCTTTTTAAAATAATTTTTTTCCACGTGCCCTGTTTTTATGTCAAACGTCATGTTCATTAAATGCCTTACACGACATCTGGACAACTGAATCTCAAAAGCCGCGATGTTTTAAATTGTTTATTATTTTTAAAACCGTCGTTTTAGGCATTTAGGGTAATCAACCTATGTCAGAAGTGGGACCCGCTGTATTTTAAAACCTTTTAATGGATTAGCGTACCAGTTACACTAAATCCATCCTGACCGTCGATTTCAAAACCGGTTCCCATCCCTTAAAATCTGACCATTCGTACTCTGCAAAACCCTATTTCGCGCCCAGTATAAAAGGATATCGCCATTAGAGACTCTTTACGCTTTATGCAATTACAAGAGATCTCAAGCAAACAGCCTACATATTTTCTGCATAATCACTGCAAATTTCTACTTTTTCCTTCCTCCTTCGTTTTAAGAAAACATCCATGGCTAGTCAATCTTCTTCCCTGCTCAAGAAAACCTCCAACATCATTGATGGCGGATCTTCTCGAAACTGTCATCATCGAGCGTATCATCTGAAATCAACGACACCGAACCAATGGAGTATATCATTACTCGTCTTGAACAACAAGGTCTTTATCGCCGGAGCAAAACCGCGACAAATACGACGCCCATCCGGTTGAGGAATTCTACCTCAACGCCGCGTTCGTTTTGTCACTAGCCAGGGGAGGACATGTTGCCGACATCACCGCTTGATACCCAAGGAGTGCAAATCTGCATCAATAGCGACCTACTCGGAAAATCTACAGTGCCGCCGGCGGCTGACCATGGACCGACTTGAGACGTTCGGGTCTCAAGAGCTGATTACCAAGTTTTATGGACTTGTTACAGGGTCCAAAGTGGTTGACATGGTGACAACCACTTGTCACAAGAAAAATTTTCTTCTTCATTTCGTTTATCTGCATGACTTCTGTTCCAGAATCATTGAAAATCGAACCGGTGCGTTCGAGATGTGCACGAATCTAAGGTTCAGAATGATGGTAGCTATTTTGACCTGTGAAAAGGTCAATTGGTGCCAAATCATTTTGAAACGACTTCAAGAAGAGGTGTGCAAGCCTGCCACCCAAAAGAAATCATTTGGTTTAATGCTGAACTTCATCCTGACGAAGTGCGGAGTCAAGCAATCCGCCGACGCCAAGAAAAATAGCTCACGGATATATTTAGGAGGCGTCAAGCCCACTGCTTATAACCAGAGCACCATGCATGCCAACCATCCGCGAACCAGGCACATGCCTATTTCTGACAACCCCAGAGATGAAACCGTGAAGGTCCTAGAAATGGAATCTTCAAAGAAGAAGCGCAAGCGTTCTCACAGCAAGAAGCACTCTGCTGGTGAGAAGTCCAAGAAGAGACTCAGGAGGCTCTCAAAAATCAAAACCAAGCACTCCGAGGATGTCTCGCCCGTGGCGCAACCCACTGATGAAGAACCCCAGGGCCCAACCCCTGTGGAAGAGGTGTCTCCTACTGCATCGACAGTAGATCCCGAGCCTTTGGCGGCTACGATGGATATAGAGACATCTGCCAACATTCAAGACGTTAGCACGTCGGCTGCCCATTCGGAGCCAAAAGCTACCTCTCCTCTACGGGATCCCACACCCGTGCAGGATCCAATTTCCTTCGGGGCACCATCCCATGCAAGGAGTCCATCTTCCGTGCAGGATCCCATACCTGTACCGGAATCCCTCGAAACAGCGTCCCCAGACGTGATTCGAAGTCCCTCCCCTGACTCAATCATAAATCAAACACTTCTTTTGGTTCAAATTGAACAAGCGTACGAAAGATTCCTGCAATGGAAAGGCTATAGGCTAGCTCCGTACGACACACTGTACAATGGGAGCGAATGGAGCCACGAAGAGCGATTCGTCTCCGAAGTAACAGACTCAACTGAAATTGAGGCCCTGCTACGATGGGACAACGCTTCTTGCAAAGACCTCATTGAAAGCCACCTGCTGCACAAATCTGACGCCAGAAGAAAAGGAAAGAAGAAGTCAGAGGACTCTCCCATTAATCCAAAAACTGACGACGATGCCGACTCAGACGATGACGACGATGCTCTTCAAGCAGGTCCAGATGACCGTTGTCCCTCATCGGCTTTGGCTTGCTTAGTCACTCGCGCCCCTTGATGGCGTTGAAGATATGGGCCGGAGATAGATTGAGGTTGCGGAGGAGGTGGACTTCCACATCCTCGAAGGCCTTGAACTCACCGGGTGGCTTTGCGACCGCCTTTATGGCTTGACGATCGCCTTTTTTGGTATGGGAGATGGCGCCTTCCTTTCTCCGGTTGCCCCCTCGCCTATGCGAAGAGTGAGCAACCTCTGCCTAGCCAGAAAGTCGGCGGCCTCGACGCGAAAGATCGCTTAGGTTGGGGGGATGTCCTTTGTGAGGTGCCTGAACATGGATGAAAGACCATCGAATCCCCCCAGGACCGAATAGAGGGCGAGCTCGTCGCTTATGGGCTCGCCGGTGAGGACTATTTCATCCACCCGGTCGATGTAATCTTCATCAGACTCGTCTTCTCCTGCCTGATCTTCATCATGCGGTGGGGACCCTCTGGTCGAGCAACCTTGACGGCAAAGTACGACGTGAAGTCGCTCACCAGCTTCTGAAAATAGTTAATTGAGCGCGGTGGCAATGAGATGTACCACCTATGGGCAAGATTGCCCGATGTTAAAGGGAACATTCGGCATTACGTCGCGTCTGACGCTCCGCATCCGGTCATGTAGATCCGGAACTTGCTTAAGTGAGTCTCGGGGTCCGATCTCCCCTCATACAAAGGTGTTTGAGGAGGAGCGATCTTTGGTTGCACGGGGGCAAGCTCGATCTGGACTGCGAGCGGATCACTCGGTCCGGCGACCTTTCTCTTGGCGCCTGCCCCAGTTTCTAGGAGCGTTTTCATATCGTCGAGCTGGCGCTGCATTGCGGCCATCACCGTAGCCTGGCTGCTCGCGATCTGGCTCTCGGAGCGGGAGCCGAGGCGATCATGTACTGATCTCCTGGCTCTGTTGTAGGCGACGAGGTCTTTGCCGCCGAGCTCGATTTTTCGGCGAGTGGGAGCCAAACGGCTGACCTGCTTTTTGGGGGTCGGATATGCCGAACTCCTGGTGACGGATTCGGATTCCGACGTCTCATGTCTAGGGCCAGAATGCCCAGGTTGCCATGAAGGATCACTTCTTAGGCGGCTGAAGACGAAATTGTCCTGCCTTGCGAGCGCCTTTTCTTGTGAATCGGGGCTTTCTGACGATTGCTCGACATATAACCCCTTGATCTTTCGTTTGCCCGCGCGGCGGATGGCTGAGGGGGTAATGGTGGGCGCATCGCATGCTCTTCGTCGCTCCCTTAGGATGGCCATGGCCTCCTCGATCTGTTCCATGATTTGGAATTGATCGAGTGAGAGGCTGAGGGCGTCCCTTGAAGCGGAGTGAAATCTGGCGTCACCGCGGCTTCCTTCCGCCGTGGTTTGGGACTCGGTCTGGGCCGGAATAAGGCGTCCGGCGGACCGTAAGGTGGCTCTCTTCGAGGTGGTGGCAAACGTCATGATTTCAAAGGTTTTTCTTTGAAGAACAGTGAGTGTTTCTTCAAGTATATGTTCCGGAGAGCAGTGAGTGTTCTTCGAAACGGTCGGAGAGAAAAATAAAGGTAACCCTCCTTCTAGCGCCAATTGTTGTTACCCAAAATATTGTTCGGGATGATTTGCTGAATATGGCTACGGGTGAGTAACAAACAAAATGCAAGAGCACGAGCGATGGAATGTAAATAACACAAGATTTGCCGGGATTGTTAATCCCGGGCTTGAATACTCTCGCGAGATGTTATTAATAATACTACTACTTAAATGTACAATTATTAATGTTAGAGTACGATTACAATGAGTGTAATGACCCTAGTTGTCTATCTCTTGAATGCTGATGATTGCCGGAAGAACCAGAGTTACTGCTCTATGAGTTCGTGTTACAAAGTTCAAAAGGTAAGTTTTGTGTCTTTCCTTTGTGTCTCCGTTCCAAATGCTGGAAGTCTTCTATTTATAGGAGATGAGTTGGGATGTCACAATCCCTCATACGGGCGAGCGTCTTTTTGTATTAAATGCTAATTTAATGCTTCTGACACGCCATTAAGGGCGATCGTCCCAGCACGTGGGTCGATTTCCTTAAAATCCGCAGCTGCTACAGGATGGCGCCGTCTGTAGAAACCAATGAGAAAACAACACGTGCCTTACGTCGTAGTCTTGGGAGATCCCACCTAGGGCGCCTTTTGCGGGTCTGTCGGTAGGTGGAAGACTGTCCTTGTCACTAACAGCTGGTGGTGGGCTGGAGTCAAAAAGCCTTCTCATGCTGCGCCGTTTGCGGTTCTGCACGTGGGCCTTCTTCCCGAGATTCAGTCTTTGTATATTTGACGGATGTTGGCCTTACACGTGGCATAAGACGGTCGTCTTGGTCGGGCACTAGAGACGATCGCTAGGTGCCAAGAGGCGATCGCCCTGGACGTCGATCGCTCGGTATTTGATCTCGATCTGGCATCTTAGTTTGGTAAGTCTGCCTTGGTTCATTAATACACCTAAGTGTGCAGCCGCCGTAAAAAATAAAATCTAGCTTGGGGGCCCCAAACCCAAAATCTATAAAATAACTCCTGACTAAGACATAAAATATAAATATATCTTGAAACTTTTGCGATACCAAATCACTCCCAAATTTATATAAAATATTTTTAAAAATGTATCGCAAAAGTTTCAAGATATATTTATATTTTATTTGTCTTAGTCAGGAGTTATTTTATAGATTTTGGGTTTTAGCCCCCAAGCTAAATTTTATTTTTACTGGCGACACTCAGGTGTATTTTTACTTTGGTTGCTCGGCCCTTGTGCCGATCGCCGTTGAGGCGTATTAATCGCCGCACAACAATATGTATCACTGTCTTCTTGTTCATTATAATTTGGTTCTTGTTGGCGTAACTCGGCTTTAACCCAATCATTCAATAATGCTTGCGCTTCAAGATTTTGAGGCGTCAATCGAGATCGTCGTTCATCCAGAATGTATCCTCCTACACTGAAGGCTTGTTCAACAGAAACTATTGAGGCGAGACAGCTAGTATTTCCTTTGCGATTGTGGTAACTACAGAAAAGATTGTAGACCTTTTTTCCCACCACTTAAGAAGATTGTTATTACCATGTGGTCCACCTTCTAAATCTCCCAAATCAAAAGTAGTTAAATAATTTTCAAGTTCTTGATAAGCATTACTTTGATACCTTGTTCGTTTTTGGGATAAATCTTCTTGATAGACATTCCACTCACCAAGATCCGGATACCAAAAGAAGATATACTACTACTAGAAGGAATGTGAACAGGAGAAGAAGAACTCGTACCAAGATCAAGACTACCACTATAACTACAAGCATATTCGTGATAAAAAGCAGATAAAGAATTTTTTGCATTTCGAACTAAATCGCTAGGATTTAGTGGAATAAAATTAGCAATAGTATTATGAAATAAAGCATTATAGTAAAACAACAACAACAACAACATCTAAGCCTTAGTCCCAAAATGATTTGGGGTCGGCTAACATGAATCAAACTTTGAAACCGTCAATAATCGTTACATAAATAACATAAAAGGAAAAAAGAGGGAAAAAGTAGAGAAAAAAACAAATAAAAAAAGAGAATGAATGTTAAAAAAAAAAGAAAAAAAATCCTGAAAAATAAATTAAAAGATAACATGAAATAAAAGAAAATAGGAATTAAAAAAAAAAGGAATCAGACTCCATCCACCATCTGTATTCTTTCCCGCCACATTTGCCTCTCCATCGCCATACTTTCTCCAACTCCAAGAAACCGCATATCATTTTCAATCATCTTTATCCAAGTTTTCTTGGGTCTTCCTCTACCTTTCACAACATTACTTGTTCCCCAACTTTCTAGCCTCCTCACTGGGGCATCAATAGGTCTTCTTCTCACGTGACCAAATCATCGTAATCGATTCTCCATCATCTTGTCTTTTTAGACGCAACTCTTACCTTCCCTCTGATCACCTCATTTCTGATCCGATCCTTTTTTGTATGACCACACATCCATCGTAGCATACGCATCTCTGCCACATTCATCTTTTGAACGTGACCTTTGTTTCTGACCAAACACTCGGGGCCATATAACAGCGCAGGCCTAATTGCCGTGCGGTAAAATTTACCCTTTAATCTATGAGGCATGTCAGGATCACATAAAACCCCTCTGGCACTCTTCCACTTCAACCACCCTGCCTTTATTCTGTGAGCCACATCTCCATCTAGCTCTCCATCCTTTTGGATAATAGATCTAAGATACCGAAAGAAAGTGGATCCATGAACAACTTTCCCATCAAATGTGATCATCCCCGCCTCTCTATCACTGTTTTTGCTAAACCTACACTCTATATATTCAGTCTTACTTCTGCCCAGCCTAAAGCCTCGAGCTTCCAAAGTATCCCTCCAAAGTTCCAATTTCTGTTGCACTCCAACCTTCGTTTCATCAATCAACACAATATCATCTGCGAACATCATATATGTTGGGAAAAACAAACACCCTGTATCGAATCAGCCGGGATACCCGATCCCTGTATCGATTGTTAATTGTTATTGAGAAGGTTTTGACATATATGCCAAATATACAGTAATGAAACTGTATCGAGGCTTCAAGGCTTTATCCTATATCGAAGACCTGCCTCGAATCAGCATCAGTGAAGCTCGTCGATCTGACAAGAAGACTTGTAAAAGATCAAGTATGGAAAGCTGTCTCGATGCTCTAAATACGATCATCTTCCATACAGTTCACAAAAGGACAAGAAAGAACACAAGTCAAGTCCGTTGAACAAAGAAGTATTTAAATACTCAAGGATAAAGTATTTAAATATCGATCTTCGATCTTGAGAATCCATGAAATCCGGATCATGTCATATTCCCGTTGAAGGAAATCTTATTCAAACGGATATCTCAACGGATACTTTCTTCAGAGACTATATATATATATCCTTGAAGACATTGAAGATCAGTGACCAGACAACTGAACAAATTCAAGTAACCTAATACTCAAGATATCAAAGTTATCATCTGAGCAAACATATCTCCAAAGCATACTGCTAGTTAGAACGAAAGAGATATACAGTGCTCAACATCAAGAACAGCTATCATCAGCTCAAGATCTTGATATTCAAAGTCATTGTTCTTACACAGTTACCTACCTTTTACCTCTGTGTAAAAACCGAGCTCTGTGTGAACTCAACAAGTTATTCGACTGTGTGGGACGAATAAGGACGAAGCTTTGGAACTGTGTGTGAAGAAGCTAGTCAAGAAGGAAGCTTTAACCAATCTGTGTGAACGGTTGAAAGCGACATTCTTTGTATCAATCTGTGTGAACGATACAAGGATAGGTTTGTTTATAATTACGTAGTTGTGTACGCAGTAATTATATAATAAACTTTTACTCTGTGTGGAGGACCGGTGGACGTAGAGGGTTTACCTCGAACCACTTAAATTCTTGTGTTATTTACCTGCACTTCTTGTTTGAAATAAGCGATATATTAAGTATACACCTAATACATCGTTCTTGTATCCACGGCAACTAAGCGTATCCAAGACTTCCGCTACGCACTCAGTTTTAGATTACATACAGTTTGTTGTTTAAGCGATTTTCCAAAGCGTATCCAGTATACTTAAGTGGCCAACAAGTGGTATCGGAGCGAGGCGCGGGTTCGAGTCTTCGGCGTACGCTGGGGGATTGTTGGGAATACTTTGGTATCCAGCGTCCTCACCTTCGACTCGGGAGAAGCATGTGGCGGGCTTAACATCCCGACCGCGGCATCTAGTGGTGCGACCCCTCATGTCACTTTGTCGCTTAGTACGGGGCTCTGCTTTGCCAGAGAGTGGTTAAATGAATTGATTTGGACTACTCATACCAACAAGATGCATCTTCTTTTAAGGTAGCCATCTCATAAAAACTCCAAAGTTAAGCGTGCTTGGCACGGAGTAGTTATGGGATGGGTGACCCACAGGAAGTTTTTCAGGTGCGCGTGAGTGAGGACAAAGCGCGCTAGAAAAGACTCGTGTTGGTACAGTGAGGACAGTCTTCATCTTTCTGGGGACCAACAATTGGTATCGGAGCGGTTGATTCTAAAAAGAATCAGTCGTATTTCTTTTTAACCGAATCAGATTCAAATCACTTATCTTCAAAACAGTTTCTTTCATTCCTATATTATCAGTATGGATACTTCTACGATTAACAAAGTCCATATGTTCTCTATTAACGAATTTGACGACTGGAGAATTAGAATGGAAGCTCATCTTGCGGCAATGCACGAAGAGATGATTTTGTTATACTGAGATGGTCCGATCAAGATCATGAAGGTCAATCCACCCGAAGGATTGAGGGCCAAGCCCATCTTTGAAATGCTCGAGAAAGAACGCGAGCAATGGACAACCGATGAAAGGAGCGAGCCAATCTCGACAACGTGGCTAAGAACGCGTTATTTGTCACTCTTGACAAAGGCACGTTCTCAAAGGTAAAGAGGCGCAAAAGCGACGAAGAAATCGGGATAAACTCAAGTTAATTTGTGAGGCCAGGCTCTCAAAAGAAAACAAGATTTCAAAACTTACTGAATTTGAATCTTTTGAAATGAAACCAACGGAAACACTTGAGGAACTTGACCTCAGTTCTTGGTATTGTTGGTGAACTTGAAGCGTTGGGCAAGATTTACACCCAAAAGGAGAAGAACTTAAAAATTTTGGATCTCTCGGCCCAGATGGGACATTAAGACCACATCTATGCGTGTATCCTGTAATCTTAATGAAATATCCACTTTTGATCTCTTCTCGACCTTAAAGCGTTTGAGTATGACATTGTGAAGAGAAAAAGTGAAGAATCTCCTTCAAAAGTCACAGCTCTCGCTCTGTATCGAACAATCGACACAGCATGCCTAGCTCGTCGAAGCCCGGTCACAAGAGCGGCTGCGGCAGCGACATCTGTCACAAGATGAAATGGCGCTTCTAATGCATAAATTCAAAAGTTCATCAAGCGATCTGGAAAGACTCCTACAGCCCAAACACATCAACAAGATAAGTACCGAAACATCATCTGGTGATGCTAACTTTTGTCTATAAGCAGGAAACTGAGCCATTATGCAAACAAATGTCCTCATCCCAAAGTCCAAAGATTGCACGAGGCCGAGCAACAAGAGAGAGATGAAAGAAGACGTGCTTGGAAAGACAAGCTCAAGGCCCCGATTGGAGAATCGAAGCCTCCCCACACCATCGAAATCAAGAATGTCTTCGGTGGTCATCGAAAGTGATTCATCGACGATGAGTTCGATGATAAAGCATACATGTGCTTTATGGCCAAAGATGTTCGGAAGGTGAAGGCGGCGATGAGGTAAGCTCAACCTCGGTTATTCCACCTAATGCATCTCATACTTTGAAAATATGATGAATGAATTCAAAAACATTCAAAAGGCCCATGAGACTCTAAAAGCGAGAATATACGACTTGATTAACAAATCTAGAGTGAAAGATGAAAATGACTTCTGAAAATAAACTATGAAAATATGTCTCTTGATTGTGAGACCCGGCAAGGTCGATTTTGAAAAACTCATGGAGAGCAATCATCAACTTGCTCATGAACTAAATGCGATTAAAACCCATAATGAGAGCAAGACAAATGATTTGGCTCTACTACAAACCAAAATTACAACTCTCGAGAAGCGAAAGCGAACTTGAGACCATTAAAGTCTTTTGAAAAATCGTCCAAAAGAATGGAAGAAATTAAGCACCGGGCAACATGCTCATGATAAAAGTGGCTTAGGATACGGCTCATGTTCGAATAAAGGTAAAACTAGTCTTGTGTTCGTCAAGAGTGTGGAACACATTCCGAATCGAGAAGATACTCCTAGTCCCATAAAGGAACTGCTGTCGAGAAAACCGAAAGCTGCAATTCCGCCCCTCAACTCTACTATTCGAGACAGTGGAACCATCAACCACTCGAAGGCGTAATCTACGGCATGCTCCACAAGCATATCATCAAAGCCGAGTCATTCAGAAAGAAGACGGTATCAACCGCAAAGGCCCGCACAGATACACTCGATGCGATGCGCCTAGGTATTGGATACGAGCCCGTTATCCCTCAAGGCACAGATGCCGATTCGGTATCAACAACGGCATTGGGAATCCAGTGGAGACCAGAAGACAAGCTGTTAGGCCTAAGAAAATGGCTCCACCTCCTGAAGCGGCTTTCATCTTGGAATAATAATAATAACCACGAATTTTACATGCATAATAATTATCGTGATTATAACAACTACGGATATGCCCCAGTAGATACCGCAATAATGTCATCGAGTACATCCTACGATAAACCAATTCTTTGTCGGGAAAATGCAGGTACCTAAAGGAACTAACATATATGGACCCAAAATCAAAGGGGACCTAAATCTACCTAATTTCTTTGTTACACGACATTCTAGAGGAGGATACAGTACTTCGATAGTGGATGCTCTCGTCACATGGTGGAGACAGGAGCAAGCTATCGATTTTGTAGAAGGTCGCGGTCCGAAAGTTCGCGGTGATAAGTCTAAAGGAAGAACAAGAGGGAAAGGAAACCTACTTGTCGGGAAATTCAAGGTCACCGATGTTGCATATGTTGAAGGCTTACGGTATAATCTACTTAGTATTAGCTTGATTACGTGATAAACGATTCTCGGTGAAGTTCTATATAGATGTTGTAGAGTCAAGAACACCCAAACCAAGGAAGTTGTGCTTACAGAGCGAGATCGGGTAATATGTACATTCTTGTTTGGAAACTATGAGCTCCTCAATTCCATGTTTTGTTGCCAAAGGCCGCTGCAGATCTTAGTGGCTATGGCACAAGAGGATGTCTCACGTCAACTTCAAGACGATCAACAAGCTTTCAAGACGGGGTATGGTTAGAGGTTTGCCGGATGTGTCATTCAAGAAGGACGGCGTCTGCGGACCATGCAGAAAAGGCAAGCAAATCAAGTCAACCACGAAAAGCAAATCCTACCTTTCAACCCAAAGAGTGTTGGAAATGCTACACATGGATCTCTACGGTCCTGTAGACCCAGTAAGTTTGGGAGGTAAGAAATATTGCATGGTTGTTGTTGATGATTATTCCGGTATGCTTGGACAATCTTTCTTAGCAAGAAGAAGGAAACAACATCAAGGTGCCGAGCTCTGAGAAAGTTGCGAGAATGAAAAAGCATCGAGTATCGTGTGCATTCGTTCGGAGGTCTTGAATTTACTAACCGCTTTATAGAGCAATCATTCGGAAAATGGAATACGGCCACGAGTACTCGGTGCCGTACACCTCAACAAAATGGTGTTGCCGAGCGAAAGAATAGGGCGTTGAAAGAAGCAACAAGGACAATGATTGCCGCAAGCAAATTGCCACAGCGTTTAAGGGTGAAGCAACCAATACGACGTGCTACACTCAAAACATTTGTATCGTCAACAAGCACCACAACAAAGCGACTTACGAGGTATGGAATAACAAAACTCCATTAGTTTCGTATTTTCACATTTTGGATGCGGGTGTTATGTTTTGAACAATGGGAAGGACCAACTTAGAACCTTTGATGAAAAATCGGATGAAGGAATATTCGTAGGATACTCCTCCGTCGGCCAAAGCTTTGAATCTTTAATAAAAGGAGGTGACGATCGAGGAATCGATTCATGTAGTGTTCGACGAACCACACCATGACCTACGGGAGTAGATGATATCACTCGGGACATTCACCATCTATCTATCTTAGATCCACCTACACCCATAGAACTGTAGTTGATTTAGAAATCAACCCCTTGGTATAAGAATCGATGTGGATGAAGTGGCTGTACAAGGCTGTACCCACGAAACTTTCGATCTGATGCGGGATCTGAACTAGAACCCGACCGAAGATGGTTGAGAGATCACCCGCAAGAGCTGATCATTGGAAACATTAATGCCGGTGTTTCTACTCGTAGGAGAATACAGTACACAAGGAAATGTACTTTGTGCACAAGAAGAATCTAATCTTGAAGTCTCACGGTTTCTGAATGGAAATCTCAATCGAAACTTAGGAGACTCAATATGTGCACTATCATTGTATTCTTAGCCCGATCGAACTGTTTCGACCATAGACGCTCTTAACAACTCTCATTGGATAACATCTATGGAAGAAGAGCTTAACGGTTTGAAAGAAACAATGTATGGTATCTTGTACCCAGGGCCAGACACACCAATCGGTTATAGGAACCAAATGGGTATTTGAAACAAAAAGGATGGAAATGGACTTATCATAAGGAACAAATCCGGACTAGTAGCACAAGGCTATTGTCGAAGAAGGAATCGACTATGATGAAACCTTCGCCTGTAGCGAGACTAGAAGCCATTAGGATATTTTTAGCCTTTGCCGCCCATAAGAGTTTTATCGTATACCAAATGGACGTCAAGAGTGCTTTCTGAATGGAGAGCTTACGGAAGAAGTTTATGTTGAACAACCACGGGGTTTGCCAACACAGACGGTATCGATCTAGTTTACGAGGCTAAGGAAGCGTTATACGGACTTAAACAAGCCCCTAGAGCACAGTACGAAACCTTGTCCAAAGATATCTAACCAACAACGGATTTGAGAAAGGTCTTGTCGACAAAACCTTGTTCAAGATACGGGAAGGTGACGACCTTCTAATGGTACAAATCTATGTCGATGATATTATTTTTGGTTCAACTAACCTTGCTCTATGTCAAAGGTTCTCACATCTCATGCAAAGCAAATTTGAAATGAGTATGATGGGGAACTTAGTTATTTCCTAGGTTTGCGGGTAAAGCGATTGCCTACAGTATATTCATCAACCAGATAAATACAAGAAGGAGCTTCTCAACAAATTTGGAATGAACAATTCCAAATCTTCGCCAACCCCATGAGCACTTCCGTGCAAATTAGTCTTGATGAAGCCGGAAAGCCGTTTGACCAATCACTCTACAGAAGCTCATCGGTTCGCTCCCGTACCTAACGCCAGCAGCCCGATATCGATTCTTTGTTGGAGTGTGTGCGAGATACCAAGTTGCACCTAAGGAATCACACTTCAATACGACTAAACGAATCTGAAATACGTTAAAGGAACAGTCGATGCGGATCGTGGTATCCTAAGGAAGGCGGATTCGATTTAGTTGAATCTGACTCGGATCTCGGAGGTTGCAAGCTAGATAGGAAGAGTACAAGCGGAACTTGTCACTTTCTCGGACCTAGACTCGTATCTTGGTTCGGTAAGAAGCAATTGGCAAATTCTCTTTCCACTGAATCAGTACTATCTGCTTTGGTAGGCTGCTTGTATGCAGATCCTTTGGATGCGGCAACAATCGCCGATTATGGAATCGATGCTAGAGAGACTCGATCATGTGTGATAGCACGAGTGCAATTGCAATCACGCACAATCTGTTTTGCACTCGCGCACTAAGCATATCAACATGAAGCATCATTTTATCATAAATCATGTCGAGAACAAGGATGTTCGCTGGAAAAGGTTCATACAGACATCCGGTGGCGACATTTTCACCAAGCCTCTCGACACGGCAAGATTCAACATGCTAAGAACAGGTGGGGATACTACGGCAGACTCCTGTAAGTAAATTTCTTGTTTTACTCAACAATTGAGGGGAATCTTTGTAAGACCCGTGAATCTGATATCAACATTAATTATCCGTACACTCGAAACATCAATATAGTCTGTAGCGAACGAAGGCATATGAATCCTACGGTGATGTGTGCAATAATTAAGGGGGAATCTTGTAGGACCCATGAATACTGCATTAATCCAAATATTCTGTATGGAATTCAAAACCTATTAGTACCTTTTTAAGGGGGAACGTTGTATCGACGCGGAGAACGGCCACATACTATAGGATTTCGATTGAGTATGTAATATAATATTATTTCCTTTTTAAAATAATTTTTTCCACGTGCCCTGTTTTTATGTCAAACGTCATGTTCATTAAATGCCTTACACGACATCTGGACAACTGAATCTCAAAAGCCGCGATGTTTTTAAATTGTTTATTATTTTTAAAACCGCCGTTTTAGGCATTTAGGGTAATCAACCTATGTCAGAAGTGGGACCCGCTGTATTTTAAAACCTTTTAATGGATTAGCGTAAAAGTTAAACTAAATCCATCCTGACCGTCGATTTCAAAACCGGTTCCCATCCCTTAAAATCTGACCATTCGTACTCTGCAAAACCCTATTTCGCCGCCCAAGTATAAAAGGACTGTATCTGCCATTAGAGACTCTTTACGCTTTATGCAATTACAAGAGATCTCAAGCAAACAGTCTACATATTTTCTGCATAATCACTGCAAATTTCTACTTTTTTCTTCCTCCTTCGTTTTAAGAAAACATCCATGGCTAGTCAATCTTCTTCCCTGCTCAAGAAAACCTCCAACATCATTGATGGCGGATCTTCTCGAAACTGTCATCATCGAGCGTATCATCTCCGAAATCAACGACACCGAACCAATGGAGTATATCATTACTCTTCTTGAACAACAAGGTCTTTATCGCCGGGAGCAAAACCGCGACAAATACGACGCCCATCTGGTTGAGGAATTCTACCTCAACGCCGCCGTTCGTTTCTGTCACTAGCCCGGGAGGACATGTTGCTGACATCACCGCAATTGATCCAAGGAGTGCAAATCTGCATCAATAGCGACCTACTCGGAAAATCTACAGCAGTGCCGACGGCCCGACCATGGACCGACTTGAGGCGTTCGGGTCTCAAGAGCCGATTACCAAGTTTTATGGACTTTTACAGGGTCCAAACTGGTTGACATGGTGACAACCACTTGTCACAAGAAAAATTTTCTTCTTCATTTCGTTTATCTGCATGACTTCTGTTCCAGAATCATTGAAAATCGAACCGGTGCGTTCGAGATGTGCACGAATCTAAGGTTCAGAATGATGGTAGCTATTTTGACCTGTGAAAAGGTCAATTGGTGCCAAATCATTTTGAAACGACTTCAAGAAGAGGTGTGCAAGCCTGCCACCCAAAAGAAATCATTTGGTTTAATGCTGAACTTCATCCTGACGAAGTGCGGAGTCAAGCAATCCGCCGACGCCAAGAAAAATAGCTCACGGATATATTTAGGAGGCGTCAAGCCCACTGCTTATAACCAGAGCACCATGCATGCCAACCATCCGCGAACCAGGCACATGCCTATTTCTGACAACCCCAGAGATGAAACCGTGAAGGTCCCAGAAATGGAATCTTCAAAGAAGAAGCGCAAGCGTTCTCACAGCAAGAAGCACTCTGCTGGTGAGAAGTCGAAGAGACTCAGGAGGCTCTCAAAAATCAAAACCAAGCACTCCGAGGATGTCTCGCCCGTGGCGCAACCCACTGATGAAGAACCCCAGGGCCCAACCCCTGTGGAAGAGGTGTCTCCTACTGCATCGACAGTAGATCCCGAGCCTTTGGCGGCTACGACGGATATAGAGACATCTGCCAACATTCAAGACGTTAGCACGTCACGCCCATTCGGAGCCAAAAGCTACCTCTCCTCTACGGGATCCCACACCCGTGCAGGATCCAATTTCCTTCGGGGCACCATCCCATGCAAGGAGTCCATCTTCCGTGCAGGATCCCATACCTGTACCGGAATCCCTCGAAACAGCGTCCCCAGACGTGATTCGAAGTCCCTCCCCTGACTCAATCATAAATCAAACACTTCTTTCGGTTCAAATTGAACAAGCGTACGAAAGATTCCTGCAATGGAAAGGCTATAGGCTAGCTCCGTACGACACACTGTACAATTGGAGCGAATGGAGCCACGAAGAGCGATTCGTCTCCGAAGTAACAGACTCAACTGAAATTGAGGCCCTGCTACGATGGGACAACGCTTCTTGCAAAGACCTCATTGAAAGCCACCTGCTGCACAAATCGCGCTTAAGAAAAGGAAAGAAGAAGTCTGAGGTCTCTCCCATTAATCCAAAACTGGACGATGCCGACTCGACGATGACGACGATGCTCTTCAAGCGGTGTCCGAGAATGAGCCGTGAAGAGGTCAAGCCCGAGACGCCTCTCCACCCGGAAAAGGCGAAGGACCTTCTAACCAAGCCAATCCACCTTCGCCAGTAGGAGAACATTCCCATCAGGGAGGAATCGGTCCCTCCGGTCGAGGAAGATCAAGAAATTTTGGAGCAGGCACCCGAGCCTTGCGGCCAAGAAGCCATTCCTGCAAGCCAACGGAGGATTCGGTCCCTCTGCATCCATATCTGCCAAGAAGCTTCGCCACGGACGCTTCGCACCAACCTGTCGCCGTACCACAAGAAGCCGCCGCCTCGCAACCTTGGAATCCGAGGACGGTAACGAACTGAGGATGTCCAACTTACTTCACGTCCATCCGTGAATGTAAGGAGGTTGAGCAGTCTTGAAGACTTCGCCCGGCCTGACTCTCCTATCTCTGCTGCACGTAAAGAGCGCTGCGAGCTCTTGGCCTTCGTGTATTTATCCAAGATGCGATTAACGCTTTATCTTGTTGAAAAGGCTTTGAATTGGATGCACACCTCTGCCGTAGAAGAAATGACCACTCTTCAACACGAAGTATCTCGAGTTGTCGACGCATTCATCCTTACGCCATAAGTTTTCAAGCAAGCCTTGAAGATCATGGAAGATAAACAAGAGAAGCTATTTGAAGGAGGAAGCTACAAAGACAAGAATTCTTGAAGCCAAGACCGCTTTGTGCAATGATTGAGAACGACTCTCAAGCTGCGTCGCCACGACAAAAGCATTCAAGAAATGTCGCGAGACTCTTTCCTCCCTTGTTGAAAGAATAAAAAGATCGAGACCAAACAGACGCCTGCTCTTGAAATCCTGCAAAGTCTTGATGAAGCCAAAAAGGGGGAAGAGGCACGAGAAGGCGCAAGGAGAATAAGGCGCAACAGAAAGGGAATTTGAGGTCGCTCAGAGCGATGCCGCCGAATTGAACAAGCTAGCACCTCAATCCCAAAGCTTTAGAATTTGAGGCTCAGGCCAGGAATTCCATGACCCAAATATCCCTTGGCAAAATCTTATCCAAAGACCTTGAAATACGTCACGCGACCAACCGCAACCCAACCGCCGAAGAAGTGAAGCCTTGGAGGAAGAATGAACCGATGAGATATTTTGTCGGACTCATCGGGAATCCGCCATCTTCAAAATTTTTAAAACGTTAGCGGAAGCGGCAGATAAGTTTTCAAAGATGCTAGAAGAAGGTAAGCTCCCTCTCCAAGTCGAAATGAAATCAAAACATAGAAGAGGAGATCGGGTCACCCATCCAGAAGATTGGATACTTGCCTTTGATCGTTCATATGAAGGAAGAGCGATTTACCAGAACGAGGCAATGATTCACTTCAAAGCGGTGGCGCGGCACCGAGAATGAGCAAGGAAAGAGACCATGGAGGCATGCGGATTATAGATGAGGAGATGAAATTTATGTATATTATTTTTGTTTTTGTAATTTCTATTCGAAATAGCAAACTTTGTACTCAATCATTTTGAATATCAATAAAATAGTTTGTTTGTCTTGAAAGATTACAACTCGTAATCTACTGTGTTTATGTATGATTACTTAAAATTGTTTGATAGGAATCTCAAGTTAGACAAACTTGATTGAAAAATAAGCTGTACGAACTAGTCTACGAACAGTTCATAGTTTCAGTTGTAAACTTAGAATACATTGTAAGATTGTGCCTGCGCGCCAATCATAAGCTTAAGTTGTAATAAATCTCAAACTATATCGAACATGCCTGCGAGCAGTTCATTATTGTAGACTAAGTCACTAAGTCAGACCTATTGACAAAAGACCAAGAAATCTGCCAGAAGTCATCAAAGAAGAATGCTTCATGAAGAAGGTTTTGGCATCATCAAGAAGACTCGAAGAGTTGAAGTAAGTTAGTCTTGGCAAATTGTCAAAAGGGGGGAAATTGTTGGGAAAAACAAACACCCTGTATCGAATCAGCCGGGATACCCGATCCCTGTATCGATTGTTAATTGTTATTGAGAAGGTTTTGACATATATGCCAAATATGCAGTAATGAAACTGTATCGAGGCTTCAAGGCTTTATCCTATATCGAAGACCTGCCTCGAATCAGCATCAGTGAAGCTCGTCAGTACAGCAAGAAGACTTGTAAAAGATCAAGTATGGAAACTGTCTCGATGCTCTAAATACAGTCATCTTCCATACAGTTCACAAAAGGACAAGAAAGAACACAAGTCAAGTCCCGTTGAACAAAGAAGTATTTAAATACTCAAGGATAAAGTATTTAAATATCGGTCTTGAATCTTGAGAATCATGAAATCTGGATCATGTCATATTCCCGTTGAAGGAAATCTTATTCAAACGGATATCTCAACGGATACTTTCTTCAGAGACTATATATATATATATATCCTTGAAGACATTGAAGATCAGTGACCAGACAACTGAACAAATTCAAGTAACCTAATACTCAAGCTATCAAAGTTATCATCTGAGCAAACATATCTCCAAAGCATACTGCTAGTTAGAACGAAAGAGATATACAGTGCTCAACATCAAGAACAGCTATCATCAGCTCAAGATCTTGATATTCAAAGTCACTGTCTTACAGTTACCTACCTTTTACCTCGTGTAAAAACCGAGCTCTGTGTGAACTCAACAAGTTATTCGACTGTGTGGGACGAATAAGGACGAAGCTTTAGGCTGTGTGTGAAGAAGCTAGTCAAGAAGGAAGCTTTAACCAATCTGTGTGAACGGTTGAAAGCGACATTCTTTGTATCAATCTGTGTGAACGATACAAGGATAGGTTTGTTTATAATTACGTAGTTGTGTACGCAGTAATTATATAATAAACTTTTTACTCCTGTGTGGAGGACCAGTGGACGTAGAGGGGTTTACCTCGAACCACTGAAATTAATGTGTTATTTACCTTCTGCTTTTACTGTTTGAAATAACTGTGATATATTAAGTATACACCTAATACGTCGTTGTTGTATCCACGGCAACTAACTGTATCCAAGACTTCCGCTACGCACTCAGTTTTAGATTCCATACAGTTTGTTGTTTAAACGATTTTCCAAACTGTATCCAGTATACTTAAGTGGCCAACAATATACCACGAAACGTCATTTTGAATTTCTCTTGTCAATTCGTCCATGACTATGGCAAAGAGAAAAGGACTAAGAACAGATCCTTGATGCACCCCAATCGTAATAGGGAATTCTTCTGTCCTCCCAACATTAGTACGTACACTTGTACTAGCTCCCTCATACATGTCCTTTATAATGTCAATATATTTCCGCGATACACCCTTCTTTGCTAAGGCCCACCAAAGTACTTCTCTTGGTACTTTATCATATGCCTTCTCTAAATCAATAAAAACCATATGCAGATCTTTCTTTTTATCTCGATAATGTTCCATCAACTGTCGGATAAGATAAATTGCTTCCATGGTCGATCTTCCAGGCATAAATCCAAACTGATTTTCTGTTATCTTCACACATTTCCTTATCCTTTGTTCAATCACTCGTTCCCACAACTTCATGGTATGACTCATTAGTTTAATTCCGCGATAATTAGAACAATCTTGAACATCACCTTTGTTCTTATACAAATGGACGAGAATACTTTTCCTCCATGCCGATGGCATCTTATTACTTCTCCAAATCTCATTGAAAAGCATAGTTACCCATTCGATCCCTCTCTCCCCCAAACACCTCCAAACTTCAATAGGTATACCATCTGGTCCTTCTGCTTTCTTTGACCCCATCTTCTTCAATGCAATTGTCACTTCACCCCTTTGAATTCTTCTCTTAAACTCTCGGTTAACCATACTTGAGGGGATGTTTAAATTCCCAATATCTTGTTCTTGATGGCCATTGAATAGGGTATCAAAGTATGACCTCCATCTCTCTTTTATCTCTTTATCTTGAACCAAAATTTTTTGGTCAGTATCTTTTACACATTTAACTTTTCCAATATCTCGCGTCTTCTTCTCTCTCATTCGAGCAAGTTTATAGATATCTTTTTCCCCTTCTTTAGTATCTAATCTTGCATATAATTCTTGATTGACCTTTGATCGGGCATTTCGCACTGCCTTTTTAGCTTCTGTTCGAGCTTTCTTGTACTTCTCATAATTCTCATCGCTCGAGCATTTACCCAGTACCTTATAACATTCACATTTGGTCTTTATCGCTTGCTTAACTTCATCATTCCACCAAGATGTGTCCTTACTTGATGGTCTGTTTCCTTTAGATTCTCCTAGGACTTCTTTTGCAACTTCCTTTATGTTATGCTCCAACAAGTTCCACATCGAATCTATATCCATCTCTGTGCAATCAGACCAAATACCACTATCAGCAATCTTAGCAACAAAAGTATGTCGACTCTCCCCTTGGAGCTTCCACCACTTAATTCGAGGGTCAACTTGTGGTCTTCTCTTTCTTAAGTGCCTCTTACCTCGAAAGTCAAGCACCACAACCCTATGCTGTGTTGCAGCACTCTGTTTCTATATGTCACCAAATGAGAGTCCCTTTTCTCGAACCAAGTGTTCATAATACCCAAGTCATGAGCTAATGCGAAATCCAATATACCATTTCCTGCTTCATTCATGTCCCCAAAACCAAAGCCACCATGAATGCTCTCAAAGCCATCTCTGCTAACACCGACATGCCCATTGAGGTCACCACCAATGATCAATTTCTCACCCATAGGAATTCGTTCGACAGCCTCTTCCAAATCTTCCCAAAATTCTTGTTTGATCGATGCATCTAATCCTACTTGTGGTGCATAAGCACTTATGATAGTTAGAAACTCATCCCCTATCACAAGCTTAATACTCATTATTCTATCGCTCTTTCTTGACACTTTCACCACATCATCAATGAATTCTTTATCAATGACGATACCCACTCCATTTCTACTTCTATCCTTTCCAGAGTACCAAAGCTTGTAACCCCAAGGAGCTAACACTCTTGCCTTCTCGCCAACCCACTTAGTCTCTTGTAGACACATTATGTGAATTCTCCTCCTTTTCATAACCTCCCCCACTTCTGCTGATCTCCCCGTCAAAGAGCCAACGTTCCAAGTTCCAAACCGCACCTTACTACCCTTACTAGCCGCAAGAACTAACTTCTCTGTCTGTCCCCGTCCACGTTGCAAGGATTCTTGCACATTTGACACCACACCCATACTTTGAGGTGGCGCGCCGCTTCCGGGCGACGACCTAGCAACCCTTGCATATTTTCCACTACACCCGGGCCTATGAAGTGTAGCGCATCCTTACTCATTTGACACCACCCTCAGATGTAAAGGTGGCGCACCGCTTCTGGGCGACGACCTAGCAACCCTCGCATACTTATCACTGCACCCGGGCCTATGAAATGCAGCGCGTCGCTTCTGAGGAGACGCCCCAACGATTTTCAATGTTTGATTCATGTCCATGGAATGTGACGAATTTTACGCTGGCTGCCACTAACCTACCGCAACCCTCCTCTTTTATCCGGGCTTGGGACCGGCAATGGATGTCAAGAAGACACCCACAGGCAGAGTTTAAAGCATCATAGTAAAGTGTAAGTAATTTTAGCAAACCTTCCTCTCTAACTTGAGGATCTAAAAGTTTAGCAACTAAAAAAACTGGAGGAATGTAGGCGAAATATTTAATTCATTTGTCTCTCGTTTCTTTTATACGATTAAATAAATTGGGAACTTTAATTAAAGACTTGAATACAAGTACAATGTTAACATAATGTTCAACAACAAGTGAAGAAGCGGGATAATAAACACCGGACAAAGAATCGGTTGCCTCTTTAATTTTTTTTTAAAAGTGCCATTAAACTAGAGCACCTACCCCATTGACTTGGCAATAAGCAAACGGGTACTTGTTCTTCATTATAAAAATTGCACAATGCAATACGATATTCATAACTATCATGTAACAAATTGTAAGTAGAATTCCAACGATTTGGCACATCTTTTGAAAAATTCTTTGGATGCATATTATTTTTTATGCAATATCTCCTCCATTTTTTACCTAGAGAAGAATGTCTAATTAAATACATTATTGCCTCACGGATAGGAGCATATGCTTCTTGTAAAAACATCTAAACCATCTTGAACACATAAATCAAGAACATGACAAATGCACCTAACATGAAAAATTTACCACCAAGAGATGACTCACATATTACAATAAGTGATTCTAAACTAGCTTTATTGGAGCTAGCATTATCAAAAGAAATTGAGAAAATTTTTTATACTAAATTATATTCAGATAAAATTGTATGAATTTTATGCGAAATATTTTCGGCAGTATGTGCGGTATTAAACTCTCTAAAACCAATTAGATATTTTTGCATAGTTCAAGAATCATCAATCCAAATACAAGTAATTACCATATATGAATTTGCTTCCTAATGATCACTCCAAGCATCTGAGCATATACAAACTTTATGATCTAGTTTTAAAAACATATTATCTAAAATTAATTTTGCCTCGCTAGTAGCTTTTCGAACAACACGAGTTACGGTAGAGCGTGAAATTTTGTTACTAGCAGGATTAAAACTTAGTTGAGTAAAATTTTCATATATTTGGTCGGCGGCAAAGTTAAAAGGAAGTGATTTACCACAAACAAATCTAGCTAATTCTTTTCTAGCGGTAATTGGATTAAATTTAAATAAAGAACTAGTACCTTGATTGGGGACACTAGACGACGTCGCCGTGCCTCAGAGTTGGGTTTGATTAGACTCTATGCCAACTTTGTCGGGATGTTGTCTTTGTATATGGCCATTTAGTGTCCCGTAACCTCTTTCTTTTTTAAACTTGTAAACTTTCTCGCAATAGTTGCACTTGACCAAAAAATGACCGGGACCGGAGGTAACGTCGTCCATTTTTGTATAATGCAATGCAAATAATGGAGATTTGAGCTCGGCTGGTTTCCTTCGTTTTGGTTTTGTTGGTTGCTCATCATCTTCATTATCTTCGATACTGTGAACCGATTTTGAAGCTTCAGACATTTCGTTGATTTGTTCCTCGGTTAGTTCATCACGAACATAATCTCCAAAATTCGGACTTGGAATAGAATTAGAACCCGGAGTATGATGAGTATTGTAACACCCCCAAACCACTCGGGAATATTACAGCGCCGTGGGCCCTGC
Source organism: Orobanche coerulescens (assembly GCA_033398695.1). NCBI lineage: Eukaryota > Viridiplantae > Streptophyta > Magnoliopsida > Lamiales > Orobanchaceae > Orobanche > Orobanche coerulescens. Next base: position 209,439,340 of record CM065805.1, on the reverse strand, counting down.
GCCAGAACCCACCAGGCTAAAAACCATTTTCAAAAACGCTCAAAAACTCCCAAAGACCGATGACGGTAATATTTTCAAATACTCAAAAAAGGTCATTACCAAATACCGTCATAAGAATATCGTCAAAACGTTCAAGGCCAAAAATGCCAAAACTCAGTTTAGGGAATCGGTTTTACGAAATAAAACTCAGTTGGCAAAATATCAAAAGCCATTTCAAAATACTCACGCAGCGGATAAAAGTATAGTCCAAAGTATACATTTAACATTGAAATAAAATGAACAATCAAAATGCACGATTCCCCAACATAAGCCATAGCCAGTATCGTCCGGGATCCTCGTCTCTTCACGACCGCTGCTCATCGAAAATCCTCACTGCCTGAAAATCAAGTCCCACAACGGGGTCAGCCATAATGCCCGACAAATAACCGCAAATCCATAAACATTCACATGTCATGCATCATGAGAATGATAACCACAACTATAACCTTACCACTTCCCGGCAATCCAATGACAATTCGATTCTCACTAAGATATATCAACTATTTTCTCAATATCCCATCAACACTGTACAATGCCTCGATTCAGATTCCTTCCAAAACGCATACCATAGACCAAGAATATCCAAATATCCTCAACACCATCTGAATACTACAATCCTTACAGAAACTCCATTATTCATTCATCAATATGCAATACAACACAATACTTATGAAATGCAATTGAAATTACTTATCGAAACACTACAACTGAACAAGTAACAACTTACCTTGATACCAATATGACAAAGCCATAACCGAACCCATCGCCCTCGTCTACGAGCTCTTCAGCCTTGACCAAAGTAATCTACGGTCTTTCATCGCGGTACATCGGTCATACCTATTGATTAATCAAACTAAAGCAATAATCGTATCAATAATCGAACTAACTCGGTAACAAGGATCATAACATACTCAATCCGGAATTCAGTCTCATATCATGATTTATTTCATCTAAATCGACCACTATAATTGCCATGATTTAGAAATACATCTTACGTGGGGTTAAACGAATCACAATCCTTACAACATGAAGAATCTTAATTAACATCCGAAATCTCTTATCACAATTCCATTAGATCTCATATAACACCATCACATGATGATCCAACATTCTCCCTCACAAGTAATCATACTTTAAAAACGAACCACTATAAAAGGGATACGAGAATACCTTGTATAGACGAACCAAGAAGTAGAACAATTGAACTTCATTCCAAGAATCATCAATAACTTCAAGAACAAGGCTTTAATCCATGCTCTTCATCTTAATCTTGTTAAAGATCATCTTCTCTCAGTGTTTCAGGACCTCAAGTATCCTCCCAAGGCTCTCTCTATCGAGTGAAGGGAAGAAAATGGACAAAATACATCTTAACACCTATCTGTCCCTTTTTATACTGCACATTACTAGCGTGCGTTAAAACTTGTATTTAGCGTACGCTACAGCCCTAGCATGCGCTATCCTTCCTTGATAGCGTGCGCTATCGAAGTCCAAAGGCTACTTCCTTGCTTTGCACATCACCCTATGTACGTAATGCCCATGCAACAACGTACGTAAATACTCAGTCTAGCGTATGCAAGTCTTTGACCTTAGCGTGCGCTATACGTAGTTGACTTGCTACAATCTGCACCTACCCCGAAGATGCCCGTGCCCCCATATGCCGAAAGCACCCGCGATTACCGGGATTCCCTCCGACCGATCTGGAATTAGCGTGCGCTAACCTTAGAATTTAGCGTGCGGTAGTCCTTCATAGCAAACATCCGTTGACATTGTCGGACCATGCGCCAAAAGTGGTCGGGTCCACACGCCGAAAGTAACCTGACAAAGCCAAGATTCCTTTGTCTGATCTACATTTAGCGTGCGCTACTTACTTATGCTTAGCGTGCGCTAAATTCCGATAATAATCAGTCTGGGCCTACCTGTCGGCCACCTTCCGAACCTTACCAGAATGCCTTACGTACGTTAGGGGTCCTCCTTAGCGTACGTAATTCAAATATCTTAGCGTGCGCTAAGTATACATCGTATTGTGCGCTAACGTGACTGTACTTAGCCATTTTCAGCTATTCTTGTCCAGCGTCTCGACATACAGAATACGAACATACGGCATACTGAATACATGTATTCAATTCAATAACATTATCATACTTTTCACAGCATCCTCGGGCATAATTATCCAACAACGACATCCAACATATATACTAAAAATTGGGGTATTACACTCTACCCCCCTTAAAAATAAGTTTCGTCCTCGAAACTTGCAATCTCTCGTACAAACAACAATTCAACAGAAAATCCAAAATCACCAATGTAACCAATAATTATCGAATCATCCGAACAATGTACTTACAGGTCCGTGAAGTCGATGACCTCCCGTGATACTAGCATATGACTCCATTTCAAAAATCTCGACACAATAAGATGCCAAAACCGAATTGATCACAATTTGCAACGATTGGTCTCCGCCAAGACCACAATTTAGTTTAGAGCATTGTCGAGTTTTATGTGGAATTTGTGACGTTGTGTCTTCCTCACCTAGAGCGCATGAGCCGCTCCTTGACACATGTCCGTGTCACCGGCGTTCCACTCCACATCGAAAGCCGCTCATTGCATGTGCCTCGCACCGGCGTTCACTTCCCGATTGGAGCCGCCCATTGCACATGACTACGGCACCGGCGAACCGGAACCGAACCGTCTTAAAATGGTTGACGGTTCCGATTTTGAACCGAACCACGGTCCAAGGTTCAAAACCGGCAGTTCGCCGGTTCGAACTGGAACCGTGAACACCTCTATACATTCATCGTATTTCCAATTTACAATTGGACATAGGAATCAGAACATGTCAACACGTCATCATTTTCCCTAATATTCAATATTCTCCAATTGTGCAAGGCAACTACTCTATAACTTAATAGGTGTTACACAAGTACAAACATGAGAGAAGTCAACATTTTCAGAATTAGGGAACATTTCAAACTGAGGCAACATTTTTAAATGTGATCACTGATCATGTTATTGAGCAACTTAGGAATTCAGAAACAATGTGATCACAATTCAAATGTGATCTGATCACAATTAATAAGTGATAAATGACAATTATAGAGGCGACATAGGAAATCAGAAACAATGTGATCACAATTAAAATGTGATCACAATTCACAATGTCATCATTTTTCCTATATGATCTTTGATAAGTCATCACTAAAAGGCAACAGAGAATTTAATTACCAGTAGATGAGGGAGGTGCATTTGGATCCTTCATTACATATTCAGATTCAAATTCCAACTCTACTGGTCCTTATTTTCCTAACATACAAATCAACAAACACAATGTGATCAAAAAGAGTATCAAATAAGAACAATTGCAGAAAAAGATGAAATCAGAATACATTGCACAATTATGAATTACCTCTTTCAAATTTCTTATCCATATGCCTCTTTAATCCAGTCTCCACCACAAAGTAACACCTCAATGGTCTCCCTTCTCATTGAGGCTCTTTTTTGTCAATGATTCTGCCTCCAACTGAGAAGGTAGACTCAGAGGCAACTGTGATGATTGGAATGGATATTGTATCCATTGCTATTCTGGAAAGAACTTTGTATTTTTCCTTCATTACCTTTCCATCAAGCCAAATCATCAAAATTTGCAAGATTAGGGAAACAGACTTCATCAAAATACAATTCCAAGTCATTCTTTTCCTTCCCTTTAGTTTGCAGCTTCATCATAAAGTCATCAAACTTTCTATTCCCAATAGTAGATGAGGGAGGTTGTTTTAAGTAAGAACGGTATGATTCTGGCCCTTTTCATTTTGGATCTATAGATACTGACATACTCATCAAATGAATTAAAAGCAAGCATCACATCATCTATTATTCTCTGATAATCAGTTGGATAATTGATGTATCTGCATACTGAATCATTCCTATTTTGTACCTAGGATCCAAGATTGATCCAAAAGTTAGCAAAAGATCACATTCTGACCAGCATTTGTCAAACTTAAGGTCCATTTTTTCTGCCATACTCTACATATGTTCCTAATGTTGTCATCTAGTTGAGCATTTATCAACTCTTTTATTCTAGACAGTTCAAGCAAAAACAAATTTACTGTTGGATAGTTACTACCACTGATTAGGTTAGTAACATCCAAAAACACCTCCAAAAACTCACAAACCTCATGAACTAGGCCCATTCTACTGAATTTGGAATAAACCTCTCAAAAGCATCATCATTTTCCCCATACTTAGTGAAACAATCTCTAAAGTATAGGCAGTTTGAAGCATCACATAAGTAGAGTTCCACCTTGTATTATTATCCAGAACCAACTTATTTGAAGGGAGTTTAAGATTAACCATATGCTCATTAAAAGATCTTAGCCTATTCCCTCAGCCAAATAGATATTTAACTCCCTCCCTAACCACCTCAACAATTGGTTCAATCTCTTTCAATTCATCTATAACTAACAAATTAATGAAATGAGCACAGCATCTAATATGAAATAACTTCCCTTCGAAACAAGATTGGAATGCATATTGTGATCTTTTTTCAGAATTGCAATGCAGATATCATTTGCGGTTGCATTGTCAAAAGTTACAGAACAGACCTTATCATTGATACCATAAACATTACATACCCTATGAACCTCTTTGGCTAAAGCCGGACCATTGTGAGGTGGAGAGACATTCACAAAAGATATAACTGAGTATAAGCCCTTAGAAACTCATTGAGCACCCTATGTTCCACAATCATAAAAGGGTATTCATGAGCTAACACCATATGAGCAGCTAGGGTCTTAACCTTATCAAAACTAAACACAAAGGTCTGAACTGAGCTTTCACCTTCAGAAATAACAAACAATTGAGTCTATTTAGAATTCTCACCGGAACTACATGGATCATTAAGTGGCTTTGGAAATACTGTGTCTGAAGGGACATGCTTCTTTTAGATGTCTAATTAAGTGTATTGTCTCAAGTATCATACTTACTCATCATCTCTTATAACACAACTACATCAACTTTTTTTTTTTTCAATTCTCAATGTACCACGTCATCAAAACACAAATCTCACTCCTACAAATGAAATAAAAAATAATAATTTTTATTAGGAACAAAAATAAAAAATAATACATCAGAAACAACATATCAAAATACCACTAAAAAGTCACTCTTCAAAAACATTTTTGTACATTTATATTTAAGATACTTTAATTTATAGTATTTATATGAATATTAAATAATCTAAATAAACAAATAAAAGGTAATTTTAATTTATTTATACTTAATGAAAAACTAATATATTTTTTTCTAAATATTTAAAAGTTTTAAAATAATTAAATGACTATTAATTAGATAAATCAAAAAGTAAAAAACAGTAAAAAAATCATCAAAACAAAAAAAGGAACAATAAATCAAAAAGCAAATTAAAATCAAATGAAAAAAAAAAGGCAACTCGCACGCATCAAAACTGTCGTGTGAGGTACACGCGCCCAGACGAAGATTTACAGGGCGTGTTCAGCGCAGGCTAGGGCTGCCAACAAGTCGAGCTGCTAGCGAGCATGCTCGGTCAAAACTCGACTTGAGCTCGAGTTGACCAAGCTCGGCTCGAACTTGATTCTAGCTCGTGAGCTCGTAAATACTTGGTTCGTGAGCTCGCTAGTGGCCCGCGAGCATTTAAATTATTTTTTATAATTTTTTATATATGTATAAATATCCATAATATTTAATTATTTATTGTTAATAATAATATTAGCAATTATATTTGTTAAAATTGATAGTTTTTTCTTATTGTTTTTATCAAAATATTCAAAAAATAACAAAAAGTAAATAAAAATAAAATAATAAAAAATAAAAAAAAATATGTTCGCGAGCCGTTCGCGAACGCTCGAAATACTGCTCGTGTCGAGCTCGGGCTCGAATTTTGCAGCTCGTTCGAGCTCAAGCTCAAGTCCAATTGAATAGTAACAATCATCACTCGTTAAGACCGAAGCTCGACTTGGCTCATTTGCAGCCCTAGTGCATGCGCCCTTTTTCTGTATTTTGAGTTTGACCTCCCAAACTCATCTTTTGAAATCCAAACTCAAACTCAATCTTTTGAAACCCAAAGCCAAATTCCACTTTTTTAATTTTTTTTATACCGAAGTTCCAAGCTTATACCAGACTAATTCTCGTGATAACAGCTCCGGCCCCACAATACTGCTACCAATTAAATCACGAGATGTGTATCTGACTCCTAAATTCTTAAATATGTTCAACTACCGCGCACAAAGAGTCGTCACGAATGATTCTTCCATCTTTGACCCTCAAATCCAACCGCATGGTCCCAGAGATCTGGCCTCATCCCATACTGTCAAACCTCAATATTTAATTGTTCCAGGCGTATCTCGGAGAAGTAGGACCTAGCTTCAAAGTCAAAGTAAGGGTCGTTGGCGAGAAATTGATTCCAAAGTATTACTGTAGAAATTAAAGCTCACGACTCCATTAAATTGAAGTTCAGGTGTCCGTAGTCGGTTAATTCCACCTTTTTAATAACCACGTGGGAAGATATCTGACATACAAATCTGCCATATTTTCCCTAATAGAGATGCTCTTACGTGGGTGAGACCTATTTTTTTTTCAAATGTTTTTTTGGAGATTCTTTATATATATATATTCCTATTTTCTTTTATTTCATGTTATATTTTAATTTAGTTTTCAGGATATTTCATTTTTTTTTTCCTTTTTTCTTTTTTTAACATTGATTCTCCTTTTTTTTTATTTGCTTTTTTCTCTATTTTTTCCCTTTTTTTCCTTTTATGTTATTTATGTAACGATTATTAACGGTTTCAAAGTTTGATTCATATTAACCGACTCCACATTATTTTGGGACTAAGGCTCAGATGTTGTATGTGTTTAGCGAAATCCAGTTTTTTAATTTTATTTTTAAAATTTTCAGATTTTCTCAAAAAAAAATGCATGCTTACATTTCTTAGGGGTTTAGTTTTTATCCTTTTTCCTGCATCAATAATTGGTCAAACGGCAACAAATTCTGACACACGAACACAAAAGACATGAGCGACGGGAGCTGTATTGGACAGAGCAAGTTTTAGCGTAGCTCAACATGGTGTGCCACGAGCAATTGAGGTATGGCATGAGGTGAAGAAATTATAGAAGTATTCACTAAACATCAATATATATGCATAGAAACTGAACTGCAATTAGCATTATGTGATCTTAATATTGATGACCGTAGGATGAATCAATCATCCATTGAGACGCAGAACTACTTACCATGATGCAAAACCTTAATGAATATTTGTTTTTAAAATGGACAATTACATAGACAGACCCTCTAATATTCGACTTATCTGCAAAAAATTCAAAACATCTTTCAAAGCTACCTACAAATGCCCCCCCAATAGCATGACAAATACCTTCTGATATTTGTTTTACCAAACAAATACTCTCCCCCTCTTGAGGGTGCAGCTTGTTAAAGAAGAAGAAGAAATGTCAAGGGGTTAATCCTAATATTTTCGAAATATAACCGGAATATTTTTGTAATTAGGCCAAATCTCAGGGCTGCCTTTTTTTATATTAAAATGCGGCTGTTGGCTCTAACTTGTTTTCTGCTAAAGAAGAGTGCATACGCCAATTATAAGTTGGATGGTTTCACTTCCAAATAAAACGAAAACAACAAAATATACTTGCCAATCCACATACATGAGAGATGGACCCAAATAAGGCGGATGGTTTCACACACGGAAACCAAAAACCACCAAACATCCTATATTGATGGACGCAGCCAGAACAACAATTGCTGAAAAGACACCGTTTACCCAGACTAACAAACCAGCTTCAAATAGGACAATTTAACTAAACTGAAGACCAATAGCATGTATAGCTACACATGTATGTCACCATATCACTGGAAATATGCGACAATACAGAATCCTAGAGAAAGAATAGCAACCAAGTTTCATAATTTAGGACAGACACATGATGCAAATTTGTAAGGGTAAAGACCACAAGATAATAGGATACAACTCAGACACAACACAAATCGTAAGAAGGCTGAGTAACTCGACAACTGCACCAACAGGAAGATGACACGACTGACTTTCAGACACCCACACTGATCAATGCTGGATAACTCTGGACCTTCTCAGACATGCCTAGTACTCACTGGAACAGTAGACAACTCTATTAATTACAAGACCAAGAATGTAAATAAAGCAGAATAAAGAACAAGAAAGCACCTTAAGAATCAGCCAAGAAAAATAATAACACAAGTGAATCCTTAGAATGCAACTTTTCTTAGTATATATTGATTTTGTTTTGTTACACATATTTGAAGGATCCGAAGAAACCAAGATTTTGAGGTAAAGAGTCATACAAGGTAAAAATATCACAAAACAGACCTGATCGTTTGCATTGGCAGAATCTGGCAGAGATTTGTTTGTCTCGGCAGGTTTATCAGCACCACAGTTCTGTCTGTTACACTTGGTCCTAAAAGGATAGTTAATGTTGCTGCATTTCTCACACTTCCAGCTCCCATCTGGCATGTCTGGTTCTAAACCACGTGGAAGTATATACTTAATAGCAAGAATTTTCATGTCCAATTTGTGGTGTAAAAGAACAAAAAACAATTATTCTGAAATACAACTTACTTGAATTCTTTCCAGATTTGCCACCCTGCATTCAGCAACATAATACTTGAGAACATGTTAATGGAAGTAAAGAATTTCAGATTTACACCATTCTACAAATTTACATGTGGAAGTAAAATGATTGGAATGCAAACCTGAGGGCCAGGTTTTGGTGTATTGCACCTCCTCATGTTGCAAACTGTTCTAAATGAAAAATTGACATTTCCACATTTGGGACAAGCCCAGTCATTGTCACGAGTTACATCTAGCGAAGGATAATAGAAATTGTTAGTTCATACAAACTAAAGATTAGATGAAAGTTTAGTCATTATCAGATTTATACTGCAAAAGGGGCATCACATACCACCAGCTTTCTGAGATTTATCCTCCGGGAAAAACCCAGATCTTGGTCCCTGCAGAAGATTAAAATCAACATGATAGCAGTGCAAACAATCTAGATGTGTCCAGTTCCCAAGTCGTATAATTGCATTCCGCTACCAGAAGAGGAAACAATAATGCCTATATTTCATAAATGTCAAATAATGACGCCCATCACCCAGAAAGTTACTATTAAGACACTTCTACCTATACAAATCCCCACCCCCCAACAGTGGCGGATCCAGGATTTCTCAAGACCGGGGGCACAATTTTTTTTACCGTAATAAAAAAATCAATAATGAAGTACAATATCATTATAAAGGTGAAACAAATTATGTTTTATAGTTGTTCTCTACGAAATTTCATCTTTTGAAAGCGATTCATTACATCTTCATTCGTAACATCGGCAAGTCCTTTTTTTTCAACGGTACAAATTACACAACCGTTCAAATAATCTTCAGAAATTCGGCCTTATTTCATCTCTTTGATTAGGGTGATACTCTAAAATTCTTTTCCTTTCGATCCCAATGAAGATCATTCAAATCAATTTCCGTAGGCATCAAAAGAGTAGAACTAGGTTGGGAAATATTATCTGCACTTGAAGATTCGGGTGTCGATATTTTTCTTTTTAAAAATCTTTCCATTCTTTCAACAAACCCTAAAAATTAAAATCAACAATAAATAAATTAATTTTATACATACTCTAACTAGTGATTAATATTAACAATTAACAAACAAAAATTTTATTTATATATATATATATACACCTTTTTTTTTTCACTGGGGGCATGTCCCCCCCATAAGTTCTTCATGGGTCCGCCACTGATACCGAGACCATTGCCCACCTTTTCTTGGAGAGTGATGCGTGTGGGAGTACTTTGGCGCATGGACACATTTATCCCTACCCCATACTCAGAATATTTTTGAGCTCCTGAGTTTTTTCGCACACGGCACACACTTTAGGCACGCGACTTTCATTATTCCTTGTCTGATCCTTTGGTTCATCTGGACAGAAAGGAATAGTGCAAAGCATAGGGCGGTTTCTTTTGTTTCCTCTCATGTTATTGTGCAGGTGGAGCGCCATGTTGATTTATTGGCTGCTGCGGGGCTTATTTGCTCTGAGTTCTGGGCGGGTTGCTCGCCGCCTGATCGCTTCCAGCGTGCTACATCTTCCCCCGCTTAGACTCGTCGCCCCGTCCCGGTGGTTTGGCTTCGACCCGAGTCCCCTTGGATCAAGCTGAACACGGATGGTTCGTTCGATAGAGACACAGATTGCGGGTGGGGGAGGTCTGATTAGAGATCATCACGGAGAGCTCCTTCTTGCTTTCCATTCCTCTTTTCAGGCCTCTTCGAGTTTTGATTCAGAGGTTCAGGCGTTGGCGATTGGATTGATTCTAGCCTCCCAGAGATCGAGACATGTTTGGATTGAGCTTGATGCTGCTGCTGTAGTGACCCTGCTACCATCTGGCCATCGGGGCTCTTGGCAGGTTCGTCACACTCTTATGCGTATCCGACACATTCTCAGAGATATTCAGTTCAGAGTCACTCATATTTTCCGGGAGGGCAACAGGCCGGCCGACTATCTTTCTGAGCTCGGCATGTCGTCCCTCGGCATTCAGACTTATACTTACGATACTGCTCCTCCGTTTCTCATCTCCCTTATACGGATGGATCAGCTTGGTTATCCGTCTTTTAGATTTAGATAGGATTTATTTTTTATCGATTGATTGGTTGCCTATGGGTCCGCACATTAGCCCACTGTTTTAGTGGTGCACCTTGTACTGATCTAGCGGGCCGTAGGCACTTTAGATTTTAGGCCCCTTTTTGGTCATAATTCGGAGTTGAGTTATTTTGATCTACGTGTCCGCACATTAGCCCACGATTTGTGGTGCACTTTGTATTTCTTTAGCGGGCCGTAGATTTTTCCGATGTTTGGACCCGAATTATGGCCCATTTTTGGTCATAATTCGGGGCTGATACTCTGCATTTCTTGATTTTATTATCGACAGGTTGGTGGATCCCGCCTCAACCCCCCGTCCACTCTGGACGTTTTTTTTTTTAAAAAAAAAAAAAAAACACATTTAATAGAGTTCATGGGGTTATCGGGGATGTTTTGGAATTGTATTTAAATCTCGGAATTTTTAATTGTTTCAGCTTTGGTTTTCGGAGAATTAAAAAAAAAAAAAAAAAAAAAAAAAAAAAAAAAAAAAAAAAACTGGAGAAAGAAGAAAAAGTGTTCAAGCAATCCCCCATAGTATATTGATTCCTTCTGGTAAAATATCTAGACAAAATTTAACTTACCAACTATCAATAGTAACTGATGACGGATACCAGAATCCCCCAAGACCTTCAACGCAGGTCCTCTTCAACTTGATGAAGCCATCATGCCCCCTATCGGGGGCCCAACAATTTTTTGCTATATAATACTCTACTCCATTCTCCTCTCCATATCCAATCATCAATATGACATGATCAGAAAAACCCTCATCATCCACATTATCATATTGCCATATGTGTTCCCATTCTTCTTCTGTATGATCATATACTCCACCTTGACGACATTAATCTTAATCTCGATTTCAATAACATCAAAAAATAAAATAAAATTAAAAACGAAAAAGTTATTAATTTCAAGACTCACATGAGCATTAGAATAAAACTCGAAACTAAGAGTGATACGAATGGATGCAATAACAGGTTGCACTCGTAAGAAACCTCCGAATTTACCATCTCCCACAAGATATGTGTGGTCATCCTCGATGTACATGAAATCAGCATATAGCTTACGAGTCTATAATTGAAAACGAAAAATATTATAAAATAAATTTTCTTACGAGTGCAACCCGTTATTGCATCCATTCGTATCACTCCTAGTTTCGAGTTTTATTCTAATGTTCATGTGAGTCTTGAAATTAATAACTTTTTTTGTTTTTTAATTTTATTTTCTTTTTTGAAGTTCTTGAAATTCAGTTTATAATATTTTTCGTTTTCAATTATAGACTCGTAAGCTATATGCTGATTTCATGTACATCGAGGATGACCACACATATCTTGTGGGAGATGGTAAATTCGGAGGTTTCTTACGAGTGCAACCTGTTATTGCATCCATTCGTATCACTCTTAGTTTCGAGTTTTATTCTAATGCTCATGTGAGTCTTGAAATTAATAACTTTTTCGTTTTTAATTTTATTTTCTTTTTCGATGTTATTGAAATCGAGATTAAGATTAATGTCGTCAAGTTGGAGTATATGATCATACAGAAGAAGAATGGGAACACATATGGCAATATGATAATGTGGATGATGAGAGTTTTTCTGATCATGTCATATTGATGGTTGGATATGGAGAGGAGAATGGAGTAAAGTATTATATAGCAAAAAATTGTTGGGGCCCCGATTGGGGGCATGATGGCTTCATCAAGTTGAAGAGGACCTGCGTTGAAGGTCTTGGGGGATTCTGGTATCCGTCATCAGTTACTATTGATAGTTGGTAAGTTAAATTTTGTCTAGATATTTTACCAGAAGGAATCAATATACTATGGGGATTGCATGAACACTTTTTCTTCTTTCTCCAGGGGTTATCACAGAAGTGAGAAAAAAGCCTAAAGCAAACAAACTTCTTCTACTTGCTCGATGAATTGCTGAGTTTAGCATGATGAAAACAGGGGTGGCGAGGGCAAACGGAGGATGATGGAGGTATTATCTATGTGAATGTTGTAGAGGAAGTGTACTAGCTCTGTAAGAAATACTGGAAATCCTTAAGTGGGATGATAGGTATTACCGCTTGTAACAAATAGTCATGCCATTAGATTACTACTTCTCTAAGCCTTTTCTTTTGTCTAATTGAAGTGCAGTATGTTGCTTCATTATTACTGCCCATGCTCGTTTCTGCTCTCGTGTTGCTACCACTCCAGTGATTGCACTATTCATAACTGTAGACGATGATGCTTGTGCGTTAGTCCCGGTTTCTGTAGCTATTCATGCGTGCAACCTTCGTTGATGGCTGCACACTTTTACAAGTACTGCATGTTAACAAATTTAGCTTAAGAAATTTCTTACATGTGAAGTATATGTTTCCAGTTCTTTCACTAATGTAAACACCTAACACCTTTTCCACCCATTGCCCTCTCTTTATAATTATTCTTCTTATTGGACCTTGATGTAGAGATTGTTCGTCTCTCCTTAACTAGTTTTGCAGGCCTTCTCCTTCTCACCTACACAAATTATGTAATTACCATAACCTAAAACAAAACATGTAACACAACTAGAAATTAACCTCTGCTTGTGGTTTCTCCGGTGTCTCATTCTTGCAGGTTTTTGTTGTTGCATCATTTCCCCCCACAGTTGCCACATGTCATAGCCACACCATGTTTGGACAATTGTCTCCCACCATTGTTTTCCTCAATAGCTCGACTCCTCTTTTTCTTACACCCTCGTCACAATGTACTTCAAACTTATCATCCACTGCAACGTTTGGGGTGCATTCAACACCATCCATTTAAATTTTTCTCATTATACCTTGATCAATCATCAATCAACTTCTCACAATTACACCGGTCGAGTTAAGTAAATTTTTTGGAGGCTTATTTCTCAAATATGAGATGCAGCTCAAATGATAGAGCATTCTTTGGTTGTAGACTGATATTGGGTTCAATTCCCATCATCTCCTTAATCTCTTTTTAGCATTCTTTTGCGTTTACTAGATTTTACAGAGGCCTATTTGTCAAATACTTCCACAGGTTCTCAAACTTGGCGCCGTCTCCTCCGCGTGGGTATTGAGGCTCAGGAGTTCATTCGCTGGACTCTTGGTCGTGGCTGCGGGGAGGTCAGCTTTTGGGACGATATCTGGATTGGGGATAGGCCGATCTCTTCTTATTGTCAGGTTTCTGGTAGACCCCATCTTAGGATTAATGAGTTATGGGTTGATGGGTCTTGGGACATGGGTAGGTTGGAGACTATTGTTGGAGAGGAGCTAGGATTTACCCCTCAGTTCATTCAGGAGATCTCCGCGATTCCCATCGCCGAGGAGGATTCGGATAGTCTGTGCTGGACTCTTACCTCTTCGGGTGCGTTCTCATTATCGTCGGCTTGGTCTCACATCAGGGTGAGGGGTCAGGCTAATCTTATTTACGGGGCCATCTGGACTGCCTTACTCACACCGACCATTTCGGTGTTCGTTTGGCGACTTCTCATGCGACGGATCCCGACTGATGACATCCTACAGAGGAGGGGCGTTTCATTGGCTTCTAGATGTTTGTGCTGCTCGCATACCCTTACCCAGACCTACCATACCGAGCAGTGGCGGATCCAGGATTTCTCAAGACCGGGGGCACAATTTTTTTTACCGTAATAAAAAAATCAATAATGAAGTACAATATCATTATAAAGGTGAAACAAATTATGTTTTATAGTTGTTCTCTACGAAATTTCATCTTTTGAAAGCGATTCATTACATCTTCATTCGTAACATCGGCAAGTCCTTCTTTTTCAACGGTACAAATTACACAACCGTTCAAATAATCTTCAGAAATTCGGCCTTATTTCATCTCTTTGATTAGGGTGATACTCTAAAATTCTTTTCCTTTCGATCCCAATGAAGATCATTCAAATCAATTTCCGTAGGCATCAAAAGAGTAGAACTAGGTTGGGAAATATTATCTGCACTTGAAGATTCGGGTGTCGATATTTTTCTTTTTAAAAATCTTTCCATTCTTTCAACAAACCCTAAAAATTAAAATCAACAATAAATAAATTAATTTTATACATACTCTAACTAGTGATTAATATTAACAATTAACAAACAAAAATTTTATTTATATATATATATATATACCTTTTTTTTCACTGGGGGCATGTCCCCCCCATAAGTTCTTCATGGGTCCGCCACTGCCCCCCCACCCCACCCCAAAAGAAGAAAAGAAAAAGAAATTAAGAAAAAAAGGGATGCTGCATGATAAACCAATCAAAACTTTTATCAAAGAGGACGACTTGAAAATGCCAACTTACCGTGGCAGGGCTCATAGGGAAACTCAGTCCATACTGATCCATCATCGGTGGCAACCCATACAAGCCACCTACAAATTGGGAAAACATAAGGGACTGAACCAACACAAAATTACAGTATTCAAATGTGCCGCATTCCAAATGTGTATTGTAAAATTTGGCAGCGCATATTGAACGAAACTACTGACAAAATAGAGAATATACCATTCCGAACTATTGACCCATCTGAGTAAGGGGGACCGGATACATGCAAGGGTCGATATGAGCTATCTCCAGAAAATCGGACTCCATAATTATAGTGGTATGCTGAGTCTCCAGAAAATGGGCCATCATATGGAGGCATAGATGTTCGATTAAACACAGAAGATCCATAAGATGGTACACTCATGTACATGGAGGAGGGTGTACCAGAGCCTAAACGGGGAGCTGAAGATAAGTATGCCTGAGGCGCGTGCACTAGCTTGGCAGCATATTTCTGAAACTGACTTAGTAGGTCAGGCAAAGACCATATGAAGTTAAGATGCTGATGAAAAAATGAAAAACAAAAAAGAGTACGAAAAAGAATGAGAGCTTTGTTTCCCAAATAAAGAAATAAGGTGAACAATTGGTTACATTATTAGATTGGAAACATAAGTTTTACTCCCTGTCCCGGAAGAGTAGGCACAATTTTCGTTTTTCGTCCGTCACAAAAGAGTGGACACATTCCATTTTTAGAAAGTACATTTTACATTTTTACCCCTTCTTTTCAATTTATTTACAACACTTTTTAACCAACATACCCCTCCTTTTTATAAAGTGGGACTCTTTTTCCACCAAAACCTATCATCATTTTAATTTTATTGAAACCCGTGCCCCAAGAGAGTGCCCACTCTTTAGGGACGGAGGGAGTATTATGTATTTTCCCCATGCACGAGTGAAAGGCATACCTGGACAAGCAGACATTCAAATGAATGAAAAGAAACACACTTTTGGAGAATTTCAATTTGATGTATTTTTTATTTTCTCGATGAAGAAAAGAAAATGGGCAAATAGGTTGGTTGGTATACATGGAGAAAAGCTACAGTGCGGAACGGGCACCAACAATGATACGGCGTCCACACTTTATTTTCTTATATATAAAATTAATTACCCATCTCCACGAACTGCGAATTCATAATAATTGAAACAATAACCGCTAAAAATATCCATCTATAGTCTTAAATGAAACTAAATAAAGCATAATAATCAACAAGCAACTAATTGCAATTCAGAGTCTGCTTCGGAAATCAATATTTTCGCCCACATTCATGTTATCACCATAAACATTTGTATCAAATAAAGATGCATCTAGTTCTGGTTCATCACGAGAAAGTGAAATGAACTCAAGCTTTCCAACACTATCTGCATCCATATCATCAAACTCATCTATGCAATATCCTAAATTAAGATGCTCTTTTGTAGCTTGAGCTTTTCCTAGTTACAAGCCGGAGATTTGTATCATCATCATCATCAACTGCACCTTAATCCCAACTATGTTAGGGTCAATGGCATGATAATTATAGTGCCAATTAATTGTCAAAATTAAGTTAACACTACAATTCATGCAAGACAAAGTGGCAAAGTTTTACGCCGGATGTCCTTCCTGTCGCAACCTTCATATTAAGGAGAAATGAGATGAAATTCCAAAACCATCAAATCATAGGCTTTTCCAGTTACATGAAAAATATCATGAGATGGTGATGAGTCGAGATAATTGCTATAGTCATGTCACGTAACGTGATTGTTATTGTAAAATCATCACGTACATCATGGAACATGACTAAAAAAAAAAAAAAAAAAAAAAAAATCTTCAGCTTTGTGATGTTAACTTCTTCCTTGCAATTGAGTAGATGAATCTGTAAGTACTCCAATTTCTTTCACAAAATGAGGATGAACAAGGCTGCTCAAGTAGCTTAAAAGCTATGGAAGTGTTGGTCTAAAGGCTAACTTGACTACCAGGAGGGGGTAAATTAAAAAAACGTGCTTTACATTAATGGGCTTGTTTAAGACGCGGGTTTAGTCTCACACTATAACAATTTTATAAATAAAAGTGTTTTTAGATGTTTAAAAATGTCATGAAGTATCCGACGCGTATCGAGAGAGCTTTGGTAAAGAGTCGAAGAGGTGCCAGGAATTCAAAAGTCAACCGACGCTTTTTGGAGGTGTCGTACACATATTAGGAGGTGTCGGAGGGGTGTCGGGGTGTCCTGTCGTTTCGGACACTGGACAAGGCAATTTCTGAAGTGTATATGCTACATGGGGAAAACGTATTCATAGTCTATCAACAAAAAAGAAAATGTCAAAAACAAATTACAGTAGCGACTATCTGGAGATTAAGATAGAAGTTTGCCAATTGTTGCTTCTCAACTCTCTTAATTCAATAAAAACTTTTTCAGGCCACCTGTATATTTCCATATCACTTGCACTTATAACAGAACAATTAACTATAACAGGCAATAGAATTCTTATTCCCGGTCAAATTAATGCAAAATCTCGCATTCATCTTTTAATCTTTCAAATTTTTACCGAATTGTGATCAGCTGGCCTAGGCTGAGTGCAGTTCCGCATATTACAAGTCGTCCTAAAAGAGAAATTCACATTGCCACAGCTAGGGCAGGTCCAGTCATCTTCTCTGCGGCCACCTACATATGCAGCCAATAAAAATAAATATCAAAATAAGGATAGCATTTCAGGACCTCATGTCAGGCTGCAAAAATCACATGACATAGCTTGAAGTTTGGTTTCGCATAGCATACCTTCTATTTAAAATATCATTAGTTGCAAAGGCTCTATATTTTATATGGTGTTACAGAAGTAAAATTCAGATTAAATCACTGATCAAAGAAATGTTGGAACTGTGAAGCATGGACACTTCAAATCAGAAACTTTAGCCGTGTCGTGTCCTATTTTATGTGTAAAAAAGCGTACATGTGCTGTGTCTGAGTGTTGTGTTCTGTAGTGTTGGATAGTGTATCCATAAAGATAATTAATTGTCGAAAAGGTAGCAACACCTGACTGCATTGCCGCACAAATCCTAATTAATACAGCAATATCATATACTTCGCCATTTAAAGGTAAAATGTACATTCACAAACAAATAAACAAACAAACAAACAAACAAACAAACAAACAAACATAGAAAAAAACGAGCCTTTTATCCCAATAAATTGGGGTGGGCTAAAATGCACATTGATATGAAAATAAAAATGCCATTGTCCATTTTTTTTTTTTTTGGTAATAAAATGCCATTGTCCGTCTTTTCACAAACAAAGGCACATAGGATTACATAACAACAAAAAAAGATTCACCAATCGAGATGAGATGGGTAGCTTACCATCTGTTCGTGCACGTTTAGCTGCTGAAGGGTTTCTGTTATCAACCTGAAACGCAATAAAATAGCACAAAATATCACATTAAATAGATCTAATTATTACTTTATCAACACAGCTCAGATGTATCGAAATTATAACTGAAACTACCAAAACTAACACAAAATTAGCGGAAAACGAATAGGAGGAATATATTAATAATAACAATTAACCTGAGACATGGAAAGAGAGTGAAAGGATCTATCGCTTTGTACTGAGGGTTTGCGCGCGGGCGTTTAAGCTGCCGAGAGATTTGACAATTGGGCGCACACAGAGAGAGAAAGAGGAAGGGAGAGAGAGATGTCCGTTAAAAACATTTACAATGAGAATGTTACACGGAATATTTGGGTGGCACAATGTTGGATATAATCCGGAACACGATTTTTAAGAATGCATTAGAAGTGGCGTCACTTTCACCGAAAGTTAGGAAATGGAGATTGAGATGGTTTGGCCACGTCTGCAGGAGGCATGCCTCTGCTCCGGTGAGGAGGATCGAGAGTTTATTGGTTGCAGGGGAGGAGGAGAGGCAGATCGAGGAGCACGTGGGAGGAGCAGCTTATATTAGATTTGAAGGCCTTAAACTTATCCGAGTCCATGACTGTTGGTATCAGATCGCACAATCAGATACCAATCCTAATAAGAACCATATATACACAATACATATGTATACCAATGACAGCGAAATCCGAAAACATCGACACAAAGTCTGGACGCTCACACGATCAATAACCAGATCAACCAATACATCAACCGAGAATATCATCTATATGATAAACTCCAATACGACCAACCAAAGGTCAAACATAACCGAGAATATCATCAACATGATAACTCCAATACGACCAACCAAAGGTCAAAACACAACCGAGAATATCATCAACATGATAACTCCAATACGATCAACAAGGATCAACAATAACTAATAATATCATCAACATGATAAACTCCAACACGATCAACAAAGGATCAACAACGACCGAGAATACCATGAACATTGTAAACTCCAAATAAGATCAAATATAATGTATCTCAAAGAAATCACCCCGACTGTCGAACATACCCCGCGGGCGTATGAACAACCAGTTGCAAACTATCGAACATATCCAACCATACATGGAGTATGAACGACCAAACAATATGGCTCAAGATGGATGTCACAAACGCCCGATCCGGAAATGTGTCCGTGCACAAGTCACCCCGGGTATCGATCAAATACACGTGTAGTCTTGTACCTAATAAGTCCCACGAAGTACGTCTCGTGTGCACAGCTCAATGTGAGGTCATGAACCCATCACATGACTATACATGCCCGCCCAAAAAATCCTACAGATAACCAATCGGCACGCAGATATGACTCTGGATATGTCACGATGCAACATGACAACGAAACTCAAAGAATCACATAACCAATAAGGATCAAAAGACTCACCGAAGTGAACAATGACACACGGATAATGAAAGATCGACACGACCGACAATATCCAAAACAACCATCCTGGGATCACAATCCCCAAATAATGATCAACGCGATCAAAAATCTCAACACAACAGTCCTGTAATCATCATCCCTCAACGACCGATCAAAACAACCATCGATACCAAACAATGGCCCTGGGATCAACATCCATCGATGAACAGTCAATACGAATGTCATTATAAGAAACCTTAACATACAACATATACAACAATTCATCAAATAATTATCCTCATAACTGAATAATACTTAAATTACCTCAAAGCCGAAGACAATATCCTTTCCACGAACTAACATCCCTGAACGAATACAGAGTTATTCGAATAATCTCGAATGAGGTACAGTCTATTAATATCAATAAACCACCATCCCTATATCAATGTCGACACGATACACCGTCCTCGATATCCGACATTCCATATCACAAACCAAAGATAACTCACATCTCCGTCTTCACCAAACACATTTAAATCATATACATTATGATTTAGTCCAAACCAAAGCACAATATACAAACTATCATCCCGACAATTTACATTAATAATACCATTGCTTTATGAATTATAAATGAAATGAAATCAAAACCATTCATTAAATATTATGAACTGAACAAGTAAAAATTTGCCTCAAATAGCCGGTCGGTAAAGCAATTCCGTTAGAGTTCCTGAGGTTCGATTTCCACACCTTGACAAAGTATTTATATCCTGAGATCAACAACTCACTAAAAGCAATATATTAAGCATTCGATTCCGCGTTCAACAGCTATCCCAATTTTATAATATTATTTTCCCCTTTCTCAAAAATAACGATCCGGACTTTAACAATTTAATTACTAAAACTCCAGCATATTATTTTAAATAAAAATAATAATAATCAATATTTTTTGGCCGTTTTTATGGTATAACCGTTATTTATATCAATTTGATCGAACAAAAACTTCGTACTATTTAAATACGGAAAATATTGGAAAGTCATCAATTTTGAAAACTCATGATTCTCATATAGAAAAATATTAATAATCATTGTTGTTAAATTTTCCACCCTTAAACACAAATACAAGGTATTCAACCCGTCCGATACGTACGAAAAATATAGAGCTGACTCAGTAATACATTGATAAATACAGGAGTCTAAACAGTTGATAAAATTCAAAATAAAAACTGATTTAAGATAACATGTATCTCAGAGACAATTTTCATAACACGTTATCAAAATTCGACTTGTATGTTCAAACATATACATGTTCAAGTTAGACAACTCGATCAGCTTTCAAAAGACAAGTTGCTGGAAATGACTGATACAAATAGGGCTGACTCGGTGTAAATGGCTTATTATGTTCAGGTATTCTGACTCAATACCAACGATACAAGCTCCTTTTATACTAACATGTATTTTATATACAAAATAGTCGAGATGGATTCTCAAATTAACTTACAAGTCGTGAGATAATAGAGTTCAAAGGAGTAAACCTAGTCTGGAATTCTCACTCACCAGAGAAATTCATTGAACAGGTTCGAGTCAGTTTCCTGTAAAAGCTGGTCTGACTCACCATAAAACGGCTCGTATTATCCAAGTATTCTGACTTAATACTTATGCTAAAACAACATTTATACTTATATGTACCATGTTTACAAACTGCTCGATATGTATTCGTAAAATTACTTACCGATTGTGAGATAATCGAGTTTAAAGATGGCAACCCATTCTGGAATTCACAAATGGGAATTTCGTCAAACAACTACCGGACGTGTCCTGGAGTAGGTGCTCAGATTCGTTGGGTGTTTGAACATTTTGGAGGACTTCAAAATCTCAAAAGTAGGATAAAGAAAGACGTAATGGAAGAGGTGTACATTTTTTTACAGATATTGATAAATGGAATGAGGCAATATCAAAGGTAAGGCCGTTCTTTACGGGTTCGAATTCCGCTAATCATACAAAATAGCGTCCTTACTAGGCATCATGAGTGACGACCTGTGCCCCGCTCGCGCGGGATTCCCGGAAGCCTGTCGGACGATGACGCACGCAGTGACGCACGGTGCCCGACAGCTGGCAGTCTTCCACTAATATGATCATAACTTCTTCGTCCGAACTCCGATTTGATCGCTGTTTGAACCGTTGGAAAGCTAACTCAATTATCTGTAATACTGATAATTTTTAGAACTTTTTAACATCTAAAAAATTCGTGGTGATTATTCAAAGGTGATACTTGTCCGCGATACTTCCCAGAAAATATCTAATTTTATTTCTATTTACACTTTCGGTGTTTCTTTATTATTTTAAATGGTCCAAGACCAAAATATTTCTCCGATAGGTCCAAGTAAATTCACAAGATCATAATTAGTCCAGATAATTTCTCTAATTTTCGTTGAATAATTTATCGGAGAATATAATGTTGGCCACCGCCACATTCTTACCAACAATTATTCGACGATATTAGAAAATATCACCCGATATATTACTCTCGTTTACTCAATATCACTTCTCTTACCGAAAAAAATCACATTACTAATTTTCCAACAAGGTCAACGATAAAATATTATTCTAACATTCAGGATATTACATACTACCCTATTAAAATAAGTTTCGCCTCTAAACTTACAATCCTGTCACAACCAACATATCAACCAAAATTTCCAAACTCATCACAAAATCAATCAATCGTCGCCACAAGCGAATAAGCAAAATAGTATACTTACATGTGCGTGAAGTCGATGATCTCCCGTGATACTAGCATACGACTCCCATACGAAGTCTTAACATAATACCAGCATCATAATTATTGAAACTTTGAAAATATATTAAAAATTTTGGAACCTCCAAAAATCAGTTTGACTCAAAAGTCATAAAAATATTTTTTTTCAAAAGTCGCGCCACTACCGTACTCGTAGAGCCACCTAATACACATGCTTGAGTTTCACAAAACTCAAGCTCGGATACCATCTTCTGTAACACCCTCAAAATCATCCGGGGATATTACAGTGCCGTGGACCCCATGCCAGAACCCACAAGGTTAAAAATCATTTTCACAATCATTTCAAACACGCCAAGAGGCGTAATATATTTCAAATACTCAAGTAGTCTCCAAAAATCTGTTTTCCAGATACCTGCCATAAAATACCATTTGAAAGTAAAAGACTAAGAATGCCAAAATTCAACAGTTTCAAAATGTACGCTAAGCCACCACTTACACGTACCGACGAAGAATAGTTTAGGGAAAAAGGTTTTAAGAGATAAACCCAGATTTACGAAATACCCATAAGGCCATTTTAAAGTATACACGAGTTCGTAAAATACCGGAAAGCTATTTTAAAATACACACGCAGTGAACATAAACATAGTTAAAATACATTTGCAGCGGAATATAACGAAGAGTGAAATACTCAATTCCCAAAAATACGCCATCGCCAGTATCACCCGGGAAGCTCATCTCTTCACGACTGCTACTAGCTCAATCCGAGTACCTAAAAATAAAGCCCACGACGGGGTCAGCCACAATACTCAACAATGATAACGATCACATCACATATATAATTACATACCAATGTAATTACAAAGTAATAATACTACCAATGTAATCTTACCATCATAACCTCACCAACCCATAATAATCCATATCAATCCAATACTTACCATAACCCACATTTCGCATTCTCAAATGACGAAATAAAATCAACTACAACCATCTATACAATACTAAGAATTCTCAAAACATCATCATAACTCATAAGTATGGAATAATCCATCCGTGCCAAATCTTGTCCGTCGGATCGCACAATCAGATACCAATCCTGATAAGAACCATATATACATAATACATCTATATACCAATGACAGTAAAATCCAAAAACATCGACACAAAGTCCGAACTCTCACACAATCAATAACCAGATCAACTAATACATCAACCGAGAATAAAATCCCATAGTTTTATATCCTTCAGTTGCAACAAGTACAGAACCGTGCTTGCACTCATTTACTCATCTATATGATAAACTCCAATACGACCAACCAAAGGTCAAACATAACCGAGAATATCATCAACATGATAACTCCAATACGACCAACCAAAGGTCAAAACACAATCGAGAATATCATCAACATGATAACTCCCATACGATCAACAATGATCAACAATAACTAAGAATATCATCAACATGATAAACTCCAACACGATCAACAAAGGATAAACAACGATCGGGAATACCATCAACATGGTAAACTCCAAACAAGATCAAATATAATGCATCTCAAAAAAATAACCCCGACCGTCGAACATACCCCTCGGGCGTATGAACAACCAGTTGCAAACTGTCGAACATACCCAATCATACATGGAGTATGAACAACCAAACAATATGGCTCAAGATGGACGTCACAATACGCCCGATACGGAAATGTGTCCGTGCACAAGCCACCCCGGGTATCGATCAAATACACGTGTGGTCTTATACCTAATCAGTCTCACGAAGTACGTCTCGTGTGCACAGCTCAATGTGAGGTCATGAACCCATCACATGACTATACGTGCCCACCCTGAAAATCCTACACATAACCAATTGGCACGCAAATATGACTCCGGATATGTCACGCTGCAACATGACAATGAAACTCAAAGAATCACATATCCAATAAGGATCAAAAGACAATGTTGTTAAACAGTCCATGATCCAATCCACATACTGAGTAGGAAATCCCAAATCCAATAACAAATACTTAATGAATGGCCATTCTACCGAGTCATAAGCTTTTTGAAGATCCACATTCACCATACAACGAGGTGATATCTGTTTTCTAGCATACCCTTTCACTAAATCATGACTCAGAATTATATTATCAAAGATGACTCTTCCTCGGAAAAATGCTGATTGGCTTTCATTAACAATAGAATCAAGCACTCCCTCCAGTCTATTAGCAAGCACCTTGGATATGATATTGTGCGTTACAGTGCAGCATGCTATAGGCCTATACTCTTTTGCTGAGCTAGCATTCTCAGCCTTAGGTAAAAGTGTAAGCAGGGCTCCATTGATCTCCGTAGGCATAAAACTAGTAATAAAGAACTGCTGCACAGCCTTCACAACATCTTTACCAATGATTTTCCAAGCTTTCTTCTAAAAATACACATTAAAGCCATCAATACCTGGTGCTTTGTGATGTCTTCTTCATTATGCTACAAGTAATGTCTTCATTTGGAACTTTTCAATACTCGAATATCAAAAATTGATGTTTCAGTTGTACTTTAATTAGTTCTTTTACTCGTGCATTGAAAGAAAAACATATTAAATTTATTAGAGAATCGTCATTCTATGTATCTACCAAATTTTACGTTCACTGTCCTGCATATATATATATACACTCAGACAGATGGACAGTCGGAGAGAACGATCCAAACATTGGAAGTATATATATATATATATATATATAACTTTTGGATATTAAATGTGTGATTGTCCTGGAATAGTATATTACATGTAAAATAGGGAAATATAAATACTTAGAGAAATTATTTAATACAAGTATTTATATTTCCCTATTTTACATGTAATATACTATTTCCAGGACAATCACACATATAATATCCAAAAGTTAACATATTTTCGTAAATTCCAGCATACTTTGTCATTTACATATCAAAAACTCTAAATAACAATCATACATAATATATATATATATTGTAATACCCGCTTGTAAATTCATTCATTTTTCATTCACTAACTGTCACTCAACGGATTTTCACTCATTAATAATCATTCATCAATAATGTTCATTCATCCATGTTCACCGTTCAGAATAACTTCGAGTTGTGTATCGATATTGTTCATTGTTTCAACTTTCCACGTATGAGTTCGACTTTGTTAAATCACCATTAATTTTTGGAAACTCCAAAAATTATGGGTCTTTGCAATATTATAGAGCATCAAGTTAGCTTTCTAATGGTGAAAACAGTGAGTCAATCGGAGTCCGGACGAGGGAGTTATGGTCGAAATAGCTAAGTCACTCTCATTTTTCAGTTTTGGCCGAGCAGCATGTACCGTGTGCCGCGGCACATGCCGGCAGAGCCGCGGCACACTGCCGAGTCACTGCCGCGGCACACCCGTCCGGGCCGCGGCACACTCATGTTGAATTATCGGCCGACCCCTCTGTACCGTGAGCCGCGGCACATGCCGCGGGCAGCGGCTGCCTGCGGCACATTCGCCTGTGCCGCGGCACACTGCCGATCACTGGGCGCAGTTTTGGCCCTGTGCCGCGGCACACTTCGGCTGGGCCGCGGCACACAGGGCAGTCAACTCTATAATTGCGTTTTTCTGAGCGTGATCAGCTCATTCTTCCCATTTTCTTCAACTATACGAGAGAGAGAGGCTTGAGGGGGAGACTTCCCATCATCTTTCACTTGGGTGTTTGATTTTCTTCATCTCCTTTCGATCGTGAAGCCCGGATAGTCGATCTAACGCGTGTTCTTCGGATCAAAAGTGCTTGGATCTTCAAGAGGTAATTTCTTCAACATCTTGGATTTCGATTTTGTATTGAGTTATGATGTTTTGGATGTTAAGATCATGTTGTATGAAGTGATATACACATGTTTATGGATATGTTTGATTATTCATTAGATTATTGAAGGATTATTCAAGAACACTTTGAATATTGAGTTGGATTTGGGGGTTTTCGATTAATCGTTGTTGAAATCACGATTTTGAATATTCATAATGGATTATTGATCGTATTGAAGATGTTTTGTTGGTTTGAAACACTTCTAGGGGATTTGATGTTGGTATTATTGAGGTTTGGTTATAAACAATCGAAGTTTGGCCACTAAGTGTTCGATATAATGCCCCAATGAACTTGGTTTAATCATATCGACGTTTTGAGTTCGTTATATTCGTGTTTGATTCGTATTTTGAACGGATTGTTGGTAATTGTATTATTCAAGGTTGTTCGAGCGACCGATATCTCAATTAGGACGTTGTTCGTGGAAGGATAATTGTCACCGGTGTTGTGTAAGTTAATTCTTACTCGGTTAAAAGGATATTCATTCCTTTTGTTGTTGTTCATTCATAATCATAACTCATTCATCATTGTATTAACCGTATTGAGACTTGTAATTGTCGAATAATCACTTCATTCACGAGTAACGACGGTTCCAATCATTTCATTGAACTATCAATCACTTCACTATTATTTTCATCTCGGTGAGTCATTCTTGACTTTGTCGGATTATTATTCATTGATATTCATTATGGTCATTCTCGTTCATATGACCTTCTGGGTTCATATTGCGTGGCCGAGTGTGGATGTGTGGAATTTTTAGTCGAGCACGCGATTGTCATGTATTGGGTCACCGATACATTGGACTGTGCACACGGTAATGATTACCACCGTGAGACTAATTAGGTAAAAGGACGGGTGTGTCCAGTCATCCGTCTTGTACACTTGCACAGAACATTACGGGCGTACTATGATGCTCCTCTTCAGCGTAATTCATAACTAAAGATATATCATGATTGTGTATTGTCAACCATTGAGGATTGTTGTTCTGTGTAACTGACCCCGTTTGGGGATATTGTTTTTCAGGTCATGGTAAGGCAAAGGCACGGGGAGAACACGTTGACGGCGAGGAGTCCCAATGATACTAGAAGGGAGCCCCAGTCTTTTCAATCATTTATTCAGTCATTTATGTTTCCTTCATTTATTCCGCTGCAGACATTCCATTTGAATATTCATTTCACTCAGTGTTGTATATTTTATTTCCATATAAAATATACATGTATTCTGTATTATCCTGGGTGTGTTGTATGAAACTCCTCATCGGAGTAATTAATGTTGTAATGTGGTTCGGTACTACATTTACCCTGTGTAATTTATTCATTTTCATTCGCCTGGTGGGTCCCAGTCGGGGGTCCACGGCACTGTAATATCTGCCTAGTTTGGGGTGTTACAGAGTTTGGTATCGGAGAGTGGTTTTGAATACTACCTTCCGATCATGTCTCATTTGAAATCATCGTCATCGGACTAGTATTATTGGACTTTCGTGTCACGTGTGACCTGTGCAGATGCCGAGCCAATCAGACCGAAAGAACTGTAAGACTTCTAACGCCATGGTATAATTTCTGGCAATAATCATTCATTCATAATTCACTGGTTAACAATCCTCAAACATCATTTTCATTTCAATCATGTTGATCATATTAACTCATTAATCACTCAATTCATTTCATTACTGAGTTGTTGATCTGGAAGATCATATCATTAATCTTGTTAACTTGTTCAAGATACTCATTTCAAGAATTTCATCAGATAATCATGTCACCTCAGTTAATCATTCATGTAATCACTGTGTTAGAGCGCATATGCTCATTTTAATCATTTCATGACGTAAATCATAATGCGGTACTCATACGAGATCTATGATTATCATGCGACCTCCTACGGCGCATAATCGTGCGGGATCTCAGTCCCGAGCGGCCAGTTCGGCCATCACCTGCTTCAACTGTGGAGCGCCGGGTCATTACAGCACTAAGTGTCTGAAACCGTCTTTCACGTGCCATAATTGTGGGATTTTTCGGCATAAGGCCCGTTTTTGCCGAAAGGACTCCAAGTCAGCTCCGGCGGCATCTCAGGCCCCGAAGCAATCAGCGATTCAGAATCAGACTACTCTGTCAGCGTCGTTTAAGACGATGGAAGCAAATAAAGTCAGAACTCATATTTATCAGGCGGGAGCATCCGGTTCGGGGGCCGGCAAGTCCCGGATTCATGTGATGAAGAGGATCGACGATCCGATGGCCCGAATGATCTCAGGTATACTCGTAATTTTATTTCAACCTGTGTGTACCTTTTGATACCGGTGCACCGCATTCATTCATTTCTGAATCATGTTTGAATAGACTTCACTTGGATAGTCCTATTAATTGTGGACCTCATATCATGGGTCTACCTGACGGTAGAAGAATTTCCGGAAATCATGAGGTTAAGAACTGACTGAATTAAGTCTAAATGGCCGCGATTGGTTGATGGACCAAATCGTGGTGGATTTACTTAAGGACGATGTATATTGGGTATTAGTGGGATGGATCGTCATGATACCATCCTCAGTTATCGTAAGCACTTGGTCACTATCATTTCAGTCATTTGAGTCGAATGTGTGCTTCAGGGAGGTGATCTCCGTTGTTCCGGAAGAATCATTAATATGATGGAAGCAGTGAAATTACTCAATCGACGTGTTCAATCATTCATTGTATCATTTTCATCGATTGGCCGTTCTAAGGCAATCGAAGTATTCAATCATTCATTGTATCATTTTCATCGATTGGCCGTTCTAAGGCAAACGAAGTATTCAATCATTCATTGTATCATTTTTATCGATTGGCCGTTCTAAGGCAATCAAAGTATTCAATCATTCGTTGTATCATTTTCATCGATTGGCCGTTCTAAGGCAATCGAAGTGTTCAATCATTCATTGTATCATTTTCATCGATTGGCCGTTCTAAGGCAATCGAAGTATTCAATCATTCGTTGTATCATTTTCATCGATTGACCGTTCTGAGGCAATCTAGGTGTTCAATCATTCATTGTATCATTGTCATCGATCGACCGTTCTATGGCAATCGAGGTGTTCAATCATTCGTGGTATCATTGTTATCAGTTGCCGATGTTTTCCAGACGAGTTACCTGGTTGCCTCCACAGTGAGATGTGGAATTCATGATTGAGTTGGAGCCCGATACGTCCCCGATATCGAAGGCACCATATCGGATGGCCCCGACCGTAATGCAGGAGTTGAAGAATCAACTAGAGGAGTTGTACGAGAAAGGTTATATCCGACCGAGTGCGTCCCCGTGGGGAGCACCAGTGTTGTTTATCAAGAAGAAGGATGGTTCATTTCGCTTGTGTATTGATTTTCGGGAGTTGAACAGGGTGAAAATGAAGTATAAGTATCCCTTACCCCGTATTGATGATCTCTTAGATCAACTTCAGGGAGCTTCAATATTTTCCAAGATCGACCTAAGGTCTGGATATCATCAGTTGCGAATTCGAGAGTCGGACATCGCAAGGATAGCGTTTCGTACACGTTATGGTCATTATGAGTTCGTAGTTATGCCTTTCGGGCTAACTAATGCCCCTGCGGTATTCATGGAGTTAATGAATTGGATTTTCATCGACTTTTTGGATCAGTTTGTTGTTGTCTTCATCGATGACATTTTGATTTATTCTCGTGACCGAGAGGAACACGAGGTTTATCTTCATCAGGTTCTCGACGTGTTAAGATGAGATCAACTTTATGGAAAGTTTTCCATATGTGAGTTCTGGATGTCCGAAGCGACGTTTCTCGGGCATGTAATTTCATCAGACGAAGTTCGTGTCGATCCTCAGAAGATGGAGGCTATCCGAGCGTGGCAACTTCCGAAGAATGTTAAGGAAATCCGAAGTTTCCTCGGATTAGCGAGGTTAATTATCCGACCCACGACCTGGAGCTAGCAGCCGTGGTCTTCGTGTTGGAATTTGGCGTCATTACCTTTCTGGTGTCACCTATCAGATTTTCACCGATCAAAAGAGTTTGAAGTATATATTTACTCAGAAGGAGTTAAATATGCGGCGCAGACGGTGGTTGGAACTAATCAAAGATTATGATATCGAGATCCTTTACCACCCGGGCAAGGCGAACGTTGTCGCCGACGCCTTGAGTCGTAAGTCCGTCCTGGAGCAGATGCTTGCTCATTTAACAGTTCAGAAGGAGCTTCAACAGGAATTCCTTAGACCCGAGATCGAGGTCTGGGTTCAGCGAGTTCAATGGCAACTTTGCATGTTAGAGATTTCATCGCCACTTGAGGAGGCAATCAGAGAGAATCAGGGTTCAGACCCATCATTGTTACGCCTCCGTGAGGATGTGGCTCAGGGGAAAGCCCCTGGATTCGTGGTCCACAAGGATGGACTTTTGAGATTTAAGAATCGGTTGTGCGTACCGGCGAATGACGAGTTGAAAAACTCGATTTTAAAAGAAGCTCATGCTACCCCTTATTCTGTTCATCCGGGGTCTAGCAAGATGTACAAGGACTTGAAACAAAATTAATGGTGGAGTAATATGAAGCGAGAAGTCGCAGAATTTGTTTCGAGATGCTTAACCTGTCAACAAGTCAAGATAGAACATCAGCGACCGGCGGGTATGCTGAAACCTCTCCCTATTCCAGAATGGAAGTGGGAGGATATTTCAATGGACTTCATCACGAGTTTGCCGACGAGTCGTCGTGGCATGAACACAATCTGGGTAATTGTGGATCGCTTAACTAAATCAGCTCATTTCCTTGAGATTAAGGATACGTGGGGTCCCGAGAGACTTGCCCAGCTGCTCATCAAAGAGATAGTGAGACTGCTCGGTACTCCTAAACGTATCGTTTCCGATCATGGTGGACGCTTTGTATCCCATTTTTGGAAATCAGTTCATCGTGCTATGGGAACTCAGCTTAATCTCAGTACAGCTTTTCATCCTCAGTCCGATGGACAATCAGAGAGGACTATTCAGACTTTGAAGGACATGCTGAGGGCATGTGCCCTCGATTGGAAAGATGATTGGGAAGCCCAACTACCGTTGATCGAGTTCACGTACAATAATAGTTGGCATTCTTCGATTAAGATGGCACCTTACGAGGCCTTGTACGGTCGTCGTTGTCGATCTACTTTGTGTTGGGATGACTTATCAGAATCAATCGGCACCGAGCCCGATATACTTATAGCCGTCGTGAGAAGGTATCTTTGATAAGGAGTCGTTTGTTGACCGCTCAGAGTTGACAGAAATCTTATGCAGTCAATCATCGTCGACCATTAGAGTTCGAGACGGGTGACCACGTGTTGGTCAAGGTATCCCCGAGTCGAGGTATCTTCTGTTTCGGGAAGCGGGGAAAGTTGAGTCCAAGATTTATTGGACCGTTTGAGATATTGGAATGAGTAGGCGAGCTAACTTATCGTTTGGCCTTACCTCCGGCGTTGAGCCGAATTCATAATGTGTTTCACGTCTCTCAGTTGCGGGAATATGTTGCCGACCCGAGTCACATACTTCAGTTCGACGAAATCGAGATCGCAGATGATCTTTCGTATGAAGAACGTCCCATACGAGTCTTAGAGCGGCAAATCAAACAGTTGAGGAATAAGGCGATTCCTTTGGTTAAAATTCAGTGGTCTAGACGCGGAGTCGAAGAGACTACTTGGGAAACCGAGGATAGTATGCGGGAGAGTTATCCCGTGTTGTTTGACCCTTAGTTTCGAGGATGAAACTATTTTTAAGGGGGGAGTATGTAATACCCGCTTGTAAATTCATTCATTTTGTATTCAATAATTGTCACTCAACGGATTTTCACTCATTAATAATCATTCATCAATCATGTTCATTCATCCATGTTCACCGTTCGGAATAACTTCGAGTTGTGTATCGATATTGTTCATTGTTTCAACTTCCCACGTATGAGTTCGACTTTGTTAAATCACCATTAATTTTTGGAAACTCCAAAAATTCTTAATCTTTGCAATATTAGCATCAAGTTAGCTTTCCAATGATGCAAACGGTGAGTCAATCTGAGTCCGTACGAGGGAGTTATGGTCGAAATAGCTAAGTCACTCTCATTTTCCAGTTTTGGCCGAGCAGCCTGTACCGTGTGCCGCGGCACATGCCAGCAGGGCCGCGGTGTAACACCCCCAAGAAATTCAGGGCATATTACAGCGCCGTGGACTCCACACTATGGAATCCACCAGGCTAACGTACCAACAAGACATTTGACAACGACGAACAATCATCAATAATACGACAATTCAAATAAGACTACAACCCGACAAATAGAATCCAACATCAATCCATTTCCCAAAACGGGAACACAACATTTACAATTTTCAAACAAGAAGTACTCGAGTACTTAAACCGATTTTATAATACAAAAGTCCCAAAACAAGACATCAACAATAATAGACAGAACTGAACACCAACAAATGACTACTGATCAGTATCATGATTGCCCATCATCCTCATACGGCTCAAGTGCTCGTTTGTCCCCACGATCGATACCTGAAATACAAAAAGTATTTCCCCCATTTAAGGGGTTAGCGACAATTGCTAGTACAAGTACAATCCATTTGAACTACATTCTAATCAGATGAATATATGCGCCAAAAAGTCATTTTAGAAAACATTTTATATTCCAGAATATTTACATTGTACAATCGTAAAACACATTATCTCCAATAAATCACAATTCAAAGTTAACCGTTGGTACGAGACTCACGGCCACCGTACCCCGCAGAGCCCCGCCGGACATCCCTGGGTGGCTAACCACAGTTCGCGATACGCACACTCACGGCAATACGTATCCCTAGAGGCCCCGTCGGACCATCCCTAGGTGAACATACACATAACCATCCACAACAACCATGATACAGCCATAATTCAAATACTAGAACATGTAAACAAATGTAAAGTACTTGCCTTTGAGACATTCTTGAAGAAACGGAAGTGAAACACGACTACGAACGGTCCGGGTGGAAAACGACGGTTCCTAAACGAAGGATCCACACAGTTCAGTCCCAACGGACAACAATACTCTATTAGAATACACCCATAACCCCGATTACATGATACGACAACGAACGATCAATTGATACGGGCGAGGGTTTACGCAAAATCTCTCCGTATTGATAATTCACGGATTAAAATCAAGGAAATTGGATTTAGAATCACTCAATAATCACAATCGGTAAAGAATATCGTAATATAGATGAACAATTCGGAACTAAACCCTAGAATCCCGAAAAACCCCCAAATTCGTCAAAATTAGGGTTCCTGAGGAATTACCTTTAATTCGGGTGATGAAGGGTGATTATGCTGATTATGATATGATGGCTCGATTCTACCGTGATGGAATTTGAAGAGAACTCCGAATAGTACCGGTGGAAATCGCCTCTGAGGTCGCACGTCGAAGAAACGAAGAGAAAAGAATAAAACCGCTGTTCTGAAACTGCCCGCTGGCTTATATAATTAGTGAAGTTAGCGCACGCTAACTGTCATATATAGCGTGCGTTAACGGGCCGTGACAGGTCCAGTAGCTACTGCCACCATTCACTAGCGTACGCTAACAATAGGGAGTTAGCATACGCTAACTGCACATCGGTAGTGCACGCAAGGCAACAGGAGTAGCGTGCGCTACACGCGCCAGATTAATCTGCTGCTCACATCGCCGATAGTCGCTGTCGAGGGTACAAAACACGAAACGCACGACGAGGTCAGAATCCGGAAACATAAACACGAAGCATACCAGACGACGGAGCTAAGCGCTAAAAGAAAATATAATTCCGACCACCGGAGGGTCCGTAATGCGACAACGAAAATGGTATTCCCTAAACTATTAGGAAATTACAAAAATGGCCCAAGTGACCGAAAATCACGAAACGACGTCATATCAATGAACTGAAGGTCTCTACACGACCAACTCAATCATACGAACTTGTACAAACCACGAAACAACGAAAACGAATGAGTTTTATGAGAATCGAACGTTCATACGGCAGAACATGTCATAAAATGAAATTACGTGAAAACATCATCAAAACTCGTCCAAATGGAAAAACTCCAAGAACAAAGTAGATTCACAATGTCGAAACGGTTACAAGCGAGTCGATAAAAATAGACATACACCAAAAATGGAAACTACTAAAAATGGAAAGTTACGGATATTACATTCTCCCCCTCTAAAATAAAGTTTCGTCCCGAAACTTAAGAATCAAAAAGCTCGGGGTGTCTCGAACGCATATCCTCCTCTAACTCCCACGTCGCTTCTTCTACTCCGTGTCTCGACCATTGCACCTTAACCAAAGGGATGGTTTTGTGCCTTAACTGTTTGTCTCGACGCTCCAAAATCTTGACGGGCCTCTCTTCAAACGTAACATCCTTCTCGATCTCCACGTCCCCAAAGTCAATAATGTGGGACGGGTCCGGAACGTACTTCCTCAACTGAGAAATGTGAAATACGCTATGCACATGACTCAGCGACGGAGGTAAAGCCAAACGGTATGCCAACTCACCGACTCTTTCCAATACCTCGAAAGGTCCAATATATCTCGGGCTGAGTTTCCCCTTCTTCCCAAAACGGAAAACTCCCTTCATCGGAGACACTCTCAACAGAACATGATCTCCCACCTCAAACTCCAAAGGTCTACGCCTAACATCCGCATAAGAATTTTGTCGACTCTGAGCAGCCAACATTCTCTTCCTAATCAATTCAACTTTCTCCCTCGTCTCCAACACAAGGTCCGGCTCGGTGCCAACCAAATCGGACGGCTCATCCCAACATATCGGTGATCGACAACATCAGCCATAAAGTGCCTCATACGGTGCCATCTTAATCGACGTGTGCCAGCTATTATTATAAGTAAACTCAATTAAGGCCAAATGCTCCTCCCAGTCACTACTCCAATCTAACGCGCACGCGCGCAACAAATCCTCGAACGTCTGAATGGTACGTTCGGACTGCCCGTCAGTCTGGGGGTGGAAAGATGTACTCAAACGCAACCGTGTCCCCAATGCCTTATGTACCGCCTGCCAAAAGTGCGATACAAACCGGCCATCTCTCTCTGAAATAATGGTCCTCGGCGTACCATGAAGCCTCACTATCTGTGCGATAAAAATACGAGCCAACTTTTCTGGACCCCAAGTATCCTTGATGCCCAGAAGATGTGCCGACTTAGTCAGTCGGTCTACAATCACCCACACCATATTCATACCAGTCTTCGTCCTCGGCAAACCCGTGACAAAATCCATAGAGATATCCCCCCACTTCCATTCCGGGACGGGAAGTGGTTTCAATAACCCGGCTGGCCGCTGATACTCAATCTTGACTTGCTGACAAGTCAAACACTTAGCCACAAATTGAACTACCTCCTTCTTCATATAGTTCCACCAGAAATTTTTCCTCAGATCTTTATACATTTTACTCGAGCCCGGATGGACTGAGTAAGGTGACGTATGCGCCTCTCGCATGATACTCTGTCTGAATTCCGAGTCGTTCGGAACGCACAACCGACCTCGGAATCTCAACACTCCATCCTCATGAATAACGAATCCCGTGGCTTTCCCCTTCCCTACACTCTCTCAAAGCTGAATAAACATCGGGTCCTCCAACTATCCCGATTTAATGTCCTCGACCAGAGATGAAGAAATCTCAAGAGTACGCAACTGCCCGGAACTCTCTGGCAGTACAATCTCAATGCTCAACCTCATAAACTCTCGCTGAAGTCCCGACTGGGCCGTGAGTAACTCAAGCGCCCGAAGCGATACCGATTTCCGGCTCAAGGCATCTGCTACCACATTAGCCTTGCCCGGATGATAAAGGATCTCGAGATCGTAATCCTTAATTAATTCCAACCATCTCCTCCGTCTCATATTAAGCTCTTTCTGGGTGAAAATATACTTTAGGCTCCTGTGATCGGTGAAAATCTGACACGACGAGCCATACAAGTAATGACGCCAGATCTTCAACGCAAATACGACTGCGGCCAACTCAAGATCGTGCGTAGGGTAATTCAATTCATACGGTTTTAACTGACGGGAAGCATAGGAAATCGTCCTCCCGTGCTGCATAAGTACGCATCCGAGCCCTTAGCCCGAAGCATCACTATAAACTGAGAAACCATCATTGCCACTCGGTAAAGCCAAAATGGGAGCGGTCGTCAACCGCTTCTTCAACTCCTCAAAACTATTCT
This sequence comes from Orobanche coerulescens, assembly GCA_033398695.1. NCBI lineage: Eukaryota > Viridiplantae > Streptophyta > Magnoliopsida > Lamiales > Orobanchaceae > Orobanche > Orobanche coerulescens. Next base: position 209,402,726 of record CM065805.1, on the reverse strand, counting down.
GCCTCTCATCGGTCCACACAAACTTCTCTGACTTCTGTAACAACTGAGTCAGCGGTCGAGCGAGCTTAGAGAACCCCTCGATGAATCTACGGTAATACCCGGCTAATCCTTAAAGCTGCGGACCTCTTTCACGTTCTTGGGCGGCGCCCAATCCAACACTGCCTCTACCTTATGTGGGTCCACACGAACACCCTCGGCCGAGATCACATGACCGAGAAACATAACCTCCCGTAACCAAAACTCGCACTTTGAGAACTTCGCAAAAAGATGCTGAGTTCTCAAAATATCTAGCACGATATGCAAATGACGGGCGTGCTCCTCCTCGGTCCTCGAGTAAATCAGGATGTCATCGATAAAAACGACTACACACTTATCGAGGTACTCGATAAAGACTTTGTTCATAAGCTGCATGAACACGGCTGGGGCGTTGGTTAGCCCAAAAGGCATAACCATAAACTCGTAGTGACCGTATCTCGTCCGAAAGGCCATCTTCGGAATGTCGGTATCCTTCACTCGGAGCTGATAATACCCCGATCTCAAATCAATCTTCGAAAACACAGTTGCCCCTTGCAACTGATCAAACAAATCATCAATCCTCGGGAGCGGATACTTGTTTTTGATGGTCACTTTGTTCAACTCTCGGTAGTCGATACACAAACGAAGTGACCCATCCTTCTTCTTCACAAACAGGACCGGTGCGCCCCAAGGTGAAGCGCTCGGTCGAATATACCCCATGTCTAGCAACTTTCCCAACTGTTTCTTCAACTCAAGCATCTCGGCAGGCGCCATACGGTATGGCGTCTTAGAAATCGGTGTTGCACCCGGCTCTAAATCGACGGTAAACTCAACTTCTCGGTCCGGCGGCAAACCCGGCAACTCGTCTGGAAAGACATGAGGATACTCACACACTACCGGAATAGACGAGAGCTCGACTCTCCCTTATTCCGATCTCAAGGCGTAACACCAATAACCCGTGCAACCTCCCCGAAGAAGTCTCACCGCCCTTAATACGCTGATCAGTAGTCTCTGGCTACTCCGCTTATGCCCCACAAAAGAATGCTCGGTACCGTCAGAGGCTAACATCGAAACGGTTCTCGTTCTATAATTCATGATCGCCCCATGACGGTCCAGCCAATCCTCACCCAGAATCAAATCCTCATCCTTAATATCTACCATGATCAGTTAAAGGCCAATCCCTCCCGCGATACTCACGGAAAAATCTCTAATCTCACGGTCCCCACGATGCTATCCCCACTAGGAAGTTTAACAACAAAAGGCTCACAGCAACTAGGCAATCAACATGCATTTACGCACACAATCCATAGATATAAAAGAATGCGTAGCACGAGAATCGAACAATACGGAAGCAGGATGATCAAGGATGTGGACGGTAGCCACCGTCGCGTCAGGATCTCCTGCTCGTCTCATCTCGTACACTCGGGGCGGAACAGACCCCGCACTAGAAGCTCCCCCTCTAGAAGGCTGACCACGTCCTCAACCTCTACCAAAACTCTGATGCGGCTGAGGAACTGTCGGTGCCTGATTCACACTCGGCTCTCCCGCAGCTGGGGATGATATCTGAGTAAATGGAGCCCGAGCTGCATCCGTACAAAACTTAGCACGATGACCCATCCGACCACAAGTAAGACACTGAATCGGAGGCCTATCACACTCACTCATCATGTGGCCCGGATGACTACAGTTGAAGCACGTAGGACCACGAACGGAACCAGCAGGGGCAGACCTAGAACCGTTTCCTCGACCAACTGATGGCGACTAACTCCCGAAGACTCGCGAACCAGACTGAGCCTTCGGATACCCTCCTGACTTGCCTCCCGAAAACTGACCGGAGGTCTTCTGCTTCTTTCCTTCGGTTGTCGTCTCTATCGCAGAAAACGACATCTCATAAGCCATCGCTTTATTCTGATAATCTTTCAAAGTCGTGCACCCTAGACCAGACATGTAGTGGCGCACCCTCGGTTTCATCCGCATATCAAAGTGGTGGATCTTGTCAAGCTCATCTCGGACTTGGTTTCTCACATAATGCAGTTGTTGATTGTAGTCTTTGATAGCTTGAGAAATAGGAACATCTTGGGACTTAGCCTCAAAGAAGGCTCAGATCCTCCCCTCTTTCACTGGCCATGGACAAAATCCATCTTCCATCAGATCCCAAAACTCTGCCCATGTGGCTGCCCGGTCACGCGGTTTCACCGCTTGCCACCACGTTGCTGCCTCCTTGGCGAGGAAGTATTGAGCAATGGGTACTTTCCTCTTCTCAGAACAATTAGCAGCCTCAAATACTTTTTCCATCTCAAAAAGCCAACTCTCTCATCCGGAAGGGTCGGAAGCACCATCAAACTGCGGAGGACGCATACGAATCACATCCTGAAGTAACTTGTCATTGCCGGATCCAGTAGGCAGAACTGGGTTGGCATTAGCTTGGCCGACTAGCGTCATCTGGTTCGCTACTTGCTGCAAAATGTTGGCCACTCCAACATTCTCATGTGCATTACCGGAGCTAGCTGGTCCTGCTAACCTCCGGAACTAGGGGGAACACTGTTCGACAAAGAAGGCATCACCGAATCAGTTCCCGAGTGATCGGACATGGCCGCCCCACTGGCTGCGCCACGTCCCTTACCGCGTCCGCGACCGCGTCCGCGTCCTCTACCAGCAGGAATTCTGAAGAAGCAACGGGTAAGTATAATTCAAACGCAAAACGCAACAAGATGCTAAGACAGGAATAGAACATAACGGTGAAACGAGTCAAGTTAGGAAAAACTTACGAGCACCGGCGTACTGAGATGATGGCATAGCAGTGATACTGTCCCAAAAACGACACTTAACTAGACCCAAATAACCGACAGCCTAGGTATCCATAAACCTAAGCTCTGATACCATATTCTGTAATACCCCCAAGACATTCAGGGCATATTACAGCGCCGTGGACTCCACACTATGGAATCCACCAGGCTAACGTACCAACAAGACATTTGACAACGACGAACAATCATTAATAATACGACAATTCAAATAAGACTACAACCCGACAAATAGAATCCAACATCAATCCATTTCCCAAAACGGGAACACAACATTTACAATTTTCAAACAAGAAGTACTCGAGTACTTAAACCGATTTTATAATACAAAAGTCCCAAAACAAGACATCAACAATAATACACAGAACTGAACACCAACAAATGACTACTGATCAGTATCATGCTTGCCCATCATCCTCATACGGCTCAAGTGCTCGTTTGTCCCCATGATCGATACCTGAAATACAAAAAGTATTTCCCCCATTTAAGGGGTTAGCGACAACTGCTAGTACAAGTACAATCCATTTGAACTACATTCTAATCAGATGAATATATGCGCCAAAAAGTCATTTTAGAAAACATTTTATATTCCGGAATATTTACATTGTACAATCGTAAAACACATTATCTCCAATAAATCACAATTCAAAGTTAACCATTGGTACGAGACTCACGGCCACCGTACCCTGCAGAGCCCCGTCGGACATCCCTGGGTGGCTAACCACAGTTCGCGATACGCACACTCACGGCAATACGTATCCCTAGAGGCCCGGTCGGACCATCCCGGTGAACATACACATAACCATCCACAACAACCACGATACAGCCATAATTCAAATACTAGAACATGTAAACAAATGTAAAGTACTTGCCTTTGAGACATTCTTGAAGAAACGGAAGTGAAACACGACTACGAAGGGTCCAGGTGGAAAATGACGGTTCCGAAACGAAGGATCCACACAGTTCAGTCCCAACGGACAACAATACTCTATTGGAATACACCCATAACCCCGATTACATGATACGACAATGAACGATCAATTGATACGGGCGAGGGTTTACGCAAAATCTCCCCGTATTGATAATTCGCGGATTAAAATCAAGGAAATTGGATTTAGAATCACTCAATAATCACAATCAGTAAAGAATATCGTAATATAGATGAACAATTCGGAACTAAACCCTAGAATCCCAAAAAAAACCCCAAATTCGTCAAAATTAGGGTTCCTGAGGAATTACCTTTAATTCGGCTGATGAAGGGTGATTATGCTGATTATAATATGATGGCTCGATTCTACCGTGATAGAATTTGAAGAGAACTCCGAATAGTACCGGTGGAACTCGCCTCTGAGGTCGCACGTCGAAGAAACGAAGAGAAAAGAATAAAACCGCTGTTCTGAAACTGCCCGCTGACTTATATAATTAGTGAAGTTAGCGCACGCTAACTGTCATATATAGCGTGCGTTAACGGGTCGTGACAGATCCAGTAGCTACTGCCACCATTCGCTAGCGTACGCTAACAATAGGGAGTTAGCGTACGCTAACTGCACATCGGTAGCGCACGCAAGGCAACAGGAGTAGCGTGCGCTACCTGCACAGCAGTTCAATACTGCTGCTCACATCAGCAGTAAGGTGCTGTCGAGGGTACAAAACACGAAACGCACGACGAGGTCAGAATCCGGAAACATAAACACGAAGCATACCAGACGACGGAGCTAAGCGCTAAAAGAAAATATAATTCCGACCACCGGAGGGTCCGTAATGCGACAACGAAAATGAGATTCCTTAAACTATTTGGAAATTACAAAAATGGCCCAAGTGACCGAAAATCACGAAACGACGTCAGATCAACGAACTGAAGGTCTCTACACGACCAACTCAATCATACGAACTTGTACAAACCACGAAACAACGAAAACGAACGAGTTTTACGAGAATCGAACGTTCATACGGCACAACATGTCATAAAATGAAATTACGTGAAAACATCATCAAAACTCGTCCAAATGTAAAAACTCCAAGAACAAAGTAGATTCACAATGTCGAAACGGTTACAAGTGAGTCGATAAAAATAGACATACACCAAAAAAATGGAAACTACTAAAAATGGAAAGTTACGGATATTACACGCGGCACACTGCCGAGTCACTGCCGCGGCACACCCGTCCGGGCCGCGGCACACTCATGTTGAATTATCGGCCGACCCCTCTGTACCGTGAGCCGCGGCACATGCCGGCAGGGCCGCGGCACACTGCCGAGTCACTGCCGCGGCACATTCGTCCGGGCCGCGGCTGCTGCCGATCATCAGGCGCGATTTTGGCCCTGTGCCGCGGCACACTTCGGCTGGGCCGCGGCACACAGGGCAGTCAACTCTATAATTGCATTTTTCTGAGCGTGATCAGCTCATTCTTCCCATTTTCTTCAACTATACGAGAGAGAGGCTTGATGGGGAGTCTTCCCATCATCTTTCACTTGGGTGTTGGATTTTCTTCATCTCATTTCGATCGTGAAGCCCGGATAGTCGATCTAATGCGTGTTCTTCGGATCAAAAGTGCTTGGATCTTCAAGAGGTAATTTCTTCAACATCTTGGATTTCGATTTTGTATTGAGTTATGATGTTTTGGATGTTAAGATCATGTTGTATGAAGTGATATACACATGTTTATGGATATGTTTGATTATTCATTGGATTATTGAAGGATTATTCAAGAACACTTTGAATATTGAGTTGGATTTGGGGGTTTTCGATTAATGATTGTTGAAATCACGATTTTGGATATTCATAATGGATTATTGATCGTATTGAAGATGTTTTGTTGGTTTGAAACACTTCTTGGGGATTTGATGTTGGTATTATTGAGGTTTGGTTATAAACAATCGAAGTTTGGCCACTAAGTGTTCGATATAATGTGGCACGCTTTTAGTGTAACTATCGCAAGTGCACGATATCGTATCAAGTAGTAAAGTGGACTTTTTGAGTCCGGTTTATCGATCCCACAAGGAAGTTTTGTTATAATTTGAATTATACACTATTAGTCTATTTTTATAGATACTTAAGATGAGTGAAACACACAATTAAAAAGTTTGGTTTAATAATTGCAAAGAAATTGCAATAATAGTTCTAATATTATAAGGAAATAAAAAGATTGCAATATTAATAGATTGATTAATGATAAAATGAAATAGTTGGGATTACAAACTTAGTTCGTCATTAGTTATAAAAGATGTATTGGAGATCATAAGATGAATTTACTTATTATGTTGTGTAGATTCGATTTTCCTTAAAAAGACGGTTTCTCTTTCGAACTATAATACGCCCCTTACATATTGAATCAATCCACTATATTTCTATGTTGATTGGCTTCAATACATAGCATTAGGATTTGTGAAAATAACTCAATGAATCATCTAAGGACTAGGGGTATATTTCTATCCCCTAGAACAACTTAGAGTGAAGATCATTTGATCTAATCAAACATATTTTCTTTCGAAACATATGAAGACCATAAATATCTTCATTAATTGGCCAAATAAATAAAGATTGTTAAAACAATGAAAATCACACACAATAATAAGTAATTCACAATAGATCTTTTATACAAACATAAATAACATGACTAACCTTGTTTATAATCCCAACTAAAGATTACTTAGCCCATGAATGGTTTATTACACATATTACAAGCTTTGGTGGTCATGTTTAGTTGAATAAAGAGAAAGAATTGATCCTAACTCACTTAGTAGATAAAGGAGATAGAAGCAATAAACTCTCTGAACAACATATACTATACCACACTTACAAAGATCACTCAAGAACACAAGTGTGTTCTTCACACAAAATGAAAAGTTTACAAAAAAATGGAAAATTATAAGATGAATGGTGAATGATGAAGGATCTAAGGGGTCTATTTATACACCTAAAGTCATCTAATAGCTCCAAAACTCCAGCATTATTACATTATATCGGATCAATGCCACCATCCCTCAATAATACACAAAAGTATAAAAATTAGACAAATCATAGCAATCTGTCAAGAGTTACGGTAGTAACATTCGGGAGTTACTGGCCGTAACTAGAGTGACTTACGGCCGTAACCCCCGAATGTTACGGCCGTGGCTTCGTAAATTTGCTCATTTGAAGCTTTGATAGTTACGTTTTTAGCCCAGAATTCCTCAGACTTTGCGTTTTTGCCCCAGATCTTCTTCGGATGATAACTTTTGATATATAACTCTAATTTTAAATCCGGAAAGACTGCCGAATTCGTCTCGGAAAGCCCTACAACATGAATAATTCAAAATTCAATAAAGATAATATTTATTAAACATGTTTTTTCTTGAGTAATTCAATTATTTAATCCGATCATCATCCGATAAAAATAAAATTATTAAAACTAATAAATTAAAAGCAAAAAACGAGTAGACTAGCTCAATTATGGGTGAATTTTATCGATACAAACCATGGATAAGTGTACGAAACTGACACTTATCACACCCCCAAACTTGAATTCTTGCTAGTCCCGAGCGAGACTCTTTATTATTCACACTCCAAAAATCAAGTTTTAAAAATCACTAAAATAAGAAAATTAATACACACATAAATTAAAATATAAAAAGAGAAAAGGAGATCAAAATGCCATTAATAAACAACAACCAGCTTTATACGGTAGATAGAAATGAATCAAGATTCAAAATAAATCTACTAATGTTTTTGAAGTTAAAACACAGTTTTTATTTTGTAATTCCAAAATGTAAGGTTTCCCCCCCAAAAGGTTGATTATTTCTTTCCCACTCGTGATACACACGACTCCCTTTAATGGTTGCTCTCGATCACTCGTTTATTTTTCGACTCAATATGAAGAAGAATTTCATTGGCGTCATCAAATATTGTGATTTTTACAAAATTGAGTGTATTGAAATTCAGCTGCTAATTAATTCAAATCTGTTCATAAACTACATCCCTTTTAGTGATAGCTTTCACACCGTTATTTGCTAACGTGTAGCTCTTTTCACTAACACAATTTCTATCTCATTTTTTTTTCGTAAAAAGGTGATAGCTTTCACACCGTTATTTGCTAACGTGTAGCTCTTTTCACCAATTTTTCGAGACGGCACTACGCACCAACAATGGTTAGTCCTTTATTTTTCGCAAAATTTAAGACTTCCAAAATTAGCGGTATTCTTTGCTCAACACTTCTCCTTTTCGTCATTTATTTTTTTAGGTGATAGCTTTCACACCGTTATTTGCTAACGTGTAGCTCTTTTCACCAATGACTACTTTTTTTAGGGAATAGAATTTTTGCAGAAAATCATTTCTTAGTTAAGCATGAAAAATCAAAAACTCCACAAATTAAGTAAATTTCAGTTTTATTTTTCATCAACCAATTGATTCTTCTTTTCTCAAGGTAACGAATGACTCGATTTTATATGATAATTACAAGGCTTGGAAAGAGAGATTAAGGCTCAAAAAATTTTGGAATATACAATTTTTTTTACCGGTTAAAACGATTTTAGAAGCTTGTATATAGCTAATTTATTTGTGTTATGGCCAGATCTAGAAATCTCATAAATCAAAGTACTATAAATATATATATATATATATATATATACTAAACCTAATCAATGTCAAATAATAAAAACACACCACACAATACACTAATCAAAACATACCACAATGAAAATCCAAATAAAAATCATAGTTCAAAAACCACAAAATAAACACACAAGTACGAAAATATCACCCCCAAACTTATAAGTAAAACTGTCCCAAGTTTTAAAAAAATATAATAGCAAGCGAGAAAACAGAAAACTCCCTGAAATTTCAGCTTTTTGATCCTCCAGGAGTGTCGTCAGGGATGTTTAGAAAACGGAAAAGCTTTTCAAAGCGCTTCTCCGTTTCTAATTGTCGCTCGAGTATTTCATTTTGATTTCTCATAATTTCAGCCTGGGATGTTTCTAATCTCTGAACTCTTTCAAGCAAATTTTCCTCAAAAGGCGTCAACTCATAACCGGCATCCTCCTCGGCCTCATATTCCTCCTCCTCGCTACTATCCTCTTCCGGTTCCAAACGTGCCCGTTTGCTTCTCAATTGAGTACTTCGAAAAATACTACTCCGGCCGTTCAGTCGATCCCCATGTGTTAAAATATCACCCGCCGAAATTTTGACTCTGGCTCCTGCAAATACCGGTGATAAGGCAGGGGTATGACATCTTCTGCCTAGTCGGGACCATGCCGGCATAGTGACAAATAGTAGTGTAAATGTGAGTACCCAAATCCATTTTTACCCCCCGGCGGATAGCAAATAAACCTCGCAGATGGCCAATGGAAACCGTTGTCAGAGTCGAAGTCGGGTAAATACTCCCGGCTGCCCACATCCATAAATACCAAGCATCATCCATTAGGTCCGCCTGGTTGTATCGGGGTTTGATCATCCCAATACTTTCATGCAACTCGCTCACTAACGCCCAGCGTAAAACTCTATCATCCGACACCTCTTCATTAGGTAAGATAGAAATGTCAACCGCGTTAGTACAATTAACCCCCAAAAACTTGTTAATGACATCCGGTGAAAAATTAATCGATTTCCCATTCGCAGTAGTCTGATGATAAGTAGGTGACCCTACCTGCCCAATGGACTTGTTGAAAGAATTGTAAAAGTTCAGGGTCAATGTCGGGTTACCATTTGGGAGATCGGAAACGAACTTTCCCAGTCGTTGTCTAAGAATTTTTGAATGAAAGGGGTAGTGATTGTGTCTCTATCCGCATGGCCGATGAAATCATCAAGATTGAACAATCTTTCCTTAATGCACTTCGTGTTTTGCTTTCTTTGTGGTGGTGCCGGACCTTGAGATGACGAACCGACCTTTTCTTTTCCTTTTGTTGATTTCTTCGGTGCCATCCCTGAAATTGAACAAAATCAACTTCTTTTCATCATACGACTATAATCATCAAGCAAAACTAATAAAAACATAAAATTTCAAAGATTTTCGTTGTGGCATTTCGTCGGACACATTGAGTTCATAGTTTTTTAACAAGTTTTTCTTATTCAAACTCAAATCCATAAAGCCACCACAAATCAATGAATCTAATAAACACACAAATATCAACAATACTCACAAATGAACAAGATTTAATCATCGAATCCAACGGAAATAAGAATCGAAAAACAAATATGAAGTGAAAAACTAACAACTAAAACTCAAAAATATAAAAATTGAAACAAGGATCGAAAGAAAACCTGATGATTATGTGTTAATGTTGATAAGTTAATGAATTTATTTGAGGAATTTTGAGTTTTTTAGCAAGTAGGGATTGATAGGGGAAAAAAAATCGCACTCCCGGCCGCTGTGTCTCGTCTGGTTTGTGAAAGTGTTGTAAGGGCGGTTTTTTTTAATACAGACTACTAGTTACGGCCGTAACCTATACAAGTTACGGCCGTAAGTTGCTTTCGTTTTTCAAACAGGTTTTAAGATACGGCCGTAACATTCAGCAGTTACGGCCGTATGTAACGTTCGTTTTTTTTTTTAGAACCTGTTTTAAGATACGGCCGTAACATGTAGGAGTTACGGCCGTATAAACCATACATAAAAAAATCCTGATTCTACTTACGGCCGTATTATTTTGGATACGGCCGTATATATATATATATTATATAATTTTTTTTTTTATATGTGTGAGAATAATGAAAGAAAGACTCCCTGGATTTTATGAACGATCTGATCCTTGCTGTTGTTGTTGAATCCTTCCGTGTTACCCCCAAACTTATTTGCGAAATAATAGAGATTGGGTTGCCTCCCAATAAGCGCTTTGTTTAACGTACTTAGCTTGACTTCTCGTCAGATTAATTAGGTATTTCCAGCATTATGATTGATTTTGCTGTCGAGAATTCTCCTCCCAGATATGGCTTTAACCGTTGACCGTTTACTTTGAAACTCCTGTCGGTTGTATTATAAATCTCCACAGCTCCATGAGAAAACACCTCTTTGATCGTGTAAGGGCACATCCCATCGTGATCGTAGCTTACCGGAAGCAGACGCGATCGTGCATTAAAAAGCGTAACTTGGTCTCTGTTTTAAAATCTCTTCTTAGAATTTTGTTGTCATGCCATCTTTTCGTTTTCTTTGTAGATTTTGGCATTTTCATAGGAGTCAGTCGGATTTCATCCAACTCATTTAAGCTATGACAACCTTTTCTTTCCATTATTTGTTCGTCAAAGTTTAATTTTTTAATAGCCCAGAAGCTCGATGTTCAAGTTCTACTGGCAGGTGACAGGCTTTTCCAAAAACCAGACGAAATGGAGACATGCCTATCGGTGTCTTATAGGCTGTTCTGTAAGCCCAGAGCGCATCATCCAGCTTTTTCGACCAATCTTTCCGAGATGAGTCGACTGTCATCTCAAGTATACGTTTCAGTTCACGATTGGAAACTTCGACTTGTCCACTGGTTTGTGGGTGATAAGAGGTAGCGACACGGTGTTTTACTCCGAATTTGGTCAATAGAGCCTTAACCTGGTGATTGCAGAAATGAGATCCGCCATCACTGATAATAACTCTCGGAGTTCCGAAGCGAGTGAATATATTTTTCTTTAGAAAATTTACCACAACCTTAGCTTTGTTTGTTGGTAATGCAATAGCCTCCACCCATTTGGATACGTAGTCAACAGCTACAAGGATGTATTCATTAGAGAATGATGATGGAAAGGGTCCCATGAAATCAATTCCCCAAACGTCGAAGATTTCAACTTCAAGGATGAAATTCATTGGCATTTCATTTCTTTTTGACATGTTTCCATGTCTTTGGCACCGGTCACACTTCGAGACAAGTGTATGTGCATCTTTGAACAGAGTGGGCCAATAGAATCCTGCTTCAAGAATTTTTGCTGCTGTTTTTGAACCCCCAAATGTCCTCCATAGTGAGAGGAATGACATCTTTCTAATACCTTCTCCATTTCTTCTTCCGGTATGCATCTCCGGATGATTTGATCAGGTCCTCGTCTGAACAACAGAGGATCTTCCCAGTGATAGTATTTCAACTCGGAGAAGAATTTTTTCTTTTGATGATGGGAAAAATTTGGGTGAATTATTCCACTAACAAGGAAATTAACGATGTCAGCATACCATGGTGCATTTTGTTTTTCCTGGATATTAGAGATTTGGAGCAGTTGTTCATCCGGAAATACTTCATTTATTTCCTTCTCTTGAGCATTGTTTTGGTCGAGTCTAGAGAGATGATCCGCCACTTGGTTTTCTGTTCCCTTTCTGTCTCTGATTTCTATGTCGAATTCTTGCATAAGTAGAACCCATCGGATTAGCCTTGACTTTGCATCTTGCTTTGTCATTAAATATTTCAAAGCTGAATGATCAGTATAGACTATGACCTTTGATCCCAATAAGTAGGATCGAAATTTGTCAAAGGCACAAACCACTGCAAGCATCTCTTTTTCAGTTGTTGTGTAGTTCAGTTGAGCATCATTCATAGTCCTGCTAGCATAATGGATCACTTGCATCATTTTGTCCTTCTTCTGGCCCAGTACGGCCCCTACGGCATAATCACTTGCATCACACATTAAAATGATGGAATAGTCCAATCTGGAGAAATGATGATTGGAGCTGATGTAAGCTTATCCTTCAAAGTTGCAAAGGCCACGTGGCATTCATTTGTGAAAAGGAATGGTGTATCTTTCTCAAGCAAAGAACAGAGAGGTTTTGCTATTTTTGAGAAATCTTTTATAAACCTCTGATAGAATCCTGCATGTCCGAGAAAACTCCTTACTCCTTTCACCGAAATTGGTGGAGGAAGTTTTGCAATCACTTGGATATTTGCCTTATCGACTTCAATTCCATGTTGTGAGATTCTATGGCCAAGTACGATTCCTTCCTGGACCATGAAGTGACATTTCTCCCAATTGAGAACTAGATTTGTGTCTTCACATCTTTCCAAGACCATGCCTAAGTGAATGAGGCATTTATCAAATGAATCTCCGAAAATCGAGAAATCGTCCATGAAAACTTCAATGAATTTTTCAACCATGTCTGAGAATATTGACATCATGCATCTTTGAAATGTGGCTGGAGCATTGCACAATCCGAATGGGATTCTTCTATAGGCAAATGTTCCATAAGGGCATGTGAATGTTGTTTTCTCTTGGTCTTAAGGGCTATTACGATTTGGTTGTACCACTGAATAGCCGTCGAGAAAAGCGAGAGTAAGAATGTCCCGCCAATCTATCTAGCATCGATCAATAAATGGGAGTGGAAAATGATCTTTTCTTGTCGTCTTGTTTAGTTTCACGTAATCAATGCACATTCTCCATCCCGTGATCGGTCTTGTTGGTATAAGTTCATTGTGCTCGTTCTCAATGATCGTGATTCCACTCTTTTTGGACACCATATGCAGGCTCACCCATGGACTATCGAGATTGGATAAATGATTCATGCGTCAAGTAATTTAAGAATCTCTGCCTTCACAATTTCCTTCATGTTTGGATTCAAACGTCGTTGATGCTCAATTGAAGGTTTGCGGTCATCTTCCATCAAGATTTTGTGAGTGCATATAGAGGGCTTATTCCTCTAATGTACGCAATAGTCCATCCATTGCTCTTTTGTGATTCCTCAATACCCTTAGTAATTTCCCTTCTTCAAGTTTGGTCAATATGTTAGATATGATGACCGGAAGTGTTGAGGAAACGCCCAAGTAAGCGTATCTCAAATGTGTGGGTAGAGGTTTGAGATCAAGTGTTGGAGCTTCTTGTAAAGAAGGGAGGGGTTTAGCGGAGCTTGTCCCCAATTCTTCAAAATGTGGATGCTTTCTTAAGGTTGGTAGTGCTTCTAGATAGTTAACTGTTTCGGCCAAGTGATATTCTTCTTCCATGCTGGTTAGAGAATTTGCTATACATGTCTCAAGAGGATCTTTAGATAGAATTTCTCTAAAGACTTGTTCACCATGGCTTCAATTGTGTCTATTTTTAGACAATACTCATCTGTGGAGGGTTGATTCAAAGTTTTTAAGACATCGAAGATGACATGTTCGTCTTCCACTCTGAGGATTAGCTTTCCTTCATAGACGTCAATAAGAGCACGTCCGGTTGCGAGAAATGGTCGTCCCAAAATAATGGGAATATCCTGATCTTCTTCCATGTCTAGGATGATAAAATCTGCTGGAAATATGAATTTATCAACTTTGACGAGCACATCTTCAACTATCCCACGTGGATATTTGATTGACCGATCGGCTAATTGTAGTGAAACTGTTGTTGCTTTTGCTTCTCCCAAGTTCAATTTGTTGAAAATTGACAGGGGCATCAAGTTGATACTTGCCCCTAAATCACAAAGAGCTTTTCCAAAATTCACTTCACCAATAGTACACGGGATTGTGAAAGTTCCCGGATCTTTTAGCTTGGGTGGCAGCTTCTTTTGTAGTATTGCGCTGCATTCCTCTGTTAGCATGACAGTTTCGTATTCTTCAAGACTTCGTTTGTTGGAAAGAATATCTTTCATAAATTTGGTATAGCTTGGCATTTGTGCTAGAGCATCGGCAAAAGGAATGTTGATGTGTAGCTTTTTGAAGATTTCTAAGAATTTCCCGAATTGAGCATCGAGCTTGTGATTCTTCAACCGTTGAGGAAATGGGATAGGTGGAACATAAGATTTTGTAGCAATTGGACCTTTTTGAGATGAAGGTCCTATATCAGATTCTTTTTCTGATTCTTGATTTTGTTTATTTTTTTGTTTTTCCAGATGGTTTTCCATAGAAATTTCGGGCAACTGCACTCCACTTCTTGTTGTGATAGCTTGGACATTTTCTCTTGGATTTACCTCGGTATTGCTAGGTAACATGCCTTGAGATATTTCTGAAAGTATTTTGGCCATTTGGCCAACTTGTGTCTCCAGATTTTTAATTGAAGCATCATTGCGTTGTTGATACTTCAGTTGTTGTTCAGCTAGCTTTGTGATTGCTTCTTCCCATCCGGGCTTCTTTTCTTGATGCGTTGGATTCAACACATTGTTGTTATTTGCATAAGAAAAATTTGGATGATTTTTGTATCCTGGATTGTATGTTGGCCCGTAAGGATTGTATGCTTGCCTTTGGAAATTCTGAGCATACGCCATTTGTTCTGGTGGTGGTGGTGACTGTTCTTGTTGCACTAAGGGACAGATAGTCTTTGTTGTGAGTTGCTCCACAAATTTCACATGAAAAAGCTGAAATTTGTGGAGTTTGCACCGTCTTCACAGTTGAGGAGTTGAAAAAGACATTTCCTCGACTTTCTTTGATAGAGCTTCAATTTTTGCCAACATAAGTGAATAAGAATCCACTTCAAAAACACCATTTGGTTTCTTTTGGATATTTAAATCGGCCATCTCGCACTTTGTTCACTTATAACTTCAAAAGATTATAAGCCTCTTTCATAGTTTTGTTTCCCAGTGAGCCATTTGATGATGAATCGACATTGGCTCGGCATGAAGGTAAAATTCGAATAGAAGTAATTGACTTGTGCTCCCAAATTGAAACCATGGTTAGGACATTTTCGTAGCATATCTTTGTATCTCTCCCATGCTTCGTGGAATGATTACGAATCTTGTTGACGAAATGTAGAGATTTCGTATTTGAGTTTCGCCACTTTTATTGGTGGAAAGTATTTAGTGGTGAATTTACGGACAAATTCGGCCAATTTGTTATGCTTCGTGGTGGCAAAGTATCTAGCCACTCTCTTGCTCGTCCTTCAAAGTGTGCGAAAAGTCTCATTTTGATTGCCTCGTCATTTACATTTGGATATTTGAAATTTCCACATATTTCCACAAAACGGTTAATATGGAGATATGGATTTTCGTCGGTTCTTCCATAGAATGAGTTGTTGTTGGAGAAGAGATTGATGACATCCGGGCGAATTTGAAAATTGTCCACTCCAAATGGTGGATAGATTACACTTGATTGAACGCTCAAAGATGGGGGTTCATGAATTCCCCAAAGAGCATGTTGTCTTCATCTATTTAGATCTGATAGGATATTGTTGATGTTGAATGTTTTGAACATTAGGTATTCCCCACCGGAGGAATTCTTTCGTTATCATTTCCTTGGGGGAGACGTGGATTTAGTTCGTCCGCCATTGATGGTGAAGAAATAATGTTTTTCTTTTGTTCTCTTCGCCTTCTTCTGAATGTGGCTTCGATCTCGGGATCTAGTAAAACTAAATCGCAATTGTATGTCCTTCGCATAGACAAGGGAATCTACAACAAAGAAAAAGTTGTATTTATAACAATAGTTAATAATGTAATTTTTTCAAATATAACTTATACTTCCCGACAACGGCGCCAAAAACTTGACACGCTTTTAGTGTAACTATCGCAAGTGCGATATCGTATCAAGTAGTAAAGTGGACTTTTGAGTCCGGTTTATCGATCCCACAAGGAAGTTTTGTTATAATTTGAATTATACACTATTAGTCTATTTTTATAGATACTTAAGATGAGTGAAACACACAATTAAAAAGTTTGGTTTAATAATTGCAAAGAAATTGCAATAATAGTTCTAATATTATAAGGAAATAAAAAGATTGCAATATTAATAGATTGATTAATGATAAAATGAAATAGTTGGGATTACAAACTTAGTTCGTCATTAGTTATAAAAGATGTATTGGAGATCATAAGATGAATTTACTTATTATGTTGTGTAGATTCGATTTTCCTTAAAAAGACGGTTTCTCTTTCGAACTATAAACGCCCTTACATATTGAATCAATCCACTATATTTCTATGTTGATTGGCTTCAATACATAGCATTAGGATTTGTGAAAATAACTCAATGAATCATCTAAGGACTAGGGGTATATTTCTATCCCCTAGAACAACTTAGAGTGAAGATCATTTGATCTAATCAAACATATTTTCTTTCGAAACATATGAAGACCATAAATATCTTCATTAATTGGCCAAATAAATAAAGATTGTTAAAACAATGAAAATCACACACAATAATAAGTAATTCACAATAGATCTTTTATACAAACATAAATAACATGACTAACCTTGTTTATAATCCCAACTAAAGATTACTTAGCCCATGAAGGGTTTATTACACATATTACAAGCTTTGGTGGTCATGTTTAGTTGAATCAAGAGAAAGAATTGATCCTAACTCACTTAGTAGATAAAGGAGATAGAAGCAATAAACTCTCTGAACAACATATACTATACCACACTTACAAAAATCACTCAAGAACACAAGTGTGTTCTTCACACAAAATGAAAAGTTTACAAAAAAATGGAAAATTATAAGATGAATGGTGAATGATGAAGGATCTAAGGGGTCTATTTATACACCTAAAGTCATCTAATAGCTCCAAAACTCCAGCATTATTACATTATATCGGATCAATGTCAGCCATCCCCTCAATAATACACAAAAAGTATAAAAAATTAGACAAATCATAGCAATCTGTCAAGAGTTACGGCCGTAACATTCAGGAGTTACGGCCGTAACTAGGGTGACTTACGGCCGTAACCCCTGAATGTTACGGCCGTAACGTAGCTTCGTAAATTTGCTCATTTGAAGCTTTGATAGTTACGTTTTTAGCCCAGAATTCCCCAGACTTTGCGTTTTTGCCCCAGATCTTCTTCGGATGATAACTTTTGATATATAACTCTGATTTTGAATCCGGAAAGACTGCCGAATTCGTCTCGAAAAGCCCTACAACATGAATAATTCAAAATTCAATAAAGAGAATATTTATTAAACATGTTGTTTCTTGAGTAATTCAGTTGTTTAATCCGATCATCATCCAATAAAAATAAAATTATTAAAACTAATAAATTAAAAGCAAAAAATGAGTAGACTAGCTCAATTATGGGTGAATTTTATCGATACAAACCATGGATAAGTGTACGAAACTGACACTTATCATAATGCCCCAATGAACTTGGTTTAATCATATCGACGTTTTGAGTTCGTTATATTCGTGTTTGATTCGTATTTTGAACGGATTGTTGGTAATTGTATTATTCAAGGTTGTTCAAGCGACCGATATCTCAATTAGGACGTTGTTCGTGAAAGGATAATTGTCACCGGTGTTGTGTAAGTTAATTCTTACTCGGTTAAAAGGATATTCATTCCTTTTGTTGTTGTTCATTCATAATCATAACTCATTCATCATTGTATTAACCGTATTGAGACTTGTAATTGTCGAATAATCACTTCATTCACGAGGAACGACGGTTCCAATCATTTCATTGAACTATCAATCACTTCACTATTATTTTCATCTCGGTGAGTCATTCTTGACTTTGTCGGATTATTATTCATTGATATTCATTATGGTCATTCTCGTTCATATGACCTTCTGGGTTCATATTGCGTGGCCGGGTGCGGATGTGTGGAATTTTTAGTCGAGCACGCGATGGTCATGTATTGGGTCACCGATATATTGCACTGTGCACACGGTAACGATTACCTCCGTGAGACTAATTAGGTACAAGGACGGGTGTGTCCGGTCATCCGTCTTGTACACTTGCACAGAACATTACGGGCGTACTATGATGCTCCTCTTCAGCGTAATTCATAACTAAAGATATATCATGATTGTGTATTTTCAACCCTTGAGGATTGTTGTTCTGTGTAAATGACCCCTTTTGGGGATATTGTTTTTCAGGTCATGGTAAGACAAAGGCACGAGGAGAGCACGTTGACGGCGAGGAGTCCCAATGATACTAGAAGGGGCCCCCAGTCTTTTCAGTCATTTATTCAGTCATTTATGTTTCCTTCATTTATTCCGCTGCAGACATTCCGTTTGAATATTCATTTCACTCAGTGTTATATATTTTATCTCCATATAAAATATACATGTATTCTGTATTATCCTGGGTGTGTTGTATGAAACTCCTCATCGGAGTAATTAATGTTGTAATGTGGTTCGGTACTACATTTACCCTGTGTAATTCATTCATTTTCATTCGCCTGGTGGGTCCCAGTCGGGGGTCCACGGCACTGTAATATCCGCCTAGTTTTGGGTGTTACATATATATATAGTGGCGCGTTCTATGCAGTACCAATATTAGATGCAGTAATTTACAATACTAATTTATGGATGAGTTTTGTACTAATTATGTATTAAATATATGCATTTCGTGCATCAAAATTTCAATGCATTAAAATATGCAATATATGCATCAAAATATCGATGCATTAAAATATTAGATTATATGCATCATATTTTTGTGAGAATTAATGCATTGAAATTTTGATGCATGCACATATTTCATGCATAATTAGTACAAAACTCATGCATAAATTAGTACTGTAAAGTACTGCATTTAATATTCGTACTGCATAGAATGCGCCCATATATATATATATATATATATATATATATATATATATATATATATATATATATGTGTGTGTGTGTGTGTGTAGAGATGTGCCTCAACCAAAAATGAAAATCATAGATTAATACATAGAAATATTTCAAATACTTAAAAAATAGATCTACATGTTGTTGCTACCCAAAATATTATCCGGAGATGAATATTGCTGGAATGGATGGATAGCAAACAAAGTGCGAGAGCACTTCCGTGGAGAAAGTAAATAACACAAGATTTGCCGGGGTTGTTAGTCCCGGGCTTGAATGCTCTCGCGAGATATTATTAATACGAATATTCTGGGATACAAGTATTAATGTTAGAGTACAATTACAATGAATGTAAAGACCCTTGTTATCTTAGCTAGTGAGCGTGTAGATTGCCGGAAGAACCAGATATGATGCTCTGTGAGTTCTTGTAACAATGTTGATGAGCTGTGACGACTGTGAGGGATCGACGGTCTCTCATAGTGTGTATAAGCTGTGTATCTAAGCTCCTGGACTTGCGAGTCTCTTCGAATCTGTGCTGTGGAGACTTCGTGCCTATGCCGACTGTCTTCTGGTTGAGAGGTACTGAGAGAGAAATCCTGAGGTAGATCCGGGAGATGAAGCCGAGAGCTTGAAATTATGTATGTGTTTGTATGTATTTCCGTGAATGAAGTTGGAACCTTTTTCCAGTTGCTGGATGTTCCCTATTTATAGGACTGGGAGATGTTGGGCGATCGCCTTTGCTGTATTATAATAAGCGGGCGATCGTCTTTTAGCACATGGGCTGGTCTCCTTAAAGTCCGTAGGAGTTGCTGGCTGCCAGATGTGCGGTCCAAAGAGAAGTCCGCACACGTCTGAGTCGCTGTCACGGGCGGTCCCACCTTGTACCTTTCGGCGGGTTTGTCGGTAGGTGATAAGGTGGTGCCAGGCTATGGTCAACGATCCATGTTATGCGACGCCTTTCGCGGATCTGCACGTGGGCGATGTTCTGGGATCCAGTCTTTGTGGACTTTGATGGATGAAGGTCTATGTTCGGGGCACAAGACGGTCGTCCTAGGCTGGGCACTAGAGTCGATCGGTAGGTGCCAAAAGGCGATCGCCCTGGGAGTCGATCACTAGAAACTCGAAGGTGGTCTGTTATCTTCGTTTAGGCAAGTTTGCCATAGCTTGATTGGTTGTGGACTCGGTCGCTCGGCCATGTAGTCGATCGCCTGTCGAGGTGAATAAATCTCGACACAACAATTGCCCCCCAGCTCGCTCCGATGTTGGAAACGTGGGGTGAGGTGGTTCCGCTGGCGATTGCTGAACTATGACGAGTGACTCAGCATTTTACTGAACTGGCGATCGTCTTTGAGCGGATTGACTTGTATTTGGACGACCTGGTCGATCGCTGAAATGAGCGAGAAATGATAATGGACGTGGAAAAGTCTCCGGGGCACGTGTCGGGTTCCAGTTGGGGGATACCGACGGTTAGCTGTGACTCCTCGTCTGGCGCGTCCTTGAAAAGACGCGTACGCGGGTTTCAAGGGGGTCATTAATTGCGACGGCTGCACTCCAACCCCTGGGACTCTCCTTAATTGCATAAAAGTCCTTGCCTTCTCCTATAAAAGGGTGCCGGCTTGCAGGGTTAAGACCCTTACGCGCTTTATCGGAGAAGAAGGCTTTTGCTGAAGATTTTTTTGGAGATTTCGACTGCTGATCGTCGATCAACTCGATCCTTGGTAAGAAAAGACACTCATTTTCTCCTCTTCTTATTTCGAGAATGTCTGGAACATTTTCTTCGCATGGAGTGGGTACTACCTCCGCCGCCGGGGCTTCGACTGCCCGGGGAGGATCCTCCGCAGATTTCCATCTGGAGACGGCCACTGAGGCTATTCGCACCGGTATTGACCCTGCGGAAGTCGAGGCGCTGTTCAATGAGGCTGACGTGGCCAGGGAGGCGGCGGTTGAGCACAGACGCTCGCAGATGGAGAGAGATCTGGCGGTGAGGGCCTACTGGGAGCGGCATATTGCCTTTGTCCAGGCCTATGTGGCCTTTGCTGAGATTATGGAGAGGTTGTCCGGTCCGTCTCCTAGATTCGATTACAGGGAGTACTTGATCGCTCATCCTTATCAACCTCCCAGGCGGTCGCTTTTTCGGGCTGCGCAGCGATCTACATGGTCTCTTGGCCAGATAAGGAGCTCGGCGACCAGGAAGGACCTGGCCGTCTGGAGGACGAGGTTTCATGTCCCTTCAGATGTGGATCTTTTTGTGCCGGCCGAGAATGAACGGGTCGATCAGCCTCCGGAGGGAATGGTCGCCGTGAACGAAGCAATCATGGAGGCCGGGCTGCGGTTCCCTTTGTCGTCCTCCGTTTCCCATCTGCTGGATGCTTGGAACTTGGTGCCGCTCCAGCTGACGCCGAATGTCTGGCTCCAGATCATTTTCACTCTCACCTTGTTCGGCGGTCACCGACTGTACCGCCATCCTTCGCCGTTGGAGATGAACCATCTGTTCAAGCTGACGGCTCAGAAAGGGTCGGTCGGAGGCTATCATATTCAAGGCCGATCCGGACGGGTGATCCTCGGAGTCCCGAACAAGGTGCGGGGTGACCCGGCGAAGTGGTTCTGGGCCGGCGGTTCATGGAAGGCACTGGCGAGCAACAATCCCGCGGACGAGCTGAATATTCCTACTGGCTTTCGGGAGAGGAATCCGGGTAAGGATTCTGACTCTCCCTTAGTTCGGATATATTCTGAACTGATCTAATTTGATTTCCTTTTTGCAGGTTTCCATATTCCGACGATCGATGAGCTTCCTTTCGACTTTTTGATCATCTGGGAGTGGATACGAAGTTTGCCGGACGACGACTTAGACGCTTGCCAGATCAATAGGGAGAGTCGTTGGCTGTCAGCTCGGCTATTCAGTTTTCCACGTCATCTCTCGGTCTCAGGTATGAGTTTTTGCGATCTCCAATTGCTTGGTGATCGTCCTGCTTGGAGAGTGTGTCTGACCGTGGTTTGATTGTTCTTTGTTGTAGAAGTCCGCTTTTCTCGCTTCTCGGAGCCCCCCACCGGAGATAGCTATGTCGAATCCTGGAGTTTTGGGTTGTCTTCGCCAGAAGAAGTCATCTCGGGCTCCTCCTATGGTGTTACCTATCATTCCGGAGATGAGGCCCGTCGTGGAGCCGATCATAGCAGAGGAGGAAGTTCGTGAGGAGGGGCTTCAAACGAACCGCAAACGGCAGAGGTCGGGAGAAACTCCAGCTTCTGCCCCTGCCAGTGAGGTGCCGATCGCCGCGCCTTCGATCACCATTGTTCCACCGATGGATGAGTCTACGCCCTATGCGGCGTTCTTACGAGAGATGGCGATCGCCGAGGCTGAAACCCCTCGCGGGAAACCATATTTCGGCCGCGATCCTGAGAGAGTCGAGAGGTAGACTTTGCTTGTTGAGTTGAATTACGTCACTTGCGTGGGAGATGTGCTCACTTTTTGTTGATTTGATGCAGGATCCGTAGCGCTAACCCATCTTGCCCATCGATGGTATTGGATTTTCTGGCGAGCCGATCTCCTCGCCAAGCCTGCGATGTCCCGCTATATGTCAACCGGGCCGTTTTCGCTTTGCCGAAGGCCTGGACGACGGACTTAGATGCGATCGCCCGCCAGCGATCTGGGAGCGCAATGCAAGCTGCTTTCGCTCTCTCTCTCCAGGCGGCGACGATGGATGCCCAGGCTGTGCAGGAGTTCGAGGGGCGTCCTTCCACTACTCGTCTGCAGGCGGATCTCGAGGCGGTTCGAAAAGAGAACGCCGAGTTCGCTGATAGGATTGTGGCAATGGAGAAGGACTCCCTGGATGCAACCAAGCGGGCGAACCATGAACTTGAGCTGGCGAGACAGGATGCCGAGCAAGCCCGGGCGACGGTCGACCGACTTCGGGACCGGATGACAGATGCCCGACGGTTACAGGCGGCCGCTGAGAAGGAGGCCGATCAACTGAAGGTGACTGTCGCTCGGCTGAATAGCGAGCTGGCGGCGTCGAGGGGAGAGACGGCTGCAAGGGATGCCGAGCTCCAGGGTGCGCAGCTGGCGATGGCGGAGTTGAAAGGGAAGCTAGAGGCGACCTAGGCCAATCCCTTTCTTAATGTGGAGTTCGTCAGTGAGTTTGCCTATTATATGGCGTTCGCTGACTCAATCCGAGCTGCTAAAAAGGGAGGACTGGAGGTCGGCCCTCTAGTCGAAAACTTCAAGGCGTATGCGTTGGAGCACCCTCTTCATCCTGACTTCTCCGTGCCGATCTTGGATCTTTCGGAAATCGGTGTGGACTTGAGCTGGTATCCGAATCCGGCGAACCTTGTTCATACTGACGTTCTGGGGGACGGAGAGACCGCACCGGAGGCTGGCGAAGGGTCGCGGGCCGATCTGGAGGTTGACGGCGAAGGCCAGGCAGGGGCCTGAGGCTCTTCGTTCTTTTTATTTTAGCTCTTTATCCTCGTAGTTTTGTAGCTTTCTTTTGTAGTACTTAGGCCTTTGGGCGACCGTGTATGTACTTTTGAGACTTCAAGTAATGAAATGAATGTTTGCTTTTTCGATCTATCACTTGAATGATTGCTTTCTGAGTCTTTTGCTTGACTTTGTACAAATGTGTGAGGAGAGATCGTTGCGTGTGTAGGTCTAAGTGAATTGATAAAGTCAAATAGATAACTTTTACAACAAATTCGATCGCTGCACAAACATCTGAAAAATGCCGATCTCCGTATGTAATTGAATAGGGACGATCGTCGTATAAATAGCTCCGCACTCTTCACCCTTGTTTTGTTCATTTAGTGAAAGTAAGGGGACAAAAATAAATCATCGAGTGAGCAGTCTTCAATTTTTTCGAATCCTCGAGGAAGGCCGTCCATCTCGGTCTTGAGGAACCATGCACGATCGCGGAGTTCGATGGACCGATCTCCACGATCATGTCTTGTGCGCGAGCGACATTCCGTCTAATGGCTAAGTTCTCGCGACTCACTTAATTGGTAGGGTCCTCCGAAGGCTGCGCCTCGCCTCGTATTTAAACGAACGGCGTGCGGTCTTGGTCTAGAAGATTCCTTGCACGGGGCGTCGTCGGATTAATCAACTCCACGTCCGCGGCTTGTTAGCTCTGCTTCCACCTCGGCCCGCCATGAAGATGGCGACCCTCGATGGTGTACGTTGAGACGGGGGGAGGGACGCGTCGCATTGTCAGGGAAGGACCCACCACGTTAAGTGATGGACCTTTGAGGGCGGGCGAACGTGTCCACATATTAGTTTTGGAGGCCCCTCAGACTACGCCAGCCTCGTATTTAAACGAAGGGCGGGCGATCGTGGCCCCAAGGGACCTTGCATGGGCGCAAAGAACGGTTCCATCGTCCTCCACGACCATGGCGACACTCTTCTACCTCAGACCATCAAGTCAGATGATGATCCTCGACGGTATACGTTGTGTAAGGGGAGGAGATCGCCTGCCTAGGTTCTTCATGTAGATGACGAACTTTAGAGGGCGAGCGAGTAATCCTCTTTTTTGAAGCGTTTGCTCAGGCAGTAGCCTTTGATTTGATGAGGCGGGAAATCGGGGAGAGACTTCCGAAGATCCCTTCTCTTGATTGAAGCATGTAGATACGGTCGCCGAGGTTGATCGAGGGGTCGGCTCGTATGAGCTTTCCGGCCTGTTCGCATTCGACTCGACTCGGGCGACCGTGTTGGGAGATTGATGGGGCTCCGGCTAAGCCAATAAACTATCCAACTTGCCCTCCTCGAACAATCTCCAGAGTTGTCTGAGGAGGTCACTGCATTGGTTGGTGCTGTGGTCGGGACTCTTGTGGTAGGTACAATATTGATTGTGGTCCAGATGACCGTGGTCCCTTATCGCCTTTAGCTTGTTTAGCAGTTCGCGCCCCTTGATGGCGTAAAAAAATATGGGCCGGAGTTCGATTGAACTTGTGGAGGAGATGGGCTTCCATATCCTCGAAGGCCTTGTGGTCGTCGGATGGCTTGGCGACCGTCTTTTTGGTTTTGGCGATTGCTGTCTTCGGACAGGAGGAGGCGTTTCCTCGCCTAGGCGGAGGGTGAGTAGCCTTTGCCTGGCCAGAAAGTCGGCAGCCTTTGCTCGGAAGATTGCGTAGGTTGGGGGGATGTCCTTCGTGAGATGTCTAAACATGGGTGAATGACCGTAGAATCCCCCCAGGACCGAGTAGAGAGCGAGCTCGTCGCTGATGGGCTCACCGGTGAGGCTATCTCATCCACCCGGTCGATGTAATCTGCGTCGGATTCGTCTTCCCCCTGCCTGATTTTCATCATGCGGTGGGGGCCTTCTGGTCTGGCGACCTTGGCGGCGAAGTATGACGTGAAGTCACTCGCCAGTTTCTCAAAGGAGATGATCGATCACGGAGGTAGTGAGATGTACCACCTATGGGCCAGCTCGCCCAATGTTAATGGGAAGATTCGGCATTTGGTTGCATCTGATGCCCCACACCCGGTCATGTAAATCCGGAATTTACTTAGGTGGGCCTCGGGGTCCGATCTCCCTTCGTATAGAGGCGTTTTGGGAGGAGCGATCCTTGGTTGCACGGGGGCAAGCTCGATGTATACCGCGAGTGGCTCGGTTGGTCCGATGACCTTTCTACTGGTGCTTGCCCCGGTATCCAAGAGTGCTTTCATCTCGTCGAGCTGGCGTTGTATAGAGGCCATCGCCGTGGCCTGGCTGCTCGTGGCTAGGCGTTCGGAGCGTGAGCCGAGGCGATCAAGTACTGACCCTCTGGCGATCGTAACGGGAATTCCTGGTGACGGACTCGGATTCCGTCGTCGGGTGGTTGGGGCCAGAATGCCCCGGTCGCCATGATGGGTCGCTTCCCAAGCGACTGAATATGGAACCATTCGGCCGCGCGAGAGCCTTTTCTCGCGAATCGGGGCTTTCTGACGATCGCTCGCCCAGTAGCCCTTTGAATTTCCGTTTGCCCACGTGGCGGATGGCCAAGGGAGTCATTGCGGGCGCCGCGCATGCTCTCCGTCGCTCCTTCAGGATGGCCATAGCCTCCTCGATCTGTTCCGCGGTTTGGAACTGGTCGAGTGAGAGGCTGGGGCCACCCCTCAGGTGCGGGATCGAGAGTCTCACGTTGCCGCGACTTCCTTCTGCCGTTGGCTGGGGCTTGGATTGAGCCGGGATATGGTGTCCGGAGGTTCGGAGAGTGGCTCTCTTCGATGTAGTGGCGGACGTCATGATTCTGAAGGCTTTCTTTGAAGCGCATTGAGTGTCACTTCAAGTATATGCCCCGAGAACAGTGAGTGTTCTCCGGGACGGTAGGAATAAAAATGAAGGTTAAGATCCCCTTCCTCTAACGCCAATTGTTGCTACCTAAAATATTATCCGGAGATGAATATTGCTGGAATGGATGGATAGCAAACAAAGTGCGACAGCACTTCCGTGGAGAAAGTAAATAACACAAGATTTTCCGGGGTTGTTAGTCCCGGGCTTGAATGCTCTCGCGAGATATTATTAATACGAATATTCTGGGATACAAGTATTAATGTTAGAGTACAATTACAATGAGTGTAAAGACCCTAGTTATCTTAGCTAGTGAGCGTGTAGATTGCCGGAAGAACCAGATATGATGCTCTGTGAGTTCTTGTAACAACGTTGATGAGCTGTGACGACTGTGAGGGATCGACGGTCTCTCACAGTGTGTATAAGTTGTGTATCTAAGCTCCTGGACTTGCGAGTCTCTTCGAATCTGTGCTGTGGAGACTTCGTGCCTCTGCCGACCGTCTTCTGGTTGAGAGGTACTGAGAGAGAAATCCTGAGGTAGATCCGGGAGATGAAGCCGAGAGCTTGAAAGTATATATGTGTTTGTATGTATTTCCGTGAATGAAGTTGGAACCTTTTTCCAGTTGCTGGATGTTCCCTATTTATAGGACTGGGAGATGTTGGGCGATCGCCTTTGCTGTATTATAATAAGCGGGCGATCGTCTTTTAGCACATGGGCTGGTCTCCTTAAAGTCCGCAGGAGTTGCTGGCTGCCAGATGTGCGGTCCAAAGAGAAGTCTACACGCGTCTGAGTCGCTATCACGGGCAGTCCCACCTTGTACCTTTCGCCTGGTTTGTCGGTAGGTGATAAGGTGGTGCCAGGTTGTGGTCAACGATCCATGTTATGCGGCGCCTTTCGCGGATCTGCACTTGGGCGTTGTTCTGGGATCCAGTCTTCGTGGACTTTGATGGACGAAGGTCTATGTTCGGGGAACAAGACGGTCGTCCTAGGCCGGGCACTAGAGTCGATCGCTAGGCGATCGCCCTGGGAGTCAATCGCTAGAAACTTGAAGGTGGTCTCTTATCTTCGTTTAGGCAAGTTTGCCATAACTTGATTGGTTGTGGACTCGGTCGCTCGGCCATGTAGTCGATCGCCTTTCGAGGTGAATAAATCTCGACACAACACATGTGTACACATGGCATTTGTGATCCATTCACTAATCAATTATTGGCAAACCGTCTTTGTCTCCCTCATTCGCCATTCAATCTCCATTATAGAAAACCACACCAAATGAAATTATTGTCAAGAAACAATATTCATTATCAATTTTATTATTACATTATATTTTTCACCAATGTGGTTAGAGAATATATTTTCCAGTCGGCAACTGACTAGCGATAGCCTCTATTGGAGGTGGCCAGCGGTGACCAACCGATGGTAATGGTTGTGGTGGTGGCAGGTATAGTGTCAACGAATTTATTTTAATCAAGAGAAACACTCTCATTATATTTGAATATGAATGGTAAAGGGTAGAAATAATGCTCAATAATCCAATTTACGAGAGGACTACTACAGAAAAAGGATTAATGACGGTTGTGGATGAGTTTTTACGATGGTTTTGAAACCATCGTAAAATATACCATCTTAGAAAGTGGACACATTTTACACTGGTTCTTCTAAAATCGTCGTAAAAGACTCCAAGTCAACAAACGGATATGTATTCACACTAGCCGGTGAAGCAGTGGCATGGAAATCTTCGAAACAGACACTTATATCTCGGTCAACGATGGAATCCGAGTTTATAGTCTTAGATAAATGTGTAGAAGAGGGAGAATGGCTACACCAATTTCTAGAAGATATTCCAAGATGGGCAAAGCCTGTGACCGCAATATGTATTCATTGCGACAGTCAATCTGCGATTGGCAGGAAACAAAGCGTAATGTACAATGGTAAGTCTCGTCACATAAGGAGGAGACATAATACCATTAGACAATTGATATCAACAGGAGTTATCACTATTGATTATGTGTCATCAAAGGATAACATTGCGGATCCGCTAACCAAAGGGTTATCAAGAGACCTTGTTGATAAATCATCAATAGGAATGGGTTTATTGTCTTGAGCTAATGGTTTTATGGAGGATATCCAACCTAAACTGACTGGAGATCCCAAGATCTAGGTTCAATGGGACAACCAATCCATAAAACTGGGCACGATCACTGTGGGGGTTACCCCGAACCGACCATTCCTAGGATGAAAATAGTGATACCCGTAGGGAGAGGTTAAGCTTATGCTTTTAATGATTCTTAAGTCGACAACATATAGTCGGGTGGAGTAAAATACGGGTTTACTCAAAACACTTAAAGATAATCACCTATGTTAGAGAGAAGAAGGGCCGCTTCAAAGGATTGCAAAGGCACAATTCTTTAGAAACTCTCGCGGAACCAGGACGGTGTCCACGTCCAAAATGGGCACAATAATGAGAACATAACAAATCAGGAAGGGCACTTGTGAAGGATATACGATCACTTACACAAGCGGTCGCACAGTTCAAAGGCATCTAGTCACATTGTCTAGCAAGTAAGGAGAATATATCTTTTCGAGGGAAGGTTCAAGGAGCATACTCTACCTATCCTATGCAATGCCTAACCATAGTAACTATCACCAAGTCAACTCCGTGTCTGACGTGTGCTGCTGGACCATCAATCACATTCATGTGGGGATTGTTAGAAATATTAGATATAATGGAGGAAATGGGCTGTTTTGAGCAGCTCACTTGAGAGGAAATTTTGAGTGGGCTCGACTACGAGTTAAAGTCGGAACTTAGTTGGAATACGTAGTACTCCGTACGAGGTTTCCAAAACATGTAAGAATGGGTTTGGGATGCTATCCCATATTGGAAAAAAATAAAAATGAAAAAATGTGAGTATATAAGGAGAGGTGGACAAAATCATGTTCAAAAAGTGAGACAAGTGTGGATGTGTGACTAGGCGCCCCTCGCGCACACACACACACGCGTGCGCGCGCCGCCGCCGCCGCCATCATCCGTCCGGCTCGGCTCGACTCAGCTCGGCTCGGTCTCGGTCTTGCTCTCGGTCTCGGTCGAAGGGCAATTTGGGTTAAATATCTCGGCGTCTCTAAGTTATCTTTTTACTACAATTTTATTTGGTAAAATTTTATTTTACTGAAAATACCTCAATTACTAAATTCCGAATTTTCAGATCCGAATAAAATCGAATTAAACAGATCTGGATAGATATTGAGATAGCAATCCTGATCAGTTTAGAGTTCCTCCAGATACTAATCCTGGACGGTATAGAGTTCCTCCAGCACACAACCTCAAATACCCGGCTTGAGGGGCTCTTTTTTCATACACTTAGATTTCCTTTCCTTCTTCGTTTTTTTTTCGAATAATTTCAGTCGGTGATAGTAGACAGATTTGTTCTAGTTCGTTGAGGGTGCAGCGCATCATCGATTCACTGCATTGAGCTGTTGTTTTAACCTGGGAGGCAGACGTCATATACCTTGGTGAGGGCGAATTTGCTTTAAGGAGACAGATACTCTGGACTCAATAGCAACCCTTCCGCTGGTTTACGCGAACAAAAATTCTTCCTTTTTTTCTTGCTAACCAATTTTTTCAGGATTTACATAAAATATATATATTCGATATATATTATTTTCAAGTGAGCGTTTTTAAAAATAATTCAACAATCTTAAAGCAAATTCTTTTGTTTACTTGATTAAAACAGATCTCCTTTCGAAATTTAAGCTAATATGGATCCTCAAAACCCAACACTGTCCACGGACGTTTCTGGAGGTGCGCCTCAGAAAATAGGATCGGGTTCAGCGACTGGAGGTGCGCCTCTGATAACTGGATCGGGTACAGCTTCGATTCCGATTACTAATTCAGTTTTCGGTTCCGGTCAACCATGCGGACAAACCAGAGAAATTCAACGGGCAGAATTTCAAGAGATGGCAGCAGAAAATGATGTTCTATCTAACCACTCTAGGCTTGTCTCGATTCCTCAAGGATGAAGACAGTGACCAACAAACTCTGATGGCCATTGACGCTTGGAAAACTTCCAACTATCTATGTCGGAACTATGTGATGAATGGCCTTGCCGATTCACTGTACAACGTGTACAGCAGTGCTAATTCAGCAAAGGCATTATGGGACTCACTAGACCACAAGTACAAGATCGAGGACGTCGGTGCCAAGAAATGGATTGTTGGACGGTTTCTCGATTACAAGATGATCGACTCCAAGACTATGGTGAGTTAGGTACAGGAGCTACAAGTAATCATTCACGAAATCCATGCTGAAGGAATGGTCATTAGTGAATCCTTCCAAGTGGCTGCTGTGATCGAAAAATTACCCCCGACTTGGAAAGACTTCAAGAATTATCTCAAGCACAAGCACAAGGAGATGAGCATGGAAGATCTGATCGTTAGACTTCGCATAGAGGAAGACAACCGAGGATCAGAAAAGAAAGTAAATGCTGTTGTGGCAAAGGCCAATGTTGTGGAAACTGGACAGACATCCAAGAAAGGCAACACTCGAAAGGGAACCAAGCTAGGACCTAAAGGAGGAATTGGGAAAAGGAAGGAAAAATTCCTTGGAAAATGCTACAAATGTGAAAAGATGAGTCATAGGGCGGCCGACTGCAGGCTGCTAAAGAAACCAAAGAAAAAGGAAGGTAATGCAGCACATCTGATTACCGAACAAGTAGAACATCTTGACTTATGTGCTATGATCTCCGAAGTGAACCTAGTTGGCTCAAATCCTAAAGAGTGGTGGATCGACACTGGAGCAACTAGGCATATATGTGCCAACAAAACTATGTTCTTGTCCTTGGAAGAAACGGATGCCGGCGATATGCTGTATATGGGAAATTCTGCAACCTCAACTATCTTGGGAAGGCCCGGTGATTTTGAAGATGACACCTGGAAAGGAAGTGACTCTTAAACGAGTGTTATATGTGCCCGATATCCGCAAGAACCTTATTTCTGGCACCTTATTGATGAAGCATTGCTTTAGATCAGTTTTCGAGTCCGATAAAGTTATTTTATCGAAAAATGGTGTGTTTATAGGCAAGAGATATGAATGTGATGGGCTAGTTAAGCTCAATGTAATGACAATAAAAAATAATGAAATGAAGAATTCTTCTGCTTACTTGCTTGAGTCTCCTAATTTATGGCATGCTAGATTAGGACATGTTATTTTTAATGCAATGCGTAGACTAATTGCATTAGATCACATACCAAAGTTTAAAATTGATTTAAACCACAAGTGTGAAACTTGTGTAGAGGCAAAATTAACTCGATCTCCATTCCGACAAGTGGAAAGAAACACCAAACTTTTAGAATTAATACATAGCGACCTATGTGATTTGAAGTTTGTTCAAACTAGAGGTGGAAATAAATATTTTATTACTTTCGTGGATGATTGTACTAAATATTGCTATGTATACTTGCTTAAAAGCAAAGATGAAGCCATAGAGACATTCGTTCTCTATAAAACGGAAGTTGAGAATCAATTGAATGCTACGATAAAAATCTTGAGGAGTGACCGCGGAGGTGAATATGTGGAACCATTTGGCGAATTTTGCTCGCAACATGGGATTATTCATGAAGTCACTGCCCCATATGCACCACAATCAAATGGCGTGGCAGAACGAAAGAATCGCACTCTGAAAGAGATGATGAATGCGATATTACTAAATTCAGGTCTGCCGCAAAATACGTGGGGAGAACCCATCTTAACGGCGAATTATCTCTTAAACAAGATATGCCGTAAGAATGGGGACAAAACTCCTTATGAATTATGGAAAGGAGTCAAGCCTTCCTATAATTACATGAAAGTGTGGGGTATCTAGCAAATGTGCTGATACCTACTCCTAAAAAAGTTAAAATAGGCCCAAAAACGGTTGATTGCATTTTCATTGGATATGCACGCTACAACAATGCTTACCGATTTCTTGTGCATGAATCCAAAGTGCCTGAGATTCACAAGAATACGATTATGGAATCAAGAAATGCGTCATTCTTTGAGAATATCTTTCCTTGTAAGACTGCAACTGAGCCTCTTATCTCATCCGAACAGACTTCTGAACTAATGGATAAAGATAATGAAGACCAAATATTGGATAATGAGGACGAACCTAGAAGGAGCAAGCGACAAAGGACGGAGAAATCTTATGGACCAGATTTCATCACCTACTTGCTCGAAAAAGCACCTCAGACTTACAAAGAAGTTGTAAGCTCGACGGATGGATCTCTATGGAAGGAGGCTATCAAAGAAGAGATTGATTCTATATTACAGAATCATACTTGGGAACTAGTGGAATTACATCCTAAGTGTAAACTATTAGGAAATAAGTGGATTTTCAAGAAGAAATTGAAAGATTGAGCAGTTGATAAATATAAAGCTAGGCTCATAGCAAAGGGATATGTTGTTGCCCAAAATATTTATCCTAAGATTAAATACTGCTGGAAGACGGACAACAAACAACAATTTGCGGGAGCACTTCCGAGAGAATAAGAATAAACAAAATTTGCCGGGTTTGTTAGGCCCGGGCTTGAATGCTCTCGCGAGATGTTATTAATACAAATATTCGTGGATACAAGTATTAATGTGAGAAATCTAGATACAATGAGTGTAAAAATACTCTGTTAATCCGGCTTTTGAGCGAAGCTCGGTGTTCTTCGTCCCTGTCGATCGTCTGCTTGATGAGAGAGGCCGGGAGAAGTAAGTACCGAAAGATAGCTGTTGCCAAGAGTTGGAGATAGCCAAGTGCTGTGTATAATCTCGTGGGAATGCAGAGAATGCTTGTTCAGTGAGTAAAAATCCGAGAGAAGTCCAAGTGCAGGGAGCCTGCTATATATAGGGGCAGCGGTGCCTTGTCTTCTGGCGGGCAATCGCCTTCCGGCCATTATAATAGTGGGGCGATCGTCTGCCGGTCAATATTATAATGGGGCGATCACACGGGCTGTCGGCCTAAAGTCAGAGCGGTGGCGGCCCAGTGCGGTCCAATGAGGAGCCAGCACGCGTCCGGAGTCACTGTCACATGCGGTCCTACTGACAACTTTCGGCGGGCTTGTCGGCTGGTAGACGGATGCTGACAGGCTGTGGTCAATGATCCGTGAATTGCGGATCTTGTCTCGGCTCTTGCACGTGGGCTCAGTCCTGAGGCTCGGCCTTTGCCGACTGGATGACTATCGGCATGACGCGGTCATCTCTAGCTGGTCACTGAGGGTCGGCATCGGCCAGTCGCTGAGGGTCGGCATCGGTCGGTCACCAAGGGTTGGTCGGCAAGTGCTGAGAGATGATCGTCCGCTAGTCGGTCGCCAAGTACCGAGAGATGATCGTATTTGATGTCGATCGCTCGGCACCGGGACTTGTCCTGGGACCTTCGGTTGGCCCATTTATCTCGATCATTGGCTAAGGCTAGCCGCCCGGTCGCCGGTCAGCCTCGCCTGTTGCTCGGCAATGGCTAGGTCGCCCGATCTCCGAGGCGATCGCTGGTCGGAGAGTATAATTCTCGACACAACAATTGCCCCCCAGCTTGCTCCGATGTTGAAGACATGGGGCGAGGTGGTTCTTGCTGGCGATCGTGTAAGATGAGGACGGGCGATCTTGCTGAGCTGACTTAGGATTCAGACTTGGGCTATCATGGTCGATTGGCTAGCTATCTTTCGGTCTTGTACCTGCAAAAAACAACATTGGCCGATCCCCCTCAGAAACTTGATGGTTTCGTTTGTTTGAGGAATCGTGCATAGTCGCGAAGTTCGATGGACCGACCCCATGACCGTGTCTTGGTGCGCGAAGACATTGAGTGTCTCGTGACTCACTTTATTATGAGGGTCCTCTGTTAGGCTGCGCCTCGCCTCGTATTTAAACGAAGGGCGTGCGGTCTCGATCTGGAGGAGTCCTTGTGCGGGGCAGCGTCGGATGAATCAACTCCACGCCCGCGGCTTGTTAGCTCTGCTTCTACATCGGCCCGCCATGGAGATGGCGAACCTCGACGGTGTACGTTGAGACGGGGGTTGTGGCTCGTGTCGCATTGTCCGGGTTCACCAAATTAGATGATGATCCTTGAGGGCGGGCGATCGTGTCCATTGATTAAATTTGGAGAGCCCTCAGACTACGCCGGCCTCGTATTTAAACGATGGGCGGGCAATCTCGGCCGAAAGGGACCTTGCATGGCCGAAGCAGCTAGTTCCATCGACTACCAGGACCACAGCTTTATGATGTGCGGTGGAGGCGATCACGAGCCTTAGTCCATCATGTTAAATGGTGGACTGTAGATGGCGAGCGAGTCCTCCGGTTCTGTTGGTGTAGCTTGATAATGGCGATCGGGATGGAGGACTGGACGTCGTCGCTCGGGCGCCGATCGCGCTACTCCTAGGCTAAGAAGAAGCCTTTGCCTGGCCAGGAAATCTGCGGCTTTAGCTCGGAAGACCGCGTAGGTCGAGGGCTGGTCCTTCGTAAGATGCCTGAACATAGGCGAAAGACCGTGGAATCCTGCTAGGACTACGTGGAGGGCGATCTCATCGCTTACGGGCTCGCCGTTGAGGATGATCTCGTCTACCCGGTCGATGTAGTCCGAGTCGGATTCTTCTTTCCCTTGCTTGATTCGCAGCATGCGATGGGGACCTTCCGGTCGAGCGACCTTGGCGGCGAAGTACTCTGTGAAGACGTTCGCCAGTTCGTTAAAGGAGCCAATGGACCGAGGTGGCAATGAGGTGTACCACCTGTGGGCGAGGTCGTCCAGCGTCATAGGGAACATTCGGCACCTGGTCGCGTCAGATGCCCCACACCCGGTCATGTAGATGTTGAACTTGCTCAGGTGCATTTCGGGGTCCGATCGCCCCTCGTACAAGGGTGTTTGAGGAGGAGCGATCTTGTGCTGCACAGGGGCGAGCTCGATGTCGATCGCGAGCGGCTCGCTTGGCTCGGCGATCGTCTTCATGGCGCCTGCCCTGGATTCCAGGAGCGCATTCATGCCGTCGAGCTGACGTTGCATCGCAGCCATCGCCGTGGCTCGGTCGCTTGTTGATCGGCTTTGGGAGTGGGAGTCGAGGCGATCGTGTACCGATCTCCGGACTCCGCTGCTGCCGACCTCGGCTATTTGGCGAGGGGGAGCCAGATGGATGGGCTGCCTTCTGGGAGTCGGGTAGGCCGAGCTCCTGGTGACGGACTCAAACTCCGTCGTCTCGTAGCTGGGGCCGGACTGCCCCGGTCGCCAAGATAGGTCACTGCCCAGGCGATCGAAAACAGAGGTGCCCCGGCTGGCGAGCGCCTCTTCTTGCGGACGAGAGCCTCCTGGCGATCGCTCGGCCAGTAATGCCTTGAGCTACCGCTTGGACTTCCAGCGGATGGCCGAGGGGGTGATAGCGGGAGGCGCGTTGAGAGCACTCCGTCGCTCCTGAAGGACGGCTATGGCCTTTTCGATCTGTTCATTGGTTCGGAACTGATCGAGTGAGAGGCTTGGGCCGCCGACCAGGGACGGGATCGAGCGTCTCTGACCGCGGCGGCTACCTTCCACCATCGGCTGTGGCTCGGACTGGGACGGAACGAGGCGTCTGGCTGGCGGCGGCGGCTTTCTTCGACGGAGGCTAAGACATGATTTCTGAAAGATTTCTTTGAAGCGCAGTGAGTGTCACTTCAAGTATATGCCCCGAGAACAGTGAGTGTTCTTCGAGACGGTAGGAATAAAAATTTGAGGGTTAGATCCCCTTCCTCTAGCGCCAATTGTTGTTGCCCAAAATATTTATCCGAAGATTAAATACTGCTGGAAGACGGACAACAAACAACAATTTGCGGGAGCACTTCCGAGAGAATAAGAATAAACAAGATTTGTCGGGTTTGTTAGGCCCGGGCTTGAATGCTCTCGCGAGATGTTATTAATACAAATATTCGTGGATACAAGTATTAATGTGAGAAATCTAGATACAATGAGTGTAAAAAGACTCTGTTAATCCGGCTCTTGAGCGAAGCTCGGTGTTCTTCATCCCTGCCGATCATCTGCTTGATGAGAGAGGCCGGGAGAAGTAAGTACCGAAAGATAGCTGTTGCCAAGAGTTGGAGATAGCCAAGTGCTGTGTATAATCTCGTGGGAATGCAGAGAATGCTTGTTCAGTGAGTAAAAATCCGAGAGAAGTCAAGTGCAGGGAGCCTGCTATATATAGGGGCAGCGGTGCCTTGTCTTCTGGCGGGCGATCGCCTTCCGGCCATTATAATAATGGGGCGATCGTCTGCCGGCCAATATTATAATGGGGCGATCACACGGGCTGTCGGCCTAAAGTCCAAGGCAGTGGCTGGCAGCCAGCTGTGCGGTCCAATGAGGAGCCAGCACGCGTCCGGAGTCACTGTCACATGCGGTCCTACTGACAACTTTCGGCGGGCTTGTCGGCTGGTGGACGGATGCTGACAGGCTGTGGTCAATGATCCATGAATTGCGGATCTTGTCTCGGCTCTTGCACGTGGGCTCAGTCCTGAGGCTCGGCCTTTGACGACTGGATGACTATCGGCATGACGCGGTCGTCTCTAGCTGGTCACTGAGGGTCGGCATCGGCCAGTCGCTGAGGGTCGGCATCGGTCGGTCACCAAGGGTCGGTCGGCAAGTGCCAAGAGATGATCGTCCGCTAGTCGGTCGCCAGGAGTCGGTCGCCAAGTACCGAGAGATGATCGTATTTGATGTCGATCGCTCGGCACCGGGAATTGTCCTGGGACCTTCGGTTGGCCGATTTATCTCGACTGCTGGGCTAAGGCTAGGCCGCCTGGTCGCTGGTCGGCAGTTCTGCCTCGGCTGCTCGGCAATGGCTAGGTCGCCCGATCTCCGAGGCGATCGCCGGTCGGAGAGTATAATTCTCGACACAACAGGATATAACCAACGTGAAGGCCTAGACTATTTTGACACTTACTCTCCAGTGACAAGAATAACTTCCATCAGGATGATACTTGCCATCGCAGCATTACGAGGCTTAGAAGTTCATCAAATGGATGTTAAGACTGCCTTTATTAATGGGGACTTAGAAGAGGAAATCTACATGGAACAACCCGAGGGGTTCTCTGCTCCTGGACAAGAAAGGAAAGTCTGCAAGCTAGTAAAATCTTTGTACGGATTGAAGCAGGCACCAAAATAGTGGCATGAAAAATTTGATCATGTCATGATAAGCGGTGGCTTCAAAATTAATGAATCCGACAAATGTGTATATGTGAAAGACACAGAAGATGGCTATGTCATTTTGTCTCTATATGTAGATGATTGCTCATTACCGGCAGTAATGAAAGAATAATCAAATCGACCAAAGACATGTTGAGGTCGAGATTTGATATGAAGAATATGGGACTCGCGGATGTAATTTTAGGGATTAAAATCACACGAACGTCGGAAGGTCTAATGCTGAGTCAAGCCCACTATGTGGACAAAATCCTTGAAAGATTTGATAAGGATGACTCTGGCACAGCCAAAACCCCGGTGGATATGACGTTGAGACTATCCAAGAATAAGGGTGAAGGAGTATCTCAACTTGAGTACTCACGCATAATAGGAAGTCTGATGTACTTGATAAGTTGTACAAGACAAGATATAGCCTACTCAGTTAGTAGACTAAGTAGATACACGAGCAACCCCATAAAGGATCAGTGGAAGGCGATCATAAGGGTACTAAGATACTTAAGGGATACCCGTGAGTATGGGCTGCACTATACCAAATATCGAGCAGTACTTGAAGGATTAGTGATACAAATTGGATATCTGATATAAAAGACTCCAAGTCAACAAGCGGATATGTATTCACACTAGCCGGTGCAGCAGTGTCATGGAAATCTTCGAAACAGACACTTATATCTCGGTCAGCGATGGAATCCGAGTTTATAGCCTTAGATAAATGTGTAGAAGAGGGAGAATGGTTACACCATTTTCTAGAAAATATTCCAAGATGGGCGCCTGTGACCGCAATATGTATTCATTGCGATAGTCAATCTGCAATTGGCAGGGCACAGAGCGTAATGTACAATGGTAAGTCTCGTCACATAAGGAGGAGACATAATACCATTAGACAATTGATATCAAGAGGAGTTATCACTATTGATTATGTGTCATCAAAGGATAACATTGCGGATCCTCTAACCAAAGGGTTATCAAGAGGCCTTGTTGATAAATCATCAAGAGGAATGGGTCTATTGCCTTGAGCTAATGATTTTATGGAGGATACCCAACCTAAGCTGACTGGAGATCTCAAGATCTAGGTTCAATGGGACAACCAATCCATAAAACTGGGCACGATCACTGTGGGGGTTACCCCGAACCGACCATTCCTAGGATGAAAATAGTGATACCCGTAGGGAGAGGGTTAAGCTTATGCTTTTAATGATTCTTAAGTCGACAACGTATAGTCGGGTGGAGTAAAATACGGGTTTACTCAAAACACTTAAAGAGAATCACCTATGTTAGAGAGAAGAAGGGACGCTTCAAAGGAGAATTGCAAAGGCACAATTTTTTAGAAACTCTCGCAGAACCAGGACGGTGTCCACGGCCAAAATGGGAACAATAATGAGAACAGAACAAATCAGGAAGGACACTTGTGAAGGATATACGATCACTTACACAAGCGGTCGGACAGTTCAAAGGCATCTAGTCACACTGTCTAGCAAGTAAGGAGAATATATCTTTTCGAGGGAAGGTTCAAGGAGCATACTCTACCTATCATATGCAATGCCTAACCATAGTAACTATCACCAAGTCAACTCCGTGTCTGACGTGTGCTGCTGGACCATCAATCTCATTCATGTGGGGGATTGTTAGAAATATTAGATATAATGGAGGAAATGGGTTGTTTTGAGCAGCCCACTTGAGAGGAAATTTTGAGTGGGCTCGACTACGAGTTAAAGTCGGGACTTAGTTGGAATACGTAATATTCCGTACGAGGTTTCCAAAACATGTAAGAACACTCAAAATGATTGAAGTATGAATGAGATATAATGTTCCAAAGTGAACCCTTTAGAAATGGGTTTGAGATGCTATCCCACATTGGAAAAAAAAAAAAAAAAAATTGTGAGTATATAAGGAGA
Organism: Orobanche coerulescens; assembly: GCA_033398695.1. Lineage (NCBI taxonomy): Eukaryota > Viridiplantae > Streptophyta > Magnoliopsida > Lamiales > Orobanchaceae > Orobanche > Orobanche coerulescens. The sequence continues at coordinate 209,363,254 of CM065805.1, read as the reverse complement.
TGTGGACAAAGTCATGTTCAAAAAGTGAGACATGTGTGGATATGTGACTAGGCGCCCCTCGCGCACACACACACACGCGCGCGCGCGTCGCCACCGCCGCCGTCCGGCTCGGTCTCGGTCGAAGGGCGATTTAGGCGATTTGGGTGAAATGTCTCGGCGTCTCGAAGTTATCTTTTTACTGCAATTTTATTCAGTAAAATTTTATTTTACTGAAAATACCTCAACTAATAAATTCCGAATTTTCGGATCCGGATAAAATCGAATTAAACAGATCTGGATAGGTATTGAGATAGCAATCCTGATCGGTTTAGAGTTCCTCCAGATACCAATCCTGGTCGGTATAGAGTTCATCCAGCACACAACCTCCTCCAGCCTTCACCTATAAATACCCGGCTTGAGGGGCTCGTTTTTCATACACTTCGTTTTTACACAACCTCCTCCAGACAGATTTTCTTTCCTTCTTCATTTTTTTTTTCGAATAATTTCAGTCGGTGATAGTAGACAGATTTGTTCTAGTTCGTTGAGGGTGCAGCGCATCATCGATTCACTGCATCGAGCTGTTGTTTTATCCTGGGAGGCAGACGTCATACACCGTGGTGAGGGCGAATTTGCTTTAAGGAGACAGATACTCTGGACTCAACAGCAACCCTTCCGCTCGTTTACGCGAACAGGAATTCTTCCTTTTTTTTTGCTAACCAATTTTTGCAGGATTTACATAAAATATATATATTCGATATATATTATTTTCAAGTGAGCGTTTTCAAAAATAATTCAACACTCATTTCTCTCCTCACTGCAACTCAGTACACACACATCTCATGCGTCTCTTCCTCCCAAAAAAGTAGATGGAAGACTCATTTTACTGTCCCATGGAGCCTCCGTCGTGTCATTTCACCGCCCTGCAATCGAGCAAAACTGACTGGCTAGTGATTTATGCCGCCGCACGATCTGATGCGAAGAAGGGAAGCCACGATCTAAAGAGATGAAAGAGAAGTCGCGATCTGAAGAGGCGACTCCAGACTCTATGTCCGAGAAAGGGACGATGAAGAGAGACTGCTGCTCTTGGATGCCCGATAGGATGATGATGTACGACGGCGGTGGCTATGGTTTGTGAACTGTGAATCTCTTTTGTATATTTTTTAGGAATCGATCTACATTTTCTTCAACTTGGTCTCTCCTTGGTTTGTAATTTTTGTCATTTATTTTTCTATTTAACTCATCATTAGTTCCACAAGGCTAAAAAACCAAAATACTAAAAAATGTATGGTCGTTTTAACTTATATGTTGTGTTTATTTTCTGGAATTTTGTTATGTAGTAATTTTGCATCAATTTTGGAATAATCGATGTAAATTTACCGCAATTTCAATTTTTACGGAGGTTATTTTGGGAATCAATGTAAATTACTGTATTTTGAATTTTTACATCGGTTCGTTGTAAAAGGCACATTTTGTAGTAGTTGAGTTTTTATATCATGGAAAAAATATTTATTTCATTTTCCTATAATTGCGGTGTACTACATGCGATTATGGAAAATACTATAATCACAATCGTTGTAATGGTTGTAGTTGTTGTGGATTATTGATTATGTGACTAGTGAAAAAGGAGATAGAATCAACAATGAATTTAATAAAAAATATACGATGAGATGGTGTGTTGTAAAATTTAATTGTGTAGATGAATTATGTACGTATAGGGCTGTAAACGAACTGAGCTGTTCGCGAACAAGCTCGAGCTCGACTCGTTAAGGGCTCGGTTTGGCTCAGTTCCTTAAGAACTCGAGCTCGAGCTCGAACACAAAAATATGTGCGTTAAGAAAACGAGCTCGAGCCGAGCTATGAGCGTGTGCGGCTCGAGCTCGGCTCGAAATCGTTGGAGCTCAATTCGGCTCGATTCAGCTCGTAATAGCTCGAAAAAACATGTACATATTTTATCCTGATTGGTTGGATTTGTAGTAAGTAGTAACATATTTATAATAACCATTACCAAATCAACCAACTTGAAGTCTTGAACAAACGGTTATAAACATTAAACACCTTCCAATATCAGTCCAAACAAAATTAAGTTTTTAAATTTAAAAGATTACATCTTATTAACGAGCTGCTCGTTAAAAGTTCGTGTGTGACTCGGCTCGATATTGTTAGGTAGAAGCTCGTGTGCGGCTCGATTTATTAACGAGGTTGAGCTCAAACACGATTTTTATTCGGTAAGAATGCTCGGCTCGACTTGATTCGACTCATTAGAAAAAAATTAAAACTCGACTCAAGTCGATCAAAGCTCGGCTCGGTGCACGATACGATTGTAGTACAGTTCTCTTACAGTAAAACGAAAAGGTAAGCCGTATATTTGACTTTGAGCTACAAACTATTGGCACGCGGAACAAAGTACTTTGGTGAAAACGTTATCACGCGTATGCTTTTCCTAAGAAGGTGGCGAAAATTATTTATTAGTAATGTTCTTCTAGTTGACTTCTTTAACATGGTACTTAAATGCACTTTTGACTTGCCTTCTCACCGGGGATCAAGGGCAAGAAATATGCATGTCTCCGTCTTGTTTTTTTCTTGTGTCTGCTCTTCATTTTCACACACCGGAGATGAGAAGCACCACGACGCATTCTAGCAAAAGTCACCGTCGGAGTTGGTCGCAGGTGGAATCTCAAAATGCCAGAGCCTCCCCACAGCCTTCACCAAATGCTTCCTACACAAGAACTTCTCTGCATACAATTTCTCCACCCTGCGGTCCACGTCGTGCAAGAACACGTGCGTCACACCTGATTTTCTCCGGTTCCTCGCCATGACGGCCGCAGAATATATTGCCGCCATCCTCCCCGGCGCCTCCGCAAAGTAACCTCGCGGCGCGTCGATCATTATCGCGTCCCATTCTGCATCGTACACTTTATGAGATAGCATGTTCAGTGCTAACCTGCGCCCACAATAGAGAGTAGCGTATTTATTCAGAGTACGGTTGAGTTTATTTTTTGATTTTTCAATATCGGGACTTATAAAATAAGCTTATTGTTTGAGGAGAAAAGTAAAGACAGCAATCAATTGTATTGATAACAATGAATAGAGGGGCCTTTATATAGGCTTTACAAAGAGAGTCTTTCCATACATAGGATTCCTAGTTAAGGTAAGACATCTAACAGTATCCAACTACTTATGGAAGAGTCTAGAACCTACCATAACTCTTATCCCCCTACAACTAGTATTAGGTAAGACACCAAAACGGGAAGGATTTCTAACACTCCCCGTGTCGAACGCTAATACTAACATGGTGCACAATGTGTTGCCTCGGTAAAAAACCTTTCCAAGTCAAATAAAACCCCGTGGGAAAAACAAAGACTTTGGTGAGGAAAAAGAGCGCAACGCACCAACTACAAATGTCGAATCATGTGAAGTATACTCCCGAGGTATACATGATACTCATTCCATCGAGCCATCTTTAGTTGAGCTCGGATAATCGATACATTCCGATGCTTCTCACATGTTTCTCAAATGTAGATTTCGGCAGAGACTTAGTGAACAAGTCTGCGATATTCTCATCGGAACTCACTTGTTTCACTTCGATATTCAGCAATTTCTGCTGCTGGCGATTATAGAAGAACTTGGCGCAATATGCTTGGTATTGTCACCCTTTATGAAACCTAACTTCATCTGCTCAATGCATGCCGCATTGTCCTCAAAGATGCAAGTAGGAGTTGTAGTGGGATCTAATCCACACGTTCCTCGTATATGGTCTATGATCGATCGGAGCCAAATGCACTCCCTTACGGATTCGTGCAATGCAATTATCTCGCATGGTTCGAGGAAGTAGCAACTAGGGTCCGCTTGGTAGATCGCCAAGATATCGCCGTATTCCCAATGGTGAACACATAACCAGTTTGGGAACGCGTCCTTTATGCGGGTCGAGAGATAACGGCATCGGCAAATCCAACTAACGTGTCGTTAGGATTCTCTCGCATAAGGGGTAAGCTTGCTTGCATTAGCACTTACGGTAGTCAAGCTACCATGCTTAGCCGCAATATCGAGGAAGATCGACGGTCGGTATGCATCGTCTTCACCTCAACAATTCCTTTCTAATATCACTCTCTTTTGCGTAGGGAAAGAACAATCCAAGGTCACTGGAGCCTTTCAAGTATCGAAAGATGTGTCTTACTCCATTCCAATGCCTTATCGTGGGAGCGGAGCTAAATCTCGCTAATGATTCACAGAGAATGCGATGTCCGGACGAGTACATTGAGCCGAGATACAACAACGCACCGATTGCGCTAAGGTACGGTGTTTCGCTCCAAGGACCTCTTCATCCTCCTCTTTAGACGAAACGGATCCTTGTTCATTTCAGGACTTCGACCAATCATGGGGGTAGCAAGAGGATGTGCCTTGTCCATGCTAAATCGCCCGAGCATTTTGTGGACATAGGCGTCGATGAATGAGTATACCATCATCTCGATGTTCTAGCTCTAAGCCCAAGCAGAATCGAGTCCTCCCGGATCTTTCATCTCGAATTCGGATTTAAGGTAGCGGGCCGTTTCATTGACCTCATCTATGGTACCGATGACATTCATGTCATCTACATAGACGCTACAATCACGAATCTGCATCTGCTCTTTTCACGAATATGCATGGACAGATGTCACCGTTTCTTGTATCCCTTCCCAACCAAGTATTCACTTAGGCGGTTGTACCACATCCTTAGGATTGTTTCAAGCCATATAGTGAACGACGCAATTTCACAACAGACGCGCTCCGTGGTTTAGAGCTACTTGATTTGGGCCATGAAATCCCTTCTGGGACTTTCATATAGATATCCGTATCTAGATCCCCATAAAGATACGCTGTAACCACATCCATAAGCCGCATGTTCGGCTTTTTCTGACACTACCAAACCGACTAAGTAGCGGAAAGTGATGATGTCCATAACGGAGAATACGTCTCCTCGTAGTCAATGCCGGGCGTTGCGAGAAGCCTTGGGCAACTAGTCTCGCTTTGTAACGCATGACCTCATCCTTATCATTGCGTTTACGAACAAAGACCCATTTATGTCCAATGGTTTAACGCCCACGGGTATTGGCTCGATACGGCCAAATACCTCACGTTTAGCCATTGAGTCTAGTTCACTGCATTGCATCTTTCCATTTCGCCAATCGGCTCGTTGTTGACACTCAAAGAACCGAGCGGCTCGGCGTCGTCGTCTTCAATAATTTCTTGAGCGACGGAGTAGGCAAAAGCATCGTCGACTAGCGTGGGCGACTGGCCCAATAATGCGTATTCACTCGTACATTGCATCGAGATTTCTTTATTTTCCGACATCAACAAAGTTTCCGACGCGTCCGTCGATTGTTCCATTGTTGATTCGAGGACATATCCGTAGTCGAGATAATCTCGTGTGACGGAGTCACCGTGTCGATGATGAGAGGATTTTGTGCCTCCGTTCCTCTTCTCTTTCGAGGTTCGGTATCCTTTCTACCCACCGGCCTCCCCTCTTTCGAAAGGTGGATAAGAGCGCCGGCTGGCCCCACCACTAAGGTTGACGCCGGTGGCATCATTCCTTTGGGCGGTGAACCTTGCCCTATAATCGGGACTTCCAACCTTGCAGGAACATTCGCACGGAATGGTAGATCTTGTCACTTTCGCAGACGCGGTAAAGCCGTCGGGCATCGAATCCGCAACTTTCAAGATCGAGAATACGTTGCACTTCTAGCTCGGATTGAGCATGCGGGGATCTTGATGAGGCAAGGAGGAGCACACCGAGACAATTTCTGGCGTCAATGGAATCGTTCGATTCCTCTCTCCCCTAACGACGGGAAGTTTGTCTCATCAAAGTGACAATCTGCAAATCTTGCGGTGAGCAGATCTCGTGTCAAAGGTTCCAAATAGCGGATAATTTTAGGCGATTCATAGCCAACATATATACCTAATCGTCTTTGCGGACCCATTTTAGTACGCTGTGGAGGCGTAATTGGCACATATACCGCACAACCAAAAATGCGTAAGTGTGAAATATCAGGCTCATATCCAGTTACCAACCGGTACGCACTAAACGGTTGATTGGCAGTGGGTCGAAAGCGAATAAGTATAGCCGCATGCAAAATTGCATAACCCCATGCAGAAATCGGCAAGTTGGTGCGCAATACCAATGCTCGGGCGATAAGCTGTAACCGCTTAATCATAGCCTCGGCAAGGCCATTCTGCGAATGAACGCGTGGGGACGGGATGTTCAACATAAATACCAAACGACATGCAATATTCTTCCAAACACTTTGACGTAAACACTACAGCATTGTCCAATCTTAATGACGAGATTGGGAAGTCGGGGTGGTTAGCCCGTAACTTGATAATTTGTGCTAGGAGTTTAGCAAATGCAGCGTTTCTTGTGGATAGCAGAGCGACGTGTGACCATCGCGTCGATGCATCAACCAGAACCATAAAATATCTAAATGGTCCGCACTCTGGTTGAATAGGTCCACATATGTCCCCTTGAATTCTTTGTAAGAAGCGAATATTTTGTGTTGAGTCTTTAGCAAAGGACGGAGAGGGTATCAACTTTGCTAGTGAACAGGCTTTACAAAACGATTTATGGGCATTAGAAATTGCCACGGAAGCCTCGGGATTTACGAGAGATGCACCGTCAACCTTATTAGGGCGTGCGATCTTTAGTCCGGTGATACGGTATCAAGCTCACTCACATCAATGCCGATATCGAGTGGTGCTTCCAATCGCTTTCTGGACTTGAAAACGGATGACCATGTGAGTTTTTCAAAATGCGAATCATCATGTCGCGTCTGTGGTGACCGAGTCGGTCATGCCATAGTTGGTATGCTTCGAATCACACATTTCGTGACTCACAAAGATAGATTCAATAACCCTTATTGTAGTCTGGTATAAACCACTACTTAGACTCATAAGTTTCTCGAGAACGCGGCGTCTTCCGCATTCTGCCAGAGTAACACACAAAAATTCTGTTCCATTCTCACAATGTGTATCAAGGTGATAACAGTTGGCACGGATGTCCCTAAAACTTAGCAAGGTTCGGTTTGCTCTTGGGGCATAGAGAGCATTTGTGACATTAATATGCGTACCGTTAGGTAGCAAGAAATGAGCAGGTCCCCTCCCTTGAATTACTTGGGAGGAACCAATCATTGTTGTCACTGAGGATATGTATGGCACAATATCCTTGAATAATTGCCTATTCCGAAGAATAGTGTGGGTTGTTCCACTATCGGCCAAGGCACTCAATTTCGCCACGAGACATCTACAAAAAGACATGAAACACGATGAGTCTTATGTTTAGAGACATAGCGAAAACTCATATACATCGAGTTTGGGGAAATTCGACCAAGTTGGTTAGGATCAAAGTTAGCAAAAACGCTGAAATAATTTCCGCGCAGCTTGACCTTTGTTCACTAAAACAGCAATAACTTCTTCGTTAAGAAGGCTATGGACGAACGGTCAGTTGTTCTGGAAACTAGACTTCCGTATCTTTCTATCCATAGGTCGTGCACTTTCTGGATCATTAAACTCAGATCTCAGTGCTCGTTTTAATTTGCTATTTTGGTATTTCCCTATTGTTGAGTGAAAGAGCAAGGTTTAAGCCTTTTTCAAAGGCATTATTTTTGATACAATACTATGGAAATATGGCCATAGGAGCGTTTAGATACTTTAAAACGCGTCTTGGTTTACGATTTATATCTCTACTAATGATCCTTTCGGTAACTCCAACTTGGTAGACTTGCAGAGAAAGTAGGAATGTCTGCAGACAAAAGGCCGTTTAAAACCACTGATTCCGTTTGAACTCTCAAAGCATAAACAAATACCAAGGAGGATGCGCCTAGTCTTGATCAAAAGTTTTGATGAAATCCTACCAATGTATCAAATTTTTATTTTAACCAAGCAATTCGTTGCTAGCAATTATTTTTGTGATAAACCAAACATGCTTTCGAGGGGAAAAATAAAATTCATCTTTGCACAATCACAGCAATTAAAAGAATTTTATTCATCATAGCCAACTTTATTACATTCATGAAAATCCAAAGTAGTTCTCGGAAACTAGAAACAAGACAAAACATAACCAAAGCGTAAAACTAGTCAAAGTCGGCAACATCCATATGTTGGTCTTTGTCCGCAATGGTGAGAGGAGGGATCTCAGTCCGGATCTCAATATGGTTCACCTCCGTATTCTCATTATCTACTTCCATGTAATTCGACTCTTGAGCCAAATATTGTTTATAGTGCTTGTAGTAAGCTTGGATGTTCTTTGGCGCTTTGCAATTGCGGTAAGTATGCTTCTTCGATCCGCAAGTATAGCAATTCCGGCCTTCCTTTGGAGTGGTTCCATTCCGGCGGCAGGAGGCGACCCACGTGGTTGGGTTCCACTAGGTCCCGTGGCCGAGCCACCTTGCCTCTTCCACACGTTGGAACGACGACCTCGTCTTTTCCCTTGCTTGCTCGAGTCATGCATCCGTGGTGCTTGCAAAAGCGAGTAGCGTTGCCTTTTCTATTTTGTCGTGGTGCTTTCTGGTAGCTTTGATTTACTTCCTAATCGGCTTCGTACCACCGGGCGCGCATTGCTATTGAGAATAATCTCATGGTGCCTTTCTTTTTCGCGAGGTGGGAGATAAGGTCACTAAAGTTCTTAATTCTCCCTTCCTCATAGGCAACACGCGGTGATGAGCAATTACACTTGCTCCCACGGAAACGTGTTAAGAGTCTTCTCGATCAAATCTTGATCGACTTCTTGACACCACAAAACCAAGATCAGCGAAGATCGAGGGCGGCTTGATTATAGGCTTCCACATTCGCATAATCCAAAATCGGATTTGCTCCCACCGAAGTTGCAATTCGGGAAGCGCCGATCATGCACATTATTAAATCGTTGTTCGAGTGTGTCCCATAGTTCTTTAGGGGTTTGTAAGTTCATATAACACTTTTTCAACAACGGATGTATATGTCTACGCAAGTACATCGGTGCATTAGCCTTGGTTTCCTCGCTCGGTTCTTGAGCGTTAGGCTCGTTAGAGGAAAGATGGTGGTAGTAAATCTCTTACCGACGAACGCCAAGCGAACGTCTGAGACCCACCTATGGTACTCCTTACCGGCATGGTCAAGGATGTCGAACTCGGATGAACATTGGAGCTTTGTGCCATCTACAAGATATAAACAAGAGGAAGTTAGTCTTGTTGGATTTTCGGTGACAATGTAAACGGTCACAATCGATGCTTTTAAAAGCGTGTAACATAACCGTTACTCGATTTACTTCCCTTAATTGTTGTTTAGTAAAGTCGACAAAAAAACGGCGATATCAGATCGCACCCAGATACGTGGTGTATGCAACAACCACAAGTATCGACTTTTCAACAATTCCGTGACTTCCCCAGGACCGTCACACAGTTTTCTTCGACACGCAGAGATACCGACTTCTCTCGCGGTCTCATCCACCGCAAAGTAGCGTGGGAGATAAAGAACCCAAAACCCGTGTCCCCAAAAGAAAAATTCCCAAAAAGGAGAGAATTGAAAAGGGACAAGTCGGATAGTTACCTCGATTATAAAATTAGGTACGTCTTGAACTGTCTTGTGCTTCGATCTAGGTTGGTACTCGATGCGACGACGTGAAACCGGGAGGCGCAATTTTGACGGCTCAAGATAAGTTGATGTTCGGGTTTTGGTCCGAGTCGGGGCCAGGTCGGACTAAGTGGCCCGGCGGCGGCGGCGGCGGCAAGTGGCGGCGGTGAGGCCAGCGGTGAGGCCGGCGGCGGCGGCGGTCTTTGGCGGCAGTTGGTGGCGTGTGGCCCGGCGGTCCGCTGGGCGGGCGGCGATCGGCGACGGAGGCGGTCCGATGGCGGTGGTCCGGTTGCAGAGGTCTTTGGACGTCCCGGTGGCGGGCTGGCGCGTCGGCGTGAGCAACCGAGGTCCGGCGGAGTGGCAGCGGAGCAGGCGGCGGCTTGAGTAGTCCGGCGGAGGAGGCTGGCTGTGGCGCTGGCTGGAGCAGGCGGCGGGCGTGAGATCTGGCGGGCGGCGGCCCAGGCGGCGCGGTGTCGGGCCATCGGAGAGGCGATCCGGCGGAGCTCGCAGTAGCTTTTGGCCGATTTTTTTTTTTCTTTCGTTCGAGCTACGTGCGATAACGTGTTTGAGGAGAAAAGTAAAGACAATGAATCAATCAGATTGATAACAATGAATAGAGGGGCCTTTATATAGGCTTTTACAAAGAGAGTCTTTCCATACATGTGATTCCTAGTTAAGGTAAGACATCTAACAGTATCCAACTACTTATGGAAGAGTCTAGAACCTACCATAACTCTTATCCCCCTACAACTAGTATTAGGTAAGACACCAATACGGGAAGGATTTCCCGGAACACTTATAAAATTATAAATAAGATACAAATAATTCGTATCAATTTTTAATAAATCCGTAATCATACAAATTAATTTTATATTATATACAATACATATCATTGCTGAAAAATACTAATAAATGAAAAAAATACGTACACACTCTAAAATTAATGTTAAAAAATATCCTGGAAAGATAAATGTAAATCTATTTAAAATTTATATATTCAAATAGATCTAGGAACATACAAATAAAATAAAGAATAATTATAAAACAATATCCACATTTAAGTTTCAAATATTATATATATATATATATATATATGCGCTCTAAAAACAAAAATAAACTATAAAATTACAATTAAAATTTGGAACAATAACCTATCCGGAAATTACAATAAATATTAAAAAATAAAATAGTATATTGAAAAAATATAAATAAATTCTTTAAATAAAAACATTTTAATCAATAAAAAAAATAGTGTGTATCCCACTCCCACACAACATGGTAAAATAGACAGGGCCGGTCCTGTGCTTCGCAAGGTCCTAGGCGAAAGTAAAAAATTAGGCCCTTAAGAAACAATAAATAAATATAAAAGCATAATAGAAAATATAATGATGATTTGTTGAAATAGAAAAAATTTCATACCTTATCTAAATACAACACGTCGAGCAGTTTTAGACGCAAAAGTATTTATCAAATCTGTGTAATCTAACTCATCAACCAATTTTCTTTCAATTGATAACATAGCCAATCAATGCAACCTATCTTGCAATATAGTTGATCGTAAATAGGTCTTAATCAACTTAAACTTCGAGAAAGATCTTTTCATTCTCGTAATCAGAATGTATGGTTAACAAAGCAAAGATCTAATCTTGTTTTCGATATGCACAGCTAAATATTTAAAATCAAAGCAACAACCAAATAAAAGCTTCTCATTCAAGTAACAAAAGTCCTAGTTAGTCCTAGTTCAATCTCACAATATGCTAAATGTTTGCTCCAATTATGAGCTAATCACAATAGCACATTATGTAATCAACAAAGAAAATTTTCATGATTACGTCGCCAAACAAATCATCTTTATATATTTAAACGAATCCATTTTGCAAGTTCGTTATTACAGAATGCCTCTATATTTTAAAAGCATGCATTATATCATTACTGTAATTTCGTACATGATCTGGTAAAATCGTAAATAAATTAGACAATCCATTCCTAACAGAACAGAAGCAACAAAAACTAAAATCAGTCTATGTGAACAGTGAACGATAAAGAAGTAGAAACTCACTAGAAAATTTCCTTAAACTTATCATCACCTCTCGAGAATGATCTCACTCTAGAAATTTTGTTCTGTACTCTAAGCGTCCGAACGAATTTTTGGGGCGAACAGCATCAGTACGCGGAGATCTTTTTGTTTCTGAAAGATCACGTGTTTCTTTTTTTTGTCTTGCGTTCTCGCATAAAATTAGTATTAATAGTAAGAATTAAAAAAATGGGCCCCAAAAATTTCTGGACCCTAAGCCTGGGCCTCTTGGACCTATTCTCAAGTCCAACCCTGAAAATAGAATATGAAGGTGAACCGTGACTTACTAAATGAATGAGAATAACTAATCTAAATATTATGCACTTACTCAAATTATAAATATATATTGTACTTAAAGTACATATGACCTTGATTACAAATAAATTCAGAAAGTTATAAATAATCCTATGAAATATGAAATTCCAGAAAGTACAAATAAATTTCTAAAAAACAATAAAACAAAATTAAAATTTAAAATACAAATTAATTTAAAAAATTACAAATACAACATTACTAATTTCAAAAATACTAATTTTAATTCTGCAAAATGCCGTATCTTCTTTGTACGTGGAGATGTCTTTTCTGGACGGGAGTTTTCGTTTGCAGATAAAATACATGTAGTTGAATTAAATGAGTTTTTGTTTTGTGGAATTTATCATAGATGTGCATCCACTTTATTTATATTATTTACTAGTATGTTTAAACGATTACCATATGATATTTATTGTTATCATAAGGTAAATAAAGTATACATTGGTAATTTCAATTATTAATTGAAAATTTAAAAATATTACCAACGTTGATTGACAATAGCTTCAAATAGACTGATAATGATTTACCAATGGTTGTTTTGAAGTACCATGAATAAAAAATAAATAAGAAATTGGGTCACTAGCTGGCGGTCGGGGGAGGGTCCTCCCAGCCATCCGATCACACACACACACAAATGTGTGTGTGTGTCCCATCCAACGCACAGCAGTGCACAGCTGTGCACATCCCCTGACGGTCATTAAGGGGCCGGTGGCCGGTGGACCAATGAAAATGTGACGTTGCTTTAATTATATGCAAGGGCATAAAAGGAACCATAAAATAGAATAAATTTGAAATTTTTTTTGGTTGGGGGAGAGACGAGAAACTCCCCACTGTATCGTGGCGCCCCGATCACGCGGGTGTTAAATCGAGGATGTCAGACTAACGACACTCGCATGAGAGGACCAACGAGACACGAACCCAGCAACAAACCTTGCAATATTTCAGCAAAGTATTATCACCATACGGATTCGAACCCGCGATGTTGAAGTATTTTCACCCCAATCACCTTGCAACTTACCATCATTCTATGCCCTCAGTACATAAATTTGAATTTATGTGTTAAAAGCAAGAGGTTTTATATTTTTGGTAAAAAAGCAACTGTATTTTGTGGTAGAAACCTTTTAACTACGTACATTTAAAAATTCCCCCTATTTTTTGGATATACTTTTTTTAAAAAAACGTTAAATATTTTTAAAATATATGTTTGCGTATTATTTCAGTTTTTTATACTCCAGGCATTCCACTGTAGTTTTTCAAACTTACTGGAATTTTATGGAATTTAGTTATACTTTACATAATTTTTGGAATTTATATATTATAAAGATTTAGGATTTATTTCCAATTTTTAAAATTATTTTTTGAAAAACTTGAATTAATTTGTATTATTTAGAATTTCTTTTTAGCACTTTTAATTTTTAGAATTTAATTGTATTCTTTGAGAATTGTATTCAGGGACTGACTGATACTTTATTATCTATGAAAACAAAGTTGAGAAAAGGAATTTAAACGAGAGATCTAGAGAGAGAGAGAGAGAGATGGAAATGTTATTGTACCTGCACTTGCTATTGCCACGCAGGAATGAGTTTTTTGCCCGACAGCTTGGTTCAGTTTGGTAGTGTTGAAGCAGTTTGTCGGCCTCGGAGAGTTGAGTCCGGTAAGGCACGGTATCGGCGTCGAGCCAGGGGGCGTCTTTTAAAGCCGTCTTGAACCACGCGGGATCCTCTTCCAGGAAAAACGTGGTGCCACGTGGATTGAGCGAGGCCCACATGAGGGAATCGTGCCCCAGCCCGAAAACCAGGAAATTACATGGAGCCACCGACCTAAGAACGTCGAGTGTCACCGTGATCTCTCCGTGGGACTGCTGTGGCACCACGGTCGACGTCGCGTAGTGCAGGATGGCTTCCAGTTCCAGCTGGGTCGTCGTCGTTGTCTTTTCTGCTGCGCGTCTTCCCCACGCGCCGTCGGAGCAGAAGAGCGGGGAAGAGTATGGGGTTCTGGAGAACAAAGCAACGAGTGACGCGGCGCCCATCAGACCCACAACCAGGAGAACGAGACAACATGGCTTCTCGGGCTTATTCCATGGTTGGTTCTCCTTGACAAATTTTTCCTGCATTGTTCGAAGCTGCCTGGCCTGCACTGCTGCTGGTCTACTCTAGTCTAGCCTAGTCTTTACTTGAGAGTATAACGATGAGATGATCTATAGGAGATTGGCCGATACAACTATAGTAGGATTTTATTAAAAATAAAATGAAACTGAATGGGTTGGACTTTGGATGTCATGTGATTGAACATATGACCGAGTGATGTTTAAAATATATATATATATATATATATTTATATTGTAATGTGTTGTCCTGAGCCAAAGGATCTTTGAAATACAGTCGAGAAAATTATTAGTTTAATTTCAAACAAGAGAGTAGGTAAGTCCGTAATTATAGGAAAGAGATTAAAACTATGGCTGGGATCCTCTGCAAGACAAAGACGGTCTTTGTCTTCGCATCCTAACGTTAGATTACACACGCATGGCGGGTGTGTGTGTATGCGTGTCCAATCGTGCGGCGCAGATGCAAAGATGCCGTCTTGACTCACAGAGGATCTCTATCCTTAAAACTAAGGGGTCGAGAGAATGGTTGGCCGAGGTTCCGTGTTCGAGTTCTTTTACCAACAAATAGTGGTATTAAATTTCTCCAAAAAATTCTCCATACGCGTAGGGCCAAGTGGTTTTAACCCGTAGGGCAAGGCCGAAGGGGAGTTTCTGGAGTATGGGGCCGCAGTGCGGTGGAATCAGTCACTTAAAAAAGTTTACCCAACACAGTTTAACCAACTGCCTTGGCGCAGTTGGCCACCTGACCTTCAGGGGTTCAATTCCTAGTGGCAACACTTTGGAATTGAATTTCTCAAGACTCAATGATCCCTTAGTCTTTGACTAAGGGTTAGGTCCTAGTCATCCGGGGTACGCTGGTGGAACAATTAAATATTGTGGGCTTCAACCGGCAGTGTGAGAGGCTAGATCTCGGTGGGACCCTGCGGTTGGATTTCAGGGGGTCCAGCATGGAGCAATCACTTGGGGGACGACTCCTTGTGCGCGGTAGTTGATGAGATTTAAGAACCTGGGAGCTAGATACACATCTAGAGATTTAACTGGTAGCAGTACTATGTAGGGGTGTTCAAAACCGGATATCCGAATTTTCGGATATCCGACAGTTCGGATATCCGAAAATTCGGATAGTAAATATTGATATCCGATATTCGTATCCGAAATAAATATCCGAAATATTTTTTTTACTATAAATATTTTTACAACAAATTAAATATATGCTCAATTAATTATTTATCTTAAAGGAAGTTTCATAAGATTGATAATCCAAATTTGGAAGGTGTCTTCGTAGTAATCACGGACTTGGTATTAACATCATTTTTGTTAGACGAACCTAGGAGGTCGATCATAGAAGGATTTGTTGTATCTTGTAAAGGTGGATTGTTAAACAATCTTCAAGATGATAGTTTGAATGATAGAATGATATTGATATCAACCATAGACCTTCCGAATTAGGTATGAGAATTTGTAATCATGATTGGAGTACGACATCATGATAATATGCTTATCCTCGAAATTGTAAGACATTGAACACCATTAGATCATTCAAGTTTTCATGAGTGTATCATGTATGGAGTTAACGTACGTTAACACTGAGTTTTTGTGCGACGAGTCAGTTGTCTGATCAGGGAGGAGACTGTCGGATGCATGTTTAGCGTGCGTTAGGCTTTGTAGCTTACATACGCTAACGGGCAGAATTAACGTACACTACGTTTGGTACGTAACGTATGTTATATCATCAGACGAGTCAGTCGACTGATCAGAGAGGAACTGTCGATACATGGTTAGCATACGCTAGACTTCGTAGCTTACGTACGCTAACGAGTGGGCTTAACGTACGCTACAATGGGTATGTAACGTACGTTAAGCAGGTCAGACAGGATACGTTTTATGAACTTTCGACTGTAATTTGGATTGTTAGATGTTCGTACGACGTGAGATGAATTCTATATTATTTCTTCTGTTTAAGGTTTGAGCTTTGCAACGTGATTGATTGAAGGGGCGACCTTCGAGTGTATTGATAATTCGCCGAAGTGTTATTCTTCTCATCAAGTCGAGGCAAGTACTTTAATTGTTCTATGTATTGATGTTATATATATTGTTGTGCATATATGTCGTTGTTGTATGTCCACCTCATGTTGGTCCGACGGGATCACCGGGGGATCTATGATAGCGTGCGCTGGATCATCGGACGAGTTTTTCCACCTCGTGTTGGTTTGACGGAATCATCGGGGGATCTAGACAGTGAATGCTGGATCATCGGAATTACCATGTGTATGTTGTGATATCATATTGTGATTATTATTTGTGTATGTTATTTATGAGTTTCTCGTAGGAGGAGACTCGTTGGTATTTTGTCATTGTTATTATTATTCTTCGTGAGATGTTGAATAATATGTTGTGGTACTTGTACTAGTATCGTTGTGCTAACCCCTTCGGGGGTGAATATTTGTTTATGTTCAGGATCTAGGAGAGCAAAGAAACAACCACTGGAGCTGCATGACGACGAGGGTGCAGAGTGATGTTCCGGTCGGGTTTAATTGTCTGTTGTTTGTGTTGTTTTTAATAAGTACTCGAGTACGTCGTCATTTGTGATGTTAGATTTGGTGATGTATTAATATTCTTCATTTGGATATTTGTATTTTCGGTATTGGCCCAGAGCTATTGTATTTTATTTCAGTTACTTTCATATGTTGGTATCTGTTATTGTCTTTTCATTTGTTCAGCCTTATAAATTCTTATGTAAAGGATTTACGGCGCTGTAATATTCCTGAATATATTGGGGGTGTTGCAGAATATGGTATCAGAGCTAAGATTATGGATATCTTGGCTATTAGGTTAAAATAGGGGTCATATATGTCTTTTGAGGTAAACCGGCCGTGAATAACATCACTGTACTGCCTACGTCTTCGTGCGAACGGTGGTTGTAAGTTCCTAAACTCTATCTCGTCCTTTACATGTTATACCTCTTTATACTTGAATATTAGAACGATATTATTTCCTATATATTGAGTATTTATGCTTACAGTATGTTAAGAGGTGGACGCGGACGTGGTCGCGATCGCGGACGCAGACGAAGGAATGCCAAAAGAGAAGCTTCGCCTTCTAATCAGGCCAGCCACAGCTCAAGCGAGCCACAAAGATCTATTAACAATGAACCAGAACCTGCTGTTCTCGAAATCCTTCGCCAGGTGGTTAACCAGATGACTCAGTGTGCCCAGGTCGTGGACCGAATGCAGGTGGCAGTAGGATTACAACAGGGAGATAAACAGTAAGGTATCCCAGACATGGGAAATCGAGGCGACCGATGGTTGCAAGAGGTGGCGAAGATGCAACCACCCAAATTCGATGGTTTTTCTGAGACACCGACGTGGGATCATTGGTTAAAAGAACTGGAGAAAATTTTTGCCGGGATTAATTGCCCAGACAACCGGAGAGCCTCTATTGCTCAGTACTTTTTGATAGGGGAATCGTCCAAGTGGTGGGAAGCCATCCGGCCTGTAGATCATGATGCCGATTGGGGAGAATTTAAATTGATGATGGAAGCTCAGTACTGCCCTCGTCCGGTGAGGGAAGCCAAAGTTCGGGAGTTTTTCTCTACGCAGCCTTCGGATGTGCCAGTATCTCAGGCGATTAAGACATTTAACCAGCAGCTGGCATTTGTTCAATATCTAGTCAGAACAGATGTAGAAATGATGATCCATTTTGATATGAGAATGAAACCAGAGATTCATAGGTACATGTCTGGTTTCGAATGTACCACTCTCCGTCAATATCAGGATAAAGCATTGGCGTATGAAAAGAAGCAGCGATGGAAAAGTTTGTAGAATCCAAGAAGCAGAAAGTCTCTGATAGTTTCACAGAGCACAAGAGCAGTGGGCCCCGCAAGACCCAGTCATCCTTTCATTCGTTCAAGAAACTTCCGCACCCATCCAAGAGCGGAAAGAACTTCGGAGCAGTATCAACCACGACAGATATGACAAGGAAGTGCTTTAACTGTAGTCACACGGGACACTATCGGCGAAATTGCCCCCTTCCTGCCGTGACTTGTTTTGATTGTGGTCGAGAGGGACATCGTGCGGTGTTCTGTGAAGAGGTTGCAAAATCTTTTAAAGTCCGTACATCACAGCTAGCTCAGAAGGAAGCAAGTATTCAGCAGACGCAGCAGAGTGTTCAGCTGTCCCAAAATTTTGATCGCGGACGAGGCAGAGGACAATTCGACCGAAAGGGGACATCGAGTGCCGGATCCGTTCCCCCACGCCTATACGAGATGAGAAGGGCAGGCGATCAGGATGCTGCTGTCGCATCAGGTATTGTTCAGATCATTTCACAGCCAGTTAGCGTTTTATTCGATACAGGAGCTACGCATTCATTTATATCCTTGTCTTGTGTAAATCGTTTGAACATTTCTGGTTTTAATAATTGTGAGACTTATGTTGTGGGTTTACCGAGTGGAGAGAGGATTGTTAGAAACTTAGAAACTAGAGATTTCTCTGTATCAATTGGAGGCAGAGAGTGGCTCTCAAATCTGATTGTGATAGAAATGCAAGGAGACGAACTGATACTCGGAGATGATTGGCTTAATCGATATGGAGCTATTGTAAACTACCGGAAGAGGAATATTTCGATGATAGTTGATGATGGTTCCGAAATACTGTTTGATGGATGGAGACCAGGAAGCTCAGGAAAGTCGATCAAGGCGATAAAGGCTGTCAAATTGTTGAAACAAGGCTGTAATGGATATTGGTGCTACGCAATGAAGAAGGAAGACGGAAAAGTGGAACTTTCATCCATTCCTATAGTGAACGAATTTCCGGATGTGTTTCCTGACGAATTACCTGGACTACCTCCATGACGGGATGTAGAATTCACCATCGAGCTGGAACCAAGAGCTACACCAATTTATAAGGTGCCGTATTGTATGACACCTATTGAGATGTACGAATTGAAGAAGCAACTGGAAGAGTTATTGGACAGAGGCTATATCCAGCCAAGCGTTTCGCCCTGGGGTGCACCAGTTCTCTTCGTCCGGAAGAAGAATGGATCGCTTCGATTGTGTATTGACTATCGAGAGCTGAACAAGATGACGATTAAGAACAAGTATCCGTTGCCACGGATTGATGATTTGTTTGACCAGTTACAAGGAGCAACAATGTTTTCTAAGATCGATCTGAGGTCGGCATCAGTTGAGGATTAAGGAATCCGATGTTCCAAAATCAGCGTTCAGAACTCGCTACGGACACTATGAGTTTGTAGTGATGCCGTTTGGTCTCACTAACGCACCTGCTGTATTCATGCAATTGATGAACCGAGTGTTCATAGAGTATTTGGACAAATTCGTGGTCGTATTTATTGATGACATTCTGGTTTATTCCAAGAGCCCGGAAGAGCATGCACAACATTTGCGGATCATTTTAGACCTTCTCAGAAATGAGCAATTATACGCCAAGCTTTCTAAGTGTGAATTCTGGCTAAAGGAAGTAATGTTCCTCGGTTATGTGGTATCAGCAGAAGGAGTCCGAGTAGATCCCCAGAAAATCGAAGCAGTTATAGATTGGAAAACTCCTAAGATCGTTAAAGAAGTCGGGAGTTTCTTAGGACTTGCTGGGTATTATCGTCGGTTCGTGGAAAGGTTTTCCAAAATAACCCGCCCACTTGCTCGATTGCTGCAGAAAATCCAAAAGTTTGAGTGGAACGAGATATGCCGGACTAGCTTTGATGAATTGAAGAAGAGATTGACGACGACACCAATTTTAGCACTCCCACAAGGAATTGGAGGATTCATAGTTTACATTGACGCTTCGAACCAAGGACTCGGGTGTGTATTGATGCAGAATGAGAAGGTGATCGCCTATGCATCACGACAGCTGAAGACTTATGAAGTAAATTACCCAACGCACGATTTGGAGCTGGCAGCGGTAGTTTTTGCTTTGAATCTGGAGACATTACCTGTACGGGAGTCACTGTCAAATCTTTATGGATCACAGGAGCCTCAAATACATCTTCAATCAGAAGGAGCTAAACATGCGGCAAAGTAGATGACTGGAACTGATTAAGGACTACGACTTGGAGATTCTGTATTATCCAGGCAAAGCGAATGTAGTGGCCGATGCACTGAGCCGCAAGCCTGTTTCTATTCGAATGCTGGAGACTCTCACCTCCCAGACTAGCATTCAACGGGAATTTATTCGCGAAGGAATTGAAATATGGTTGCAAAGAGTCCAAGGACAACTGTGTGTGATGGAAATAACTT
Source organism: Orobanche coerulescens (assembly GCA_033398695.1). Lineage (NCBI taxonomy): Eukaryota > Viridiplantae > Streptophyta > Magnoliopsida > Lamiales > Orobanchaceae > Orobanche > Orobanche coerulescens. The sequence goes on along the minus strand of CM065805.1, from coordinate 209,342,962 downwards.
CATCGTTAACCGAAGAAATCAAATCTAAGCAATTGGATGATCCTCTGATGATTCGGTTACGCGATGAAGTGAGCAAGAAAAAAGCCCCAAGATTTGTAATTCATGATGATGGAGTCTTGAGATTTTAGAACCGACTTTGTGTTCCCGATATCGATGTTTTGAAGCAAACAATTCTGTAGGAAGCTCACAGTACGCCCTATTCTATCCACCCGGGCACCAGTAAGATGTATAAGGATCTGAAGTAGAATTTCTGGTGGGGCAACATGAAGAAATACGTAGCTGGGAAAATCCCTCACAATATGCCGCAAGTGCACGGTGTCAACAAGTAATAAAGTGATATATAAAGTATCGTTCCCTCGAGGACTGATTTCACTAAGTACCAAAATTTAATCAACTCACAATTTTATTTGAAGAACAATTAAATAGAGTTTATATCTAAACTAATTGCAGAAAGTAAATAATAATACTAATACTAATAATAATAATAATAATAATAATAATAATAATAATAATAAGGGGTAGGATTATGATTTTCACCTCAAACAATCGGGAATGATATTTATTCGATTCAATTCACTGTTATTCAATTGATTGTAAGCCAGGAATTCCTAAATTATTCTAAAGCCTTTCCCAAGGTCGATAGAAAATACTACGAATTACTAACTCGATATATCCCTATTCGAATCAGATAATTAATAGCTAAAACAGTTCAAGAATTCCCAAAATAACAGGCTTCACAATTCGCACGAGTATATTCCTATCTCACGAAAATTATGATTCGTCTCACAAGAACTATGCCTAAATTTCATCTCCCGAATCCATAAAGACATTCAAAACAAATTAACTGTTGGCCAGACAATTAAAAAGCATTAAGAACAGTAAGAAGAATCCAATTCAATAGAATAACGAGTAAATCGAAATAATAATAAATAATCAAACCGTTATGAAATTGGCTACAATCAAAATCCTACTCGAATAGATCTACAAGCTAAGATGCAGAAAAACCGTAGGGATCCGTGGTCTTGTCGTCGCCCACAAATCTCCTCCGTGTATTCTTTTATTTCTTCCGCCGAAATCAAACCTCCTGCCCTCCGTCCTTTTTTTTTTTTCAATTGTTGTGCCCTCTTTTATATTTGTTTCTTTTTTCAATAACCAGTAGGCTTTTTTCTCTCCCAGGCCAAAAATCCAATGGTTTCCTCCAGCTCCTCTCCTCAAAGTGCTTTCACGGCCCAACAAAAACAAAGGCCCAAGCGGCCCAACTTTTATTACCTCATGGTCAAGATACTTTTGTCAGAAGCAGTGGCTTCTTTTTGCGCTTTGTGTGCCGCGGCTCACTTAATGTGTGCCGCGGCACACAGTACAGTGTGCACATTATTCGCTGATTGTCTTCGTATGCCGCGGTTCACTTGGTGTGTGCCGCGGCTCATGACCAAAAACTGCTGTTTTCGTCCGTTTTTCATCGTTTTGGCTTCTGGACTTTGATTTCCTGCACAACATATAAAAATAATGCATTAAAAGCTCATTTATGCTGATTTAGGCTCAAGATGGATATAAAATAATGATATAAAAGCGCATAAAAATACGCCTAACAAATACCCCCAAACTTGAGCCTTTGCTTGTCCTCAAGCAAACAATTTTTAATTTTAAACAAAATGTATCGTGAATGATCATGCGAATCCATAGTGCTCAACTTAATCAATACTACCCTGAAAATATCAAAGAATAATACAAGTATCGTAATAGTGAGTCACATCCAGGACACTGATTCCACTAAGTAACCAATTTCAGTCCTAATCAATCGTTCATGGAGAAAATCAAGCTCAAAGATTAACAAGCGTGAATTTAATCGACCGTCAATATGAAGGGTTAGATTAAACAAGCCAATTCGCCCAATCCCACAGTGTAGAGGCAAAATTCAAGAGTTTCATTATTAAACTTACTCCTCGGACAACATTCCCTTATGTATGATCAATAATATGATTCGAGTTAACCACTAGGTTTCGGTTCTTGGGACATTTCATCGGGATGATCCTAGGGTGGATTTCCATTCTCATGTATCGGGAAACCGTTTGACGTAAAAGACACTCATGGGGCACATGGATGCTTCTAGTTACTAAGTCCCCCTCTACAGCGGAGAAAAAAACTCGAATATCAAGTCCCGCATGTCAAGGTTGCCGTTTTACGCGAGAGTAAACAACGGGTCACGTGAATACCCCCAGTTACTAGGCTTCCCATCATCGGTAATGCGATATTTCTAAATTATTAATCTATTCAGGGTCGCCGTTTTACGCGAGAGTAAACAACGGGTCACGTGAATACCCCCGGTTACTAGACTTCCCATCATAGAACAATCAATATCTCGACTTTTTCGTGGAAAAGCGTCCAGTCTCTAAACTCAATTTAAATGCCAACAAGACTCATGGTATGGATGACGAGCTACGCAAAAGTTTAACCAAACGTATAAACGGTGATTTGAAAACACGTATGTCTCCTTTCTTATCTGCTAAAATTTCTACAAAAGCGATAAAATTTGGACCTAATTGAATACTCAATGAAAGCAGATATCGGATTGCAACTCGACCAAAAGTCAACTGTTTCTTCAAAGAGAAATCAGTATCGTAACATCAGTTTTACACATGGAAGCACGGAAAATTCACGAAAAATTCAAGCTTGCAAAAACCATCAACAGCATGCAAAATAAAGTCCACTACACATAATATTATCAATAATAAAACTCATGTGAAAATAAAAGAGATAAGGAAAAGTGAAACTTATTCCAAATGTCTTCTTGAACACCCGCACATGTCTGAGTGGAAACGTCGGTCAATCCATACTTCAAATAATGCCCAACATCACGAGGACCCCCAAACTTATTCTCTAGTCATGAGATAACAATAGACATTAAATCAAGACAGACTAGAATATGAAGAATAATAACTCATAGGGGTTAAAAAGAAATATCAGAGAAATAAGGGCCAACAAGAATACACGAATCCAAATGAAATAACAAAAACAAAGAAAAAAATTAATAACGAAAAATCAAATAAAAACAACTAACTAGAAAGCAAGTAAAAATGATGGGTTGCCTCCCATCCAGCGCTCTATTTTACGTCTTGAGCACGACGTGGCGAAAAAATTTAACGTGGCTTTTTTCTTGGGAGATTGCCAAATACCCCCTTCTTGCAATCAATAAGCCTCTTATTCCATAGGGGAGGCTTTGGCTCATGCCCGGTTGCCAAAAATAATGAGTAAGAATAATTATGCGGACAACCAAAAAATGATGGAAGAATATAATAATGATAAGGCATGAAAAAATAAGCAGAGTTCGAATGGGCAAATAATAAAGAATTATCTTGCACAACCTCATTAGAACTCGAAGAATCAGCCTCAACCAAATCATGAGTAATGGGGTCAATCTCTCCCATTATGGATTTAGGAAAAATTATGCGTGGCACCGTTAATAAAATTTTTGGCACAAAAGTATTCACCTTATTAGTCGAAGTTTGATGACAATTTAATGGAATTTCTTTGGAAACATCATCAATGATAACTTCTTCTCTAGGCTCATCACACTTTATGAAATCATTGGGTGCTGGGGGATCGACCCTAAAACTCAACATGTCGTTCTTCTCGACCTCCCCCTCAACTTCACTACTAAATAAATGAGCTGGAAAATAACCGTAGTGACCCTCAAGACCACGATGTGCACATGCTAGCTCAAAAATGCTACTATTAGGATTTTTAAGAACGTCTACATAAATTTCAAGCATGGTCTTTTGTTTTGGGGGAGGGGGCTGGCTGACCCTAAAACTCAACATGTCATTCTTCTCAACCTCCCCCTCAACTTCATTACTAAATAAATGAGCTGGAAAATAACCGTAGTGACCCTCAAGACCACGATGTGCGCATTGTAGCTCAAAAAGGGTACTATCAGGATTTTTAAGAACGTCTACATAAATTTCAAGCATGGTCTTTTGTTTTGGGGGAGGGGGCTGACTGACCCTATTTGGCAAATTATTAAGAGCATCGAAATTTATGAAATGCCAAGGGTCACGATGCTCATAGGAAAACATAATGAAGAAAATAAAAATAAAGAGACTAAACAAAGAAAAAAAAACTTCAAATTAAAATTAGAGTCGCTTGGTATTGATATTAGCGAAAAATCAGTCCCCGGCAACGGCGCCAAAAACTTGTTGTGGGAAAATCCCTCACAATATGCCGCAAGTGCACGGTGTCAACAAGTAATAAAGTGATAAGTAAAGTATCGTTCCCTCGAGGACTGATTTCACTAAGTACCAAAATTTAATCAACTCACAATTTTATTTGAAGAACAATTAAATAGAGTTTATATCTAAACTAATTGCAGAAAGTAAATAATAGTACTAATACTAATACTAATAATAATAATAATAATAATAATAATAATAAGGGGTAGGATTATGATTTTCACCTCAAACAATCGGGAATGATATTTATTCGATTCAATTCACTGTTATTCAATTGATTGTAAGCCAGGAATTCCTAAATTATTCTAAAGCCTTTCCCAAGGTCGATAGAAAATACTACGAATTACTAACTCGATATATCCCTATTCGAATCAGATAATTAATAGCTAAAACAGTTCAAGAATTTCCAAAATAACAGGCTTCACAATTCGCACGAGTATATTCCTATCTCACGAAAATTATGATTCGTCTCACAAGAACTATGCCTAAATTTCATCTCCCGAATCCATAAAGACATTCAAAACAAATTAACTGTTGGCCAGACAATTAAAAAGCATTAAGAACAGTAAGAAGAATCCAATTCAATAGAATAACGAGTAAATCGAAATAATAATAAATAATCAAACCGTCATGAAATTGGCTACAATCAAAATCCTACTCGAATAGATCTACAAGCTAAGATGCAGAAAAACCGTAGGGATCCGTGGTCTTGTCGTCGCCCACAAATCTCCTCCGTGTTTTCTTTTATTTCTTCCGCCGAAATCAAACCTCCTGCCCTTCTTCCTTTTTTTTTTTCAATTGTTGTGCCCTCTTTTATATTTGTTTCTTTTTTCAATAACCAGTAGGTTTTTTTCTCTCCCAGGCCAAAAATCCAATGGTTTCCTCCAGCTCCTCTCCTCAAAGTGCTTTCACGGCCCAACAAAAACAAAGGCCCAAGCGGCCCAACTTTTATTACCTCCGCGGTCAGCATACTTTTGTCAGAAGCAGTGGCTTCTTTTTGCGCTTTGTGTGCCGCGGCTCACTTAATGTGTGCCGCGGCACACAGTACAGTGTGCACATTATTCGCTGATTGTCTTCGTGTGCCGCGGTTCACTTGGTGTGTGCCGCGGCTCATGACTAAAAACTGCTGTTTTCGTCCGTTTTTCATCGTTTTGGCTTCTGGACTTTGATTTCCTGCACAACATATAAAAATAATGCATTAAAAGCTCATTTATGCTGATTTAGGCTCAAGATGGATATAAAATAATGATATAAAAGCGCATAAAAATACGCCTAACACTGATTACGTCTCAAAATGTTTAGTTTGTCACCAGGTTAAGATCGAGCATCAACAACCTGCTGGGATGCTGAAGCCGCTCCCGATTCTTGAATGGAAGTGGGAGGACATATCGATGGACTTTATCACTAATATGCCGAAGACCAGAATAGGGATGAACATGATTTGGGTGATAGTTGACCGTTTAACCAAATCAGCTCATTTTCTAGACATTAAGGACACTTGGGGACCAGAGAAGTTGGCACGAGTGTTTATTGCAGAAATAGTCCGATTGCATGGTACGCCGAAGACCATTATTTCTGACCGAGACGGTCGCTTTGTGTCTCATTTTTGGAAGGCAGTTCATAAAGCCTTGGGAACCGAATTGAACTTCAGCACAGCTTATCATCCGCAGACAGACAGACAATCCGAGAGGACTATTCAAACAGTGGAAGACATGCTGAGGGCTTGTACCTTATATTGGTCAACTGATTGGGAAGTTTATCTACCGTTGATTGAATTCACCTACAACAATAGTTGGCATACTTCCATTAAGATGGCACCGTTTGAAGCATCATACGGGAGGAGATGCAGATCGCCCCTATGTTGGGAGGATTCATCAAACTTGATCGGGACAGAACCGGAATTGTTCGTACAGGCCCGAGAGAAGATAGCCTTGATTCGCGAAAGACTGTTGACCACCCAGAGTTGACAGAAATCTTACGCATACGTGCGCTGTAGCCCATTAGAGTTCAGTACTGGAGATCACGTACTTTTAAAGGTTTCTCCTACTCGGGGAATCTTTCATTTCGGAAGAAAGGGAAAGTTGAGTCCGAGATATATTGGACCGTTCGAGATTCTTGAAAGAGTTGGAGATTTGGCATACAGATTTGGCATTACCACCGTCATTGAGCCATGTTCATAATGTGTTCCACGTATCCCAGTTACGGAAGTATATACCAGATCCTAGTCATGTCATTAATTTCGGTGAGATCGAAGTCGCTAAGAATGTCACATTTGAAGAGAGACCGATCAGGATACTCGAGAGTCGAGTTAAGCAATTGAGAAACAAACCGATCAATTTGGTTAAGGTTCAGTGGTTGCGCCACGGAATGGAAGAAGCCACTTGGGAAACGGAAGATAGCATGAGGTCCAGATATCCAGAGTTATTTTCGCCTTGAGTTTCGGGATGAAACTCTTTTTTAAAAGGAGAGTACGTAATATCCGAATTAATTATTGAGTATTTCATCTGTAATTGAACTCTGTATTATTCGGATCTGTGATACCGATAAATCAAAGTATGATATTTCTCGTATTTGTATCATTGTGTATGATTATGGAAACATGTAAATTTTCTCATGTAAATACGTGATAACGTACGCTAAGAAGGAATCTTAATGTACGTTATCCGCCAAAGCTAGCATATGCTGCGAATGAAGCGTAGCATACGTAAAGCAGCCAATAATTGAGCTGGGCGGCTAGCACATACGCCAGCCAGACGATGGGTCCGGATAAGATTCCCGCAGATGAACCTGGACAGTTTTGAAGTCAACGAGTGTTAACGTACGGTAAGGTATGTGTCTAGCTTACGCTAATTAGTGTTGCTTACGTACGTAACCTAATGGTGTAGCATACATAATCGAGTACAGAATGAGAACGGTTAACTATCAGTGACGATAGCGTACGCTAAGTATACTGGGTAGCGTACGCTAAGCGACTAACGTACGTTATGAATGAAGGCTAACGTACGTTAAGGTTAGAAAGTTATAAATGAGACATCACCCCATTTCATTTCATTCGTTTCTTTCACTTGGCTTTCAACATACTTCATCCCCAGAGAGTTCATAGCCACCTTATACACCTTTGGATCATTTAATACCTCGTCTTTGAAGATTGGAGATACTTATACTTAATTATAACAACTATTTTTTATTAATTGGTTACTAGTAAATATATTCCTTAACAGTTCTATATGGCGGCCCTTAAATTATTTTGAAGACTTGGCAAAGAATTTGATATTTTCATTGCATGTCAATACTAATGTTATATAGCACTTCACATCATGTACACTATAAATCAAATTTAATCATAATTATATTACAAAATTTGTAATATATAAAATTCCTAATTACTTTTGGGAATTTTGTGACTTGCAGCTATGATTATTTCTAATATCCATCAGATTTAATGAGAAAATTGTTGGAAATATAAGATAAAATGGAGGAAATGGGGTGTTTTGAGCAGCCCATTTGAGAGGAAATTTTGAGTGGGCTCGACTATAAGTTAAAGTCGGGACTTAGTTGGAATACGTAGTACTCCGTACGAGGTTTCCAAAATATGTAAGAACACTCAAAATGATTGAGGTATGAATGAGATATAATGTTCCAAAATGAACCCTTTAGAAATGGGTTTGGGATGCTATCCCACATTGGAAAAAGAAGGGAGAAATTGTGAGTCTATAAGGAGATGTGGACAAAGGCATGTTCAAAATGAAACATGTGTGGATGTGTGACTAGGCACCCCTCGCGCACACACGCGCGCGCCGCCGTCCGGCCCGGCCCGGCCCGACCGAAGGGCGATTTGGGCGAAATGTCTCGGCGTCTCGAAGTTATCTTTTTACTGCAATTTTATTCGGTAAAATACCTCAATTAATAAATTCCGAATTTTTCGGATCCGGATAAAATCGAAGGCGAATTTGCTTTAAGGAGACAAATTTTCTGGACTCAACATCGCCCACATTCGAATTTACCTCATTTGATTATATATATATATATACATATATATTCTTTTAATGCTTTCGTCATTAACGAATCTGCCTCCTACTTTGTTCCTCTCAGATTTACAGCACAGAAAGGAGATTCAAAACATGCGATCCCTTAAGTCGTAATCTGCCGGACACGGACGAGTCCAAGACAAGCTTTGGATCTACAGGTATAATGGATAATCATCAATGATCGGTAGAAAATATTGCATAATTATATGTGCTAAATGCATAATTATATTATATTTATTTTCGCACAATTTGATGGTTTTCTACCTATTTGAATTATGAAGGTAATTTAATTCACTTGTGGAACTTATTTATTATTTTAGGGAATTGTTACATTTTTGAAGTCAGAATAATCATCGGGACAATAAAGTAAACCCGGTCCAAAAAGAGCCCAATCGGCCAAAAGCTTGAGGAGAACAAGAATCCTACTCCTATTATGAAAAGAGATCTGCCAAGAATTTTAAAAAATAAAAAGAAGACTCCTACTCCTAAAAGAAAAATCGGCCGAAAAGAATTGAAAGAGAGAGAGAGAGTCTTGCTCCATTAACACTCCTACATCTCACGTCACTCCAGTAGCATGCATCTATATATACATCTTCAATTAATCCCATCACCTCAATTAACATATCTCACGACCCCATCATCATAATTCTGGACAAAACATCATTATCATTCTGGAGAGTAGCAGCAGGAAGTATTAAAGAAAAGGCAAGAGAAAGCACAACAATCAAGAAGGGAATTTTCGGCCGAGCATCTGGATTAATCACCGTTCTGGTTCTAATTTTAATGCTTAATTATTATTTAGCCATCATGTCCGGTTAATTTATCTTTTCCAGTTCTTAGGGATGTTTGAACCCGTATCTATATTATTTATGTTTTAATGCCGTAGCATATTCTTGACTTAATTCCTTTGAATTATCTTTGTGTTATTGAGTAGATTTATTTATGATATAATTTACTTTAATTAGTCTGATCAACTTAATTGAGGTTTTTATATCTATTGCTAGATTTAGGGTTATAATACGTAATCGTTATAATTCTACATCAAAAGTAGCAACAATTGATTAGTATCAGTTGGGTAACACAAAATCAAGATCCCTTGGGTCGAGCTTGTGAACTCAATATCTTGTCTATTTCCATCGTTTTGGTTCCTAATGCATCTAACGAACAAGATTTGAAGAGCTTGTTTTGAATCCTTCGTCTAGATAGGTTTAATTGAAGAGCTTGTTTCGATTAAATAAACTTAAGAAACGATTGGGGTTAACAGAGCTTATTGTTGACTTCAGAGTAGGAGTTCATTAGGAATTAAGGAAAGATAAAAGTGTTGCATTAATTCGTAAATTAAATTAGAACGGGGGATAACGTAACTAAGAATTGGATATTAATCACAATCGTTTTTCCCTTACTAAAATTTTACTTCTTTTTATTTGCCTACTTGTTATTTTAGTTTCTTTACTTTAATTCAACCAATCCCCTCCCCTTATTATATCTAGTATTATTATTTTTAGTATTATTTATTTAGTACTACTATTTTAGTTTCAGAAAAATATTCAACTCAAGAAGTTCGATTAATTCATCCGTTCCTCGTGGGATCGACCCTTACTTACAAATACTACTATTTAGTATAAGTGAGTCAAGGACTTTTTATAAATATCTAATTTTGACGACAGCGCAGTCAAAATTTTAGCGCCGTTACCGGGGAACGGTACGAAATTAATTTTATTTTATGAGTTGAATTTTTTATTTTCTTTTTTTACTGCTTTCTAAGAATTTTAAAAAAATTAAAACTGCTGTTCAGAAAAAAAAAAGAAAATAAAAAAAATTATATAGCAGGTTTATTTTTTTTATTATTTTTCGAGCAGATTTTCGACACTGGGTCACCGAGTGTCAGTTCTTAAAATTCATAAAAATTGCTAGTTGTGCACTAATCCGCTTTGTTTAAGTTTTGCATGATTACAAGATCACGTAGAGATAGAAACTTGCAGTATTTTGGAGAAATTATCAAACGAGATCGAGTTTCACACAAAGAACAAAAGAAAGCAGAGAAGCGAATGCCCTCATCTCGAACATGGCCGCCAATTCACAGCAATTTGGTTATCGTGACAATCCTGTGAAAATAGTGAAGGAGGTACATGACTCGTCTATTGAGGATAAGCTGACCGAATTAACCTCCTTTGTCAGAAAACTTGCTGTAGGAAACTCGCAGGTCATACCGTGCCGAATTTGCCAAACTACGGAGCACACCACCGAGCACTGCAAGATATTATTGGATGAGATCGAGGCACATGCCAATGCGGTTGGTACTGAAAATTTTTATGGAAGGAAATATGATCCATACTCCAAGACATATGATCCATGATGGAGAGATCATCCCAATTTTAAGTGGAAATCGCAGCAAGAGGAGCCTTCGCGGAATAAGGGCCAATTTTACAAGCAGCCGTCGGAAAATTCGAGTTTCTCACTCGAAGAGATGATGAAAGCACTCACTTTGAACACGATGCAGTTGCAGCAGAACATGAGTCGATTTCAGCATGACACTCAGTCGAGCATTAAAAATATTGAAAATCAAATAAGCCAACTTGCTACCTCAGTGAGTCGTTTGGAAAGCCAGAACAGTGGGAAACTACCCTCCCAATCGGAAGTAAATCCTAGGAACGTGAGTGCTATGACTTTGAGAAGTGGTAAGCAGCTGGAGGGACCCAAGGAACCGGAGAAAAATCTGAACGAAGAAGGCGAGAAACGAAAATCTATTCTCCAGACTGACACTGGGTCACCAGTGTCAAACAGGCACCAAGTGTTGAACTGCCGGGCAGCAAAGTAAATTATTCTCATATTGGCGTTGTGAGCGTACCTTTTCCTTCCATGATAAAGAAAGCTGCAACGGACAACAAGGAAAATCAAGATTTAGATGCGTCTCATAAAGTGGAAATCCATATACCATCAAGCGATGCAATTAAGCGGATTTTGTGGGACGGGGTTGAAGAATTACTCTTTATTGACGAGATCAATAATACATATGTGCTCTATGAGATCATACCAAGACTGAGCTATTCTCTATTGCATGGTCCTTATATAAAGAGTATTAGTGTAATTAGAATTCTTTGCACTAATAGGTTGAAGTGGTGCAAAAGAACAAAAATAATGGTGTATGTACTTGCTTTAAGACCTATACCAAAACCTCCTTGGTGCATTCGTTAAAAGGGAAGTTCTAGTCGATCCAACGACTTAAAATAAAGGCGCTAGCTGGGAGGCGACCCAGTGTTTATTTATTTTTATTTTTTTAGTTGTAGAACCAAATCGAATTTTAATTTATTTCCTTTTGTTTTTCGTAGGTAACAGATGGTCTTGGATATATGGTTGGCCAGCAACAATGGACTTTGGATCAAGTTTGGGGAGGTCGACTATTGTGCAGAGAAAATAACATTGGGAGGCCCAGTGCCGAGAATCTGTCCCAGTGTGAGATTTTGCAAGAAAGCCTACTTTCTCTCCAATACTAACACACCGCACTAGCCCGGTGAACTCTTTTTCTTTTCCATACTTGATTTGCGCTTTATTTTGACATACTGGGTTATACATGTTGCACTTTATTGATGTTTTTCATGACTTCGCTAAAATTGTGTCTCCTCGCACTTTAATAATTGTCCTTTAGTCAATTGAGAACAGTTGGTGGGATGCATAATGGTTTTGGAGTTATTTTCTCGTTTGGAATATTAGTTGGAATTAGCTCAATATGTGATTTTTAGTTCCGCCTTTCTGTGAAAACTGGTTTGTTTTGTGTTAGCTTTTAATGGAATATTTATGTGAATTAGAGACATGAAAATTGCAAGACTATTAGAAAAGCCAGGAAGGAAGATTATAATTAAAATTTCACTTGTGATTTGTACTTGGTTATATACCCTCTTCTTAAAATTTCATTGGTCGTTGATTTTTTTTGGCTTACCGCATGCAAGGAGGCTAGTTGAAAAAAGGGGAGAGGTGTTGAGCAGCAACAGCTGCCTAACTTTGGGGGTCCTAAAATGTTGTGAAAAAAGTAACAACGAAAAAATAAAGGACTAACCCATTATTGGTGCGTAGCTGCCGTCTCACACGAAAAAAAAAGTATTGGTGAAAAGAGCTACACGTTAGCAAATAACGGTGTGAAAGCTATCACCTAGAAAAAAAAAGAAAAAAAAGAGGGAAAATGGGTTGGTGAAAAGAGCTACACGTTAGCAAATAACGGTGTGAAAGCTATCACCTACGAAATATGTTGAAGCTTGTGGATAGTGCGTTCGCGTAAGTTCCAATCAATAAACAACCAATTAAAATAATAAGTTTGGGTAGATGATTAAAGTCTTCATCATTCTTCTCTTCTTGGAACTGTTTAATAGGATTACATTTTTATGTTTGATAATTCTATGTAATTTTCATTAACTGTTAATACAAAAAGTGTTCTAATTATGCAGAAGGGGCGTTTATTACACCACTATTTGAGTTAATGAAGGCTAAATATTTCACGGCAGGCAAATCATATTCTTACTTTTGTTATCCCTACGATCCAACCCATTCTAAATTGCTTGAGGACAAGCAAACTTTCAAGTTTGGGGAGATAGATATATTGGGGAATTTGAACTTTTATTTGAAGCGATTACTTGAGCGAATTTTGGGTCGGTGAAGGGAGTTTAGAGTTTGATGGAGCATAATTATAGGGCGAAATTTTTTCAAATCTTTCGATTTTTTTATGCTTGAGGACAAGCATTGGTTTAAGTTTGGGGAGATTTGATCGGTAGAAAATATTACATAATTGTAACACTCCCAATCCGCTCAGGGATATTACACGCTGTAGAACCTTTCCTCCAGGATCTACCAGGCTGGTAACAACATATAACAACTCAACCATGCCTTTAAGGCTAAAATGACTCAGTAGACCGATTTGGTCTTTCAATAAATACATACAACTCAAATACAACTCATGCCCACGCAGGGGTCAAAACACAACCACACCCGTACAACGGGAAAAATATAGCAGTGGAAAATAAAGTACAACTGAATCAATAAACAATGTACGATTCCTCATGTGATTAGTATCGATCATCTTTTATCATCCTTCGTGCCGACCCTGTGTTATGCTCCAAAACCTGAATGCAAAAATAGATATCCACCCCCCGATTACTCGGGGGTTAGCAAAACTCCACTATTTTGCTAGTGCAAGTACAAGTGCAAAAATACGAGTCATACAATTCACATTCCACGAACAATAATAATCCGAAATCCTCAAAGATTCAAATACAACAAGATGAACACTTCCCGAGGTGAGAGTTTGAGTAAAGACTTCCCAAAATTTCAAGATCAAAATATCAAGGGAAATAGTTTATAAAATGATTTGAAATACCATCGGGAGTTTTAATAGAAAACGATTTAGGATTATCAAATCCTACTTTTCAAAACCCAAAAGACGAAAGGGGTCACCGCCCCAAATGTTTACTTTCCGAAAAATGACCTTTACCAAACCGTTGGGATTTTAGCCCTAAATCCATAAAATGACTTTTATAAAACCATTGGGATTTTAGCCCCAAATCTCATCAACTCATAGTACACAAGAACGACCACAAGGTTCGTCTCCCAACATCAAAATCCACAAATAAAGAATTTAAAACAAACAACAAAATACTCTAGTGCCATCCTAGCCAAGTAAGCCAAACGAACAACTTACCTCTTACACACTTAGTCGATGCATGCAATCATGAAAACCATTCAAAAGCACTCATTTCCGGAAATGCCAATATCGAAACACATTTGCAAAATGCACCACAATTAACCGCGGATCCACCCCTCCGTGAACCCCTACCGAGACCCCGTCGGATCTAACCCATAGTGGTTAAAAGCAAGCTCGCGGATCCACCCCTCCGTGGACCCCTACCGAGACCCGTCGGATCTAACCCATAGTGAGCATACACACACACACGTTACTCATGCAATACTAATATGCTAAGAATGTAAGTTCATTAAGAATACTCACTAGAGATGGCCACTAACTCGACACCGTTATCAAACTCTTCAAAACACAATGACAAGATTAAACACGGAATAAACGCTTCCATAAATTTAAACAACAGGAATATCATCAAAGCCTTCAACGTTCAAAATAATCAAATCACAATCAATTCCCAAAACACACCGTTCACAAAACACACACGCATTTTTGAAAGAGAGCCTTTAACGAGGCCAAAACAAATCTTTTGAAATCTCATTTGCAAATAACCAAACAAACACGCCAACACGACCATCGATCATCATATCCACAAAACGAGAAGCGTATGAACAAGGTACTTGCCTCGAATAAGAACAACGCGGAGGATCGACCGAAGTAGGTTGACACGAACCGACTACGAACCCGCCGACTCCACCGATCGCCAACTCGCGTTCATAAACTATGAAGGACAATAAAAACAATGAAATGAATTCCATAACACGACTCAAAGCTGTTGAATTCAAAGAACGAATGACGAAAGTTCAAGTGTTTTCCCCAAAACGGCCAAGAACACGATTCGTACCGACAAAACACGAAAACAGAATTTCAAGTCGAAATATGGATATACAATCCATAGAATATATTTAACAACATCATTTAACCACAATTTATCCAACAAAAACGGATGAAAAACGAGATCGAGAACAAATCCCCCAAAAAGTCGATTCGAAGGAAATCAAGAAATATACTTCGATTCGACGAAGAACAATGGATTAAATGATGTTAAACAAAAGAATACTACCAAGATTAATCATACCCATCATGAATTAATCAACAACACGGAACGAATCGGACAAAAATGCAAAAACCCCCAAATTCACGAAATTAGGGTTCTAAGGAAGATTACCTTGATTCGCTGGATCAAAGGATGATAACGGATGATTTATTGATGTTATGAACTCAAGAACTTCGTGTATTTGTTGTTAAACAACATGGCTTCGTCACCTCCGAAGCTCCAGCCGCGGATCGAAAAGAAAGGAAATAAAAAATGAGTGAAAATGAGGTCGCCACCACATTTATACAGGCGGACTAGCGTGCGCTAGTCGCCGAGCTAGCGCTTCTCGGACTGTGCCGCAATCCGGTGACCTCTGGACTAGATCGCCGCCAGTAGCGTCAGCCTCTTCCGGCCAGAAGGCAGCGCTACCTGCCGGCCGTAGCGTATGTAGTGTCCGGCAGTAGCGTGCGCTACCTGCCGATCCACCGAGTCCAGTACCCCCACTGCCCTACTGCCTCGCCCCGCTAGCGCGCGCAGACAACCGGGAGTAGCGTGCTGTCACGGCCGACAGTCGAAAACGAGACATGGGTGCGCAGACGGTCGCACAGGGTGCCGAGGGACCGGCACGAGCAGGACGCCATGGATGGCATCGGGCTGCATGGGGATATTCAGCCCTCAGGACGGCGTGATCGGACGGAAAATCACGCGAGTAAGCCGTGGGAGCACGGACGCCGCTGTGGGAAGCGGATCGCCCAAGGGGCATTCCAGACTGGACATGTTCGGGACTATCCGGCAACGCAGGGGGCGCGGGCAAGGCCGGACGAGCAGGGGTCGTGTGGGACAAGGCACGATGGGATAAGGCCGAGTCTGGGAACAGGACTCGAGCTGGGCGGCCGGACGCGGGCGTGGGATGCCGGGCGCGGCTGGCGTGCGCGGGCGCGCGCGCGCGAGGTGCGAGAGAGACCCTCCCCCCTATAATTGGCTTAGACGGAAAAAGCCTTGTGGGGGCAGCAGACATTGAAAAGCTGAGGAGTCACTCAGTAGGGAAGACTCGACCGAAAGCAGCTAGAAGCGGACCGGCTTGGTCCAGGAGGTTCGGGAAGAGTCTGGAACATTGTAGAGACGGGCCCAGATGGTCGGACCGGGACGGGCCGATGCGGGCTGGGACGGACAGAGACGGGTCGGGCGCCCGGGATGGAAGAGAAGCCTCTAGGAAACTCCTAGAAGGATGAAGTGCTGGAATGATATAGAGTATTCTAGATGATTGTATGCCTTGTACTTGTAGAATACTCTAGAATATATTTGTAAGCCTTGTATGTGTAGACTTGTGTGGATAATTATAGAGATAGGTTCTAGAATAGGATAGAAGTGTGTGGATTGTATAGGATGTTCTAGAGTCCTCCAAATGAGGAGGTGGAGAGAAGTTTCTAGGTCCTAGGAGTAGTATAAATAGGCTTGATGTTGGCTCATTTGCTCCCAACCCTCAAAGACTCAACATTCTTGTATTGTAAGTGTTTGTGAAATAGTGAAGTTTTTCTCTCAACTCCCAAGTGTTAAACCCCTCCTTTCATACTTAGCAACCGAGTGAGTTAGGCTTACTAGCTAGATCGAGGCAATTCTAGTCTAGTGCCGCACGGGTCCGAGGAGCTTTCGAGTGCTCAAACCCAGTCTTTGGAAATTTAGACTGGAGACTTAGTGATATTTCCGAATTTTAGAGGGAGAATATGGTAAAATTGACTAATTTCGTCAATTTTGGTAAACCATCCGTCAACCCTAATTTCGGATCACTAATGACGGCGCCGCTCTTGTAAAACCTAAAAATCGACCCAGTGAAACCCTAATCGACATGTATAAATAAGACTCTCCTATTGAGTCTTAGATACGCCTTTTTCTTAGCTCTCTGTTTTCTATCAAACCCAGAATTCTCTAGCAATTTGGCTTACGTTTTTGTGCCTAAATTCGTAAGTGTTCCATTGGATTATCCTAGGCTGAATTTCTTGTAACCCGGGCAAAGGGTAGAAATATCAGTTCGGAAAGTGTTTACACGATCCATTGGAAAATCCGGATCTCCATAAAAACCCTTATATCCCAACAAGCGAGTCGTTGGAGGAGCTTGAGAATCGGGTGACGGGCACCCTTAACGCGTTGCGACGCGACTTGTGTGAGGAGATCCTTGAAGCTGTCAGGAAGGAGGTTCGGTCGATGATCGCAGCCTTTCGAGAGGAGATCGTAGGGAGGATCGAGACCATCGAAGGAAGGACAGCATTGTACGAGCGGGCGATGGCCCACGGCAGGGACCAGCGGGGTGCGGCACCCCATCGAATCGACATCCCCCGACCGTATTCGTTCCAAGGATCGCGGAATGGTAGGGAAGTGGATGACTTCCTATGGAACATGGAGCGTTACTTTGGTGCATCGGGGATAGCAGATGATGCGACCAAGTTGCAGACGGCTCCATTCTTCTTAGCCGATGTGGCGTTGTTATGGTGGAGAAGGCGCGAAACAGAGATCGCGCGTGGTACATGTCGGATGGAGACATGGGAGGATTTCAAGGCCGAGTTCAAGCGGCAGTTTTACCCGGAGAATGTTGAGTTTGAGGTCTGGGCTAGGTTGAAGGAGTTGACACACAGCAAGGCGATCAAGGACTATGTGAAGGAGTTCCAGGAGATCGTGCTGGAGTTGCCTAGCCTTAGTGAGCAGGAAGCTTTGTTCGCGTTCGTGGATGGACTGAAACCGTGGGCAAAGTTGGAAGTGCAGAGGGCCAAGGCACAGAACGTGTCCGAGGCGATTGCGATAGCAAAACGTCTGATCGAGTTGAAACCAGTCGGGGAGAGCCGGAAGTCCAGGAGGGATGAGGACGGCATCAGTATGCAGGACAAGTCGTACCAGGGTCATGCGGATAGGGGCGCGAGGATGGCCAGGACCAAGGACGGCAAGCAGTTAGGGTGGACTCGGACTTGCCATGGGTGCGGGAGTGCAGACCATCTCGTAGCAGCGTGTCCGAAGAAGAAGAAATGCGAGATTTGCTGGAGCACGGAGCATTCGACGAGGCAATGCTCGAAGTTTCCGAGGGTAGCCCCCATGGAGTACACCAAGGCACGGGACGATGCCGAGGGTGATGGGACATCGATGGCGCTTCAAGTGTTGAACTCAGCCATAGGGATGGCATCACGGGACGGAGCACCGCTTGAGGGAAACTTGTTGTATGCGACGGGACTAATCAATGGGAAACCCGTCAAGGCGTTGGTCGACACAGGGGCCGATTACAACTACATTGACGAGGCTGAAGCACAGAGGTTAGGGCTTCAGGTCATCGAGGAACGGGGCTGGATGAAGTCGAATAATGCACCACCCGTTCGGGTCACAGGAGTCGCCAATGGGGTGCGACTAAAGATTGGCACGTGGGAACCACGTGTGCACTTCAAGGTGACAAGCATGGATGATCGGGACATAATACTGGGCATGGACTTCCTGAGGAAGAACAATGTTGGCGTAGTTCCGCACAAGAGGGCGCTGTACGTGTGTGATCAAGCCAAGCTGCAGGAAATACGCTTGACCACAGAGCCTTCGAGACAAGCTATGTCGGCACTCAAGTACGTGACGAAGCTTGAGAAGGAGCCGAGTTACCACCTTGGAAAAGTTCGGTTCATCGAGGGGCCGCCACGTCGCCGAGGACGTCGACGAAATGGGCGGGGGATAATGTCACGTCCGACAGTCGACAACGAGACATGGGTGCGCAGACGGTCGCACAGGGTGCCGAGGGATCGGCACGAGCAGGAAGCCATGGATGGCATCGGGCTGCATGGGGATATTCAGCCCTCAGGACGGCGTGATCGGACGGAAATCACGCGAGTAAGCCGTGGGAGCACGGACGCCGCTGTGGGAAGCGGATCGCCCAAGGGGCATTCCGGACTGGACATGTTCGGGACTGTCCGGCAGCGCAGGGGGCACGGGCAAGGCCGGACGAGCAGGGGTCGTGTGGGACAAGGCACGACGGGATAAGGCCGAGTCTAGGAACAGGACTCGAGCTGGGCGGCCGGACGCGGGCGTGATGCTGGCGCTTGGCCGCGGCGCGTGAGCGCGCGCGAGGTGCGAGAGAGACCCTCCCCCCCTATAATAGGCTTAGACGGAAAAAGCCTTGTGGGGGCAGTAGACATTGAAAAGCTGAGGAGTCACTCAGCAGGGAAGACTCGACCGGAAGCAGCTAGAAGCGGACCGGCTTGGTCCAGGAGGTTCGGGAAGAGTCTGGAATATTGTAAAGACGGGCCCAGAAGGTCGGGCCGAGACGGGCCGATGTGGGCCGGGACGGACAGAGACGGGTCGGGCGCCCGGGATGGAAGAGAATCCTCTAGGAAACTCCTAGAAGGATGAAGTGCTGGAATGATATAGAGTATTCTAGATGATTGTATGCCTTGTACTTGTAGAATACTCTAGAATATGTTTGTAAGCCTTGTATGTGTAGACTTGTGTGGATAATTATAGAGATAGGTTCTAGAATAGGATAGAAGTGTGTGGATTGTATAGGATGTTCTAGAGTCCTCCAAATGAGGAGGTGGAGAGAAGTTTCTAGGTCCTAGGAGTAGTATAAATAGGCTTGAGGTTGGCTCATTTGCTCCCAACCCTCAAAGACTCAACATTCTTATATTGTAAGTGTTTGTGAAATAGTGAAGTTTTTCTCTCAACTCCCAAGTGTTAAACCCCTCCTTTCATAATTAGCAACCGAGTGAGTTAGGCTTACTAGCTAGATCGAGGCAATTCTAGTCTAGTGCCGCACGGGTCCGAGGAGCTTTCGAGTGCTCAAACCCAACCCCGTGACAGTGCGCTGTCTCCCGGCCGTAGCGTGGGCTACCTTCCGGCCGTAGCGTGCGCTACCTTCCGGCCGTAGCGTGCGCTACGCCGGTTCCTGCCGCACCCGTCCGGCCGGTGCCCGCAATCATCCGTCCAGTCCCGCAACTGTCCGGCCAGTACCCGACCACCAGGGCTCAACGACTCGATTTCCGAAAACGTACGGAACGAACACGACAAAAAGTTCGCGGACCACATAAACGACCCGAAATGAAAACATAATACCATAATTAATCATACGCGATCAAGAAACGGGTCGAGACAACAATTACAGATACAGATACCCGTAACTTTCAGTAAATTACAAAAATAGCCCAAAACGCCCGAAAATCACGATACGTGATCGAATAACTAAACCGAAGTTCACAACACGTTTAACAAAGTTAAACGGACTTACGGGAAACTTGAAACAGCAGTTTTGAACGAGATTCGCAAGAATCGAACTCAAGTGCGGAAAAGTCGCTAAAAAGCACGGAACTCAACAAAACAACACCGAAACGAACTCGAATGACAAAAAGTGTAGAATTAATCATTCTCAGAATGATGAAACGGTCATGAGCGAGTCGTCAAAACGGACTCCGACCGAAAAAAGAAATTTACCGAAAATCGAAAATTGCGGATATTACATTCTACCCTCCTTAAAAGAAGTTTCGTCCCGAAACTTAAAACAAGTAGGGAGAAGTAATATCCTGCAAGGAAAACTCAACGAGATACGCAAGAAACGCGTAACTAAACCAACACAACGTCGCCGTTAGGGATATAATAAAACCAACAAGTGACAAGCGTCATCAAATGGATAATACAATCAAGTCAATTATCTGAACAATCACAAAACACAACGAACGAAAATCAATACGATTGACTAGCCCAACGGTACATCAATCAAAACGCGAGCCAATCGCTGAACAAATACGGAATTCCACCGCCCAAGGGAATTAGGAAGGAGCCTGAACGCTCAACAATCACAAAACGAGAACAAAAACCGAACAAACAAACGATCGAGACAACAAAAATTGAACAATCATGTCCGAAACACGAAGGATAATAAAATTCAAACAACAACTCCCAGGATGATCTGGTGAGAACTACAAGACATGCATTCCCATAAGATCCACAGGAAAGGGAATAGCGATTGAAAAGTCCCAACGACAAACGAGTTATTCCAAAACAATACCACACTCGTTCGATCAACAAAAGCAAGGGGCAGGACAAGCTCAGAAATGTCAACGAACATAAATGAGTCGACGAAGTCGAAAACACAAGAGTTCCAAATCCGATCCATTTCGAATAAAAGAACTAATAGAACCAGATGATGTCACTCCCGAACAAGGTTCACAAGAATCGAACCGAACCCGAAAAAGTCACAGCGATAACCCGATCGACCCACAACAAGATCACAGCTCGATCGGACGATGAAACCGAAATACAGAACAAGTTCATAAAGTATCAACGAACATGAGCGAATCGATAGACTGGAGAAAGAGAAAATACAGAAGTCGAAATAGTACGGGTATTACCTCCGACCTCGTCCACGAAATTCACAAAAACGGGAGCAAGGTAACAAGACATTAAACAACCGACACATAACGGAACCATCACCGATGCACACGATCGTACCAAACAAAGCTCTAACAGTTCGCACATGATCGATAACGCAGAAATCACCACGGGGCGACAACATCCAATATCAACATCCCACCTCTCACAGAGGGCTAACACATTAAATGTGTGGAAAACGACTCAACGCTCACACCGCCAATTCGATCATACTCGGGAGCAAACATCATAATGACAACGTGGACATCATACATACATACCCAGCCCTCAAACGGGAATGGGTAGGTTTTAAAAATGAAAACCTCATTTTGAAAATAATTTAGAAAAACACCGGTTGATCTTGAGTATCACCCTTTCAAAAAAAAATACAAACATGAAACATCGTTATCGAGACTTTGGAGAACTATTTCGCATTTGATAAAAATGAGGATACTTTCTCTTAGTGAAAAACTTTCAGAATAATTGACCCTCGGGTCTAAGTAAAAGTGTTTCTAAAACAATGAAAATATCTCAAAATATTTTGGTCCTCGAGGTAGAAGAATCTTGAAACATATTGTGGCACCTTGGATGTACCATGAGAAAATAATTCATTTTAAAAGTACGTCTCGAAATTTATTTTCTAAGATACTCAAGGTTTTCAAAGATAATTCAATGGGCTAGAATGCCCAAAACTCACACATATCGACGTTCACTAAAACAACTCCTAGTACATCAAAACGTTTAAAATCAAGACAATACATGTCTTTAAACGGAAATAAACGATAAAATACCACATTCAGAACAAAACCACTGACCCGATTCGAGGCCTCTAAGGACCCTCCCGCACTGGCTAGTGAACAAGTCGAACGCGTATAAGCACAAAGCCTCCACAAGAGAACTTGTAAAACGTGAAAATCGATTCGAAAATCATCAGCAACGGACAAAAACAACAATAAAAAGACATCACAAGCGACGACACTCCTCGTATAAATCAAATACGAGAGTCGACTAAATACATATCGTGAAATCAAAATCCACATAAGGATTCCATCACTTAACAACTAATCATAAAAATAGCTCGTGTCACACGAGGCACAACACAAAGAAGGGAGACTTACTTTCACAGGTCGCACGAAGATGATGATCGCCCCACGATACTAATCACGACCAATAAACTTAAACGACGCGTCGCGACACGACTCAGTCAAATAAAATCAGACGAAACAAGACTCAAACAACACGACTTGACCCGATAGCCTAGGTTTCCACAACCTGGCTCCGATACCATATTTATAACACCCCCAATCCGCTCAGGGATATTACACGCCGTAGAACCTTTCCTCAAGGATCTACCAGGCTGGTAACAACATATAACAACTCAACCATGCCTTTAAGGCTAAAATGACTCAGTAGACTGATTTGGTCTTTTAATAAATACATACAACTCAAATACAACTCATGCCCACGCAGGGGTCAAAACACAACCACACCCGTACAACGGGAAAAATATAGCAGCGGAAAATAAAGTACAACTGAACCAATAAACAATGTACGATTCCTCATGTGTTTAGTATCGATCATCTTTCATCATCCTTCGTGCCGACCCTGTGTTATGCTCCAAAACCTGAATGCAAATATAGACATCCACCTCCCGATTACTCGGGGGTTAGCAAACTCCACTGTTTTGCTAGTGCAAGTACAAGTGCAAAAATACGAGTCATACAATTCACATTCCACGAACAATAATAATCCGGAATCCTCAAAGATTCAAATACAACAAGATGAACACTTCCCGAGGCGAGAGTTTGAGTAAAGAATTCCCAAAATTTCAAGATCAAAATATCATGGGAAATAGTTTATAAAATGATTTGAAATACCATCGGGAGTTTTAATAGAAAACGATTTAGGATTATCAAATCCTACTTTTCAAAACCCAAAAGACGAAAGGGGTCACCGCCCCAAAGGTTTACTTTCCGAAAAATGACCTTTACCAAACCGTTGGGATTTTAGCCCCAAATTCGTAAAATGACTTTTACAAAACCATTGGGATTTTAGCCCCAAATCTCATCAACTCACAGTACACAAGAACGACCACAAGGTTCGTCTCCCAACATCAAAATCCACAAATAAAGAATTTAAAACAAACAACAAAATACTCTAGTGCCATCCTAGCCAAGTAAGCCAAAAGAACAACTTACCTCTTACACACTTAGTCGATGCATGCAATCATGAAAACCATTCAAAAGCACTCATTTCCGGAAATGCCAATATCGAAACATATTTTCAAAATACACCACAATTAACCGCGGATCCACCCCTCCGTGAACCCCTACCGAGACCCCGTCGGATCTAACCCATAGTGGTTAAAAGCAAGCTCGCGGATCCACCCCTCCATGGACCCCTACCGAGACCCCGTCGGATCTAACCCATAGTGAGCATACACACACACACGTTACTCATGCAATACTAATATGCTAAGAATGTAAGTTCATTAAGAATACTCACTAGAGATGGCCACTAACTCGACAACGTTATCAAACTCTTCAAAACACAATGACAAGATTAAACACGGAATACACGCTTCCATAACTTTAAACAATAGGAATATCATCAAAGCCTTCAACGTTCAAAATAATCAAATCACAATCAATTCCCAAAACACACCGTTCACAAAACACACACGCATTTTTGAAAGAGAGCCTTTAACGAGGCCAAAACAAATCTTTTGAAAACTCATTTGCAAATAACCAAACAAACACGCCAACACGACCATCGATCATCATATCCACAAAACGAGAAGCGTATGAACAAGGTACTTGCCTCGAATAAGAACAACGCGGAGGATCGACCGAAGTAGGTTGACACGAACCGACTACGAACCCGCCGACTCCACCGATCGCCAACTCGCGTTCATAAACTACGAAGGACAATAACAACAATGAAATGAATTCCATAACACGACTCAAAGCCGTTGAATTCAAAGAACGAATGACGAAAGTTCAAGTGTTTTTCCCAAAACGGCCAAGAACACGATTCATCCCGACAAAACACGAAAACGGAATTCCAAGTCGAAATATGGATATACAATCCATAGAATATGTTTAACAACATCATTTAACCACAATTTATCCAACAAAAACGGATGGAAAACGAGATCGAGAACAAATCCTCCAAAAAGTCGATTCGAAGGAAATCAAGAAATATACTTCGATTCGACGAAGAACAAATGATTAAATTATGTTAAACACAAGAATACTACCAAGATTAATCATACCCATCATGAATTAATCAACAACACAGAACGAATCGGGCAAAAATGCAAAAAACCCCAAATTCACGAAATTAGGGTTCTAAGGAAGATTACCTTGATTCGCTGGATCAAAGGATGATAACGGATGATTGATTGATGTTATGAACTCAAGAACTTCGTGGATTTGTTGTTAAACAACATGGCTTCGTCACCTCCGAAGCTCCAGCCGCGGATATGTTGTTACCCAAAATATTATCCGGAGATAGTATTGCTGGAATGGTCGAGTAACAAACAAATGCAAGAACACTTCCGTGAGAAAATAGATAACACAAGATTTGCCGGGGTTGTTAATCCCGGGCTTGAATGCTCTCGCGAGATGTTATTAATAAATATACTGTCGAGTACAAATATTAATGTTAGAATCTATTACAAGGAGTGTAAAGACTTCTAGTTATCTAGGCTTTAGAGCGCGTAGATTGCCGGAAGAACCAGATAGATAAATCTGTGAGTTCTTGCTTGGGATATATGATGAATGTGTATGAATATCACTATGAATGTATAAGTGGTTGCCAAAAGAGTCTTTGATTCTCTTTTTGTGTGTATTTTGCACTGAATTCACCGTAAATTCGCGTCCCTTTGGCTGCTGCAATGAGTTCTCTATTTATAGGGGACAAGGTAGTTGGGACCCCTCAGGCGATCGCGGGCGACCGCCGTTTTCTATATTATAATAAGGTGGCCGATCGTCCCGTCACGTGGGCCGTTTCCTTAAAGTCTGGGGCTGGCTGGCGCCAGTGTGCGAGCCAATGGGAGGCCAAGACGCGTCCCGGTAGCCGTCTGGGAGGACCCACTTTGTACCTTTCGGCGGCCTTGTCGGTAGGTGTGGTAGGTGACAGTTGGGGTCAAAGGTCCTATCTCGCGGTATCCTTTGAAGATCCAAGACGTGGCCACCGTCCAAGATTCGGTCTTCGACGACTTTGACGGATGCTGGATCCATACGTGGCACGAGACGATCGCCTCTGGTTCGCTCATTAAAGACGATCGTCAGATATCAAAAGACGATCGCTGGGTACCAAAAGACGGTCGCCGTATTGTGCCGAACTCTAGGCGTTTGTCCAGAGTATGTCTTCCATGGTTGGCTTCTCTGATCGTGATGCCGATCGCCTATCGAGGCGTATTAATCTCCGCATAACAATTGCCCCCCAGCTCGCCTCGATGTTGAAAACACGGGGTGAGGTGGCACTGTTGGCGATCGCCAATGTTTAGCCGATCAGCCGATCTGAATTCAAATCTGGACGATCTCCTTTCGCGCCGGGAGCAGCGGGAAATAAAGGCGGGCTCTCTAAAAGTGGCAGGGACACGCGTCGCGCCGCTGTTGGGGGAGTCCGACGGTTTGTCAGACTTGTCGGCTGGCGTGCCCTCGAAAAGATGCGTACGCGGGATTCGAGGGCAGCATTTAATGTGTCCCCACGTGACGGTTGCGATCCAGCCCTCGAGATTTCTCCTATTTGCATTTAGACCCCCGCCTTCATCTATAAAAGGGCCAGGGCTTCTTCTCCTTCACTCTTTACGCGTCCTTGCATCCATAGTCGAAACTCTGCAAAAATTTTTGGAGCTTCTTGTGCCGATCTTCTTCTTTTCTCTAGGTAAGAAAAATCAATCTTCTATCTCCCTCTTCTTTTTATAATATGTCGGGAGGATCCAAAACCTTCGAGGCTGGAAGTTCTTCTGCCGCCACGGCTTCGCCTGACCGGGAGGAGATTCCCGTTGGAGTCGACATGGAAACGGCCGTTGAGGCCATTCATGCGGGGATTGCACCCGCAAAACTCAAAGAGCTTTTCAACAAGGCCGCAGTGGCGAAGACGCCGGCGACGGCGGAGCAGGGGGGCTCGCCGGCGGATGAGGACGAACAGGAGCGTCTAACCTGGGAACGGCAGAGTGTTTTTGGCCCCGCCTATATGGCTTTTGCCAAGATTATGGAGGGGATCGCCGGACCCTGTCCGGAATTTGACTTCAAAGCCTACTCCGCCGCTCATCCTTATGAACATGTGAAGCGGACGGTTTTTCGGGTCGCCGACCCGTCTTCCTGGACTCTCGGTAAGATCCGAAGTTCGGCGACCAAGAAAGACCTGAGCCGCTGGAGGGCAAAATATCACATCCCCTCTGACGTTTCTCTGCACGTGCCCTCGGAGAATGAACGTGCCGATCAACCGCCCGAGGATATGGTTGCCGTCAGCGAGATGATTATGGAGGCCGACCTGCGATTCCCTCTGCCATTCGCCGTCTCCTACTTGTTGATCGCCTGGAATTTGGCGCCGCTCCAACTGACGCCGAGCGCTTGGCTACAGGTCATCTGCACGTTGACACTGTTTGGTGGCCACCGGTTGTTCCGCCTCCTTACTGCGCTGGAGATGAATTATCTGTTTAAACTGGCCGCGCAGAAAGGGTCGATCGGCGGCAATCATATCCAAGGCAAAATGGGGAGAGTGGTCCTCGGTGTGCCGAACAAGACCAGGGGCGACTTGGCTAAATGGTGTTGGGTCGGCGGAGCGTGGCGATCGGCATTGAGTGACAGGCCGAATGAGGAGTTGGAGATCCCCACCACTTTTCGGGAGAGGAATCCGAGTAAGGATTTTAACTTTCCCCTTGATTGAGCTTGTCTTGGACTGATCTAATTTTGTTTTCTTTTTGCAGGACCTCTCGTTTCAGCGATCGGCGATCTCCTTTTCGATTTCTTGATCGTTTGGGAGCGGATTCGTGCCTTGCCGGATTCCTTCATTGACGTTCGCTCGCTTGGTAACGAAATTCATCGGTTGGGGGCTCGATTGTTTTGCTTCCCTCGTCACTTGAAAGTTCCAGGTATGAGCTTAAGTGGTGCTTCCTTGCTTGACGATTGCCTTCAGGAGGTCGCAGCGTTCAAGTATTTATTTAACTTGTTTGTATTTCTTCTTTGACAGAGGTTCATTTTCCCCGGCTTGCCGTGCCACCACCAGAGATTGCCATGTCGAATCCAGGACTCATCGGTCGCCTTCACTTGGGTAAGAAGACTGGTCGCGTTCCTGCGATGACGTCTCGCCCTGCTCTGGTGAAGAGGCCTGCTGAGGTGCCGGTCGCCGAGCCGGTGGTTCAGGGAGAGGAATAGCTTCAGCGCCGCAAGAGGCGGAGGTCGGAGGAGTCCCCGTCGATTACTGAGGCGGATGTATCCATTCTTGAGCCTCCGGTTTCTGCGGCTCCTATTTCTGCCATCCCGATGACGGAGCGATCAGGCCCTAGGCCCTCGGCGCCCGGCTCCCAGTCATCGGGTGGCCCGACGAAGAAGGTGGCGATCGCTGAGGCGGAAACCTCTCGGGGCAAGCCTTATTTTGGTCGCGATCCCGAGCTGGTCAACAGGTAAGAAAGGATCAAAATTTTCTGAGTTAGGCATTCTGAGCAAGGTATAGGCTAACTCCTTGGTTTCTTTGGTTTGTGCTGCAGGGTTTGTCTTGCCGACCCGAACGTCGCTCCTATGGTGCTGGACTTTTTGTCGAGTAAGGCTACACAAACATCTCTCGACGTCCCTACTTACATCCAGCAGGCTATCACCTCTCTGCCCAAGGCCTGGACGACCGATCTTGATGCGATCGCTCGTCGTCGATCTGGAGATGCCATGCTGGCGACCCTTGCCCTGGCTCTCCAGACGGCGACGATGGTCGTCCAAGCCGCTAGAAATTTTGAGGGGCGACCCTCCACTACTCGTCTCCATAGCGACCTCGAGGCCGCCCGGAATAAAAACATTGAATTTGCCAACCGGATCCAATCTATGGAGAAGGAGTATGCGGAGATGGCCAAAAGGGCTAAACAGGACGTTGACCGATTGAAGCAGGAGCTGAGCCGCTCTAAGGAGGCTACCGACCGGTCGCATGATCAGGAGAATGAAACCCGCCAGAAGTATACGGCTTCGCAGGAGGAGGAGGCCGGTCTGAAGGCGGCGGTGGATTGGCTCAGCGGTGAGCTGGAGGCGGCGAAGAAAGAGCTGGAGATGGCCAAGGGAGAGAATGCCGCCAAGGTGGTCGAGCTGGCGGAGGCTGAGAAGACGACCGTGGAGTTGAAGGGGAAACTGAAGGCGATCGAGATTGATCCCTATCTCAATGTGGCGCTCGTCGGCGAGTTCGCCTATTACCTGGCCTACGCCGATGCTGTCAGAGCTGCCAAGAAGGTAGGGATCGAGATCGGTCCCTTGATGGAGAGCTTCAAAGCCTATGCGCTCGAGCACCCTCTGCACCCGGAGTTCTCTTTGCCAATCCTTGACCTTGTCGACTCTGGGATCGACTTGAGTTGGTATACTGGCAAACTCATTCATCCTGAGGCCGATGGGGGGCCCAAGCCGATCCGCAACCTGAGGGCGATGACCAGCCGGCGGGGCCTTGAGAGATATTTTTGTTTTCTTTTGTAACTTGTAATTTTTGCTTTCTCTTAGTATTGCCTTCGGGCTTCATGTTGTACGAACTCCTTTTGATAATGAATGAAATATTCCTTTTTCGCACTGTCTTTTTTTATGTACGATCGCTCTTGAATGTTTGCGTGCAATTTTACAAGTATGTGTATGATTGCATCCGATGTCTTGTTCGTCTGACTGGTTGTTTGAATGTCGAATGTATTGAAATGTTTCGAATCGAAATTCTTACTTGTAGATATTGTTTGAAAAATGGTGATCGTCCTGCGTGTATCTGAGCGAAGCCGATCGGGTGCGGTTCCTTTCTGTCCGATCGCATTTGGGATTAGCTCGACCCATCTCTGCCTCGTTGTTTTTGTTTACTTATTGTAAGTAAGGAAACAAAAACTAGTTTGTCTGGCGAGCTATCTTCAGTTTTGCCGATTCTGAAGAATCATGCACGGTTGGGGTGTTCGATGGACCGACCTCCCCAATCGTGTCTTTGTGTGCGAGGGATACTGTATATCCCGCGACTCACTTTTTGTGAGGGTCCTCTGTTAGGCTACGCCCGCCTTGTGTTAAAATGAAGGGCGGGCGATCTTGGTCTAGAGGAGTCCTTGCACGGGGCGTCGTCGGCTTATTCAACTCCACGTCCGCGGCTTGTTAGCTCTGCTTCCACCTCGGGCCGCCATGATGATGGCGACCCTCGACGGTGTACGTTGAGACGGGGGTAGTGGCACGTCGCATTGTCCGGGTTCACCATGTTAGATGATGTACCTTGAGGACGTGCGATCGTGTCTACTGATTATTTTGGAGGGTCCTTCGGCTATGCCGGCCTCGTATTTAAACGAAGGGCGGGCGATCTCAGCCCAAAGGAACCTTGCATGGACGAAGCTGTCGGTTCCATCGACCTCCAGGACCATGGCTGCATTGATTTTACCTCGGATCGTCATGATCAACGATCGTCGGCGGTATGCGATATGCCTGGTGGGGCGATCGCCAGAATAGATGGGATAGGAAAAAATCTCATTATATTCCTTGTACATCATTGAAATTGAATACAAAATTTTCACTGGTAGTATTTTTTCAGATGCACGGCGTTCCAGGGGTATTGATCCGGAGTACCGTCAGGATGTTCCAGTTCGTAGGCTCCTTTAGTTAGCCATCTGGATACTCTGAAGGGGCCTTCCCAGTTCGGACCAAAAACGCCTGTGTGGGTTTGAATCTTCTTGAGGACAAGATCGCCCACTTGAAATCTTCTTTCTTTGACCTTTGAATTGAAGAACTTCTCGGCTCCCCTTTTGTGGATTGTGTTTTTCATTTCTGAGGTCAGCCGTCGTTCTTCGAGCATGTCTAGGTCGATTCGTCGGGCCACATCGTTGTCGGTCGTCATCTCTTGTTCGGTTCGATGGCTGAGGACGGCGATCTCCGAAGGAATCACCGCTTCTGTTCCGAAGGCGAGGGCGAATGGGGTTTCGCCGGTGGAATTACGGGTCGTCGTTCGATAAGACCACAAAACATCTGGAAGCTCGCTCGCCCATCGCCCTTGCCTGGATTCGAGTCGCGCTTTAATTGTGTGTTTGAGGATCTTGTTCACAGACTCTACCTGTCCGTTCGTCTGAGGGTGATAGGGTGTTGAAAACAATCTTTTGATTCCCCATTTCTCACAGAATT
The DNA here is from genome assembly GCA_033398695.1 of Orobanche coerulescens. Lineage (NCBI taxonomy): Eukaryota > Viridiplantae > Streptophyta > Magnoliopsida > Lamiales > Orobanchaceae > Orobanche > Orobanche coerulescens. The sequence goes on along the minus strand of CM065805.1, from coordinate 209,312,276 downwards.
GCATGACTTCCAAGCCGTCGAACTGCTTTCCGTTGTCGGAGATGATGGCTTGGGGCAGACCGAATCGGCATACGATGTTTCTCCAGATAAACTTGATCACTTGCTCTTGGTCGATCTTGTTGAGTGGTTCGGCCTCAGCCCATTTGGTGAAATAGTCGACCCCTACGATGGCGAACTTACAGCCCCCTAGAGCCGTCGGCAAGGGACCTATGAGGTCGATGCCCCATTGCGCAAATGGCCAAGGGCTATACATGGAGGTGAGCTGTTCGGGGGACAATTTAATGTTGGGGCCCATTATCTGACACCTATGACACGATCTGGCATAGGCGATCGCATCCTTCTGAAGTGATGGCCAGAAAAACCCTTGTCTGGTTGTCTTATGGATGAGAGCTCGCCCGCCCGCATGGTTTCCACAAATCCCATCATGGATCTCAGCTAAAACGAGCGGACCTTCCTCCGGTGTAATACACTTGAGGAGGGGAAGGCTGAAGGCTCGCTTGTAAAGCCGGTCGTCCAATAGGGTATATCTGGTCGCACGGAGCTGGAGTTGGCGAGCTTTAACACGGTCGTCAGGGACCGTTCCGTCCTTTAAGTATTTGATGAACGGAGTCATCCAGTTCTCCTCGGCGATGGTGACCGTGGTAACCAGGCTTCGGTCAATCGCCGGCCTTGCTGACTTCGTGATTTGGATATTGGAGAAGTCGGCTGCCCCATCCGATGATGCAAGTTTGGAAAGGGCATCGGCCTGGGAGTTGTGTTCTCTCGGGACTTGTTCGATTAGCACTTCTTCAAATTTTGTGCACATTTCGGCGACCAGCTCTTGGTATTTGACCATCTGTTCGCCGCGCGCCTCATATTCTCTCTTAACTTGGTTCACGACCAAAAGGGAGTCCATGAAGATATGGAGGCGACGAACATCTAGGGTGAGGGCTAGATCGAGCCCGCCTACCAAGGCTTCGTATTCGGCTTCATTGTTGGTCGCACGAAAACTGAAACGCACAGCATTAGTGAAACTTTGTCCGTCGGGGCTGATGAGGACAATCCCTGCCCCTGCTCTCGAATTGGTCGCCGAACCATCCACATATAACTTCCAGGCAGGTCGGCCGACCTGGGTTGGACTGTGAGGGAACGTCAGTTCCACCACGAAGTCCGCCAGAGCTTGGCCTTTGATCGCCGTGCGAGGAGCGTAAGTGATACCGTATTGGGCGATCTCCAGCGACCACTTGAGGAGTCGCCCGTTGGTGTCTGGTCGATGCAGAACTTGTCTTAGAGGTAGAGTTGTCAGGACTTCCACTTGATGTTCGAAGAAATAAGCCCTTAGTTTACGGACACTCATGACAAGGGCGTAGGCGATCTTCTCCAATGGTGTATAACGTGTTTCAACGTCATGGAGCGCTTGACTAACATAGTAGATCGGCAAGTGGACTTGTCCCTCTGCTCGCACCAGAACGGCACTTAGTGCGACCTCTGAGGCTGCCAGGTAAAGGAATAGTTTCTCACCGGGGATCGGCTTTGCCAGGATCTGGGGGTTAGATAGATATTCTTTTATTTTGGCGAACGCTATCTGACTTTCCTTCGTCCATGCGAACTTCTTGTTCTTGATGGTCGCGAAGAAAGGCTTGCTTTTATCGCCGAGTCGAGATATGAAATGGTTGAGGGCGGCTAGACAACCTGTAAGGCGTTGTACCTGCTTGATGTTTCGCGGCTTCTACATGTCAAGGATCGCCTGTATCTTGGTGGGGTTCGCCTCGATCCCCCTTCAGCTCACAATGTGCCCCAGGAATTTCCCGAAGCCCACCCCGAAGTTGCATTTCTTGGGGTTTAGCTTCATGTTGAATCTTTCGAGGATGGCGAACGTCTCGGCGAGATCATTGAGGTGATCTTCCTTCTTGAGACTTTTGACCATGATGTCGTCAATGTAGACCTCCATGGTCTTGCCGATCTGATTGGCGAACATTCTGTTGACTAGTCGCTGGTAGGTTGCCCCTGCGTTTTTCAAGCCGAACGGCATTCGGACCCAAAAGTATATGTTTTTTTCCATGTGGAAAGATGTGTGTTTTATGTCTTTCTCCGCCATTGGGATTTGATGATATCCGGCGAAGGCATCCATAAACGACATCATTTCGAAACCTGCTGTGCTATCGACCAAGTGATCAATATGAGGCATAGGAAAGTGATCTTTTGGACATGCCGCGTTGAGGTCGGTGAAGTCGATGCATAACCTCCAGGAACCAGTCGGATTCTTGACGAGTACCGCATTGGAGACCCATTGTGGTTCGTCTGTAGCTACCCCGATTAATTTGTTGTTGAGTAATTTTTGGACTTCTACGTCGGGCACCGCGTATCTTTCGGGACCGAATTTCCTACGTTTTTGGTGAACAGGCTTCATGGCCGGGTCGATCTTTAGATAGTGGCAAGCGTGCTCAGGACTTATGCCGACCATATCTTGATGCGACCAGACAAAGACTCCGATGTTCTTACGTAGCAAATTGATCATATCCCCTTTTAGTTCGCGGTCGATGCTCGCGCCGATCTGAACTTCCCGTTCCGGATGATCCGGATCTATCGTTATACTCTCCAACTCTTCGACGGGGACGGTCGCCTCTCGTTTGGAATGATTTTTGGACTCGATTCTTGGATCAATGTCGAGACTTGGCTCGAAACCAATCCTTGGCTCGATGTCGTCCGTTAACCGAACCGAAATGGTGTCCCCTGAGTCGGGTTGGTATGATGCGCTCGGCTCGTCGATCTCCATGGGTTGATCGTCGATCGCTTCAATGTTACACATATTATGGGAAGTATGGAAAGCAGTAACGACATAGGAGTAACTCAAACATCTTTTTGCCATTAGCTGATCTCCTTTTACAGTACCGACCGTCCCATCGGCAGTGGGGAATTTGATACAGTAAAAGAAAGATGAAGCGACCGCCTCAAAGGTTTCTAAAAAGGGGCGACCTAGGAACCCATTATAGATGCTGGGCCTATCTATGATTACAAAACTTAGGTTCCTAGTAATCCTAACCTTGGGATCATAAAAGCATATTAGCTCGACGGAGAGCTTGATCCTCCCGTAGGCTTGGACTGTGTTGTCGCCGAACCCTTGGAGCACGGTGTCGAACGGCTTGATGAATTTGATTAAGTTGCCGAGTTGGTCTAGGGCGGATTTGAATATGATGTTGCAGAAACTCCCATTATCGACCAGCACGCGATCGACCGTCTTCCCAAGGATGCAGGCGGAGATCACCAGTGCATCCTCTTTGGGGCACTGCACTCCCTCCCTGTCCTTGTTGGAAAAGGTGATGAGTGCGTATTTAGAGATGGTCGGCTCCGGAGGTACCACGACATGGACCCCGGCGAACGCCCTCAGCTCGGCCTTTCGCTTCCTGTTTGACATGGTGGAAACCGGGGAAAGACCCCCGAGGTTTCCACCTCCTGCTTGAAGCATGTTGATCCGACCGCCAGGGTTGATCGCAGGGACCGACTCATTAGAGTACTCCGGCTCATGCTCGATTCTGGCGACCGGATTGGGGGAGTTCTCTCGTGTTGTCGGCTTTCGCGCCCTCTGGTACTTTCCGTCCTAGGCTCTGGCTTGGTGACCAAGTTGTCCAGTTTGCCCTCCTCAGCGATCGCGGAGGCTGCGAGGAGGTCGCGGCATTGGCTGGTGTTGTGGCCGGGACTCTTATGGTAGGCACAGAATTTGCTACGGTCTAGATGATCGTGGTCCCTTATCGGCTTTGGTTTGGAAAGCCACTCGCGACCCTTGATTGCGTTGAAGATGTGGGCCGGAGATAAGTTGAGGTTGTGGAGAAGGTGGACCTCTACATCCTCGAAGGCTTTGAACTCGCCAGGCGGCTTGGCGACCGCCTTTCTGGTCTTGGCGACCGCCTTCTTCTGGACATGGGATGGTGACTTTCCTTCTTCGGACGGTCCCTCGTCTAAGCGGAGTGAGAGCATCCTCTGCGTGGCCAGGAAATCGGCGGCTTTGCCGCCGAAGACCGAGTAGGTCGGGGGGATATCCTTTGTGAGGTGCCTGAACATGGGCGAACGTCCGTGGAATCCGCTCATGACTGAGTTGAGAGCGAGCTCGTCGCTGATGGGCTCGCCGGTGAGGACTATCTCGTCTACCCGGTCGATGTAATCCTCGTCTGACTCGTCCTTCCCCTGCTTGATTTTCATCATGCGGTGGAGGCCTTCAGGGCGAGCGACTTTTGCGGCGAAGTACGACGTGAAGTCGCTCGCCAGCTTCTCAAAGCTATTTATTGAGCGAGGTGGTAGTGAGATGTACCACCTGTGGGCGAGGTCGCCCAAAGTTAACGGGAACATTCGACACTTCGTCGTTTCTGATGCTCCGCATCCGGTCATGTAGATCCGGAATTTGCTCAAGTGGGTTTCCGGATCCGATCTCCCCTCATATAGAGGTGTTTGTGGGGGATTAATCGTTGGTTGGACTGGGGCGAGCTCGATCTGAGTCGCGAGCGGTTCGCTTGATCCAATGATTGATCTCTTGGCGCCTGCCCCATTTTACAGGAGCACCTTCATCTCGTCGAGCTGGCGTTGTATGGCGGCTATCGCCGTCTCCTGACTGCTCGCCGATTGGCTCTCAGAGCGCGAACCAAGGCGATCGTGTACCGATCCCCTAGTCCCGTGGTGAATGACGAGCTCCCTGCCAGTGGGTTCCTTCCTCGGGCGAGCAGGGGCTCATTGACCGGCCTGTCTCCTGGGAGTCGGATATGCCGAACTCCTGGTAAAGGATTCAGATACCGATGTCTCCCGGCTGGGGCCTGAGTGTCCGGGTCGCCATGAGGGATCGCTCCCCAGGCGGCTGAAGACGGAATCTTCCTGCCTTACGAGAGCCTTCTCCTGTGGCTCGGGGCTTTCTGTCGATTTCTCAACATAGATCCCCTTGTGCTTCCGTTTGCTTGCCCGGAGGATGGTTGACGGAGTGATGGTGGGCGAGCCATTGGCCTTCTGTCGCTCCCTGAGGATGGCTATAGCCGCCTCAATCTGTTCCGTGGTCTGGAACTGATCGAGTGAGAGGCTAGAACCGTCCCTCGGGGGCGGGAGCGAGAGCCTAGCGTCGCCACGGTCGCCTTCCGCCGTGGGCTGGGATTCGGTCCGGGCCGGAACGAGATTTCCGGCGGATCTTAGGGTGGCTCTCTTGGAGGTCGTTGCAGATGTCATTTTTCTGAAGGCTTTTCTATTGAAGAACAGTGAGTGTTTCTTCAAGTATATGTCCGGAGAACAGTGAGTGTTCTTCGGGACGGTAGGAATAAAAATGAAGGATTAGATACCCTTCCTCTAGCGCCAATTGTTGTTACTCAAAATATTATCCGGAGATAGTATTGCTGGAATGGTCGAGTAACAAACAAATGCAAGAACACTTCCGTGAGAAAATAGATAACACAAGATTTGCCGGGGTTGTTAATCCCGGGCTTGAATGCTCTCGCGAGATGTTATTAATAAATATACTGTCGAGTACAAATATTAATGTTAGAATCTATTATAAGGAGTGTAAAGACTTCTAGTTATCTAGGCTTTAGAGCGCGTAGATTGCCGGAAGAACCAGATAGATAAATCTGTGAGTTCTTGCTTGGGATATATGATGAATGTGTATGAATATCACTATGAATGTATAAGTGGTTGCCAAAAGAGTCTTTGATTCTCTTTTTGTGTGTATTTTGCACTGAATTCACCGTAAATTCGCGTCCCTTTGGCTGCTGCAATGAGTTCTCTATTTATAGGGGACAAGGTAGTTGGGACCCCTCAGGCGATCGCGGGCGACCGCCGTTTTCTATATTATAATAAGGTGGCCGATCGTCCCGTCACGTGGAGCTGTTCCCTTAAAGTCTGGGGCCGCTGCTGGCGCCAGCTGTGCGAGCCAATGGGAGGCCAGCACGCGTCCTGGGTAGCTGTCCGGGGAGGACCCACTTTGTACCTTTCGGCGGCCTTGTCGGTAGGTATGGTAGGTGACAGGTTGGGGTCAAAGGTCCTATGTGTCGGTATCCTTTGAAGATCCGCACGTGGGCCACCGTCCAAGATTCGGTCTTCGACGACTTTGACGGATGCTGGATCCATACGTGGCACGAGACGATCGCCTCTGGTTCGCTCATTAAAGACGATCGTCAGATATCAAAAGACGATCGCTGGGTACCAAAAGACGGTCGCCGTATTGTGCCGAACTCTAGGCGTTTGTCCAGAGTATGTCTTCCATGGTTGGCTTCTCTGATCGTGATGTCGATCGCCTATCGAGGCGTATTAATCGCCGCACAACAGGATCGAAAAGAAAGGAAATGAAAAATGAGTGAAAATGAGGCTGCTCAGCCACATTTATACAGGGCCGGACTAGCGTGCGCTAGGCTGCCGAGCTAGCGCGCGCTATCGGCCCAGGCCGCAATCCGATGACCTCTGGACTAGACCTTTCGGCCAGGTAGCGTGTGCGACCTTCCGCGTAGGCGTGCGCTACTGCCGGCCAGAAGGCGTCGTAGTGTCCGGATAGCATGCGCTACTGCCGATCCACCGAGTCCAGTACCCCCCGCCCTACTGCCTCGGCCACGCTAGGCAGACAACCGGCGTAGCGTGCCGCCTCCCGGCCAGTGGCGTCGCTACCTTCCGCCAGCGTGCGCTATGCGGTTCTGCCGCACCGTCCGCCTGTGCTCGCAATCATCCGGCGATCCATGGCCGTCCCGATGTCAAACCACGTGGCTCGACGACTCGATTTCCGAAAACGTACGGAACAAACACGACGAAAAGTTCGCGGACCACATCAACGACCCGAAATGAAAACATAATACCATTATTAATCATACGCGACCAAGAAAAGGGTCGAGACAACAATTACAGATACGGATACCCGTAACTTTCAGTAAATTACAAAAATGGCCCAAAACGCCTGAAAATCACGATACGTGATCGAATAAACAAACCGAAGTTCACAACACGTTTAACAAAGTTAAACGGACTTACGGGAAACTCGAAACAGCAGTTTCGAACGAGATTCGCAAGAATCGAACTCAAGTGCGGAAAAGTCGCTAAAAACACGGAACTCAACAAAACAACACCGAAACAAACTCGAATGACAAAAAGTGTAGAATTAATCATTCTCAGAATGACGAAACGGTCATGAGCGAGTCGTCAAAATGGATTCCGGCCGAAAAAAATTTTTTTTACCGAAAATCGAAAATTGCGGATATTACAATAATTATATGTGCTAAATGCATAATTATATTATATTTATTTTCATACAATTTGATGGTTTTCTACCTATTTGAATTATGAAGGTAATTTAATTCACTTGTGAAATTTATTTATTATTTCAGGGAATTGTTATATTTTTGAAGTCGGAATAATCATCGGGACAATAAAGTAAACCCGGTCCAAAAAGAGCCCAAACGTCCAAAAGCTTGAGGAGAAGAAGAATCCTACTCCTATTATGAAAAGAGATCTGCCAAGAATTTTAAAAAATAAAAAGAAACTCCTACTCCTAAAAGAAAAATCGGCCGAAAAGAATTGAAAGAGGGAGAGAGAGTCTTGCTCCATTAACACTCCTACATCTCACGGCACTCCAGTAGCATGCATCTATATATACATCTTCAATTAATCCCATCACCTCAATTAACATATCTCACGACCCCATCATCATAATTCTGGACAAAACATCATTATCATTCTGGAGAGCAGCAGCAGGAAGTATTAAAGAAAAGGCAAGAGAAAGCACAACAATCAAGAAGGGAATTTTCGGCCGAGCATCTGGATTAATCACCGTTCTGGTTCTAATTTTAATGCTTAATTATTATTTAGCCATCATGTCCGGCTAATTTATCTTTTCCAATTCTTAGGGATGTTTGAACCCGTATCTATATTATTTATGTTTTAATCCCGTAGCATATTCTTGACTTAATTTCTTTGAATTATCTTTGTGTTATTGAGTAGATTTATTTATGATATAATTTACTTTAATTAGTCTGATCAACTTAATTGAGGTTTTTATATCTATTGCTAGATTTAGGGTTATAATCCGTAATCGTTATAATTCTACATCAAAAGTAGCAACAATTCATTTTTATCAGTTGGGTAACACAAAATCAAGATCCCTTGGGTCGAGCTTGTGAACCCAATATCTTGTCTATTTCCATCGTTTTGGTTCCTAATGCATCTAACGAACAAGATTTGAAGAGCTTGTTTTGAATCCTTCGTCTAGATAGGTTAAATTGAAGAGCTTGTTTCGATTAAATAAACTTAAGAAACGATTGGGGTTAACAGAGCTTGTTGTTGACTTCGGAGTAGGTGTTCACTAAGAATTAAGGAAAGATAAAAGTGTTGCATTAATTCGTATATTAAATTAGAACGGGGGATAACGGAACTAAGAACTGGATATTAATCACAATCGTTTTTCCCTTACTAAAATTTTTCTTCTTTTTATTTGCCTACTTGTTATTTTAGTTTCTTTACTTTAATTCAACCAACCTCCTCCCCTTATTATATCTAGTATTATTATTTTTAGTATTATTTATTTAGTACTACTATTTTAGTTTCAGAAAAATATTCAACTCAAGAAGTTCGATTAATTCATCCGTTCCTCGTGGGATCGACCCTTACTTACCAATAGTACTATTTAGTATAAGTGAGTCAAGGACTTTTTATAAATATTTAATTTTGACGCGTCACGACAGCGCGGTCAATCAAATATTATACTTCATGGTATAATTATATGACTTCGAATTTATCGATATAATTTTTAGTAAATTATACCAACAATTTTAAAGCAAATTATTGTTATATTAATATTTTGATTAATGCTTTTGGATATGGTATCGAACGGTAAACGATGAGCGTTTCGTTTGAATATTAATAGCATGGAAATTGTTGCCTCTATAATTTTATTAATATTTATGTGATTTTTTAATTAGCTATAATAATTGAACAATCGTTATACATTGTTTGAGTGGCTGCCTTCTCAAGAGCCTCCAATTCTTGATCCAATAAAAATCATTTACCTGAATCATCGAGGGAAACAAAGTCTTGAATCCTCTTCCAGAGAATACTCTAGCCAAGAATTTTTTTTTCGAAACATGAGTATTGAAATTTAAGATGCAGTGTTTTTGACCCATATTAAGTTTTGGATACTATGACAACCCTACCAGTAGCGGAGGGCCCAAGCAGCGGAAAAAGCTAGTGTGCATAATTATATTGTGATTTTGGCGTACGTTTGCCACGACCATCTCCGATTCTTTTAACTACACATAAATGATATAAACATGTTATGTTTATTTTGTTGTATAAGGATGACTTGAATTAGCTGGCATGTCATATAGGAAAGTACTTATGTTTACGTTAGTTCATTGTTAATCAATGGTAAAAATCTGCGTAAACATATTTTTGTGACTTGTTGTGTGATCCATGAATGGTAGGATCGGCGATGCTTATTCGACTCTAATTCATTTATCCGGCATATGTGGCATTGCAATATATTATCTGAATTTTTTTTGAGTTACGCTACTGAACGTAGTTGCTAATAGCTGATTAGAATAAAAATATTATGGATCACACGTCGATAATTATTTAGAAAGTGTTTGTGGTTAATATAAATGAGAAGAACTTATATTATCTATTGCCATGCGTTTTCTAAATAAGATTGTGATTATATTTGCTATTATATAATCATGCATACGATAATTTCGATAAAGAATAGCATTGATTGATAAGAGCCGAATCAATTATTAATTGATTATTCGATTAAGGTGTTAAGATCATTTAGTTTAAGATATTAACTAAAGAGGATTTGTTGATTGATTTTAGTCCTTTTTATGTGATGGAATATCAATCTTGGTCGGATGCTCGGACGTTAAAAACCTAACGGGACGGTTACCTAACAAGTACAGTTTATGGGTCGGCTTGAGAATTATAATTTTTGGTTGGATTTGCTCTTCCGGTTAAATTATATATATTCTCGTGTTGGTGTCGGTCTGCTGCGGCAGTGACACACGAGCCTATTACGGTGATCCATGTGATATCAAACACGGCAAATATTGATATTGGCTCCATATGCTGAAAATTCGGAGAAATTCAATAATTAAATTTTAGTGCTAAGAACACAAAAGTTCTTTAATCGAATATTAAAACCAGAGAGGGTTTAAATGACGATAAAACCTACTTTTATGAGAGGTTGTAACAAGAAATGTGATCACTCTATAAAGATAGTGATACATTAGTTACGTGTACTCGATAATGAGTAAAGATGAAGCTAAAAAGAGAAATTTACACTCTAAAAGCTTGAGATACAAAACCAACTTAATCCGGAAATTAAGATGGTTGAATTGTGTTCTAACGGAAACGCAAAAACGATGTTAATCAGATCAAACTAGCTCTGAATACGAGGATATCAATCATGTGGAGACTGGTTAACTTAAAACAAGATCCCATGCTAGGAAATAATTGAAATTTCCTATTAGCTCTGAAATGTAGTAAAACAATTTTAGAAATACTAAAAATGTGGGGGTGTATGGCTAAGGCAAAAGTTCCTAAGCCAAAGCAAATGAAGGTCTGACCCAAGACGGTCGATTGCATCTTCACTGAATACGCACATGATGCATGATGCGAGTGTATCAAACGCATAAATGATTTAAAAACTAAATCAATTATGAGATACCGTGGATTTATCAATGTGAAATAAATCACCAAGTGGTTTTAAAGGATGAAGCAAAAAGGCTTGAACTTGAAAAATCACTACGTCTGAAATTTCTAACATGCGTGCTAGAAGATAACTTACAATGCCATATACACTCTTCGTATGGTCATATAAGAGAAAGAATAATTCTGTTGTGCAGAATTTTGTTTAATGTTCGGTAGATCTTCCTCTGGAACAGATACCGCTAGGATCCAACGTAAATTCGAAAATAAAATTAAATGGATCCATGGATAAATAAGAGGCGAAACTACTAACTGAGGTTGTAGTAACATGAGAGCCTAAAGTACTTTGAGATATATTCTCTAGTAACGAGAAGAGAGTTCATTATTATGATATACATGTAGAAGTATATCAAATGAACATACATGCAGTCTTTCTAAATGGCATCTTTGAGAAAAGCCAACTTGGAAGAACCAAAGGCATATGTGCCTAACGCAGCAATTGAAAGTCTGCAACTTAGTGAAAGTATTATGAATCTAAATTGACACTAAAGTAGTGGCATAAAATCTGACACTGTGGTGTCAAGCAATGACTTCAAAGGATGTGATGAAATCTCCAATTTGAGAACCCTCAAATATGGTGATTAAATGACCGAAAAGTATGAATTTGGGGACGCTCAAATTTGGTAATGTAATTAATGAAAAATTGCTAATTTTGGGGACGCCTAAAATTAGTAATTTGATATTGAGAATTGAAGTCTCGGTTAATAGTTGGTAACGTAATTTCAAAACATTAAAAAATGCCAATTTATAATGTCAAAAAGATTCAAGACAATGAATATGTCAAGTGTGTATATGTCAAATACACATGACGACTATGTCATTTTAAGAATGAATTTGAATGATCGAGTCATTGATGTAAGTAATGACAAGGGGGTCAATTCAACAAAGTCTGAAAAGATAAATATATGAGACCAAAAGAGATGACTTTAAGATGTAAAATCTCAAGTCGTTCACAATGTCTCGTATGAGGTCAGTCATACTATGATGACATGAATCTTGGAAGATCAACGGAATCAATTGGAATGCCAATGGATATGGTGCATCTATCCAAGCACAAAGGCAACTGATCTTTCAAGAGTAACTAAAAGTCTAATGTACTAAGTGAATTGTACAAGACTAAACACAGTCTATATCGTGAGTAAGACTATGTGGATACACGAGTAATCAGGAAACTAATTATTAATTGGTGATTACAACGATATAAAGATTACTTGTGTGTATATGCTACATGATATGAGATATTCAAAAACTATAAAATGATATAGTAACGCAAATTGGATATCTGACATTATGAATTTAATGTCCAAATAGTGAATATTTTTCACACTAGTTAGTGCAACAGTAGTATGGAAATCTTTAATATAGATGGTTATTGCTCGACTTACAAAGGAATATGAGTTCATAACCTTAGACAAATATGCATAAGAGGCATAATGCAATACCAAGTTTTAGAAGATATTCCAAAATGGGCAAAGCTGTGACCGCAATATGTACTTATTGTGATAGTCAATCCACGATTGACGGGGCACAGAGTAAAAGTATAATGGTAAGTCTCGTCATATGAGGAAAAGACATAATACCATTTTGCTATCAACATTGGTTATCACTATTGACTGCGATTCGTCAAGAGATAACAAAGCGGATCCGTAACCAAGGGGTTATCAAAAGACCTTGTTGATAAATCATCAAGAGGAATGGGTCTATTGCCATGAGCTAATGGTTTTATGGAGGATACCCAACCTAAGCTGACTGGAGATCCCAAGATCTAGGTTCAATGGGACAACCAATTCATAAAACTGGGCACGATCACTGTGGGGGTTACCCCGAACCGACCATTCCTAGGATGAAAACAGTGATACCCGTAGGGAGAGGTTAAGCTTATGCTTTTAATGATTCTTAAGTCGACAACGTATAGTCGGGTGGAGTAAAATACGGGTTTACTCAAAACACTTAACGAGAATCACCTATGTTGGAGTGAAGAGGGGCCGCTTCAAAGGAGAATTGCAAGGCACAATTCTCTAGAAACTCCCGCAGAACCAGGACGGTGTCCACGGCCAAAATGGGCACAATAATGAGAACAGAATAAATCAGGGAGGGCACTTGTGAAGGATATACGATCACTTACACAAACGGTCGGATAGTTCAAAGGCATCTAGTCACACTGTCTAGCTAGTAAGGAGAATATATCTTTTCGAGGGAAGGTTCAAGGAGCATACTCTACCTATCATATGTAATGCCTAACCGTAGTAACTATCACCAAGTCAACTCCGTGTCTGACGTGTGCTGCTGGACCATCAATCTCAATCATGTGGGGGATTGTTGGAAATATAAGATAAAATGGAGGAAATGGGGTGTTTTGAGCAACCCATATGAGAGGAAATTTTGAGTGGGCTCGACTACGAGTTAAAGTCGGGACTTAGTTGGAATACGTAGTACTCCGTACGAGGTTTCCAAAACATGTAAGAACACTCAAAATGATTGAGGTATGAATGAGATATAATGTTCCAAAATGAACCCTTTAGAAATGGGTTTGGGATGCTATCCCACATTGGAAAAAGAAGGGAGAAATTGTGAGTATATAAGGAGATGTGGACAAATGCATGTTCAAAATGAAATATGTGTGGATGTGTGACTAGGCGCCCCTCGCGCACACGCGCGCCGCCGCCGCCGTCCGTCCGGCCGGCCGGCTCGGCTCGGCTCGGCTCGGCTCGGTCTCGATCTCGATCGAAGGGCGATTTGGGCGAAATGTCTCGGCGTCTCGAAGTTATCTTTTTACTGCAATTTTATTCGGTAAAATTTTATTTTACCGAAAATACCTCAATTAATAAATTCCGAATTTTTCGGATCCGGATAAAATCGAATTAAACCGATCTGGATAAGTATTGAGATACTAATCCTGATCGGTTTAGAGTTCCTCCAGATACCAATTTCAGTCGGTATATAGTTCCTCCAGCACATGTCTCTCTCTCTCATCTTCACCTATAAATACAGATGTGAGGGGTCTTATTTTTACACAGAAATTTCATCCGTTTTTCACCCAAAAATTCCTACTTCAAAATTTTATTTTCGAAAATAATTTCTATTCATAATTTGGGTCGCGTCGGTGGTAGTTCAGGTTTATTCTAGTTCGCTGAGGGTGCGATGATCGATTTATCAACGCATCGAGATGTTGTTTTATCCTGGGAGGCAGACGCTATACACTGCGGTTGAGGCGAATTTGCTTTAAGGAGACAGATTTTCTGGACTCAACATCGCCCACATTCGGATTTACCTCATTTGATTAATTATATATATACATATATATATTTTTTTAATGCTTTCGTCATTAACGAAATCTGCCTCCTACTTTGTTCCTCTGAGATTTGCAGCACAGACAGGAGATTCAAAACATGCGATCCCTTAAGTCGCAATCTGCCGGACACGGACGAGTCCAAGACAAGCTTTGGATCTACAGGTATAATAGATGATCATCAAATATTATACTTCATGGTATAATTATATGACTTCGAATTTATCGATATAATTTTTAGTAAATTATACCAACAAAAATAAGGTTCATATACGCAATATTTATTTGTATGTTGATGTAATTCTAATGGTGATGTAATCTTTGTATGGAGATATCTAAGGGTCCGTTTGGCATTACTTTCCCAAGACCTAAAAGCCGTTTTCTCAATTTTCTCAGCGAAAAGCAGTGTTTGGTAAATACAAAATTGCTTTCAGGGAAAGCAGGGAAAGTTGGAAAAACAACTTTCCGCATAAGCTAGGATTTCTGGCTTTTTGGGAAAGCTGCTTTCGGAGCTTATGCGGGAAGCAGTGATAATTAAGTATTTTTTTTTTAATTTTATTGTTAACACATGATAGAATGAATATAATGTATATAAAACTAAAATAAACTAAAAGTTAAATAGAATTGTATACGGTTTCAAAAAAAAAAAAGAATTGTACACCGTGGTTTACTTTTGTGAACATTACTATAAACTCTAATATATTATTTTAATTTTAATGTCCTTATGCAATTATTTAATTAAAAACAAAATGACGAGATTTATATTTTTGAAAAAAAATCTCATAATATTTTATATTATATTGTATATGTAAAAAAACAATATTACCAAACACCTAGTAATCGGACTTTTGAAGAGTTTGATTTCTATTTACCAAACATTCATCTGCTTTCCTATACAGCACTTTCCACCACAACACTTTCCCACACAACAACTGCTTCTCCCCACCGTAATACCAAACTAGCCCTAAGAACTGTATAATATGCGCCATTGAATCATGTAGATTCCATGTAAACTTGAGAAGTTAAAATATATATACATATATATTATTAATCATAGTATGAAAAATACTCTCTGCGTCCCATCCATCTTGAGCATTTACTTTTCGGCACGGAATTTAAGAAAAGCTGAAAAGTAGTGTATAAAGTGATGGTATGAATATATATTATTTAAAGTTGTGAGAGATAAATGTGTCTTAAAAAGGAAATGACCAAGTATCTTGGGACGACCCAAAAAGAAATATGAATCAAGATCGGTGGGACGGAGGGAGTAACATTTTATCTACCGATAGATGTAGCCCGATGAGTCAATTTGGTCAATCAAAATCACACACGCGAGTGACATTTTCATTAGTGTTGTAATTAATGTATTTATTAATGAATGACATTTATACTCCCGAAACCCTAGATGTATACCTATAAATAAAGGTCTTTGGCCCTCATAAGAATACACACATTATTCTTCTTCTCTTCCAATTTCTCTCTTTTTCTCTCATGTTTATAACACGTTATCAGCACGATACTCTACGAGTAATTTTTTTTCTCTCCGATTTTCGAAATAAAAGGAAAAAAAAACGCGAGCAACTTTTCTGCACTGCGAGATCGCGCTAAAATCGTGATTCTCGTTTTGTTAACCGTCGGATCATCATGAAATTTTTACAGTATCTTCCTGACAAGCAGATCTACAAATTCAACGGTGAAGATCGGATTCTAAAATGTGTTGCATGCATAAAAAAAAGTCCGAACAGAAATAGTCTTTTTTTACATTGGTGAAAGGTATTAATTCTATTTACTCCTTCAAAAACTTTCTTGCATATGATGATTTCGAGGAAAAATATACTATATTTAGTTATTAATTTTATATTTTTGTGTGCATCATATATAAATAATATATATGATGACCTCAAAATTTATTATCAAATCACATTCCTCTTTGTTTCCGTAAGAAACACGATTCAACAATATTTAATAATCCAGAAGATTATTAAGATAAAAGATTTGTTATAGTCCTTGAAGAAGGACAACGTTATCTCGTCATATTCTAGTTGAATATGATGTGTTCATGAAGAACACTATGAGATCTAATAATTTGTGCAATTCCTAATGAAAAATACAAAATAATATTCCTGAAGAATATTGTAAGTGCTCTTGAAGAAGCAACTATTTTAGTTTAGTTATTTCGAACCTTGATTAATTCTCGTACTATTTTTTTCCCTTTGTATATTCAATTATGGATCTTAAAATTATTGCTCCCGAAGTAGCACAATTAATTGTAATATTCTTGAAGAATATTACTATTTTAAATGAGTAATTTTTATTTATACATGAATTATGTGATGATACAATATTCCTGAAGAATATTGATTTGTTATTTATAAATATAATAGCATAATTAAATCATTATGCCCTTGATGTAGCATGATATTATCCCTGAAGGAAAATATAACTTATATCTCAAATAAAAAATATTAATATGATTTGAGAATATCCTCTATCGAGATTGTACAAGATATGATATACTCCACAATCATAATCCGACTGTGCTCCAATGATAGCAAGATTAGTAAGTGGTCGAATATTCCTATCAAGTTGTTCCCGGAAGTGAACAATATTAAATTAAAAATTTCAATATTACATGGCTCAAATTTTATCTCCCGAAGTAGATAAAATTTAGAGTTTATCCTTGTAAGAGATAATTATTTATAAATTTTATCTCGTGGAGTTGATATATCAACGGTTAATGATAAGGACACGAAAATGATAATCTTAAGATTATATGTCAATATATAATCTTATATATTGTGTAGTTTAATATTTTATTATCTCTTATGATATATTGTGAGTTTTTATCAATATAAGATATGATGTCATACCTGGACTATGATTTGAATTGATCGTTGCTATATAATTAGTGATTAAAGGGTCAAATATCCTGAAGATATTTGTATCATTCAAATTCTTGGCTTATCTTGTTTCTTCTTTTTGTGAATAGAATGCCAAGTTATTGGTATTAAATAGTGGTCATAATTTATTGTCTCATCAAAGTGCAAATATGCATGATATCTTTAGAATGATACTTTTCGTATGGAAAAAAAAAGGTAGTGCTAAATTTATTGACAGTTCATGAAGAACCACTAAATTTCTTCCTACAGGGTCGAAGATTTTGCACTACTATCTTCTAAGTATCGATAAATCTATGGATTTCTAAACTATCGCTTGAAATATGTATGATTCCGCGATAACAAGTGAGACAAATGACATATACAATTTCTGAAGAAAAGAAATTGGTATTAGAAAAAATATCAATGTAAATAATATTCACCACTTATTAGACCAGAAGTCTATTAATCCCAGTACTTTCAATATTTACATATTTAAATTTACGTGTTTGGTGTTAAAGTCTATTTATATTATTTTTATATATTATTTAACTATATGTTTATTTATGATATATATCCTGAAGATATAGTAATACAAATTCACACATATTGTATGATACATATCACAACTTACTAGTAAATATCATGAAGTACATTTATACACTTAAAATTGTATTATTTTGAGTTGACCAATTTTCATCAACATCTTATAGATGTTGGATTAATTGCATAATAATTATTGCACTTTCTTCTGGAATAAGAGTAATAACGATAGTTATTACATATTATATTGATGATGATACTTGTATCATTGATATAAAATTATTTGTAATGATTCTTTTAATACATTACATTAATATATTTTCATGGTTTCCTGAAGAAACATGAATTTGTAATTTTAATAATCCAGAAGATTATTAAAAAGAAATTGTTGATGTTCTTGATAAAACACAATGATATGTAGTCATATTTTTATGATAGTATTTATGATAAACACATCAATTAAAGTTAATATTCCTGAAGAATATTAAACAAAAAAAGGCATTATTTTGAATATTTTCTATATGGCCTTGTGTTATTGAATTGCTTTTATTATCACCACATTGATATAAATTGTTGCTCATGACGTAGCACAATTAATACTTTTAATTAATATTTACATACTCTTTAGAGTAATTTATATTTTGGGTGTTATATGCTTATAAATTGTTGCTCCCAAGGTAGCATAATTGATACTTTTGAAAAATATCACATACTCTTGATGAGTACTTCATATTTTCGGTAATATATGATTATCTTTGATTTAAATTGTTGCTCCTGAGTTAGCACAATTAATATTTTTGAAAAAAATACATGCTCCTGGAGAGCAATTTACATTTGAAGTTGCATGTATTTATTTCAAATTGAAAATACATAACTTTATGTCATATTGATTCGTTCAATTTCTACTTGAGGAATGGAAAGACAATACCCGAAGGATTGGTATAATTTCATATGGCAATATTCTTATTGTCGGCACTAAAAGGAGCTTTATTCAATGAGTATCGAATTAATTATAAGCGATATAATATTTTATCCAATGATCATGTTGCGATGAATTTCAAATTCAAGTATCCATATCAAAGGCACAATATTTGAGTCACGCCCTCTGTTATTAGTGCACCTCCTGAAGAGGATTGATTTGATAATCCAATCCCAACTATCTCCAACATTAGAGGGAGATATGAAATATAAATAAGAGAAAGTCGGAAAATTCTCATTGGGTTGGATATTTAATTTTACGCACTATGAACTCGAAGTTCAACAAGTTATTGATTGCCAAATGAGTGATAAAATCTCATATACCAGTTGTATATGTACCATAAAGAATTAAAGTCGAATGTGAACGAAATATATTTGTTGATACTTCTCAACGCCAGAAGCGTGAGAGACGTATTCTTTATTGGTATTAAAGATAAAATCCGCGGAATACAAATAGATTAAACTACAACATCACTTCAAAAACCTCCTGAAGAGGATCGTGCCGAAGATGAGAATCTCAATACCTTAATTTGCACGTGCACTAAATAATTACAGTATTGGATTATGGGACGACCAAATCAAATGTTATGGGAAATGTTGAATATTTGATTTTGTTGAAGTTGTCATTGACTTTGTGAATATGGGAGAATTGTTTATAAGAATGATAGTTGTCGACAACACTTTGTGTCTCAACAATTGCTAGTGGAGTGCCTGAAGCACTAAATAAAATATAAGCAATTGAGATAAAGCTTAACTCGCAAAATAAAATAAAGTGGTGAAAGATAAGCGAGATTAGCATATCAAGGGTTTAAGCGCATACCTGAAACATATTCTCCCATTGGAAAAATATATTTTATCATTTAATATACATATGACAATTATTATGAATATAAATATTCAATTAGTGACGTCATCACCACATTTTTCTATGGGTCATTGGACACGAATATCTATATGAAAGTCCCTGACGGGCTTGAGGTTCCTAAAGTAATAGGAATGTGAAATTCGCAACATGTACTATTTTGAATTATAAATATTTATATATTTTGAAATAGTCTGGTGGATCAATCGACTAAGTGAATTCCTCCTGAAGAGGATATATGTGAATTATTTGAACTCGTGTCTAAATACAAGTTCAAAATGAAAAACTTAGATAAAACTAAGTATTAGTATTGTCTCGACTTGTAGATCGAGCATATATGATGGAAAATTTTTATCCATTTAGCTACCTAAAGGTTGTCTTACCACTTCAAGTGGATACCGACTCATATAGATCTCAAGAAAATAACAAAGATATAAGAGGACCAGAAGTTCTGTACTTGTATGCTATTGAAGCATTACATTATCAGGCCTGATATACAATTTGAAGTTAACATGCTAGCAAAATTTAATATTTCTCCAGGAAGGAGAATGTGGAATGGTGTTAACCATATTGGTCTATTACATGAAAGAGATCGAGATTCGATATTGGTGGCTATTAGGGTATAATGATCTCATAGTGCCTATTTATTATGATGAGAAATATTCTCCATTTATGTGTTGCATATAATGTTTGGGCAAGTAAGATGAAATTTATTTCCACATGAGCTTTACAAGAGCAATAATGATAATCTAACATCTCTCAATGTCTGAAAATTATATTCATGGTATTGGAGTGCAAGATTGTTATCTTGAGGGGGAGAAGTGATAACTTTTAAATTAGCTTGAAGATTATGTCGACCCTGAAGGTCAAAAGGTCATGAAGACCAAATGGTTGTACTCTTTTTCCCTTTCTAAGTTTTTTCCCACCGGGTTTTCTTAGTTAAGGTTTTTAACGAGGCAACCAATGCAACACATGAGCAAATTTATACTGTGTACTCTTTTTCTCTATCGGTTTTTTCCCACAGAGTTTTTCCGAAGGTGTTTTGATGAGGCATGAACATCATAATATTCAAGAGAAAGTATTGTATGAAGACGATATCACTTGTATCTCAAAGGTAGATACATCAAATATTCACTTAAGTGATTAATATGCGAACTTATTCGCAAAGGCGTTGCCGACATCAACATTCAGAAGACTAGTATACAAGATCGGAATGCGTCAACTCAAAGATCTTATGTAATCGATTTCAGGGGAGTAGCTGTACTCTTTTTCCTTCGATCGGGTTTTTTCCCACTGGGTTTTTCCGACAAGGTTTTAATGAGGCAACATGTATTAAAGGTCATTCAAGGGGGAGTGTTGTAATTAATGTATTTATTAATAAATGACCTTTATACTCCCGAAACCCTAGATGTATACCAATAAATAAAGGTCTTTGCCCGTCGTAAGAATACACACATTATTCTTCTTCTCTTCCAATTTCTCTCTTTTTCTCTCAGGTTTATAACAATTTGTAATTAATTCTATTTCACTCTCTCTAACAACCGTATCTCCATTCCAATCCTTCAGCCACGCCGCCCTCTCTCTAATGCCGGAATCCATGACGTCAGAATCCAGAAATGATGAACCTCATTCCAGAGCCGACGCAACATCACAAACTCAAAAGCCTAAACTGAACATACACGAACAGGTTGTTAATTTTTCCTCATTTCTGCTCAATTTGTTTGTGAATTATTGAGATTTAGGTATGTTTGGGTGACGAACTGGTTCAAAATAGATCTAGATGGCAGTTTCGTAGCGGATAGTGCTAGTGCCAATAGGATATGACCGTTGATTGTTTTTTGTGGTTTTATTTGATGTTAAGTGATTTTTTTTTTTTTTGATATTATGCGATAATTAGTTGAGGGTTATTGGGATATATGAATTATTATGACACTGGAGTATTTGAGAAAAATCTGTGTTTTTTTTTCTGCTGCAAATAATAGTTTGTATCCGTGAATTTGTTTCCTGTTCCATGATTCTTAATTTAGTGTTTTTTCTCTCATTTATAACTATTTAAATTGATTTAAATTCTGTGATAGAATCATATTTTGCGTTTTGGGAATGCAAATTTATGCATTTTTAAAATTCGTGTGGATGAATTTGGATTTCTTAGAGTTGGTACAATTAGGTTGAATTCTTCGATAAAATGTTTGAATAGATTTATTTGGTTTCCATTTCTGCCAAAATGTTTCGTGGTACAACTGTTACGAAATGCACCCATTCTTCACCATTGTACTAAATTGTGGCGCGTTATGGTGCTAATAATTATTGTTTTCAGGCGGCTTATTCTTGGTTGAATGAAACTGATGAAAGACGGTGTAATGCTATTTTGAACGTTAGAAGACAGGGAAAAGGAGGTACAATATTCTCTTCTTCAACATATGACATTTATGCTGAATCTCGTATTCATGATTTTTTTAAATAATTTTGGGCTTTTTTTTGTCTATTTTGTTTTAATAATGTTCCAGATTCTGTAGTATCGTTTTTAAATATCTGGGCTTTTTTTGAGTTTATTTTTGAAGCTGGTTGAAGAGCTATATCTGTTCTATTGAGTTATCTTATGATGTGGTTATTGTCAGATCTGTTCTTTGAGTTATCTTATTAATGTGGGTTATTTTGCTAAAGATGATGTTTTTTTAGGGAGGAGATATAGATACTTGTTTGGTTGGTATTTGATATAGATTAGTTGCCAAACTAATCTGTCTCTCTGTGCAATACTATTCTGCCCAAAACTGTTAGCTTTGCATATGAATGCTATACCAGCATGAATGAAAAAGTTGAACAAGTAGTTTTTCAATATAATTATAATCTTGTTTTTCGTATAGACTGCTGCTATGCCTTTGGGATCGTGGATGCCATGTATGCATCACAGTACCTCTCGGATGGTCATGCCCTAAAGGGGTCTGAACATGACTTTCTGGATTTCCTCCACCGCACAGATCTCTCATTCGGTCATGATGACCGTGTTAAGATAGATAAGTGCGGACTTGGTAATAGCTTGGAGAATGCAACAGATTATTGCAACATATTATGTTAAATATTATGGATTATTACTCGATGAAGATTACGAATATCAGTCAGAATGTCAAGATAATGGTGATCCAGATTGGTTTTATGAGAAGCGACCAAAGGTGAGAATATGAGTCAGAATGTCAAGTTAGAAACAATTATTTAAATCAGATTATACGCAAAAGTAGAACCAAGGAAGAAATTCAAGTCTTCAAGTTTGAGAACCTGTGGAAGTATTTGACAAATAGGCCTCTCTAAAATCAGTAAACGCAAAAGAATGCTAAAAAGAGATTAAGCAGATGATGGGAATTGAACCCAATATCATTTGAGCTCCTTCCTATATTTGAGAAATAAGCCTCCAAAAAATTTACTTAACTCGATCGGAGTAATTGTAAGAAGTTGATTGATGATTGATCAAGGGATAATGAGAAAAATCCAAATGGATGGTGTTGAATGCACCCTAAACGTTGCAATGGATGATAAGTTTGAAGTACATTGTGACGAGGGCGTAAGAAAAAGAGGATTCGAGCTATTGAGGTAGACAATGGTGGGAGACGATTGCCCAAACATGGTGTGGCTATGACATGTGGCAACTGTGGGGGGAAATGATGCAACAACAAAAACCTGCAAGAATGAGACACTGGAGAAACCACAAGCAGAGGTTAGTTTCTACTTGTATTACATGTTTTGTTTTAGGTTATGGTAATTACATAATTTGTGTAGGTGAGAAGTGGAAGGCTTGCAAAACCAGTTAAGGAGAGACGAACAATCTCTACATCAAGGTCCAATAAGAAGAATAATTATAAAGAGAGGGCAATGGGTGGAAAAGGTGTTGGTGTTTACACTAGTGAAAGAACTGGAAACATATACTTCACATGTAAGAAATTTCTTAAGGTAAATTAGTTAACATGCAGTACTTGTAAAAATGTGCAGCCATCAACGAAGGTTGCACGCATGAATAGCTACAGAAACCAAAACTAACGCACAAGCATCATCGTCTACAGTTATGAATAGTGCAATCACCGGAGTGGTAGCAACACGAGAGCAGAAACGAGCATGGGCAGTAATATTCAAGCAACATACTGCACTTCAATTAGACAAAAGAAAAGGCTTAGAGAAGTAGTAATCTAATGGCATGACTATCCGTTACAAGCGGTAATACCTATCATCCCACTTTAAGGATTTCCAGTATTTCTTACAGAGCTACTACTCTTCCTCTACAACATTCACATAGATAATACCTCTATCATCCTCCGTTTACCCTCGCCACCCCTGTTTTCATCACGCTAAAGTTTGTTTGCTTTACGCTTTTTCCTCGCTTTTGTGATAACCCCTGGAGAAAGAAGAAAAAGTGTTCATGCAATACCCCATAGTTGATTCTTTCTGGTAAAATATCTAGACAAAATTTAACTTACCAACTATCAATAGTAACTGATGACGGACACCAGAGGCTTCAACGCAGGTCCTCTTCAACTTGATGAAGCCATCATGCCCTCAATCGGGGCTCCAACAATTTTTAGCTATATAATACTCTTCTCCATTCTCCTCTCCATATCCAACCAGCAATATGACATTATCAGAAAAACCCTCATCATCCACATTATCATATTGACATATGTGTTCCCATTCTTCTTCTGTATGATCAAATACTCCAACCTGACGACATTAATCTTAATCTTGATTTCAGTAACATCAAAAAAGAAAATAAAATTAAAAACAAAAGTTATTAATTTCAAGACTCACATGAGCATTAGAATAAAACTCGAAACTAAGTGATACGAATGGATGGAATAACGGGTTGCACTCGTAAGAAACCTCCGAATTTACCATCTCCCACAAGATATGTGTGGTTATCCTCGATGTGCATGAAATCAGCATATAGCTTACGAGTCTATAATTGAAAACGAAAAATATTATAAAATGAATTTTCTTACGAGTGCAACCCGTTATTGCATCCATTCGTATCACTCCTAGTTTCGAGTTTTATTGTAATGCTCATGTGAGTCTTGAAATTAATAACTTTTTTCGTTTTTTAATTTCATTTTCTTTTTTGATGTTATTGAAATCAAGATAATACAAAAGAAGAATGGGAACACATATGGCAATATGATAATGTGGATGATGAGGGTTTTTCTGATAATGTCATATTGCTGGTTGGATATGGAGAGGAGAATGGAGTAGAGTATTATATAGCAAAAAATTGTTGGGCTCCCGATTGGGGGCATGATGGCTTCATCAAGTTGAAGAGGACCTGCATTGAAGGTCTTGGGGGATTCTGGTATCCGTCATCAGTTACTATTGATAGTTGGTAAGTTAAATTTTGTCTAGATATTTTACCAGAAGGAATCAATATACTATGGAGGATTGCATGAACACTTCTTCTTCTTTCTCTAGGGGTTATCACAAAAGTGAGAAAAAAGTCTAAAGCAAACAAACTTCTTCTACTTGCTTGATGAATTGCTGAGTTTAGCTTGATGAAAACAGGGGTGGCGAGGGCAAACGGAGGATGATGGAGGTATTATCTATGTGAATGTTGTAGAGGAAGAGTGGTAGCTCTGTAAGAAATACTGGAAATCCTTAAGTGGGATGATAGGCATTACCGCTTGTAACAGATAGTCATGCCATTAGATTACTACTTCTCTAAGCCTTTTCTTTTGTCTAATTGAAGTGCAGTATGTTGCTTGAGTATTACTGCTCATGCTCGTTTCTGCTCTCGTGTTGCTACCACTCCAGTGATTGTACTATTCATAACTGTAGACGATGATGCTTGTGCGTTAGTCCTGATTTCTGTAGCTATTCATGCGTGCAACCTTCGTTGATGACTGCACATTTTTACAAGTACTGCATGTTAACAAATTTACCTTAAGAAATTTGTTACATGTGCAGTATATGTTTTCAGTTCTTTCACTAATGTAAACACCAACACCTTTTCCACCCATTACCCCCTCTTTATAATTATTCTTCTTATTGGACCTTGGCGTAGCTCACCTACACAAATTATGTAATTACCATAACCTAAAACAAAACATGTAATACAATTAGAAACTAACCTCTGCTTGTGGTTTCTAAAGTGTCTCATTCTTGCAGGTTTTTGTTGCATCATTTCCCCCACAGTTGCCACATGTCATAGCCACACCATGTTTGGGCAATCGTCTCCCACCATTGTTTACCTCAATAGATCGAATCCTCTTTTTCTTACGCCATCGTCACAATGTACTTCAAAATTATCATCCATTGCAACGTTTGGGGTGCATTCAACACCATCCATTTGGATTTTTCTCATTATCCCTTGATCAATCAACTTCTCACAATTACTCCGATCGAGTTAAGTAAATTTTTTGGAAGTTTATTTCTCAAATACGGGATGCAGCTCAAATGATAGAGCATTCTTTGGTTGTAGACTGATATTGGGTTCAATTTCCATCATCCCCTTAATCTCTTTTGCGTTTACTAGATTTTACAGAGTCCTATTTGTCAAATACTTCCACAGGTTCTCAAACTTGAATTTCTTCCTTACTTGGTTCTACTTTTGCGTATAATTTGATTTAAATAATTGTTTCTAACTTGCTTAATCGTTTTCAGCATCACCATCTTGAATTTACCAAGTCTTTACCATATTCCGTTGTGCAATGTTTTGTTTGAATTTACGGAGTGCATTATTATCTTCCAAATTATCAAATGTTCCTCCCTGCAACTGAGAAAGCCTACTACAGAACAACTTTATAAATTTGTGATTGATGAAGCAAATTGATACCAAGCTCTCACACATCATAGTATATATAGTAATGAAGTCTCTCTGTGTTCCTAGCATTGTTTTTATTTGTTGAATGGTTTTCTCCATTGACACTTGCAAAGCCAAAACTAAACTAAACAACAGAGATGTAAGCTTTCCTAAGTTTCCTTGTTTCTCAAATACAGTGTAGCACCGCCATGGTGGCCGTTACCTACTTCCTCGATATTCTACAATCATTTAAGACTGATTTTAGTGTAGCACAATTTTGTTTTCCTTTTCTCAATCAATATTTTGATGCCCTTTTCCTTGCCATAACCAGAAATTTCCATCCATATCTATAGTGCTTTTCGAAATTGAATCGGACATGGACCGATTATTTTTATAATTTTTTTTCTTACATTGCTTTCAAAATTAGAATTCACCCATTACAGACCTATAAAAATATTTATAATTAATGTGCATTTTCATGCAAAAATTATTATTTTGTAATAAACTCAATTTAATTTGGCTAATTAATTTGTTAGCCATATAAATAGTAAAATTATTTTCATGGGCAATTTAATTTGACTAATGTTAATTTTGCCATTAATAAATGTCAAATTATATTGTCAACTATCTATATGCATCAAGTGTCCGAAAAGTATTAATCAATACTCCCTCCGCCCCACAAAATTGTGCTCATTTTGACTTTGACCGGTCTCCTTAAATACACATTTGGCCATTAATAATTTCAATAATATATGAATAAAAATTATAAAAAATAATATCTAGAAAATACGCACTAAGACAAATTAAATAAGTACTTACAATACTATAATTTTTATATATTGGTTGTGATCTATGGATAAAGTTTATGAATATTGACCAATAAAAGTCAAAATGTGTACAGTTTTGTGGGACGGAGGGAGTATAATTAATTAACTATATACACTCTATCTAACTTAATCACATGTACATAAATGCTTAGTATCCAGACTAAATACAATTTAAATTTCTTTTGAATTAAGAAACTTGGTTATTTTCAAAGCCTAAATGGAATGATTTTGTAACAGCCCGCACCCGGGCCTATGTGGATGCGGACCGCTACTAAAGGGAAAAGGGGAAGGGGATGAAACCATTAGACATCAAGCATTGAATAGTTAGTAACTCGAAAGGTAGAGTAAGAGTAATCAAGTTGGTTTTTCGAAGAAGATTTGAGAGAAATGAATAAGTTTCCAAAAGACGTTTTAGAAAGATAGACGTTGAGTTTTCAAAAAGAGTTTGATAATTAACCGATGTGGTTTCAAAAGCGATTTGCCCGATCGGCAGGGCTTTTAGTGTTTAACTTAGGGTCGAAGTGTGAGGACTTCGGCCCGTTGCAGCGGATAGAGTTTGTCATCGACTAACCTCGAGCGGTTAGTCGGCGTAGCATGAGAAGAAATAGAGTAGAGTTTGGAGTTTATTATTGGCGTAGGAGATTAACATTTAATTACCAAGTACTAGCCGTTAGTTCTTAGGACAAATCCTATTCCCGGTCTTAATCTTGAAGTTTTAACTTAATCGCCGGATCAAAGATCCAAAATCATTTGAATGCATTTTTAGAAATCATGCATTACTTTATTTCAAAATCATGCATCATCAATTAATTAAAACATGCCGATGCAATGATACGTAATGACGGCATTCAAATCTTGTACATGCATACCCATTAAACACATAGTATGCTTTATTAATAATTAAGTAATTAATTTAATTAACTTAAGGTCAAATACCTTTGACCAATTTAACTTAGTTTGAACTAATTTGGACACAAATATCACACATGGCCCAAAAGCCCACTTAGTAAACCCAGACATTTTAATGGATCTCTCTTTGGACAAATAAGAGCACACATAACCAAACAAGGCATATGAGCTTAGACTTAACATATTTAATCAAATAATAATTGGGCCCAACACTCAAATCCTACTGGCCCAATCCATCAAGAAATTTTAGTTGGACAAGAGATAAAAATGTCCAAGTCCAATTATTTAGAAAATAGATAATTAATTTATAAGAACTCTTTTTATATATTATTAACTTATAAATAATTTATAAACTGACATTTGAGGAATAATTAAATATAAAATTTTAAGAAAAATATTTTTATAAAATAGTAATAATAAGGAAATTATTTTAGTGCACGAAAACACAATGGGGGCTTCGTAAAAATAGCAAACGACCTTCGGTCGATTTGCCCTTTTGAACTAACATCCTAAACTGACCAAAATACTAGATAAAAAAACATTTTGGAGATACTCAAATTAATCAAAACTCGTTTTTTGGGCAGATTACAACATGCAAGTTTTTCTGGAATATTTCTGGAAGTTTCTGCAAAACGGTTTCACAAGAAAAACCTTTGGAAACCTTGGAATGTCTACTATATGATTCTAAAAAGAAAAACGTTTATATCACAAGGGATCAAAAAGATAATAGCCAAACAAGGGAAACCGTCCAGTTGAAAGAGGTCAGTAGACGTGTGGGAGGAGTTTGGCTCAAAGAAAAATTCTGATTTTTGGATATGTTAAGGAAGACATATAGGGCTACAATATATTAAAATTTCAGCTCAATCAAAGATCATTTTCTAGGGTTTCCAGGGCTGCATTTCTTCGAAGATGAAAAGGTATTTGTGTAGAAAATTTCTAACACTTGAGATCTAAGCATAAACACACATAAGGATCCAAAAATCAGCCACATAAACCCTAGATCTACACATATATCATGTTAATAGCATAGATCTTCCAAATCAAAAGAGAAATCCTAAAATGCAATTTGTCTAGAACACATGTAGAGCATAGAAATGCACAGATCTCATGGATTTGAACAAAAATAGCAAGATAGCTTGAGGATCCAAGAACTAAACCTCTCTCGTGGCCCTCCTCACACCTTATTCTAACATGCAAACATATTCTCACCGCCTATCATGGATTTTCTAAGAAAAGAGTGAAGAAGAAAGTACAGAAACAAGTTTAAACATTTTACCCAACTCTCCTTCTTTCCCTCTCACTTTCGGCATTCTCCCTTTCGTAAGCTTGTAGAGTTCTTCTTGAGCTCCTTTTCCCTTCCTTGCGTTCTACTTGATGGTGGGGAAATGTTGGCAAGAGATTGAAGTGTTGGATTTATATGGGTTCTACTTGCGCAGCATATTTTTATATTTGTATTTAAAGGGAACAATAAAACAAAACTTATCTGGATGGTTCGTATAGTATGTGAACCATCAGAATTAATAACCAAATCGCAAACGGGCTGATTGCTTTGAAGGAACTATTGCCCCGATCCAGTTATCGAGTTCAGCAAAGCCACTCCCAGGATAAGATGGTCCAGTCCGTTGTTACACGAGTTGCTGGCTCAAACTCCGGACACCTGGAAAAGTACTCAGTTGTCGATCGAAAATATAAATTTGGAGTGCAGAAGGATTTCGGTTTTCTGTGTGTTCAAATCAGAAATGAGGGTCAGGTATTTATAGGAGGGCAAACCGCGGATGACGTCAGCCAAATCGTGTATGGCGTCAGCGATGATGACATCATTGCTCACGTCAGTACGCACCCAGTCACCCAGTCAACAAACGTGTTGATGACATCTTTTGACTCGGTGTTGTTTGAACCGTTAAATACTCAATCAGATAAAATTTGGTCCAAAAAGAATATACATAGACGGAGATAATTCGACTAAACGGTCGAGGCCGAACCAATCTGACCCGAACCCAAACCCGAGATCGAGACAGAGTCCGTGTCCGAGTCCGAGTCCGGGCGGGCGGGCGGCGGCGCGTGTGTGGTTTATTCACAATTCTCTCTTAGTGAATACTTTTATTTATTCATTATCATAAAGTCTAATATAAACCACACTCCCCAATGTGGGACAGGTATCTTTTCATATCAACACAACACCCTTCCCCTATCAATAGTACACAATTAACCATCTTTTGGATTCCCACCAAATTGGTATGCACCCAAGAGTTAATCTATCTCATTATCAATATGAAACTAGATATTTAATTTACAATAATATTTTTTTACAACATATTATTTCGGAATTAAAATACCTATTCCAACAATCCCCCACAAATCCAAAGATTCAGATATTTAGCATAGCTTGCTTATAGTGATGGTACCTTCTGGTTTGAACCATAACCTAGTTAATCCAACTTCAGCCCCCACCGAGTCAAATGGAACAAGCCTTGAATTTGAGTTCGTGAGTGTGAAGGCGTTCATTAGTAACAATAAGTTATAGGCTATGTACATCTATAGGGTTGACACGTTATGGCCATGTGTCACGGTCCTGTTTCATAAATGTCTGTTAGGAACAACCAAATCCTTAGTCGCGGCCTGAACGACAACATTCACATAGTTGGGCATCTCCAGAGATGTGCTGCAAGCATCTCGTCTGTAAGACTTGACCCCATTCAGAGTTGTTTGCACTCTTACTGTATTAGCAGCATTCAGCATCTATGAGGCTAATCAAGGGATAGACACCAGATACAGAGTATCAAAATTGGTATAGGTGCATACAATATACTCAACAGCTTGTTTATACCCTCTTTAAGGTTTATACTCATACAAAAAACGACGTATGATGGATACGAGAACTTGATGTAAAGCTCGTATAGCTATCCGATTAGAATGTTGTGTAGGATACGTCATTACAGGATTTACTGAGGCCCACAATCATGATATGATTTCAGGGACGTACAAGCGTCTCATGAATTCTTGTAGGAAGGTTACTCCTGCACACAAGTTGATGATTGATAATTTCAACAAATTACCTAAACTCATTCTCCCAAAAACAAAGCACGATTGGCGTTGACAACAACAACGAGGATGTGACAGCAGCGACGAGGGTTGCAGATTTGCGGCGGCTATGGTTTCCTTCAAGATGCGGCGACGTGTCGAGGAATAATGTCTCCGTTCCCTGCGGCGACCAAGAGGCGGCGGCCGATTCGATTAATGCAGCGGCGGTGGGGCAATGAATTTCTGCAAAAATTGTGAGAGAAGGGGAACAATGGGGGAAGACAGAGAAAATGGGAGAAGATGAAATGAGATTGTGATAGTGGTGCTGAAGCGACTCTAAAAATTGAGAATGTGAACCGCTAGGGATAGGGATAAATTTTTACATTTTCGAAATTGCCCTCAAATTGATATTTCATTTTAATTCTGGTTGATGTCAGCCTAGGATTTCTCTTAATCTGGACTGTAGGATTTTTATTAATGGATGGATAGGATGTTTTCCTATTTTTTACACTTAGGCTATTTCACTCCATAACCCACCCATATATATATAAGAACACTTTATTTTATAAATTCTATTACTCTATCTCTATGACTATGTGTCAGTTTAGGTTGTTATGTCATTTAACTTAGTAGCTCCTCATAAAAATCCAAACCACTTGAGAGGTTGAGAAACTAATTTATAACTAGTAATTTGTCCATATTTTTCATATACTACAAACTACTCTTATACATTGAAAGTGATTTTTATTTCATGAATGACATGTATAAATTGAATAAATTGCATTGGGTAAAGAAATTATAGTTGACATAAATGGCCTAATTGTTTGATACGTGTGCATTTAGTTACAAAAATTGGTACATGAAGTACTTCATCATGCAAAACTATAAGTGGGAAATTAGAATCACAGGTTGTCCCAGAATTGTTGCAGTAAACATAATTAGTCTCAAAACATAGTTTTTTAGTTGATTTAGTCCTAAAACAAGGTGATGTGGTATGCCCCGGCAACAAATCTGCCATAAATTCCCAGAACTTGACGGCACTAGCTCCAACAACAATATATTTTCCTTTCGCAGCCAGCCTCGGGCTGTCTCTGGCGGAACGGCTGGAGCCTTTAAGCAATGTCCGGGGATGAAACCATTAACTCTGCTCGGGCCTAGTAAGTGCGGGCCTGTAACCCAAGTGGGGGACAATGAGGCGATCAGTCGTCTTGTGGCTTCTGCATACAGATCGGGGTGGCTCGGCCTCTTTGGAAGTCTTCGGGACAGTGACAATCACCGTGTGCGTGTGGAAGAAAAAAAAAAGCCTGGGGCTGTCTCTGGTAGGCCTCCAAACACCGTTTATTTTTTTTTGCGGCCGGCCTGTCGGCCTGCTCTACGGGCCCCCTGGCACACATCCGACAACGGTCATATTTTTTGGCGGCGCATGCTGTCTACAGACTTTTGGCAATGGCTGTCTGCGGGCATTTTTTTTTCTTTTATTTTTTTGCCACCTCTTCTATGATGGAGCCTCCAACCGCCGACTGACCACCAAAGACGAGGTACTTTTCTTCTTTTTTTGGCATTCGTCTCCCAGCTTGTTCTCTGGCAGGTCTCTGTGGAGCTTCGGCGACCAGATTTTTTTTTACTTTTTTCTTTTTACTTTTTTTTTTTTGCGACCGCCTACTGGAAGGCCTCTGTCGACCAGGCATATTAGTTTTGTGCGGCTGCCTGCCGATTGTCGGTGGACTTAATCGGCTGTTCCCGGACTGTTCTCCGTTTGAGCCTCTGAAGGCCACCCGTCGGACCTCCGGAGATCAGGCAAATTTTTTTGCGACCACTTGTCGGTCGTTGGACTTTCGATGATCGGGTAGTTTTCTGTATAGCCGACTGTCGATCAGTTCGCGTCTGGCGCGCGTGGACGCGGTGTTTCTTTCCACAACTGATTTGCGTTCTCTTTTTTTTTCTTGGTTCTAATTGAGACCGATGAGAGATGATTTGTAGTTTATCATATTTGGCCGAGTAATTCAAATTTGGGTTTGGTTTTCTTGAAACTTTGATATGACTTCAATTTCATAATACATGGATATATTGTTACAATATGATAATTTAGAATACATGTAGTCAATCTAAATTACCACTGGATAATTTGTTAACAAGTTGGTCGGTGGTGGCTGGACGTGGTCGGTGATGGTAAAAATATCAGTCGGTATATTGTTACGATATGATTTAGAATACCTGTCGGTTAACCGCGATGACTGGTGGTAATAGCCGGTCGTGGTCAAAATATCATTCATAATATAAAAAATAAAAAAGTTTCAAAAATAGTTGGGGGTGGTCGACCGTCCAAGAAAAAAATTCGGCGATGGTTGTCGGGGGTCGATCGAGGCCGACTGGTGGTCGTCGGCCATTAGCCAGTTGTCGTTGGTTGGCCGACCGACCGACTTAGTCGTCCGCAGTCCATTTTTGAAAAATATCGCATTATACTTTTAATTTTAAAGTAAGAGTATAAATGAAATATTTAGAATAATATTATTTTATGTATATGTCTTAAGTATAAGAAGAGTTGGGCTTTGGATAGTAAAATCAAAATTATTTTAGGAAAAAAGTTTGTTAGCTTTGTACATTTAGGTCATTTGCTTAATATTTATTTTCATATATTATTTTTCACTATTTATTATTTGAGGATATTTATTTAGATTAAGTTTATCACCAACCTCTCAAACTACCCAATCATCTAATTTTTTCAATATTTAATTATTTTATCTCTCTTACACATCACCAATATTCTTTCCAACTCAACCACCTCTTTTTTTTATGATTTATCAATGGCCACCCAACTATGCATATAATTGTTTTTTTATTATAATATTTTTATTTTATTAAAATAAAATAGAACAAATTAAAAAACTCAATAAATTATAAGTTAATAAAAATTCAAAAACATAAATAACAACAATTAAAATCCGAACTAAAGATACATGATTGATGCTAATTTT
Source organism: Orobanche coerulescens (assembly GCA_033398695.1). NCBI lineage: Eukaryota > Viridiplantae > Streptophyta > Magnoliopsida > Lamiales > Orobanchaceae > Orobanche > Orobanche coerulescens. The sequence goes on along the minus strand of CM065805.1, from coordinate 209,278,541 downwards.
TTATTTAAATATAAACTACTTATTTTAATATCGATATTTCTATTCAAAGAGAGTCGCAGATATGTGTCATTTTTTAAGTTTTTTTTATTTTGTTTTTAAATATAGCTTATATAGAGAGAGATTGATGTCTTCCTAACTTTTGAGAAAAAAAATAAAAATATGGATTTTATTCAACAACTTACACTTATCTACCAATTAAAAAAAATTCTTCATTCTTTTAGCATAAAATTCTAAATATTTGTAATTTTTTGTATAAAATATATCAAATTAATTTCTAGTTAACAATCTTTAAATAGTAAATTTGATGAATTTACGTTAATGGTAGATTCAATAAAAAAAGTTTATCTTAAAAAATATGGATATTAGTTTTTAATAAAATTAATTGATGCAAAATGAAAATAAATTGACTCACTTTTCAGAATTTAGATTTAAGACTCATATTGTTTACATAAAAAATAAATTATAATATTTATTTAATTATAATAACTAAAAATAGTAAAAAAAAACACTCCACACACATATTAGGACTTAATCACATACTATTCTCGTCCCCCAAATTTGTTCCTACCTTTTTTCGGTATATCCCCCAAATTTATTCATATAATCGACACTAATTAACTTAACACAATGCTAATATGTGACTCCTTCTCCGATTACATTACTCCATAAAATTCAAAATAATTTATTTATTAAAATTCGTGTCGAAGATCATCGAGAACAAATTTGAGGGACGACACGGTTTTAATAAAGGGTGTGTTGAGTGGAGAGAGACTATGACTTTATAGAAAAAAGTGGTGTGTTGAGTTGAGAGAGAGTATGACTTTATAGAAAGAAAGGATAAACTGATATTACCAAAAATGGAGTGTGCCTATTCATTGGGGACGAACGAAAATGGTAAAAATTGCATATACTTAAGGAACGGATGAAGTATATAATAATATATGGAACAAATAAAAATGTGACAGGTGTCGCAAAAAAAAAAAGGAGGAGGTGGAGGAGGAGCTGGGCGCCGGAGGGCTGTGGGTAGGACTGAGCACAAATGAATCAGACCCATTTTTTACCCGGACCGGACCTGTTAATTAGTCCGAATCCCGGGTCTGCATTTTTACAAAATCCAGGTTTCGGCCCGGACCGGTCAAAATCCGAAAAATTCGGGTAGTCCCGGAACAACCCGGTAAAAATAAATATACATAAAGAAATATATTTTTTTTTGTAATTTACCCTCGGTAGGATGAAATAATGATGATTAATGGCTAAATTATGATTGCACATTATCCTGTCCTGGCAGTCGCAGTGTGAGAGTTTTATCCCTCCAATGTGGGGGATAGCTCCTTGTGGGCACCAGACACTGTTCCTCCCAACTAGTGGGCCGTTGAGTCACCATGATTTAATTCCTCCACCAATTCCTCCACAAGGTTTATTTATTCTAAAATATTGTTGAACTTGGGAGCTTGGTGACTAAATGAAAATATTAAGATTGATAACTGTATTTTACGGGAGTATGTAAAGAAGAAAGCATTTTGGATGTAATAACAGGACACTTAATATGCAATTTTCTTTTACTAAATTAGTCTAGAACTGTGCCAGCTCGGACCGACCCAATTTTACCGGGTCTGGACCGGGTTGGCCCGATTCCAAATAGATCTGGGCTTCAGGTCGATAAAGTCCGACCATTTATATTTCGGTTCATTCTGTACGGGATAGGTCTAGGCCCGCCTAAGGTTGCTCCAACAACCCTTTTTTTCCTTTTCTAATTTTTTTTTCTTTTTTTTTTGATACCGATGTTCCAAACTTACATCTGACTAGTCCTCGGGATAACAGCTCTGGTCCCACAGTACTGCTACCAGTTAAATCGCGAGATGTGTATCTGGCTCCCAAGTTCTTAAATATCCCCAACTATCGCGCACAAGGAGTCGTCCCCAAGTGATTGCTCCATGCTGGAACTCCTCAAATCCAACCGCATGGTCCCACTGAGATCTGACCTTCCACACTGCTGCTTGAAGTTCTCAATATTTAATTGTTCCACCAGCGTACCCTGCAAGGCTAGGACCTAACCTTTAGTTGGACCTTGAAAAATTCAATTTCAAAGTGTTGCCATTAAAAATTAAATCCCTAACCTCTAACTAAATTGAAAGTCAAATCGCAAACTGGTCTGAGGCAGTTGGTAATTTTTCGCTAAAGACAGTCTTACAAAAATAATAATAAAGCGTGGGTGCAGGGAGTTGGCGTGTCCAAAGGTGCACGCTGCGCTGCCCCTAAAGAAAAGCAAAATTTAAAGAATTGTTAGTCAAACCCTGTCGACTTCTCCTGAAGCAAAGGACGTAATTTCATCATATTGAGGTTGTGTGGACGGTTCAGATTGTGCCCAATCTAATGAAAAAGTCTGTAACGGACGGCGTTCATGAGTTCTGATCCCGGTATTGCCGGGATTCTGGAGAGGACAAGTTTCCTCATGTGGGCTGATTCAGTCCCACATTAATCATGGATTTTGACCCAAAGATATCCATACGACTCTTGTACTACACCTGTACTCCCTCTATTCGGTTTAAAATTTGATAAACCATGTATATTTAGTACTAATAATTAGGGTAAGATGTGATGAAAATTAATAGTAAAAAGTATGGGTGATAAATTTTGATAGAGATTAAAAAATAAAAAATATAATTATGATAAATGTAAAACTTTTAAAACGACCAAAAGAAAACGTAAAGCATTAGCATCTATACTAGTCTCATTTGTTTCCGTAAGAATTGTAATATTTAATTATATTTAACTCAGCAAAGATTTTATCCGAATATTGGTAGATCATTTCGAAAAGTTTTTTGGATTTAATTTAGAATAAAAATTACTTCATCCATCCATAAAAAGTATGGCCTTATTACCTCTAGAGATGTTAAAAGGCCGATGGTCCGAGATTTGCCCCGTTTAAACAGGAAAAAGAGAGGGTTAGGTCATTATTGTTTGGCCCGTTTAAATCCATTTTTAGACCGTTTAGCCATAGCCCAATCCACTCATTGCCTGATTGTGCAAGTGCACCACCAAAACGACCTCGTTTTGAGGTCGTTTTGGGTAAAACGACGTCCTTTTGGTCGTTTTTATTAAAAAAAAGGAAAATTTAAGTTATTTTTTTTTGTCGTCCGTTATTTTTTTTTATGGTACGTCGGTGCACAAGTGGATTTAGGATGCTGGATCCGCCTATTCGTTTAGCCCGAAACTCGTTAGGCTAATCCGTAGGTTAACGAATTCAGAAAGTACCTCACCTAGTAGCTCGCTTCGCTCTCCGCCTGAACTACACCCCAGAAAGAAACCGCTCGCTAGCCCACTAACTATTATACAAATTAATATTTTATATTTATTTATTACCTCTTACAACAAAATAAACTGAATTTTTACTCATTTTTGTTGGATATATATTGATCAAGCATTAGTTTTGTTTCTAAATTTAATAGCATATTAAATTTTATAATTTACTTGTTACTATAAAATATAAGTAGTTTTATTTGAAATATTTAAAATCTTATAATTGTGTTAATGCAATATAACCAAACTACATGCAATTATGTTATAATGTATACTTTAATTTTCAAACGTTAGTTTTAAGAGTTGAATATTTTTAAGTTTATATATATAAACTTTTAACCATAGCTCGATTGGCCGGTTTAACCCGAAACTTGCTAGGGTTAGGGCTAGCTCCGCATATTGCCAATCCGTTTAAATTAATTTGGGCTTTTTAGGCTGGACTGTTTGGCCCGAAGCCCGCTAGGGCCGACCCAAAATTACTGGGCTAGCTCATCTCTAATTATCTGTTTCGACTGTCCACAAAAAGTGTGGTCCTTTCATAATTGAAAATAAAATATTACTTTTTGTCACTTAAATAATACATCTCCTTTAATTTCTCCAAAAATATATCTCTCTTTTACTTTCTTAAAATCTCCTCCTTTTGGATCACACTTTTGGTGAACCAATGGAGTATAATATTTAAAAGATTAAATTTGTAGATAATGTGAATTAGAGACTAAGACCCTGTTCTTTTGGATTTATTTTGATTTTGATTCGATTCGATTAGTCCATTCGATTCGATTCGGTTCTTCATCTTCTTCTTATTTTTATTATTAATCTTAATTATTATAATTATTATTATTACTAATAATATTACAATTATCGTTGTTGTTGTTGATTACTATTATTATTATTATTATTTATCATTATTATTATTATTTACCCTTAATATATATTTGATTCGATTCGATTTAGTTGATTTAGTTGATTCGAGTCCATTCGATTCGATTCGATTCGATTCGAATCCATTCGATTGATTGATTTAGATTCATTCAAGTCTGAAAAGCAGTCTAATTCATATTTTAAAGTAGAATAAAATAAGCTACGACGATGATGTCGGCGCGATTGTAATCTTATGACGAACTAACTCATACTTAGAGGTGTTCAGCGGTTCGGTTCGAACCGGCGAACCGGCGGTTTTGAACCGTTGACCGCGGTTCGGTTCAAAGCCGGAACCGTCAACCGTTTTAGGACGGTTCGGTTCGGTTAAATCGTTTTGACGAACATGAACGGATTCAACCGCGGGTTTTTTAAAAAAATTAAATTTTGAATTTTATAGAAAGTGAATATAAGGTGGTTGAAAAGTAATATACATATATATAGAAAGTGAATATGTATTAATATAATATTTGATTGTTTTTTAAATATATATATTATTCATAAACATTGAGATTGCAAATTAATTGTTTAATTGATATGTTGATAAAAGGATTTCTATTAATATATATATATATATATATAGATATATAATTTGGTTTAATATATTATAACAATATTTATCATTTTTTATCTTTTTCCTTTTTTTTTTCTCTTTTCTTTCTCTTTTCCTTTTACTTCTGCTTTTTCTTTTTTCTCTTTACCTACTCTTATTTTCTAGTATTTGTTTTGTCTTTATCTGAGAGTTTTGAAAATCTGGACGGTCATCAATTTGATAAAGTCCAAATTCGGTGATTCATGAATCATGTCTGACCGTGCTCGATTTAGTGATAATTAATTTATATTTTCAAAAAAATATTATAATATTCAATAATAATTAATATAAAACTATGAGAAATCAATATTTTGAAAATGTTGAGTTTTCTTTCCTTTTTTTCTGGACCCATTTGATTCATAAATTCTAAAGTTACGGATATCAGATACGTAGGTCTTAATTCAAAATACTTGAAATAAGCTCAAGTCCCATTTTTACCCCAAATTTTTTTTTAAAATTAAAATTTAAAAATTAAAAAAACCGCGAACCGCGAACCGCCGGTTGGTTCGATTCGAACCGCGGTTCACGATTCAAAACCGGAACCAGCGGTTCAAAAAATCGGCGGTTTTGAACCGCCGAACACCTCTACTCATACTGGTTCCTAAACTTTTTATGATATGATATCTATAATAACTTTTTGTATTTCCCGATTAATGAATTTGTTTTGAAAAATTAGTATTGATTTAATTTTGAACCAGTTTTAAATAATCACAAAATTTATAATTTTGGAGATTTATCTATTATATCGTGAATTTACTGTTTTTAGAAGATAAATGTCTATTTTCTATTTTTCTCAAAATTAATTTTAAACAAGTTAAAAATAAATGGTTGAAGTTGCTCACTTAAGATGAATCTAAGGCCAGACGGAGTGGAGCTCGGGTACACAATCGAGCTCGTGAACCCGTTCGGGTACACCGTCCCGTGTACCTCGGGTATCAAAATCGGGTAACGAATTCGAGCTCCGAGCTCGCAACACTACCCGCATGTGTTGTGTTTGTATTCTTTTTTTCTTTTGTCTCTTGCGTTGCAGGTACAAGAATTGGGAGGAAGAAGACTTGCAGGTAGGTGATGGTGGTTTTGCAGAGGAGGAAGAAGCCAGGTAAAGATATATTGTTTTATTTACAAAAAAAAAAAAAAAATCGGGTACCAGGGTACCACTCCGTCCGCTTAGGGTAGTGTTAGGGTAGTATTGGGGTAGTTTTGAGTTGGAAGGTTTTTATTGGATAGAGATGATGTGGCACCCCCAGGGTATTAGGGTATTAGGGTTCCACTCCTCCCTCCCTAATGGAAAATTAAAAAAGTTGGAGGGGCTACACTTCTCTCTCACTTAGGGAGGAGGGAGTGGTCACCTAATACCCTAGGTGCCACATCACCTCTATCCAATAAAAACCCTCCAACTCAAAACTAACCAATTCTACCCTAACACTGCCCTAAGTAGAGGGAGTGGTCACCTATACTACCCGATTTTTTTTTCATACATAAAATCACATACAATATTAAAATAAAAACATACCATTTCATTAAAAATAAAAACATTACATAATACTTAAAAAAAATATTACATAAAAACATACCATTTTATTGTATAACTGAATTGATTAGAAAATAAAGTGAAGGGGCCAAAAAGTACTTCCTTACAAAAATGAGGGCTTTGTTTTTCACAAAAAAACACAGCCAAAATATCTGGGTCGTCTTCTTCACAAAAAGCACAGCTACTCGATCACCTCCATTTTTTTCTACTCGATCACCTCCAAAAAAATCACCTTTGGCCGAAATCCAAAAAAATCACCTCCCAACGGTCCAAAATTCAAAAGCTCCAACTCAAGAAACTCTCGGCTTCCCAAACCGAAAAACGAACCCGATCGCCTTACCCGACTTACCGGCGGCGGTGTTACCGATCGGGTAAGGGTACCCGATCTCCTTACCCGATCCCACTCCCCCCCTTAGGCAGGTGGGAGTGGGCACGGGTAGTGCCATCGAGTAGGTGAAGCCGAGCGGGTACACCGCCCCATCGACTTCGGGTATGCTAATCGGGTAACAAATTCGGCTTGTGAGCCCGAGAGTGGGAGGTGAGAAATTTTGGAAAAAACGACCGTTTCCAACGGCTAGTATGCCTTAAATAAAAAAAAAATCCCTATAAAACCAAACCTTTTCAACTCATTTTTTCAAAATAAAAACACACAAAACACAAATAAAAACACACACTAATCTTTCAAAAACACAAAACCATAGATCCAAGAAGAGGTAAAAAAATTTCCACCTCGCAACCACAACAAACTCCGTTAGGATTTAGCCAATTTTATTCTCAAGCATCCCCGAATCAATTTTACGTTCCACAACCCCCATCTCCACATCCATTTTACCAATATAATATGGGTCCTCCTCAAATGAATCCTCAACACTACAACATCACTACTACAAGCGAGTTCTCCCCGTTCGAAAATATTGATGAAGACGTAGAGTACGTGCAGAAACACAACCACTACCAAACGAAGAAGACGAAGATGAGGAAGTTCAAGAAGTCGATCCGAGAGGGAAGAAAAAAGCATTCGGGGGGAGGAGGCCCCGTGAACTTTGGTCGCCGGCACAAGAGGAGGCTTTGGCGAAAGCATGGATTCAAACCTCCGAATGTGGTGTTGTCGGTAATGAACAAAAGTCCGACGGTTTTTGGAAACGGATTCTCAAGCATTACGAGGCAACTATGGGTTCGAGTTCACGAACTTTTCATGCGTTGAATACCAAGTGGAAAACAATGAACACGGCCATGGGTATTTCCAACGGCTACTACCTCCAAGCGGTACAAACTATATTTTTTATTTTACATAATCTATATTTTTTATTTTACATAATCTATACTTTTTATTTTACATGATCTATATTTTTTATTTTACATAATCTATATTTTTTATTTTGTATATAATGTAGAAACGTGCTAAGGCTAGTGGGTGCAACGACTTGGACGTGGTGAGGCAAGCTGAGTCCGATTACTATACAGCAAAAAAGAGACAATTTACTCATACCTTGGCGTGGGAGGTTGTCAGAGGTCATGACATAAGGAGCAAGAATGTTTTCAAGATATTGCCGGTGCGACAAGCAACTCTTCAAAAAGGAAGTCGGGGGAGTATGAATCGGCAAGCAACACCGTTTCCGACATGAATGAAGACCCCACCCCTCCATTTTCATCAAGAAAGATGAAAAAGAAGCAAGGCGCATCCTCGTCGATCTCAAGTGTTGCGGATGAAATCAACTCCTACACACAAAAGAAGACACAATATTTGGAAGAAAAACGCGAGAAGGATGCTTTGGCAAAACAATTGTTGGCTACACAAATCGAGGAGGCGAAGTTCAAGAATGCACAACGGGAGATGAGGTTTTTTTTGGAGCCGCATGATCACATTCGCGATCCCGCTATGTTGGAATTCGTTGTTAACCAAAAACGTGAACTTGCGGCCAAACACGGATGGACTTGCAATTTTTAAGTTGTAGTTTCAACTTGTTTTAATTTCAACTTATGTAATGTTTTTTTTTTAAGTTGTAGTTTCAATTTTTAAGTTGTAGTTTTTTTAAGTATTATGTAATGTTTTTTTTTTAATAAAATGATATGTTTTTATTTTAAATATTGTATGTGATATTATGTATGAAAAAAAATCGGGTACTAGGTGACCACTCCCTCCACTTAGAGTAGTATTAGGATAAAATTGGGTAGTTTTGAGTTGAAAGATTTTTATTAAATAGAGTTGATGTGGCACTTAGGATACGTGACCACTCACCCCTCTCTTAGGGTGGTGGCAATGGTGCCTCATCTAACCCCATCTACCCCCACTCCCTACCAATAACATTCTTCCAACTCATCCAACCCCCACTCTACCCCCACTCACCATTTTTTAGTGGCAACCATGCCTCACCAACCCTCACCACTTTTAATTTTTTTTTTTTACCTTTTTATATTTAAAATTATATCAAACAATTTAATAAAAACACATAATATTTTATTATTACAAAATACTTAAAAGGAAATTACAAAATACTTAAAAAAAATTACATAATACTAAAAAAAAAGTAATAATACTTAAAAAAAAATTAGATCCTAAAAAAAGATATAATTAAAAAAACATACTAAAAACATTTTTAAAAATCGCAACGCCATCCGTATTTCTCCGCAATGAGAAGGATTCATAGTTGGTTGATAATATTGTGGTTGTTGATAGTATGGCGGAGAAGACATTGCCGGTGTATAATATTGTGGTTGTTGATAGTATGACGGAGAAGACATTGCCGGTGTATAATATTGTGGTTGTTGAGTCGTTGCCGGAACGTACGGAGCCGGTTGTGATTGAACACGGGGACGAATTCGTCCACCGCCGCGTGCACCGCCGCGTGCACGTCCCCTCGATGATGAAGAACCGTCTTTGGATTTACGAGGATCCATAATAAAACTATAAAATTTGTAAAAGAAAAGTGTTAAGAAGAAAGAGATATATATATGTTTTGTTGTGGGATATGTAAAAATGAAAGATATATATATATAGGAAATGAAAAAGAAAAAAAAAAATTAAATTTCAAACGGTCTATTTTTTATCCGTTGGAAGTGCCAACAGTCACTTGCTCTTCTACCTTCACTCGGCTACCTTACCCGGCCTCCCTCTAGCCGCATGGTACCCGGAGGGGTGGCGGTGGTGTTCACCGACCGGGTAGGGTGAACCCGCCCCCCAACCCCACACCGTTGCCACCACCCTTAGAAACCTCAGTCATACCGCTTCCATCAGTCAAGTACATAAAGAATAATAAAAAAAAACCTAGAACTGAGAGTCGAGTCGGTGGATCTTAAGGAGGTGACCATCGATCGTCGCTGCAAGAGAACGATGTCGTCCGGAAGGTACATGACGTACTCACCATCTCCATCAGCCCCTCACTCTCCTCACGTAGGCCCTGCCGCTGCCGCTGGCGGAGGTATCCGCCCCGCTTCTGTCTTCGTCGAGCAAGAAAACGGCGAAACGAAAACCCACGACGGAACCCTAGAGTTTTACACTGGCGCCGTCTCAGATCCGATCCCGAAGAAAGGGATTTTTGCACCTTCACCAGAGGACCACAATTTCTTTCTCCAATCCCGAAGAAAGGGAGTTTTGCACCTTCTCCGATTCGATTTGAGTTTGAGCTTTCGAGAGCTTTAGCTCTTGGTGCGGCTGAATATTGGCCATCTGAGCTCGATCCAAAACCGTCTCCCGCTTGGAAATCTTCTTGAGGCAATATCTAAGCGATTTTCCCTCTCGTGCATTCGGGAAGCGAGATCATCTTTAGCCTCCAGAGCGGCCTTAAGCTCAACCGACATTTGGGCCATTTGGGAAGAAGATGAAGCTTCGTCCTTATGCTCTTCCGCAAAACTCACTAAAGTAGAGCTGAAAAAGAAAGGACAATCTCATCAAAAATATAGGTAAGAATAAAATAGTGAAGAAGAGAAGAAAGAAAAGTAGAAGAGGAGTACCTTCCCGAAATACATCATTATTGTTGGTAGGGATGGCAGGAAAGCCCAAACATGTGGGGCCCACCCAAACCCGAACTCAAGTCAACGGGTAAAACTCGAGTTGACTGGGTTTGGGTTTGGGTTTGGGTTCGGGCGACACTTGATATTACGGGTGCGGGTTTGGGATCACTCAAACCCACACCCGAAATCCAGACACCCGCCCAGTTATATGTTAAATTACCTAATTACCCTATGTATATATAAGTGAAAATTGGGATTTTCACTTTTCACACAATTCTTTCCTACACATCTCACGACTCACTTTGTCTATGTTAATTGTATATTATTGTAATTTAATTTCTTGAGAGTCTATGTTGAAGACTATGTTAAACAATGTTATTATTAGTGGGAATCAATTTTTTAATACCAAAGCATAAAATTGATAAGTTCTATATCCTCATTCATAAAACTATAAGTTTTTGGTACCATTTTGATTGAAAAGACTAAAATGTCCTCTCTTTTTGTGTTAAAAGTTGACTTCTCTCTTTTTTTTATATATTTAATTTAAACTACTTTTCTTCTCTTTTTTCTTTTTTACTTTCCTCCTCCGATCGATATTAATGTCCAGGAACCAAAATTTAACTACAAACATATACATCAAAACAACACAGCCATTTTATTTTTGACAAAGGGTCTCTCAAAAAATCTTATAGAAATCACAAGATTGTTCGAAAATAAAAGTTGACGTTGAAATAGGACTTAATTTGTCGTGCTTCTGAGTTCATAAAGAAGGTATGTATCATTATTTGAACGATGAAAAAAAAATTCCAGATCTGTTCTTACGGACACGATCGCGCACCGCGATGGGAAGCCACGCGTGTGCAACGATCGTGGTGGCGATCGTCGCAACGACCTTAACATCGTGCGCAACACTAACGTGTACACGATCGCTTAACACGGTCATATAAAATCGTGTGCGGCGATCGTGTTCATGGGCGAGAAACTTGCACGATCGCGCACCTGCGGTAGTATACGGCCGTGTGCATCGGTCGTGTCCAAGGCGCACGATTTTATAATATTGTTCGCTCATTTTTCGAATAGTTATTCATCTTTTTGTAATCGATGTCGTGGCGTATTTTGATACATCACGGTGGTCATTGGGAGCGATCGACATATGTAGACGGGACTCCTTTTTTGTCTATATCGACACGAGCAAAGTTAGTCGTGCAAACCTCGTGGGGGTTATCAGAGAGGGTTTGGGTGGTCCAAATGAGTCCGATTACAAATTATGGTACTTGACACACATGGCCAAAGGAAACAAAGTAAAAGTCCTATTACGGGGCGATACCGAGATACTTCGATTACTAGTAGAATACAAGTAGGATCCTGAGGTCTATGTTGAGAACAGCAGCTCCTCCACTCCCGAGGTTAATATGGGATGTAGCAGCTCGAGAGTAGAGCCCGGCAACATAAATTATGACATGCCTTCCAAAGAGTATCAATACGAGGAAGATGAGGAAGACGAGGAAGATGAGGAAGATGAAGAGGTGCATACATCTGAAGATGAAGATTGTTGTAAAGACTTGCTTGAGTCACTATCTGCGGAATTTCTTGCTTGGCTTCGCCAACCGGCCCAAATGGATAAGATTATGAGTCGTCGGAACTTCTCATCCGACCATCAATTTGCGAGCGAGCATGAGCATCTACAATCAATGCGTAACTGGATCATTCCATTTCCGGACCCCGGTAGTGCCGGGACTTTGGGTTGGGTCGAGCAGCCTCCACCTATTCTGGTCGGCTAGAGGTGGGGTCCACCTTTCGTTCAAGACGAGTTGAGGATAAGCGTAGGAATGTATCATTTGGAAAACATGCTACGGTGTATCACCGATCGTTCGCCGATAAACGTATAATGTTTGTCTGTAAGAGTGGGCGAAGAAATTGTCGGTTTAGGTTGTGTGCTATTGAGGTGCAACTATTTGGAGAATTACTAAGTTGACATTGGAGCACAATTTATTACCACTGATTTGAACCGTCTTGCCGCACGATCGGTCACATCTGAGGTTGCCGCCCATTATTTTGCTAAAAGATTGACCGGTGAGGGGGTCACTTTGAGGCCAAAGGAGATGATTGCAGAGATGTGTAGGGAGTATGGCATTGACATGCTATACAGTTTTGCTCTCCGGACGAGGAATATAGCGATAGAGAATACATATGGCGGCTTCGATGAGTCGTATCAGAGGCTCCCATCTTATCTGTATTTGTTAAAACAACGTAATCCAGGGATAATTTATGATTTGCAGACGACTCGTGAGGGAGTGTTTCGCCACATGTTCTTTGCACTCGGACAGAGTATTAGGGCATTTTAGAGAATTGGTTTGATGAGAAGCGGGGAGAAGCTACGTCAAGAGACCATGAGTTGACAATGCACACTTTTGAAAAGCTTTCTAACTCTGTGCAAGCCAGTCTGACTCTTACCGTTCGAGCTACCACCCCACTTGTTTATAAAGTCGAAGAAAACAAAGTTTCTTATGAGGTCGACCTTCGAACATGGACATGTTGTTGTCGTGAGTTTGATTTGGATCAGATTCCATGTCGTCATGCCGCTGCCGCTATAAGGTACATGTCTTTCTTTGTTGTGTGCGATCGTTACCCACGATGGGCACGATCGTTACCCACGATGGGCACGATCGTAACCCACGATGGGCACGATCGTAACCCACGATGGGCACGATCGTAACCCACGATGGGCACGATCGTAACCACGATCGCCCTTATCGTAACCACGATCGCCCTTATCGTAACCACGATCGCCCTTATCGTAACCCACGATCGCCCTTATCGCAACCTACGATGGGACACACGATGTGCACGATCGTAACACAATGGGCACGATCGTAACACACGATCCCCGTGATCGTAACACACGATCGTAACCCCACGATCCCCGTGATCGTAACACACGATCGTGACCCCACGATCCCCGTGATCGTAACACACGATCGACGCGATCGTGTTTTCCCATCGTTTGCAAAACAGGGATGGTCTGGATTTATCACCTCATCAATAAAAAATACATTATCCTATACAACATCCTTGACATAATTGCTTATTGTAACAGGCGCGCCGGCAATGGTTTGTCCGTGTATGATTTTGTTAGTCGTTATTTCAAGCAACAAGGCCTTAGAGACTTATAAGGAGCATATTAGTCCCATCCCACATCCCGATGAGTGGAATGTCCCACCGAGATCTCATCCATCGTTTGCGTACCTCCATAGGAATACGACAAGCCGGCCGACCAAGGATGAGTCGCGCACGGTCATTGTTGAAAATTTGCACGCAGGTGGACGGCCTCAGGTGTGCGGTAGGTGTAAAGGAACCGGCCACAATAGAAAATCTTGCAAAGCATTCATTCCCATAGGGGGTGTGGATTTGAATATCCCTGAAGAAACTCAAGAAATCGATGCACAACCGAGGCAAAGGCGCCGGCAGAAGAAGAGGTGTAGCATTTGCCGTAATGATGACCATGACATAAGGGGATGTCCATACCGTGAAACTTAAATTGCTTATGTATTTTTATATTTTGTGACTTACTAGCAACAATCATGTGTTGATATTTTGATCCTCGATGGACCATGTATTGATTCAGTATTCTGATTATTAGTTGAAATGCATAATTTTGTGTCTATTTTCTTTACCTTTGAATTGAAATTTAAGTGTTCAGTAATGTAAAGCAAATAAAGGTGACTATGGAGCCAAACATTAACCATAACAAAGTAGCTCACTTCAAAGAGCAATAGTTTACAGTTCCAAAGCATATAACTTTACAAAACAAAATTTAATCACCATCACACAAAATATCTAATAATAACATAACAAAAACAATCAATTGGATCCCTTTTCCCCAATCTGCTGCTGTATCTTTAGTCTTGTATCACCGTCTTCATGAACTTCCTCTTCCAAAATAAATTTTTTGCTTTTATTCTCAGAAATCTCCAAATCATTATCATCATCACCATCTAGTATGACTGGAGTGCTCGCAGTGTTTTTAAATAGGCCCTGTTTCATGGAACACATTAATTTGCAATGATAGTCACTACACATACAAAAAAATCAAAAAACTTACTCTGAGCATTGAGTATCTTCCTCTCGTCTTAGTTCTGTATGGTGGGTTGGGAGTAGGTATCCTCCTTCTTCTTTTTGGTGGTGGTGCTTCGCTTCCTCCTAAATCGGTTTCTCGTAATCGGCCGCTCATTTCGCGTATTTGATTTTAATGAATTTTAACTGATGTTAATTGATTAGGGTTTGAAGTGAAAAAGGGGTGGAGACTGACCGACGATGGGATTTTAAAGTAAAGGGGGGGGGGGGGACCGACGGGATTTTATAATAAAATAATTTGACCTTTGAAGTAAACACGATCGTGTACACGATCGCCGCGATCGCGTGTTCCAATCGTGTGACACGTTGGCAACCAGGTGTCAAATTGGCCAGTATCACGTATGCACACGACCGTGTACACGATCGCCGCGATCGTGTGTTCCAATCGTGTGACACGTTGGCAACAGTGTCAAATTGGCTGTATCCTCGTATGAACACGACCGTGTACACGCTCGCCGCGATCGTGTGTTCCAATCGTGTGACACGTTGGCAACCAGGTGTCAAATTGGCGCTGTATCCACGTATGAACACGATCGTGTACACGGTCGTGTACGATTGAACACACGATCGTGTGCACAAGAACGTCAAGAATTTTCACCAATTTCTCAAATTACTCGTCAATTTAGGTGTTGTTACTTATATATTAACAATTATTTGTTAATGATACACTTATATAAAAAGTTATTGATTGAATTACCATAATATATTGCATATCATGTGTCGTCCAATTGTTCTATTAGTACGTACGGATAAGTTCAATCATCTGGATGAATTACCTCATATACTAATGAATTACAACGAAATGACAAATAGGAGTTCGTATAAGAAGCCATATTGTAATTAATGTTTGAACAAGCGATGTTTGAATCACAAAACATCATTCTAGATAACACAATACTTCAAATTTGCAAAAATACCAAAAGTTCATATGCACACGATCGTGGCCACGATTGAACACACGATCGTGTGCACAAGAACGTCAAAAATTTTCACCAATTTCTCAAATTACTCGTCAATTTAGGTGTTGTTACTTATATATTAACAATTATTTGTTAATGATACACTTATATAAAAAGTTATTGATTGAATTACCATAATATATTGCATATCATGTGTCGTCCAATTGTTCTATTAGTACGTACGGATAAGTTCAATCATCTGGATGAATTACCTCATATACTAATGAATTACAACGAAATGACAAATAGGAGTTCGTATAAGAAGCCATATTGTAATTAATGTTTGAACAAGCGATGTTTGAATCACAAAACATCATTCTAGATAACACAATACTTCAAATTTGCAAAAATACCAAAAGTTCATATGCACACGATCGTGTACAGTGGCCGTACGATTGAACACACGATCGTGTGCACAAGAACGTCAAGAATTTTCACCAATTTCTCAAATTACTCGTCAATTTAGGTGTTGTTACTTATATATTAACAATTATTTGTTAATGATACACTTATATAAAAAGTTATTGATTGAATTACCATAATATATTGCATATCATGTGTCGTCCAATTGTTCTATTAGTACGTACGGATAAGTTCAATCATCTGGATGAATTACCTCATATACTAATGAATTACAACGAAATGACAAATAGGAGTTCGTATAAGAAGCCATATTGTAATTAATGTTTGAACAAGCGATGTTTGAATCACAAAACATCATTCTAGATAACACAATACTTCAAATTTGCAAAAATAACAAAAGTTCATATGCACACGATCGTGTACACGGTCGTGGCCACGATTGAACACACGATCGTGTGCACGGCCGTTCCCACGATGGTACTCACGGTCGTGTGCACACGGTCATGCCAGCCATCGTGCGCACACGACAGCATCAGACGCATGACCGTGGGTAGGTTGCACACGATCGCAACACACGATGGCCACGATCGTGTGCATCCATCGTGTGTAACACAGAGCCAACACATTAAGATTTAACAACACTGACACATTCATCCAAAACTGTCCAAATACAACATAAATATTGTACAACACAACATAAACCATTCTACATGTCTAAAGGCAACATAAAGATTTTAGCAGCTAGGCCATATCGATATTTCTTAATATATTTTTCATTAAGTTCCTTGATTTGGTGCCTTGCTCCTGGGTTTGCAGAGACGAGTCGATCCAAGTACATGCACGCGAAGGGGCCACAACTGTGATTGTCGTTTTGTATGAACTGTAGCTCTCGTGGCATAATTTTGAAACTCATCTCCATGTCATACTTCATTTTCGATTGGTTGTTCATCCAATACCCGGATTAAGCTAGCACACGAGGCATCAGACGCATAATCGGTCGCAGTTGGTTGAATCGGTAACGACCATCTTCGTGGTGGTGTGACAAGGAATCATACAACTCCACGGTCCATGCTATGATGTCAATCTTGATAGTCACCCAGTGGCTTTGGTCGAGGCAACAAATGGCAATGATCTGTTCAAACACAATATGTAATCATATAAGATCATCACATCAAACATAGCGAATCATTTATAAATATAAATTTCAAATGGCAACAAATCGTCAATTATTTATAAATATAAATTTCAAACTTACTTCGTTGCAATTTAACCATGGAACCGCATGTGGTGTATCAAGACTGTCATGTAGTCCTCGATGCATTTAGGAATTTTCCACTCCTTGTAAACCGGCTTCCCGTCACCTTGATGCCAAGTGGATCATCCGGATGGAGTCTTGCAAACTCGTTGGCCAAAACTAACTACAAAAAGCCAAACCACAAAATTAAAAATACCGATATCAAACCAATGATATACAAGTGAGTAGGTTATAGAACTTACGTAAAATAGGGAGCCGGCAAGTACGGTGCCAACTCTACCGACACCAACACTACGGACTCCTCCGAAGCCTCGCTCGAGTCGCAAGCACATAACAGTCTATCACCTCGGCATCAAAGTCTTCACGGCTAGACTCTATCCTGGCCAAATAACGCCCGGGTGAGAGCATGCCCAGTCTTCAAACACCGGACAATAGCATCACGTGGTTGCTCCTCCTAAACCGTAGGTACAACTTCTTGAGCCTCGCTATCTCCGGGAGGCGCAACCACAAAAGGCTCTCGAAGAGCGGCAGATGGTCGACTCACTCGCGGTGGAAGACTACGCTCACCCAAATCTGCGTTGCACTCTCACCATCTTCGTCACCCTCGCATCCCTCTCACAACTATAACGATCGAGAGTCAGACATACGGCCGCCGATCTCAAAATCGGCCGCTCGATTCGAAATGGAGGTTGCCGCCAGACCACCACCCTCACCGCGAAACATCGCACCGTAATGATGCTTGTCTGAAACCGGTCGAACATCGTCCCATATCTTTGAAACGGCGCCTCAAATGGCTCATACCGATGCTCGTAATCAAGGGGCCGCCGAGTCCGCTCAACGAATGATGAATCCGAGAATGGTGACCGTGGCCGACCTCGGAATGGTGGGTAGGCGGATGCCGAGAATGGTGACTACCGACGCCGAGAATGGTGACTCGAATGATGACTAGCCGACGATGAGAATGGTGACTGTGTGCCGCGCTGCAGACCGAGTGACGTGGAGGGTCGGGAATCCTCCGCCGGCGCCGCTAAGATGCGTAATGACGAGGCCTATCATGGCTCCCACCGAGTAGTGTACGGCTCCTAGAACGCCTATGCATAGGTCCGAAGAAATCCACGATCCCGGAAAGCACCGGCGAGAAACTCGAGCAATAAATCCGACTCGGAATCATCGTACAAGATCGCCTTCAAACGGCGATCAAGTACTCATCCTGCTCGTGTCTCGGGTGTGGTCCGACAAGGAAGTCCGTGGACACAACACACCCTCTCTGTTGCCTCTCCCGGTCCGATGTCTCTGCACCATCTACCGGTGGGGTACTCACGGCGTCGCTTCGACACTTTATGTGCCGACTCATATGTAATCAATTTTCCTGACCTTCTTCAACCTATCCATAACTTTCTTCCTGGATCGGCGCAGCTCATCCTCCTTATTCCTCACGGCTATTCTTACAGGCTTAATGAACTTAACGTCATAAGGCGAGCCATTCTCAAAGCTCGTAGTAGTACTCGGCCTCATCCTCCTCCAGATGCGGTAAAGAGGGAAGTACTTTGTGCTGCAACAATAGTCATTAAAGCATACCATTAGATGGGCAATCACATAATGTTGAAGAGATGAGTGAAGTTAGGAGAAAATACGTTTACAAATTTATGTACCTTATCGTCGAAGAAATGAGTGAAATCACAAAACATCTTCCTCGTAGTCCACATCAAACACCGGGGGACTTGGACAGTTTTATCTCGACTACCACACAATGCTCCCAATGCAGGAATCATCTCATACGACCATATTTGTAAAGCCCAAACAGGACCATAGAAGTGATAGTCCTTGTGCTCTTGTCCCTCCTTCATGGCAACGTTGCCTATGTAGTAAGATAAAACCCCAAAGGCATAAGAACCCCAAGAAAATATATCTCACTGCTCGAAATCCTCAACTAATGCCCATACCCATGTCTCGACCATCATGTCGTCACGTCATAGGATAAAGTAGTAGTATATAAGCAAATTGGCAACCTTCACATAATCTCTTATGTCTCTACCAAAATCTCGAGCATTGAACTTCTTCCGTAGAACACTAACCTTAATATTTTTGCCATGGAGTATTCTGTGGAAAATACCGTCAGACCGAAGGAGATGGTCGTCCTGGGGATGGAAGGTAGAGTTTCCAAAATGGAGTCCCGTGATCAAGGCGAAATCACGGGCCGTAAAACGAATGGTCCTCCCGCAAACCTGGAACCACGACTCATCCGGGGGGATTTGATCACCCTCCAATTGACGAGCAATCAAGTGATGTAGGGCAGTATTTGAACTCCCATTCCTCCTAACTTTAATCAAGCGCCCCAGGACCCCCTCGGTCAAGCTCTCGATAGCTCGATCAGCAACAGCGGAATTGCGGCCCATACTCCTTAATGTCTCAATGATCTCTTTAAATACCGCCTCCCGTATGTAAAGATTCACTTGACGTGTAACAAAACGCAATGTAGGTCTCTTCCATACGCAACTTGATCTGCAATATGGACATACAACTCATAAGAATATGATAAAATGCTTAAGAGAACGAAAAAAATCTGCCTTGCACACGATCGCATGCACACGATCGATGCCCGTCGTGTGAAGACCATCGTGTGCCACACGACGGTTCACACGACGGGAAACGATCGTGTGCCTGCGATCGTGTGCAAGGCAGGAGCTTTTGCACTTCTAGCACACGACGTGTAATATCCGGAATTTCTATTACTATTGTTTAATATTATTTTATCCGAGTTATATTGTACAGCGTGAAATCTGTACAGTAGGGATAAAATAAATAAATGACTGAGATATCAGTATCGGTATAATTGTCGTATTTGGTCGACGGTTACATTTGAGGATATTGTGTATCAGGTTGTCGTACTTTTGATATTGGGTATATCGTATGATGATATTATTGGATTCAGTGTTTGTGTTCAGTGTGTCTTATGTTCGTTTTTGGTATGTCGAGACGTTGGACAAGAACTGCGGAAAATGGCTAAGTATAGCCTTATTAGCGCACGTTAATATTCATGCATAACGCACGCTATCGCGGTGATTAGCGACGCTACGTTTATGGGTTAGCGACGCTAGTGCGGATGATCGGAAGGAATCTGCGTGTGGACCATTGGCCGCTGCGCACGCTCGTAAGTCAACGGCCGTTGTCACGAAGTATTAGCGCACGCTAAGATATTAGGCTTAGCGCACGCTAACTATGTATCACCAACAAGGAATCTTATCCTTGCGATGTCTTTGCGGAATGTGGGGGCGAGTGGTAGGTGAACAACGTAGTAAGTCAACTTCGGATAGCGCACGCTAAGAGTAAGGACTTGCGTCGCTAGACATGATGATTTACGACGTTAATGCATGGGCATTACGACGTAAGGTAGTTTACGAAGCAAGACGGAGCCTCGATCGCGATAGCGCACGCTAACAAAGTCGATTAGCGCACGCTAAGGCTAGCGCATGCTAAACATAAGGGTTTAGCGCACGCTAGTGGTGCATTCTATATAAAGGGACAAACGGGTGTCATGAAACATTTCGTCCATTTCTTTCCTTTCACCCGATAGAGACAACCTTGTGAGAACATTTGGAGTTCCTAAACACTGAGGGATGATCCTCTTTAACAAGATTAAAGATGGAAATCATGGAGTAAAGCTTTGTTCTTGAAATCATTGGTGATTCTTGGAAATCAATCCTTTCCTTCAAAAAGGTAATTACTCTTCACTTTGAGATTTCGTTTTGGATTGTATATGATGTTCTTGAGTTGATGATTATCATATAAACAAGTTGATGAGCATGACAACGAGTTGGATTACCGTACTAAGTTAGTGTTGTTATCAATATATGAGTATTGATATGTTTCGTATGGTTTTGGATGGAATTCAAGATATATGTTGATGTAATTCCCTTCTTCAATTCGGATTTTTGATGTTTTGTCGTTGGTTACTTCGTATGGTAACGATTATGGTGATGCTTCCGTGATTCTTGAAGTTATATGAATTGTATGTCGAAGAACATGATGAATAAGAATTTTTAGATGTTAGAACACATCGGATTTTATCATTTATGGATCATGAACGTGAATTTGGATAATTCGTGTTCTTGAAGAGCTATTAAATTATATGTCATGATTGTTATGAAATCCTTAATCTCGAGATGAGTTGATCATTGTCATGATGGAAGTGTTAGACGATGCTTGAAATGCATGCCACCGCACAAAGATTAGCGCACGCCACGCCATCGCCTAGCGCGCTAACGGGAGCAACTTAGCGCACGCTACGTTAGGTGATTAACGTGCGCTAAGTAGGCGACAGTGCGGTATTTTTGTGTTTTGATTAGGAATTCGTGATGGTTTGACTTGGTTGGTTACATTGTGTTTATTCGAGGTTGTGTTGAACCGTTGAGTTCGATTGGTTAGTTTTCTCGATCGTTGACCGTTATCGGATATGTGTTATTTGATTACTTCGATAGGTTGAGATTATTGATCGGTGAATATAACCGGATATTGCGGTCGTGTTCGAGTATGTCTATTGTATTGCTTTTGATCGAGGCTGAGGAGCTCGTAGATAAAGGCGATGTGTTCGGCAGCAGCTTCGTGGTATCGGTATCGAGGCAAGTTATTACTTGCTCAGTTATAATATTTAATGAATGGTTTCAGTTTCATTTCGTTTATAATGCATATAGCGATGATTATTATTGTGAACTCTGGGTATTCGGATCGCATATCGTTCTTTCGATTCTGGGAGATAAATCATTATGTATATGATTATCTCAGTTATTGGTATGTTCGAGTATCAAGGTTACATTATGGTAAAGACGAGGATATGAGTATCTATAGTTCAGTGTACGTGTGGATCGCCGAACATTGAGGATAATCGTCGGTGATGATTGGACATCGAGGTTGCTCCCGAAGGACTCGGGGCAAATATTCCATATTGATTATGGTTTAGTGTTATTTATTTTGGTCTCGTACATTTTCTTTCATGTTGTTGAACATGAAGTAGTCTGGTATATTGTCATATTGTCGTTCATGTTGCGTTGTTCATGATGATGAACATATTGTTTTGCATATGTGTATGCATATTGTGTTGTTTATGTTGTGTTGATCCGATGGGATCGCGCGATCTATCCGAGGGCGCTGGATCGGATGTCCACCTCGTGTTGGTCCGACGGGATCATCTTGGGATCTATCCGAGGGCGCTGGATCATTGGACGGGTTTTTCCACCTCGTGTTGGTCCGACGGGATCATCTTGGGATCTATGCTGAGGGCGCTGGATCGTTGGATTACCCAGTATTGTGTTATTGTTGTGCATATGTATATTATTGGTTATCCACCTCGTGTTGATCTTGTAGGATCATCTTGGGATCTATGCTGAGGGCGCTGGATCATGGGATTTCCATTGAGTATACATAGTTGTTATTGTTTTTGAGCATATTGACGTTGTCATATGAGTATGCATTTGTAGGTCTTGTGTTAGGACCTTGTCCGCATTGCATTGTTCTGATATCGGATTAGACTGATATGATTATCGTGGCACATCATATCTCGAGGTATGTTCCATATTTTCTTTGGTCTTGTCTTTGGTGGACAATCGGTTATCGTCTTGGGATTTGATGATATTACTCGATGGATCGTATTGGTCAGATATGGTAGATTTCCGTATCGTGAGTTGGTTATGATAGTTTGAGGATCTTGAGTATTGTTTAAGGTACAATACAAATATTATGTTCGAGTTTATTGATTAATCGAGTACAGGTTGTGAAATGTGATAATGGTTATTCTGATGAGAATTACTTGAGTAAGTAAAGTTATGGCGGTAAGATTACGTTGGTCGTATTCTTATGTTGTGTTCTCGTTGGTATGTAATTATTGATGTTTTGTGATGGTTATCATTGTTGGATATTATGGCTGACCCCGTCGTGGGATTTCTTTTTAGGTTCTTGGAGAATCGAGCTTGTAGCGGTCGTGAAGAGATGAGCTTCCCGGAGGATACTGGCTAGGACATGTTGTGTGCATTGAGTTTCTTGTTTGGTTCTTGTTTTCCGCTGCTAGAGTATCGTTTTGGTTGGTCTTTTTCCGCTGCGTGAATATTTTGAGACGCACTTTTGGTATCTGGTAACTGAGGTTACTTTGGAAATCGTTTTCTAAACTTTTGAGTGTCGGCCGTTTGGCCTTGCGATTTCAAATGAGTTTTTACGACGGTTTTTGATAAATGGATTTTTATAAGTCTTTGTGAATTTTAAAGATAGTACCGTCGTTGGCCTCTCGGGCATTTGTAAATGTTTGTGAAAATTTCTTTTAGCCTTGTGGGTTCCATCTCGGGGCCCACGGCGCTGTAATATTTCCGGTTAAATCTGGGGGTGTTACAGAATATGGTATCAGAGCTTAGGTTGAGAAAGCCTAGGCATTTGGGTCAAGTTGGGTCGTGTTTTTGTCGCGTCATTCGAGTTGTCGATTGACAAATATTAGAGCCGTGAGTTTTTGTTGTTCACTCAGGCTTATGTGTTATGTGATTTACCAGTATCGTACTGGGCTTGTTATAACTTTTCCAAATGGTGTTAAAGAGATTCTTTGGAATGAGATGTATTGTGTTCTTGAGTCGAACCGATTTGGCAAACGTGTGTTTTGAAAATACCTGTGTCGAGTATTTTCTTGAGTCTAGACATGTGCCAGTATCACGGGGAATCGTCGGCTTCACGATCTGTAAGTATTTGGATTTTTGAATTTCATTGAGATTTATTGCCGTTCTAAGTTGATACGTTTTGAGATTCAGCTGAATATTATGCGTTACGGTATAAGGTGACGAGTTGGAACAGGATTGATGATCTTAAGGAGTTATGATTTCGAGAATCGATGTTGGTTAGATTCAGGAACGAAATTGTGTATTCGGAGAAGGGCTATGGATTGTCGAGAAGAACATGTAGTCATGTTAGTTCATTTTGTGATATATATGAATCGTTTTTGAGCATTTGAAAATGATACTTTTCAAAATGAATGTCTTACGGATGTTTTACGGAAATGATTTTGGGCGAGACCCAATCGATTTTGAAATGGTTTTATAACTCGGGACTTGGGGTCCGAAAAGAGTTTTCTACTTTTAAACTTCTTGTAATGTGGAACGAGATACGGCCGAGACCCTAATGTTTCAAAAGACTTTTCTGTTTTCTAAAACACCCGAGATCTCAGAAACACTTTACCAATCGTTTACCTATGTTATTTCCGCCTATCGAGGCTTTGGTTTACTTGTTCAAATGGAACCTCTCGGAAGTCTTTCGCCGTGTTTGATTTGCTTGATTTGTTTCAACGTTTTGTCATATCATATTGGAGGTGATCCGGGATGGGTAAATGGTTGACGATACGAGTCATGTGTGGAAAAGGAGTTTTTAAACGAGTCTATATATTGAGGTTTTGGAACTCGATCGTGTGGTTTCCGTTGGAATGTCAAGTGGATTGTGACGAGGCGAATTGGTATACGGGAGTATGGTTGTGGTCAATCATTTGCATGATTCCATTTTTATTTAAACGTATGTATTCGATAAGAATTTTTATCGAGAACTTGGCACCATCGAGCCGATTTAATTTTTAAAATTTATTTCGTGGTCTTACCAAAATTTATGTTTTGAGTTTTCAAACCCTTGAAAGAACTTTCGAAAATTGTCTTCGTGACAAGAATATATGATTTCAAACTGGTTTTGAAAATGTGATTGAGGTACATACGCATTTAGTGCATAATGCATATCGTGGTGAAGTTCTGAATGAGACTCACGAACTGGATGGTACATCAGTATGGTACGATGAAAGAGATTCGAACGTTAGTATGGTAGTTTGGTTATCCACGGATGATCGGTTGATTTATCGAATAAGAGAAATATGTTGCGTGTTGTAGATTCATGCACATAATATTATTTTAGAAACTAGGGATTTTGTGAAACCGGGACATAGGTGCTACGTGATTCCATTGGTGCGGTAGTAGCGTAACCTTACCATAGTGATCTTTGAATGATTTCTTTGTAAGTGTAAATATGGGGATGGTGACCCCATGCTGGTTGTTTTGGATACTGAATGGTCGTTCCCACACCTTGTATGAATTGGTATGTTCGTCGATTTGCGACTCGTTGTTCGTATGCCGAGGGAAATGTTCGCCAGTTGGGTATGTTTATTGAGATCTAATGTACGTGATTGATTTGACGTTTTGAGAATGTTATTCTTTCATATATCTGTTTCTGTGGTTCTGTGTTGATCGTGTTGGAGTTTACCGTGTGAAGGTATTCTCTATTTTCGTTGATCGTTCGTTGGTAATATTGGAGTTTATCACATTGATGATATTCTCGATTGTGTTTTGACCTCTGGTTGGTCATATTGGAAATTTATCATGTTGATGATAAATTCGGTTGATTTATTAGTTGATCATTTTTGGTGATCATCTAAGCGTTCGGATTTTGTGTTGATGTTTCGGAATTCGTGTCGTTGTTTTGGGCGGTTGTTTCGCAGATGTATTGTGTATAATTCGTCTTATCGGAATTGGGACTTGATTATGTAAACAGGCAGACAGGATTTGATTCGGGCAGATTGTTTCATCCGAAGATGATATATTTTGTTGAGACTCAGGGAATTGTGATCGTAAGCGTATTGAGATTGTACGGTGAGAACGCTGGCTAGTATCTCCGGAGATCGTCGACCTGCGTATTTGTAAGTATGCGGTTTTGGCTATTCAGAATAATGATGATTGATCAGTGTCGTGATGGTTTTGGGATATTTTGGGTTGAACAGTATGGTTGTTCTTTTTATGATGGATTGCAAGTTTCGAGGACGAAACTTTTTTTAAGGGGTGTAGAATGTAATATCCGAATTTCTATTATCATGTTTAATATTATTTTATCCGAGTTATATTGTACAGCGTGAAATGCATGATAGGGATAAAATAAATAAAGGACCGAGATATCGATATCGGTATAATTGTCGTATTTGGTCGACGGTTACATTTGAGGATATTGTGTATCGGGTTGTCGTACTTTTGATATTGGGTATATCGTATGATGATATTATTGGATTCGGTTTGTGTTCGGTGTCTTATGTTCGCTTTTGGTATGTCGAGACGTTGGACAAGAATCGCGAAAATGGCTAAGTATAGCCTTATTAGCGCACGTTAATATTCATGCATAACGCACGCTATCGCGAGGATTAGCGACGCCACGTTTATAGGTTAGCGACGCTAGTGCGCAGATCGGAAGGAATCTGCGTGTGGACATTTGCCGCGGCGCACGTTCGTAAGTCAGCGGTTGTTGTCCTGAAGTATTAGCGCACGCTAAGATATTAGGCTTAGCGCACGCTAACTATGTATCGATCGACAAGGAATCTTATCCTTGCGATCTTTGTCGGAATGTGGGGGCGAGTGGTAGGTGAACACTGTAGTAAGTCAACTTCGGATAGCGCACGCTAAGAGTAAGGACTTGCGTACGCTAGACATGATGATTTACGTACGTTAATGCATGGGCATTACGTACGTAAGGTAGTTTACGAAGCAAGACAGTAGCCTCTGGACTGCGATAGCGCACGCTAACAAAGTCAGTTAGCGCACGCTAAGGCTAGCGCATGCTAAACATAAGGGTTTAGCGCACGCTAGTGGTGTATTCTATATAAAGGGACAAACGGGTGTCATGAAACATTTCGTCCATTTCTTTCCTTTCACCCGATAGAGACAACCTTGTGAGAACATTTGGAGTTCCTAAACACTGAGGGATGATCCTCTTTAACAAGATTAAAGATGGAAATCATGGAGTAAAGCTTTGTTCTTGAAATCATTGGTGATTCTTGGAAATCAATCCTTTCCTTCAAAAAAGGTAATTACTCTTCACTTTGAGATTTCGTTTTGGATTGTATATGATGTTCTTGAGTTGATGATTATCATATAAACAAGTTGATGAGCATGACAACGAGTTGGATTACCGTACTAAGTTAGTGTTGTTATCAATATATGAGTATTGATATGTTTCGTATGGTTTTGGATGGAATTCAAGATATATGTTGATGTAATTCCCTTCTTCAATTCGGATTTTTGATGTTTTGTCGTTGGTTACTTCGTATGGTAACGATTATGGTGATGCTACCGTGATTCTTGAAGTTATATGAATTGTATGTCGAAGAACATGATGAATAAGAATTTTTAGATGTTAGAACACATCGGATTTTATCATTTTATGGATCATGAACGTGAATTTGGATAATTCGTGTTCTTGAAGAGCTATTAAATTATATGTCATGATTGTTATGAAATCCTTAATCTCGAGATGAGTTGATCATTGTCATGATGGAAGTGTTAGACGATGCTTGAAATGCATGCCACCGCACGACATTAGCGCACGCTACGTTCTTGCCTAGCGCGCGCTAACGGGAGCAACTTAGCGCACGCTACGTTAGGTGATTAACGTGCGCTAAGTAGGCAGACAGTGCAGTATTTTTGTGTTTTGATTAGGAATTCGTGATGGTTTGACTTGGTTGGTTCTGACTGTGTTTATTCGAGGTTGTGTTGAACCGTTGAGTTCGATTGGTTAGTTTTCTCAGTCGTTGACCGTTATCGGATATGTGTTATTTGATTTCTTCGATAGGTTGAGATTATTGATCGGTGATTATAACCGGATATTGCGGTCGTGTTCGAGTATGTCTATTGTATTGCTTTTGATCGAGGCTGAGGAGCTCGTAGATAAAGGCGATGTGTTCGGCAGCAGCTTCGTGGTATCGGTATCGAGGCAAGTTATTACTTGCTCAGTTATAATGTTTAATGAATGATTTTGGTTTCATTTCGTTTATAATGCATATAGCGATGATTATTATTGTGAACTCTGGGTATTCGGATCGCATATCGTTCTTTCGATTCTGGGAGATAAATCATTATGTATATGATTATCTCAGTTATTGGTATGTTCGAGTATCAAGGTTACATTATGGTAAAGACGAGGATATGAGTATCTATAGTTCAGTGTACGTGTGGATCGCCGAACATTGAGGATAATCGTCGGTGATGATTGGACATCGAGGTTGCTCCCGAAGGACTCGGGGCAAATATTCCATATTGATTATGGTTTAGTGTTATTTATTTTGGTCTCGTACATTTTCTTTCATGTTGTTGAACATGAAGTAGTCCTGGTATATTGTCATATTGTCGTTCATGTTGCGTTGTTCATGATGATGAACATATTGTTTTGCATATGTGTATGCATATTGTGTTGTTTATGTTGTGTTGATCCGATGGGATCGCGCGATCTATGCTGAGGGCGCTGGATCGGATGTCCACCTCGTGTTGGTCCGACGGGATCATCTTGGGATCTATGCTGAGGGCGCTGGATCATTGGACGGGTTTTTCCACCTCGTGTTGGTCCGACGGGATCATCTTGGGATCTATGCTGAGGGCGCTGGATCGTTGGATTACCCAGTATTGTGTTATTGTTGTGCATATGTATATTATTGGTTATCCACCTCGTGTTGATCTTGTAGGATCATCTTGGGATCTATGCTGAGGGCGCTGGATCATGGGATTTCCATTGAGTATACATAGTTGTTATTGTTTTTGAGCATATTGACGTTGTCATATGAGTATGCATTTGTAGGTCTTGTGTTAGGACCTTGTCCGCATTGCATTGTTCTGATATCGGATTAGACTGATATGATTATCGTGGCACATCATATCTCGAGGTATGTTCCATATTTTCTTTGGTCTTGTATTTGGTGGACAATCGGTTATCGTCTTGGGATTTGATGATATTACTCGATGGATCGTATTGGTCAGATATGGTAGATTTCCGTATCGTGAGTTGGTTATGATAGTTTGAGGATCTTGAGTATTGTTTAAGGTACAATACAAATATTATGTTCGAGTTTATTGGTTAATCGAGTACAGGTTGTGAAATGTGATAATGGTTATTCTGATGAGAATTACTTGAGTAAGTAAAGTTATGGCGGTAAGATTACGTTGGTCGTATTCTTATGTTGTATTCTCGTTGGTATCTAATTATTGATGTTTTGTGACGGTTATCATTGTTGGATATTATGGCTGACCCCGTCGTGGGATTTCTTTTTAGGTTCTTGGAGAATCGAGCTTGTAGCGGTCGTGAAGAGATGAGCTTCCCGGAGGATACTGGCTAGGACATGTTGTGTGCATTGAGTTTCTTGTTTGGTTCTTGTTTTCCGCTGCTAGAGTATCGTTTTGGTTGGTCTTTTTCCGCTGCGTGAATATTTTGAGACGCACTTTTGGTATCTGGTAACTGAGGTTACTTTGGAAATCGTTTTCTAAACTTTTGAGTGTCGGCCGTTTGGCCTTGCGATTTCAAATGAGTTTTTACGACGGTTTTTGATAAATGGATTTTTATAAGTCTTTGTGAATTTTAAAAATAGTACCGTCGTTGGCCTCTCGGGCATTTGTAAATGTTTGTGAAAATTTCTTTTAGCCTTGTGGGTTCCATCTCGGGGCCCACGGCGCTGTAATATTTCCGGTTAAATCTGGGGGTGTTACACGACGGCACACACGATCGACGACCGTCGTGTGTAGCCATCGTGCCCACGAAAGACCATCGTGTACACGATGGTCTCATCTTCTTCAGCACGATCGTGGGAAGATGAACAACCGTCGTGGCACGATCGTGTGTTAATGAAAATACACTAACCGGCGGCTCATTGACGAATTGTTCTTCAGATGGAGTGTCACTAGCGGAACTTCTGGCGTCTTCAGATTCTCTGTGGTAGTCGGAGGTCGACATTTTCTGGCCGGCGAAGGGTTTCACGACGGGAGACTTTTTTTGCAGAGAGGAGGAGAGATTTTTGGAATATTGAGTTGTGAGACCTTTTTTTATTGTTGTTTCGTTTTAATAATCTTCCTTTTTCTTTTTTAGTTTTTTTTTTCTCTTATTGGTAGACTTTAAGGGTAATAAAGTCTTTTAACACATTTTGGTATCAAAAACTTATAGTTTTATGAATGGGGATATATAACTTGTTACTTTTATGTTTTGGTACTAAAAAAGAGAGATCCCTTATTATTAAATTGTCATTTGTAACTATTTTATTATTCTACTCACATTTGCAAACTATGTTAAATTATGTTATATTTTGCATTTGATCAAATTTGAATTTGGATGAGCACTAAACTTGAATTTTGATTCTGCCTGATCAAGCTGCGGGTTTGGATTTGGGTGAAAAAACCCGAACCCAATGGGTGTGGGTGTGGGTTTTGTTTTGCCACCCAAACAGCCTTTGGGTTTGGGTTTGGGTTCGGATGGTGATTTCGGGTGTGGGTTTGTGGAGTATAAAACCCGCACCCGACCCGACCCGTTGCCATCCCTAATTGTTGGAGCACTATTGGTCGGTATCGCCATTTGGAGATAGAGTTACAAAACTCTTTCGCGTTGCGGAAACGGTTTAAATAAAGGTGCGAAAAATAAATCGACACGGGATTTATAGAGGTTCGGCCGAACGTGCGTACGTCCTCTCTCGGTATCTTTTTCTATAGGCTAGAGATAAATCTCTGCACCTCTCTTCTATCGGTCGAGTGATGACCGTTACAAACTCGTCTTCTATAGGTCCGAGTAAACCGTTCAATCACTTGTTTTTTTGTCGGTCCAAGTTAATCCGTTTTTCTTTTCTATTGGACAAGGAATCAACCAATCTAGCTTTCTATGGGTACTAGATAAACCTCACGTGGATATAGATTGCGATTCTAATAATGCCGGATCCTTGATTCCAATAACACCTAATCGAATCATATCCTTTCTTTTTCCTCTCGTGTATGAGTTTTCGTGTATCACACTCAAACTCTAATCGATATAAGCACAATTACAACAACAATAAAATATATATCAATATCATATCAATGTATCGATTGCTTGAAGTTGTTATGTCATGAATACCATTAGAAGTGGTATTTATAGACTCCCAACCTCAACTAGCCGTTAGCTCCTGCTGCCTTCTTTACGTATGTTATTGTCCAACCTTTACGTACGTTAGCATCATTACATATGTAACATCATCATGTTACGTATGTTAAGCTTTTCACAAAACAGTCCAGTAGCTTTCTGTTGGAGCAAAATCGGTATTTGTGCCGTTGTGCGGAAGCGTAAAATATAAGGTGTGGAAATTAAACGACACACGGATTTATAGAGGTTCGGCCAAACGTGCCTACGTCCCCTCTCGTTATCTTTTTCTATAGGCTTAAGATATAAACCTCTGCACCTCTTTTCTATCGGTCGAGGGATAACCGTTACAAACTCGTCTTCTATCGGTCCGAGTAAACCATTCTTTTACTTGTTTTTTTGTCGGTCCAAGTTAAACCGTTTTCCTTTTCTATTGGATAAGGAATCAACCACTCTAGCTTTATATGGGTACTAGATAAACCTCACTTAGATATCGATTGCGATTCTTACAATGCCGGATCCTTGATCCTAATAACAACGAATCCAATCGTATCTTTTCTTTTACCTCTCGTGTATTTGTTGAATGTATAAACACTCAAACTATCAATATAAGCACAATTACAACAATAATAGTAAGTATATCAATATATGATGAATGTATCGTTTGCATGAAGTTGTTGTAGGATGAATACCATTAAAAGTGGTATTTATAGCCATTTCTCTTCCAACTAGCCGTTAGCCTCCCGTGCATCCATTACGTACACAATCACTCCTCCATTACATACGCTAGCCTTCTTTACGTACGTTAACCTCTATAGGTTACGTACGTTATGCTTCAGGTAAATCAGTTCAGTGGCTTCTGTCTTGAACATTATGTACGTTAGCAACTACCCTTTTACGTACGTTATCATAGTCCATATGTCAGTTGCATGCTGACCTATGCCATGACGTCATCTCCAACGTTCTTCTTGTTTGAATTCGCAAACACACCATTACGTACGTTAAACATACTCTCTTACGTACGCTAAGCTTGAAGTCTTACGTACGTTAAGCATGAAGTCTTACGTACGTTAAGCATGAACATTTCCAGCTTTTTGCGACTTCGTCTTCTTCGATACTTTGCTTCGCCTCTTTGTTGTTTTGCTTTGTTTAGCAACTTAATCATCAAAACTCTATTAATAAATATTTGGAATAAATATTCCAACAATCTCCCCCTTTTTGATGATTACAAAACAACCCTTGAATTGGATAAAATCTGCAAAAATAGATATATGTATATTCATACGAATCAAAGTTTTCGGCTTTGATCGTTTTGTTAGTTTCTCCCATCTTTTCTTTTCTTGTCATTGTCAACTCCTTCGTTTCTCCCCCTTTTTGTATGCTTTCTTTTTCTCCTTTTCGACTTCTTCGATTTTTATTATTTTCTCATTCTTTTTACTTTTTATTTTTCTCGTCATTCTTTCATGATGTTTTTTATCCGATCCTACTCCTTCTCCCCCTTTTTGTATTCAACAAAAAGTGTAAAAAAATATATCAATTGAATATAAATATGCATGATACCAATTGATGAATATAACTATATGCATTAAGAAGGGTATAACTCTCCCTGAAAATATTATCTCCCCTTTATAAAAAATTATTACTCCCCCTAAGTAAAATATTAATTTGATAAAAATCAAATTATTGAATATATGATAAAATATGCATGAATAGTGACGGAGTTATACCCGTTAAAAATAATTACTCCCCCTGAAAAAATATCCGTTAAAAATTAATACTCCCCCTGAGTAAACACAGTTGTTAAAAATTAATTTTTGGGGATCCAACCGATAGTTGGTTTTTCTTTTGATACATAGACGATATTAGGAATAAACGTTCCTTTGGGAATCCAAATTTTCTTAGTTTTTATCGTCCGTCGTGGGCTTTTACAATTCGAAATGTGATGCCCAATTTTTAAACATTTTTCACAATGGGGTATTTTGAAATTTACGGATTCGTTTTTAGAACGTGGTTTGAATCCCAACCCCTGTTTATTCAAAGTGTATTTTTGAACCGAGAGCATATTTTCAAATTTCTCGTTTCTGAGAGAGAATTTCGTCATTAAATTTTTGAGCTCGGTTTGAATTTTAACAAGATCATCCTTTAAAATATTTTCATTTTCAACATATTTTGAATGATCGATTTCAACAAATATCCCTTTTTCAAGAATTTTGGAATTTTCAATTTCCAAAGATTTATATTTAGATTAAGGGATTTAATCCCGGATAAAGCATTTTGACAGTCCGTATGTAATAACTCGAATGCTTCAAAAAGTTTATCGTAGGAGTTGCTTACTTGGTTTTCGACGTCGCTATCGTCGATTGAAATCCGGGCCATGAGAGCGAGATTATTTTGATTTAGAAAATCTTCATATTCGTCTTCATCGCTCCATGTTGCTATTAAAACCTTCTTCTTGGGTTTAACTCGGCAATTCTTTGCAAAGTGGCCTGGTTTACCACATAATCGACAAGTATTGTCGAATTTCTTAGATTCGCCCTTTTGGACGTCCTATTTTCTCCGGTTTAACAAGTGTTGGAATATGCCAATTCTTCGTCGCTGTCATCCACCAGAATTTCTTGTCTCTTCGACATCTTAGCCTTCATGGCTATCGATCTTTCCTTTGGTTTCGGTTTGGCATTCCGAGATTTTAGGACAATCTCGTAGTTTATAAGAGAACCAACGAGAGCACTAAAATTAAGATTATTTAGATCTTTAGATTCCATTATTGCCGTCATCGTACCGTCCCATTCTCGAGGTAGTGATCGGAGAATTTTCTTTACTTTCTCACTACTCGAAAGTGGTTTTCCAAAACATGCTAATCCATTTGCGATGATCGAGAATCGGTCGAGCATTATAGTGATGGATTCGTTGTCCTTCATTTGGAATAACTCGTAATCGTGAAGGAGCATGTTTATCTTCGTCTCCTTGACTTGAGACGTACCTTCATGTGTTACCTCAAGCATTTTCTAAATATCTTTGGCACTATCACACGATGATATCCGGTTGTGTTCTTCCGGATTTAATGCACAATATAATAATTGCGTGGCTTTGCAATTATAATGGTCGTTTTTTCAATCTGCATCATCATATTCTTAGAAAGATTTAAGCGTACCGTCGGAATTTTCGGACCAAGACAAATCACCTTCCAAAGCTCGATGTCATATACTCGGATGAATATTGACATCTTTTTCTTCCACGTCATGAAGTTTGAGCCATCAAAAAATGGTGGTCGGTTAAGAGCAAGGCCTTCGACTGGAGCAATTTGGAACGCCATTTGGATCGACTCCTCGGATGTAAAGCCGTTTATTGGAGGTACCGCTCCGATACCAATTGTTGGAGCAAAATCGGTATTTGCGCCGTTGTGCGGAAGCGTAAAATATAAGGTGCGGAAATTAAACGACCCACGGATTTATAGAGGTTCGGCCAAATGTGGCTTTGTTCTCTCTTGTTATCTTTTTCTATAGTCTTAAGATATAAACCTCTGCACATCTCTTCTATCGGTCGAGGGATAACCGTTACAAGCTCGTCTTCTATCGGTCCGAGTAAACTGTTCTCTTACTTGTCTTTTTGTCGGTCCGAGTTAAACCATTTTCCTTTTCTATTGGATAAGGAATCAACCACTCTAGCTTTCTATGTGTACTAGATAAACCTCACTTAGATATCGATTGTGATTCTAACAATGCCGGATCCTTGATCCTAATAACACTGAATCCAATCGTATCTTTTCTTTTACCTCTCGTGTATGTGTTGAATGTATAAACACTCAAACTATCAATATAAGCACAATTACAACAACAATAGTAAGTATATCAATATTTGATGAATGTATCGTTTGCTTGAAGTTGATGTAGGATGAATACCATTAAAAGTGGTATTTATAGTCATTTCTCTTCCAAGTAGCCGTTAGCCTCCCGTGCCTCCATTATGTACGCTATTACACTCCTCCATTACGTACGCTAGCCTTCTTTATGTACGTTAACCTCTATAGGTTACGTAGGCTACGCTTCATGTAAATCAGTTCAGTGGCTTCTGTCTTGAACATTACGTACGTTAGCAACTACCCTTTTACGTACGTTATCATAGTCAATATGTCCGTTGCATGTTGACCTATGCCATGACATCATCTCCAATGTTCTTCTTGTTTGAATTCGCAAACACATCATTACGTACGTTAAACATACTCTCTTACGTATGCTAAGCATGCAGTCTTACGTACGTTAAGCATGAAGTCTTACGTACGTTAATTCTTCGATGCTTTGCTTTTCCTCTTTGTTGATTTGCTTTGTTTAGCAACTTAATCATCAAAACTCTATTAATGAATATTTGGAATAAATATTCCAACACTTTCGTCCTTGTCATTACGTACGTTAAGCTTCTCCCCATTACGTACGTTATTTTCATTCAAATTATCCGTTGCATGCCGACCTACGCCATGACGTCATCTTCAACGGCTCCTTGTTTGAATTCAAAAACACTCTATTACGTACGTTAAGCACCATGTGTTACGTACGTTAAGCTTGCTACATTACGTACGTTATGCAGCTTGCATTGCGTACGTTATCCATGTTATTTCCATCTTTTTGCATCCTCGACTTTTTCGTTGTTTTGTTTCGCTTCTTTGTTGTCTTACTTTGTTTAACAACTAATCATCAAAACTCGATTAATGAATATTTGGAAGAAAATACTCCAACAATCTCCCCCTTTTGATGATTACAAAACAACACCTTGAATTGGATAAAACCTGCAAAATAAAGTATATATATTTGTACTAA
Source organism: Orobanche coerulescens (assembly GCA_033398695.1). Lineage (NCBI taxonomy): Eukaryota > Viridiplantae > Streptophyta > Magnoliopsida > Lamiales > Orobanchaceae > Orobanche > Orobanche coerulescens. The sequence goes on along the minus strand of CM065805.1, from coordinate 209,242,822 downwards.
TCAAAGTTTTCGGCTTTGATCGTTTTGTTAGTTTCTCCCATCTTTTCTCTTTCTCCTTTTCGACTTCTTCTATTCTCTCCCCATTTTTACTTTTATTTTTTGTCGTTATTCTTCCATGACGTTTTTTATCCCATTCAACTATTTTCTCCCCCTTTTTGTTATCAGCAAAAAGTGTAAATAACGATAATAAAATAGATAATATGATGAATGCTTAAAGGATAAACTCCCCCTGACAAAAATATCTCCCTTTTACAAATATAAACTCCCCCTGAGTAAAATATTTATTGATGAAAATTAATTTTTGGGGATCCAACCGAAAGTCGGTCATTTTTCATTAACATAGACGATGTTCGGAATAGTGGTTCCTATTGGAATCCAAACTTTTTTAATTTTAACCGCCTGTCGTGGCTTTTACAATTTGAAATGTGGTGCCCAATTTTTAAATATTTTTCACATCTGGGTATTTTCAAATTTAAGGATTCGTTTTTAGTATGCGGTGTGAATCTTAACCCCTGTTTGTTTAAAGTAAAATTTTGAACCGATAACATTTGTTCAAATTTATCATTAGCGCATGAAAATTTCTTTGTCAAAATTTTAAGTTTGTCTTGAACTTTCAAAAGATCATTCTTTAAAATATTTTCGTTTTCAAGGCATTGAGAATGATCGGTCTCGACATTTTTCCCTTTTTCAAGAATTTTGGAAATTTCAATTTCCAATAATTTATTTTTAGATTGGAGGGATTTTATTTCACTTAATGCATTTTGAAAATCATTATGTAATAATTCGAATGCTTCAAATAATTCATCGTGAGACAATGTACTAACCTGGCTTTCGACGTCGCTTTCGTCGAATGTCCTTCTTGCTATAAGTGCGAAGTTATTTTGATTATTGAAATCTTCGTCCTCGTCTTCATCACTCCATGTGGCAATTAGAACTTCTTTCTTTTGATTTGCTCGGCAATTCTTCGCGAAGTGGCCTGGTTTACAATAAATTCGACAGTTATTGTCGAACTTCTTAGATTCGCCCGTCTTGATGTCTTTCTTTCTCCGTTTTAATAAGTTTTGTAACTTATTAATATTCTTGGCATAATATGCCGATTCTCCGTCACTTTCGTCAATCGGGATTTCTTCTTTCGGAGACATCTTAGCTTTCATAGGTATCGTTCTTTCCTTCGGCTTCGGCTTGTTGTTCTGTGATTTTAGAACAATCTCATAATTAATTAGCGAACCAACGAGGGCGCTAAAGTCGAGCGTATTGAGATCTTTAGATTCCATTATTGCCGTCACGGTGCCGTCCCATTCAGCAGGTAGTGATCTTAAGATTTTCTTTACTTTCTCACTACTTGATAGCAGTTTTCCGAACGAAGCTAGTCCATTGGTAATGACCGAAAATCGGTCGAGCATGTTGATGAAGGACTCGTCACTCTTCATCATGAATAACTCGTAGTCATGGAGAAGCATATTGATCTTCATCTCGTTGAAATACGATTGGCCTCCTCTGGATTTAAGGCACAATATAGAAGTTGAGTGGCCTTACAATTTAGATGATTGTTCTTCCAATCCTCGTCATTGTATTCTTCGAAACTCTAAAGAGATCCGTCGGATTTGATTGGAACTTTCGGGCCAAGACAAATGATCTTCAAGATTTCTATATCATAGGCACGAATGAAGATCGACATCTTTTTCTTTCAAGTCATTTAATTTGATCCATCGAAGAATGGTGGTCGGTTCAAGGCAAGACCTTCGACTGAGGCAAACTGAAACGCCATTTGGATCGTCTTCTCCTCTGATGTTAAGCCGCTTCTAGGAGGTACCGCTCTGATATCAATTATTGGAGCACTACTGGTCGGTATCGCCGTTTGGAGATAGAGTTACAAAACTCTTTCGCATTGCGGAAGCTATTTAAATAAAGGTGCAGAAAATAAATCGACACAGGATTTATAGAGGTTTGGCCAAACGTGCATACGTCCTCTCTCGGTATATTTTTCTATAGGCTAAACATAAACCTCTGCACCTCTCTTATATCGGTCGAGGGATAACCGTTACAAACACGTCTTCTATCGGTCCGAGTAAGCCGTTCAATCACTTGTCTTTTTGTCGGTCCAAGTTAAACTATTTTCCTTTTCCGTTGGACAAGGAATCAACCAATCTAGCTTTCTATGGGTAGTAGATAAACCTCACGTAGATATAGATTATGATTCTAATAATGCTGGATCCTTGATCCTAATAACACCGAATCGAATCGTATCCTTTCTTTTTCCTCCCGTGTATGAGTTTTCGTGTATCATACTCAAACTCTAATCAATATCAGCACAATTACAATAATAATAGAATGTATATCAATATCTGATCAATGTACAAAAGCTCATTCTTTTCTCTATTGTACCCTTATCAAGTTGTTATGTCATGAATACCATTAGAAGTGGTATTTATTGGCTCCAAAGCCTCAACTAGCCGTTAGCTCCTGCTGCCTTCTTTACGTATGTTATTGTCCAACCTTTACGTACGTTAGCATCATTACGTACATTAACATCATCATGTTAACGTAGAGCTCGCAGGGCTCCGCCCCGTGGTTAAAGGAGGGGCCAGGCCAGAAGGCAGGGTTACCCCAACCTTGGGTTTGGACACAGACCTCTGCTTTGGTTTGGACGAACCCTCCGCCCTCTCCCTTAGGGGATTCACCGACCTGGGGGCCTTGTTCTTCACGCGCTCATCAGGCTTGGGGGCATCGGATTGGCAGGTCCACATGAAACGATCTACAGAAAATAATACAATAGGTCAGCAAGTTAGCCGAAGGAAAAATAATGAGAGAAATATACCAAGACCAAGCCAAAAAAACCTACCAATATCGGGAATAGCTGGATAAGGATTCGAGCTCAACTCACAATGAAATAAAAGATCGTGAAAATGTGTCAGCTGGAAGGCATTATAGGAAACGGCATTCCATTCCTGAACCTTACTAACCCATCCAGCTCAGATAGAGCTGCGCCTAGGAATCGGAGCCTGACTCAGAGCGGCCTGCACCCATTCCGTGGGAAAGCCCCAAAGAAAAGGCGGCTTCTCCCTTTTATAAATAAGGTAGAAGCCTCTCTTCTTGAGGGTAAGCATTTTGAGAGAGAGAAAAATATTCTAGAGAGAGAGAAACATATTAGAGGGAAAAAGACACTTTCTATATTTGGGGGTTGTTTCAAATAAAGCTTCTGAGATCTACCCGGTTCTTGATGACCGATCAGGTCGGGCTCATCAGGTAGTTCCGTAGCAAATATTTTTTGCAATGAATCCAATAATAAATATACATTCAATTATACTGCTGATTTGAGTATTTTAAACCTTCTCGAAAAATTACACGCAGGTCAATTATGCCAACTTTTCACATTTAGCGTTTATTATCAGCAAATTAAGTTTTCATATATCGTCTAGGGCAATGACAAGGGTTTCTACGGTGCACCTTAGTTGATTTTTTCTTCCATTTTTCCATTAGTTGAATAGAAGTTTGTAATATTTTTATCCTTAAAATTAAAAAATGCCACCATTATTCGTGGTATATTAGAACCGCAAATATCATCTCATGCTTATGATTCTTGGAAAAAACATCCCCCACATTTACCCCCTCCCCCATCCTTCTTAATTACTGTTGGGCTTTGGTCCAGCATCCTGCCTGCATGAACTTAAAAATACGAGAGGCGCATCTTGCGATTCGACCTGTGAGATCTGTACTAGAAAGTGATTAAATAAATTAATTTGGACTACTCATATCAACAAGATGCATCTTCTTTTCTGGTATCAATCTCATAGAAACTCCAAAGTTAAGCATGCTTGGTCTGGAGTAGTTATGGGATGGGTGACCCCCTGGGAAGTTTCCCAGATGCGCGTGAATGAGGACAAAACGCGCTAGAAAAGACTCGTGTTGGTACAGTGAGGATAGTCTTCATCATTCTTGGGACCAACAATTGGTATCGGAGCCGCTAAAGGGCTGTGTGATCAAATCTAGTTGGCGGAGGTTTCTAAACTTTGGGACTGAGATGCTGGCAGGTACTAGGAGGGGGATTGTTGGGCTTTGGTCCAGCATCCTGCCTGCATGAACTTAAAAATACGAGAGGCGCATCTTGCGATTCGACCTGTGAGATCTGCACTAGAAAGTGGTTAAATGAATTGATTTGGACTACTCATACCAACAAGATGCATCTTCTTTTCTGGTATCCATCTCATAGAAACTCCAAAGTTAAGCGTGCTTGACCTGGAGTAGTTATGGGATGGGTGACCCCCCGAGAAGTTTCCCAAATGCGCGTGAGTGAGGATAAAACGCGCTAGAAAAGACTCATGTTGGTACAGTGAGGATAGTCTTCATCATTCTTGGGACCAACAATTACCATCAGCAAAACTTGTTTCACTTGCTTATCATCGCTTCTCGTGGATTTTATAACCCTGCTGCGAGAAATGAGGTATGCGTTTGAAATGGATGTCCGAGTTATGATATATGTACAAACGAAATACTGCTACAATGTATCCACCAAATACTTTCGAATTTTACCACACGTTTGTAAACAGTGTCAACTTGTAATTCTCAAAATAATAATCACTTTCGCGTTAATAAATACTCTCTCGGTCTCAGTCAAAGGTTGATAGATGGTGTATATTTTGTGTATTTTGGATATAAGTGGTGATTGTAAATGTATGGTGGAGATCGAAAAATAAAAGTACGGATAATGAATGCGTGGTGGAGATTAAAAAATAAAAGATAATTGTTTGATTTGATTGTAAAAAGTGATGTAAGTAAGAAAAAGAAACTATTTTTAATAGAAATATAAAATCTTTAACGGGGACGGAGGGAGTACCTCACTAGAAAATAAGAATAAATGTTACCAAGCACTTTCTTTAGTCCTTACATTAATGGATAACTCCTACGCAAAGTTCGTTTTTTCAGACCGAATTGAATGAATTGAATCAATCGAATTGACCGAATCAACTAAATCGAACTAAATCAACTAAATGACCGAATCAACTAAACTGAACTCAAACAACAACGATAATATTGAGCCAAAATTTTGGCTTGAACATGACTCAACAAGCGCAGGTCATGCAACCATCACGTGCGCAGGCGTGTGCCCGTATCCGACTCAATTTACGAGGAAACCCAAACAAATGCGTCAAGCAACATCGTTGATCATATGTTCCACCCAGAAGTTTTGTTCACATTTATTTCTTAATGAGATCTTACATATGGATAATAGTATTGTTTTTTTCTTTTTTTTTTTTAAGGTGGTGAATTAAGTTATACTCCCGACACAAACTAAATTATTATTATTATTATTATTATTTTTATTATTATTATTATTATAATACTAAATTTTATTAGAAACTCATAGGGTTTATAAGAAATTAGTGGTCCAGAAACAATCTCCCCACTCCTCTAAATATAAATGCCTAACCCTACTAAAAATATGAGCCGCAACACGTCCTCCAATGTCTTGAGTCATCGAGAATTTTCGGATACGTTTTAGTAAGGCCACCGCATCCTTCTCAAGTTCTCCAAAAGAAGAGAATGAAAAGGGGAGAAACCCATATTCCATATCTGAGGTTGATATTGGGCTTATTGGGGAAAGGAACAACCCCTTATGTCCAGGTGATATGTTACTTTACTCATGCTAAGCACTACTAACTAAGAATTAGAAACAGGCTGATACAATATTCTCATGCTTCTGGCTTAATTGGGGTGTAGTCTCTCCCTCTACATAAACCAACTATATGTATATTTCAGTATGTTTCTGCGAGAATACTTAATACTCTACAAAGACTTCAGTAATACAAAATTAACCATAAAAAAAATTATAGAAAAAAAATCCTCAGAACTAAAAAAACACCAAAAGGAATAGATAGACTAATATGCTGAAATTAATTTTACAAAAAAACAAGTGTCCATTCATTTTCGGACTAACTATTAATATCTAAATATTTAATTCGTGAGAATGAAATATTAAGACTGTGAATTATTTTTCGAGAAGATAACATAATATTTTGGTTTTCCTAAAACCAATTGTCGGTAATTTAGAAATAAATGATTAAAATTATCAATTTAAATTGACTATAACTAAAAGTTAAAAGTTAGAGCGGGACACTAAAAGACATCCAATATTGAAATCATAAAACCTTCTTTATTGATGTGTTCACTAGTCTATAAAGTATTCCAACAAGTTGAGTAAGTTTACGGAGTAATCCATGCAACTCGTAATGCATTGAATAAGATTTTAAGATACTTAAAAGTACAATTTGAATTATGAGCTATTTTACAACAAGTATCCTATAGTGTTGGAAGGAAACAATGATGCTAAGTGAATTTCCTCTTACTCTGCAGGTGTGTATGTATTTATCGAGATAATGGAGCAATATTTTGAAAATCAAACAAGCAAACGTGTATAAGTCTATCTGGCATGGAATTGAAATTCATAGCTTTATATAAAGTTGGAGAAAAAGTTCAATCGTTTCATAACTTTCTCGCGTGTATTCCGTATTATAAAAATCTTATGCCCAGCGTTATAAACCATTGTGATAGCCAAGCTACTATTGGTTTAAATGAAAATCAGTCATTAAAATGGGAACGTGAGTCCAAATCACAGCGGTTGAGGTTGAAATTAACGGTTAGAGGTTAGTCTCTAATAATATTTAGTTTCCTAAATTAACAATTAAGGGAATTAATTTAGTTTTCTAAATTAACATATTAAGGATTAATCTTGATCATTCATTGTTGTTCATCAATGGTTGTGATTTGGCCCTACGTTTCTATTTTGGTTTATATCTGAAATATATATATATATATATATATATATATATATGATAGATAGATGTAGAGGGAGGGAGGGAGGGAGGGAGGGAGAGAGAGAGAGAGAGAGAGAGAGGATCAAATGAAAATGCTTTTTTGGAGTAAGAAATAGGAATAAATCTGAATCGGTAATATTTGTGTGATCTGCGATCCAGATTAAATTATGCGTGAAATATAGAACATTTCATGCATCAAAATATCAACACCTCAAAATTATGTAGTATATGAATAAGAATGTCGATGCATTAAAACAATGCATTCCATGCATAATTTTCGTGAGAATAAATTTTGGTCATCCATTAATTTGATCAAGATTTATGGACCAAAATTTTCTATTTCTTAACTTATTTCACATAACACACACACACACACACATATATATATATATATATATATATATATATATATATATATATAAATATATATTCTTGTGAGAATAAGTTTTAAGTTAAGAAATAAGAATGAATTCGAAACATAGATTTTGATTAATGGATAGCCAAGATTTATTCACATGAAAACTTATGCAAGAAATGTATTGTTTTAGTGCATCGATATTTTGATGTATATAAAGCATAATATTAATGCTTGATATTTTTTTTACCAAATGCTTGATATTTTATTATTGCATGAAATGCATACTTTTATGCATAATCTAATATGGACCGTAAATCGCACAAAGATCAATGATTCAAATTTATTTTTATTTTTTCGATTTTCATGCATAGGGTGAACAAATATTGCTTCCATAGCAAGCAAAAGTGAGGACACAAACGTATGAAAATTGATGAAAGATGAGTAGTTTGAAACAATCAAAATCTTCTAAACATTATCTTGGAGTTCACTTGAGCTGCAGTTAAAGGAAGTAAATCGCATTACATGAGCCAAGATGGTTCAACTTTAACCCCAGATTTGCCTCCCACATTCTCAAGTCTACCTTGGTTTCCCCCAAATTTTAACCCAACAAATAGTTTACTACAGTAGAAACTCGATAAATTAATACTCGATTATTTAATAAACTCTTTAAGATAATATTTTTTGCCGGTCCCGACTCGGGAATAGAGTGCTAAATTAATAATTCGCTAAAATTATAAGATAATACATTTTTGATAATTTTTTTAGACCCCATATAAAATATAAATTAATAATTCCTTATATATAGCATATTACATGAATGATTTATGAAGGTTTCTTGAAAAATGACTCAATTGTCTTTTGTATTTTGTTGAAATCAATTTTCCCTTGAATCTCGTCTCTAATTTTCCTTAGCATGGTAAGAACTTCTGGTGTTGTTTTCTCATAGCTCAACAAGAAATTGTTCAATGTGATTGCCGCTTTAATAGCTTCGTTTCGCGAAGGGGGCTCCATTGTAGAACTTTCATCATCTTCTTCATCGATATCATCTTTATTAATTCCAATAACGCTTTCAATAATTTCTTCATCAGTCAAGAACTGTGCAACTACATTTTCTTCTGGGTGAGTCAGAACATCTTCGACATCCATTGCATTGCGATAACCCAACTCTTTGATCAAATTCTGTAGTTCTTGAGTGCTTTCACCACCTTCATCTGAGTTCTCAAAAGTCATGTTATCTGTTGATCGAAGTTTACAATGACGAAAGCAGTTCGCAATTGTATTTGCACGAACATCCATAGTCCATGCTGAAATTGCAAGATTCATTGCATCTAATACATTTATTTTTGCTGGATTTGCTAATTCATAACCCTCCAAAAGACTTCTATAAAATCGACGACGATAATGCATCTTAAAAGCTCGTATGATCCCCGCGTCACAAGGTTGAATTTTTGAAGTTGTGTTTGGTGGCAAAAAAAATAATTCAACATTTCGTAATCCTTCAATAATTTTTGGATGAGCAGGGCAATTATCCACAATCAAGAGAATTTTTCTTCCAACCATTTTTTATCAAGTTGGCGAACATATTCTTCAAATAACACACCAGTCATCCAAGCTCGTTTGTTAGCACGGTACTCACAGTTCAGACACTTCAAATTTACATTCTTGAAGAACCTTGGTTTAGCATATTTCCCAATAATCCATAAAGGAAGTTTTTCTGAACCGTCCTCATTACAGCAAATAGCAACAGTTAGTCTTTCCTTGTCTTGTTTTTTCCCTTCAAGCTGCATTGTTGCAAGGGAATGATCCGGCTGAAGTCTAAAAAACAAACCTGTTTAAGATCAAAACATGTAAATAATTACATCACTAAAATACAAAATATAAAATAAAATAATAAAAAAATAAACCTGTTTCATCCATATTAAAGATGTCTTTAATTTCAAACTGATCAACTTTGTCTCTTATGGATTTTAATTTGTCCTCCATGCCCTCCATTTCAACAGATCCACTCTCTCCGAAATGCGGGAAATTTTTAATTCCATATCTTGCTTTGAACTTTCCAAGCCAACCAATAGAAAAAGTAAAGTCTGGAGTATCCACTGGATACATATCTTTCATGAACTTTTTCGCCTTCTCGATGATTAGTTCACCTGTCATATTCACATGTTCTTTGTAACACCCCAAACTAGGCGGATATTACAGTGCCGTGGACCCCCGACTGGGACCCACCCGGCGAATAAAAACTGATGAATTAAATAATATAATTGTAGTACCGAACCACATTATATTACCAAATACTCCGATGAGGAGCTTAATTACAATACACCAGGACAATACGGAATACTAGTATATTTTATATGAAGATAAAATACACCACTCTGAATAAATAAACATCTCAAACGGAATTTGCAGCGGAAAATACAAATGACGGAAATGACTGAAATAACCGAAAAGACTGGGGCCCCCTACTAGTATCACTGGGACTCCTCGCCACAAGATGCTCTTCCAAAGGTTTGCCTTTTTGTGACTAAAACAAAATCCCCAACGGCCGCCATACGTAACAACAATCCTCAAGGGTTGAAAATACACAATCATGATTTAACTGAAGTTATGAAATATCCTTAGTTATGAATTACGCTGAAGAGGAGTATCATAGTACGCCCGTAGTGTTCTGTGCAAGTGTACAAGACGGATGACCGGACACACCCGTCCTTGTACCTAATTAGTCTCACGGAGTTAATCTTTACCGTGTGCACTGCCCAATGTATCACTCCCAATACATGGCCATCACGTGCCCGACTAAAAATTCCACACATCCGCACCCGGCCACGCAATATGAACCCAGAAGGTCATATGAACGAGAATGACCACAATGAATATCAATGAATAATAATAATCTGACAAAGTCAAGAATGACTCACCGAGATGAAAGTAATAATGAAGTGATTGATAGTTTCAATGAAATGGTTGGAACCGCCGTTTCTCGTTAATGAAGTGATTCTTCGACAATTACAAGTCTCAATATGATTAATACAATGATGAATGAGTTATGATTATGAATGATCAACAACAAAAGGAATGAAATCCTTTTAACCGAGTAAGAATTAACTTACTCAACACCGATGAAGAATGTCCGTCCACGAACAACGTCCTAAATGAAATGTCGGTCGCTCGAACAACCTTGAATAACACAATTTACCAATAATTCGATCATAACACGAATCAAATACGATCATAACCGACTCAAACATCGATACAACAATATCCAAACTCGAATATATCGAAACCAACTCCAAGATGAGTATTTCAAACCATCAAAACACTTTCAATGATATCAACAATCCCATAGGAATCCACAATTTGAAGATTACAACAACATCAATTGGAAATCCCCAAATTAACCGAAGTCAACCCCAAGGGTTCTTGATATAAATCCCCAAAATAGCCATTAAATCCGTAGGAATATATTTATCCAAGATAGATAATCCATATTTAACATATTCCAACAACAATCCAAGCTTACACGAAGAAAATCGGAAGGAAAACCCAAAAATACGAGTTCCTAGATCCAAGAGATCAATACCTTTGATTTGATGTGATGAAGATGATGAAATGATGATTAATCAGAATGATGAGCTTGAAGATGATGATTGATGATTACACATCGAAGAATACTCTCCAAATCGCCCGAAATTGCCCAAAACCGCCGAAGGAGTGAAGTGAGGTGAAGAAATGACGAAATGGACTGCACTGTCCTATTTATAGTCGCTCCAGTTTAGCGTGCGCTAGCTCTTGTGCGTAGCGTGCGCTAACGGGTATTTTGGGTAGTCCAAGACCTTTGTCAGGAACGGTAGCGCGCGCTACGTACCTGCTTGTAGCGTGCGCTACGGCTATGCACTTAGCGTGCGCTAACCCCAAAATGTTAGCGTGCACTAACGAATTATCTGATGCCCAGTACTGGAGTCCAGAACATTCTGTCCTCTGATCTGATCTCGGTAGCGTGCGCTACAACCAACGATTAGCATGCGCTACTACACCGTTTGCGTACGCTAAAAACCACTCTTAGTGTGCGCTATGAATAAATTCAATTCAGTTCAGTAGCCACTGGACTCAACCTGATCCGACCTTAGCACGCGCTACACTGACTGTATAGTGTGCGCTACTCCGGCTCACTAGCGCGCGCTACTTACCATTCGTAGCGTGCGCTACCTACAATCCAATTTGCAGTCCAGTGCCTTCCGGACTGCCTGCTCAACTACAATATCGTGCGCTAGTGTTGAGAGGTGGCGTGTGCTACTAGTACTCAATTAGCGCACGCTAAAAAGAGTACGTAGCGTGCGCTACTTCTCACACACAGCACACTATGAAAAGACAACGATGGAAAACACCGCACGATTCTCCAACTAGATTGATGATGAATGACGATACAATTACTCTGAACGATGAATACAATGATTGAATATGAGTGACAAATGATCATTAATGAGTGAAAAAATACTGAGTGACAATTACTGAATGATAAATACTGAATGATAATGACTGAATTACAACCGGGTATTACATACACCCCCCCTTAAAAGAGTTTCGTCCCCGAAACTAAGGGTCAAACAACTCGGGATAACTCTCCCGCATACTATCCTCGATTTTCCAAGTAGCCTCTTCGACTCCGTGTCTAGACCACTGAATTTTAACCAAAGGAATCGTATTATTCCTCAACTGTTTGATCCGCCGCTCTAAAACTCGTATAGGACGCTCCTCATATGAATGATCATCGGCGATCTCGATTTCGTCGAACTGAAGTATGTGACTCGGGTCGGCAACATACTTCCGCAACTGAGAAACGTGAAACACATTATGAATTCGACTCAACGCCGGAGGTAAATCCAATCGATAAGCTAACTCGCCTACTCGATCCAAAATCTCAAACGGTCCAATGAATCTCGTACTCAACTTTCCCCTCTTCCCAAAACGGAAGATACCACAACTCGGGGATACCTTGACCAACACGTGGTCACCTGTCTCAAACTCTAATGGTCAACGACGGTTATCTGCATATGATTTCTGTCGACTCTGAGCGGTCAACAAACGACTCCTGATCAAAGCTACCTTCTCATAGGCGGCTATAAGCATATCGAGCTCGGTGCCGATTGATTCTGATAGGTCGTCCCAACACAAAGGAGATCGACAACGACGACCGTACAAGGCCTCGTAAGGTGCTATCTTAATCGAAGCGTGCCAACTATTATTATACGTGAATTCGATCAATGGTAGTTGGGCTTCCCAATCGTCTTTCCAATCGAGGACGCATGCCCTCAACATGTCCTCTAATGTCTGAATGGTTCTCTCTGATTGTCCGTCGGACTGAGGATGAAAAGCGGTACTGAGATTAAGTTGAGTTCCCATAGCACGATGAACTGATTTCCAAAAATGAGACACGAATCGCCCGTCACGATCAGAAACGATACTCTTAGGAGTACCGTGCAATCTCACTATCTCTTTGATGAACAGCTGAGCAAGTCTCTCGGGACCCCACGTATCCTTAATCTCAAGGAAATGAGCTGATTTAGTTAAGCGGTCCACAATCACCCAGATCGTATCCATGCCACGATGACTCGTCGGCAAACTCGTGATGAAATCCATAGAAATGTCTTCCCACTTCCACTCTGGAATAGGGGGAGGTTTCAGCATACCCTCCGGTCGCTGATGTTCGATCTTGACTTGTTGACAGGTTAAGCATCTCAAAACAAATTCTGTGACTTCTCGCTTCATATTACTCCACCAGTAATTTTATTTCAAGTCCTTGTACATCTTGCTAGACCCCGGATGAACAGAATAAGGGGTAGCATGAGCTTCTCTAAAAATCGAGTTTTCAACTCGTCATTCGCCGGTACGCACAACCGATTCTTAAATATCAAAAGTCCACCCTCGTGGACCACGAATCCAGGGGCTTTCCCCTGAGCCACATCCTCACAGATGCGCAACAATGATGGGTCCGAACCCTGATTCTCTCTGATTGCCTCCTCAAGTGGCGATGAAATCTCTAACATGCAAAGTTGCCCTTGCACTCGCTGAAGCCAGACCTCGATCTCGGGTCTAAGGAATTCCTGTTGAAGTTCCTTCTGAACTGTTAATCGAGCAAGCATCTGCTCCTGAACGGACTTACGACTCAAGGCGTCGGCGACAACGCTCGCCTTGCCCGGGTGGTAAAGGATCTCGATATCATAATCTTTAATTAGTTCCAACCACCGTCTCTGTCGCATATTTAACTCCTTCTGAGTAAATATATACTTTAAACTCTTATGATCGGTGAATATCTGACAGGTAACGCCATAAAGATAATGACGCCAAATCTTCAATGCGAACACCACGGCTCCTAGCTCCAGGTCGTGGGTCGGATAATTAACCTCGTAAGGTCTCAATTGCCGTGAAGCATAAGCAATAACTTTCCCGTTCTGCATGAGTACACATCCGAGACCCTGTCCGGACGCATCACTATAAACCAAAAATCCCTCCGTCCCTTGCGGTAAAGAAAGGACATGTGCTGAAGTTAACCGGATCTTGAGTTCCTCAAAACTCTGTTGACACGCGTCGGACCACCTGTATTTCTTATCCTTCCGTAAAAGGTTCGTCATGGGTTGAGCGATTTTAGAAAATCCCTCCACGAATCGCCGATAATAACCCGCTAATCCAAGGAAACTTCGGATTTCCTTAACATTCTTCGGAGGTAGCCAATCTAGAATAGCCTCCGTCTTCTGAGGATCGACACGAACTCCGTCTGATGAAATTACGTGTCCGAGAAACGTCACTTCGGACATCCAGAACTCACATTTGTAAAACTTCCCATAAAGTTGTTCTCGTCTCAACACGTCGAGCACTTGATGAAGGTGAAACTCGTGTCCCTCCCGGTCGCGAGAATAAATCAAAATGTCATCGATGAAGACAACAACAAACTGATCCAAAAAGTCGATGAAAACCCGATTCATTAACTCCATGAATACCGCAGGTGCATTAGTCAATCCAAACGGCATAACCACAAACTCATAATGACCATAGCGTGTTCGAAACGCCGTCCTCGCGATATCCGACTCTCGAATCCGCAATTGATGATATCCAGATCTTAAGTCGATCTTGGAAAATACTGAAGCTCCCTGAAGTTGATCTAAGAGATCATCAATACGGGGTAAGGGATACTTATTCTTGATTGTCACCCTGTTCAACTCCCGATAATCAATACACAAACGAAAAGAACTATCCTTCTTCTTGACAAATAACACTGGTGCTCCCCACGGGGACGCACTCGGTCGAATATAACCCTTCTCGAACAACTCCTCAAGTTGGTTCTTTAATTCCTGCATTTCGGTCGGGGCCATCCGGTACGGTGCCTTAGATATCGGGGACGTACCGGGCTCCAACTCAATCGTGAATTCCACATCCCTCTGTGAAGGCAAACCAGGTAACTCGTCTGGAAAAACATCGGCATATTCCCTCACTACCGGAATATCCGTCAACATTAGTGATGATTTCTCGGTTTTGGTCATATAGCACCAATAACCAACACACCCCTGATTGAGTAATCTCACTGCTTTCATCAAATTAATGACCTTACCAGAACAGCCGGGATTACCTCCCTGAAACACACATTTGACCCCATCGTCTGAAATGATAGTGACCAAACGCTTACGGACACTAATGATGGCATCATGACGATCCATCCAATCGATACCCAAGATGACGTCATCTCTCGGCAAATCTACTACGATTAGGTCCGCTGTCCATACACGACCATGAAACTGAATCGGACAATTCTGAATCTCATGATTTCCGATAATTCGTCTACCATCAGGTAGACCAATTACATAAGGCTCACAACTAGTAGCACTACCCAGACGTATTATGCTCAAACATGACTCGGAAATGAATGAATGCGATGCACCAGTATCAAAAAGGGTACACACAGTTTGAGATAGAATATCGAGTGTACATGAGATCATTCGGGCCTCTGGATCATCGGTCTTCTTCATCTCATAAATCCGGGGCTTGCTAGTCCCAGACCGACGCTCCGTCTGGCGGCTATAGCTCCACCTTTAGTCGCTCCCGCTGCTTTAAACGACGCTGATTGAGTGGCTCGATTCGAACGGGCTGATCGCTCAGGCCTGAGATGACGTCTGAGTAGGTTTGGAGTCCCTACGGCAAAAACGGGCCTTATGCCCAACAATTCCACAGTTATGACACGTGACAGACTGTCTCGGACACTTGGTGCTGACATGACCAAGATCCCCACAGTTATAACAGGTGATGGACGAACTGGCCACTCGTGACTGAGATTCCACGGGTTTAGACGTCACAGGAGGCCGCACGAGGTTTCTTGAAAGTGGCCTGACTGCCGTCAGACTGATTACGGTTCTTGGACTTCTTGCTAGTAGATGAAGGTTGTTGCTTAGCAATCTCCTTAGCTGTAAGCTCATAGGTAAGAGCTTTCTCAATGAATTCGGCCAACGTGGTGCAATTATGATTAAGAAACTGTAGTCTCATACGGGGTTTCAGCCTCTTGCTAAAATACTTAATCTTATCCGCCTCGGAATGAATGATAGATGAGGCGAACGGAAGAAGTTCCTGAAATTTCTCGGCAATGGCGAGAACATCTTCGTGTGATGAGGGGTCGGGAGTGAGTAATTTTGACAGCTTGGCCTCTCTGAGTGGGGCCGGATAATACCTCTCCATCATGAGAGTCTTGAACTGATCCCAAGTACATGATCCTTCGGTGGGCTTCAACGATAACCACCAAGAATGAGCGCTCTTACCCAGGTAGTAAGCCGCAACTGAAACTTTGTGTCCTTCGGGACACTCTACCATAGCAAACAACTTCTCGAAATGCTCAAGCCAATGAACAATATCCGCCGGCTCAGACTAGCCCTCGAAGGTAGGTGGTCGCTGGCGAGAGATATCGTCAATGATACTGCTTACACCCCTCTCTTGCCTCTGAGGTGGCGGCGGAGGAGCCCGTTGATTCTGAGTAGTTGAGTTATGCATTGTCTCCATTAGTTGAGCCATCTGAGTCATTTGGGCCATCATGCCCTGCATAAAAGCGAGTGGGTCCACCCGAACACCTTCCGACTGAGCTGTGTCCCGGGTACGACTCCCTGATAGTGAATGATCACGTCCAGGTGAATGAGTGGCAGCGTCGCTGCTCGATGAATTAGCATTATTCCTTGCGTTCGCACGTGTATTCACACGAGCTCTCGGGATTTGGCCCGCACCACGGCCTCGTCCTCCGCATCCTCTTCTTGCTCTCTCCATACTGAAGTAGGAAAGTCACATGATGATTATATTCCCCGCATGAATAACACGTTATGATTATGACATGAGATGATGAAAATGAGCATACACGCTCTAACACAGTGATTACATGAATGATTAACTGAGGTGACATGATTATCTGATGAAATTATTGAAATGATTATCTTGAACAAGATTAATGATATGATCTTCCAGATCAACAACCGAGTAATGAAATGAATTGAGTGATTAATGAGTTAGCATGACCGTCCTGGTCAAAATGAAAATGATGATGAGGATTGTTAACTGATGAATTATGAATGAATAATTATTGCTAGAAATTATACCATGGCGTTAGAAATCTTACAGTTCTTTCGGTCTGATTGGCTCGGCATCTGCACAGGTCACACGTGATGCGAAAGTCCAATGATACTAGTTCGATGACGATGATTTCAAATGAGACATGACTCAGAAGGTAGTATTCAAAACCACGCTCCGATACCAACTCTGTAACACCCCAAACTAGGCGGATATTACAGTGCCGTGGACCCCCGACTGGGACCCACCCGGCGAATAAAAACTGATGAATTAAATAATATAATTGTAGTACCGAACCACATTATATTACCAAATACTCCGATGAGGAGCTTAATTACAATACACCAGGACAATACGGAATACTAGTATATTTTATATGAAGATAAAATACACCACTCTGAATAAATAAACATCTCAAACGGAATTTGCAGCGGAAAATACAAATGACGGAAATGACTGAAATAACCGAAAAGACTGGGGCCCCCTACTAGTATCACTGGACTCTCGCCACAAGATGCTCTTCCAAAGGTTTTGCCTTTGCCGTGACTGAAAACAAAATCCCCAACGGCCGCCATACGTAACAACAATCCTCAAGGGTTGAAAATACACAATCATGATTTAACTGAAGTTATGAAATATCCTTAGTTATGAATTACGCTGAAGAGGAGTATCATAGTACGCCCGTAGTGTTCTGTGCAAGTGTACAAGACGGATGACCGGACACACCCGTCCTTGTACCTAATTAGTCTCACGGAGTTAATCTTTACCGTGTGCACAGCCCAATGTATCACTCCCAATACATGGCCATCACGTGCCCGACTAAAAATTCCACACATCCGCACCCGGCCACGCAATATGAACTCAGAAGGTTATATGAACGAGAATGACCACAATGAATATCAATGAATAATAATAATCTGACAAAGTCAAGAATGACTCACCGAGATGAAAGTAATAATGAAGTGATTGATAGTTTCAATGAAATGATTGGAACTGTCGTTCCTCGTTAATGAAGTGATTCTTCGACAATTACAAGTTTCAATATGATTAATACAATGATGAATGAGTTATGATTATGAATGATCAACAACAAAAGGAATGAAATCCTTTTAACCGAGTAAGAATTAACTTACTCAACACCGATGAAGAATGTCTGTCCACGAACAACGTCCTAAATGAAATGTCGGTCGCTCGAACAACCTTGAATAACACAATTTACCAATAATTCGATCATTACACGAATCAAATACGATCATAACCGACTCAAACGTCGATACAACAATATCCAAACTCGAATATATCGAAACCAACTCCAAGATGAGTATTTCAATCCATCAAAACACTTTCAATGATATCAATAATCCCATAGGAATCCACAATTTCAAGATTACAACAACGTCAATCGGAAATCCCCAAATTAACTGAAGTCAACCCCAAGGGTTCTTGATATAAATCCCCAAAATAGCCATTAAATACGTAGGAATATTTTTATCCAAGATAGATAATCCATATCTAACATATTCCAACAACAATCCAAGCTTACACGAAGAAAATCGGAAGGAAAACCCAAAAATCCGAGTTCCTAGATCCAAGAGATTAATACCTTTGATTTGATGTGATGAAGATGATGAAATGATGATTAATCCGAATGATGAGCTTGATGATGATGATTGATGATTACACCTCGAAGAATACTCTCCAAATTGCCCGAAATCGCCCAAAACCGCCGAAGGAGTGAAGTGAGGTGAAGAAATGACGAAATGGACTGCACTGTCCTATTTATAGTCGCTCCAGTTTAGCGTGCGCTAGCTATTGTGCGTAGCGTGCGCTAACGGGTGTTTTGGGTAGTCCAGTACCCACTGTCCGGAAATGGTAGCGCGCACTACGTACCTGCTTGTAGCGTGCGCTACGGCTATGCACTTAGCGTGCGCTAACCCCAAAATGTTAGCGTGCGCTAACGAATTATCTGATGCCCAGTACTGGAGTCCAGAACATTCTGTCCTCTGATCTGATCTTGGTAGCGTGCGCTACAACCAACGATTAGCGTGCGCTACTACACCGTTTGCGTACGCTAAAAACCACTCTTAGCGGGCGCTATGAATAAATTCAATTCAGTTCAGTAGCCACTGGACTCAACCTGATCCGACCTTAGCGCGCGCTACACCGACTGTATAGCGTGCGCTACTCCGGCTCACTAACGCGCGCTACTTACCATTCGTAGCGTGCGCTACCTACAATCCCAACTGCAGTCCAGTGCCTTCTGGACTGCCTGCTCAACTACAATAGCGTGCGCTAGTGTTGAGAGGTGGCGTGCGCTACCAATACTCAATTAGCACACGCTAAAGAGAGTACGTAGCGTGCACTACTTCTCACACACAGCACACTATGAAAAGACAACGATGGTAAACACCGCACGATTCTCCAACTAGATTGATGATGAATGACGATACAATTACTCTGAACGATGAATACAATGATTGAATATGAGTGACAAATAATCATTAATGAGTGAAAAAATACTGAGTGACAATTACTGAATGATAAATACTGAATGATAATGACTGAATTACAACCGGGTATTACATTCTTGATATTGAAGTATCCATTCATAGAGAGATTTTTCTAGGTCAGGAAATTTTTCCGGTTTGTGTCGCTTAACATCGCCTCTTTCGGGAGCAAGTGAGAGATACTCTAAAGAACGCTTAACTGTAGTCGATATTGTCGCTTGACTCACCTGCAAACCATAGTTACTATGAACCCATTCTTGCAATTGCTTTTGAGTGAGATTTGGATTATCCTTGTTGTGCTTGCATAATGCTCTTCGAATCTCGTCTGTCATTGTTGTTTTTTCACACCTTTAAGATGGGAAGCCATGTTGTGTGTATGATTTGTTTGTGTTAACCTATTTTGATCTTGTATTTATATAGAAAATATTTTTAATGTCCATAAAGTGATACATTGAACACAAGAAGTATAATAAGGTGGGAGATTGAAGGTTTCTTTCAAATTGGGCCGTTCATTTGATATACATGCATTGTATACAATAATTAAGTGGAAGCTTGAAAGGTGTTTGTAAACTAAGTATTCTACTATAAATTAATAAAATATTAATTAATATATAAATTAATAATTATTAATTTATCGATTAATTAATAACTCTTTTAATTAATAAATTTTGGTGATCCCAAGTGTATTATATTATAGAATTTCTACCATATTCTCTTGGTTCCTCGTATAGTACTCTCAAAAGTCGTCCTTTAAAAGTATTATCTTTTATTAATATATTACATCATATTTCATATATTGAATTTGGATTGAAATTCGGATATCCGAAAATTAAGTAAGAAATAAGAATAAATCTAAACCATCGATCTTTGTGTGATCTACAGCTCAGATTAGATTATGCATAAAAAATATTCATTTCATGCAACAAAATACCAAGCATCAAAAAATTATGCATTATATGTATCGAAATATCGACGTATTATACCAATACATTCCATGTATAAGATTTTTTGTAAATAAATTTTGTGTCATCCATTTATTCAAGATATACATACCAAATCCATTCTTATTTCTTAACTTAAAACAAATTCTCACATTAAAAATGAGACCCTATGATGTTGCATTTTTCGTTTTCGACATGCTCAGAATCTCGCTGAAGAGAAAGTTACAAAAAATAGAAATTGATCTTGTTGATATTGATCCAATGACCCATTTATCTTACTCCATTAATAAAAGGCCAAGAAGTCTTGGAAGCCCATCCAGCTGACACAGAGAGTCTCAATACCGTCTGATCTTACCTCTTAATATCGGTCGTCCCCTCTCTTTACCTATACCTTGACCTAGGGTTTTTCTCCCACATTTTTTCGTCCGCACTCCGTCACCTCTCCTGCGAGTGTTCGACTCTCCCATCCTTATCCCTTCTGTCCTTATCTCTCCGTCCGATCGTACGGGGGTTGAGATCAATCCGATTCCTCTGTAAACTATTGAATCTCTCAGCATGTCCCCTATAAAACGGCCCTTCGGATTTAGATGGAGAACCATCTGAGTTCTAAGAAATCCTTCTTCCTGAGATTAAAATCCTCAACCTATCTTCGTGAGTTTGAGTAAATTCCGAGTGAATTCCGTTTGGAGCTTTGTTGAGCTATCGGTCTCTGGTCTTAGAGCAGTCGGTTACTGTGCCCTTTGTGTCATCCCTCCAATTTACTATTGTTCATAAGGAATCTGTCCGATTTATCAGAAAAATCTAAGCCGCAATATTACTCCACAAAGAGGTTTTCTTGAATCCTGTTGATAGCCCATCCACCTTGGAATCCACGTAAGCACTCCAGGCAGCTGAACCGGCCGAACAGAACAACAAGCCAGAGCGGGTACGAACCCGATTTTCTCCCGGGCTCGTTAAAAACAGGACCGGTCAGAGACGCCAAAGCCAACCCAGTAAACGATCAGGAGGGCCGAGCAGATCGAAGATAAAAACGCTCCGATTCAAGATTACAAACAAGGCCGACCTGAACGGCGGGAGACCCAAGGACTGACCCCAGCAGATAAGCATCGCCAAAAGCATGCGGGACAGACCCGCATGCCAATTAACGCATGCAATCATGCCCCTTCCCAAGGCAATCCTTAGAGGCCGCCACGTGTCTAGGGCATATTTGCAGACTAACAAGTGTTTTGGGCATATTCCCCAGCATTAGCCAGCTGTCATCTCCTGACTGGCCCAGATTGTCTATATATAGATGAAATGTACAGTGATAGAGGACTTTTGGATTTTTAGCATTTATGATAAAAAGAGATAAAAAAGAGAAAATCTGTAACAAGAGAGAAAAGTAGATATACCGACTAAAAAATAATCAGCTCGGCTCTACTTCATATTAAGGTCATTAATAAAATTTAGTGATCCAATCTTTTTCATCTTATTTATTATTTTCTACGTGGCTTTGATCCATTCGTCCAGATCAGCACACGTGACGTTGACCAAATCAGACGTGAAAAGATTGGCGCTAGAGGAAGGAGGGCCTCCAATAAAAAAGATATATAATGCTCACCGGAGATGTCTCACGACAGTTTAAAAAACCCTCAGCCCGCGACGAAGGAAGAAAACCTCCGTAAGGTGGTAGAGTACTTTAAACACCCAACCTTCATCCAGGGCATGGCGGCCCTTATGGCGAGGGTTACAGGGGGCGGGACCCTTCAAAAACCCGAAGACCATGTCGAGGCGGAGTCTCAGACGACCCGCCCAGCTGCCTCGGGATGAAACAAAAAGAGGACAGCCTCTGGGGTCGCCGGGGAAGGGGCGGAAAGTCATGGCGAAAGCTCACATCCCTCTCGAAAAAGTAAGCTTTCGCGCCCCATATCCGTTTTTGATCGCCTTGGGGCAGGGAAGAAAATCGAAAAAGCAGCGCCGGCTCCCACTATCCAGAGTCAGAGCCATAAAGAAAAAGCTCCCCACCAATCCCTAAATCCAACGCAAGTATTACCTCCAACTCCCGGCGATAACTCGAGTGAGATCGAGTTTCTTAAAAAACACCTTATGGAACTCGAAAACAAACAACTCCAGCCATCCCAAAGTTCGGAATGGCTTAACAGCCAGGAGAGTTCCCTGGCCCCCAATGTTCTGGCGGAACCCCTCCTGGAGAAGTTCAAGATTCCTCAGATTCCGCCTTACAACGGGGAGACAGACCCCAACGCCCATCTCAGACATTATAACTCCTGGATGGACCTACACGGGTCTCAGGATGCGTTCTGGTGCCAAATGTTCTCCTTGAATCTGGGGGAGAGGGCCCAGAGATGGTATCGGACGCTGCCCCACCATTCTATACAGACATGTGCCCAGCTCTCGGAGACGTTCCGATCCCATTTCATGGGGTCCCTTGTGCGAGTCGCCCCGCGCTCATCCATCGCTTCCGTCGTACAGGGGACGAACGAGTACCTTAAAGATTATATATCTCGTTTCAATAAACGATTATTAGAGATGGAACCCATGTCGGACGATGCGCTGGCCATTATTGCCCAGGTCGGCCTCCTCAAAAATTCTTTTTTTCGCTGGACGGTGTGCCAGAATGTCCCACACACCTACCAGGAATTCTTGGAGCGCGCCAGCTCCCACATAGCTGCCGAGGAAGCAATGCCGGCACCAGTGTTAGTCATGCCCTCCGATCAGAAAGGGTCCTACAAAAAGAAAGAGGATAGGCACGACTACAAAACGGCCCGTCAAGAATCTCGCCGGGAGAATAAGGCTCCCACCTCTTCCTCGACAACCCCAACGACTCAAAGCTATCGGGAACTTAGGCCCGAGCTCATGGCTAATTTCGCTGAAATATATTCCGTCGGAGCCGCGGCCATATTCTATCAAATAAAGGACAAAAATTTGCTCCCAGTTCCTCGGCCGATCTATAAAGATTATAAGGACATGGACCAGACCCGCTTTTGTAAATATCATGAATCAGCGGGTCACAACACCGAATAGTGCCGAGACCTTGTCACCGCCTTGATCGCGGTATGCGACGATACAAGCTTAAGGCGATTTACCCGGAACCCGCCCCGGGATCTCCAGGATCGGGCCGACCCGACAAGAGCCAAGAATGATCGGGTGCCTCCAGCCCCCAAATCCCCCTGGGAAATTCTGACCTTTATGGGAACCGCCGAGGTCGATGATCATCGGTCAAAGCGGCAGAAAAAGGCATCCATTCGAGAGGCCACCACCTCCTATCAACGAACCGAGCGCCGAGCAGAGGGGTTCCTATCAGTGGCTGATGAAGCCCCCCAAAACCCCCAGCTGGCAGTTACTTTTGAAGAGTCCGATGCGGACGGTTTGTACCATCCCCATTCAGACGCCCTTGTCATCACCCTGCCCATAATGGGGATCCCGGTCCACAGGGTGTTGGTAGACTCCGGGGCCTATGCCAGCATCATCTACCTTCATACCCTTCGTAGGATGAAGGTAGACCAATCTTATGTCCGGCCCTGCAATGAGGACATTAGGGGATTTGCCAACTGCCGCACCTCCCCACTGGGGGAAATCGACCTCGCCTTGGAATTCGGTCAGGGGCCGATCAGAAGGACGATGATCACAACCTTCAAGATCATCGATGTGCACAGTGACTATAATGCCATCATAGGCCGACCTGTGATATCATAACATACACATGGTAATTCCGTCGATCCAGCGTTCACTGCCTAGAACCCACGATGATCCCGTCAGACCAACCCGTGGTGGAAAAACCCGTCCGATGATCCAGCGCACGCTAGCATAGATCCCCGATGATCCCGTCGGACCAACACGAGGTGGACATACAACAAAGACATACATGCACGACAATATGTATAACATCAATACATAAAACAAATAAAGTACTTGCCTCGATTTGAAGACAATAACAACACTTCCACGAAAATGAACACTCGAAGGTCATCCTCCTCAATCAATCACGTAACGAGACCAAACCTTAACAAAAGAAATGATATAGGATTTATCTCACGCATTTGCGAATGTTTAACAATTCGATTTACGGCCAAAAGTTCATAAAATGCAATCCGCTGAAATGCTTAGCGACGCTAAGTACTCGTAGCGGCGTTAAGTTCGCTTTCGATAGCGCACGCAAACAACAAAGCCTAGCGACGCTAACTATGCATGGTCGATTTCACCGATCGCCCGATCGACTCGTCTGATGGTCTAGCGTACGTTACGTACCAAACGTAGCGTACGCTAACTCGTGCTCGATAGCGCACGTTAATCCATATAGCTTAGCGTGCGCTATCTGTGCATGGCAGTTTACTGCTGAGCAGTAGACTGTTCTTGCCATGGTCGAAACAATGAAATCTTCCGTGATACTTCATGTTACCTCCATGAATATCATGTACATACGTTTATGAATGATCTTACGGATAACAACAACTTCGGATTCAAGGATATGCATACCATATAAACCATATTCCAATTCGACTACAATTCTTCATATGACGATTCGAAAAGCTTAACGGTTGATATCAACACCTCTATATCAATCAATATTATCATGCTGAAGTTGTTAAACGTTCCATCTATACTAGATAAATCCTTCCATGATCAATCCTTTAGATTTTATCTATTAATAATGATGTTAAAGTCAAGTCCATGATTATTATGAAGTCATCTACTAGATTCGAATTACCAATGATAGAAGCTTCTCTTTACATATTCAGTGTAATAAGATTCGAATCATGATGATTGTAATCAAGGTACTTAAGGCTTATTCATCTCAATATTCCAAACATGATATACTTGGATAATTCATCTATGAAAATCCATATCTTGTTAACATGATCATCCAAATCGTTAGAATCCAACTCTAAGTCTGGAGATAGATTGAACATACCTTAATATGATGAAAATCACTGAACCGTAAGGTAGAATCCGACTCCGGTTGGTTGTATGCCACTCCAAGGTGCTATTCCACTTCAATGATTATTCCCAAATGATAACCAATATGTAAACACCAACAAGATGTGTTCTAAGTGTATAGAAGTATTATTACAGTTCTCTGAACTCTCAAGGATGAAGAATGGGCGAAAGAAATGAAAGCCAAAACGGTTGTTGTCCCATTTATAATATTCTGCATTTTAACAAGTTAGCGCACGCTACTAAGCATTCCTTAGCGTGCGCTAGTAATGGTTGACTTCAGAATTGTCCTGCAAGGCCCAAGGGAATCTTATCCGGACCCATGTCCCGGCTGGCGCATGTGCTAGCCGTCCCGCTCAATAATTGAGTTCTTAGCGCACGCAAATCCTATCTTCATAGCGTGCGCTAATAGTAGCCCGATAGCGCGCGTTAAGATACATTCTTAGCGTGCGCTATCACGAGTTTTCATGAGAAATTTTGCATGCTTCTATACTTATGTACAATGATATCAATGCAAGAAATATCATACTCCAATAATCAAAACCACCAATCCAAATAATACAGGGTTTGAATACAGATGAAATACACCGTAATAAATCCGGATATTTCATACTCTCCTACTAAAAAGGAGTTTCGTCCCGAAACTCAAGACGAAAATAACTCGGGATATCTAGACTTCATATCAGCTTCCGTTTCCCAGGTGGATTCTTCCATTCTGTGACGTGACCACTGAACTTTGACAAAAACGATTGGTTTGTCCCTCAGCTGCTTAACTCGACTCTCGAGTATTTTGACCGGTCTTTCTTCAAACGTCCCATCCTGCGCGACTTCGATCTCGCCGAAATCAATGACATGACTGGGATCTGATATATACCTCCGTAACTGGGATACGTGGAACACGTTATGAACATGGCACAATGACGGCGGCAATGCCAATCTGTATGCCAACTCCCCAACTCTCTCGAGGATCTCAAATGGTCCGATATATCTCGGACTCAGCTTTCCTTTCCTTCCGAAACGAAAGATTCCCCGAGTGGAAGAAACCTTCAAAAGTACATGGTCTCTAGTATTGAACTCCAACGGGCGACGGCGTACGTCTGCGTAAGATTTCTGACGACTCTGGGAAGTCAACAGCCTTTCACGAATCAAGGTTATCTTCTCTCGAGTCTGCACGATCAACTCTGGTTCTGTTCCGATCAAGTCTGACGAATCGTCCCAACATAGTGGCGATCTACATCTCCTTCCGTATAATGCCTCAAACGGTACCATCTTAATGGAAGCATGCCAACTATTGTTGTAGGTAAATTCAATCAACGGTAGATGAACTTCCG
The DNA here is from genome assembly GCA_033398695.1 of Orobanche coerulescens. Classification (NCBI taxonomy): domain Eukaryota; kingdom Viridiplantae; phylum Streptophyta; class Magnoliopsida; order Lamiales; family Orobanchaceae; genus Orobanche; species Orobanche coerulescens. The sequence goes on along the minus strand of CM065805.1, from coordinate 209,216,350 downwards.
AATCGTTTGACCAATCTAAGGCACAGGCCCTTAGCATGTCTTCCACCGTTTGTATAGTTCTCTCAGATTGTCCGTCAGTCTGCGGGTGATAAGCCGCATCAAGTTCACCCGGTCCCCAAGGCCTTATGAATCGCTTTCAAGTGAGACACAAAACGGCCGTCTCGATCAGAAACAATGGTTTTCGGCGTACCATGCAATCGAACTATCTCTGAAATAAATACTCGTGCCAACCTCTCTGGTCCCCACATATCCTTAATGCCTAGAAAATGAGCTGATTTGGTCAAACGATCAACTATTACCCAAATCATGTTCATTCCTGTCCTGGTTCTCGGCATATTAGTGATAAAGTCCATCGATATGTCCTCCCACTTCCATTCAGGAATCGGGAGTGGATTCAACATTCCGGCAGGCCGTTGATGCTCGATCTTAACCTGCTGACAAGTCAAGCACTTCGAAACATAGTCCGCTACATCTTTCTTCATGTTGCCCCACCAGAAATTCTGCTTCAAGTCCTTATACATTTTACTAGTACCTGGGTGGATAGAATAGGGCGAACTGTGAGCTTCCTTCAATATCGTCTGTTTCAGAACATCACCATCGGGAACACAGAGTCGGTTCTGAAATCTCAAAACTCCATCATCATGAATTATGAATCCGGGGGCCTTTCCTTTGATCACTTCATCACGTAACCGAATCATCAGATGATCATCTGCCTGTTTAGATTTGATTCCTTCGGTTAATGATGAAGTTATCTCCATCATGCACAGTTGTCCTTGGACTCTTTGTAACCATACTTCAATTCCTTCACGAATCATCTCTCGTTGAAGGCTAAGTTGGGAGGTCAGCGTCTCCAAAGATCTCGAATAGAAACAGGCTTGCGGCTAAGTGCATCGGCCACTACATTCGCTTTGCCTAGATGATATAAAATCTCCAAGTCATAGTCCTTAATCAGTTCTAACCATCTTCTTTGCCGCATGTTCAACTCTTTCTGACTGAATATGTACTTGAGACTCTTATGATCCGTAAAGATCTGACAGTGACTCCCGCATGAGATAATGCCTCCGCATCTTCAAAGCAAAAACTACTGCCGCTAGCTCCAAATCATGTGTCGGGTAATTCACTTCATAAGGTTTCACTGCCGCGACGCATAAGCGATCACCTTATCATTCTCGCATCAATACGCACCCAAGTCCTTGGTTCAAGCATCATCAGAAACTATGAATCCTCCGGTTCCTGCTAAGTGATAGAATCGGTGCCGTCGTCAATCTCTTCTTCAATTCATCAAAGCTAATCTGACACAATTCATTCCACTCAAACTTTTGAGTTTTCTGCAGGAGTCGAGTAAGTGGGCGGGAGATTTTAGAAAACCCTTCCACGAATCGACGATAATATCCAGCAAGTCCTAAGAAGCTTCGGACTTCTTTCATGTTCTTTGGAGGCTTCCAATCTATAATTGCTTCGATCTTCTTAGGATCTACTCGGACTCCTTCAGCTGACACCACATGGCCGAGGAACATTACTTCCTTTAGACAGAATTCACACTTAGAAAGTTTGGCGTACAATTACTCGTTTCTCAAAAGTTCCAATACAATCCGCAAATGCTGCGCATGTTCTTCTGGGCTCTTAGAATACACCAGAATGTCATCAATGAACACGACCACAAATTTATCCAAAAATTCAATGAACACACGGTTCATCAATTGCATAAATACAGCAGGTGCGTTAGTGAGACCAAACGGCATCACTACAAACTCATAATGTCCATAGCGAGTTCTGAACGCTGATTTCGGAACATCAGATTCCTTAATCCTCAGCTGATGATATCCTGACCTCAGATCGATTTTAGAAAATACTGTTGCCCCTTGCAGCTGGTCAAACAGATCATCAATCCGTGGCAACGGATACTTGTTCTTAATCGTCATCTTGTTCGACTCGATAGTCAATACACAATGAGCGATCCATCCTTCTTTCGACAAAAGAATCGGGCGCTCCCGTGGTGAAACGCTTGGTGAATATAGCCCTTGTCCAAGAACTCCTCCAGCCTTCTTCTTGATTCGTACATCTCAAGAGGTGCCATACGATACGGCGCCTTAGAAATTGTTGTAGCTCCGTGTTCCACCAATGGTAAATTCTACATCCCTTCGTGGAGGTAGTCCGTAACTCGTCAGAAATACATCTGGAAATTCGTTCACAACAGAATGGATGAAAGTTCCACAATTTCATCTTCTTTCTTCATTGCATAACACCAGCATGCAGACACTGTTTCAACAATTTGACAAATTTTCATCGCCTTGATCAATTTTCCCGAGCTTCGGTTTCCACCCTCGAACAATATTTCGGAACCATCGTCAGCGATCAGCGAGATATTCCTCCTTCGGTAGTTCACAATTGCTCCATATCGATTAAGCCAATCGTCTCCGAGTATCAGGTCGTCTTCTTGCATTTCTATCACGATCAGATTTGAGAGCCATTCTCTGCCTCCAAATGATACAGGGAAATTTCTAGTTTCTAAGTTTCCGACAATCCTCTCTCCACTCGGTAAACCAACAACATAAGGTTCACAAGTATGAAAACCGGAAATATTCAAACGATTTACACAAGACAAAGATATAAAAGAATGCGTAGCTCCTGTATCGAATAAAACGCTAACTGGATGGGAAAGGATCTGGACAGTACCTGATGCGACAGCAGCATCCTGATCGTCTGTCCTCCTCATCTCGTACAGATGTGGGGGAGCCGATCCGGCACTCGATGTCCCCTATCGGTCCCATTGTCCTCTGCCTCGTCCACGGCCAAAATTCTGAGGCATCTGAACACTTTGCTGCGTCGCTGATACCGGCTTCTTCTCGATCGGCTGTGGTGTACGGGCTCTAAAAGACTTTGCAGCCTCTTCACAAAACACTGCCCGATGTCCCTCTCGTCCACAATCAAAACAAGTCACGGCAGGAAGAGGGCAATTCCGTCGATAGTGCCCCATCTGGGCGCAGTAAAGCATTTCCTCGTAACATCAGTAATAGTTGATGTCGCTCCGAAGTTCTTTCCGCTCCTAACTGGGTGCGGAGGTTTCTTGAAAGAGTGAAAGGATGACTGGGCCTTACGGGGCCCGCTGTTCTTGTGCTCTGTAAAAGTACCAGAGACTTTCTGTTTCTTGAATTCCGAAAATTTCTCCATAGCTGCTTCCTTAATCTCATATGCCAACGCCTTATCCTGGTATTGACGGAGTGTGGTACATTCAAATCCGGACATGTACCTATGGATTTCTGGTTTCATCCTCATATCGAAATGGATCATCATTTCTGCATCTGTTCTGACCAGATGTCGAACAAATGCCAGCTGTTGGTTAAACGTCTTAATTGCCTGGGATACTGGCACATCAGAAGGCTGAGCGGAGAAAATCTCCCGAACTTTGGCTTACCTCACAGGACGAGGGCAATACTGAGCTTCCATCATCAATCCGAACTCTGTCCAATCGGAATCATGGTCTACAGGCCGGATGGCTTCCCACCATTCAGACGCTTCTCCTATCAGAAAATATTGAGCGATAGAAGCTCTACGGTCGTCTGGGCAGTTAATTCCGGCAAAGATTTTCTCCAGTTCTTTCAACCAATGATCCCAGGTGGGAGTCTCATAAATACCGTCGAATATGGGTGGTTGCATCTTCGCCACCTCTTGCAGCCACCGGTCACCTCGGTTTCCCATGTCTGGGATCCCTTGCTGTCTCTCTCCCTGCTGTAGTCCCACCGCCACTTGCATTCGGTCCACGACCTGGGCGAACTGAGTCATCTGGTTCACCACTTGACGAAGGATCTCTGGTACAGCAGATCTCGGTTATTAATAGATTGTTGCGGCTCGCCCGAGCTATGATCGGCTTGATTAGAAGGCGACGCTTCCCTTTCAAAGATTTCTTCGTCAAGGCCCACGACCGCGACCACGTCCACGTCCGCCTCTCAACATACCGTAAGCATAAATACTCAACATACGGAAACAACATCGTTCTAATATTCGAGTATAAAGAGACATAATATGTAAAGAACGAGATAGAGTTTAGGAACTTACAACCACCGTTCGCATGAAGACGTAGGCAAGGCGGTGATGTCATTCACGGTGCTACCTCAAAAGACATAAATGACCCCTATTTTAACCCAACGGACAAGATATCCATAATCTTAGCTCCGATACCATATTCGTAACACCCCGATATATTCAGAATATTACAGCGCCGTAAATCCTTTACATAAGGATTTACAAGGTCAAGAATTGAACAGACATTAAAAGGTACTAACGAATGGAAATAACGGAATTACGGTACAACAGATTCGACCAAATACGTAAATAGTACAATTGTTCAATGTAACTCAATAATACATCACTAAATTCGATCCATCACAAATGACTTCGTACTCGAGTACTTATTGAAATAACGAATAAACAATGATAAATAAACCCGGTCGGGACATCACTCGCACCCTCGTCATCATGCGCCCGGTGGTTGTTTTCCCGCTCTCCTGGATCCTGAACATAAACAAAATGTTCACCCCCGAAGGGGTTAGCACAACGATGCTAGTACAAGTACCACAACATATTATCCATATCTCACGAATAATGTAAACGACAAGAAAAATACCAACGAGTCTTCTCCTACGAGAAACTCAAAAATGACATACACAACTGATAATCACAACATGATATCATAACATACACATGGTAATTCCGTCGATCCAGCGTTCACTGCCTAGAACCCACGATGATCCCGTCAGACCAACCCGTGGTGGAAAAACCCATCCGATGATCCAGCGCACGCTAGCATAGATCCCCGATGATCCCGTCGGACTAACACGAGGTGGACATACAACAAAGACATACATGCACGACAATATGTATAACATCAATACATAAAACAAATAAAGTACTTGCCTCGATTTGAAGACAATAACAACACTTCCACGAAAATGAACACTCGAAGGTCGTCCTCCTCAATCAATCACGTAACGAGACCAAACCTTAACAAAAGAAATGATATAGGATTTATCTCACGTCGTACGAATGTTTAACAATTCGATTTACAGCCAAAAGTTCATAAAATGAAATCTGCCTGAACAGCTTAGCGCACGCTAAGTACTCTGTGTAGCGTGCGTTAAGTATGCTCGATAGCGCACGCAAACAACAAAGCCTAGCGTACGCTAACTATGCATGGTCAGTACTTCACTGACCAGCCGACTGACTCGTCTGATGGTCTAGCGTACGTTACGTACCAAACGTAGCGTACGCTAACTCGTGCTCGATAGCGCACGTTAATCCATATAGCTTAGCGTGCGCTATCTGTGCATGGCAGTTTACTGCTGAGCAGTAGACTGTTCTTGCCATGGTCGAAACAATGAAATCTTCCGTGATACTTCATGTTACCTCCATGAATATCATGTACATACGTTTATGAATGATCTTACGGATAACAACAACTTCGGATTCAAGGATATGCATACCATATAAACCATATTCCAATTCGACTACAATTCTTCATATGACGATTCGAAAAGCTTAACGGTTGATATCAACACCTCTATATCAATCAATATTATCATGCTGAAGTTGTTAAACGTTCCATCTATACTAGATAAATCCTTCCATGATCAATCCTTTAGATTTTATCTATTAATAATGATGTTAAAGTCAAGTCCATGATTATTATGAAGTCATCTACTAGATTCGAATTACCAATGATAGAAGCTTCTCTTTACATATTCAGTGTAATAAGATTCGAATTATGATGATTGTAATCAAGGTACTTAAGGCTTATTCATCTCAATATTCCAAACATGATATACTTGGATAATTCATCTATGAAAATCCATATCTTGTTAACATGATCATCCAAATCGTTAGAATCCAACTCTAAGTCTGGAGATAGATTGAACATACCTTAATATGATGAAAATCACTGAACCGTAAGGTAGAATCCGACTCCGGTTGGTTGTATGCCACTCCAAGGTGCTATTCCACTTCAATGATTATTCCCAAATGATAACCAATATGTAAACACCAACAAGATGTGTTCTAAGTGTATAGAAGTATTATTACAGTTCTCTGAACTCTCAAGGATGAAGAATGGGCGAAAGAAATGAAAGCCAAAACGGTTGTTGTCCCATTTATAATATTCTGCATTTTAACAAGTTAGCGCACGCTACTAAGCATTCCTTAGCGTGCGCTAGTAATGGTTGACTTCAGAATTGTCCGGGTGCGTCCGCGGGAATCTTATCCGGACCCATGTCCCGGCTGGCGCATGTGCTAGCCGTCCCGCTCAATAATTGAGTTCTTAGCGCACGCAAATCCTATCTTCATAGCGTGCGCTAATAGTAGCCCGATAGCGCGCGTTAAGATACATTCTTAGCGTGCGCTATCACGAGTTTTCATGAGAAATTTTGCATGCTTCTATACTTATGTACAATGATATCAATGCAAGAAATATCATACTCCAATAATCAAAACCACCAATCCAAATAATACAGGGTTTGAATACAGATGAAATACACCGTAATAAATCCGGATATTACATACTCTCCTACTAAAAAGGAGTTTCGTCCCGAAACTCAAGACGAAAATAACTCGGGATATCTAGACTTCATATCAGCTTCCGTTTCCCAGGTGGCTTCTTCCATTCCGTAACGTGACCACTGAACTTTGACAAAAATGATTGGTTTGTCCCTCAGCTGCTTAACTCGACTCTCGAGTATTTTGACCGGTCTTTCTTCAAACGTCCCATCCTGCGCGACTTCGATCTCGCCGAAATCAATGACATGACTGGGATCTGATATATACCTCCGTAACTGGGATACGTGGAACACGTTATGAACATGGCACAATGACGGCGGCAATGCCAATCTGTATGCCAACTCCCCAACTCTCTCGAGGATCTCAAATGGTCCGATATATCTCGGACTCAGCTTTCCTTTCCTTCCGAAACGAAAGATTCCCCGAGTGGAAGAAACCTTCAAAAGTACATGGTCTCTAGTATTGAACTCCAACGGGCGACGGCGTACGTCTGCGTAAGATTTCTGACGACTCTGGGAAGTCAACAGCCTTTCACGAATCAAGGTTATCTTCTCTCGAGTCTGCACGATCAACTCTGGTTCTGTTCCGATCAAGTCTGACGAATCGTCCCAACATAGTGGCGATCTACATCTCCTTCCGTATAATGCCTCAAACGGTACCATCTTAATGGAAGCATGCCAACTATTGTTGTAGGTAAATTCAATCAACGGTAGATGAACTTCCGAATCGTTTGACCAATCTAAGGCACAGGCCCTTAGCATGTCTTCCACCGTTTGTATAGTTCTCTCAGATTGTCCGTCAGTCTGCGGGTGATAAGCCGTACTGAAGTTCAATTCGGTCCCCAAGGCCTTATGAACTGCTTTCCAGAAGTGAGACACAAAACGGCCGTCTCGATCAGAAACAATGGTTTTCGGCGTACCATGCAATCGAACTATCTCTGAAATAAATACTCGTGCCAACCTCTCTGGTCCCCACATATCCTTAATGCCTAGAAAATGAGCTGATTTGGTCAAACGATCAACTATTACCCAAATCATGTTGATTCCTGTCCTGGTTCTCGGCATATTAGTGATAAAGTCCATCGATATGTCCTCCCACTTCCATTCAGGAATCGGGAGTGGATTCAACATTCCGGCAGGCCGTTGATGCTCGATCTTAACCTGCTGACAAGTCAAGCACTTCGAAACATAGTACGCTACATCTTAACCTGCTGACTCCGGTTGGTTGTATGCCACTCCAAGGTGCTATTCCACTTCAATGATTATTCCCAAATGATAACCAATATGTAAACACCAACAAGATGTGTTCTAAGTGTATAGAAGTATTATTACAGTTCTCTGAACTCTCAAGGATGAAGAATGGGCGAAAGAAATGAAAGCCAAAACGGTTGTTGTCCCATTTATAATATTCTGCATTTTAACAAGTTAGCGCACGCTACTAAGCATTCCTTAGCGTGCGCTAATAATGGTTGACTTCAGATTGTCCTGCAAGGCCCGTCATGGGAATCTTATCCGGACCCATGTCCCGGCTGGCGCATGTGCTAGCCGTCCCGCTCAATAATTGAGTTCTTAGCACACGCAACTCCTATCTTCATACCGTGCGCTAATAGTAGCCCGATAGCGCGCGTTAAGATACATTCCTAGCGTGCGCTATCACGAGTTTTCATGAGAAATTTTGCATGCTTCTATACTTATGTACAATGATATCAATGCAAGAAATATCATACTCCAATAATCAAAACCACCAATCCGAATAATACAGGGTTTGAATACAGATGAAATAAACCGTAATAAATCCGGATATTACAAGGGGTCCACGTATCACCTGTGCGTGAAATTTCCCACCCCGGACGGCGCCGGGATACATAGAGGGGATCAAAGGGCCGCCCGGGAATGCAACCTCAGCATCCGGGATCGCGAAATCAATGCCGCAGAAGGCATCCCAGAGAATTTATCGGAAGAAATGGAGGCCACCAGCTCCGAACAGATGGCAGGAGTCACCCTACTCCAACAGGGGACCGAGGGTCCCGGGGCCGCGCAAACCCTCGAAATGGAAGCTGAACAGGAAGTGGACCGGGGCCGAAGGCCCGGAAAGGATCCGATCCTAGAAGAGGATCCTGTCGACCCGCAATACCAAAATCCAAAAGGGAAAATTCGTCATGGTGAGCCAACAGAAGAGTTGGACCAGGTCGACATGGACCCGTCTGATCCCGCCCGACGGCTAAAGATCGGCCACAACCTCCAAGAGCCGATCCGCTCCGAGATTATCTTCCATCTGAGACAGAATTTGGATGTCTTTGCATGGACCCATTCGGACATGTCGGGGATTAACCCAGAACTTGCATGCCACCGGCTGAATATCGACCCCAGTTCAAAGCCGGTTATTCAGAAAAGGAGGAAAATGGGGCCTGAACGACAGAAGGAGCTGGAAGAGGAGGTAGAATAGTTGATCGACAACGGATTCATCCAGGAAGCCCAGTACCCGACCTGGGTAGCCAACCCGGTCTTGGTAAAAAAGCCGACCGAGCTATGGAGGCTCTGCATTGATTTCTCTAACCTGAATAAAGCCTGCCCGAAAGATAGCTACCCTCTCCCCCATATCGATTACATGGTGGATGCAACGGCCGGGCACGAGCTAATGAGCTTTATGGACGCATATTCCGGATACAACCAGATCCCAATGCATCCCACTGATGAAGAAAACACCTCCTTCTACTCGACCCGGGGCCTATACTGTTACCGAATGATGCCTTTCGGGCTCAAGAATTCCGGCACAACATATCAACGCCTGGTAAATAAAATGTTCAATAGCTTGATAGGCCATACAATGGAGGTGTATGTAGATGATATGTTAGTGAAGTCTTTGCGCTCGGCCGATCATGTAAATGACCTCAATAAAATGTTTGCTATTTTGCGGGAGTACAAGATGAAGTTAAATCCGAAGAAATGTTCATTTGGGGTAGGTTCTGGTAAATTCCTCGGCTACATGGTGAGCCAAAGAGGGATTGAAGCCAACCCCGATAAAATTAAGGCAGTGACCGAACTTGTTCCTCCAAATTCAGTCAAAAAGGTGCAAAGCCTAACTGGACGACTAGACGCGCTAAGTCGCTTTATCTCTCGCTCAACTGATAAATGCAAACCTTTCTTTGAGGCGATAAAAAAGAACACAGACTTTCAGTGGACAGAACCTTGCCAAAGAGCCTTCGAAGCTATCAAGGAAGTCCTGGCAGAAGCCCCGATCTTGCAGCGACCGACCTAATGGGAACTTCTTAGCTTATATCTCGCGGTATCCAACTCTGCGATCAGCGCCGCTCTGATTCGAACAGAGAATGCAGTTCAACATCCGGTCTACTATGTTAGTCAGGCCCTTCATGACGCCGAGCTCAAGTATGCCCCAATGGAAAAGCTGGCATATGCGCTCGTAATGGCATCCCGGAAGTTAAGACCCTACTTTTTGGAACATCAGGTAGTCGTCTTAACAAAGTACCCTTTAAAGCAAGTCATGCACTGACCCGACGTTTCCGGCTGGATGGTCAAATGGGTCGTCGAACTCGGACAGTTTGACATAACTTATGAATCGCGCACTGCCATAAAGGGACAAGCCCTGGCGAACTTCATTGCAGAGTTCACACCAGCAATCGCACAAGAGGATGACCGATCAGAAGAGTGGTCACTCTATGTAGATGGATTCTCAACCGCCGACCGGCCAGGTGCAGGAATAGTCCTCGTCAGTCCCAACCAACGTCTGTTTGCTCGGCTATTCGCTTAGGTTTTCCGACCACCAACAATGAGGCAGAATATGAAGCTCTCTTGGCCGGTCTAGAAATGGCGACCTCCCTCGGACTTGCCCGCCTCACTATCTTGAGTGATTCTCAATTAGTGGTAAACCAAATTAACGGCGAATACGAAGCCAAGGAGCCCAAACTGGTTAAGTACCTCAGCCTGGCACGGGCCCGGCTGCAAGATTTTTGGGGAACTATACAACACATCCCCAGAACTGAGAACATCCAAGCCGACTATTTGGCCAAACTCGCATCCAGCTCCGGAGCCGAACATATGGACGAGGTCAGCATAGGATATCATGCCTCATCAGCCCTGGAAATGGCCGAAGTCCGGGCGGCTGAACAATCAGAACCGCAAGGGTGGATGCAGCCTATAATCCAATATCTTCAAAGCGGCATTTTACCCGAGGACCGAGCCCAAGCGAGATCGTTACGAACTCAGTCCGCCCGGTTCACCATCGTGGATGGAACCTTATACAAAAAAGGATATTCGGTTCCATTGCTGAAATGCCTGTCCGAATCAGAAGCAGAATATTCCCTCAGAGAGGTGCACGAGGGTATATGCGGTAATCACTCCGGCGACCAGGCATTGGCCTATAAATTGATCCGACAAGGATATTATTGGCCTAATCTTAAAAACGATTGCATCACGCTCATACGGAAGTGCGTCCGGTGCCAAATCTTCGCTCCGCAGATCCGATCCCTGCCGGAAACTCTCACTTCCGTATATTGCCCGTGGCCATTCGCCAAATGGGGGATCGACTTGATCGGCCCCTTACCTAAAGGACGGGGAGGAGTCCAATACGCCATTGTCGCTGTTGATTATTTTACGAAATGGGCAGAGGCCGAGCCTATGGCGCAGATAACCGATCAGAAAATAGTTGATTTTATATGGAGGTCACTCATCTTCCGGTTTGGGATCTCTCTGATAATGCAAAGCAATTTGATAATAAGAAGTTTCGGGCCTTCTGCGACGGCCTCCAAATACGAAATAACTTCTCCACACCATACTATCCGCAGTCCAACGGGAAAGTCGAGGTGGTCAACAAAATCCTAAAACTACATCTCAAGACACGCCTTGAAGAACTCAAGGGTTCCTGGCCCGAGGAACTCCCCGGATCCTTATGGGCTTATAGAACGATGCACCGATCAGCCACCGGAGAAACACCTTTCTCCTTGGCTTTCGGCTCTGAAGCCGTCATCCCAATGGAAATCGGAGCACCTACCTACCGAATAGCCCATTTCGAAGAGCAAGATAACGACTTGGCCCTCCAAGTAAACCTGGACCTACTTACCGAAAAACGGGCCCAGGCGAAAATGCAGAACGCCGTCTACAAAAGGAGAAGCGAAAAATATTACAACTCCAAGGTTTATCATAGGAGTTTCCAGGTCGGAGACCTCGTTCTAAAAAGGGTATTGGGCCCGGAACCCGGACCACTCAAGCCCAAATGGGAAGGACCATATAAAGTTAGCGAAGTCCTTCAGAATGGAGCCTACCGGCTGGAATATCTGAACGGCCAGAGATTAACTTACCCATGGAATGCTATGTATTTAAAGAGGTATTATCAATAAAATTTGACGTTATTCCATTTTTTTATATTGGTACACCTCATAAGACCGGCTCATCCGGCACTATAAGACCGAGCTCGTCTCGGCACCTCATAAGACCGGCTCATCCGGCACTATAAGACCGAGTTCGTCTCGGCACCTCATAAGACCGGCTCATCCGGCACTATAAGACCGAGCTCGTCTCGGCACCTCATAAGACCGAGCTCGTCTCGGTACCTCATAAGACCGGCTCATCCGGCACTATAAGACCGAGCTCATCTCGGCACCTCATAAGACCGGCTCATCCGGCACTATAAGACCGAGATCGTCTCGGCACCTCATAAGACCGGCTCATCCGGCACTATAAGACCGAGCTCTTCTCGGCACCTCATAAGACCGGCTCATCCGGCACTATAAGACCTAGCTCGCCTCGGCGCAATCAACAAATAAGGAACATGATAAAAAGGCAACGGCCCAACCAACTGGGCCCAAACATCCAAAAAACAACAAATGCTATAAGGAAGACTTTATTCGCTTAAGGCATTTTTGCAAAGTACATATGGTGAAAACAGAAAACAAAGACGGATTGGCACGCAGGCCATACATGAAAAAAAACAAAAGAAAAGCAAGATTGGCATGCAGGCCATGCAGGAAGCGAAATCAAGGAAACTACTCGGCCCTACCCTCCTGGCCGGCCGCCTGAAAGGACTGTCCCTCATCTTCGCCTTGCGGAGCCAACCCAAGATCTTCAACCTCGGAGACCTTTGGCTCATCGGCTCCAAGGATGTCAACGTGCAGATCGGTCTCTTGGGAGGCTATATTGGCCTCGATCTCCTGAACGGTCTTCCCTCCCTTCATGAGATCTAATATCTCGTAACATGTGGAGATGTAATTCATATTGATCAGCTCCTCGAACGCAGGTGTCTCCTTAAAGGCCTCTGCCCCTTCGGCAAGACCCTTGGCATAACTCGAAGCCTCGCAGGTGTTAATACGCTCGGTCAGGTTTTCAACCTGAGCCTTGGTTTCCTTCAAGCCTCGTGCTCAGCCCTGGTGTCTAACCACCGCTTATGCGCCTTCTCGGCCGCCGCTGTCATCTCTTCGGCCTTCACCTTCCATATATTGGTCTGGAGGGCCCGACTGTCCAGGATCTCCATATCACCCTTCATGGAGGTTATCTCCTCCTCCAGGGACTTGATCAATGAAGGACAGAGATGGTGCTCCTCCTGCAAGGCCTTGAGATCGGCCTCCACCTTCTTATGCTTCTCAACCAAGGCCAAAAGCTCGTTGGTGGCCTTCACGTATGTGCACATGGCATGGCCGACCAGAGCATTTCCAAACTAGATCTGCTCAGCCGGACCCATGTCATTGGTCATCATCTCCAACTTGGGCGTCCAACCCCTGATGGGAATATGACTGGACACGGCCACCGCAGGAGGGACCCGGTTGAGCATCTCAGCGGTCGGGGTAGGTGCCCGGACGTAATCGAGAAACCAGCGCGGCCGTCTCCCCTTCATCTGGTCGCACGGTTCCACCCGGTCCTTGTTAGCCGGGAGATAATGTCCCTCTAAGTCAATTACGGGCTCCTCACTGGTCACACGACCCGTCCGGACAGGGGTCGGGGCGGATACGACAACTTCGGGAACAGACGAACCCTCCGCCTTGGTCACACTGTCCTCAGGCTCGGCCTCCACCCTCTTCCGCTTGATAGCACGCTCCCTCCGCTCGGCGGCCTCAGCAGCCAGCCTCGCCACGCGCTGCGCGAGCGTCTCTTTCCGCCCGGACGAAGTCTTGGCCCTAGGGGCTGGAAAAAGAAGACATGTCAAAAAAAAAATGCGACTTGGAGGGGCTACCTGATGAAGACATTATACTTGGATCGGTCGATCGCAGTCCGGCCGCCCAGAGGTTTTCCTCGGTAACCAAAAGATGCGACTTCCTTCGCTCAGTAGGAAGGTCCAAAAGCTGTTCAACCCGGTCGTCGAACTCAGAAGAGGTCTCTTGTGCCGGGATGCGTTCTGCACATATAATAAATGATGAGCGTTAAACAAAAAAGGAACAGGAATACGAAATACGACACTTACTCATTTTGGCAGTGAAGTGCTCTGGGACCCGAAGCTCGGCATCTATCACACCCGGCTCCCACTCATCCGTCGAGCTCCTCCACGGTCCCCCTATATAAAACCACTGCTCCTTCCAGCTATGGATGGTCTCCGGCACATCCACCAATTCTTTATGCATAGCGTGCGGCATCGAGATAAAACCCAGGACCCCGTCTGTAGGCCGACCTCCATAGGTTGAGGCTGTTGAACTCCTCAAAGTGGGCTCGGTCAGTAGTCTTTGGTGAAAAGAATGAAAAGACCCACCACCCGAGCCCAGGAATTCGGATGAATCTGGGGGACAGGAAGGCCCCACTGCCTTAGCCACCGAGAGAAGGCTAACGGGAGCGGAAACCGCAGCCCTGCCAGCAAAGAGCGGTAGTATGCCGTCGTACACCCGACGGGCGGAGTGTGAGGCCTCTCCTAGGGATTCGGAATGAACATACGCACCCTAGCCGGGATCTTAAATCGCAGCCGCCAAGCTGCTAATTGCTCCTCCGTAACGGTGCTCCGAATCGAGGCCGAATCCCACTCTGCCTCCACGAAAGGGGACGGCCGAGGGCGAGTCCAAGCCTCCACCGACTCAACCCTCTCTTCTGCCTGAGTCCCAACGACCGCCGTCAACGGCGCCGCCATCTCCACCTCTCCAGATCCCGGCGACTTGGCGATCTCGCCTTCTCCTTCCTCGACACTCCAGTCAACAGGAACTCCGCCTACCGACAGATCCGCCACACCCGTGCGGTCCGGCGACACGGTCAACTCCGCCGCTGTCTCTCCCCTCAGCTCTGACATCTTAAATGAAAGGGGGGGGAAGAGCTTACCGGGAAAGTCTCTATAAAATCGGGAAAAGAACGCCGGAAAAATTTGCTCTCTCTTCTCTGCAACAAGACTCAAAAATGGCGAAGGGAATGAGGAAGAAGGAGACATACTATATTTATAGGAGAAAAGGGACATTAAATGCCAGGCGCGTGGAGCGACAATTCGTACTGAACCGTCGCGAAATTAGAGGGCGCGTGAACGCGTCATCAAATCAGAGTTCGCCACGCGTCTCCCTCATCATGACACTTAATGACCCCGAAATCCAATCGACGCGACTCTCGAAGAGGCGTCCCTTCGAGAGATCTTATCCTCCCACAAGCCGGATCGACCTCAATATGAAACGACCCCAGTCCCGGCCAACCCGGCACGGCCCTGGACTCGGGGGCCCTTGTTGATGGCCCATCCACCTTGGAATCTACGTAAGCACTCCAGGCAGCTGAACCGGCCGAGCAGAACAACAAGCCGGACTGGGTACGAACCCAATTTTCTCCTGGGCTCGTTAAAAATAGGACCGGTCAAAGACGCCAAAGCCGACCCGGTAAACGATCAGGAGGGTCGAGCAGATCGAAGATAAAAACGCTCCGATTCAAGATTACAAACAAGGCCGACCTGAACGGCGGGACACCCAAGGACCGACCCAGCGATTAAGCATCGCCAGAAGCATGCGGGACAGGCCGGCATGCCAATTAACGCATGCAATCATGCCCCTTCCCAAGGCAATCCTTAGAGGTCGCCACGTGTCCAGGGCATATTTGCAGACTGACAAGTGTTTTGGGCATATTCCCCAGGATTAGCCAGCTGTCATCTCCTGACTGGCCCAGATTGTCTATATATAGAAGAAATGTACAGTGAAAGAGGACTTTTGGATTTTTAGCATTTATGATAAAAAGAGAGAAAAAAAAGAGAATCTGTAACAAGAGAGAAAAGTAGATATACCGACTAAAAAATAATCAGCTCGGCTCTACTTCATATTAAGGTCATTAATAAAATTTAGTGATCCAATCCTTTTCATCTTATTTATTATTTTCTACGTGGCTTCGATCCATTCGTCCAGATCAGCACACGTGACGTTGACCAAATCAGACGTCAACAAATCCCAAATTTTCAAGATTCATTGTTTTTTCCAGAATTTGTGTTGAATCCGTACTATATATATTATATTATATATATTGGTTATATATTAATATATAATATACAACAAGTATGAAGGCGCCCGCTGCGTTGCAGCGGGAATTTTCGAGAAATTTTTGCAATAATCATTTACGAATAATGTTTGAAAAGGGCTCTTCGTTGTGAGATCATGGTATGTTTTTAACGACACGTGTTGTATTTGTTTGCAATAAATATTGTGTCAAGCTGTATTTGTAGTTATCATATTTGGTCGGGCACCATTGTAATTATACGTACGTCAAAACCATATCAAGATTGAACTTGTTTTGTTCGTTATCGAAAGACTTTTTTGTCAGTATTTTTTTTTATTTAATAAACCGCTAGGTATTTATTATATATTTGGCAAATAAAGTTTGTTATATAAAAAAATCTTAAATATGAAAAGGTTCAATGTTTGTTTTGTAATTTTTTATTTATTTTTTTATTTTATTTTATTTATTTAATTTTATTTGTAATTTATATACTAATATTGGCTCTTCGCTAGGTGGGGCTAAATATTTATGCAACCGCCCTTTTTTCGTTTTTTAATTCATAAGCTTTTCTTTTATTAGGGGTACATCAAACTACTACGCAGGTCCTCCTTTTCTTTAAATGATAAACTATATTTAATGGCGAAATGAATTTTTTATCTATGCACAGAGACCTATTTCCCCTCCTATAGTATTTAGAGAGAATAAGCTGACAAAATAGATATTTTTTTATTTTCTACTTAATATACACGTACATATAATAGTTGTTGTTGATTCACATGTTAAATCTTGGAAGTGTTTCAGAGTGTTACTTTTCTAATAGGGACAAAATAGAACAATGTCTTGCAAAGTAATTTAAATTTTAATGTTTCCTATTAAAGTAGTTTTTTCTTATTTATATATATAGTTGCTTGTTTGTAAGTAAAATATTATTCATGTCAAAATAGTAACACACAACACATGTAAAAAGTTGTTATTTTTTAATGTAACAAAAAGTTACTCTATTTACTCCTTTATATATTATTCACTACCTACAATACATTTATTTAGTCAAACCCGAAACCCATGACTTCTCCCATAGTACACAGCACATCACAATATTTGAACATATGCTCAATTTTCTATATAGAGAGAATAAAAAAAAAAAAAAAAAAAAGCGGAGGTGCCTTAAAAAAACCGGATGTGCATAGAATATAAAAGGAAAAAAAAAACAAAGGAAAAAAAAAAAAAAAAGAGGGGGAGGAATTTTTTAATGGGGCACAGAACCCTATTCCCACCCCTTTAGTATATAGTAGGAATAACAGGTCCTATACATATATATTATTAATATTGGTTACTATTAATATATATTATTTTATCTGGGCCAATTTTCTTTATGAATATTCAAGCACATAATCTTACTGTTATGTTTGGTTGCGTTTCAGATTTGTTCTGGACTTGAGTTGCTTGGCTTTGATGTTGCTGGATTATTGACTGGAAAAATGATCTGTTCATTCTATCAATTATATTATCTGTTAGTTTAAGTTGGCCTGTAATTCTTAAATCATTTTCCCGTAAATTAAAATTTTGTAGTAATTATATTCGTGAATTCGTATTGTATTATTAATCCTTATTTATTTAAATATTGAATCGATACCCAAAAATCCCATAATCTCGTAAATATATATTTTGTTTAATAACTTTCATTACACATTTTTCCTCACTTTTTTTAATACATCCATCTTCACATCTTATATACTCCCATATTTATACTCATGTCATCTATTATTATTTTACTATTTTTCACATCATCTACACATCATTTATTCTCTTTTAACTAACCAAATTTTTTTTCCCTATTTTCTCTTTTAAATTCATATCTCCAACGAACATATTCCCATTACAGATGCTCTTAGAGTTGCATGCAGACATGTCCAAATGGATCGGGATTTAGCCACGTGTGAAATGGTAGCATAGCTGTGGCAAGAAGAAAAAACCTAACCTGTCCCCAAACCTCCCAACAAAATTGTAGGTCCAACATGACCACACACCACACTACACACGTCGTATGCTAACAAACTCCTTCACACTACAAATAGTATGTGTGGTTTATTTGAAGAGTTGGTGGCTTTAGGAAAAATGAGAGGATAATATTTGGGGAGATTTGACTAATTAATAAGTCAAATTGAGGTTTCTTCTAAGAAAACCTCACGAATACTACGAATACTACGACAAACTCACGTATACTATTCGAGAGTTTCTTCTAAGAAATCAAGAATAGTGATTCGGGTGATAAAAATTGATAAATGGATTACAAAATTCGAAGATCACGACCAAGACAACAAGAATTACATAAACAATTCATCGACCACGGATTAAATCGAAAAATCACGAAGGAACCCCAAAAATTATACAATTAGGATTCTAAAAAAGAAAATACCTCGATTCGACGAAGAACAAGGATTTGATAATGATATAATCAACAAGAATCTCCCAAAACGCCTTGGAATTTATTAGAACCGACCAAGGACTCCTCTCCTCGATTACTCCCGTCCGCAGCCGCCACCAGATGAAAAAACGAAATGAAATGAAGTCTGGCCGACCCCAGGCCTATATATGGCCGACAGTGTTACGACCGTAACTGGTAGTGTCTTACGGCCGTAAAATCAACGCCTGTAACGTACGTAACGACCGACGCCTTACGTACGTAACGAGCACCACTTACAGCCGTACTTGGCATGGCCTTACAGCTGTAACTGAACTCCCAGGGCCACTGCCCGAAATCTGTCGATGCATTACGGTCGTAACCGGCCAATGCCTTGCGGCCGTAACGAAGCCTTACGGCCGTAACAGGATAACCCTTCGTAACCGAGTCCTCTCTGGCCAGGATATGCGGGTGACTTACGGCCGTAATCGGCCAGGCCTTACGGCCGTAACTCGACCCAGCCAGCCCTCCGATTGTCCGGCTAGAGACTCGACGACGTCTCGATCACGCAAACGCACCGACTATGATCCAAAACAATAACGAACAGGTTACGAAACTCAACGTACCACATTACAAGCATACGATTCCAAAGACGCGGACCACAACAATCCGCTCGACCGAAGAAAAATTCGACGAAACCGGAACGAAGATCTCGGATATTACAATCTTGACCGCGGAAGAGAGAATTTCTTTTCCAGATAAGTACTTCCTCCACTTTTAAATAGATGTCACTTTAGCTTTGTGCACACAAATTAAGAAAATTCTTTTATGCCAAAATTTGCCCCTAATAAATGATGTTTTGTAATTAATGAAGAGTGAAAAGATGAATTTTGAGGTAAATTAGCTAGGGGTAATAATGGAATAAAGAAAAAAATAAAGCTAAAGTGACATCTATTTTGAAAAAGTTATAAAAATCTAAAATGACATCTATTTAAAAGTGGAGGGAGTACTTCGCAGATCGAAAAGAAGAAAGGAAGAAGAACCTACCAACTCCAAGAGCCACTCGACTCTAATATTCAAGTGGGAGTTCATGAATCGATAACTCCTCCATTATCGGAAACAGTATGCTACTCAGATCTACGAAAATAGTGATGAAAATCAATACTCTCACACTAGGTTGAATAGGTAAGGTTGTGAATAGGTAAGGTTATGTTTGGATTTTAAGTTTTCTTATTTTTATCTTAAGTTGGTCAATACAATTAGAGATTAATGGATCAAAATGTAATTGTTGAACAAATTATGGTTTAGATGTGAAGTGGTCTTCCAACAAGGTTATTAGATGTAATTGTCTCTTGTTATTTTAATGTTTCTATGATCTTATCGGTTTTGTTTATCATTTTGTGTCAAATATTTATTTTTTTTATTTATTTCCCAATAAATCGTGTTAAAAAGATTATTTGTCTGGATAATTGATTTTGTATATTCAATAATCTTGAAAATAACGGTCGTTTGTTTAAACATTATATTAATTGTATAATAAATTCCTCATGTAACTCTGTTTTGTGACTTATCATAAAATTGAATCGTACTACACGATAAAATGTTAGTATTTGGTTCAACCGGCCCAAATATATATATCTCCTCATTTTTTTTAATTTGGCCCATACCATTTATAGAGCCGGCCCAGCCCATTTGGCAGCCCTTCATCCTGAACCGTCCGATTGAGATCTTTTGTCCTCCTTCTATCTCAACCGTTGGTTCCTCCTTATAACCCCAAACCATAACCCTCACCCTCTCATTTTCTCACCGCCTCACTCGTCGCCCCCCTTTTCTTTTTCCTTCTCCTCTTTCCCGTGAGTTCTCCATTCTCGATCAAACTTCCGATTCCGCTCCCGATTCTCCCTACCTCCTATATCCCGTGAGCTTTTGAATATCGCTATGGAATCCCGTGACCGATTCCATCCTTGTGGGTATAAAAAGCCCCGCTGGGAGCTGGAGTTAGCAAGTTGGAGAAAAAGGCGATTTGATCCTTCTGAGAATCTGAGTGAAATCTTGAGATATATTTGTTGTGATATCTGTGAGTGAGATCGAGAATGATTTTTGAGGTTTCTGGGTTAAAAGTAAAGGAGCTACCGGGCTAGGTGGCCGACCGGCGGTGGTTCGGGCTTTCCTCTGTGGAAAACGTTCGTATCGTTGTCAATTGCTAGGGTTTCGGAAGATCTGAGCCTATTCATCTCTTTCCTAAAAAAGGGGGGTTTTCGATCTTTATTTATCTTCGATTATATTGCTTTTGTTGATGATTTTGTGCAATTTATTAATATATATATATATATATATATATATATATTTGTTATATATCTATAAATATATATTCTGCAGTTTGTTGCTTTAATTGGTTGGTATACTTCCGATCGGTTATTATCATTATCATTGCTAACTGGATCGGCTCTTTGTATTTCAGATTTGTTCTGGACGTTTGTAATCCTTTTCGGCAGCATCTGTTTTGGGTTTATTGCAATAATTATATTGGTTATAATTATAGGTTCATTTAGTTGGTCTGTAATCCTTAAACCCTATTTCGTAGAATATAAATTGTAATTGTTATATTCGTTTAATCCGCTTGTATTATCGATCCTGTTTTTAGCCAAAATTGTACGACCCGATATCCAACAGTGGTATCGAAGACCGTTTTGTCGGGTGTCGGGTCCTGTGGCATCTTGGTGATACGGAATAACCCATCTGGGTTTTCCACTCTGGTATTTTGGCTAAACTCCACTCTTTTACTATTTTTGTGGATACCGCTTGCCGTGGTTGGTTATTGTGCATTTTTACAATCTCTATGATTAATCTGGGCACATTGTTTATTCTGATTTCCTGTGTGTATTTTGTGCACTCGGTTTATATCGTTTAGGAGTTTTATTGCTGTTTCTGGGTAGAGTGTTGTACGTTTTCTCAACTCCTTGTGTATAAACCCTCCTGCCTGGACCGCTTAGCGTCCTTGGATCTTGTAGGGGATTGGAGTTGTAATATACATACTTGGTTGTGTTAATTTTAACTCCCTTTCTACTTTGTGTGAGTGCAGTGTGCTTCGTGTTGCTGTGGCTTTTACTGTTTTTTTGGGTTAAACTTTGTGTTTTCAAAATGGGCACGGCTTCTACATTTTACTTGGCCCCATTTTATGGAAAATCGGATTTTTAAATTTGGCAGCAAAAATTGAAAGGTATTTTAATACAACAAAAAGTTTTTAAAGCCATTGGTCAAACTTTTGTCACTGATACTACGGCCGACAAAAAGGCCAAATTGGATGAGTTTGCTTACTCGTCTATTATCTTGAACTTGTATGACTCTGTGATAAGAAAAGTTGGGAAAGAAAATTCGGCTAAGGAACTTTGGGAAAAATTAGAAGAATTATATGTTGAAACCTCTTTACCAAATAAACTATTTTTGCTTGAAAAATTCTTCTGTTTCAAACTTGATTTGAATAAAAGTCTTGATGAAAATCTTGATGTGTTTACCAAGTTAGTTCAAGATATTAAAAATTTCGGTGATAAACATATTGATGATTACTGTGCTATTGTTCTTTTAAATGCTATTCCTGAGTCCTATGGTGATATTAAATCTGCTATTAAGTATGGTAGAGATAACATATCTATAGATATTATTGTTTCCGGTCTAAAGAGTAAGGAATTATACTTATTAAATCTACCATTTGAGAGGAAATTTTGAGTGTGCTCGACTACCAAACCTTTAGAATTAATACATAGCGACCTATGTGATTTGAAGTTTGTTCAGACTAGAGGTGGAAATAAATATTTTATTACTTTCGTGGATAATTGTACTAAATATTGCTATGTATACTTGCTTAAAAGCAAAGATGAAGCCATAGAGAAATTCGTTCTCTATAAAAAGGAAGTTGAGAATCAATTGAATGCAAAAATAAAGATTTTAAAGAGTGACCGTGGAGGTGAATATGTGGAACTATTCGGCGAATTTTGCTTGCAACATATGATTATTCATGAGGTCACTGCCCCATATGCACCACAGTCAAATGGCGTGGCGGAACGAAAGAATCGCACTCTGAAAGAGATGATGAATGCGATATTACTAAACTCAGGTCTGCCGCAAAATATGTGGGGAGAAGCCATCTTAACGGCGAATTATCTCTTAAACAAGATATGTCGTAAGAACGGGGACAAAACTCCTTATGAATTGTGGAAATGAGTCAAGCCTTCCTATAATTACATGAAAGTGTGGGGCTGTCTAGCAAAGGTGCTGATACCCACTCCTAAAAAAGTTAAAATAGGCCCAAAAACGGTTGACTGCATTTTCATTGGATATGCACACAACAACAATGCTTACCGATTTCTTGTGCATGAATCCAAAGTGCCTGAGATTCACAAGAATACAATTATGGAATCAAGGAATGTGTCATTCTTTGAGAATATCTTTCCTTGTAAGACTGCAAGTGAACCCCTTATCTCATCCGAACAGACTTCTGAACTAATGGATGAAGATAATGAAGACCAAATAATAGATAATGAGGACGAAACTAGAAGGAGCAAGCCACAAAGGACGGAGAAATCTTATGGACCAGATTTCGTCACCTACTTGCTCGAAAAGGCACCTCAGACTTTGTAAGCTCGATAGATGGACCTCTATGGAAGGAGGCTATCAAATAAAAGATTGATTCTATAATACAGAATCATATTTGAGAACTAGTGGAATTACCTCCTAAGTGTAAACCATTAGGAAATAAGTAGATTTTCAAGAAGAAATTGAAAGATGGAGCAGTTGATAAATATAAGGCTAGGCTCGTAGCGAATGGATATAACCAATGTGAAGGCCTAGACTATTTTGATACTTATTCTCCTGTGACGAGAATAACTTCCATCAGGATGATACTTGCTATCGCCGCATTACGAGGTTTAGAAGTTCATCAAATGGATGTTAAGACTGTCTTTATAATGGAGACTTAGAAGAGGAAATCTACATGGAACAACCCGAGGGTTTCTCTTCTCCTGTACAAGAAAGGAAAGTCTGCAAGCTGGTAAAATCTTTGTACGGATTGAAGCAGGCACCAAAACAGTGGCATGAAAAATTTGATCATATCATGTTAAGCGGTGGCTTCAAAATTAATGAATCCGACAAATGTGTATATGTGAAAGTCACATAAGATGGCTATATCATTTTGTGTCTATATGTAGATGACTTGCTGATTACCGACAGTAATGAAAGAATAATCAAATCGACCAAAGACATGCTGAGGTCGAGATTTGATATGAAAGATATGAGACTCGCAGATGTAATTTTAGGGATTAAAATCACACAAACGTCGGAAGGTCGCATACTGAGTCAAGCCCACTATGTGGATAAAATTCTTAAAATATTTAATATGGATGACTCCGGCACAGCCAAAACCCCGGTGGATATGACGTTGAGACTATCCAAGAATAAGGGTGAAGGAGTATCTCAACTTGAGTACTCACGCATAATAGGAGGTCTGATGTACTTGATGAGCTGTACAAGACCAGATATAGCCTACTCAGTTAGTAGACTAAGTAGATACACGATCAACCCCGGAAAAGATCACTGGAAGGCAATCATAAGGGTACTAAGATACTTAAGGGGTACTCATGAGTATGGGCTGCACTATAACAAATATCCAGCAGTAAATGACGGATATAGTGATGCAAATTTGATATCTGATATAAAAGACTCAATGTCAATAAGTGGATATGTATTCACACTAGCAGGTGCAGCAGTGGCAGGGAAATCTTTGAAACAGACACTTATATCTTGGTCAACGATGGAATCCGAGTTTATAGACTTAGATAAATGTGTAGAAGAGGGAGAATGGCTACACCATTTTCTAGAAGATATTCCAAGATGGCAAAGCCTGTGACCACAATATGTATTCATTGTGATAGTCAATCTGCGATTGGAAGGGCACAGAGCGTAATGTACAATGGTAAGTATCGTCACATAAGGAGGAGACATAATACCATTAGACAATTGATATCAACAGGAGTTATCACTATTGATTATGTGTCATCAAAGGATAACATTGCGGATCCGCTAACCAAAGGGTTATCAAGAGACCTTGTTGATAAATCATCAAGAGGAATGGGTCTATTGCCTTGAGCTAATAATTTTATGGAGGATACCCAACCTAAGTTGACTGGAGATCCCAAGATCTAGGTTCAATAGGACAACAAATCCATAAAACTAAGCACGATCATCGTGGGGGTTACCCCGAACCGACCATTCCTAGGATGAAAACAGTGATACCCATAGGGAGAGGTTAAGCTTATGCTTTTAATGATTCTTAAGTCGACAACGTATATAGTCGGGTGGAGTAAAATACGGGTTTACACAAAACACTTAAGGAGAATCACCTATGTTGGCACAATTCTTTAGAAACTCTCGCAGAACCAGGACGGTGTCCACGGCCAAACTGGGCACAATAATGAGAACGGAACAAATCAGGAAGGGCACTTGTGAATGATATATGATCAGTTACGCAAGCGGTCGGACAGTTCAAAGGCTTCTAGTCACACTGTCTAGCTAGTAAGGAGAATATATCTTTTCGAAGGAAGGTTCAATGAGCATACTCTACCTATCATATGCAATGCCTAACCGCAGTAACTATCACCAAGTCAAACGCTGTGTCTGACGTGTGTTGCTGGACCATCCATCTCATTCATGTGGGGGATTGTTGGAAATATTGAATATAATAGAGGAAAAGGGGCTGTTTTGAGCAGCCCACTTGAGAGGAAATTTTGAGTGGGCTCGACTATGAGTTAAAGTCGGGACTTAGTTGGAATACATAGTACTCCGTACGAGGTTTCCAAAACATGTAAGAACACTCAAAATAATTGAGGTATGAATGAGATATAAT
The DNA here is from genome assembly GCA_033398695.1 of Orobanche coerulescens. Classification (NCBI taxonomy): domain Eukaryota; kingdom Viridiplantae; phylum Streptophyta; class Magnoliopsida; order Lamiales; family Orobanchaceae; genus Orobanche; species Orobanche coerulescens. The sequence continues at coordinate 209,191,122 of CM065805.1, read as the reverse complement.
ATTCCAAAGTGAACCCTTTAGAAATGGGTTTGGGATGCTATCCCACATTGGAAAAAGAAGGGAAAAATTGTGAATATATAAGGAGATGTGGACAAAGTCATGTTCAAAAAGTGAGACATGAGTGGATGTGTGACTAGGTGCCCCTCGCGCGCACACACACACACACACACACGCACGCGCCGCCGCCGTCCGGCCGATCGGTCGACTCGGCTTGGCTCGGCTCGGGTCAGGTCGGTCTCGGTCGAAGGGCGATTTGGGCGAAATAGCTCGGCGTCTCGAAGTTATTTTTTTACTGTAATTTTATTTAGTAAAATTTATTTTACTGAAACACCTCAATTATAAATTCCCAATATTTCGGATCCGGATAAATATCAATTTAGTTGATAATTATCGAATTAAACAGACCTGGATAAGTATTGAGATACCAATCCTGATCGGTTTACAGTTCCTCCAGCACACAACCTCCTCCAGCCTTCACCTATAAATACCCGGCTTGAGGGGCTCGTTTTTTTCACTTCAGACGTACGGTTTTCGAGAGCCTTTTTCAGTCAGTTTTTTCCTTCTTCGTTTTTCGTCTTCTTTGAGTCGGTGATAGTATACAGAGTTGTTCTAGTTCGCTGAGGATACAGCGGATCATCGGTTCACTGCATCGAGCTGTTGACGTCATACACCGTGGTGAGGGCGAATTTGCTTTAAGGAGACAGATATTCTGGACTCAACAACGGCACTTCCATTCATTTACGTGATACGCAAATTTCTGTTTTGCTAACAAATTTTTTGCAGGACATAAATAAATTATATATATATATATATACACACACACTCTGTTGTTTTATTTTGCAAGTAATCATTTTCCGAATATAAATTTCAACATTGAGTTCACTTCCATTTTGTTGCATATTATATATGCCATTTCCCTCAATAAAATCTTTGAAATCTAAATTCGGTAGTTCACTGTAATCTTAAATATTAAGTGTTGTTTATTAAAAATTGTGAAGTTTTTGTTAATCTTGCTCGGAACTGTTATTTTGTTGTTTCTACAAGTTTATATAACATAATGAGTCGTCTTGTGAGCTTGGATATTGTTGTTCGATCTCGAATCGCTATTTTTGGACGTTTGACCGTCCTGTAATTTCTAAAAGTTTTGGACGTGTGACTTCATATTCATTTTTCCGTAACTTCGGGTGATCGGAATGCACGAGCAGATTGGAAGTGCATCCTTGAATCATTGTCATACCAATCCTACGCACAACTAATGGGACTTCATCAATTAACTCAGGTAATTTCTCAAGCATTAAATTGGTATTTGTATGGACTTCATTATACAAACCAAAACTAAACCAAACATACCCAGTATATCCCGCTCAGGGCAGGGTCTGGAGAGGGTAAGATGTACGCAGACCATGCCCCTACTTATTACGGTAGGGAGAATTTTTCAAGTGAAGACCCCGACTTAGTGCAGTGAATCTTGTGTGATAAATATAAAGGAAAACGTATGATTCGAAAAATCTCGAGACCATACCTGAGCCCATGGCTTGATCCACATGGGACTTACCTAAGCAGAATTTGGCTACTTCACTCCCGATGAACGCTGCTCTAACAAAAGAGAGGTTGGCTCTGCGCACAGCTCCCTGTCAAAAATACACCACACGCAAAGACAATAGAATAAAATATACAATAGAAGTAAAAATGCAATGCTCTAGGTCAAAGCTAACCGAGACAACCCAACCCTGAGGCTCTCAACTACAGCACCGCTCCCAACAAAAGAATCCACAACTCTAATCTGGCGCCTCCAAGCGCACCTATCAACAGTCATGGTCTCAGAAAGGTTTAAGGCCTTCAAATCTAATCTCAGTTGCTCCTCCCACGTCCTCCTCGGTCTGCCTCTCCTCCTCTCCCCGACAACCATTAAACTCTCGACCCTCCTCACCGGAGCAGATGCCTGCCTCCTGCGGACGTGGTCAAACCATCTCAATCTCCCTCCCCTAACTTTCGCTGAAATGGGCGCCACTTCCAGCGCGTTCCTGAAAACCCCATTCGCAATTCTATCTAACATTGTGCGACCACACGACCAACGTAACATTCTCATTTCAGCCACTTCCAACTTGCTCTCAAGCGACTTCTTCATCGCCCAACATTCGGAGCCATACAACATTGCAGGTCGGATTGCCGCTCTATAGAATTTACCCTTCAACTTTAGAGGGACTTTCTTGTCGCACAGGACCCCTGTCATTTGCTCTCCACCTTAGCCACCCCGCCTTGATGCGATGCGTGACATCATCTTCACACTCACCTTCCTTGAATGATCGAACCCAAATACTTGAACTTATCCGCACGGTACGATCGATCCAATCTTTACCTCAACATCTTCCTCGTTGGCCTCACCACTAAAATTACACCAGAGATACTCGGTCTTAGACCGGCTCACACGCAAGCCCTGGGATTCTAACTTAGCCCTCCAAAGCTCCAACTTCGAGTTCACCTCCCTCCTCGACTCCGCCACTAACACAATGTCGTCAGCAAAAAGCATGCACCACGGGATGCCATCTTGAATCCCTCGTGAAATGACGTCAAGGACTAGAGCGAAGAGAAGAGGACTTAGCGCCGACCCCTGGTGTAGCCCTATCTCAACCGAAAAATACTGGGTGTCACCAACTGGGGTCCTAACGCACGTCCTAGCTTGGGAGTACATGTCTTGGATCGCCCTAACGAACGGCAACGACACCCTCCTCTCTACTAGGCTCCTCCAAATAACATCGCGCGGGATGCTATCAAAAGTCTTCTCTAGATCTATGAACACCATATGGAGGTCGTTACGCCGCTCTCTAAACTTCTCCATAAGGCGTCTGACGAGATGAATGGCCTCAGTCGTGGACCTCCCCGGCATGAAGCCAAATTGGTTCTCTGAGATCTCCACTTCTCTTCTAACCCTGCATTCCACCACTCTTTCCCAAAGTTTCATAGTATGACTGAGGAGTTTAATACCCCTATAGTTACTACAACTCTGAGCATCGCCTTTGTTCTTGAAAAAAGGCACGACAATACTATGCCTCCACTCTGTCGGCATCTTAGAGCCTTTGAGGAGAATGTTGGACAGCTCTGCTAGCCACTGAACACCGACTTCCCCCAGAGAAAGCCACACCTCAATAGGGATCGATCCGGCCTCTGACCTTAGCTCTACCCATTTTCATTAGGGCACCCTTTACTTCCTCCTTCTTGATGCTCTCACGGGAACTAAACGAGCAGGCGAGAAGATAGACTAACTCCTTGCACCACCGAGTCACTACCTCTAGCCTCATTGAAAAGTTCGAAAAAATACCTATTCCACCGCTCCTTAATAGCCACATCGTTCACTAACACTTGACCCAAATCATCCTTAATAAACTTAACGGGACCCAGGTCGCGCCGCCCTCTTTCCCTAGCTTTCGCTAGTTTGAAAATAGCATTCGCTCCTTCTTTGGTGTCTAGGCGCTTGTACATCTCCTCGTAATTCTCACATTTAGCCTTAGCCACTGCCTTCTTAGCCTCTCTTTTCGCCACCTTGTACGCTACAATCTTCAAGATTCTCTCCTCCTCATCACTAACCGACAAAAGCTCATTAAATAGCGCTTGTTTTGCCTTAACCTTGTTTTGGACCTCCTCATTCCACCACCAAGCCTCCCTAGGTCCACTAGACCTGCCCGAAGAAACCCCTACCACCTTCTCGCCCACTCTCCTAATAGCATTGGCCATGCTGGTCCACATAAGGTTAGCATCGCCCGCACGCAAAAAACCTCCTTCGCGGGTCAGAGACTCCTTGAATAATGTCGCCTTCTCACCCTTCAGATCCTTCCAGAGAATCCTAGGTCTAGCTTCTCTAACCCTGCTAACAACACGACCTCTCATGGATAAATCCATAGCCGTAGGTGTTGAGAAGCACATGCCTCGCTCCGGAACACCTTGCAGTCCACGCACGCCCTAGCATCCCGACTGCGCAAAAGAAGGTAGTCAATTTGCGTGTTGTGCCCCCCACTACTGAAGGTGATGAGGTGCTCAGCTCTTTTCTGAAAAACAGAGTTAGCAATTACCAACTCATGCGCGGTGGCAAACTCCAACAGTGCGGAACCTCCTGCATTCCTAACTCCGAAGCCGAAACCCCCATGCGCACTATGATAACCATCCACCCCCTCACCAATGTGCCCATTGAAATCGCCCCCCAAAAAAATAAATTGATCGTCCGGAATAGACCCGACCAACTCATCTAAACAGACCCAAAAGGCTTCCTTATCAAGCACACCCAAACCAACATGTGGGGCATACGCACAAACCACATTAACCACCTTCTCCACAACCACCACTCTAACGGACATAATCCTATCATTGCAACTCTTCACTTCCACGACGTTGTCCTTAAGCTCCTTAGACAAAAGAATGCCCACACCATTGCTCGAGTTAGCAAGGCCTGAATACCACAATTTATAACCGTTCACCTCCCTGGACTGCGCCCCCTTCCACCTAGTCTCCTGAATACAAGCCACATCAACCCTTCTCTTACCCAAAACATCCACAAGCTCCAAAAGCTTACCCGACAAGGTACCCAAATTCCAACTACCAACCCGCAAACAGTGCGACATCGACCAATACAAAACCCAAACGCACTACGAGAAATAAAATGGGGTAGTGAAGCCAAAAATGAAAATAAGATGAGAATGACAAAGACAATATAAAAGCAAGCAAACCGCATAAAAATCGCAGTAAATGGTAGATATATGGCAGACAAAAATGAAATTTAACAGAAAAGCACAATGATACCGGACTTCGACACGCCTTGGAGACGAGGGAGGAGAAGCCGCGGAAGCTGGAAACCGATCGATTCCTGAACAGGGAAAAGGCGATCGATAGGCCGACGACACCTGGTAGCAGCACGGGAAACCTGCAAAACAGACAGCTAAAATGCAATACTACTGTTAGATAGACGGGGAGGGATGAATGCCGCGGTGTAAAGTTATTCTTCCGGCGATACGCCGGCCAGAGATGACCAGCAGCCCGGGGCGGCGCAGAGATGACACTAATCAATTGTGCTCTTTAGTTAATACTAATGGATAATCCTTGTAATGGCACAGTGATAGTGCTGAAAAATGCTGAATCGAGAATGACTCAGTTGTATATTGGGTCGGGTTAGACCGGTCCATTATATTTTTCTAAGAAAAAGAAAAAATATTTTTTATTGATTTATATTTTAAATATTTTCAAATTCAAAATTATATTAAAAATATTATCTTTTGTTAATTATATATTTAAAATATATTTAAAATTAACAAATAAAAGCGGACTGAGCGAGGCTAACTGGCCATGGGTTGCGTTGGGTTAGGCTCGGTTTGAAAAATATAAATTGGAACAAGCCCACCTTCCTAGTAAGTGCGAAAAATATGAAGGGGTACAATAGTCTTTTGAATGTGCACTACAAGAGCGATAAAAAATTATTGTCATTTATATTGTAGTCTACTGGATAAGTCGTGCAACAATGCACAATGGCGGATGATAATTAGATTATTAAATTACTATATTTCCTTACTAGAAAAGAAACACATTGATCGTCAGAGACGAAAAGCTGTCCTTCGGTAGAGGTCAGCCAACGATCGACAAGCGGCCCGCTTGAGAAAAGGTCGACAGGTCGCCGCAAAAAAAAGAAGACCATTCGCCGGAGGTCCTCCGAAGGTCAGCAGGCGTCCGCAAAAATGAAAGAAGAAAAGAAATTTCACGATCGTCGGAGATTCGGCAGGACGTCGTAAGGGGCTTACCGACAGCCTTGTAAGAGAGTAGGACGACAGTTGGTCGAGAAGAAAAAATTGTCCGGCGACCGACCACTGTAAATCTGACGCCGGTCAGTGGGGAGTCCGTCGAAGAATAGGCAAGTAGGCTGCCACAAAAAAAATGCTCGATGGTCGAAGGTGTGCCGACAACCGACTGAATACTTGTTAGCGAACCGTCCGAAGATTAATTGTCTATTTTAAAAGAGCTAAAATTTATGACAATTTGGATGAGAAATTATTTTTGTAGCCGATTTGATAAACGGCAACTATAGAAAATCAAATCATTGTGGTTTTTAGTAGATGAAAGAGTTTGATAATTTATCTTAGTAAAAATAATAAGAGTATGATTTTTTCTATGAAATTTAACACGAAAGAATATAATGATTTTTTTTTAAATGCACTTTTTCTTTTATAATAGGGTTAATGACTCCAAAATCCACAACCTTTCATCCGACTTTCATTTTTTCCACAACCTTTTCAAAAATCCTGTAAATCCACAACCTTTGAAACTAGTTCGATTTTTCCATAATTTTGATTTAGCCCCAAATTCGGTCCTACGTGGATCCTACGTGGACGCCGGGGGTGTGTCGCCGCCGAAAATTCAAACTGCATCGGTTTTAAGCTTAGGGTTAATAACGCAAAAATACACAACCTTTGATGCCCCTTTCATTTTTTCCACAACCTTTGGCACTTGTTCGATTTTTTCATTAGCAGCATCTAAAAAGTTGAAAAATATTTTCAATTTTTAGTTTTTTTGCACAATTTTAAGGACGGCTTTATAATGTAGTTCTATTTTTTTTTTTTTGGTTTTTCCGAAAAAAAAATCAGTTTGTAGAGTTCCTCTTTTTAGATTTATGATTAGTTAGTTTTCCAATTAGTATATCATGATCTTAAAACAATATACTTCCTAAAAACTGAAAGCTAAGAAAAACCCAAAAAAAAATACAGTTGAAATATGGGGAAAAACAGATTATATTACATAAGTGCAAATAATTAAGGAAAACATTTTTGCCTATTTATTGCCATTAAACCAAATCACCTTACAAACAAACAATTGACATCTGAAACACACACACACACAAAAGAAAAAACACTGATTTTTTTTTTGGGTTTTTCTTATCTTTCAGTTTTTAGGAAGTATATTGTTTTAAGATCATGATATACTAATTGGAAAACTAACTAGTCATAAATCTAAAAAGAGGAACTCTACAAACTGATTTTTTTTTTCGGAAAAACCCAAAAAAAAAAAAATAGAACTACATTATAAAGATCGCCCTTAAAATTGCAAAAAAACTAAAAATTGAAAATAATTTTCAACTTTTTAGATGCTGCTAATGGAAAAATCGAACAAGTGCCAAAAGTTGTGGAAAAAATGAAAGGGACATCAAAGGTTGTGTATTTTGGCGTTATTAATCCTAAGCTTAAAACCGATGCAGTTTGAATTTTCGGCGGCGACACACGCCCGGCGTCCACGTAGGATCCACGTAGGACCGAATTTGGGGCTAAATCAAAATTATGGAAAAATCGAACAAGTGCCAAAGGTTGTGGATTTACAGGATTTTTGAAAAGGTCGTGGAAAAAATGAAACTTGGATGAAAGGTTGTGGATTTTAGCGTCATTAACCCTTTATAATATAGATATATTTCAAAATAGAGCCACTGAAATTCATGCCAGGGATTTATGTCTAATGTTTATCTAACTGTGCCGAATTTGATTGTCTACCATAATTTGTTGTTTTGCGGAGGCGAAAACATAAATACAAACAAATAAGGAAAAATCATAAGAACTTAGAGTTATTTACAAAATAAATGTACTTCAAAAATATATTTACCAAAATAGTGTGCTCTCAAACATAATTACCAAAAGGGTGTTGTTTTCTATTAAGTAGGTTTTAATTGATTTTTTTACTACTTTTTTTACTGTCTTTTTTTTTTAAAACTGTTTTTTCTACTATTTTACTGTTTTTTTAAATTGTTTTTTCACTGCATTTTTACTGTTTTTACTGCTTTTTTTAGTACTATTTTTTTATTATGTCTTATATGACAATCACAACAATTGTTTGAACAATGCTAACAATAAAAAATTAAAACCAACATCATCACAAAGTTTTTAGGTACTAAACCAACGAGTTATTTACCAAACGAAAAGACAAAAGTAACATTTCTATTTTCTTCCGAATATCTTGACTCGATAACCGATCTTTATCTGCAAAAAAATAAAGAAATGAGAGATATAGTCATACCAATTAACCGAATAAATTTTCTAAAATTTGTCTTTATATACCGTGGCTTAGACGGACATCCTTTTCAGTTGTGACACTACAAAAAAAATAGTTTTTACCGACGCTATTTACCGACGTCCGTACCCGCCGTTGTTAAACTTATAATTTATCGACGCCATTACTGACGCCCGTTATTTAATTAATTTACCGACGCAATTGCCGACGACTGGTTCACAGACTTTTTTTTTCTTTTTTTGTCATAATTAACGACGCCGTTTACCGACGCCATTTCGGCATTCGTAATTTTTTTTATTATTTTTTTTTCTTTTTTCACAATTAACGACGCCGTTTACCGATGCCCTTACCGACGCCATTTTGGCGATGGTAATTTTTTTTATTTTTTTCACAATTAACGACGTCGTTTACCGACGTCAGTATTCACGTCCGGGCTGTAATATCCGGATAAATTGTTGGGTATTTTCATCTGTATTTGAACCCTGTATTACCTGAAATGGTGCTATCAATAATCGAAGTACGACCGTTTCCGTATTCGTATCCTCATGCATGATAATATCAACCTTTAATCCTTCACATGCAACTACGTCGTAACGCACGCTATGTAAGCGTAACGCACGCTACTTAATCGAAATAGCGACGCTACGAGCTAGACGAGCGCACGTAAGGAGGTCAATTATTGAACATCTTGGCTAGCACATGGACGGGTGGTGGGGCTCGGAAAGATTCCGCGGATGAACTCGACAGCTTTTAGGGTCAACGGGTGTTAACGCACGCTAAGGTTTGTAACTAGCGACGCTAATGTGTGTAGCTTACGACGTAATGCATAGGTAGTAACGCACGTAAGCTAGTACGAACGAGACGATAAGCTATCGGTGAACGATAGCGTACGCTAAGATCGAAGGATAGCGTGCGCTAAGTCGATTACGCACGTAAATGGCTAAGGCTAACGTACGTAAATCTCAAAATATTATATATATGGACAACACCCCATTTCATTTCTCTTCGTCCCTTTCACTTGTAATTGCTTTTCCTCCATTTCTAGAGGGTCTCCACCCTCTAAAACACATATAGAACACGTAGACTCGATCATTTAAGTTACGAAACATCTTGGATTGACATTCAAGCAATCAAGTTGATGCTACCTCTTGTCTCTGCGTTTCTTTCATATTAAGGTATGTTAATGCTACCTCAACCTTGAATTCGTGTTCTTAAGGATGTTATGAACATACCACCGGGATTATTAAACTCCATAGATGATTTTTATCCGAACACCATGTTTTTGGAAGTTGGAATGTTCATGCTTTAGTTACCCGAGTTAAGAACGTTATAGTCCGACTCTTGTTATGATAATCAAGTAAGGTAAAATTGAGATTAATAAACCATATTGTATGGTGTTTCCATAATGATCATAGACTAATGTTGGTAACAACCTCGATTTTCCGAACTACCTTTGAGGATCTATAATCAATATTTGGAGTGAGTCTTATGATGGGAGGATTAACCGAATTCGTAGACATCAAACATAGGGTTATTCGATTCACATGAGTGAGATATGTGTGAATATAACGACGTTAAGCTCTATGCATTACGACGTTATACCCTCAGCAAGGCAATGTGCAACCGAGAAGAATCGTCTAATGCATGCTTAGCGTGCGCGCTAATCCTTGTAGCTTACGTGCGCTAACGCGGCATTTAACGCACGTTACGTATGTGTGTAACGACGTTACGAAGAGAACGATTAGGTTCACCATCTTTTTATGCTTTTCCTTGTGTGATTGGTTGTTTATTTTATGATAGGATATTAAGGACGAATTTCCTACGATAATCCAGCGTTGAGCCTCTCCGATCGTCGTTTCGTTGAGTTCGGATTGTTCCAATCAATTGTATTTCCAGAGTATTCGCGAGAGATTACCAAGGCAAGTACCTTGATATACGAATTATAATTACGTAAAATCATTGTTGCTGAAGTGTATGAATCATGTTATGAATATCTGTATTTATATTATATATATATATATATAGATATGTGTGGATATTTATGTAGTATTAATTGATAGTGTTGAAGGCCTAATGTACTAAGTCTTGATGAATAACGTGCGAGTTATTGTTTATTTTGCGTAGTTGCGTACTGGCGAATAAATTATGTGGATTGATGAACTGATTTGATAATTGTTGCAACGGTTGACTGTGTGCTTGGTATTTGTAATAATGTGAATACTTGTTATGAGAGACGTCATATCCGGGTACCTCGAGGGCGGTGCGTGCACTCCGGCTGTTATGCCGCAATGAGCGGCTCCATATGATTGGTGAACACCGGTGTTACTTAATGCGCGAGCAAGGGGCGCTCTGTGGGAGTGAACGCCGGCGGTGACATGTGCAATGGGCGGCCAATATAGTGGAGTGAACGCCGTACATGTGTGTGTAAGGGAGGCGCCTGGCAGGCTTATTGGTAACGAATATTTGAGTGATAGCTAAGACCCCGTTATCAAATGATTTTCGAAATTTAAATCTTTGCAACTTGCTTTTAATGTTGGTCTTGATGTAGACCGCGGATTGTGTTTCTGGAGTTCGTTCCAATTTGTTTTAAATGTTGGTATCAGGGTTAATTAACCAAGGATATTTGACGAGATCTCCGAGGGTTAATTAATCAGGGGTCTTGAGCAGGATTTGTCGAATGAGAGGTTGTGCCTTTGATTGTACTGTGTTTATTATTCTGTGTATTGGGTCAAGGACCCCGTGAGATGTTGAGATTTGATCTCGTGATGATATTATTTGGATTGGGCCAAGAACCCCGTGAGATGTTGTAATGATTCACTTGTGATAGTGTTTTATCATTTGGGTCGAGGACCCCAAATAACGTTGTGATAGTTTTCTTGCAAATTGTTTTCCACATGTTGGGTCAAGGACCCGAGAGCTTTTGAAGTATTTTCTAAAGTATTTCCATTTGATTTTCAAAACCCCTAGATGGCCCGAGTCAATATTAATGTTTTCGAACTTTCTTATCAAAATACTTTTCCTTTTATAAAAAGGGATTTCTCTGACTCCTTGGGCTCGTTTAAAGTTTTATTGGTGTTATGTTCTGTACGGAGAATATGAAAATGTGATTACCTTTCACCTTGTGTATGTAATACTATTCTGTGTTGACCATTTGAATGTGTGGTTCGTGTTAAGGTTTCACGACTGTTGAGTTTTGTGTTATTATTATTCGTATATCTTATGTGTTATGTACTTGCACTAGCAAAATTCCAGTTTGCTAACCCCGAGTTTTCGGGGTGGGTGCTTGTTATGCGCTCAGGTTTTGGCAGCTCGGGAGCAGTCACAGGATTGGCTGAGAAGGAGATGGAGGACAATGATACTAATCACACCAGAATTAGAGTCTTTTCTTTTGTTTCATTTTGGTCGGTATTTCTCTGTCGTTCGAGTATTCACCCTTGCATGGGTGTAGTTTTCATTTATTAAATTGAGTTGTCGTTCTTTTCTGTGTTCAAGTTTATTTTTGTCATTGAGATGTAAAGTTCATTTGTTTCTGAATTGTTTAACGACCTTGTCGGTCTGAGTTGTATTTAGATTGACCCCGGTCGGTCAATTATTTTGTAGTCTAGTAGAGTTTAGCCTTGTAGATCCTTGTAAGAAGGGCCTACGGCGTGTAACATTTCCGGATGTATTCTGGGGGCGTTACAAATATGGTATCGGAGCTTAGGTTTGCGAAAAACCTAGGCCGTTGGGTCAAGTCCATGTCTTGTGTAAGTCGCGCGCATTAGAGTTGTGATTAGTATCGTGGTTCCAACATCATCTTCAAGCAATCCGTGATGGTAAGCCTCCCGAATCGTAAGTCCCCTTACATACGTATTTGATTATATTGTACTTAACGTGAACCTAGGGTTTGAACTTGTTAGAGATTATATTGTTTTACGATATCACCTGCATATACGCGTCGAGTGAGAATGGTTATGTAGTATACTTCGGTAGTCGAACATATTTATCGATTTCTGCATTTCAGTAGGATAAATATTTGAGTGTTAATTTTATCCGCTGCGTGAGTATTGTGAAATGACTTTTGACATTTTGGCATTTTAGTCTCGCACATTTTCACGGTATTTTTATGACGGTATTAAATGATTTTGTAAGTTTTGGAAAATGCTACCTTCATCGGCCTTTTGGCATATTTTGAAATGATTTTTAAATGGTTTTTAGCCTGGTAGGTTCCGGCGCAGAATCCCCGGCATGTAATATTTCCGGGCCGAATTACGAACATTTCAAAGTAGTGTTTTGGAAATTTTCCTAGCATTGTAAACCTCATGATTTAATGTAGTCGTGTCGAATGGTGACGTATTTTGGTGAAAAGTTCTTTCGAATAAACATTTTGGTAGAAGAGGAAGGATTTTCAAAATTATGGTATTTGGGACTCAACACTTTTGAAATATTTCAAATTAGTTACAATTCGATTTTCAATTTTCTTGTAGGCATTACTCGAAAATAAATTTTTAGAGTCATTGTATAAACTTCCTCTTCCAAAACAAAGGACAGTACTTACAAGTTTTGAGCACAACGTGATTCGGCTTTTGTTTCAAAATTTTTTAAAGCATACACATAACGATCGTCTAGACGAGGACTGGAAGTTGATTTGAGAAAATTTCGTGCTTTACGATATTACCGTTATTCTAAGGATGCTAATTAAACCTTATGTTGATAATTGTGGTATACCGTACAACCGACTATGTGATAACAATAAACGGTACTATCTCTACATTAGCATGACGAGCCTTGGCAGACATAGACGTGATATAGGAAGCGGAAGCGGTGAGGTGGTTCGTACGACAACGATTCATGTTACGGTGAAGGAATATCAAGATCAGACGATAACCTATGAAACCTCCTCAGTGACCGAGCCAACGAGCGGAGAAAAGAGACCGAGGACATCTGGAAAATTTTTGGGCAGTGACGAGACTAAGGTTCTCAAACCCCCACGTCGCTCGAATGCGTCGTCTTCGCGGTCGAGAATGAGCATTGGGAATCCCCAACCAAAGATCGGTGACTCCGGTAAGAAGAGAGTGTGCTTCAACCGCAACCGCACGGACACATCCGTAAATCGTCCCTCACCACTCTTGACTTGTCATCGGTGCGGGTGTGAAGGCCACCGGGAGAAACATTGTGAGATAATTTCCGAATTGGCAAAGAATGTTACTCTGTCGGTGAGCAGAGCAAGTGGCCGGAGAATGTCCCAAAACCTTATGTCTTCTGCTGAAGAGCCTATCATAGGCGAATGAAGATTTTGTGCTGTGTTCTAGTCGTTGCTGTTTCCAACAATCGCGACTTTGATCGTTTTTCATTTTAATTGCTTTTCGTTTCCAACTCCTGCTGTTTTCAGTTTCGGGGCTGACATGTCTTCTTAGTATGGGGGAACGTAATACCCATACTCTTCTTAGTATTTTCGGTGTTGGGAGACTTTCATTGTTGATGATTCATCTATGACCCTCTTGATAATTTTAAACTACCATGTTCTACTGAACCTACCGTCAGTCGAATGAAATTCAGAACCGATTTGTTAGACTCCATGAATTATTGTGGTCTATTCACATCTGAACTTAATCTTTGCAAAATTTTGTTCAAAACTATTTGTTCCCACTCGTACGGTTAATATTTCCAATGTGTTATGAACTTGAATATGGTGGGTCGAGCTCGACACGTGATTTTAGTACATCTGAGCCGTTTATGAATTTCTTTAATTCTGTGAGATTTTACTTCTCCACTCTAACTTCTCATGTTCACGTGTAATTTATCGCCTCAATTGACGTGCCTGATACTTCCTAGGTCCAATCATTATATTTTTTTTGAACCTTGTATTCGCACATCGCTCATGATGTTTTGGGGCTAAACAAGTAGTTACTTTTTCTTGGTTGTTCCACCACTCTACTTTAAGTTTCGGGACGAAACTTCTTTTAAGAGGGATAGTATGTAATATCCGGATAAATTGTTGGGTATTTTCATCTGTATTTGAACCCTGTATTACCTGAAATGGTGCTATCAATAATCGAAGTACGACCGTTTCCGTATTCGTATCCTCATGCATGATAATATCAACCTTTAATCCTTCACATGCAACTACGTTGTAACGCACGCTAACAGGTAAGCGTAACGTACGTTACGAACTGGAAATAGCGTACGCTACGAGCTAAACGTAGCGTACGTAAGGAGGTCAATTATTGAACATGCTGGCTAGCACATGGACGGCTGGTGGTGGGGCTCGGAAAGATTCCCGCGGATGAACCTGGACAGTTTTAGGGTCAACGGGTGTTAACGTACGCTAAGGTTTGTAACTAGCGTACGCTAATGTGTGTAGCTTACGTACGTAATGCATAGGTAGTAACGTACGTAAGCTAGTACAGAACGAGACGATAAGCTATCGGTGAACGATAGCGTACGCTAAGATCGAAGGATAGCGTGCGCTAAGTCGATTACGACGTAAATGGCTAAGGAAAACGTACGAAAATCTCAAAATAGTATATAAATGGACAACACCCCATTTCATTTCTCTTCGTCCCTTTCACTTGTAATTCGTTTTCCTCCATTTCTAGAGGGTCTCGACCCTCTAAAACACATATAGAACACGTAGACTCGATCATTTAAGTTACGAAACATCTTGGATTGACATTCAAGCAATCGAAGTTGGATGCTACCTCTTGTCTCTGCGTTTCTTTCATATTAAGGTATGTTAATGCTACCTCAACCTTGAATTCGTGTTCTTAAGGATGTTATGAACATACCACCGGGATTATTAAACTCCATAGATGATTTTTATCCGAACACCATGTTTTTGGAAGTTGGAATGTTCATGCTTTAGTTACCCGAGTTAAGAACGTTATAGTCCGACTCTTGTTATGATAATCAAGTAAGGTAAAATTCTGAGATTAATAAACCATATTGTATGGTGTTTCCATAATGATCATAGACTAATGTTGGTAACAACCTCAGATTTTCCGAACTACCTTTGAGGATCTATAATCAATATTTGGAGTGAGTCTTATGATGGGAGGATTAACAGAATTCGTAGACATCAAACATAGGGTTATTCGATTCACATGAGTGAGATATGTGTGAATATAACGTACGTTAAGCTCTATGCATTACGACGTTATACCCTCGAGCAAGGCGATCGTCAATCCGAGAAGAATCGTCTAATGCATGCTTAGCGTGCGGCGCTAATCCTTGTAGCTTACGTGCGCTAATCGCGTGCATTTAACGCACGTTACGTATGTGTGTAACGTGCGTTACGAAGAGAACAGTTAGGGTTCGACCATCTTTTTATGCTTTTCCTTGTGTGATTGGTTGTTTATTTTATGATAGGATATTAAGGACGAATTTCCTACGATAATCCAGCGTTGAGCCTCTCCGATCGTCGTTTTCGTTGGAGTTCTGGATTGTTCCAATCAACTGTATTTCCGGAGTATTCGCGAGAGATTACCAAGGCAAGTACCTTGATATACGAATTATAATTACGTAAAATCATTGTTGCTGAAGTGTATGAATCATGTTATGAATATCTGTATTTATATTATATATATATATATATATATATATATATATATATAGATATGAGTGGATATTTATGTAGTATTAATTGATAGTGTTGAAGGCCTAATGTACTAAGTCTTGATGAATAACGTGCGAGTTATTGTTTATTTTGCGTAGTTGCGTACTGGCGAATAAATTATGTGGATTGATGAACTGATTTGATAATTGTTGCAACGGTTGACTGTGTGCTTGGTATTTGTAATAATGTGAATACTTGTTATGAGAGACGTCATATCCGGGTACCTCTGAGGGCGGTGCGTGCACTCCGGCCTGTTGTACGCTGCAATGAGCGGCTCTATATGATTGGTGAACACCGGTGTTACTTAATGCGCGAGCAAGGGGCGGCTCCTGTGGGAGTGAACGCCGGCGCGGTGACATGTGCAATGGGCGGCCAATATAGTGGAGTGAACGCCGGTACAGTGTGTGAGGAGGCGCTGGCAGCTTATTGGTAACGAATATTTGAGTGATAGCTAAGACCCCGTTATCAAATGATTTTCAAATTTAAATCTTTGCAACTTGCTTTTAATGTTGGTCTTGATGTAGACCGCGATTGTGTTTCGGAGTTCGTTCCAATTTGTTTTAAATGTTGGTATCGGGGTTAATTAACCAAGGATATTTGAGATCTCAGGGTTAATTAATCGGGTCTTGAGGGATTTGTCGAATGAGAGGTCGTGCCTTTGATTATCTTGTGTTTATTATTCTGTGTATTGGGTCAAGGACCCCGTGAGATGTTGAGATTTGATCTCGTGATGATATTATTTGGATTGGGCCGAGAACCCCGTGAGATGTTGTAATGATTCACTTGTGATAGTGTTTTATCATTTGGGTCGAGGACCCCGAATAACGTTGTGATAGTTTTCTTGCAAATTGTTTTCCACATGTTGGGTCAAGGACCCGAGAGCTTTTGAAGTATTTTCTAAAGTATTTCCATTTGATTTTCAAAACCCCTAGATGGCCCGAGTCAATATTAATGTTTTCGAACTTTCTTATCAAAATACTTTTCCTTTTATAAAAAGGGATTTCTCTGACTCCTTGGGCTCGTTTAAAGTTTTATTGGTGTTATGTTCTGTACGGAGAATATGAAAATGTGATTACCTTTCACCTTGTGTATGTAATACTATTCTGTGTTGACATTTGAATGTGTGGTTCGTGTTAAGGTTTCACGACTGTTGAGTTTTGTGTTATTATTATTCGTATATCTTATGTGTTATGTACTTGCACTAGCAAAATTCCAGTTTGCTAACCCCCGAGTTTTCGGGGTGGGTGCTGTTATGCGCTCGAGTTTTGGCGGCTGGGAGCGATCACAGGATTAGGCCGAGAAGGAGATGGAGGACAATGATACTAATCACACCAGAATTAGAGTCTTTTCTTTTGTTTCATTTTGGTCGGTATTTCTCTGTCGTTCGAGTATTCACCCTTGCATGGGTGTAGTTTTCATTTATTAAATTGAGTTGTCGTTCTTTTCTGTGTTCAAGTTTATTTTTGTCATTGAGATGTAAAGTTCATTTGTTTCTGAATTGTTTAACGACCTTGTCGGTCTGCGTTGTATTTAGATTGACCCCGGTCGGTCAATCATTTTGTAGTTTAGTAGAGTTTAGCCTTGTAGATCCTTGTAAGAAGGGCCTACGGCGTGTAACATTTCCGGATGTATTCTGGGGGCGTTACACGGGCTCAGGCGGGTTAGGTCCGGGCTCAAGCGGGTCAGGTCCGGGCTCCATTCAATTTCAAATGGCTGAGAAAGATTTTGGTATATAAACAATACAATACATTACTGTTTAACAACGGCGGGTTGTAGTGTCACAACCGAAAAGGATGTCCGTCTAAGCCACGGTATATAAAGACAAATTTTAGAAAATTTATTCGGTTAATTGGTATGACTATATCTCTTATTTCTTTGTTTTTTGCAGATAAAGATCGGTTATCGACTCAAGATATTCGGATGAAATTAGGAATGTTACTTTTGTCTTTTTGTTTGGTAAATAACTCGTTGGTTTAGTACCTAAAAACTTTGTGATGATGTTGGTTTTAATTTTTTATTGTCAGCATTGTTTAAACAATTGTTGTGATTGTCATATAAGACATAATAAAAAATAGTACTAAAAAAAGGAGTAAAAACAGTTTAAAAATACAGTAAAAACAGTAAAAGAAAACAGTTTAAAAAGTGTAAAAAAGACAGTTAAAAAAAGGTCAGTAAAAAAAACAGTAAAAAAATCAATTAAAAACTACTTAATAGAAAACAACACATTTTTATAATTATATTTAAGAGTACCTTATTTTGGTAAATATATTTTCAAAGTGCATCTCCTTTCTAACTAACTCTAAGAACTTATGCATAAAATATGCATGTAATAAAAAGACAAAAGCCCCCTTGTTAATGTTAGTACTCTCTCTCTCTTTTTTTTTTTTTTTTTGAACAATAAAATTAATGTTTAGTTTAGTAGTAGTACTTTGAATCACACTCGTTTGACCTTCATTGGTTAGGTCAAAGGTTAGCAGGAGAAGCCCAAAATTTGCTACCTGAATTTGTTACTACTACTTAATATGGGGGCCACCCCACCCCACCCCTCTCTTCTTCACCGACGACGCGTGAATGTTATTCAAAGTAAAACCAGAATCACGCGACTCACGCGCGGTGCTTAAATTGGAGAACCTCTTTTTGGGGTTCGGTCCGAACAGAACACGCTGTCGAGATTTAAACTGAAGTTGGTTGCTCACAACAAAATTAACTGATTCTTAAACAAACTAGTAACAAAAATCAAAGTGATGGGCTGAGAAATTTTAATGAATAAATACTCGTTTTGGCTGCAATTCACGAGACCATCGGATATACTCTCAAGACTTCAAAATTATTATTACTCTCCCTATTTCATATTAATATTTTATTTTTAAAATTATATTTTGAATTTAATTTTTTCTCAAAAATATATCGATAAACACTACACTACAATTCTCTTTACATTTTATTATTATGAAACCATGGGCGCAGCTACATAGGGGCTTGCGATGTAGGGATATATAGTTTTCGTGTAGAAAAATTTCGGTATATTCGGTTTCGACCCCCCATTTTAATTGTGAATTTTTTTTTATACATTAAGCAATAAAATTGATCCATTACATTTTACATAAGCCCATCTACCCAAACTAAAATCCATTAACAAACCAAATCCCAAATTAAAATTAATTACTTAGCCCATTAAAATACCGTTTGTCTCCTTTTTAATGTTTAGTTGTCTTGGACAAATGTTTAGTTTTTTAGTGATTGAAACTTTTTTTTATAATAATAGTATTTAATTTTTGACCCGACCCAAATCGAATCACCGACCCGAACATATTACCGGAAAAATAGTATTAGAAAAAAAAATTAGATCTCAACCCCCACTGAAAATTTTCTAGCTTCGACAGTGTATGAAACAATATATTGTAAGAGTCATTATGCGAAAACTAAACGACACTTAATAATCACACACATAGTACGTAATTTATTACTTAGAATATAATGTTTGTTTGATGATTTCGAAAATCACAGTAAATGGGAAAAAGAAGTGTATAGTGTTCTTAGAAAACCAAATCAAACCAAATCAAACCAAACATACCCAGTATATCCTGCTCAGAACAGGGTTTGGGGAGGGTAAGATGTACGCAGACTATGCCCCTACTTATTACGGTAGGGAGGCTGTTTCCGTGAAGACCCCCAGCTTAGTGCACAGCAGAATCTTGTGTGATAAATACAAAGGAAAACATATGATTCAAAAAAGCTCGAGACCATACCTGAGCTCATGGCTTGATCCACATGGGACTTACCTAAGCGGAATTTGGCTACTTCACTCCCGATGAACGCTGCTCTAACAAAAGAGAGGTTGGCTCTGCGCACAGCTCCCTGTCAAAAATACACCACACGCAAAGACAATAGGATAAAATATACAATAAAAGTAAAAATGCAATGCTCTAGGTCAAACCTAACCGAGACAACCCAACCCTGAGGCTCTCAACTACATCACCGCTCCCTACAAAAGAATCCACAACTCTGATCTGGCGCCTCCAAGCGTACCTATCAACAGTCATGGTCTCGGAAAGGTTTAAGGTCTTCAAATCTAATCTCAGTTGCTCCTCTCACGTCCTCCTGGCCTCCGCCTCCTCCTCTCCCGACAACCATTAAACTCTCGACCTCCTCACCGAGCAGATGCTCGCCTCCTGCGGACGTGGCCAAACCATCTCAATCTCCCTTCCCTAACTTTTTTTGAAATGGGCGCCACTTCCAGCGTTCTCGAAAACCCCGTCGCAATTCTATCTAACATTGTGCGACCACACGACCAACGTAACATTCTCATTTCACCACTTCCAACTTGCTCTCAAGCGACTTCTTCATCGCCCAACATTCGGAGCCATACAACATTGCAGTCGGATTGCCGCTCTATAGAATTTACCCTTCAACTTTAGAGGACTTTCTTGTCGCACAGACCCCGGCCGCTCTCTCCACCTTAGCCACCCCGCCTTGATGCGATGCGTGACATCATCTTCACACTCCCCTTCCTTCTGAATGATCGAACCCAAATACTTGAACTTATCCGTACGGGGTACGATCTGATCCACAATCATTACCTCAACATCTTCCTCGTTGGCCTCACACGCAAGCCCTGGGATTCTAACTTAGCCCTCCAAAGCTCCAACTTCGAGTTCACCTCCCTCCTCGACTCCGCCACTAACACAATGTCGTCAGCAAAAAGCATGCACCACGGGATGCCATCTTGAATCCCTCGCGAAATGACGTCAAGGATTAGAGCGAAGAGAAGAGGACTTAGCGCCGACCCCTGGTGTAGCCCTATCTCAACCGGAAAATACTGGGTGTCACCAACTGGGGTCCTAACGCACGTCCTAGCTTGGGAGTACATGTCTTGGATCGCCCTAACAAACGGCAACGACACCCTCCTCTCTACTAGGCTCCTCCAAATAACATCGCGCGGAATGCTATCATAAGCCTTCTCTAGATCTATGAACACCATATGGAGGTCCTTACGCCGCTCTCTAAACTTCTCCATAAGGCGTCTGACGAGATGAATGGCCTCAGTCGTGGAACTCCCCGGCATGAAGTCAAATTGGTTCTAACCCTGCATTCCACCACTCTTTCCCAAAGTTTCATAGTATAACTGAGGAGTTTAATACCCCTATAGTTACTACAACTCTGAGCATCGCCTTTGTTCTTGAAAAAAGGCACGACAATACTATGCCTCCACTTTGTCGGCATCTTAGAGCCTTTGAGGAGGATGTTGAACAGCTCTGCTAGCCACTGAACTCCGACTTCCTGCACAAAGCCACACCTCAATAGGATCTCGATCCGGCCTGACCTTAGCTCTACCCATTTTCACTAGGGCACCCTTTACTTCCTCCTTGCTGATGCTCTCACAGGAACTAAACGAACGAGCAGAAGATAGATTAACTCCTTGTACCAGCGAGTCACTACCTCTAGCCTCATTGAAAAGTTCGAAAAAATACCTATTCCACCGCTCCTTAATAGCCACATCGAGTATACTGTTCTTAGAACTTGATTACAAAATATAACTCATAAATAAAATTACACGTAAAGTTTCTTTAAGCGATACGATTGATATCTGTCCGCAAGATAATTACGTCTCGTATAGTACTGATGGTTTTTAGACGTATTATCCCCAAAGATACAACGGCTAACGTCTTCTGTTCTGTAGCAAATCAAAAAAGAAGCCCCGACGAACTGAAAATATGCGAGAGCTGAGCAAACTATATGTATGAATGTGTGTTCTAAATTTTTGATGAGATGAGATGATTGTCTATAATGCAGCCTATTATGCACTGATATATATGGACATCTCCATCATGTAGGGTATTAACACTAGGCAATAAGACACAAAATTACCGCATTAGGACAGATTCAATGGCCACAGAACTGCAGCATTAAGACACACTTAATACACACATCAATGTCTTGTAACTGATCGTTACATTTCAATAGTCAATACTAGAGGCGGAGTTCAAATGTGCAAAAATCAGTCTGCTTGGCACCCCAAAAGTTAATACTTGCGCCCAAGTCCAATATCACTAAGATAAATTCCCAAGAACTAAAAATCAAGATCCAAGAACCAAGATTCAAGGTCCACAAGCCACGAGCACGAGCCGAGCCGAGCCCGACGGACGGGCGAGCGCGTGCGCGCGTGGTATAGTCTACTCCAAGTCTAGGTGCATAGTCTTGATCATGTTGCACGTTATCCAATCATTTTTACTTTATTAAGTGTCTTACACTTAGTCACATTTCCAATGTGTGATGAGATTCTTCATATTTCCATTCATATCAAAATGTCCTTTCAAATGGCTAACTTCATTCATTATTTTCCCACTCACTAAAAATCAGTTTTGAGAAATTAGATATACTACGATTTTCTACTCCGAACGTAGATTAATCCTGAACTATTTACTCACATAAATTTTAATATTTTAACAATTAAAAAATCAATTAAAATTAGTTTTTTCAAACATATAATTCAGTCATGTTGCTTTTAATATATTATGTGAGATTATAATCTTAGTGCAGGGTAAATCTTTTAGCTGATAGGTTATGACATCACTTAGGGACTGTTTGGTTGGTTTTTCATTAAAGATTTGTATGGATTAAGATGGCTGTACAGATTAATCCGTTTGTATGACTAAATATTGGTTATTGTTTGTTTTGGTTCTGAGTAAAATGTCTGAATGATTTAATTGACCATTTATCCCTCTTATTTTTATTATTAAAATATTAACAATAATATATCTATTATCATCAAATAATTATTTAATAATAATTATTTACTAATAATTATTTTTTCAATAATAACTAATATTAGTACATAGTAACTAATATTGTGTAATTATAATGTTAATTATTACTAATTAATTACTGAATGATTAATTAACTAATGAATAGTAATGATAAAATAATTATTATAATAACAATTATTATTTATTAATGAGTAATTTTTATGTATTAATTAATTGATATTAATAATGAATATAATCTTAATATTTATTTAATAATTATTCTATTATTAATTAATTTATAATTATTATTACTAAATGATGTTAGAAAATATTATTATTAATATTTTAATAAAGCAAGTGAGAGATGGGGGGCGAGACCGGGCTGGAGGAGGGTATAATGGGTATACTTTTCATTAAGTCATGGCTTAACGTGGACAAGTGGTATTTTTTAGCTTATTCGCTAATTCATGACTTATTCATTAAGTCGTAAGCACACACTCATATATGACCGCATGAATAAACCATCCACTTCATCAAGTCACGAACAAACAATCCCTTACGTCTTGTTCCCGAGTCTCATTTAAGGAGGAAATGAATGAAAGTGGAGTAAAATGAAAAGAACAGAAATTAAAATGTGTTCTTTAGTTTTTTTGGAAGGAAGTGGGAAGAAAATAAAAGATTTTGGGGGATAATCATCCTTCCAAATTTTTCTCCCAAATTGGAGTGTTTTGGAGAGAAAGAAATCACGTTGTTATTTTTTTTTTTAATTTTCCTTTCAATTTCTTCGAACTCGGGAACACGAAAATAGTTATTCCTTTACTTCCCCTTCCTCTCTTTTCTCTCCATATTTTTCTTCCCTTTCTTTTTTGTCATTTACTAAAACTCGACAACTAAGCATTAGTCGTAGATTTAGGGTGAATTTAAGACCGCGAGGAAGATCTCACCAAAATAAGTAAATAAATAAAAGAAATCGATATTCAGAACCCGAACTAACTTTAGACCATTGCATTCGTATCGTGTCGTATACCGCGCAAATTCGTGTCTTTTCGTGTCAGACACATAATATAAAATAAATATTAAAATATTATAAAATAACAATTTTAATATTTTAATATTAGTAGACAAAACTAAATGAATGGCAACGAAAACACGAATATTTACACGAAATTTATGAAAACTCACATTATATTTTTGAATTTTAAAGTTTAGTACAAACATAATTCATAAAATGTATGTTTTTATAAAATTAAATATAAAATTTTAAATTATGTTATAATATATATATATATACATATATATATATATATTTCGTGTACCTCGTGTCGTGTACCCAAAGGATAAACACAAAGCCGATACTAAATTTTCGTGTCGTTTTCGTGTCGAATTTTTGTATCATGTGGTAAACTGCCGGGTTTATTTTTTTGGTGGGAAAAAGCTTATACTCTCTCATTAGTTAAAAAGAATTTCTAATATCATTTGTAGCCTTATTTTTCTCTTTACTATTTCCATTGTTATTACCCTAATAACTTATATTTAAATCATTCTTTTTCATTCTTCATTGATTTCAATCCATCATTAATCAAGGATAATTTGGGAAAAATGAAATTTCTTAATTGGGGATCGCTATAATGATTTTAATTTAGAATAGAAAAGAGTGCTATTTATCTCTCCTTAGTATATGTGGTTATGGAAATTAATGATTCTCCCTAGCGGTATTTCGAATCAAACAGTGATCTTAACGAACGTTCGTTCGTTTGATATATATATGGTATGTTCGGTTTGTGTTCGTATTCGGCGAATATTTCCATCACTTGCTCGTGTTCGGTTCGCTAAATTTGAGAAATTTCGCGTTCGTTTCTAATTGTTCAGTTGTTCAATTCGACTGCATGCGAACAGTTTGGTTCGAGTGTTTGTTTGTCCGTTTCTATATGAAAATACAAGGAAAACGAAAATTCATACAGTTTCAAGCAATAATAATACAAAAAATAAAAGAAGAAATCTAGCTAAAGTGTCTAAAAATCTTTCCATAAAGCAAAGAACATAGCTTAGGTTTTAAAGTTTTGACAGTGTAATTAAATAATAAAATATATATCAATATTTACTATTTGTTCGCGAACAGCTCGCCAACCACCGGACAATAATGTATATGTTTGTGCTCGATTCGTGTATATACGAACATATTCGCGAACTTTTCTTTTCGGTAAAACTTAAAAACGAATCGATCATGGACCGAATTTTTTCGCTAACTTCACGAATATTCATTTTATTTACACCCCTAAATCTGCCATAACAAGGATAATAGTTACATAATACGAGCATGCTTATTATGACTTGTATTTTGTTATAAAATTAAATCTAAAGGAGATATATACTGTGAAAAAAAATCAACAAAAAGTTGATCATATAGATTTGACCGAGCCAAATAACATCATTCTTTTCTTTGTATCTACAACTCCAATTTAAAAAGAATTTTTTCTTAATAAAAATGATATCTAAGTTAAAATAAATAATATAATATTATAATCATTGCTCAATTCAATAATGAAAAAAATACAATAGATAAGTTCTAACATATGTACCATATTTATATGTATATTCATAGTTAAATCGTGATGAAACAGATTCAATGATAAATACACGATATAATACCTTATGCACTTAGCTCAGAATTTTCCTAAAATAAATACTCCTCCGAAAATTTTAAAAGGAAAAAAAAAAGATATTGAAGGTGAAAAGAATAATTCCAACTTCAAACAATCAAAAAACAACTTACGCTTAGTTCTCGAGTTTAACTTAACGAGAGACAAGAAGGGAAATGAATGGAAATAAGAAGAAAGAAAAAATATTTGGTGTTCCTGAGTTTTTTAATGAAAAGAAACGGAAAAAAATAGAAGAAAATTTTTCCTCCTAACTTTCCTTTTGATTTGGAAGGATTTGGAGAGAAAAGAACAAAATTGTTAATTTTTCTTTCATTTCTTTCCAACTTGAAAACACAAAATACAATTTTTTTTCATTTTCGTCTCTCTTTTTTTCTCTCTTAACTTTATTTTTCTTTCTTTTCTTTCCTTCCCTAAAATTGGGGACCCAAAACGTTAAAAGCTAACAATAATAAAGAAACTTGCCCCGCGTTCTCTTTATCAAAAAATACTACTCCCTCCGTCCACTTTTTAAAGTCCCATTTGATGTTGGGCGCGGAGGTTAAGAAAAAATGATAAAGGTAAAGTGGGTGGAAGAAAAAGATAGTGGTTGGAAGAAAAAGTTAGTGGTTTGGAAGAAAAAGGTAGTGGTTTAAAGAAAAAGGTAGTGGTTCGGAGAAAGAAGTAGTGGGTCCATTAGTGAAAAAGTAGTAATTAAATAAAGAAAAGAGGGTAATATGGTACAAAAAGTAGAATGAGACTTTAAATTGTGGACAAATATTTGAGAGCAAATGGGACTTTAAAAACTGGACGGAGGGAGTACTATATAGATAACGTAAATAGTTTCACTACGGTGATTTTTTTTTAATTACAGCTGTAATACTAATCATTCTATTTCTAAATTACATTTTGTGCAGCAAAACACCAAAAGGCCCGCCGCCATGGTGGACGATGGGGTTATTATGGATCTGGTCAATGTCGTTTGACCACGTACTGCAGGTAAATACGGACAAATCTGAAACGATAAGGTCACTTATGTAATTTTAAAGCAAAAAAAACACCCACAAAACGTTTTATTTTTTTTTTATTAATGACTAAATAAAAAATGGAAATTATATTACCTTGTAGTCATCTTTTAAAATTACAAAAATATTAAAAAAAATTAATGATAATTAGTTAATTTCATATTTATCTTTGTTAATTTTATTAGTTTAATAAATTAATTATATTAATTAATGTGATGTATATGTTGAATTTGAAGAATTCATAATAAATTAATGATATTTTTAAAAAAAAATTATAAACTTTATAAAAAATACAAATTTTATTTACAAACAAGATTTGTATTAGCGCACAAAAAACTACTATTGCCAAACTACTATTGCGGTTGGCCTTCTCATCATATATGCTATTGCTACTGCTATATATCTTTTCTCATTATTCCACTCAACGGGCACACAGAAAAAGAACAATTACAGTTCACAACACACACCAGACCAGAGAGCGTAATATGAGAACAAGGAGAGGGCTATGCTATCATAGAGTGATGAGTATGGAGAATGATATCGACATGAAGGTAACGAAGAGAAGAAAGGTGGGCTGCCGGAATAATTCGCCGGAGAACGGCTGGGGACCTGATTTTTTTGATTCCTTGCCTGATGATATCGTCCTTTCTATTCTATGCAAACTCGGCTCTACCGCCGGCCGCCCTGCCGATTTCGTTAGTGTTTTGATAACGTACGGATGGATATGATTATTATTTTTTTTTTCTTGTATTTTTACGCTTTAACATTTTTAATTATCAGAATAATTCCCTTTTTTGTTCCGTTTCTTGATTTGAAATATAGAATATGTAATACTCAGAATTCTTTCATACACCATTTCTTGGCAGTCTTTTTCTTGTGATTTTTCTGAGAAAACACTGAACCGTCGCATTAATGGAAGGAAACTTTATTAAAAAAAACGGTTTTGTTATATTTCTCTTTGATATTTTTGGGAATAAAGATCGGATTTTTTTGAACTATTTTCCTTTTTTTTTTTTTTTAAATTAAAGATAATCTCTTATTACTAGTTATTTAATTTAATTTAATTTTGGATGAACAGATGCAAAAGATTGAATGGATTAGGCCTCCACTCTCTGGTATTATCGAAAGCCTCAGAGAAAATGTTGGCCGTGAAGGCTAAAAACTGGTCCGAGTCGGCTCACCGATTCCTCAAACTCTGCGCCGATTCTGGAAGTGTCGAAGCCTGCTACACTCTGGGCATGGTTAGTAGTAGTATTATTTTTATCAATTTATTTACTTACCAATTTTTGATATTTTGATAAAAATATGTGCTGATTTACAGTCAAACATGCAGATCTCAATAACAAAAAGAAATCAAGAATTTGTCGCGGAGTTTATTCTTCTTCTTATTATTAATATTAATTTTTTTTATTATCATTATTATTATTTTTTTTTAATTATTATTATTATTATGGTTTTTGATATATTTTTGTTATTATTTACTGGACACAGATTCGATTCTACTGTTTGCAAAACCGAGGAAGCGGAGCCTCCTTAATGGCGAAGGCCGCGATTGCCGCACACGCGCCTGCCCTCTACTCGCTAGCCATCGTCCAGTTTAACGGCAGCGGCGGATCTAAGAACGACAAGGACCTCCGAGCCGGGGTGGCTTTGTGCGCACGTGCCGCTTTTTTCGGCCACGTCGACGCGCTCCGAGAGCTCGGCCATTGCCTGCAGGACGGGTATGGCGTCAGGCAAAACATAGCCGAGGGCCGTCGGTTCTTGGTCCAGGCGAACGCTCGCGAGCTGGCCCTTGTGTTGGTGGCTAATCCGTCGGCCGTCGTGCCCCGTTCGTGGCTCACGTGCAATCACCACCGTCAGACAGGCGGCGGCGGCGGCTGCCCGCTGTTGAGCGATTTCGGCTGTAATGTGCCGGCTCCGGAGTCGCACCCGGCGAACAGGTTTTTGCTGGAGTGGTTCTCGGGTCGGGACGATGTCGGTCCGTGTTCGGGGCTCCGATTGTGCTCACATGCGGGCTGCGGGAGGCCCGAGACCAGGAGGCATGAGTTTCGCAGGTGCTCTGTGTGCGGAGCAGTGAATTATTGCTCGCGTGCTTGTCAGGCTCTGGATTGGAAGCTGCGCCATAAGGTGGAGTGCACCCCAGCGGAGATGAGGTGGGCAGATGAGGAGGGAGAGATTGACGGTAACGGTGACAATGCTGCCATCAATCTTAACGGCGAGGACGAAGGTGAGGTGGAGGATAGTTAATTAACGGCGATATTGTCTGGACTGTGATGACGGTAACGACACACTGGACTGGAGTCTAGAGAGGGAGAAGAAAATAGGGGGGGGGGGGGGGGGGGGAAATGGTAAAAAAGAAAAAGATCCGAGGCCAAATTTTTGGGAAATTAATGGTCAGTTTTTATGTCTCGGGGATGTAAAGTAGTGTAGTCTTTTTTTAGGGTTTTTTTATGTACTAAATTTTATTCAACCTTTAAGTTAATTTAATTAAGAAAGGAAAATGAAAATATCGATATTTCGAAATATTTACCAAATTAATGTGTGTGTGTTTAATGTTAAAAAAGAAAAAGAAATGATAAGGAGCATATATCAATCATCACATGCCCATGTATGTGTGAGGTGGGTCATGATCGTATTCATGGGCATAGCATGGCTTAGCATAGAGGCAGGCTCGGCCGAGTTCTTGAATTTCTTTAAGACAAAGTGAGACTGAGACACATTGATTCTTAAAGTTTTCGTTGGTATAGCAAAATAATTAGGTGAAGTGAAGTGATGAGCTGTTATGTAATGTGTGTGAAACTGTGAAACATTTATTAATACTATCATTCAATTCTGCCTTAACTTTAGGGCAAAGACTGAAAAGTAGAAAAAAGATTTTTTTTTTTTAAAGAAATAAGAACGTCTTTTTTGATGGCATGTGATAGATGGTTCCGATCGTGTGAATATTTAGATTATTTCTTAATTAACGAATGATTTCTCATTAATATATGGAAATGGTTTTTACTTCGTTCCATGTATTTAATCTAAATTAGTTAAATCAATGATATTAATATACTTTAAATGTGTTTGAGATAAATGTGTTTGAGATAATCACCGGAACTTATAGGAGATAAAGGCGATTACTTAGGGCTACCGTTCGGAAGGGGACGGTGAGGTTCTTCCGCTCCGATCCATGGCGGCGCAGGTGGCCTCTCCGTCGCGGAGAGACGCCGTTGATTCTCTTGGGTCTTCGTCGTTGGTTTCTGATACGGTGAATGGCTCGAAGGTGCGTGATTCGTCTTTGGGTTCGAGTGAGATACAGGGTATGGCTCTGCAAACAGGGATTGTGTCGGGTTCGAAGGTTGAGGATGGGATTGGTCTGAATTCGAACAAGGTGAAGGATTCTGGGTTTCAGGATGATACAAAGGCTGGTTCGATGGGAGAGAAAGGAACATCAAGCGAGATGTCTTCAGCGAACGCTGTGTTGGGTTATGTTTTGGAGACGAAAGAGCAGACGGTGGTCTATGATGGTGAGGGAAAGCAGAGGTTGTTGGAAAAGAACTCTGAATTGATTGAAAACGTTGAGGGTGCTGTGTTGGGTTCGGGCCTTCATATTGGGACTGGAAAGGGACTGGTCTTTGCCTCAGAGGAAGTGAAGGAAGCAAAACCAAAATCGACATGGTTGGATGTGGCTAAGGTGAAGAAAGTTTCTGGCCTAGCAAAAATCGATTTGAAGATGGAAGAAAAGAATGGTCAGATCATTGCAACCATTCCTGCGAGTGTTTTTGAAAATTCTACTCCATTGTGAGAAGATTTTCTGATTGGTAATTTTCTTTCGAAAGCCCCTTTCATTGGTGATGTTCACAAGCTTGTGAACAAAATATGGACCTTGGGAAACAAAGATATTCGTGTTGATGTTTTCCCAGTGGATAAGTTTACTCTCAAATTTCGAATCAAGGATACCCATACTCGAGCTAGAGTGTTGAAGAGACATATGTGGAACATTTGGAATGTTCATATGGTGGTGAAGAAATGGGACCCGATAGCGGAAGCAGAGCAGCCAGAAATTGTAACACCCCCAAAACCGTATGGGAATATTACACGTCGTAGACCCTTTTCACAAGGATCTACCAGGCTAAACATCCATAAACAACTAAATGCTTGCCCGGACAGGGTCAAACAATATAATAATACAGACCGTTAAGGTCACTTACACATAAACACACAGACCGATGAGGCCACACAACTCTATCAACAGAACTGACTAACAACATTACCTACACAGGGGTCGAAACACAATACAGTGGAAGACTGAATCAACTCTAACAATACAACCAAACTCTACCAACTCTCGACTCTTGATTAGTATCGCAGCTCGTCATCCTCTTGTGCCAATCCTGTGACTGCTCCCAACACTGCATGAACACGGGCCTTAAGCAGACATCCACCCTCCGATTACTTGGGGGTTAGTAAAACTCCACTGTTTTACTAGTGCAAGTTTAATACGATACGAAATGCAACAAGTAAATAGCAACTACAAATTTAATACGGAAATCTATTATCAAAATGTTCCCGAGAAGTTTTAGAATTTCGAACTCAAGCAAGAGATATTTGAAACGGAACACATCATCTCGGGGATTTTTAAAGCAGAAATTCTTTTGGACCTCGAGTCCCAATTTACAAAACCTTTTCGAAAACATTAGGGCCTTGGCCCGATTCTCGATTCAAAACACACTAGATAAGATATCATTATGAGTCCGAGACC
This sequence comes from Orobanche coerulescens, assembly GCA_033398695.1. Taxonomy (NCBI): domain Eukaryota; kingdom Viridiplantae; phylum Streptophyta; class Magnoliopsida; order Lamiales; family Orobanchaceae; genus Orobanche; species Orobanche coerulescens. The sequence continues at coordinate 209,160,349 of CM065805.1, read as the reverse complement.
CATATTTAAAATGTTACCCAAACAAGCACTATAACACGATCATTGTTCGTACACACCATGTACCGAACTCCGGAGGCCTCGACGGACCTTACCCGGACCGCACACGTTGTTCGTACACATCATGTACCGAACTCTGGAGGCCTCGACGGATCCTACCCGGCCACAAACATCGTTCGTACACATCATGTACCGAACTCCAGAGGCCTCGTCAGACCCTACCTAGATCACAAACATCGTTCGTACACATCATGTACCGAACTCCAGAGGCCTCGTCAGACCCTACCTGGATCACAAACATCATTCGTACACATCATGTACCGAACTCCAGAGGCCTCGTCAGACCCTACCTGGATCACACACCTTGTCCGTACACGTCATGTACCGGACTCCAGAGGCCTCGTCAGACCCTACCTGGAACACACACACATCGACACGACACAATTCATAATCATCAAATGTCAAGCCATTCCACATTATACCGATGTGCATAATCAAGTATATAAACCAAAACAACACACACATCATAATCATCACAACAACTCAACAATGACCAACCACCCCCGGCACAAACTTAGATGATTTGCACATCCAACACATTTCCACGAAGTTAACTAAGTGAAGGTATTATCGTTACCATCAATTGTTCGTAATAATCAATTCATACGAAGCATATACACGAAAGTAAACCAATGCATCACAACCATAATACGACGTCCCTATTCACAAGACACAGTTCGTATAGTAAAATACTTGCCTTAATAACCGCTACCGAATACTCCGAAGAACACGGTTCGACTGGGAAGCTCGGAACCCAAAGAAGGCGACGAACGGGAAGGTTCCGACTCGAGTTCTTCACAAGAATTCGTTCCTAAGTCACGACGATATCAATTAAATCACAATTCTACGAAAACGTATAGAACTTCCCAAGTTCTACCCATTGAAGCATTTTATCGGACACTTTGAGGGCATAGTCCAATTTAATCGTTTAACGGATAAATACTCGAATTTGTTCCACAAAACTTCAAGGGTTATGAATGATTTCGAGTATACAACCAAGTTCTAACAATAATATGAACTAAAACGAATCAAATCGGCCAAAACATCAAGAACCCTCAAAATTTCCCAAAACCAAGGGTTTAGGTGTTCTTACCTTCGATCCGGGCGGAAGATGATGTTAATCCATGAATCAAACTTCCAAAACATGTTGTTCTATGTTTCTCTTACTCAAATCCATCCACTCATGCTGAAGAAATCGCGAAGGAACGAAGGAAAAACGAGAAATGGCTGGATGACTCGGTCCAGGCCTATAAATAGCCGACCCTGGCCGACCGCTTACGTACGTAATCGGCCAAGGCCTACGTACGTAATCGGCCAAGGCCGAACTCTCTGTACCCATTCTTCCGGACATGTTACGTACGTAACCGGCAGGCTGTTACGTACGTAACAGGCCTTACGGCCGTTACTGCCGGGCCATTACGATCGTTACTCGGCCAGGTCTGGCCAGCCAGGCCTCGGTCGATCCGACGGTCCGAAAAATCCCAAAACTCACACCTGAATGTAAACCGAAAACACGATTACGATGTACTCGCAAAGACGAATCCGAACACTAAGAGAACACACGATTCCGACCACCCGAGGGCTCGAAATTCGACAACGGAAGTAATTACCCCAAACTTTGGAAAATTACGAAAATGGCCCAAAACGTCCGAAAATCACGATACGTGATCGAATAACCAAACCGAAGTTCACAACACGTCTAACAAAGTTAAACGAACTTACGGGAAACTCGAAACAGAAGTTTCCAGCGAGATTCGCAAGAATCGAACTCAAGTGCGGAAAAGTCGCCAAAAAGCACGGAACTCAACAAAACGACACCGAAACAAACTCGTATGACAAAAAGTGCAGAATTACTCATTCTAGGAATGATGAAACGGTCATGAGCGAGTCGTCAAAATGGACTTTCGCCGAAAAAAAGAAATTTCCAGAAATCGAAATCACGGGTATTACATTATACCCTCCTTAAATGAAGTTTCGTCCCGAAGCTTAAAACAAGTAGGGAGAAGCAATATCCCCGCCAGGAAAACTCGACGAGATACACAAAAACCGAAAACTCGCGCCCAACGGCGAAACGCTGCAAGAAACGCAAAGACACATACGGCGTGAAAACACGCTCCACGACGACCGACACAACACCACCGATAGAGACATAATAAAACCAACAAGTGACAAATGTCATCAAACTGATAATACAACCAAGTCGATTATCCGAACAATCACAAAACACAAAGCACCCATTACAAGGAAACACGCACAATCAAGAAAACAGAAATAAACACACAAACAATCCACAAGGACAACCACAAACAATTCGGACTACGCCGAAGTCCTCAAAAACTACACTAGACATTTCTGTGTCCTTTCAGAGCAGAGACGCAACCTCAATCCCCAAATCTCTCAACTACCGTCTCGCAATGCACGGCTCGGTGACCCACTTGGCCGCACTCGAAACAGTTGATTAACGGTGAACGACAATTCTTCGCAGTACGAGATCAGGAAACAACAGTCAGACAACCCCGATCGAACAACAACGATCGAACAACAACGATCGAACAACAATGATCGAACAACAACGATCAAATAACAATGATCGTACAACAATGATCAAATAACAATGATCGAACAATAATGATCAAATAACAATGATCGAATGACAACAGTCGAACAATGACTCCGAAGTCTTCACTTCAACTCCAGACATTAAAAGAACTGGTAGAAAGTGAAAGATGTTACTTCCAAACAAGGTTCACAAGAATCGAACCGAACTCGGAAAGGTCACGATGATAAACAGGTCGATCTGAAACAAGGTCACAACCAGTTCTAACGATGACAACTGAGACATCAAATAAGTTCAAAAAGTATCGACGAACACGTGCAAGTTGATAGAATTTAGAAGGAGAAACTGCAGAAGTCAAATATAGTACGGGTGTTACATCCGACCTCTTATAAAAGAAATGTCGTCCCCGCAACTCACAACAACAGAAACAAGGTCACAACACAAAAAGCATCCAACAGGAAAATCTCCCATGGGTCTCTCAGAGCCGATCCTGATATCTGTGTTGAAGCGCGAACTCCGAAAGTCGCAGTAGCCAATTCGCAAAACTGAATTCGGTGTCCCTCGAGTCCTCACTTGAAACGCGTTACTGACGAGAAGGACAATTTACACGTGCATGCCCCGGCACATCACGGTTGAAACACCTCGGATCGGCATACCGAAAATACAAATGCTAGATACAATGGGGCATAACGTCGCAAAATAATATAGCGGAGATGCCAACTCAGCACAACAAAGAATCATATCACATATCATATACAACGATTACCATCGTAAAGTAATACACACACAAACACTACAACAACGACGGTATCGTTCGGCGACCTCAACGGCCCGAACGATAACGAGAACATAATTACAAACATTATGAAACAATCACACATGTACACAAACATACAAACCCAAGCTTCAACAGCTCACACTCGTGCGACAACACGCAAATTACCACGAGGCGATAAACAGTAAACACTAGTTCACACCTCACAGAGGGCTAGTACAACAAATGCGTGGCAACGCCTCGACGTTCATGCCACCAATTCGATCATACTCGGGAGCAAAAATCATAACGACAACGCGAACATCATACATACATACCCAGTCCTCAAACGGGAATGGATAGGTTTTAAAAACGAAAACCTCCTTTTGAAAATAATTTAGAAAAATACCGGTTGATCTTGAGTATCACCTTTCAAAAAAAGTACAAACGTGAAACATCGTTATCGAGACTTTGGAGAACCATTTCGCATTTGATAAAAATGAGGACACTTTCTCTTAGTGAAAAAAAACTTTCAGAATAACACAACCAACCAAACATCCCAACGTCAACATAGGACGATAAATAGCAGCACGATAAAACATCAACTCCAAGTTATCACACAAGTGCACGAACTAACACTGTAATTTAAGAACTTCATTCAAAAATAATTCACACAGTCACATCAACAGAGATATTTGGATTTTACCAAATCAAACACAGTCAAAACCACACACGTATCGTAGGGATCAAACACTAGCAACAAAAATAAAATATTTCCGGGGTATTATTCAAATGATAAAATTTTAAAATTCTCAAGTTTGAAAAATTTGGTGAAATGAAATTTTTGAAAACACTTTTAATACCCCGATCATCAAATCAAAACCATGTATCTCAACATTTAGAAAACACTGAAATATTCTCCGGCGAGCACAACAACACCACAAACTTATCACAGCCACTTGCCCCAACACGTGGACATATGAAGTTCAAAATTTCGAAAACCAAAAATCGTTCTGCAAAATAAAAATTTTCCAAAATCCTTTAGTTCATAACCAAAACGACGGTAATATTTTACAATGTCCGAAGTACTTCAAAACACATTTTTCAAATACCGTCTGATTGTATCATTTGAAAATACACGGCCCATTTGTCAAAATTTAACAAATTTTAAAAATCCATATAAACCGTGGTTTGACCGCACCACCAAAATATTTTCCAAAAATCGATTTTTACAAAAATTCTCAAACTTTCCCATAGCGGACAAAAATTACAATATTCAAAAAACAGTCGAATTTAAAACCACATACTCAAATGGAAACCAGGGTCGCCAATTCAATCAAATGCATCTCGTGGTGTCAAGTTTAAACACACAGCAAAATCATTCATCGGAGTTTCTCACAAACTCTACCGTCGGTACCTTTTCGAAACCCATCAAGGTTTACAACGTTAACAAAATACTACTCCACCCGGTGGTTCAAAGATAAAACAATAACGTGCCCAGTTCTATACACATACTATGTGCCACGAGTATTAAACACAACTATATTACACAATACCGTGTAAACAAAATTATGCACCGCAATTAACTCACTAAGATAAAATCGAGATACACAGGTATTACACATAAAGGAGGAGACTTACATCCACAGGTCGCACGGAGGTGACGGTCGCCCACGATACTAATCTTGTCCGACAACATAACCAACGCGTTGTGACTACGCACAACTCAACTTGTCACCTGACGACTCGAACGACAAGACATCACATTACTCGACAAATCACGACTCGACTCGACTCGACAGCCTAGGTTTCCACAACCTAAGCTCCGATACCATAAATATAACACCCCCAAAACCGTATGAGAATATTACACGCCGTAGACCCTTTTCACAAGGATCTACCAGGCTAATCCATAAACAACTAAATGCTTGCCCGGCCAGGGTCAACCAATATAATAATACAGACTGTTAAGGTCACTTACACATAAACACACAACTCTATCAACAGAACTGACTAACAACATTACCCACATAGGGGTCGAAACACAATACAGCGGAAGACTGAATCAACTCTAACAATACAACCAAACTCTACCAACTCTCGACTCTTGATTAATATCGCAGCTCGTCATCCTCTTGTGCCAATCCTGTGGCTGCTCCCCTGAACCTGCATGAACCTGGACGCAAAACAGACATCCACCCCCTGATTACTCGGGGGTTAGTAAAACTCCACTGTTTTACTAGTGCGAGTTTAATACGATACGAAATGCAACAAGTAAATAGCAACTACAAATTTAATATGGAAATCTATTATCAAAATGTTCCCGAGAAGTTTTAGAATTTCGAACTCAAGCAAAAGATATTTGAAATGGAACACATCATCTCGGGGATTTTTAAAGCAGAAATTCTTTTGGACCTCGAGTCCCAATTTACAAAACCTTTTCGAAAACATTAGGGCCTTGGCCTGATTCTCGATTCAAAACACACTAGATAAGATATCATTATGAGTCCGAGACCCATATTTAAAATGTTACCCAAACAAGCACTATAACACGATCATTGTTCGTACACATCATGTACCGAACTCCGGAGGCCTCGACGGACCTTACCCGGACCGCACACGCTGTTCGTACACATCATGTACCGAACTCCGGAGGCCTCGACGGACCCTACCCGGCCACAAACATCGTTCGTACATATCATGTACCGAACTCCAGAGGCCTCGTCAGACCCTACCTGGATCACAAACATCGTTCGTACACATCATGTACCGAACTCCAGAGGCCTCGTCAGACCCTACCTGGATCACAAACATCGTTCGTACACATCATGTACCGAACTCCAGAGGCCTCGTCAGACCCTACCTGGATCACACACCTTGTCCGTACACGTCATGTACCGGACTCCAGAGGCCTCGTCAGACCCTACCTGGAACACACACACATCGACACGACACAATTCATAATCATCAAATGTCAAGCCATTCCACATTACACCGAGGTGCATAATCAAGTATATAAACCAAGACAACACACACATCATAATCATCACAACAACTCAACAATGACCAACCACGCCCGGCATAAAGTTAGATGATTTGCACATCCAACACAATTCCACGAAGTTAACTAAGTGAAGGTATTATCGTTACCATCAATTGTTCGTAATAATCAATTCATACGAAGCATATACACTAAAGTAAACCAATGCATCACAACCATAATACGACGTCCCTATTCACACGACACAATTCGTATAGTAAAATACTTGCCTTAATAACCGCTACCGAATACTCCGAAGAACACGGTTCGACCGGGAAGCTCGGACCCCAAAGAAGGCGACGAACGGGAAGGTTCCGACTCGAGTGCTTCACAAGAATTCGTTCCTAAGTCACGACGATATCAATTAAATCACAATTCTACGAAAACGTATAGAACTTCCCAAGTTCTACCCATTGAAGCATTTTATCGGACACTTTGAGGGCATAGTTCAATTTAATCGTTTAACGGAGAAATACTCGAATTTTTTCCACAAAACTTCAAGGGTTATGAATGATTTCGAGTATACAACCAAGTTCTAACAATAATATGAACTAAAACGAATCAAATCGGCCAAAACATCAAGAACCCTCAAAATTTCCCAAAACCAAGGGTTTAGGTGTTCTTACCTTCGATCCGGGCGGAAGATGATGTTAATCCATGAATCAAACTTCCAAAACATATTGTTCTATGTTTCTCTTACTCAAATCCATCCACTTATACTGAAGAAATCATGAAGGAACGAAGGAAAAACGAGAAATGGCCGGATGACTCGGTCGAGGCCTATAAATAGCCGACCCTGGCCGACCGCTTACGTACGTAATCGGCCAAGGCCTACGTACGTAATCGGCCAAGGCCGAACTCTCTGTACCCATTCTGCCGGACATGTTACGTACGTAACCGGCAGGTTGTTACGTACGTAACAGGCCTTACGGCCGTTACTGCCGGGCCATTACGGCCGTTACTCGGCCAGGTCTGGCTAGCCAGGTCTCGGTCGATCCGACGGTCCGAAAATCCCGAAACTCAGACCTGAACGTAAACCGAAAACACGATTACAAAGTAATCGCAAAGACGAATCCGAACACTAAGAGAACACATGATTCTAACCACCCGAGGGCTCGAAATTCGACAACGGAAGTAATTACCCCAAACTTTGGGAAATTACGAAAATGGCCCAAAACGTCCGAAAATCACGATACGTGATCGAATAACCAAACCGAAGTTCACAACACGTCTAACAAAGTTAAACGAACTTACAGGAAACTCGAAACAGAAGTTTCCAACGAGATTCGCAAGAATCGAACTCAAGTGCGGAAAAGTCGTCAAAAAGCACGGAACTCAACAAAACGACACCGAAACGAACTCGTATGACAAAAAGTGCAGAATTAATCATTCTCGCAATGACGAAATGGTCATGAGCGAGTCGTCAAAACAGACTTTCGCCGAAAAAAAATAAATTTCGGAAATCGAAATCACGGGTATTACAGAAATGACCTTTATTCCCTTGTGGGTTACTGTTAAGAATGTGCCTCTCAAACTCGCTACTTGGAAAGGTTTAAGTGCTTTGACAAGTCCTCTTGGAGTTCCTAAAGTGTTACATCCAGAAATGGAAGACTGTCGGAATTTGGGCGAAGCAAAAGTGCTGGTGCAAGTGAACCTTACAAAGGAGCTCCCTTCACATTTCAGTTTTACATCGGAGAAAGGTATGGACCTTACTCTGGAGTATGTTTATCCGTGTTTGCCTCCTAGGTGTGGTGATTGCTCCAAATGGGGTCCCGAAACCAAAGAGTGTAAGCAAGGTAAACAAAAGAAGGAGGAGAGTAATATAGAGGAAGGAAAAGAAAATCAAAAGGAAATGGCGAGTGTTGCTAAGGAGAGCCAACAAATGCAGCAAATGGAGGGTACTCATGCTGAGTTAAAAATGGATGAAGAGAAGGCTGAAGTGGAATGGGAAACACCAGCAAAGAAAAACCGAAGTCCAAAAAAAGGTGCAGATGTTAAAACTTGTAGTGCATCCTTAACACAAAGATCAAGGTTTGAGTGTTTGGAAGGCACAGACGAGAATGGAAAGTCGGTTGTAATAGAAGAGGAAGAGAAAGTGATAGTGGTGGAAGAAAATGATGACGAAAATGTTGTTGAAAAATCGGATCAAGATATTCAGATTGAGGGAAATCATTTTATTGATCAAGCTGAAACTGGAAATATTGAGGAACATAGTAAAAGCGGAGTAATACAAATACCTTCTCTCCGCGAAGCGCCAAACAAGCACACAAAGTCTTGGGGAAATTGCATGGTAGTAGAGATTCTTCATCTACCACTATGAAAACTTGTCCAACTCAAAAATCTTTATGATGTCGGGTTTTTTCTGGAATATTCGCGGATTAAACAAAAAGAGTAAGCATGATGTGATTAAGGAGTGGTTTAGAAGAAGTGGGTTTGATTTTGGTTATATGATAGAAACGAAGGTGAAAGAAGGTAAAGCAAATCGGTTATGTCCTAAATTATTTCAGGGGTGCTCACTCTTGACTAATTATGAAGATCACCGGTCGAGGAGGCTATGGATTGTGTGGAGATCTAATGTTCGGGTTACACCATTATTTAAATCTTCACAACTGATTACTGTTCGATTTTGTTGGAAGGAAGAGCAGATGAGTTTTTTGTGTCATTTGTGTATGCAACGAATCTTGAGGAGGAGAGAAAACGGATATATGAGGATTTAAAATCACATAAGGACGCTGCTTTGTTTAATTAAAAACCATGGTTGGTGTGTGGAGATTTTGACGAGATTCTTGACATGGAGGAGCACTCATGCTTTGAAACATCACCATCTCTCCCTACAGGGATGCGTGATTTTAAAGTTATGGTAAATCACTGTGAGTTGATGGATCTTCAATATCAAGGACCAAAGTTCACTTGGAGTAACAAGAGAAATGAAGGGTTAATCTGTAAGAAACTGGATCGAGTATTGATCAACAAGGAATGGCTGGATGTGTTTGAAAGATCTTACAGTATTTTCGAACCGGTAGGATGTTCAGACCATATGAGATGCCGATATACCTAAGGGAAGCAGCAGGTAGAGTTATCAAACCTTTCAAGTTTGTAAACGCAACTACTGAACTTTGTGATTTTTTGCCCGCTGTTGAGAGTGCTTGGGTTGAATCCGTCAATCTATTCCACTCTACTTCATTTCTTCATCAGTTAACAAAGAAGCTAAAAGCCCTGAAACCAAAGATGAGATGCATTGGGAAAAAACTAGTAGCTATATCAAAGAGGACGAAGGAGGTTTATACACAGCTTTGTGATGCTCAAAAGGTAACAATGTTAAACCCTACGGCTAGCAATATGGAAAAAGAAGATGAGCTCTATGAAAAATGGATGAGACTTGCGGATATTGAAGAGAAATTCTTGAGGCAAAAATCAAATCTACATTGGCTAAAGGTTGGGGATAAAAATAATATTGCTTTCCATAACGCGGTAAAGGTTCGGGAGATGAGAAACAGCATTAGAGAAATTAAATGTGCAGATGGGAGGCTGGTTTCGGACCAAACCTTGATCAAAACGAAGCAGAGAGGTACTTTAAAGAATCTCTACAATTCAGGCCGAATGTGGAAAGTTGGCCTGAAAATGAGCTTCGGGAATTGATTAGATATCGTTGTAGTGAAGGAGAAAAATCAATTTTGTTGGAGGAAGTTACATCAGAGGAAATACGCAGGGTCATCTTCTCTATGCCTGCAAACAAATCCCCAGGGCCAGATGGATTCACTACTGAATTCTTTAAGGAATCATGGCAGATTGTTGGGCAGGATGTAGTGGTTGTGATCCAGTCATTCTTTAAATTCGGGTTTTTGCCAAAAGGAGTGAATTCCACTATTCTAGTTTTGATCCCAAAGAGAAAAGAAGCAAAGGAAATGAAAGATTACAGGCCTATCTCTTGCTGCAACATGCTTTACAAAGTGATCTCGAAAATCCTGGCTAACCGTCTTAAAGGTACCCTACCTAACTCCATATCCCCCAATCAATCTGCTTTTGTTAAGAACAGACTGTTAATGGAGAATCTCCTACTAGCTACGGAGATTATGAAAAGACTACCACAAAGAAAATATTTCTATTCGATGTGCTATGAAGATAGACATAGCAAAGGCTTTTGATTCGGTGGAATGGAGTTTTCTGGCTAACACCATGCGAGCTGTGGATATTCCAGAGAAATTTGTTGGTTGGGTTATGCTGTGTGTCTCGACAGCTTCTTTCTTTGTACAGGTGAATGGAGAATTGTCGGGTTACTTTGGGAGTGAGAGAGGTTTGAGGCAGGGCTGTTCATTGTCTCCATATCTATTTGTGATATGCATGAATGTTCTCTCTCGAAGTCTGGATAAAGCCTGTCAAGAAGGAAAATTTGATTTTCACCCCCAATGTGAAGGTACAAATTTAACTCACCTATGCTTTGCAGATGATTTGATGGTGTTTGTTGATGGTAAGAAAAAGTCGGTAGAAGGAATATTATGCATTTTTGAGGAATTTGCTAAGAAATCTGGACTATGTATCAGCATTGAGAAATCGACTATATACATGGTTGGGGTAGACGAAGCTACAAGGCAAGGAATTTTGGAGAGCTTTCCATTAGGGTATGGGGAATTACCTGTCCGCTACTTAGGCTTGTCACTGATGTCGAGAAGAATGACTAGTAGTGATTATCTACCTCTAATTGAGAAGATAAGAAGTAAGATCAGATCTTGAACAACAAGGGCATTATCTTTCGCGGGACGATTACAGCTTATTGGTTCGGTGTTGTTGAGTATCACAAATTTCTGGATTTCAGCATTCCGGTTACCAAAGTCATGTGTAAAAGAGATTGACAAAATCTATTCAGCTTTTCTTTGGTCAGGCCCAGAGTTAAATCCGAAAAAAGCGAAGGTTGCATGGAATGATGTTTGCACTTCAAAAGAAGAAGGGGGATTAGGATTGAGATCCATTGAAGAAGCAAACAAAGCTAGTTGTCTGAAACTGATTTGGCGCATTCTATCATCAAAAGAATCTCTTTGGGTGAATTGGATAAAGAGATATCTAATCAGAAACGAATCCTTTTGGTCAATATCGAGTAACACTATGTTTGGGTCTTGGATGTGGAAGAAGGTGTTGAAATATAGAGCATTTGCTAGACATTACCATCGAATTGAGGTAGGCGATGGTTTAAGCACTTCCTTCTGGTTTGATAATTGGAGTAATCTGGGGTGCTTATATGATGTAACTGGAGCTCGAGGAATAATCGACATGGGAATATCACGTTTAGCAACAGTGGGTGCAGTCCTAGGTATCACAAGAAGAAAAAGACACAGACGTGGTATTTTGAACCAAATAGAAGAGGAGATAAGAAGAGTGAGGAGATCCGGTATCAACCAAGAGGACAAAATGGTTTGGAGGCAAAGTAATGGTGAATACAGGGACGTTTTTAGCACCAAGGAAACGATTTTCCAACTGCGAACTCATCGAGATACAGTTCCATGGCGCAAAGGGGTATGGTTCTCTCATTCGACACCGAAATATTCATTCATGATGTGGCTTGCGATGAGGAATAGACTATCGACGGGAGATAAGATGCGAGTATGGAATGCAAATGCTAATACATGTTGTGGTTTCTGTTCGAATACAAACGAAACGAGAAATCATTTATTTTTTGCGTGTCCATACACAAGGAAGATATGGGAGAAACCAGCCAAAAAATTGATGGGAAGAAGATACTCTTACATGTGGGATAGAGTTACCCAAGAGCTTGAGACTGGTTTAGGAGGTAAAGTCCACACTTTTCTTCTACGTTATGTCTTTCAAGTAGTAGTTCACAGCATTTGGATGGAGAGAAACAACAGGAGACATGGAGAACCAGAGAAAACAGAAGAACGGCTGGTTACTTTCATTGACAAGAAGGTTCGCAATCAACTCTTTCTCATCATTGGGCAAGGCGACTTGAAGTTTGATGAAGCCCTGCTAACTCTGGTTTTCATTAGTTTAAATTTTTCAAATTAAACTTATGAGTTAAACGTTATGGAAAAGTTGTAAGAGTATTTTTTCTTTGAATATAATTTAACATTAAATTCAAAAAAAAATATACTTTTATTTCTTAACAAAAAACATATTCTCCCGAGAACCCATATATTATATATAAAAGGTGAAAATCATATGCATAATACTATTCATACAACAGCCGTACGCATTTGTTCATTTGGTAGATTTTCATAATGTAATTTGGGGAGAAATAATATTCTTCTTAAGAATCAGTATATGATCGAAGAATATTGAGTTCTGTAAATATGATCACTATGGTTCAGTCATATAGTTAACCCACTTTCTCGCCGAAGCATATTATGGATAATATTTCCACCAAATTGTATTAGTCGAAAAGTATGTCGAAAGCATCCGTCTGGTGCGTGAAAAAGAGTAATGTGCATAAGGTTCTCACTATATACTCCTTATATTCCGCTATAAGTTTTATGTTTCACATTTTTCTGATCAAACTTGTTTAATTTTTTAATTAACCATAAATTTTTATGAAAATATATGTTGAATTATGATGTGATATTATTGAAACTAAGTTGATCTATTCAGGTCAACACTAGAATATGTGGGAAACACTATTTTAAAAGCTAACCATATATTGAATAAAAAAATTCCACACACAAGGAAGATAAGATTCCTTAAGGATTGTGGAAAAATCATAAGTCTGTTGTGGGGTCATTTGACTAATATTGCAATACCTGAATCAAAATGAGTTAAAATCGGGTCAAAGACAGTTGATCAGGTATTTGTAGGATACGCACACAAATAGTATGGCATACCATTTTTGATCATATAACTGTGGGTACCAGGATTGAGTCGAGAAATGCAATATTTTTCGAGTAATATTTTTCCACGTAAAGATAAAACATAATCTAATTCTGATAAGAGAACTTATGAGACGAAATATATCTTTTGAAACATTCTGATTTTATAATTTTTATAATTATCGAAAGATTTAGGCCGCAGTATTTCATGATCGGAGGTCATTTTCTATGGGGTCTACCGTCTATAAACAATAAAAATGAAAATGTTCGGGTGTGATATGGCCTAAAATATACTTGCCCGGTTTATTATAATTCATCTCGAAACCCGGAGCAGGTGAGGTTACTGAAGACCCGTCTAGATATAAGGTCCAGCAGGTCCTGACCTAGTATATAGCTTGGAGAGTGGAGCTCAGAGTCTAGCTCTACTATCGTAGTTCGGTCGCCACAGGTCTAGCCCAGCAGGTCGTCCTAGTCGGTGACCTCTTCTACTCTGATATGACATCATATTCAGGTATGAAAAAAAAAAACTGAAATACCAACCTGAAGTTGGCCGGAGGGCGGATGAGCTCGGGCATTCCCACAGAAGAACTTTCCCGTACAGAAAATCCAACCTATAGGTCTATGTTCCGAGCTCATAAATAGATAGATCTCGGCGTCGCCAATTAGGCGAACTAGGAAGAGTCCGGCTCAAATATGATAAAGTCCCTAGAAAGTTGGGATTTTATCATAAAAGTTGAATCCATGATATTCAAGGAATGACGGCTATACCTATACCCATACCACTGAAAATCAGGGATCTTCCCCAATCAAAGGCAGGATTTCAGGGACAGTTTCCTCTCTCTTCTATAAGTAGGGGAAGGCCTGTCCTCCTACAGGGACTGCTAATGAAACACACATTCACACATTATATTTGGATTACTCTCAAAATCTGTTCTAACTTAAGCATCGGAGAGTTTGTGCCGGGACCATCCCGATCGTCTTTTGCAGGAACTCCGGTAGTTTTCCAGATCGGGTCTCTGGAAGCAATCAGGGTGTAAGACAAATACAATGCTTAATTGTTATGAAAAGATTATAACTGTAGAAAATGGACAGAGATTTTATAGATTATTAAGAAAACTGAGGCGAGAGCTATGTTCTCTTTCCGTAAGATAAAATTGCTCCGCACAGTACACACTGTTCAGTGGCAAATATCCCCATGATACAACGAGGTATTGTTTTCAGGGCGAACTACTGAATATCCGGGACTGAAGTACGAAACTAGAGCTGGAATGTATGAATAGATTGATTATCTGAATTTAGGTATGTTGATCATCATCTGATGATGTCTATTTATAGCCTGTAAGGATCCATTCGAAATGGTGTCTGTTGGCTCATGCACTGGTTCGAACTGGTGCATAGATTTGCTGAAGAGGCAGACACTGCTTCAGACGAATCAGTGTAATGGTTTGAACATCCACTTCTGGTTCAGACCCACATAGTGGTCCGAACCGACGCACTGATTCGATTCGTACGCATGTCAAAAAACCCGCCACGCGACCCTAAGTGCAAAGTGCGCCTATAAAGCACCCATTGCGACAAGTGCGATGTGCACGTACTCGGCCTCAGACTCAAAAGGTGCTTTGCAAATGGGGTGCACCATAGTAGAGCACACTTGATTGCTCCTTTATGGTGGAAAGTCCCTTATAAATAGCTTAGCACTTCTTTGTTTCTCCAATGTGGGATGATACTCCACACTACAATTCATCCATAAAATGGCTATCTTTGTAATTACTCATTCATTCCTTACTGAAATTGAACAAGTAAATACACCAAATTAACCTACACAAAATGCAGATTCCAAATATATATTTAATGTCATTAATTATCATAATTAATTATGGTATTAATTTAAATTATTTTTTCAACCTTAATAATAAGCTAATAAAATCCGTAACACTAATGAATACTAACATACACATATATCTCTACTTAGGATGTTTAATTTTCAGGCGAAGTAAAATATTATAGTACCTGTAACCTATGTACCCAATAAAGTGAGTGTAATAGAGTACATTTTATGGAGACGGAAGGATCCAAGGTAGCAAGTAAACCCGAATGACAATACAGGCAAACTTTACCGTGTCATTTTTCTGTTGTGCGCTTATGTTTGGTCAAAAATATGTCGGTAGTAAGGAAATTGACCAAAGCAAAAAAACAAAAAAAAAAAAGAAAAGAAAAAAAAAAGAAAGAAAAATACAACAATAATATGTAGTAGTAATAAAGAAAAATACAACAATAATACGCTGGTGGAACAATTAAATATTGAGGGTTTCAAACGGTAGTGTTGGAGGCCAGATCTCGGTGGGGACTGCGTTGATCATGGGAGTCAAGCGTGGAGAATCACAGTGACGACTCATTTTGCTTGTGGCGATTGAGGATATTTAAGAACCTTGAGCGGAATACACATCTCACGATTTAACTCATAGCAGTGACAGTAGGCGGATCGTTATCCCAGATATTAGTCAGTGTAGTTTCGAAACTCGGTAAAAAGAAAAATGAAAGGTGAGGGGCATTATGTAAGTGGAGAATGTGCTTCTCTCATTGTCTCTTAACTTTATTCCCCCATATTCGAAAGAAAGTAGCTTGCTATTTGTTTAGCATATTGAACACTTAGGTACGAACGCAGATAGGGGGAGTTGCAATATCGTGGCACAACATGAGTTAGGTATATCATAATGGTGGAAGATATGTGTCAATAGTAATTATTAATATAATTATAATTATTTGTATAGCATAATCACCATCGTGTATAATATATTTACAGTAAAAATATAAAGCAGCAACATAATTCAACCTGTGGCGGATCTATGTAGGGATTATAGGGGGAAGGTGCCCTATGAGTTTCAAATTGACATATTTTGCCTTATAAAAAATTATGTATTTCCTATTTTGCCCCATGTATGCCCCATCGTAAAACCTCTATCTATCTGTGTGCTCCCACCATCAAATTTTTTAGATCCGCCACTGATCACAATTGATGTAACATACACGGTACATCATGTTGTGCAGTATGATTTGTTTTGATAAATGATAGTAGTTGGCTTGTCGGGGTGGTTGATTATCTTATTTGGCTAATCTAATTAGTTAGTGTTATTGATTATGGTAGTTATTGGACTATCTCTAAGTTATAAATGTATTTGTAAAATTAGTGGTTAGATGTTAATTACTTCAGTTGTTTTGGACAAAGGTTGACGGACAAAGATTGACAGAAACGGTAAAAATACAAAAATTAGGTAACACTAATGATTAGAAAGTAAAATATATAGACGACGAGCATGTAATTGAGATTAAAAGTTAAAATATATTGATATTGACAGTAATGTCAAGATTAAATAATGTGATTATAATTATTTAATTCGATTGTATAGAAATAGTAAATATAAACTTTCTAAAAGATAAACTTTTGAACGAAGTATAAATTTTAAACGGAACGGAGAGAATATAAAAATTAAGAAAAGGTCAAAATTAATTCGAAAATTTAGTTTCACTAGTTTTTCATTTGGGCTTAAAACTAACTTCTCAAAGTATAAAAAAAAAAAATTTACCAAACATATGTTCTGGCTCTTTGACCAATAATGAGACATTTACCAAACACACACTAAATTGGATAATTCAACGGGTCCAATATTGGGCCAGGGTGTTAAATACTTAAATTTAGTTTAGTGGGTGAACTTTTTTTAAATTGTATTCTAGGTTTAAAGTTTTAGTTAGGTTGAGTTTATGGTACAAAGTTCGATGGCTGCGATTTACTTTAATGAATTAAGGTAGGAGTGAATTAAGGTAGGGGTTGGATTAGTTCAGTTCCTAAGAAAAAAATTAGGAATCAGAATCGGAATTGATTTATACGTAATAGTTCAGTCTCGTTTTTCCTTTCAGGAACCGTTCAGGAACAGAAATCGGTTATATCGGATTGGTTCCAGTGGTTCTTTGATTATTCGATATATAAAATAAATCCACAAGATCATATGGAATCGAATCCTGTTAGGAACCGAACAAGGTTAGGAATTACTAGAAATATTTGAAACTGTATGGATTTCTCCAAATTGCAGAAGTAGAACAATTATCAATGAGTGTATCGGTTCTTATGGGTCATTTTACACCATTTGTATCGGTTCTTCTAAATCATTGTTCGGGTTTTCGTTTTTTTTATGTTTTTCGGTTCGCTTCTTATCGGGTCATCGGTTTTGTTCAGTTCTTACATAATTTTTGATTCTTTTCGATTTCTATGTAGACGCATGGCCAATAACCAATAAGCGAGTCGAACCGATTATTAGAATAAATTTACAATCAAGAACGGAACCGATCAATTTCTCCTGCTCTCGGTTTAATTTAGTACCTTAAATTACTTGGGCTATTAAGATTAGATTTTAGGCCAAATTTCTCTTTAAGCACTATTAGGAATTTACGGTACGAGGTGATAAATGTGTTTTACCTAATTAATCTGGTTTGCATATCTCCCCTATATACTAATGCAGAATACGTTGAGGCAAGTGGCGAGCCTTTCTCACGCCTCTACACGTGTCTTACGCTTTGGTGCTTTATGTGTCTTTTAAATGCTTGACACATAATCAATTACTCGCCTAATCATCATTGCATTAATCACATTATAATTATACCTCAAATAACTCCTACTTACCTTATTAATTTCTACGAATTAAGGAATATGAATTATGAATTAATAGGAATTGATTATATTACATAAATATTTTACGATTTTATTAATTAAATAATATAAATTCCAAACAAAGAGAATTTAATATAGTAGTGTGCACTATATATTAAAAACTTAAACCTAAAATCTCGCGAAAATATTATATATTTCCATTAATTAATTAGTTTGTATTAGTTAGTCACTATAATTATGTATATCAATAAAGGAAATATCAAGTGAAATGAAAGATGCGTGGGAGTATTGCAAAAGAAGTGCTGAATATATATATATATAATTAAAAAGGTACACGAGGTCTTTATTAATTAAATAGATAAAAATTATCTTATTAAAAAGTTTTATTGGAAGTATAGAAACAATGATTTTAATTATTATTTATAAATAAATCCAGAAAACTATGGAATAAATCAATTAGTCTATTTTAGTTTTAAATCTTATTTGATTAATATAAAATAACAAAATAAATGAATAAAACTCATACTTACTAAATTATAACTGATTTTATGAATTTACAAAGAGATATTGCTAAATATATAAGAAGTTAAATTTAATAATAATATACTAACCTGTAGATTCATCTTTGTATAAAGAGAATTCTAGAAAATAAAAATTGCCGCCTTAAATAATTTTTAAGTGATTTTTTTATTTTTTTTAAGTTTTAAAAGATTTGTTAATTTATCTACTTTTGAAATCAACTATATATTTTTGAAAGTTTTGAATTTTCCTTTGTATTTTTAATTATATCCAAATAATTTATGTATTTTTTTCAAATATAAGGATTGAATTATCTCCTTTTTGGCCATTTAACAAAAACCGATTAATACTTAACGATTTGAACCATTTTGAAAAAAAAAAGACTAAGAAATAACGTGGAACCAAAATTTCATCAAATACGGTTTAACACAATCAGATGTGAATTGAGTTTTTTCCTAATACGAGTTTATGAAATTACTAAAAGTACGTACTCAACTTCTTATGTATTCTCTTGAATGTAAAATATGCCAACTTTAATACTTCTATATATTAAGTTAACTGTTTGAAAATAACATCATATAAAAAGGTGCCATTCTCTTATATGATTAGAGAAATTATGATATGTTTCAACTGAACCAAATGTCACTTAGATTTTTTGTAATACAAGTTTCACAAGTTACTAAAAATACTATAATTATTTTTCTCTTCTTTTGAATGTAAAATTTCTTGAATTTAATACTCTTAAATATGAATTTCAATGCCTGAAAAGTATCCTATAACTATTCCCGGCTCATCTTATATCACAAACAAAATTGGTCATTTTTTACTTCTAAAAAATGGGGATAATTTTAATTAGGGTAGGATGTGACTTAGTTAATCACGCGATTAGTATATTTACAATAAGTCATACAAGTAATTCACTTATATATATATATATATATATATATATATATATATATATATATATATATATACGATGATCTTTGGGGTTTTTTTTTTGGGGGAATTGGGAAGGACTTAATTTTAAGTTCTAAGTCATAATCTCCTTACTTTGTAATTCCAAAACCTATTATAAAATGAATATACATATATCTCCACTTCAACCAAACGTCGTCGAGATTTTTTGTAATACAAGTCTCAGAAATGACTAAAAGTACTTCAACTCTTTTTCTATTTTTTTAACGTAAAATGGGTAGACTTTAATACTTATCATATAAGCATAAATATGCCGTTTCACTTCAATCAAATCAATTGGTTTTTCTTTCGTGATTTTCTAAAATTTTAAGGTCGTTTGTAATTAGGATGAAATTCTGATGTATATTTTTTAACTTATCCAAGCTATTCTTATACTACAATCTAAATTGTTAAATTTCTTGATAATTTAAGGCTAGGACTTGGATGTAGTTTCCTAAATTAACAAGTATATTTATAATAGGTCACTCAAGTAATTAAATTATATATACTACTTATATTTTTTATTGCAATTTGAGAAATGCTTTATTTTAAGTTATAAGTCAAGATCTATTATGTATTTCCAAAAGTTTTTTAAATTCCAAACATTCCTAAAACTAGCCACAATTATTTAGTATAATTCTACACATGGAGTTGCATTAAAGGACAATACATATATCGTTTATTCAAGTATACGTTCTTCTTCACTTTGACATCATTGCAAACTCATAAGACTTACCAAGAATATGAGATTAATTACTGGACAAACAATGTCATCTCACCATCTATAAGAAATTAAGGATTTCTCCGAATGAATCCTCAAAATTGTAGATGGTGAGCTGAGTGAAGAAGTCGATAGAGAAATCTTGATTGATATTCTTGATATTTACTAATCTGGAATGCCGAATATCATATTGCAGTCATTGCTGAAAGCACTATCATTCACTTATAAATAACTTTCCATAAAGTAATTTTCTGAAGAAAGAGCAACCGTGACGCCAACAAACGACATTGTGGAGATAGTAAACGATTACGTGATGTCTATAATTTCAAAAGATAAACAGATATATCTCAGTTCTGATAGTATATGCAAAATCTCTGCGACCTCTAAAAGTCAAAATCAAGTATATTCAATGGATTATTTTGAATAACATCAACTGTTCTAGAATTCCAAATCACATCTTGAAATTATAAGTTAGAGTCTCAATTATGCTAATTCAAAATATGGATCAATCATCAGGATTATGAAATATCACATCATTAATAATTATCCATCCGAAACAATATTATTGAACAAAAAATTCACGGAACAATTTTGAGAGTAAAGTACTTATTCCACAATTGATATTAAGCCTATTAGATAGCAGATTACCATTTAAATTTCAAATACGCGATCTCCCACTTATTATGAGCTTTACCATGACTATATTTAAGAGTCAAGGTCACACGCTCTCTCATGTCGGCATGTATCTTTCAAGACCCGTATTCGGCCATGGTTAGCTTTATGTAGCCATATCAAGAGTGAAGATCAGGAAAGACTAGAAATCTTTTGTTGCGATGAGAATGTTGTAATCATAAACAGACAAATAATGTAGTTTATAAAGAAGTATTATGAAATTTATAATTTACGATTTACATATTATATATTTACATAAAAGTTCTTTTTTGTGTTCCCGTGTAATTACACGGGTGTTATACTAGTTAGTATTAAAGGTCATTGGAAAAAAAATAATATATATATATATAATGGTGCGTTCTATGCAGTATCAATATTAGATGCAATACTTTACAGTACTAATTTATGCATGAGTTTTGTACTAATTATGCATGAAATATATGTATTTCGTGCATCAAAATTTCAATGCATTACTTTACAGTACTAATTTATGCATGAGTTTTGTACTAATTATGCATGAAATATATGCATTTCATGCATCAAAATTTCAATGATTAAAATATGCAATATATGCATCAAAATATCGATGCATTAAAATATTAGATTATATGCATCAATTTTTTGTGAGAATTAATGCATTGAAATTTTAATGCACGAAATGCATATATTTCATGCATAATTAGTACAAAACTCATGCATAAATTAGTACTGTAAAATATTGCATCTAATATTGGTACTGCATAGAACGCGCCATATATATATATATATATATATATATATATATATATATATATATATATATATATATATATAAGGATTTGTTTAAATGAGAATCAATTTTTGAAATAAAAGTTGAGCCGTACATATTTAATACAGATTCGTCACACGCATAATATATTGTAATGAATATTCATTTTTTCCTCAATGCATAGTAAATGGGTACTAAAAGTGTTTAGTGTATCAAAAAAATGAATATGCATTACGATATACTACGTATGCAGCGAATCTATATTAAATATACACAGAACTCACGTTCTTATTTTAAAAATTGATTATCATCTGAACCAATATATATATATATATATATATATATATATATATATATATATAAGATGGATCAAATGAGAATATTGAGTAAGAAATAAGAATAAATCTGAACCACTAATTTTTGTGTAATGTACGATCCAAATTAGATTATGAATAAAAAATATGTATCTCACGCAATAAAATACCAAATATTAAAATCATGTATTATATGCATCAAATATCAATCCATTAAAACAATCAATTTCATGCATAAGTTCATGTGAATAAATTTTGATCACTCATTTATTTCAAATCTATGTACCAAATTTATACTTATTTTTAACTTAAAACTCATTCTCACCATAACCACATATACATATATATATATATAATATATATATATGGAGAGAGAGAGAGAGAGAGAGAGACTCTGAGAGAGAGAGAGAGAGAGAGAGATGAAAAGGACGTATAGTGTGCACTTAATTTTTTAAAAAACCAGGTAGAAAAAAGATAATAGCTGTGGTCCAAACTTTACAAGGCCCAAAAACAACCATTTAAAGCCATCTTTGTTGGTTGGAGGTGCAACTAATTGTTTGTTGAGAATGTGAAGGACAAGCACTATACATAACATAGGGCCAAAACACCTCGTAGTTCTTGTTCTTTCTTAGTATTTTATAGTAATATTTTTTTTTTTTTTTTGAGAAGCTAGAAAAATTTCATTAGAGATAAATATAATGGGTATTCAAATCCTTACAATACATGAAACGCAACAAATATGTCTATCTACTTCGAGGAAAATACCACTTCTTGTAGATACGATACTCATGTTAGCCACTAAGACACTAGATATACACTTCCAATTTAGTAGTTAGAAATTTTGGCGAACAATACACACGAGTGCAACAAGGAAAGTTCATATATGGATAGTCTGATTTTCTTTCACGAATATTTTAGAAGCCGTTTAATTTTATTCTCCAAAACAAGAAGAAATCTGAGGAGAAGACACACTCTTATGAAGATTCGACATTAAAGAGGAAGTCTATATCAAATGAGAGTTACCATACAAGTGGTTTAGTTATTTGTCAAGTCTGCGTATAAGAGACAAGTTTGGGGTATATTGGTACTCCCTCCACTTTTAAATAGATGTCATTTTAGATTTTTGTAACTTTATCAAAATAGATGCCACTTTAGCTTTATTTTTCTCTTTATTCCATTATTACCCCTAATTAATTTACCTCAAAATTCATTTTTTCACTCTTCATTAATTACAAAATATCATTTATTAGGGGTAAATTTTGGCATAATTTTTTTTTCTTAATTTGTGTGCACAAAGTCAAAGTGACATATATTTAAAAGTGGAGGGAGTAGTATACTTTGGTAGTATAGGATTTTCTATTTTCTTGAGGTATTAAATTTATAAATCCATTTGAAAATTTATTATTGTAGCATAAAAAATTGACTTGTCGTCAAACTGCATGGGTCCAAAATCGATTCGAGTGTCCCAATGGAGTTGTTATATCGGTTCATGAACATGAAACTAATTGGTGGAATAATATGTAATGTACAAGTGTGATCTTTAAGAAAACAAGTGGTAAATACCCTTATGGAGCTTTTTGATAGGTATAAAGCGGGTGGCTTACTCTAGGATGGGATGAAAAAAAAGGGAGAAAAAAATTTATTTTTTGTCAACTAAAACAAATATATTTTATTTTTGACAATTAACATATTTTTTTGCAACTGTATTAATAAAAAATAGAACTCAGTCTATTAAAAGAAACACAAATATTATTGAGACACAAAAAGGTCGACCCAAGCCAAAAACTGGGGCAGGTGTTATAAGATATAGTGGATGGGCCCAAACCGTAAACAGTCATCTCAAAAATACGACATCTATTTAAAAGTAAAACTTGAAGAACATGACATCTACAGTAAAAACTCGATAAATGAACATGATCGGGACCGGAGAAAAATATTCATTTAGCGAAATTATTCATTTATCAAAAGAAAATTTGAACATGTTATAAAGAGTTGGGACCGGGGGAAATTATTCATTTGGCGTGGTTATTCGTTTATCGAATATTCATTTATCGAGGTTTAACTGTAGTTAAAAGTAAAACTTGAAGTTATATTAAGCCCAAGGCTGACCTGCCTAGTTAGCCCCAGACGGACCGATCCCTTTGAGCGACTCCATGTGACTGATAGAGTCGGCACGAGCCAATGGCTAAGATGGTAGACTAGGTCAACCTGAACCGAGCCGACCCAATCCACATGGTGAATGAACATGCCCACTACCCATTCGTTACCTTTGGTGAGAGAAAATCTATCAACGGATTCTACACGTGGACCACGAAAGAGGCTGTCTTGGTCAACACACACGTGGAGATAGGAGAGACTAAGTGCGCGGTCTTTTCAAAGGCCTCCAATGACCCCCGAATACGGAGAGGGGTTACAAGATACACTCACATAACTCATCTACCTCACTATAAGTAGGGGAGTTCAAGCTCAAGAGAGAATCAAGCAATCGAACTGATAACCATCTCCCTATCTCATCCCAACCCCATAATCTATTTACTCTCTCTCTCTCTCTCTCTCTCTCTCTTCCGGTTAACTTTATTACTCATCGATGCTTCCCAAGGACCATCTAATTAATCTCTCCAATCCTGGCGACTTGTCGTTTTAAGGTGATCAACCTCAAAGTTCTTCAGACCAGGTAGTCGGATCTCCAGTTCTTCTTGGTCAATCCCCTTGAAGAAAGGATAAGTCCATTCCATTTATTTCGTTTCTCGTACCTTATCCTAGAGATTCACTGACCTGAGCGTCAGAGCTTATGCGACCGGAACCACACCGGTGTCCCCTTGGAATCTTACGTTTGCGATCTTGCTCTTACGTCGTCTTGCAGGTCGTTGATGCTCTCTTTTCAAAAATCAATTGTTGTTTTTCAACGTTCACACTTGAACCCCAAATTTTTATTCTTCAAAAATTTCTCCATATCCGTTCCTCTCACGTGTGCCCCGCGCTCCCCACCCAACGCCTTTCCCCCCTTTTTCTATTGGTTGCTGTAGGGCTGGGCACTTGAACCCGAAATCCCGATTCCGTTCCGATCCCGTCCCGAAAACTAACGGGACGGGACGGGATAGTTTCTTAAAATGGCATCCCATCCCGTCCCGTCCCGCTCTGTTACTATTCAAATGGGACGGAATGGGATCGGGACCATCCCGATCAATCCCGTTCCGTCCCGTAATATTTAATATAATCAATTTTTTTATATATCATTTAATCCTGTAAACCCTAAATTGATGTATGATGTATGAAACATCAAAGTTTCAGTTTTAAGTTTTCAGTTTTAAGTTGATGTTTTCTACACTTTGAATTTGAACACGTGTTGATATTGATGTAATATGCACTATGCAGTTGGATTATTGATCTATTGTCCTTTGTGCGTGTTTACGTCACTATCTATTTTGTTCTGTGTGTTTTTTAAGTTTCTAATGGATATTGGAGTTCATTTTTTTTTGGAATGACTAGTTTGAATTTTTTTTTAAATTTCTACCTCATCCATTTGATAATTCCAAAATTTATAGCTGTCTCATTCGTTTTTTTACAGTTTCTGTCAAGGTCAATAAATATGCGGGATATCCCGTCCCGTCCCGAACCCGAACGAGATCGGGACATGCGGGATGAATTTCAAAATACGCAATCCCGTCCCGTCCCCTCCCGGTAATTTATTTTCGGGACGGGACGGGATTCGCCCAATCCCGACCCATCCCGTCCCATGCCCACCCCTAGATTGCTGGACAAAAAAATAAAAAAAAAGTTATAGATTTCGGGATTACATTTTTTTAGATTTTTTTTCCCAAAATTTTGATCTCTCTTTGAATTTTTTCCAAAATATGTGATTATTTTCTAGAAAAGCAGATCTGGATTATATTTCATTTATTTTCCAAAAAAAATGAATTATATAGTTTTATTGATTTTTTTCATGCAGATTTGAACCAGATTTTTCCTTTTTTTTTTTTTGAAATATTTATTTTTTTCGAATAGATCTGAAGTGAGATTATGTTTGCAAAAAATGAACAAATAATGTGGGACGAGAATATAGTGGGAGTGCTTCTCGGGATTTTCTTTCCAAAACTAACGTCTTCTTCTTCCTCTTTTTTGGAAAGTTGATGTGCTGGGTGTATGAGTGTTTGAGAGCGTAAGTGATAAATGGTAGTTTTATTATGATAAGATAATACTATTATTTGGGTAGGTAATAATAAGTTGTGGAAGATTTTCGGCCGTGGTTCTCGGGTGAAGGTTTTTGGCTTAATTTTGATGGTTGTATTCCTGGTTTGTTTGTTATGTTCTTTAATTTGAAAATAGTTTGTGGGTGTTTGTAACTTGATTGATCACTTTTTTAGTTTCTTTTTTGAACTAGTGGTTTGAGTTTCACAAATTTAAGTGGATGGATGTGTGATTGTGGTTTGTACATTTCTCTATGATTATCATGATAAGTAATATTCTATTATCGGGGAAAGTAATAACATTATCGATAATGGTAAATATTATCTAAGTAACTAATTTTTTAAATACTATTGTAGAGTTATGATAGAAATTAGTACTTGAGTGGTAACTATACAGTGAGAGAGTGAGTAGAGACATGAGTGAGCATAAAGTTGATTATTAATAGCGGTTATTCGTGATGGTAATTCTAAAGAGAGAAATGGAGAAGAGAGAGGAGAGAGAAAAAAGTTGAATGCTGGCACCGATTACTTAAGATGGTAATTTGGAGAGAGAGAAAGAGAGATGATAGAGCGAATGAGAATAAAAAGTTGGATTTTGGTGTCGATTATTTGGGATGATAATTCTAGAATGAGAAAATGGATAGAGAGATTGGGAGTTAATAATTTAAATATTGTACCAATTACTTGGGATCATAATTCTAGAGTGGAAAAATGTGTAGAAAGTTAAATGTAAAAAGTTGAGTTGATACCGATTACTTGAGATAGTTATAAAATGAGAAAGTGGGTAGGGAGATGGAGCAATAACAAGTTGAATGTTGGGCCGATTACGTAGATTGGTAATTTCAGAGAGAGAAAATAGGTAGACAAATGAGAAGTAAAAAGTTGAATGTAGCTACCAATTACTTGTGGTGTTAATTTTCGAGAGAGAATAGATAAAGAGATAAAATATTGAATTTTGGTAACGATTATTTGAGGTGATAATTCTAGAGCGAAAAAATAAGCATAGGGATGATGAGTAAAAAATTAAATATTACTATTTGGGTATAGTCAGAATTCTGCTGCGTGTAACAAACTCTAATTAAATAAAGGTCAGAAGATATCATCTATCACTACTCAAGACAAAAGGCTATAATAAGAAGGCATGTCCTCAATTCGCAACACATCCTCCATTAGAAATTCTCTCTCCAGCTCAGATCGTGTCAGCTTTAAAATATCCTGTTATGAATCAAAGCTTTTTGTATTTACAATTTGGAAATATACAAAATTTAAAAAATTATAGCATTCAACAATTAGTCGGAATATATATATATATCTATGTTGTGAAAAGTCGGTCTAGGCGATCGCCTAGGCGGTTTTGTTCAACTCTTTAGAACAAAAGTTCCCAAGATCGACTAAGAAAGGTTACTTACGTTAAACTCCATGTAAGTGGCATTTTTTGCCAGCCACAGTTTGTCCATAATCATGAAGGCCACACAGTAAAGAATGTCGAATGCCCATTCGTTTTCTGCAAAAAAAAAAAAAAAAAAAAAAAAGATCAAATTTTAGTTCGAGTTCACACACCACAAATAGAATCAAAACTTCGATTTGATGGCCGATACTGGCTTTGGTGTGCTGCGGCCGAACCCATTTTTTCTTGAGCCGAAACCCAAAAATTTTTTATCAATAGTTTGAGTCCACACACCATTTACTATTTGGCACATTTTACTTATGGGATGTGAATGCTTCACCTGACAACATTTGCAGAAACACTGCTCTAATAAATGATCTGGGCTTTGCTGCATATATATATATATATATAAATAGGGAGTATATAATTTCTCAGTGAAGAAAATACATTCAAGAGAATAAGAATAGGTCAGGCCAAAATATTAGTATGAACAAAAACATATATTGAATCCCCTTACTGGCATCTAGATCAAGCATTTGCGTGATCATAAACGTTATATTTACACCAGCAACGGCAAATGGATATTCCCAGACGGCTCTTTTCCCTGCCTGCTTCCTCAATAGACTCTGAAAACATGTCTAGTACGTACATAAAAAATGTTACTCCTCCGGGACTCGAACCATATTCGATTTTCTCCTAATCAGAACTATTCGTAAGAATAGGAATAAAAAAATGGAGCATTACCGAATAAGTCTTGGCGAAAAACAGTAAATTCTCCAACGAAATAAAACCCGCTCCTCTGCACAAATTTATACGGAACATCAGCGACGCAGAATGAAACAAGTAATATCAATCCATAAGTGCAACAAAATATTGACGGGTAAATGAAGTTATAGTTTTTCTATCCTCCATGGGGTGTCGTGTGCAACTACACCCGCGTATAGTGTGGTTCCACTCGTGTTGGGCGGTCACGACAAGGATCAGAAGCAAAAACCTGAAATCTGTAGATGGATCTTTTCCCTGCCATCCCATTTCTTTCCACTGATCAGATACCAAACTCTGTAGC
Organism: Orobanche coerulescens; assembly: GCA_033398695.1. Classification (NCBI taxonomy): domain Eukaryota; kingdom Viridiplantae; phylum Streptophyta; class Magnoliopsida; order Lamiales; family Orobanchaceae; genus Orobanche; species Orobanche coerulescens. The sequence continues at coordinate 209,131,901 of CM065805.1, read as the reverse complement.
TCCTGGCCAGGGTATGTAGCACACCATAAGGCCCTCAATGCTTCCTGCATATAACTTACTCAAATGATTTATTTATTTTTAACAGTAAACGTAAAGCCAGACGTTTGTCTTTTGGTCATTCGGCTTCGATCTCCAAGCAAGTAGTCATATATAAGCAAGATATAAAATCCAGAAAGCTGTATTTATGTTGTTTGTTATACCACACCTGATGCTCTAGCCTGGAAGCATCAAAGTGTACTTTAGTTCGGTGTCTCAACCTTTTTAGCCTCTCCTCCTGTATATAGAGTAATCGAAAGCAACGAAATTATAAAATACACTCGATTCACTAAGCTGATAGATAGTCGAGACGGCCAACATCAATTAGAATACGGACCTGAAGGGGTGTTAAGTTGACGCAGACCCGTGCATTGTTTCCATTTCGCTTAAAGCAAACGCAAGTGAGACTTTTCCGCCTCCACAACGTCGCATCATCTGCTGACCAACCCGACTTCCGTCCTTAATTCATCAACAATGACAGTCAACACACAATATGATGTGCTATACACACACACACACAACCTTGATTATTTTGGTCATTAAATTGCTTCGTTGGTATAGTGGCGCAAGGATCCCGACATATGATACGGTGCTAGATCAAAGAAGAAGTGGAGTCTATTGCATCAATTTTATGAAACTTTATGAGAAATATGCATTAATCTCACTCTTCACTGAAAGTTTCAACTAATTGTCCAACACTTTTGTGATGCCGCCCCTAATTTTATCAAATCAAAGTGATTTGAAACATACATAAGCTCTGACGCTCAAGTGTACGAAAAGGGAAAACACACACACACACACACACAAATTAACATATACATGCAGCGCACACAGTATTACATATCCAATAATATTCCATATTAACTTATGATAAAAGGTTTCAATACCTGAAAGGGAAGAGCGAGAATGCATAATTGTACGAACCGCAACACATCCGCCGCCTTGGATTCTACTTTCCGGACACATATTTGCGCGTTTCCTTAATCTTCTTAGTCCCACACAACGGACTATAACGAGGATGCCTAAAAGCCTGCAGAGAGGGGGTCATGAACTGGGTAGCGCATTATTATTATTATTATTATTATTATTATTATTATTATTTTATTAGATGAAAAATAATTTACAAGAATTTAGGGTTGATCCGTCCAATCTGTCAACTGAAGATATTATTATTAATTACTGATATGAGATTCGTTTTCCCATAAACAACTCTTTAAGCAAGTTTTTTCCTTACACGTTAATTATGTTTTTTTTTTTAACTAATCTTGTGAGGTTGTCTGAAGATAGTACAGTAGTAGAATAATCAAACACACTGAATCTTTCACAGAAAAAAAAAATACTCAAATAAAACTAATATGAGCTAGGTTAAAAATTAAAATCTTTTATAATATATATGTACATACTATCAAGATATAACAGTTTATGTAATAATGTACTAACAAAATCTAGTCATGTTCAGGTCCCGTGGTCTGGTCCTACACTGATTCAGTAAAATTTCCAGACTCAACATATTAATTGGATATAAAGTAAGAACTTTGAGGCTTTTCTAATATCGGTCAACAATAAATTTGTCTGGTTTGACTTTTCTTGATCAATTCAAATATACATTTGATCATTAATAATTCAATTATATATAAATAAAAAATATAAGAAAATTATATTTAGAAAATATACTTTAAGACAAATCAAACAAGTATTTACATGACTATAACTTTTTTATATACTGATTGCAATTTATGGTCAAAGTGCATAAATTTTAATAAAAAAATTCAAAATGGATAAATTTAATGTGGACGGAGGTATCACTATTTTAATAGAACGAGACATTTTGACCCGTGCGATGCACTGGTTTTGTTTTCGATAAACTATTGAACTTTTAATTATATCTAAAACTCAACCTTTTTTATTTTAGCAAACTCATTTAATTTATCTGTTCAAATCGGATGTACTACCACTCACCGCTACAAAAGAGCGTTATTTTACCTTTATCGTTGACATCGTTCCTACATTACGTATAATATATCAACGTTGTTATTTGACCAACAAAATACATTCTTCAATTCTTTAAGAATGGATGTAAACATTTGTTTGTGATAACTTTTCATAGTATGAGTAAATGTTAGAAGTAACTATTTATAGTTTGTAAGAAATCATGAGTTGTAAGTTTTTTACTTTTAAACCAAATAACTCTCTACGTATGAAAATGAAGTCGCGTTGAGTTTGACCAATTAACATTTCAAATATGTATATTTTTATGGTTATAAACAACTAATTATACCGTCAATCATAAGATATGATTTACAAATAGCATATTTTGATACGTAAATAAGCGTATAATAGCGTTTAAATACATCGATTTAATATCACTTTAATCCTTTATCTTGCACTCTTGCACTATATCACTCTCAAGTAGTGCTTCGCTCGTCATATGTACCAACTAAATATTCATTCACTTTCAATGTACCAAATCTTTCGTGTTGCATTCTACTCTCGTTTATACCCATTGCCAAAACAAAAACACAATAAAGATGAATCAAGCATAAATATTCACTACTCAATAATGTTTGTAACCCTACTGGCTTAGAATGATTTATGATATCCAACATGTTTGCTAAGTTTTTGATCGAGATTGGAAAAATAAATGTGAATATACTTAGAATTATGTAAGAGTTTCATGCATGTGTTGCTAAGCCTTCGATCAACATCGACGAATAACCTGCCAATATTACAGATGAAAGCGCGGAAAGAAGAACTATTTTATCTCATCTTTTCGTCAACTTATGAAATACTTGGTGGCCAGATATGACCGAATTATTATATAAAGATAGCTAAAACTAATTTTGTGACCATGCATAAACTACATATTTATACCATATACTCCATAGAAGTTGGAGAGACATTCTAAATTATGACATGAATATGAATTTTATGACTACTAAACGGAAATAAGAAAATTTAATGCATGAATACTTGATTGGACACGGAATTATATTGAACTCAAAATTAGTTATAACATTTAATTTCTTAATTTTTGTTATAAAACTCAAAATTATAAAACTTTAAGAGTTAATAATATTTTATTAATGACATGAATCATTAAGACTAAATATTTAATATTGAGACTCAATCTTTTAGTATATAAGACGTGTGTGTGCTATTTCAATTAGAATGTGATGTTTTTTTTCTTTGACGTTTATGGTGTTATGATATCAATGTTTCATTGTGAATAAAATAAAAATAACACATTCCTAGAGCATAGTTCAGTGGCAAAAGAGGGGATATCTTTCGCGCTGGTGGCACGCAGCGTGGGTTCGAATCCTCGTGGGAGCATCCGCTCTTTTCAGGGATTTGGACTTTGTGTGTTTATTCAGTTGAAGCATCCTCAAAACCGAGTTGCTGAAGCGTAACCTGCAATTTAACCGGGAATATGAATGAGGGATCGTACCTACAACCCTAAGATTAAACCTGGGTCATAAAAAAAAATAACACGGAAAAGACGGAACGTGGGACTAATGCAATCAAACATGTTGTCTTGAAGTTTACAAGCACAAATGATATTAGTTTAATCAAGTGTGTTCGGAGTATAGAGACAAACAGTCCACTACACTTATCCACATGGATTAATGGGGCTTGGTAATGGTAGTAAACTAGTAGTACCAACAAATATTTTAATTCCGCAACATAATAGAAAAAAAAACTGTAATTTCCGAACTTAATAAACGTATTTTAGTATTTTTCATATGACAATCTATTAAAATAAGTCATAAAAAGAAAAATACACAAAATACACGAAAGTGACATATATATAAGAAATAAGTCACGTATGTACTAAAAGAGACCGACGCCGGCAATGACTGTTGATGATTTCGTATCGGAGAAATTAGCAAATGTTTGTCGGGACTGCAATAACGACCGACTACAACATGCCCAAGATTCCTCGGAAGTTGATCTCTCAATATTACTTGATCAATTTCAAACTTAAGCATTCCAAGGATTTAAAAGGTCTTGGTGATCTTGCATGGAAATAGAAATAGGCATGGAAACAAAGAAAAAAGACTTTTAAAAGGGACATTGTGTAGAACGGTCCGGTTTATAAAATAATGGGTAATAAAACTATTTAATTTATATACGAGGTAGATAGTTCACTTTGCAAAATACATGAATCTATTTAATAGGAGGGTTCCTATAATTCGACGTGTGATGAGTCGATTCTTGATCGACTCATTCTGTTTTATCTAGTCGTGTTTTTGTCTGTTTTTTAGTATTTTTTGTTCTCTTTTATGCGTGGTATGTTGTGTTTTTAATTTATAGGTATTCAAGCGAAGATTGTGGTGAAATACGCGCTTTCATAGCTAATATTGGAGTTTATGACGATCAAAAGCTAAACCGGGGCCTAAAACGACAAAAGATTGAAGCAGTATCGGTCGAATCTTCTAAATTCCAGAATCTCCACTCCGAATTGAGATGTGTTCTCCTTTGATATAAATTCCTCGTGAAATTGGCTTCCAAACGGTATATCATATGCTAAATTCCGAGGTGTATTGATACAAGAACGAAGAATCAAGCCGAAGAAACAAGACTCGGCTGCACCAGGCGACTCGGCCGTGTCACAGAACACGGCCGGGTCTCGTTCCAGTAGAAAAGCCCTTTTCCTGTGTAGTACGACACGACCGTGTCTTTTGGGACATGACCGAGTCTCGATCAGTCTATTCCGCATTTCTGGCACAATACAACACGGCCGTGTCATGGGACACGGCCGAGTCTCAATACAGAATACCTTTTTGTTTATCCAGCGTAGTACGACACGACCGTGTCCCAGGACACGGGCCGTGTCACTTTTCGGTGCATATCGCTTTCCTTAACATTTTTGCACAACTTTAAGCCTTTTCTTGATATTTTTGGCTATAAAAAAAGGGAGGTGGAGACCATTTGAGAAAATGCTTATCTTGTGAAGACATTTTTGTGTGGAAAACACAAGATTAGGGAGGAAAACACCAAAAAGAGTGGAGAAAGTGAGATTATTTCATCATCTTCTTTGTATGTTCTTGGAGTGAAAAATATATTTGTGAGATATAATAATTCCTTGTATCATTTTGTTGTGAATTCTTGAAAGAAGATCATCAAACCTTCATCGGGAGTTCGATTTCGGCATTTACAAGGGAAGTTTCTACCATGTTTTGTTTTACAATTTCCATTATTGTTGTTGAAATAATCATGTGTAGCTAATTTTTTCATCTGAGTTTTTAGAAATAGCCACACACATGTTTTCGATTGATAGTTCCTTTTGATTTTCCGGGTAAAGTTTGGGATTGTTCCTCTTGTTCGTTCTTCGTATATTTTGAATTAGATCATCAAACCTTTTTCATTGTTATTATTATTATTCAAATCGAGGGTTTTTGTCGGTGTTCGCCATCAAACGACCCGAAAGAAACGATTGTGAATGTTCTCGAGCTTTTTCGCGCGATCTTTTAACAATTTACCTCATCAAAAGTAGTCGGTTAATTGATTGATTAGTTAGGGATTCGTCTCCATCAAAAGAGTATCCCTTATTTTCGTTGAGAACAATCGTGATTTTTAGAATTACCGCAATCAAACGGATTTTTTTTAATCGTGAGCAATAGATAATTCCAAACCTTATTTATTTGAGTATCGGAACTAATAATTGATTACGTGTGTGTCGGTGACTCTAAATTCCCATATCAATCTCATTATTGTTATCTCTCATTTATCCGACTATCAATTGGTGTTGTTATCACTTAGTTTATTTTAAATTTTATGCGTTAGTAATTGTATTCCTATCGAACCAATGATGTATTTTAATTTATTTTACTTTTGTTCATTCGACTATTTTCCGAACATTATCGAATTTTAAACTGTTTCCAATTCCTCGAGAGATCGACCTCGGAGTTACTTGCCGCTTCCTACAAAAGCGATTCGTACACTTGCGAGTATTTAATTTGTCCATCAAGTTTTTGGTGCCGTTTCCGGGGAATTGGCGTTTAATTTTTAATCTTGTTTTAATAATAGTTGGATTGTTATTCTTGATCAATTTTATTTCGATAAAATTCGCTCTTACTTCCTTTGTTTATGCTTGGTAGGAGATTGTTGGGTAACCCGATTCTTCCACCCATAGATGAAGTTCAAAGGATTAGAGCACCAAAAATAATGGCCACAACATCAATGGCAAACGACGAGGTGAATCCGGATCTCGAAGAGCGACTTTTGCTTCAAGAAGATAACCCTCGTCAACCGAGGGTTGAGAATGTTGCACAAAATATATATGAGGAGGACATTCGTCAACCAAGGTTTCCGAGATATGAGAATGTTGGGCGCAATCAAGGGATACCCGAAGCTCAACAAGGGAGATACTTCTATCCGAGACAACCACCCGTTGGAATGCAATATGGAGCGAATTATTATCCCGGACCTCAATATGGAATGGAAGCAAACTATAACATGCCGCAACAACCTCCGGTCGAACATCTTATGAGGGACTATGCAAAGCCCGTAGTGAACACCGCCATTTCATGCATCCAATTAGCACCGGCCGCAAGGAACTACCACATAAGCGGACTTCACATCGAGCAATTGCCCTCATTTCACGGATTAGCACGTGAGGACCCGTTATCATTCATCCGAGACTTCTATGTGGCGATTGACAACTTCCCATTAAATGGGTTGAGCGAGGATCAACTAAGGATGAAGTGCTTCCCTTATACACTCAAGGATAGGGCGAAACAATGGTTGATGACTTTGGCGCCCGGCTCACTAAGAACATGGGATGAAGTCTACGATAAATTCATTACCAAGTACTTCTCTCATTCAAAGACTACTCAATTGAGAACTCAAATCTCAACTTCCGGACAACAAGACGGAGAGGCATTTCACTAAGCATGGGATCGATTCAAAATGCTACTTATTCAATGCCCACACCATCACTATCCGCTTCAACTACTTAATCAATTCTTCTATGACGGATTAACTCAATATTGCCAAGGAGCGGTAGATAATGCAGCCGGTGGTTTGTTTTGGGGTTTGACGGAGAGACAAGCGTATGACGTGTATGAAACATTGGGAGCAAATTCTCAACAAAAAAGTGTACGTGTTCGTAGGGGATCCGTGCACCAAGTGAGCGAGAAGGACGAGATGCAATCTAAAATCGATGAGTTGACAAATGAACTAAGACAACTCAAGACTCAAAATAAATCTTCTAGCTCACGAGTTTGCGAGATTTGCGGAGTACCCGGACATGATGCCAATTCATGCCCTCATACTTTTCCGGGAGAACAAACCGAACAAGTTAATTGGGCTATGGGACAAAGCACGGGAAGGCCCGAATGGGAAGAGAGGAGAAATAATTATGGCGGAAACGCAAGAAATGCACCTCTCCCAAATACTTATCATCCTGGGCTAAGAAACTACCCGAATTTCTCATGGAGAAACAACAACCCGATGTCATACGACACAAGCGCCCAAGCTCAATGCAACGGAGGAAACCGAGCCCAACAACCAACGCGAAGTGAACCACCTCCACAACAAAGGAACTCGCGTGAGGAGAGTATTGCGGCATTCATTAAGGAGAGCAAGGAAAACCGAGAGGAGAACAATAAAAGGTTCGAATCTTTAGAAGCTTCGATGAAGAAAATGGAGATTCAAATTAGGCAACTTGCTACCGAGGCACGTAGACAAGAAAGGGGTAAACTACCGAGTCAACCCGAGCAAGCTCAATCCATTACCACTCTCCGAAGTGGTAAAGTGATTAATAGAGAAGCTAATTCCGAAGTAAAAGAAAGAGGCGATGAGAAATAGGACGAGTCGGGAAATCAAGAGGAGAAAATAGACGAAGCAACTTCAACTTCCAAGCTTCACAAATCCGCTCAACCATATAAGCCACCAATTCCTTTTCCGAGCCGGCTTAGAAAAGCAAAGCAAGATAAGCAATTTTCCAAAATCTACGACATGCTTTCAAAAGTTCATGTCAACTTACCTCTTTTGGATGTTGTGAAGAACATTCCCGCTTATACAAAAATTTTCAAAGAGTTGACCTCCAACAAAAGAAGATACAATGGGAACGAGAAAGTGGTGCTCTACGAGGTAGAAGCAAGGGGTCAAAAGAAAGGCGATCCCGGAAGTTTTATGATCGACATCACTATGGGAGATAAGAAAGTTGCCCGTGGGATGTTAGATTTGGGAGCAAGTGTGAATCTCATGCCATTCTCGACCTATTTGAGGCTTGGACTCGGGGGAATTAAACCGACAAGAATGACTCTTCAAATGGCGGATAGGTCGGTGAAATACCCCAAAGGAGTCATTGAAGACCTATTAGTGCAAGTGGACAAGTTGGTGATTCCGGCCGATTTTGTTATCTTGGAGATGAGCGATTTCGGGACAAGCGAAAATGAAGGGACAATACTTCTAGGACGACCATTCATGCGTACAACAAAAACAATCATCGATGTTGGTGAAGGAAAGGTCACCATGACCGTCTTGGGCGAAACCGTGGAAATCAACGTGTTCGGTTCATCTCCTATCCCTTCTCATATTTATGCTGCCCATGATGTGAATTTTATTGATTGCATTGATTCTTTGGTTAATGATGCATATTTTCATGATGATGTAGGGGACACGTTGCATGATGCTCTAACCGTTGAGCATGATATGGGGCTTAATAATCTAGAAATTGAAGAATATGTTGCATTGTTAGATAATTCCGAAACAATTGATGAAGTTGACGGTTTTAAGATACCATTGGAATTAAAATTTGAGGAGCCCGTTGAAATCACCCCACCCCAACTTGAATTGAAAGAACTTTCGGTACATCTTAAATATGTTTTCTTAGGCAAAATTGACACTTACCCTGTAATTGTCTCTTCCGAATTAACTCCCTTGCAAGAAAACAAATTAGTAGAAGTTCTAACTAAGTTAAAGGAAGCGATTGGGTGGAGTATTTCCGATATCAAGGGAATAAGTCCTGTTAGGTGCATGCATAAAATAATTCTTGAGGAAAATGTTAAACCGGTTAGGCAACCTCAAAGGCGTTTGAATCCGAACATGCAGGAAGTTGTGAAAAAAGAAATTTTGAAATTGCTATATGTCGGAGTCATCTACCCGATATCCGACAGTAAGTGGGTGAGTCCTGTGCATGTAGTGCCTAAGAAATCTGGAATAACGGTGGTTCGTAATGATAAAAATGAATTGGTGCCCACTAGAACGGTAACCGGTTGGAGGATGTGCATTGATTATCGGAAATTAAATGACGTAACAAAAAAGGATCATTTTCCCCTTCCTTTCATTGATCAAATGTTGGAACGTTTAGATGGGCATGATTATTACTGTTTTCTAGATGGTCTTTCAGGTTTCTATCAGATTCCCATTGCTTCGGAGGATCAAGAGAAGACCACTTTCACTTGCCCTTTTGGCACTTTTGCCTTTAGGAGGATGCCGTTCGGTCTTTGCAATGCTCCCGCTACTTTTCAAAAGTGTATGCTATACATATTCTCCGACTTGCTAGAAAAATCCATCGAGGTATTCATGGACGACTTTTCTGTGTTTGGAACCACTTTCGATGATTGTTTAAATAATTTGACTATTGTGCTAGAACGGTGTATTGACTGTAATCTTACACTTAGTTGGAAAAGAGTCATTTTATGGTAAAACAAGGTCTTGTTCTAGGTCACGTGGTTTCCAATAAAGGAATGAAGGTTGATAAGGCTAAAGTTGATTTAATTATTAAATTATCTCCACCTTCATGTGTCAAAGAGGTTCGAAGCTTTTTAGGGCATGCCGGGTTTTATAGGCGTTTTATTAAAGATTTTTCGAAAATTGCCCGCCCTTTGAGTAACCTTTTGTGCAAAGATGCCAAATTTGATTTTACCGAGGAATGTTTAGTCAATTTTAATGCTTTGAAAGAAAAGTTAACTTCCACACCTATTGTTGTTGCTCCCGATTGGTCTCTCCCGTTTGAAATTATGTGCGATGCGTCCGACTTTGCTATAGGTGCTGTTTTGGGTAGGGGTGGTTCGGTACGGTATACCGAAAATTATCATCCATACCGTATACCGTACCGAAATTTTTGGTATGACAAAATCATACCGTTACCATACCGAAATTTTCGGTATACCGAAAACCGGTATACGGAAAATCTCGGTATGACATATTTACATACCGTTATTGTACCGAAATATCGGTATACCGAAATCAAGTCAGTATACCGTTAATTTTTCGGTATATCGAAACTTATGCGGTATACCCAAAATTTTAGGATATATAAAAAAAAAAAATCAATATACTATACATAGTTTGGTATACTGAAAAATTTTGATATACCGATAATTTTTCGGTATATCAAAAATTTTCGGTATATGTCGAAAAAAATTCCCTATACCGAAAATTTTCGGTATACCTCGGTATATCAAAAATTTCAAAAGCTCATACCGTTACCGTACCGAAAATACCTGTAACGGTATCATACCGTACCAAAAAAATCGGTTTACCGAAAATTTCGATATTTTCGATATTTTTCGATACGATATTTTCGGTATTTCGATATTTTCGGTATTTTTCCCAGTCCTAGTTTTGGGGCAAAGAGTGAATAAATTTTTCCACGTGATTTACTATGTGAGCAAAACGCTCGATGAAGCTCAGGCTAATTACACCACCACCGAAAAAGAATTTTTAGCCGTTGTGTATTCTTTAGACAAATTTCGATCCTACTTGGTTGGCTCAAAAGTAATTGTGCATACGGATCACGCCGCATTGAAATATTTATTGAAAAAATCCGATGCAAAACCAAGATTAATTCGGTGGGTTCTTCTGCTGCAAGAATTTGATTTGGAATTTAAAGATAAAAAGGGGTCAGAAAACGTAGTTGCCAACCATCTATCTAGGCTAACCGAGGAAGATAATTTTAAGCTTGATAATCCTTTGCCAATTGTTGAAACTTTCCCTGACGAGCAATTATTCGATGTAACAATGACACTTTGGTATGCTGATATTGTCAATTACATTGTTAGTGGTGTTTTGCAGCCCGACTTAACCTATCAAGGGAAGAAGAGGTTTGTTTCCATGTGCAGTCATTACTTTTGGGACGAGCCCTACTTATTCAGGTTGGGGCCTGATCAGATATTCCGACGTTGCGTCCCGGAGGAAGAGCACGAGAGCATATTGTTATTTTGCCATGAGTTGTACTGTGGGGGACATTTTAGCGCAAAGAAAACGGCTCACAAGGTCCTTTAATCGGGATTCTACTGGCCAACATTATTTAAGGATGCCTATTTCCATTGCAAGAGTTGAGATCGTTGTCAACGAACGGGGAATATAAGCAAAAGGAATGAGATGCCGTTGACAAATAATCTTGTTGTGGAACTTTTCGATGTTTGGGGAGTGGATTTTATGGGTCCTTTTCCAATTTCCCATGGTTTTGAGTATATTCTAGTTGCTGTAGACTACGTCTCTAAGTGGGTGGAAGCAATTCCAACCCGAACTAATGATGCTAACGTGGTTTGCAATTTTTTTAGGGATGTGATTTTCTGCAGGTTCGGGATGCCTAGAGCTGTAATCAGCGACAGAGGCACGCATTTTTGCAATAAACAACTTGCAGGCTTGCTTAAGAAGTATAATGTGATGCATAAGGTCGCAACGGCATACCATCCACAAATTTTCGGGCAAGTAGAAGTAAGCAATCGGCAAATAAAGGCAGTGCTCGAAAAGACGGTGAAACTGACAAGAAAGGACTGGGCATTGAAGTTGAATGAGGCTTTATGGGCATACCGCACGGCCTACAAAACTTCAATTGGAATGAGCTCGTATCGCCTAGTATTTGGGAAAGCATGTCACCTACCCGTTGAGTTGGAACACAAGGCGTATTGGGCAATCAAAGCGCTCAATTTAGATCAAGAAAAAGCGGGCGAGGAATGATTTTTACATTTAAATGAGCTCGATGAGATGCGATATGAGGCGTACGAAAACGCTAAACTCTACAAAGAACGGGCGAAACGGTATCATGATAAGCGTATCGTTCGTAAATCCTTCGAACCCGGGATGGAAGTTCTGTTACATAACTCCCGTCTTAAGCTCATGCCCGGAAAATTGGTATCGCGATGGGGCGGACCGTTCAAAGTCGTTAAAGTATAGCCTCACGGAGCAGTAGAACTTCTTGATCCGCGTAAGAACGAGCACTTTAAGGTAAACGGGCATAGAGTGAAGCCGTATTTCGGACGAATCGAAGAAATTAATGCGTTTGAGTGCATAGAGGTGCACGATGTTGAAGCTTGAAGCAAAACGGGAAGAAGTCGAGCTAATGACTATAAAAAAGCGCTACTTGGGAGGCAACCCAACGGTTTAGTTAGATTTTTTTTTTGTCTTTCATTTTTCGCATTTATTTTCCTTATTTGTTTTTACTCGATTCAAAACTGACCGGTTCAACTATGGGTGTTAAAATTGCAGGAAACGAGTGCGTTTTCAGAAACTAAAAATCTGGGCAGGTTGGACACGACCGAGTTACCTTTGGCACGACTGCGTCTCAAAATAGGAGGGTTTTCCTTATTCTGAATAGTAGGACACGACCGAGTCTCAGGACACGGCCGAGTCTCAGGACAGTGAGAATTTGATTATTTCGAACAGCACGACACGGCCGTGTCACAGGACACGACCGGGCCTCAATACAGTGAATTTTGATTTTCTGGGATAGTATGACTCGACCGTGTCATAGGACACGGCCGAGTCGGTCGACAGATAGTTTTTGCTTATTTAGAACAGTTCGACACGACCGTGTCATATGCAACACGGCCGTGTCAGTCGGTCATGTATAAAAGGAAGCACGGCCGATTCCCCATTTTTATCTTCTCCAAATTTTATTTTTCTTCCTCCCTGCGAACCCTGCGAACCCTACTTCTGGACTTCCAATTTTTCTCTTCGTTTTTAAAGAAATTTTGTGCAAAATCAAAGGGAGATACAAGAATCTACTACGTAATCATCATTTTTCAACCAATTTCACTCTTCAAAGGAGCAAATCGGACGAATTGGGACCGGGCTTTAATTTTTTTTTCGCTCTTCAAAATCTCCGAAATCAAGGTATGTTTCTCATGTTTTTAATGATTATTCTTGGTTATGAACATGCTATGATAATTTGAATCGCTAGTCCTTAATTATCTAGGGTTCTTGAATAAATTGAAGGTGATGAAATTTGGGGATTTTCGATAATTCTTCATGCTTGATGATTAAATTTCTCGATTGAAAACTCTTGTAATTAAGGGATGTTTTCCATGATGAAGATGATGAATTTAAACGATAGATTTTGCTTGGGAGTTGTTTTGATCGATAATGTTTATATTGGGGGAATTTTATTGCTTGCTATAAGTTTGGAGGAGGAATACGTTCTCAAGTCCTTGGATAATGATAGATTGAAATTTTTTCAGAAAATGGCACGAGGAAGAGGACGAGGAAATTCACAACGCGGAAGGGGTAGGAATGGTGGGGAACAAGTGCAGCCGGCAAGAATGGCTATTCAAAGGGCTGTGGAAACTCCGGACTCTTATGGAATCAATCTCCCTGAAACACAATATGAATGGTGGGAAATGTTGGGTCAGAAAAAAAATGCTCCCTACGAGGTGGCCCAATGACGAATGCATGAACGCAATGGGGATAAGGGAAGATGTGATGAAATTCCTTGAAAGAGTGCATTGGGCGTGGATGATGACTCAACAATGGCCGACTTATAGGTGTCTGACGATGGAGTTTCTCAGCACTCTCACTATAAGAAGAGATCTGGTGACTCGAGAACCGACCGAAATGACATTCCGGATCAACAACAACGAAGAGAGGCTGACTATCGTCCAGTTGGAGGAAATTTATCATGCAAGACACAACGGCCATTACCCGATAAACTGGTTCGCTTGTGAAACTTATTGGAGATCCATGGTAGAATACCCAGGGAGTGAGGCGCGATATTATATTGCAAGATTTGCTAAAGGATCGAACATTCGCAATCCCATACTCAGATACCTACACAAGGTGATTGCGAATACTATATATGGCCGAAAGGAAACCGGGCCCATTTCACTGCGGGAGTTATATATCCTGACTCACATGCTCGACAACTCGATTCCGGCAACCGGTGCTATGGTATCGGAACATTTTGAGGATATCGCGACAAAGCCTAAGGGGGAGATATGGATAGGGGGTTTGATTACCCCTATCGCACTACACTTCGGTATTTCCTTAGCTCAGAGGACCCCCCTTCCTGGAAATAAGCTTCTCTCGATCTCCGTGATGAAGGTGATGAACATCCTGGACTATGAACAACGCATGGTCTTCCTCCAGACCGACAACGACCACTTCCTCCTCCCGAATCCGCCTTTGACAACCATAAATAATATTCGGGACATGGGAAATCTACAAATGGCTACGGAGGCACATCGACGAGCCCGGATATCAGCTGGATTGGCTCCCCCGGGTCACAGCCCTCTCGACCGAAATGTTCGACCTCGGCGTATTATGGATGAAGATATAGCTGAGATGATGGAAGAGGAGGAGGCTTGTGAAAGAGGCCCGGATGAAGAGGAAGAAGAAGAGAGCGAAGAAGAAGAAGAAGAAGAAGGTCGGCCCGAGACGTCAAGGCGGGCCGAAATTAGACGTGCCCCCTCGCGCCCAACATTAAGAGAGGAGTTTGAGGCCTACCGAGAGGAGGCTAGATGGGAGCGACGTGAGATATTGTCTCTTGTGAGACAAATGCACGAGTGGCATGTGCAGCAAGGCCACTTCCCTCCGCCCCACCAGTAAACCAGTTGTAAGTATTTCTTGACCAATGAAATTCTTTTGTTTAAATACTATACCCCCTTCGTTCGTATATTCTTTAATTCAAGTTTGGGGGAAGATTGGTCAAGAAATACTTCATTACTCTTGTTTTTATTTGTTTCGGATACTATTTTGCTTGTTTGCTTATTTTTGGTTGTTTTGAACATTTTGCACTTATTTGTGGTGTGTTTTTAATTGGTGTGTTTTGAGCATTTTGCGCTTATTTGTGGTGTGTTTTTACTTGGTGTGTTTTTATTTTGCAAACTTGATAGAAACTTTGAAGTGTGATTTTTTTTGGAATACCTCGGGATTTATTTCGTTGTTTTGATATACAAATCGAGGATAATTTGTTGAGGAAAAATTGTTGATAATCGAAACGGGTGTGAAATTGAATAAGTGGTTTTAATATCTTGGAGGTATGAACATACCTACTTGTGAGCTATTGAGCCTTCGTGCATTTTCTAAAATGCAAGTTTCATTGTCGAGTGTTTCATTCTTGATTTAAGACTCTAGAACTTGCCTTGGTTTCTTGTTCAAAACTACTAGCGCGTGTGTGCAATTGAGTGAAAATGATTTTTGGCGCCTTTGATCTTAACCCTTCGATTTTGGCCAACCCAACATTTGATCAATCCTTAAATAAACCCAATTGAGGTCATTGTCTATTTCATTGTTAAACCACATATCGAGCTTTCATTTACTATAATCCTTCGATCCATACTTGAGCGATTAGAAAATATTTTTGGCGAGGATACTATGATTGTGGTGACATTGGGTGATATATATGTTGTTGGGAGTGTTGAATTGGTGAAAATAATTACTCCGCTATTTTTGGGAACTTAGTAACCGGGTGTATTCATGTGACCCATGTTTATATTCGCGTAAAACGGTTACCTTAGATATGAGTATGCTTGGAAGCAGTTGTGTATGTTTTGATCCTAGTAACCGGGTGTATTCATGTGACCCATCGTTTACATTCGCGTAAAACGGATCCAAAAACAACTTAAGCCAAAAAAAAAAAATCGGAGCAATAAGGAGGGGTTTGACGCTGTGTTTTTCACTTTCGATAGTGCTTGTTACAAGTGGTTCATAATTAAGGGGATAAAAGAAGGAAACTTCAAAAATATTGAGCTTCTAAAGCGAATATGGTGATATAGTTCTAAAAATTGCTCAAGTCAAGTCACTTTAGCCATATTTATCCCACTTCGACCCAAGCCTACATTACAAGCCGAGTAAAGCCCTTTTTGATTCACGAAAATATTGCATACACAAAACAGTGGTAGAGATGGAGACGATTGGCAAGCCTATGGGGTTCCTTATTTCATTGAATGAGTTTCGAGCGTTTACTTATACCTATCACTTTGAGAGTGAGAGAATACACTTGACCGATGAGGTTTATATTGCCAAGTATTGACTATGATGTTAAGGAAACACCCCGGGGGTTTGAAAACTTTGTAGAACTCGACTTATTTTACTTGTGCGTATTGATGAAATTTTTGAAGAGGTCTTTTGAGGTATTTTGACAGTTGAGTTCCCCTTTGTGAGTGATTATTTCAAAATGCATTGCTCGAGACGATCAAATTTCAAGTTTGGGGGGGTTTGATGAGTCGATTCTTGATCGACTCATTCTGTTCTATCTAGTCGTGTTTTTGTTTGCTTTTTAGTATTTTTTGTTCTCTTTTATGCGTGGTATGTTGTGTTTTTAATTTATAGGTATTCAAGCGAAGATTGTGGTGAAATACGCGCTTTCATAGCTAATATTGAAGTTTATGACGATCAAAAGCTAAACCGGGGCCTAAAACGACAAAAGATTGAAGCAGTATCGGTCGAATCTTCTAAATTCCAGAATCTCCACTCCGAATTGAGATGTGTTCTCCTTTGATATAAATTCCTCGTGAAATTGGATTCGAAACGGTATATCATATGCTAAATTCCGAGGTGTATTGATACAAGAACGAAGAATCAAGCCGAAGAAACAAGACTCGGCTGCACCAGGCGACTCGGCTGCACCAGGCGACTCGGCCGCACCAGGCGACTCAGCTGCACCAGGCGACTCGGCCGTGTCACAGAACACGGCCGGGTCTCGTTCCAGTAGAAAAGCCCCTTTCCTGTGTAGTACGACACGACCGAGTCTCGATCAGTCTATTCCGCATTTCTGGCACAGTACAACACGGCCGTGTCATGGGACACGGCCGAGTCTCAATACAGAATACCTTTTCGTTTATCCAGCGTAGTACGAGACGACCGTGTCCCAGGACACGGGCCGTGTCACTTTTCGGTGCATATCGCTTTCCTTGACATTTTTGCACAACTTTAAGCCTTCTCTTGATATTTTTGGCTATAAAAAAAGGGAGGTGGAGACCATTTGAGGAAATGCTTATCTTGTGAAGACATTTTTGTGTGGAAAACACAAGATTAGGGAGGAAAACACCAAAAAGAGTGGAAAAAGTGAGATTATTTCATCATCTTCTTTGTATGTTCTTGGAGTGAAAAATATATTTGTGAGATATAATAATTCCTTGTATCATTTTGTTGTGAATTCTTGAAAGAAGATCATCAAACCTTCATCGGGAGTTCGATTTCGGCATTTACAAGGGAAGTTTCTACCATGTTTTGTTTTACAATTTCCATTATTGTTGTTGAAATAATCATGTGTAGCTAATTTTTTCATATGAGTTTTTAGAAATAGCCACACACATGTTTTCGATTGATAGTTCCTTTTGATTTTCCGGGTAAAGTTTGGGATTGTTCCTCTTGTTCGTTCTTCGTATAAGAACTTTTGAATTAGCTCATCAAACCTTTTTCATTGTTGTTATTATTATTCAAATCGAGGGTTTTTGTCGGTGTTCGCCATCAAACGACCCAGAAGAAACGATTTTGAATGTTCTCGAGCTTTTTCGCGCGATCTTTTAACGATTTACCTCATCAAAAGTAGTCGGTTAATTGATTGATTAGTTAGGGATTCGTCTCCATCAAATGAGTATCCCTTATTTTCGTTGAGAACAATCGTAGAATTACCGCCATCAAACGGATTTCTTTTAATCGTGAGCAATCGATAATTCCAAACCTTATTTATTTGAGTATCGGAACTAATAATTGATTACGTGTGTGTCGGTGACTCTAAATTCCCATATCAATCTCATTATTGTTATCTCTCATTTATCCGACTATCAATTGGTGTTGTTATCACTTAGTTTATTTTAAATTTTATGCGTTAGTAATTGTATTCCTATCGAACCAATGATGTATTTTAATTTATTTTACTTTTGTTCATTCAACTATTTGCCGAACATTATCGAATTTTAAACCGTTTCCAATTCCTCGAGAGATCGACCTCGGAGTTACTTGCCGCTTCCTACAAAAGCGATTCGTACACTTGCGAGTATTTAATTTGTCCATCAACGTGCTGCTATTATATCATGAAAGATTGATTGTGCATTCGAATGGCTAACATTTGGATGAATGATAGTCCCATTGTTTATACAAAGAAAGAGTCATCTTTTTCAAGATCGACGATGAAGTTAATGTATAAAGATTTTATCAAAATATGGAAACTTGAAAAGAACAATTGTAAAGTATGCTATTTTTATGTTGTTCTCCTATACTAAAAATTGGTTGTCAAAGTCCCTCATTGACCTAAGATGTTACAATGCTAACAAATGACATATAATGCAACAATGATACTGAAAAATAATTGTAGAGAAAAATTAAACTCAAAATGACATATAGATCAAAAGAATATAATATACTACTAATTCGTAGGGCTGTTAGCGATCCAAGTATACTCGAGAACCGCCCGAGAATAGGGATGGTAATTTACCCGCGGGTAACGGATAACCGCGGGCACCCGACCCTAATAGGTGCGGGTTTGGTGGGCATTTGGTATCCACGGATAGCTTCGTGGTATGAAATTACTATCCATTAGGTTCGCGGGTATGAATATGGATAGCTACTATCCGTACCCGCAAAACCCATTTACCCGCGAAAAACACCCGCGAAGATACTCGCGAAATACCCGCAAAAATACCCGCGAAATACCCATAAAATATTCGAACAGATTTTGAATTCGGTGTGATGTACAAGTATTTTAATCTTTTTGTATATACTATATATGAATTTCTGAGTTTGATTTATGGATGTTAATTTGTGTGAAATTTTTATTTATATTGAATTCATTTATTTGCATCGTGGATACCCGACGGGTGGCGGGTTGCGGATACCCAACGGGTGGCGGATAACCGCGGGTCGCGGGTGTGGTTGGCAAATCATACCCGTCGCGGGTCGCGGATCGGGTCGCGGGTACATGTTTACCTCGCGGGTACGGATGTGGATAGGCACAATCCGCGCCCGCCGTACCCGACTGCCATCCCTACCCGAGAACCGTCCGATAGTATCCGGGACCTATACTCACCCGAAACGTTAGCGGTCCGGATACTGGTACCAAAGTTAGAACCGAAACCGATAAGGACCGAAACCGGTAACTCGGTAAAAAAACCGGTATTTTTTCATAAACATACATTATACAAAATATTGTATTAGGTATTAGTACATATAGAAAAAATAAGTTTAAAAGACCTATCTCTTAATTTCCTTAGCATACATTTGAAAAAAACCCTCAATTCTTGTTTCGATTCTGAGGTTTTGATGATTATGGCTTTTAATGATCCAAGATACCCGAGAACCCGCCTGAAATACCCGGGACCGATACTCACCCGAAACGTTAGCGGTCCGGATACAAGTATTGAAGTTGGTACACGAAACCAGTAAGGACCGAAACCGGTAATACTCGATACCTTAACGATCCAGACCCGGGAAGACAATACCCGGACCGAACCGAACCGAGAACATCCCTACTAATTGGTCCTATAAAAGAAGTTCGATTTGACTAAAAGATAACGTTTTAATTTTAGTCATTTTGATGAAAGTATAATCCCCTTAAATCATAAATTTTGTTAGCAAATCAATTAATATTGTAATTTATATGACTTGTAATATTAATTTAAATGTATCTTTATAGTTTCGACTAGATATTTATATTGATTTTTAAACACCAAGCCTTCTTTCTATTTATTTTTGTTGTGTTTGTTAAGACATGAGTTTTGTTGGTTGAGAGTAGACATCACAAACGAGTTAAGTGGGTTAATTTTGGGCTGGGCCGGAAAGGCCTAAGGTTCTTTAGGTTTTAATATTGAGGTCTCGAATGACACTTTCTTTGAGACATTCGAATGAACACGTACATGCTCAAAATAAATTGATAGACCACATTCAACTGGCAGACACAATGGACCTTTTTTTTCTCAACTTCCCAATCGACCAAATCAATTACTACATTAAAAAAAAAATTACTACATAACAAAGGATATTTTTTTGGGGGCAAATTACATAAGCAAATACATTTTATTAAAATATTACAATAACAACATTCTTCTAATATAATTATTTAAATAACAACTTTTGGATATAAATTACTTATATTAATTTATTTTCTAAATAAAACCTATTTAAAAGGTACATTATTATTTCTCTTCCTCCTTTCTCTACTTAGATTCGACATCAATTCTCCGAGTGTGATTTTGTTCACCCTCCTAAAAAGAGCGTGAATTTACCCTCCATAATTGGAGGGTAATTTTTAGATATAAAAATTAATTTTTTTTTAATTTTTATCTCTTCTATGTTATTCTATTTGTCGAGATCTTTAATATGAATATAATTTTGATATATAAATTTTTACTTTTGAAAATTATTTTATTTTGAGTGAGAAATTATTTTTTTATTTATGAAAATAATTCTTTTTTCAAAAATAAAAAATTGTATATCAAAATTATACTCAAATTAAAGATCTCGACAAATAGAATAACATAGAAGAAATAAAAATTAAAAAATTTAATTTTTATATCTAAAAATTACTCTTTAATTATGGAGGGTAAGTTCACGCTCTTTTTAGGAAGTTGAACAAAATCACAATCTAATTCTCCCTCTTTCTCCCTATTTTCTCCGCTCTTTTTTCCTCACAATTTTAAATATTTTTTCTAGATAATGCTTTGGAGTCTTTAAAAATCCATTCATCTGTTTTGAGAGTTAATTGGGAATGAATGAATTCTATTGATTGGTTGGCTTCTGGAAGCATGATGATAGCAATATGTGTATGGTGGCATGAGGGATGGTCTGAAATGTGCTAATCGGAGCTTGACATCGGGGATGGTTCAAATCTAGATAATGACCAACTATTTTTGGACGCGTATTAGAATTGAAAATAGTATTGCACAACCGTGGCAGTAGATGGACGTCTCGACATCAGTTGCGGTATGATGCTGAATTAGAGTTTTTATTAGGATTGTCAGAAATTGGGTTTGATTTTTTTTTTTGCAGGAATCGAACCCGAACCGAATTGTGTATTTCGGGTTCACACTACCAAAAAAAGTACTTTAGCCGACGACCCGAAAAAAAACGGCCGACGACTATAAAGTGTCGTCGGCTAAACTTCGCACTTTAGCCGACGACTCAAAATACCGTCGGCTAAAGGGTTTTAGCCGACAACTTGGTGGAGGTCGTCGGCTAAAGCTTGAAATAGTCGTCGGCTATATTGAAGATATTTAGCCGACGACCGTCATAACGTTTAGCCGACCGAAAAGAAAAAAAAATATATACTTTAGCCGACCTAGATCTAGGTCGTCGGCTAAAGTCCTTCCGAGCAAAAAACTAATATTGTCAGGGTTTAGCCGCCGCCCTTGATCTAGGTCGTCGGCTAAACCCTTTTTTTTTAAAATAAAAAAATTTACTTTAGCCGACGACCTAGATCTAGGTCGTCGGCAAACTCGCTCCAAAAAAATAATAATGTAATGGTTTAGCCGACCCAGATCAGGTCGGCTAAACCCTTTTTAAAAAAATAATTTACTTTAGCCGACGACCTAGATCTAGGTCGTGGCCACACTCCTTCCGAAAAAAAATAATAATGTAATGGTTTAGCCGACCTAGATCTAGGTCGTGCTAAACCCTTTTTTAAAAAAATAATTTATTTAGCCGACGACCTAGATCTAGGTCTTCGCTAAACCTCAAAGTGAAAATTATTTATAGTTCAGGGAACACCAACCCAATGTTGCACCTCTCCTCGCTAAAGAGCATATTTCTATTCCCGATTATTTCAATTATTAGAAAAAAGCTTGTGAGTTGCTACTTTGAGTTGTGCTAATGGAGTGAAGGTTTCTATCGGTTGTTATAATCACCATTTCGATTAAGGTATGTATTTTATTGTATTTTTTATTGTGATTTCGAAACTTTGTATTATTCATGTTACATTCGATAGCTTTTATGTAAAATGATTAAGTTTTATGATGATAATCATTATGATTAATTGTTTGTTGTGATTTCATTTATAATTTGAACAAAATTAGTTAGTTGGATTAATATTAGAAAATGTATACATTTTCAGGATGGATAAGAGTTGGATTAGGTTACGAAAATGGGATCCAAGTGTAATGGATGGGATGAAGCAGTTTATGAGATTTGTAAAAGAGCACGACAGTGGTAATACGTTGCACTACTGTCCATGTAATAAATGTAGATGTCGCAGTGATATGTTTCGTTTTCCATTTGATGAGGTCTGGGAACACCTAAAGAAGAATGGTTTTTGGAGTAAATATACATGTTGGATATATCACGGTGAAGCACCGACTCATTATTCCGTATGATCACGGACAATTTAGTGGTAACGGCGGGTTCACCGATCCGAAGAGGAGGTTGATTGATGATGTGTTTGGTTTTTCCAGACGTTTGTACCAATCGAGCAAATCCCACGACCCAGACCGTTGCCTTGCAATCCGTTGGGCTTGACAGTACAATAAGCTAATTCAACTCCAATGCACCCCTCTATACCTGTGGTGTAACATGACTGTTCTTGATTGTGTCATGGAAACGATGAGATTAAAGGTGGAAAACAAATCATCCATCAAGTCTGTAGATGATTACTTGGAGCTTACGAGTAATATGCTTCCACAGGGTCATCATCTTCCTAATACATATTCAAAAATGAGACGAATTTTAAAGATCTTGGTCTTTCTTACATTAAGATCCACGTCTGCATGTATGATTGTGTTCTATTCTGGGGGCATCCTAATGAAGACCTCACGAGATGTCCTGTATGTGATACAGAGAGATATAGAATCACTCCTTCTGGAAAAGAGAAACCGGTGAAGGTACTTTGGTATTTTCCACTGAAGGACAGGTTGGAACGGCTTTTTATGTTTCCTCACACGGCAAAAGCAATGAGATGGCATGTCGAGCCGCGCTCTAATGACAGGGATACTATGATACACCCTTCAGATGGAGAAGCGTGGAAGCATATAGATATGGAGTATCCGAATTTTTCTTCAGATATCCGAAATGTGAGGCTCGGGATTGCATCTGATGGTTTCAACCCTTTTGGTAACATGAGTCTTTCATATACCATATGGCCTGTTGTAGTGATTCCTTACAATCTTCCTCCGTGGATGTGTATGCGGAAGGAGTATAATATGTTGACCTTATTAGTCCCGGGGCCGGGATATCCGGGAAAGTGTATCGATGTGTATATGAGACCTTTGATAGAGGAGCTGAAATTGTTGTGGGAGCAAGGTCATCCCACGTACGACAGTTATTCGTCCGAGACGTTCTACTTGCACGCCATGTGTATCGGCACTATTAGTGATTTTTCTGCATATGGAATGCTGTCTGGATCTGTTATTAGTGGATATAGAGGTTGTCCAGTGTGTTTGAATGCAGATTGTGCTAGGTACCACTGTAGGAAAGTTATCCGAATGCGTCATCGGATATGGCTTGACAGGGAACATGAGTGGCATATGGATGCTGCAGCATTTGATGGCACTGTAGAAATGGGCGAGCCACCACGACAGTGGACAAGTGATGAAATACTATCAATTCTTAATGAGTCCGATTTTGGTCAGCTTAGCAACCATCCTGATGTGCTTGCAGCAACCCCTGAAAGGCCCGACACGTATAAGTATTGGTCGCACAAAAGTATATTCTGGGAATTGCCTTACTGGTCCAAGTTACTGATAAGGAACTTCTTGGATGTCATGCACATTGAAAAGAATGTTTGCGAAAGTGTGGTTGGGACAACCTTAGGTTGGGATGGAAAGACCAAAGACGGGCCAAATGCACGCAAAGGTTTGGAAGAAATGAGCATAAGAAAACATTTGTGGTTGAAAACTGTGAAGGGAAAACAAAAAATGCCTAAGGCAGCTTACACCATCACTGCCGAGCAGAGAACTGAGATATTTTGTTGGATAAAGACTGCTAGGTATCCTACCGGGTATGCTGGAAATATAGGAAGATGTGTTAATTTCAGGGAGAACAAGTTAACTGGTTTGAAGAGTCATGATTGTCATATCCTACTCCAACGCCTATTTCCGGTATTTATTCGACCGTACTTACCAAAACAGTGGTCGAGCCGTGTGTTGCATTGTCAAGATTTTTCCGAAACTATGTACGAGAGAAGTCAAGAGATCGATTTGCGTAAAATGCAAGATGAGATCATCTATATCTTGTGCAAGTTTGAGCGAATATTTCCTCCAAACTTTTTTGACCTCATGCCTCACCTCATGATCCACCTTCCCGTGCGCTTATTGGTCACTGTCCAAAGGCACTACACGTGGATGTACCCGGTTGAAAGGCAACTCGGTGATTACAAAGACTCCGTGGCCAATAAGTCTGCACCAGAAGGATGCATTGCAGAATCTTACCTTGCGTCGGAGTGTATTACGCATATCAAGTTGTATTTGGGCAACTTCGATCCCCCTTCCCGCTCTATTCCAGCAGATAAAATACAATTCAATCTTTCTATCATATCCACTGAGGTTGACGTCTATGGGAGGTTGCCAGGAAGACAATTAGACCCGTACGAGTCACGAATTGCACATTGGTGGATATTGCTCAATTGTCCAGAAGTTCAGTACTGGAAAGACATCCACTTGTCATGCGATATGGTGCGAGGTGACACTAGATTCCACAATGACACTTTTGCCGACTATTTTGGAGAATGGGTACGTATACATTCAATTGCTATTGCATTTTGGACTTAAGATATTTTTTTACATAAAAAGTTTATTTACGACAGATGACACACATACAAGATGACGGACACCCTAACTGGTCGCGTGAACTTATGCTTCTTTCTATGAAGCCGGTTATGTCAAGAATTTATTCGATGGCCAAAGTCAACGGTGTCACATTCGTATGCCTTGGGAGAGACCAAAAAAGAAGATGTCAAAATTCTGGGGTTATGATAGATGGTGGATATTACGGTGTTCTTTTGGAAGTGGTAGAACTAATTTACGGGGAAGGCATGACAATTTACTTGTTTAAGTGTCGATGGTACGACACCGATCTTGGAACCGATATGCAAGACGACTAAGGGTCATTATCTGTTGACACTTCCACTTCATGGTATGAAAGTGATCCTTTTGTATTTGCTACATCAAAGAAAGTCGGTGTATTATTTGGACGACTTGGTGAAGAAAGGCACATGGAAGGTAGTGAATGTTGTGACAACGAGGAATATTTTCGGTCTTTGCTACTCGGGAGAAACAACAGTGCGATGACGATGATGCTTATCAAGAGCCAAATGCAAAATATTCCACCATCAACGACAATTACAATGAATAATGTTCTGAAGGACGAGTCATCCGACTCGTGGTGATGCTCGTGGGTACGTTGACGTTGATACAAACGAATTACTTGAAAATTCTGATGACGATAATGTGGACGACTTGAGGCATATGTTGCCGGATATCAACTCAGATAATGAGACAGACTGTAGTGATGACTCAAACTATGAGCCATAAATTTAGTAGATGTATATTTTTATTTGTTAAATATAATTAAAAAAATAGTAATAATAATAATCATAATCATAACATTAATATAATATCAATAATATTATTAAAAAAAAACCTGGGGTTTAGCCGACGACAAGATCTACGTCGTCGGCTAAAGTTTTTTTTTAAAAAAAAAATTATACTTTAGCCGACGACATATATGAAGGTCGTCGGCTAAACACGGAAGTGACCCGACCGTGTTAGACAACACGGTCGGGTCAGTAATACAGTTTGTTTTCCCATTCTAGGCTGGTGCGACACGGTCCGTGTCCCCTGACACGATCGACTAATATTTTTTTTTTAAAAAAAAATTGAACTTTAGCCGACGACTTATAAGAAGGTCGTCGGCTAAACCACCGACCGTGTCCATCAACACGACCCGTGTCGCACCCGCCTTAAATTGAAAACAAAGTGTTTCTACCCGACCGTGTTGTCTAACACGGTCGGGTCACTTCGAGTTTAGCCGACGACCAAAGACGATCGTCGGCTAAAGTATAATTTTTTTAAAACTTTAGCCGACGACGTAGATCTTGTCGTCGGCTAAACCCCCACCTTTATACGTTTCTCGTACCTCCCTTTTCTTATTTTCTTCTTACGCCCCTAAGCCATTCGCGCCGATCGTCACCTGTGCCCAACTACACCGCTCGCCGATCGTCGGCCCACCCGCCTTGGCCTGTCTGTCGCCCGCCCGCGGTCCCGTCGCCCGCCCGCCCTCCCGCCCGCCAGCCCTCCGCCCGCCAGCCCCTTCCCGTCGCCCGCCCGCCCGCCCGACGCCCTCCGCCCGTCGCCCTACTGCCCGTCGCCCTCCAGCCCGGCCGCGGTAACCCTTGGCCCTTTTTTTTTATTTTTTTTGTTGAATTTATTGTATTTATTTGATGAATTTGTTTAGAATATGTGGTGAATTTGATAAAATGTTTAATGAGTTGTGATGCAATATTTGATGAATTTAATATTTTCAATATTTTGTGTTTAATGAGTTGCGAATATGATGAATTTGTTTGAGGAGGAAGGGATTGTATAGCCGGCGTTAATCGAAAGATTAACGTGGTATGGCATTGATAATTACTGTTGTGTTGAATTGTTTAGTTGATGAATTTGTTTAGATTATTTGATGAATTTGTTTAGAAATATTTGATGAATTTGTTTGAGGAGGAAGGAATTTTATAGCCGGCGTTAATCGAAAGATTAACGTGGTATGGCATTGATAGTTACTGTTGTGTTGAGTTGTGAATTTGATTGATTTGTTTAGATTATGGATAGAATAAAGAAAGCGTTGGGGAAGAAGTCGACAAAGTCGACCACTCCCGATTCGGGGGGGAGTTCCGCAGCCTCTAGTAAGGCGGATCCCGGTACACTATACATATCTCAGAGCAGCGTTCGTGCCCGCCAGATACTAGAAGCTACCGGCATGAACACTGACGATTTTTATAGGGCGACAGATGAGCCCGCTGCACTAGCGGCGTTTATCCTTTCAGACACCACGGCCGACCCCCTCGCGGCCAGGAGACTCGTATGCCTCCCATCCACCGACCCACGTCTAGCCCTCACACATCAGGAGATGTACGGAGTTCCTCGTCCGCGGTGCCCCACGGTCCGCCGCCGACTCTATTCATGCCTCCGATGGTTCCGACTATTCCGGAGGTCGATGAGTCGGGAGCCCGAGTTGCGTTTCGTTTGATTAGCCCTGTAGAGGCTTATGTGTATGAGTCTTGGCCAGACAACATGTTTTGGCGCGATTGCGGGTTTCAAGACGAAATCAGATGAGGAGATAGAGAGGGAGAAGGAGAAGGGGAAAATGTAGTCGAGGAGGAGAAGAAAAAAGAAGACTCGTGGCCCAAAGAAAGGGCTCGACTCGACTGCACGTAAGTAAGAATGGCGTTATGAGATTCCTCTGCAGAACACGGCCGACGGTGATGTCTTCGACGCCGCGGCGTCATATAGCCGTAATGTTGGCTTTGTCATTCGGACGAGTCCCCGTTTGTGGCCCGATTGGGGGACGTGCATGATGCGTGAAGGATGCTTTGAATAATGCTATGTCGGTAAGTTAATAAATATTTAATAAGTGTTTTTCAATCAACACGTAGTTCTTGAAAATGCAATATGTGATGTTTTTAAATTATTGCGTATTTATGCTGTTCATAGGTGTGGTTTGTCATTCCCGACTCTCTACTACGTACTTGGTGTGACGAGGTGCAGTCTACCAAGTAAGTCATTTTAATTTATTTTGTATCTACATTGTTTGCGTAATTTTTTTTCTTACGAATGATATATCTTGTGCAACGTGTGTTGTAGGTACAAATCTTGGAAAAATGAGATGCACATGTTCTGGACAGCCTGGGGTGATACTCGAGAGGCTACCCCGGAAGAATTCAAGTTCCGGGAGTACGAGTGGAAGTGGCTACGCGCCCATTTTCGCGACCCAGAGTTCATGGTATGACTAAAATACCCTCATTTCATTCTTCCTCTTTGATTTTATTTTTGAATTCTAAATATAAACTCCATTTTTAAATTAATGTTTGAGAATATAAAAAATACTTGAAGTTCGGGTTTTTAAATTAGAAAAAATCGGAACTTCATGTATTTTAAAATTGGAATATTATTAATATTAAAAAATCGGAATTTTTATTCAAAAGTGGAAATAAATTGTTTTAATAAAAATAAAAACTAGAATATTATTTTCCATAAAAAATAAAAATCTGAATATTGTATTTTATTTATTAAAAAATGCTAGTATTTAATAAAAAATAATAATATTTGATTTTTATTTTTTGAATTCTAAATATAAACTCGATTCTAAATAATATTTTTTGAAGGCGACTAGATTGACCAACACGACCAATCGTCTTTGACCGACCATCACACCGGGTTCGGTCGTTATCGAGTTGCGCACGAGGCCATTTCTTGATTCGTTGGATGCATTTGCCTACGTGACTCGTAAAGCATTTCCGAACCGTCAGGAGCATGTAAGTCTTTTTTATTTTATTTTAGTAATAAAATAAATGCCTTTGTATCATACTTTTATTGATATTCAAATATTTATTTTCATATTAACTTAGGAGCGTGTGCGGGAGGAGTCTCGAGAGGATGCTTGCCGAGATTGCTCGGGAGCGAGATCCGGACTTAGCGAGACCGACCTCGGTCTCGCCATCGATGATCGATCGGGCCGATCCTTATGTTCGCGCTAGGTGTGGGGTACCGTCTACCCTCCTAGAGGTAGTCGGTGCCGCACTAAGATGATGGGAGCCGAGGGTCACCATGTATTGAAAGATACCCCGGCTTGGCCGCCCTCGCGGACGGGATGCACGGACTGCCTATCTCGAGGAGCAGTTGAGGGCGGAGAGGGAGCTCCGGGCTGAGAATGAAAGGAGGACTCAGACGCGGTTACATGAGAGCGAGCAGAGGACTGAGTCGCGGTTAGAGAGTTTCCAGAGACAGCAGCAGGCCATGATGGACTATATGATGACGCTGACTCAGACCATTACTCAGGCTGGACTGCAGGCACCTGCTCCACCGCCTTCTCTCTTCGGACAGACCCCATCTTCACAGCCTCGTGACGAGGATCTAGGGGATGGTGGTAATCCTTCTACTACTACATTTCGACATTTAGATGATTTTGGCAGTGGATTCTAGTTGTGTTGTTGTAGTACTCTTGTATATTTATATTTGTGTTACAATTGTGTAAGTGATTTTATTGACGCTACTAGTATGTTGATGAAATTAATGTTCTTGAATATGTTGTGCGTTGATTGTTGTTGATAATGAGAGCTGGTGTATAAAAATTGCAGGTGCAAAAAATACAGGTTTTGGGATACCAAAATCTGAATTAATTTTTTAAAATAGGGTTTTAGCCGACGTCATATAAGACGGTCGTCGGCTAAAGTAATTTATTTTTTTATTAAAGGGTTTTAGCGGCGACAATTAAGACGGTCGTCGGCTAAAGTAATTTTTTTTTTTAAAAAAATAAGGTTTTAGCCGACGACCTGTAAGACGATCGTCGGCTAAAGTAATTTTTTTTTAAAAAAAAATAGGGTTTTAGCCGACGACCTGAAAGACGGTCGTCGGCTAAAATAATTTAATTTTTTTTTTAAAAATAGTTTTGGCCGACGACATATAAGACGGTCGTCGGCTAAACTATATTTTTTTTAAAAAAAAAATGGTTTTAGCCGACCGTCTCGTTAAGGTCATCGGCTAAATGTTTTTTTTTTTTTCCAACAGGTTTAGCCGACGACCGTGTACTAGTGGTCGGCTAATGGTTGAACTTTAGCCTACGACTGCACAAAGGTCGTCGGCTAAACCTTGGCCGACGAATATCAGCCGACGGTTTTTTAGCCGACGGCTGGCATGATTAGCCGACGACTTTGGGGTTTAGCCGACCACTTTAAGTCGTCGGCTAAAGTCTGATTTTTGGTAGTGTCAGTTCCATATTTTTTTTCATTCGGTACCGAACACAACCCGAACCGAAATCTTCGATTCGGTTCCGACAATATTTCGGTTTCATTTTTTCATGTATAGATGAATCTATTCATCTGTTTCAATCTATAAAATTCAATTTTAAACAACAATAGTCTATTTAAAAGCAAAGTTTGACTCCAATTTAAATTTCTAAATAACAATAGTTCAATTAAAAACAAGATAGTGAAGATACAATATTGAATGTTTAGTTGATACAATCAAAATATCAAACAAAATGAAGCAACAAAAGAGTAACTTGAACTTCAATAAATTAAGTAAGACGATATACTTATAGGATTTTTTTTTATTTTTCTTTATAAATTAACTAATCTACTTTACTATTAAAAGAGAGTTGTACAAGACACGTATCTTTATGTGGATTTTTTGAATTAATTATCTTTTTCTTTTTTTTTAAAAAAAATACACTAACTCCTACACATTTGAATGAGAGTTAATGAGAACCAATTTTTTTCTTTTTTCTTTTTATTTTCTCACCATGTTTAGAAGTTAATAGTTTTATCGTCTCAGATCTATTTTTTATTATTAATATTTTAAATTAATCTTCTTTTTATGATATTTGATTTAACATTCATTAGGCATATATATAATTAAAATATTCTTTTTTGAATATAAGTTGTTTTTGAATAATTATTACAATATATCTTGATTTTAAATTATTTGTATATAAAATACAAAAATCAGATAATCTTCAAATAATTTCTTTGAAGTAAATTTATCCTTTTACAAGATTAATATTTTTACTTCAATTTCACCTTCTTATAATAAAATTAGATTATTGAGTTATTTTGTTTTAAAAATATTTGGGAAAATAATTATAGACATGTTAGACTTACAATTCCCAGTAGAAGATATATTATTAGTTAAAGTAATTTCTTGATTGATTCATTTTTTCGTGAAAAGAAAAATTATATAAATAAATATAATAAGTTTATTATATTTTTATTTAAATACGTCACAATAATATACTTTATCACCCTATGCCTAATGAGTTAATATCATTATGGATCTCATGGTATATTATTAAGTATAAAATGTGTGACTTTAATCTAAATATTCATCAAAAATATATGACGTTCTTTCGCCTTTATACTGATATGTAATTATATTAGTATATTAATATAAATATTACAAATATAGAGTGATCATATAGATTACTGTCATGTTTATATATTTTATATCGAATTTTTACACATCTATACTTAATATTAAAAGAGAGTCGCAAAATAATTTAAGGAAACATGTGTCATCTCCACGTTAATTCTCTTTTTAAAAATCTTAAAAAAATGGACGTTTAATTTGGGAGGGGGTTATGGGGTTATTCCATTATATACTATTTACCAATTAAAAACTCTCTAATTTTATTCCTTTTATTTTTAAGCTAATAGTTTAAACAATTATAACTTTTATGTATAAATTTTAATTTTGAAAAAAATATATCAAATTAATTCTTACTTCGTGCTCTTTAATTTGACATCCATATAGTATATATAAAATAATATAAATATAATTATAATACATTTAGATGATTAAAATATTTCAATATAAAAATATAAGAATATTGAAGAAAATATATTTTTAGTTTATTTTCGTAGCTTTTTAACAATTATTTGATTTTTAAGAATTATTTTGTTTTGATCATAAAATAGTAAAATATATTACATTAATGTCAAATCATATAAAAAAATTATATTAGTAAGAATATCGGTTGTATACTTTTAATAAAAGTTGATAATACAACAACAACAACATCAGAGGCTTAATCCCTAAAATGCTTTGGAGTCGGCTATAAATGAAAATTGGTAACAATAAACATAATTTAATTTCTTATTTATAAAATTAGATATAATACTCATATTGTCCTATACGAAAACATAAATGTCGATGCTTATTTAATTTATGGTTTTCCTATCATGTGCTCTTAGATCACATGATAAGAGTTTATAAATGAAATTAAATTAAATAATAGTATATGTATATATGTGTGTATACTGACTCATGTATATTTTATAATAATTTTATAATATTATTGAAATTCGATCACATATTATTAATATAATAAAATATTTTAAATTTTACGCCGTGCATCGCACGGGAGAACATCTAGTGTTAATAAAGAAAATGTAAATATGTAATTTCGGTTTTTTGTGAATTTTTTCTTGCAGGAACGGAACCCGAACCGAATTTCTAAATTCGGGTTCGGTTCCAAAAAAATACATAATTTCAACACCCAGGAACCGAACCGAACCGAGAATTTTGGTTCGGTTCCGTTCGGTTCCACGGGTTTCAGGTTGAAAATTCCCGGCCCTAGTTTTTACTTAATTGATTTTTTTAAAAAAAATTAGAAACATAATTTGATTTTTTTCAGAGGTATTGAAAATGTGTATACTATTGTAACCAATGTACAACACAACGATATCTAAATATGTTAATATAATTTTACGGTATCCAAATGTATCTTCGACTGAATGTTGGTTCCACCTGTCTAGGAAAACTATAGTAT
Organism: Orobanche coerulescens; assembly: GCA_033398695.1. Classification (NCBI taxonomy): domain Eukaryota; kingdom Viridiplantae; phylum Streptophyta; class Magnoliopsida; order Lamiales; family Orobanchaceae; genus Orobanche; species Orobanche coerulescens. The sequence continues at coordinate 209,099,231 of CM065805.1, read as the reverse complement.
GTAATAATAAGACAATATATAGACTAGTAATAATAATTTTTTGTTATTCAATGAAAACAATATGCTTAATTAATTTATTTGAGACGCCTGCAAAGGGTGAGTCCATCTCCAATGGAAAGATGAGCTATTTCAATACGAGAATCTTTTGCTAAGAATGTGTTCAATTCCATGATATGCCCTCTGCACCCCTTCAAATAGTCCGGCTGCTGCATCACATCATCCTCGGATGCTGCTGCTACTGTCCCCGACCACAGTGTGTTGTCGTAGGCTATAATTCCCCCAACTCTAATCAACTTCAAAAGCTTCTCGTGATAGTTGATGTAGTTTTCCTTATCGGCATCCACAAATCCAAAATCAAATGTCCCTTCCTCGCCCTTTATATATATATATATATATATATTTCATCAAATAAAAATAAAATAAAAATCAATATCAGCTGATTATTTATTTATTTATTATCCTTAGTAAATAGGAGAATTATACGAATGAAAATTTAACTTGAATTTCTCGTTTCTTGTAAGAAAATATATGACTTATTAATATATAAGTTCAATGCTAATAATTGAAGAAAAAGTGACACATGACATGCCTCTTCCTTAGTAATTGTACTTGTTGAGGGTATGTGTATTTGGTGTCTCTGCCAAAGGTTGACGGAGGGTGTATATTTGGTGTATTTTAGGTAATGATTGATATAATTAATGAGAATAAATGTGTGATGGAGATTGAAAAGTAAAAGGTATTGATTATGAATGTCTGGTAGAGGTTGAAAAGTAAAAAATAATTGTTCGATTTGATTGTACGTAAAAAAAAATGAAATATTTAAACTTACTAAAGAAACTACTTTTTTATAAAAACGTAAACATTTGAGCGGAACGGATGGAGTATATATATGTGAAACACATACAAGGACCACGGTTTCATAATATAGTATATGTCGCTCTAGAAATTAATTTTGTAACAAATGTTTGTCGGTTTAAAATTATTCTCAAGGAGTATCTGTAAGTTGAGAAGATAAGTAGATTGTGTTTGTGATTAGACTTAAAGCTCTTGATGGTAATTAATTTTTGTCATTAATCTTAACCATATATATATATATATATGAGCACCAAATATATAGGTATATACCTTGATGAGGAGTTCCTCCATAACTTTCATGGCGTGGGACTGAATAAACTGAATTTTGTGGGCCATGTTTGCTTTCTGAATAAATGGCAATCCAGTCTCATATGCTTCTCTATCTGGATCAATAGCTGTTATCTATTATATGTAGAGAGAGAGAGAGGGAGAGAGAGAGAGAATTAGAAGAAATCCTTCGAAGTTAGGATTTCTATAATGAATGAATGAATGAATGAATGAATTTCTTATTAATTCCTAACATACTCTGCCATCATGAGGGAGAGCAAGAGCAGTTGAGAGGAGGGAGTAACCAGTAAAAACTCCAACTTCAATTGTTTTCTTCGCATTCATAATTTTCAATAACATGGAAAGAAACTGGCCCTCGTCAGCAGTCACATTCATCAAGCTCCTGATAGAAAAAAAAAATAGTAACAATTCAACACTAATTATTAAATATAATAAGTATATAATAAATTAAAAAAAAAATCTAACAATAGTGTATATATATATATATAAAAAAAAATATAACTGTATATTCCTATTACCAAAATTGATACTTGTCAACAGTGGCTATCCTTATTTGTTTGAGTTGCTCATGCTCTCTGGGATAGGCGCTTGTTTCTAATATGTACTGCATCATGCAATAATATTAATCTTTTTAATCACATGTAAACTATTGACATGAAAAAATAATTACTAATAGTGTGTGTGTGTGTGTGTGTCCACACCTTAGCAAGTGCCTCGCTTTGCAAAATGGTGCGTGTAAACTGGTCTTTCATTGTTTCAGGAAAAGGAATAACGATCGATTTATATTTTTATTTTTATTTTTGTAAATTTGAACAAGGAAAAGGTATTTTTCTTCTTCTACTACAACTCTTCTGATTGCTTAGGAAATATGGCCACAATTAATCAATTTATTTATATAGGGAAGGGAAGCTTGCAGAGAGAAGCACGCATTGTTTTTTTTTTTTTTTTTTTTTTTTTCGTTTTATGGGTACGTCACGCCCACGCTAGCCAACGCGTGAACGCCTCAAACTCGAAAACGTCGAAGAGTCCAATTTATTACTATTTATTTAGACTACCTTCCCCACCCAACTCCACCCCTCAATAAATATATATTTTCTTTTTCTTCCACTTACACAACTTACGGTCCCATGTAGTTAATTTTTTTTAGAATATGTGGTTATTACTAAGGGTGTTCAAAAATACCCGATCCGAACTACCCGGCCCAACTACCCGATGACCCGAACTAAATATTTCGAGTATTTTTAAAATTTTTAAATTTTTTTCGGGCCGGGTACCCGACCCGAAAAAAAGTTATATAATCGGGCCGGTCATGGGCCGACTTGTTGCGTAAATTGGTGCCAAAAACCCGATTATTTTTAATAATTAGTTTTTTTATAAATTTAATTATTTAATTTGCAATTATATGAAATTTTATCTTTCATCTAATATGAAATATATTTAATATGAGAATACATGTTAATGTATTTTCACTCATGGTATTTATTCTCACTAGTTTGGAAATTTATAAAATCTTTAAATAAAAAATAATATATTCTTTCATATATATATAATTAAATATTGAATTAAGCATAATTATATAATAAAAAAATGATATATATAAAAATATTTAGTTAGTTTTGAAATTTACTTATTGTACGGAAAATATTTATAATGTGTTTAGTACTCGGGAAATTAATTTATATAATAAATTTTAAAATAAATTTATATTAAAATTACAAATTATTTATAAAAATTTAAAATTAGTGGTATTAAATTTTGGTAGATCTGCTGTAATAATAGAAAAAATAGAGTGCATTTTTAGATCCGACTTTTCGGATCGGTCACGGTAGAATTTTCATTACCCAAAAGCCAGACTGTAAATCAGGTCGATTCTGAAGTACCGGTTATGAACACCCCTAGTTATTACTATAGGGAAGGGAGTTTGGGTTTGTGAATATTGTTCATAGGCATATCCGTAGAAATATGAGGCTCATATTAAAAATGAGACGTGGGAGCTTGTGCTCCGTCCTTCTCATGTTAATATTATTAGGTGCATGTGGATTTTCTCTCATCAAAGGAGATCTGATGGTTCTTTTGAGAGACATAGAAAAAAAAAAGAGTTAATTATATAAATCGTCCTTGTAGTTTGTCGGGTTTCACAGATTTAATCTTTATACTTTTTTTTCAGCGGGTCATGTCCTTGTGGTTTTTGATCCGTTGCGGGTTTAGTCCTTGTTGTTTGTCGGGTTTCACATGTTTAGTCCCTTTACTTTTTTTTCAACAGGTCATGTCTTTGTAGTTTTTGATCCGTTACGGGTTTAGTCCTTGTGGTTTGTAGGGTTTCACAGGTTTAGTCCCTATAATGCCCAAATACTTCCAGAGTTTATACATACGGTCGACATTCGAATGGTGGACGTAAAACAAAGGGTCATACCCCGCAGAGTAGAAGTTACCCATGTCCTCATTATTAGGATTTGGCGAGTCACCGACCCATCTTTGCACAACGGTGTGAGTCCAGCTTCGACCGATCCAATCGATGTGGCACCATTTGCAACAGATGCATCCCCAACTACGTATATTTCATGGGTTTTTGTAACAACCAACCGCCATATAAGATATGATAAGATAGATAAAACTTTACCAATCAAATATATTGTGCTTATTTTCAGTAATTCAAGCCTTTAATATCAATTCGGAGGTGTGGCAAGCTAAAGAAATGTATGTGTTATTTATAGGCCTCATTCCATGTAATTTATGAATGATTGTAATTAACTATCCTCAATTAATAAGGAAATGAAACTATTAACCTATCATGTCCCAATCGTTTGGTAATTTGTGTTTTATGGTCTTTTGGTTTTCTTGTATTGATGGTTGTGTATTATATTCAGATGTTAAAGATAATGAGTTGAAGCTTTAAGACTCCATAATAATTAAGACATAAAAATTGGAGTCATTAAGACTCCACAATAAATTTAAGGACTCGATCTTTATATGTATAAGATAATCATAAAATAAAGAACTAATTACAACGTACTCAAATAATAATAATAATAATAATAAAAAATACATGAAAAGACGAAAATACCCTTCAAATTAACGATCAACTAACAGAATTATTGGTCAAAGGACTAAGCCCGCAACGGATCAAAAACCACAAGGACATGACCCGCTGAAAAAAAGTATAGGGACTAAGCCTGTGAAACCCGACAAACCACAAGGACTAAACCAGTAACGGATCAAAAACCACAAGGACATGACCCGCTGAAAAAAAAGTATAGGGACTAAACCTGTGAAACCCGACAAACCACAAGGACGGTTTATGTAATTAACTCTAAAAAAAAATTTGCTTTAAGATTGTTGAATAATTTTTGAAAAACGATTACTTGAAAAATAACAGAATTGTTGAGTATCGGTCCGAATCGGGTGACGAATTATTACAATAATTATAACGAATATAACTGTGAAACCCGACAAACCACAAGGACTAAACCAGTAACGGATCAAAAACCACAAGGACATGACCCGCTGAAAAAAAAGTATAGGGACTAAACCTGTGAAACCCGACAAACCACAAGGACGGTTTATGTAATTAACTCTAAAAAAAATTTGCTTTAAGATTGTTGAATAATTTTTGAAAAACGATTACTTGAAAAATAACAGAATTGTTGAGTATCGGTCCGAATCGGGTGACGAATTATTACAATAATTATAACGAATATAACTATTACACAGATTAACTCGGGATAGGGATTAGGGTTACACAACTTATAATAAAATGAATTAAAATGAATTAAAAGCTGAAAATTAAGATGTGAGCAGAGAAAACGCAAACCAAACGAATCGAAACCGATTCGGAAGTGATGTCACTGTTGTAGAACAACCCGGCTCAGTCCTCTGTCTCAAATGCCCACGTCCAGGACACACTAAGCCGCGGCCAACACCAAAATGAGACCCAATTCCGACCGGAAGCTGCTCCTCAGGAAGAACCGAAGCACACAGCAAGGATTCAAACCGAAGACCCACCCAGAAAACACCAACCTCAGATCTAAGCCCCAAAAGACCGTCACAAAGATCTCCGATTTCAGTTCACAACAAGAAGAAAAAATCGAAGAGTAAACAGGTTACTTTTTGTTGCTCGTTTTCGTTGTGTACCTCAACTCTCCCGAAAAGGATATATATAGATATATCGGAGTAGGGTTAGCAGAGGGAAAACCGGAACTGCAACCGGTATTTTCATGGCGGAAGACCAGGAAAGGCAGCAACAGTCGGGAGAGAAAAGGGGGAGAGAAACGGGCAGAAGACAAAAAGGGTGGCGGGGTAGAAAATGAGGCTAGGGTTTTCTGGGGGTAGATATATAAGGTGTGTAGGTTTCAATCCAAGGGCCAGGTTTAATTGGGGCCAACAAATAGCTGAGATTAATCCAGCCTTAAGATGGATTTGGGCTGCTTCCAGGGTCGGGCTGGGTTCAACATTCATGGTGGGCTGCAGGGAAAAAATACACTTTGGGCTATCAATTTTTAAATCACTTTAGCCCACATAACCCAATATTTCTCCACCTGGCCAAATGAGTCATCGGGGCACACAATAGAGACAGAGATCATCATCGTCGTAGGACACCACCTGCACTCAAAAAACACAAAGTAAGTACAGGTAATCACAAAGAAAGATAACAGTAATCACTAAGACAGCAAGGCCATCACAAAGATAGCGAGGCAATCACTAAGAATGCAAGGCCATCACAAAGATAGCGAGGCAATTACTAAGAATGCAAGGCCATCACAAAGAAGGCAAAGACTAAGAGTTAGTCTTGAGTTCCCAAGTTCAGTATGTCGGTGCAGGACACGAACTTCTCCAATGGTAGGCCTTTGGTGCCCATATCTGTAGGGTTAAATTGTGAAGGAATTTTTCCAAGTTCAATTTCACCCTTTTCCACAATATCACGAATAAAGTGAAATTTAACATCAATATATTTAGTGCGGTCGTGAAAGACAGGATTTTTGCATAATTGAATTCCAGATTGACTATCAGAAAATACTACGACTTTTTTCTTTAGGAAACCAATTTCAGATAAGAGACCCTTTAGCCATATGGCTTCTTTAAACACCTCAGTTGCAGCAACATATTCAGATTCAGTCGTAGATAAGGCAACAACATTCTGTAATTGTGATTTCCAACTAATGCAAGAGCCACAAAGTGTAAACACATAAGAGGTGGTAGATTTTCGATTGTCACGATCATTCGCAAAGTTAGAATCAACATATCCAACAAGTCTAACCCCATCAGCAGATTTAGAAAACTTAATACCAACATCCACAGAGGATTTCAAATAACGAAGAAGCCATTTCAAGGCTTCCCAATGAGGGATACCAGGATTAGACATATATCTACTCAAGCAACTAACAGAATAGGCTATGTCGGGCCTAGTGCTAACCATGAGATACATGACTAATCATATAGCATTAGAATAGGGAACCTTTTCCATTGATTTTTCTTCTTCACTAGTTTTAGGAGATTGGTCTTTGTTTAACAGAAAATGAGCAGCAAGAGGCACAGAAGCAGGTTTTGCAGCAGTCATAGAAAATTTTTCTAGTATTTTCTCAATGTAGGATGACAGGTTTAGAAATAAGGTACAGTTTTTTCTATCTCTAATAATGGTCATGCCTAATATTTTTTGAGCATCTCCTAGGTATTTCATGTTGAATTGTTCACTAAGACACGATCTAACATGATCAATCAACTTCATGCACGGGCTCACAAGTAACATGTCATCCACATAGATAAGCAAGAAGATAGGAACAGTAGAGTTTTTTTTTAAATAAAGGCAAGGGTCATACGAACTACGTTTGAATTTTAAAGAAAGCATATAAGAGTCAAATTTCTTGTTCCATTTCCTTGGAGACTGTTTCAAACCATAAAGAGCCTTTTTAAGAAGGCAAACATGTTCAGGTTTATTAGAGTCAACAAAACCTTCTGGCTGCCTCATATAAATTTTCTCATTCAATTCACCATGTAGAAAAGCTGTTTTAACATCCATTTGTTTTAATTCCCAATTAAAGTGAGCAACTAAAGCAAGCATGACACGCACAGTGGTGAATTTCACAACAGGAGCAAATATTTCAGTATAATCAATTCCTTCCTTTTGAGTGAAACCTTTAGCAACCAACCTAGCTTTAAATCTGATATTTTCTACTTCATTCTTGACCTGGAATAACCACTTACAGTCCACAAGAGAACAACGATCAGGTTTTGGGACAAGAGTCCAAGTTTGGTTAACATGCAGAGAGTTCATTTCATCATTCATAGCATTTAACCAATCAGAAGCATTTTCAGATTTTAAAGCATCTTTGTAGCTTTTAGGTTCATTATTATCTAATGATTCAAACACATTGCAAGCATGAGACATCATATGAAAATCATTAAAGTGATGAGGCCTCCTAACATTCTCTATTCTAGGCCTATCTCTAGTTAATTGATAGTCAGACAGATCAGCACTTTCATCGATATTCTCAATTATTTCATCACTTGAATTTTCAAACGGTATTTCAGAGGGATTTTCAATTTCAGCATGCAAAATTTCATCATTTTTAGGCTCCACCTCGCTCAAAGTAGGGTAGTTAGAAACAGATTCTGGATTAGGTATGTGCACGGGTGCGGGTGCAGGATGTTCAAGACAAGGAAATTCATTTTCATTAAATATAACATCCCTACTAATTAGCACCTTAAACCCTGGTTCGCCCTTAAGCCATAACCTAAATCCTTTAACTCCCTCCGGGTAGCCTAAGAACACACATCTTTTCGATCTAGGTTCTAGTTTATCATGTTTATGATGAACATATGCAGCACACCCAAATACACGAAGATTTGAGAAATCAATATTATTACCAGTCCACACAGATTGTGGATAGTTTCCATTCAAATGGACAGATGGAGATCTGTTTATAATATAGGCAGCTGTAGATAAAGCCTCACCCCAGAAACGTTTTGACAATCCGGAGCTGACGAGCATAGACCTTACCCTATCAAGGAGGGTTCGGTTCATGCGCTCAGCGATTTCGTTTTGTTGGGGGGTGTAGGGTGTTGTCCTATGCCTTTAAATACCACTTTCCGCACACAAAGTTTCAAATAAATTGTTGCAGAATTCCAAACCGTTATCAGTTCTCAAAATTTTAATTTTCTTACCGGTTTGATTTTCAATTAAAATTTTCCACGTTTTGAACGTGTCAAATATATCAGATTTATTCTTAAGAAGAAACACAAAGACTTTCCTGGAATAATCGTCAATCACAGACAGAAAATATCGGTTCCCACCATGTGTCGGTTCCCACATTTGAACTTCTAGGGAGTTTGGGGAAGGAGTCTGAGGAAAATTCGCACGATGTTGTTTACCATACACACAGTTATCACAGAATGGCATGTCAGATATTTTATCATTCCCAAAACAACCATTTTTGTGCAGTATTTCAAGACATTTACCACTGATGTGACCTAACCGTTTATGCCAGATTTCAATTTTATCCCCTTGGACTGCATTTACGGAAATGTTACTAACAGTGAAGCAAATATATAAGTTCAGTTTACGAATGGCAACAAAAAATGTTTTGGGACCTCTCGTAACTTTCATTGCACCCTTACCCCAAGTACCTTCAAAACCATCATCTTCAAGACAAACACAAGACATTAAATTATGAGCTAAATGAGGAACGTGCCTAACATTTTCCAAAGTTATCGAATTTCCAGATTCAAATTTAAGGCACACCGTTCCTATTCCAGCAACATCTCGTTTTACATGATCAGCCATAGACACATATCGGTTTTTCAAATCGCGATAACTAGAAAAAAGTTGTTTGTATGGTGTCATGTGAAATGTGCACGCAGAATCAACCAGCCAATCATTTTCACCAAGGTCAGCTAACACAGAGTTCATAGAAGCATGCATTGCCTCAGAAATCATAAACACATCACCTAGATTTTCACTGACAGCTAAATTCACCTGTTCAGATTGCTGATTCTTCTTAGGTTTAGTGCAGTCTTGAATGTAGTTACAATATTCACCGCAATTGTAACATTTACGATTAGTTGGTCTAGGTTTAAACCGATTTTTTCCTTTGCCCTTTTTCTTGGTGGCTTGGTTATTTTGACTGTTGGAAGACTTGTTATTTTGAAAACGATTTTGAGGTCTTCCTTTGACAAAATTAACTTCGCCAAGATTTCTAAGAGCGACACCTTTATTGTTTTTCAAATCTAATTCTTTGCTTTTCAAACCGTTAACAACAATATCCAAAGTCACTTGATCTCTACCATATTTAATGGCAGATTTCACATCACTGTAAGAATCAGGAATAGCATTCAAAAGCACAATCGGAGTGTAATCATCGATGTTTTTATCTCCAGTTAACTTTATATCTTGAACAAGTTTTGTAAACACGTTTAAATTAGCATCGATGTCTTTGTTTAGATCGAGCTTGTAGCGAAAAAAAATTTCAAGAAGAAACAGTTTGTTGGGCAGTGAAGTTTCTGTATACATTTCTTTTAATTTTTCCCATAATTCTTTAGCCGAACCATGTTTACCTATTTTTCTAATCACAGAGTCAGATAGGTTCAAGATAATTGCAGAGTAAGCAAACTCATCAAATTCAACTTTTTTATCCGCAGTCACATTAGAAGCGAAAGAGTTATCGATAGCTTTGAAACATTTTTGTTGAATGAGTATGATTTTCATTTTCTGTTGTCAAATGGCAAAATCACCTTTTCCATCAAATGGGGCCACAGAGAAGGCAGAGATAGTTCCCATTTTAATTTTCAAAATGAACAAAGTTTTTGAAAATTTATGAAAAAAACAGATAAGAAGGAGACTGTTGGTTTTATCAAAACGCAGAAACACAAAGTAACTAACAAAATCACACAGATAAATAAAATTAAAAGAATCCGAAAAATTCAACACCAGGCCCCTACAAGATCCAAGGACGCTTAAGTGGTCCAGGCAGGAGGGTTTTAATGCTCGTTTATGAAAATTTCCAGATTCAAAATAAACACGAAGTAATATCGCAGTAATAAACACACATAATATCACCAATAATGCGTCAAACAACATACGCAGCAGAAGCAACAACGCCAGGACAGTATCACGAAGTATAGTAACGAACAGAAATATCACCAAGACAGCTAGCCGAAAAAATATCACGAAGAACAGTAAATAGGAAATATCACGAAGACAGCGAGCCGTAAGATATCACGAAGAACAGCGAACAACAAAAAAAAAGGTAGTAAAGAAGAGGGTAAAGCCGTTATACCTGAGCGATCCGGGTTGACCCGATTCAGACAGATCCGAACCAAGCTCCGGTACCAATGTTGAGTATCGGTCCGAATCGGGTGACGAATTATTACAATAATTATAGCGAATATAACTATTACACAGATTAACTCGGGATAGGGATTAGGGATTACACAACTTCGATTTTATTGGTATCTGGAGGAACTCTAAACCGATCAGGATTGGTATCTCAATACTTATCCAAATCTGTTTAATTCGATTTTATCCAGATCCGAAAAATTCAGAATTTATTAATTAAGGTATTTTCAGTAAAATAAAATTTTAACGAATAAAATTGCAGTAAAAAGATAACTTCGTGTGTGTGTGTGTATGCACGAGGGGCGCCTAGTCACACATCCACACATGTCTCATTTTTTGAACATGCCTTTGTCCACATCTCCTTATATACTCACAATTTCTCCCTTCTTTTTCCAATGTGGGATAGCATCCCAAACCCATTTCTAAGGGTCCACTTTGGAACATTATATCTCATTCATACCTGTTCTTACATGTTTTGGAAACCTTGTACGGAGTACTACGTATTCCAACTAAGTACCGACTTTAACTCGTAGTTAAGCCCACTCAAATTTTCCTCTCAAATGGGCTGCTCAAAACATCCCATTTCCTCTATTTTATCTAATATTTCCAACAATCCCCACATGAATGAGATTGATGGTCCAGCAGCATACGTCATACACGGAGTTGACTTGGTGATAGTTACTACGGTTAGGCATTGCATAGGACAGGTAGAGTATGCTCCTTGAACCTTCCCTCGAAAAGATATATTCTCCTTACTAGGTAGACAGTGTGACTAGATGCCTTTGAACTGTCCGACCGCTTGTGTAAGTGATCGTATATCCTTCACAAGTGCCCTTCCTGATTTGTTCTGTTCTCATTATTGTGCCCATTTTTTGGCTGTGGACACCGTCCTGGTTCTGCGAGAGTTTCTAAAGAATTGTGTCTTTGCAATTCTCCTTTGAAGCGGCCCCTCTTCTCTCTAACATAGGTGATTCTCTTTAAGTATTTTGAGTAAACCCGTATTTTACTCCACTCGACTATACGTTGTCGACTTAAGAATCATTAAAAGCATAATCTTAACCTCTCCCTACGGGTATCACTGTTTTCATCCTAGGAATGGTCGGTTCGGGGTAACCACAACAGTGATCGTGCCCAGTTTTATGGATTGGTTGTCCCATTGAACCTAGATCTTGGGATCTCCAGTCAGCTTAGGTTGGGTATCCTCCATAAAACCATTAGCTCAAGGCAATAGACCCATTCCTCTTGATGATTTATGAACAAGGTCTCTTGATAACCCTTTGGCTAGCGGATCCGCAATGTTATCCTTTGATGACACATAATCAATAGTGATAACTCCTGTTGATATCAATTGTCTAATGGTATTATGTCTCCTCCTTATGTGACGAGACTTACCATTGCACATTACGCTCTGTGCCCTGCCAATCGCAGATTGACTATCGCAATGAATACATATTGCGGTCACAGGCTTTGCCCATCTTGGAATATCTTCTAGAAAATGCTGTAGCCATTATCCCTCTTCTACACATTTATCTAAGGCTATAAACTCGGATTACATCGTTGACCGAGATATAAGTGTCTGTTTCGAAGATTTCCATGCCACTGCTGCACCGGCTAGTGTGAATACATTTCTGCTTGTAGACATGGAGTCTTTTATATCGGATATCCAATTTGCATCACTATATCCTTCAAGTACTGTTGGATATTTGGTATAGTGCAGCCCATACTCACGAGTACCCCTTAAGTATCTTAGTACCCTTATGATCGCCTTCCAGTGATCCTTTATGGGGTTGCTCGTGTATCTACTTAGTCTACTAACTGAGTAGGCTATATCTGGTCTTGTACAACTCATCAAGTACATCAGACTTCCTATTGTGCGTGAGTACTCAAGTTGAGATACTCCGTCACCCTTATTCTTGGATAGTCTCAACATCATCTCCACCGGGGTTTTGGCTGTGCCGGAGTCATCTTTATTAAACCTTTCAAGGATTTTATCCACATAGTGGGCTTGACTCAGCATGAGACCTTCCGACGTTCGTGTGATTTTTATCCCTAAAATTACATCTGCGAGTCCCATATCCTTCATATCAAATCTCGACCTCAGCATGTCTTTGGTCGATTTGATTATTCTTTCATTACTGTCGGTAATGAGCAAGTCATCTACATATAGACACAAAATGACATAGCCATCTTCTGTGTCTTTCACATATATACATTTGTCGGGTTCATTAATTTTGAAGCCACCGTTTATCATGACATGATCAAATTTTTCATGCCACTGTTTTGGTGCCTGCTTCAATCCGTACAAAGATTTTACTAGCTTGCAGACTTTTCTTTCTTGTCCAGGAGCACAGAACCCCTCGGGTTGTTCCATGTAGATTTCCTCTTCTAAGTCCCCATTAAGAAAGGCAGTCTTAACATCCATTTGATGAACTTCTAAACCTCGTAATGCGGGGATAGAAAGTATCATCCTGATGGAAGTTATTCTCGTCACAGGAGAGTAAGTATCAAAATTGTCTAGGCCTTCACGTTGGTTATATCCCTTTGCTACGAGCCTAGCCTTATATTTATCAACTGCTCCATGTTTCAATTTCTTCTTGAAAATCCACTTATTTCCTAATGGTTTACACTTATGAGGTAATTCCACTAGTTCCCAAGAATGATTCTGTAATATAGAATCAATCTCTTCTTTGATAGCCTCCTTCCATAGAGGTCCATCCGTCGAGCTTACAGGTTCTTTGTAAGTCTGAGGTGCTTTTTCGAGCAAGTAGGTGATGAAATCTGGTCCATAAGATTTCTCCATCCTTTGTCGCTTGCTCCTTCTAGGTTCGTCCTCATTATCCAATATTTGGTCTTCATTATCTTCATCCATTAGTTCAGAAGTCTGTTCGGATGAGATAAGAGGCTCACTTGCAGTCTTACAAGGAAAGATATTCTCAAAGAATGATGCATTCCTTGATTCCATAATCGTATTCTTGTGAATCTCAGGCACTTTGGATTCATGCACAAGAAATCGGTAAGCATTGTTGTTGTGTGCATATCCAATGAAAATGCAGTCAACCGTTTTTGGGCCTATTTTAACTTTCTTAGGAGTAGGTATCAGCACCTTTGCTAGACATCCCCACACTTTCATGTAATTGTAGGAAGGCTTGACTCCTTTCCACAATTCATAAGGAGTTTTGTCTCCGTTCTTACGGCATATCTTGTTTAAGAGATAATTCGCCGTTAAGATGGCTTCTCCCCACATATTTTACAGCAGACCTGAATTTAGTAATATCACATTCATCATCTCTTTCAGAGTGCGATTCTTACGTTCCGCCACGCCATTTGACTGTGGTGCATATGGGGCAGTGACTTCATGAATAATCCCATGTTGCGAGCAAAATTCGCCAAATGGTTCCACATATTCACCTCCGTGGTCACTCCTCAAGATTTTTATCTTAGCATTCAATTGATTCTCAACTTCCGTTTTATAGAGAACGAATTTCTCTATGACTTCATATTTGCTTTTAAGCAAGTATACATAGCAATATTTAGTACAATCATCCACGAAAGTAATAAAATATTTATTTCCACCTCTAGTTTGAACAAACTTCAAATCACATAGGTCGCTATGTATTAGTTCTAAAGGTTTGGTGTTTCTTTCCACTTGTCGGAATGGAGATCGAGTTAATTTTTCCTCTACACAAGTTTCACACTTGTGGTTTAAATCAATTTTAAACTTTGGTATGTGATCTAATGCAATTAGTCTACGCATTGCATTAAAATTAACATGTCCTAATCTAGCATGCCATAAATTAGGAGACTCAAGCAAATAAGCAGAACAATTATTCATTTCATTATTTTTTATAGTCATTACATTGAGCTTAACTAGCCCATCACATTCATATCCCTTGCCTATAAACACACCATTTTTCGACAAAATAACTTTATCGGACTCGAAAACTGTTCTAAAGCCATGCTTCATCAACAAGGTACCAGAAATAAGGTTCCTTCGAATATCAGGCACATATAACACACGTTTAAGAGTCACTTCCTTTCCAGACGTCATCTTTAAGATCACCGTGCCTTCGTCCAAGATAGTTGAGGTTGCAGAGTTTCCCATATATAGTATATCACCGGCATCAGTTTCTATCAATGAGGAGAACATTGATTTATTGGCACATATATGCCTAGTTGCTCCAGTGTCAATCCACCACTCTTTGGTATTTGAGCCAACTAAATTCACTTCGGAGATCATAGCACATAAGTCAAGATTTTCCACTTGCTCGGTAATCAGATGTGGTGCATTACCTTCCTTTTTCTTTGGTTTCTTTGGCATCCTGCAGTCAGCCGCCCTATGACCCATTTTTTCACAGTTGTAGCATTTACCAAGAAATTTTTCCTTCTTTTTCCCAATTCCTCCTTTAGGTCCCAACTTGGTTCCCTTTCCATTGTTGCCTTTCTTGGATGTCTGTCCAGTTTCCACAACATTGGCATTTGCCACAGCAGCGTTTACCTTCTTCTCTGATCCTCGGTTGTCTTCCTCTATGCGAAGTCTAACAATCAGATCTTCCATGCTCATCTCCTTGCGCTTGTGCTTGAGATAATTCTTGAAGTCTTTCAAAGTCGAGGGCAGTTTTTCGATCACAGCAGCCACTTGGAAGGATTCGCTAATGACCATTCCTTCAGCATGGATTTTGTGAATGATCACTTGTAGCTCTTGTACCTGAATCACTACAGTCTTGGAGTCGATCATCTTGTAATCGAGAAACAGTCCAACAATCCACTTCTTGGCACCGGCCTCCTCGATCTTGTACTTATGGTCTAGTGAGTCCCATAATTCCTTGGCTGATTTAGCACTACTATACACGTTGTACAGTGAATCGGAAAGGCCATTCATCACATAGTTCCGACATAGATAGTCGGAAGTTTTCCAAGCGTCAATGACCATCAGAGTTTGTTGGTCAATGTCTTTGTCATATTTTGACGCATCCTCCTTGAGGAATCGAGACAAGCCTATAGTGGTCAAATAGAACATCATCTTCTGCTGCCATCTCTTGAAATTCTGCCCGTTGAATTTCTTTGGTTTGTCCGCATGGTTGACCGGAACCGGAACCGAATTAGTTATCGGAATCGAGGCAGAGTGGTTCGCTGAACCCAATCCAGTTAGAGGCGCACCTCCAGTCGCTGAACCCGATCCAGTTAGAGGCGCACCTCCAGTCGCTGAACCCGAGCCAATTTTCTGAGGCGCACCTCCAGAAACGTCCGTAGACAGTTTTGGTTTTGAGAATCCATATTGCTTAACTTTTCGAAAGTAGATCTGTTTTAATCAAGTAAACAAAAAAAAATTGCTTTAAGATTGTTGAATAATTTTTGAAAAATGATTACTTGAAAAATAACAGAATATATATATATATATAGGAAAAAGATCATATGAAAACTAATTACCTTGTGAAATCTAGAAACTTTTATACGCCATTAATATTACGACTGTAGATGAGTATAATTATATGCATTTATATATTTTTTATTGCATTATTTATTGCATATACTAGCGACCAGCTTGATGCAACAAATAATAACAATTATGCAATGAAATTACTTAATAATGCAATTGGTTTCTATATTTCACCATTAAGGGTGTTTCCACCATAGTCAATCCCTATATATATATATATATATATATATATGTTTTATCTGAATCCTGCAAAAAATCAGTTAGCAAAAACAAGGAAAATTCCGTTCGCGTAAACGATCGAAAGTGTCGCTGTTGAGTCCAGAATATCTGTCTCCTTAAAGCAAATTCGCCCTCACCACGGTGTATGACGTCTGCCTCCCAGGATAAAACAACAGCTCGATGCAGTGAATCGATGATGCGCTGCACCCTCAACGAACTAGAACAACTCTGTATACTATCACCGACCGAAGAAGAAAAATGAAGAAGAAAAAATATCCCACTGTAAAGGCTCTCGGTAAAAACGGACGAATTAAGTGTGCAAAAAAATGAGCCCCTCAAGCCGGGTATTTATAGGTGAAGGCTGAAGGAGGTTGTGTGCTGGAGGAACTCTATACCGAACAATATTGGTATCTGGAGGAACTCTAAATCGATCAGGATTGGTATCTCAATATTTATCTAGATCTGTTCGATTTTATCCAGATCGAAAAAATTCAGAATTTATTAATTGAGGTATTTTCAGTAAAATAAAATTTTACCGAATAAAATTGCAGTAAAAAGATAACTTCGAGACGCCGAGATATTTCGCCCAAATCGCCCTTCGACCGAGCCGAGCGTAGCCGAGCCGAGCGAGGGGTGCCTAGTCACACATCCACACATGTCTCATTTTTTGAACATGCCTTTGTCCACATCTCCTTATATACTCACAATTTCTCCCTTCTTTTTCCAATGTAGGATAGCATCACAAACCCATTTCTAAGGGTTTACTTTGGAACATTATCTCTCATTCATACCTCAATCATTTTGAGTGTTCTTACATGTTTTGGAAACCTCGTACGGAGTACTACGTATTCCAACTATGTCCCGACTTTAACTCGTAGTCGATCCCACTCAAATTTTCCTCTCAAATGGGCTGCTCAAAACATCCCATTTCCTCCATTTTATCTAATATTTTCAACAATCCCTCACATGAATAAGATTGATGGTCCAGCAGCACACGTCAGATACGGAGTTGACTTGGTGATAGTTACTATGGTTAGGCATTGCATAGGACAGGTAGAGTATGCTCCTTGAATCTTCCCTCGAAAAGATATATTCTCCTTACTCGCTAGACAGTGTGACTAGATGCCTTTGAACTGTCCGACCGCTTGTGTAAGTGATCGTATATCCTTCACAAGTGCCCTTCCTGATTTGTTGTGTTCTCATTATTGTGCCCATTTTGGTCGTGGACACCGTCCTGGTTCTGCGAGAGTTTCTAAAGAATTGTGCCTTTGCAATTCTCCTTTGAAGCGGCCCCTCTTAGAGCTTCTTTGTAAGTCTGAGGTTCTTTTTCGAGCAAGTAGGTGATGAAATCTGGTCCATAAGATTTCTCCATCCTTTGTCGCTTTCTCCTTCTAGGTTCGTCCGCATTATCCAATATTTGGTCTTCATTATCTTCATCCATTAGTTCAGAAGTTTGTTCGGATGAGATAAGAGGCTCACTTGCAGTCTTACAAGGAAAGATATTCTCAAAGAATGACGCATTCCTTGATTCTATAATCGTATTCTTGTGAATCTCAGGCACTTTGGATTCGTGCACAAGAAATCGGTAAGCATTGCTATTGTGTGCATATCCGATGAAAATGCAGTCAACTGTTTTTGGGCCTATTTTAACTTTCTTAGGAGTAGGTATCAGCACCTTTGCTAGACACCCCCACACTTTCATGTAATTGTATGAAGGCTTGACTCCTTTCCACAATTCATAAGGAGTTTTGTCTCCGTTCTTACGGCATATCTTGTTTAAGAGATAATTCGCCGTTAAGATGGCTTCTCCCCACATATTTTGCGGCAGGCCTGAATTTAGTAATATCGCATTCATCATCTCTTTCAGAGTGCGATTCTTACGTTCCGCCACGCCATTTGACTGTGGTGCATATGGGGCAGTGACTTCATGAATAATCCCATGTTGCGAGCAAAATTCGCCAAATGGTTCCACATATTCACCTCCGCGGTCACTCCTCAAGATTTTTATCTTACCATTTAATTGATTCTCAACTTCCGTTTTATAGAGAACGAATTTCTCTATGGCTTCATCTTTGCTTTTAAGCAAGAATACATAGCAATATTTAGTACAATCATCCACGAAAGTAATAAAATATTTATTTCCACCTCTAGTTTGAACAAACTTCAAATCACATAGGTCGCTATGTATTAGTTCTAAAGGTTTGGTGTTTCTTTCCACTTGTCGTAATGGAGATCGAGTTAATTTTGCCTCTACACAAGTTTCACACTTGTGGTTTAAATCAATTTTAAACTTTGGTATGTGATCTAATGCAATTAGTCTACGCATTGCATTAAAATTAACATGTCCTAATCTAGCATGCCATAAATTAGGAGACTCAAGCAAGTAAGCAGAAGAATTATTCATTTCATTATTTTTGATAGTCATTACATTGAGCTTAACTAGCCCATCACATTCATATCCCTTGCCTATAAACACACCATTTTTCGACAAAATAACTTTATCGGACTCGAAAACTGTTCTAAAGCCATGCTTCATCAACAAGGTACCAGAAATAAGGTTCCTTCGAATATCAGGCACATATAACACACGTTTAAGAGTCACTTCCTTTCCAGACGTCATCTTTAAGATCACCGTGCCTTCGCCCAAGATAGTTGAGGTTGCAGAGTTTCCCATATACAGTATATCACCGGCATCAGTTTCTATCAATGAGGAGAACATTGATTTGTTGGCACATATATGCCTAGTTGCTCCAGTGTCGATCCACCACTCTTTGGTATTTGAGCCAACTAAATTCACTTCGGAGATCATAGCACATAAATCAAGATTTTTCACTTGCTCGGTAATCAGATGTGTTGCATTACCTTCCTTTTTCTTTGGTTGCTTTGGTAGCCTGCAGTCAGCCGCCCTATGACCCATCTTTTCACAGTTGTAGCATTTACCAAGGAATTTTTCCTTCTTTTTCCCAATTCCTCCTTTAGGTCCCAGCTTGGTTCCCTTTCCATTGTTGCCTTTCTTGGATGTGTGTCCAGTTTCCACAACATTGGCCTTTGCCACAGCAGCATTTACCTTCTTCTCTGATCCTCGGTTGTCTTCCTCTATGCGAAGTCTAACGATCAGATCTTCCATGCTCATCTTCTTGCGCTTGTGCTTGAGATAATTCTTGAAGTCTTTCAAAGTCGAGGGCAGTTTTTCGATCACAGCAGCCACTTGGAAGGATTCTCTAATGACCATTCCTTCAGCATGGATTTCGTGAATGATCACTTGTAGCTCTTATACCTGACTCACTACAATCTTGGAGTCAATCATCTTGTAATCGAGAAACCGTCCAACAATCCACTTCTTGGCACCGGCCTCCTCGATCTTGTACTTATGGTCTAGTGAGTCTCATAGTTCCTTAGCTGATTTAGCACTACTGTACACGTTGTACAGTGAATCGGCAAGGCCATTCATCACATAGTTCCGACACAGATAGTCGGAAGTTTTCCAAGCGTCAATTGCCATCAGAGTTTGTTGGTCACTGTCTTCGTCATATTTTAGCGCATCCTCCTTGAGGAATCGAGACAAGCCTATAGTGGTCAGATAGAACATCATCTTCTGCTGCCATCTCTTGAAATTCTGCCTGTTGAATTTCTCTTGTTTGTCTGCATGGTTGACCGGAACCGAAACCGGATTGGTTATCGGAACCGAGGCAGAGTGGTTCGCTGAACCCAATCCAGTTAGAGGCGCACCTCCAGTCGCTGAACCCGAGCCAATTTTCTGAGGCACACCTCCAGAAACGTCCGTAGACAGTGTTTGGTTTTGAGAATCCATATTGCTTAACTTTTCGAAAGTAGATCTGTTTTAATCAAGTAAACAAAAAAAATTGCTTTAAGATTGTTGAATAATTTTTGAAAAACGATTACTTGAAAAATAACACGGCGGCGCGCGCGTGTGTGTGCGCGAGGGGCGCCTAGTCACACATCCACACATCTCTCATTTTTTGAACATGCCTTTGTCCACATCTTCTTATATACTCACAATTTCTCCCTTCTTTTTCCAATGTGGGATAGCATCACAAACCCATTTCTAAGGGTTCACTTTGAAACATTATATCTCATTCATACCTCAATCATTTTGAGTGTTCTTACATGTTTTGGAAAACTCGTACGGAGTACTACGTATTCCAACTAAGTCCCGACCTTAACTCGTAGTCGAGCCCACTCAAATTTTCCTCTCAAATGGGCTGCTCAAAACATCTCATTTCCTCCATTTTATCTAATATTTCCAACAAGTATAATGTAGTGAAACGTGATTATCGTAAAATGACCTTAGTTGCACAGAAAGATTGAGGAGCCTACTAGCTAGCATGTTAGGATAATATCCACCAACCTAAAAGATCCCAATACCAAATGCCAAATAGTTTTTGAAAGATTGATAGCATTAAAAAAAAAAAAAAAAAAAAAAATTGTTTTTGCAACATCATCTTCTAACTCAAATTATGTGTTAATTTATTTCTTAGATCGAATTTTCACCAATCCTTTATTTATTCTTTAATATATTAGATCTCTATAAAAATAGCTACCGAATTTCAATTTTACTTCACCTTACAAATTGCAATGAGGTTTAAAGTGTCGATGACTCGGTGTATATTATGTACCTGAGCTCATGTACTACAAATTCGTGATGAATATATAAAAATAAATGAGTAGATGACAAAAATTTCTCGATCAATCCATCCACCGTACTTTGTACATTGCTTCTTCTTTAATCGGGTAGATTGATTGCATACGATGTGACAATTGAATTAAGATACTCAAATCTTATTCTAAAATAAATTGTTGAAATATAAAAGCGATGTTATGTAATAGATAAAGGCGATCTTGTTCAATTATAGCATATGATATAAATTAAATACTCTTTCCGTTCTTCATCCCACTTCACGAGCCATATTTCAAGTAATAATTTTGCCCCAATAAATTAGTCCCACTTTCAAAATCTAATCAAAATTTATATAATATACTTCTTAATTATTTTTTATTATATAAATAAGGATAATAGCTTATTGGACAAAAAATAAAAATAGAAATTAGTGAAAATATATGGTTAGAGTCCTATACTTGACCAGATTTAGAGATCACCTAAATTCATTTCATGTTGAATATTGCCACCCCCACCTTTCATCACGTAATTTAATTAAGAATTAATTGTCGCTGAATCAAATAATTACTCATAGCCAAAAATCCTTCCAAGATAAAGTTACTGCCAAATATTACTCCGCACTCAATCACGAGCACATACCCTTTACTATATAATCAGTGTGATGTATATATACAATTTTGGATTTACAATTTTGGATTTAATATAAGTATGACAACAAGTGTATTATAAATATGACAACTGTATATGTATATAACAAGATGAGCATTTTACTAGGTGCCCTTGGGTGCGGGATACATGTCGTGAAGTTATTTGTACACTAGACTTTTTTCTACCGATATTTTTCTGGCTAACATCCACTCTGTACCTGTATTTTCCTTAACCAACATTTCTATCTGGAATCATGGCCTTAGCTATCTAATTTTCCTTCTTACATTATTATCCCAGCAGCAGTCAAAAGAGCAAGTATGAATGGACAAAAATTACAAATTCATGCCTACAAAACTTATCTCCACCAATCTGGTATTTTCAGCCTTCTACTCCAATGTATTTTCAGCCTTCTACTCCAATTTTATAAACGAATGTATTTTGTGAGTTTTGTTAATATGATTTTACGTATTAATATAGATTCGTTTATTTAATGTAATTTTTGTTGTTAATAACTCATCTAAATAAATTTAATGTCGTTGCGTCGAAAATTTTTTTAATATCGCCCAACCGTACCAAGAAAGCCTGGCTCCGCCACTTAATGTACATCAAGCTTAACTGCAGGTTCCTTCTCTGCTTCACTTGATTCCCAATCATAGTCCAACTCAAAGTGATGACTCAAAGTGATGGGAAATGCTTTTGAGCCGCAACCACATTTTAAACCAATTTCCTTCTGGAACTTTCCTGAGCTCGCTGACTATATAACCTGGCTTCAGTGTCTCGTTAACTGAGAAGAGGAAGACAGAGAACTCCGTGTTTCTAGTCAATTTCATTCTCACGATTCTGTCGCTCACGATAATCGGAACACAGTCCGTTGAGAATTGATCCGAATCTGGTGACTGAATTATTACAATAATTATAACAAATATAACTATTATACAAATCTACTCGGGATAGGGATTAGGGATTACACAACTTCTATTAAAATAAATTAAACGAAAATACTGAAAGTAAAAACGGTGAGTGAAGAAAATGCAAACCAAACGGCCGTAGCCGATCGGAAGTGATGTCACTGTCGAAAACAGCCCGGCTCAGTCCTCCGTCTCCGTAGCCTCGTCCAGGACTCAAATGACCCGCGGCCAGCGCCAGAAAACGGAACCCACCACCGGACCGGAAGCAACCACCGGAGGAATCGAAGCACTCAGCAAGATTCAACCGAAAACCCCCAGAAAACTCAGATCCCGAATTATCTCACAAGCCTCACCCACAAGTCACTCAATTTATTTCACAGAGAAAAAATCGAGGTAAACAAAATCACTTGCTCTCAATTCGTTTTTGTTGTTATTCTTCATCTCACACGGAAATGATATTTATAGGAGAATCGGAACAACAAACGAAGAGGAAAAATCGGACCAGATTTGGTTTCCATATCGGAGGAGCGAAGTCAACCGAGGAGAAAGGGGAAACAAAATCGGGAGAGATAAGGGGGGGGTGGAGGCGGAAGGCAGCAAGGGAGAAATGAGGGTAGGGTTAGCTGGGGGGTAGGGTTTTATATTAGGGTATAATATAAAACCAACGGCCGGGATTAAAAGGTGCCAAATAAATGACCAGGATTAATCCGGTCATAATGGGCTGCTTCCAAGGTTCCGGGCCGGGTCAGTTTTTGAGGTGGGCTGCAGGAGAATTAATGATTTTGGGCCCTCACAATTTTTTATTCATTTGGCCCAAATAAACCCAACAATTCTCCACCTGAGCCAAATGAGTCATCGGGGTACATAAAGGAAACAGAGGTCATCATCGCCGTAGGACACCACCTGCACACAAAACACAAAGTAAGTACAGGTAATCACAAAGAAAGGTAGCAATCACTAAGACAGCAGGGCTATCACAAAGATAGCAAGATAATTCACTAAGAATGCAAAGCCATCACAAAGAAGGCAAAGACTAAGAGTTAGTCTTGAGTTCCCAAGCTCAGCAGATCGGTGCAGGACACGAACTTCTCCAAAGGCAAGCATTTGGTGCCCATATCTGCAGGATTGAATTTTGAAGGAATTTTTCCAAGCTCAAGTTCACCTTTTTCAACAATATCACGAATAAAATGAAATTTAACATCAATATGTTTAGTGCGGTCATGAAAGACAGGATTTTTGCATAGCTGAATTCCAGATTGACTATCCGAAAATACCACGATTTTTTCTTTCAGAAAACCGATTTCAAATAAAAGACCCTTTAGCCATATGGCTTCTTTAAACGCCTCAGTAGTAGCAACATATTCAGATTCAGTCGTAGATAAAGCAACAACATTCTGTAACTGAGATTTCCAACTAATGCAAGAGCCACAAAGGGTAAACACATAAGAGGTCGTGGATTTTCGATTGTCACGATCATTAGCAAAGTTAGAATCTACATATCCAACAAGTTTAACACCATCACCAGATTTAGAAAACTTAATACCAACATCCACAGAGGATTTCAGATAACGGAGAAGCCACTTCAAGGCTTCCCAATGTGGCATACCAGGATTAGACATGTATCTACTCAAACAACTAACAGAATAGGCTATATCGGGTCTGGTACTAACCATGAGATACATGACTGATCCTATAGCATTAGCGTAGGGAACCTTTTCCATTGATTTTTCTTCTTCACTAGTTTTCGGAGATTGATCTTTGCATAATAGAAAATGAGCAGCAAGAGGCACAGAAGCAGGTTTTGCAGCAGCCATAGAAAATTTTTCAAGTATTTTCTCAATGTAGGAAGACTGATTTAGAAACAAAGAACAGTTTTTCCTATCTCTAACAATATTCATGCCTAAAATTTTCTGGGCATCTTCAAGGTATTTCATGTCGAATTGCTCACTAAGACACGATCTAACATGATCAATCAATTTCATGCATGAGCTTACAAGTAACATGTCATCCACATAGATAAGCAAGAAGATAGGAACAGTAGAGTTTTCTTTAAAATAGAGGCAAGGGTCATATGAACTACGTTTGAATTTTAAATAAAGCATATAAGAAACAAATTTCTTGTTCCATTACCTTGGAGACTGTTTTAGGCCATAAAGAGCCTTTTTAAGAAGGCAAACGTGATCAGGTTTATTAGGGTCAACAAAACCTTCTGGCTGCCTCATATAAATTTTTTCATTTAATTCACCATGAAGAAAGACTGTTTTAGCATCCATTTGTTTTAATTCCCAATTAAAGTGAGCAACTAAAGCAAGCATGACACGCACGGTAGTGAATTTCACAACAGGAGCAAATATCTCAGTATAATCGATTCCTTCCTTTTGAGTGAAACCTTTAGCAACCAACCTAGCTTTAAATCTAATATTCTCTACTTCATTTTTAACCTTGAATAACCACTTACAGTCCACAAGAGAACAACGATCAGGTTTTGGAACAAGAGTCCAGGTTTGGTTAACATGCAGGGAATTCATTTCATCATTCATAGCATTTAACCAATCAGAAGCATTTTCAGATTTTAAAGCATCTTTGTAGCTTTTAGGTTCGTTATTATCTAATGATTCAAACACATTGCAAGCATGAGACATCATATGAAAATCATCAAAGTGATGAGGCCTCCTAACATTCTCTCTTCTAGGCCTATCTCTCGTTAATTGATAGTTGGACAGATCAGCACTTTCATCAACATTCTCAATTATTTCATCACTAGAATTTTCGGAAGGATTTTCATTTTCAGCATGCAAAGTTTCATCATTTTCAGGCTCCACCTCACTCAAGGTAGGGTAGTTAGAAACAAATTCTAGATTAGGCATGTGCACGGGTGCGGGTGCAGGATGTTCAAGACAAGGAAATTCATTTTCATTAAATATAACATCCCTACTAATTAGCACCTTAAACTCTGGTTCGCCCTTAAGCCATAACCTAAATCCTTTAACTCCCTCCGGGTAGCCTAAGAACACACATCTTATCGATCTAGGTTCTAGTTTATCATGTTTATGATGAACATATGCAGCACACCCAAATACACGAAGATTTGAGAAATCAATATTACTACCAGTCCACACAGATTCTGGATAGTTTCCATTCAAAGGGACAGATGGAGATCTGTTTATAATATAGGAAGCTGTAGATAAAGCCTCACCCCAAAAACGTTTTGACAATCCGGAGCTGACGAGCATAGACCTTACCCTATCAAGGAGGGTTCAGTTCATGCGCTCAGCGATTCCGTTTTGTTGGTGTGGTAGTCTTGTCTATGCCTTTGAATACCACTTTCCGCACACAAAGTATCAAACAAATTATTGCAAAATTCCAGGCCGTTGTCAGTTCTCAAAATTTTAATTTTCTTACCGGTTTGATTTTCAATTAAAATTTTCCACGTTTTGAACGTGTCAAACACATCAGATTTATTCTTAAGAAGAAACACAAAGACTTTCCTGGAATAATCATCAATCACAGACAAAAAATATCGGTTTCCGCCATGTGTCGGAACACTGACAGGCCCCCACACATCAGCATGTAGATACTCAAACACATTTGAACTCTTAGGGGGGTTTGGGGAAGGTGAATGAGGAAAGTTCGCACGATGTTGCTTACCATACACACAGTTATCACAAAAAGGTAAGTCAGATATTTTATCATTCCCAAAACAACCATTTTTGTGCAGTATTTCAAGACCTTTACCGCTAATGTGACCCAACCGTTTATGCCAGATTTCAGTTTTATCTCCATGGACTGCATTTACAGAAGAGTTACTAACAATGGAGCAAATATATAAGTTCAGTTTACGAATGGCAACAAAAAAGGTTATGGGACCTTTCATAACTTTCATTGCACCCTTACCCCAAGTACCATCAAAGCCATCATCTTCAAGACATGCACAAGACATTAAATTATGGGCTAAGTGAGGAACGTGCCTAACATTTTCCAACGTTATTGAATTTCCAGATTCAAATTTAAGGCACACGGTTCCTATTCCAGCAACGTCTCGTTTTACATGATCAGGCATAGATACATATCGATTTTTCAAATCCCGATGGCTAGAAAAAAGTTGTTTGTATGGAGTCATGTGAAAAGTGCATCCAGAATCAACCAGCCAATCATTTTCACCAAGGTCAGCTAACACAGAGTTCACAGAAGCATGCATAGCATCAAAAATCATAAACACATCACCTAGATTTTCACCGACAGCTAAGTTAGCCTGTTCAGATTGCTGGTTCTTCTTAGGTTTAGTGCAGTCTTGAATGTAGTGACCGTATTCACCACAATTGTAACATTTACGATTAGTAGGTCTAGGTTTAAACCGAAATTTTTCATTGCCCTTTTTCTTGTTGGATTGGTTATTTTGACTGTTGGAAGACTTTTTATTTTTAAAACGGTTTTGTGGTCTTCCTTTGACAAAATTAACCTCGCCAAGGTTTCTCAGAGCGGCACCTTTATTGTTTTTCAAATCTAATTCTTTGCTTTTCAAGCCGTTAACAACAATATCCAAAGTCACTTGATCTCTACCATATTTAATGGCAGATTTCACATCACTGTAAGAATCAGGAATAGCATTCAAAAGAACAATCGGAGTGTAATCATCGATGTTTTTATCTCCCGTTAACTTTATATCTTGAACCAGTTTTGTAAACACGTCTAAATTAGCATCGATGTCTTTGTTTAGATCGAGCTTGTAGCGGAAAAAAATTTCGAGAAGAAACAGTTTATTGGGCAACGAAGTTTCAGTATACATTTCTTCTAATTTTTCCCATAATTCTTTAGCCGAACCATGTTTACCTAATTTTCTTATCACAGAGTCAGAAAGGTTCAAGATAATCGCAGAATAAGCAAACTCATCAAGTTCAGCCTTTTTCTCATGATCACATTAGAAGCGAAAGAATTATCAATAGCTTTGAAACATTTTTGTTGAATGAGTATGCTTTTCATTTTCTGTTGCCAAATGGCAAAATCACCTTTTCCATCAAATGGTGCCACAGAGAAGGCAGAGATCGTTCCCATTTTAATTCTCAAAATGAACAAAGTTTTTGAAAATTTGTGAAAAACACAAATAAGGAGGAAACGGTTAATTTTATCAAAACTCAGAAACACAAAGTAATCAATAAAATCACACAGATAAATAAAATTAAACGAATCCAAAAAATTCAATACCAGGCCCCTACAAGATCCGAGGACACTTAAGCGGTCCAGGCAGGAGGGTTTAAATGCCCGATTATGAAAAATTCGAGATTCAAAATAAACACGAAGTAATATCGCAGTAATAAACACACAGAATATTACCAACAATGCGTCAACTAACATACGCAGCAGAAGCAATAACAACAGGGCCGAGACAGTCAACCCAAAGTAATATCACGAAGAACAGTGGGCCGAGAATAACACGAAGGACAGCGAGTCCAGCAAATATCACAAAGAACAGTGAGCCCCAAAAATATCACCAAGAACAACGATCGGAAAAAATATCACAAAGAACAACGAGCAAGGAAAAACAGACAATAAAGGAGAGGGGTAAAGCCGATATACCTGAGCGATCCGAGTTGACCCGATTCAGACAGATCCGAACCAAAGCTCTGGTACCAATGTTGAGAATTGATCCGAATCGGGTGACGAATTATTACAATAATTATAACAAATATAACTATTACACAAATCTACTAGGGATAGGGATTAGGGATTACACAACTTCTATTAAAATAAATTAAACGAAAATACTGAAAGTAAAAACGGTGAGTGAAGAAAATGCAAACCAAACGGCCGTAGCCGATCGGAAGTGATGTCATTGTCGAAAACAGCCCGGCTCAGTCCTCCGTCTCCGTAGCCTCGTCCAGGACTCAAATGACCCGCGGCCAGCACCAGAAAACGGAACCCACCACCGGACCGGAAGCAACCACCGGAGGAATCGAAGCACTCAGCAAGATTCAACCGAAAACCCCCAGAAAACTCAGATCCCGAATTATCTCACAAGCCTCACCCACAAGTCACTCAATTTATTTCACAGAGAAAAAATCGAGGTAAACAAAATCACTTGCTCTCAATTCGTTTTTGTTGTTATTCTTCATCTCACACGGAAATGATATTTATAGGAGAATCGGAACAACAAACGAAGAGGAAAAATCGGACCAAATTTGGTTTCCATATCGGAGGAGCGAAGTCAACCGAGGAGAAAGGGGAAACAAAATCGGGAGAGATAAGGGGGTGGAGGCGGAAGGCAGCAAGGGAGAAATGAGGGTAGGGTTAGCTGGGGGGTAGGGTTTTATATTAGGGTATAATATAAAACCAACGACCGGGATTAAAAGGTGCCAAATAAATGGCCAGGATTAATCCGGTCATAATAGGCTGCTTCCAAAGTTCCGGGCCGGGTCAGTTTTTGAGGTGGACTGCAGGAGAATTAATGATTTTGGACCATCACAATTTTTTATTCATTTGGCCCAAATAAACCCAACATAGTCGATAGCATCGAACAGGCGACAAGAGGATGGAGTGTCCTGTTCCCGGCAGGACGGACACAATTTGACTAACGCATTTGTTCAGCCGACTGGTGACAGAAAAGAAAAGGGGGGGGGGGGGGGGGGGGTAAAATAATGAAACGTCAATTAATAACGCACTTAATTAAGTTTTAATAAGGCTAAATTTTCCTTCTAATCCGATAACATTCTTACATGACGAGTTCCTTACATGGCGACTTTGACCGCTTTATTTCAGTCATATAATTCATGGACATTTTTTGATATCTCATATTAGTTGTTCCGGGATATCCTTCCCTTAATTGGTGTCTTACTTAATACTGGTTATAGGGAATAGAGATATGGAAGGTTCTAAACTCTTCCAGAGGTAGTAGGGTCCTGTTAGATGTCTTACCTTAACTAAGAATCCTATGTATGGAAGAATTTATCAGAATGCTTATATAAAGCGCTCTATTCATTGTTATCAATACAATTGATTTGCTATCTTTTACTTTCTCCTGAAACACGTTATCAGCACGTAGCTCGAACAAAAATAAAAAAAAGAAGAGAAAAATCGGCCAGCCACCGCCGCATTGCCATCGTCGCTCGCCAGCCGCCGCCGCCAAGATCGCTGCCGCTTGCCGCCGGCCGCCGCTCCCGCTCCACCGAACGCCGCCTAACGCCGCCGCCAGCCGCCATCACGGACCACCGCTGTTGCCGGAAAGTCGCCGCCGATCCAGTCAATGGAAGCCGCCGATTGATCCAATGAACATCACCGCCGGACCGCCGCCGCCGACCGCCGCTAACCACCGCCGACGCCGGCCAGCTCCAGCCCAGCCAAGTCCGACCCGGTTCTGAACCTCGGACCAAAACCCGAACATCAACTTATTTTCGGAAGCCGCCAAAATTGCGCCCCCGGTTTCACGTCGTCGCATCGAGTACCAACCGGTAGATCGAAGCACACCACAAATTCATCCATATCACGTGCCTAATTTTATAATCGAGGTAATTATCTGACTTGTCCCTATTCAATTCTCTCATTTTTAGGAATTTTTCTTTTGGGGACATGGGTCATTGGGTTCTTTATCTCCCACACTACTTTGCGGTGGATGAGACCGCGAGAGAAGTCGGTATCTCTGCGTGTCGAAGAAAACTGTGTGACGGTCCTGGGGGAGTCACGGAATTGTTGAAAGTCGATACTTGTGGTTGTTGCATACACCACGTATCTGGGTGCGATCTGATATCACCGTTCTTTTTTTGTCGACTTTACTAAACAACAATTAAGGGAAGTACATCGAGTAACGGTTATGTTACACACTTTTAAAAGCATCGATTGTGACCGTTTACATTGTCACTGAAAATCCAGCAAGACTAACCTCCTCTTGTTTATATCTTGTAGATGGCACAAAGCTCCAATGTTCATCCGGAGTTCGACATCCTTGACCATTTTGGTAAGGAGTACCATAGGTGGGTCTCAGACGTTCGCTTGGCGTTCGTCGGTAAGAGATTTACCACCACCATTTTTCCCTCTAACGAGCCTACCGCTCAAGAACCGAGCGAGGAAACCAAGGCTAATGCACTGATGTACTTGCGTAGACATATACATCCGTTGTTGAAAAGTGTTATATGAATTGCAAACCCCCAAAAAACTGTGGGCTACACTCGAACAACGATTTAATAATGTGCATGATCAGCACTTCCCCGAATTGCAACTTCAATGGGAGCAAATCGGATTTTTGGATTATGCGAATGTGGAGGCCTATAACCAAGCCATCCTCGATCTTCGCGCTGATCTTGGTTTTTGTGGTGTCAAGAAGTCTGATCAAGATTTGATCGAGAAGACTCTTAACACGTTTCCCGTGGGAGCAAGTGTGATTGCTCATCAGCTGCGCGTTGCCTATGAGGAAGGGAGAATTAAAAATTTTAGTGACATTATCTCTCACCTCGCGAAAAAAGAAAGGCACCATGAGATTATTCTCAATAGCAATGCGCGCCAGTGGTGCACGGCCAATTAGGAAGTGAATCAGGCTACCCACAGGAAGGCACCACGACAAAATAGAAAAGGCAACGCTACTCAGTTTTTGCAAGCACCACGGGTGCATGACTCGAGCAAGCGAGGAAAAAGACGAGGTCGTCGTTCCAATGTGTGGAAGAGGCAAGGTGGCCCGGCCACCGGACCTAGTGGAACCCAACCACGTGGACCGCCTCCTACCGCCGGGATTGGAACCACTCCAAAGGAAGACCGAAATTGCTATACTTGCGGATCAAAGAAGCATACTTACCGCAATTGCAAGGCGCCAAAGAACATCCAAGCTTACTACAAGCACTATAAACAGTACTTGACTTAAGAGTCAAATTCCATGGAGGAAGATAACGAGAATACGGAGGTGAACCATACTGAGATCCATCCTCTCACCATTGCGGACAAAGACCAACATATGGATGTTGCCGACTTTGACTAGATCATTGTAGTTTGACTAGTTTTACGATTTGGTTATGTTTTGTCTTGTTTCTAGTTTTTGAGAACTACTTTGGATTTTCTATGAATGTAATAAAGTTGGCTATGATGAATAAAATTCTTTTAATTGCTGTGATTGTGCAAAAATGAATTTTATTTTTCCCTTCGAAAGTATGTTTGGCTTATCACAAAACAATTGCTCAGTAATGAATTGCTTGGTTAATTTGATACATTGGTGGATTTCATCAAAACTTATGATCAAGACTAGGCGCATCCTCCTTGGTATTTGTTTATGCTTTTAAAGTTCAAACGGAATCAGTGATTTTTAAACAGCCTTAGCTGTACCGACATTCCTACTTTCTCTGCAAGTCTACCAAGTTGGAGTTACCGAAAGGATCATTAGTTGAGATATAAATCGAACACCACGATGCGTTTTGAAGTATTTAAACGCTCCTATGGCCATATTGCCATAGTATTGTATCAACAATAATGCCTTTGAAAAGGGCTTCAACCTTGCTCTATCACTCAACAATAGGGAAATACCAAAATAGCAACTTGAAACGAGCACTGAGATCTGAGTTTAATGATCCAGAAAGTGCACGACCTATGGACAGAAAGATACGGAAGTCTAGTTTCCAGAACAACTGATCGTTCGTCCATAGCCTTCTTAACGAAGAAGTTATTGCTGTTTTAGTGAACAAAGGTCAAGCTACGCGGAAATTATTTCCAGCGATTGTGCTAACTTTGATCCTAACCAACTTGGTCGAATTTCCCCAAACTCGAAGTTAATGAGTTTTCGCTATGTCTTTCATCACAGACTAATCGAGTTTCATATCTTATTGTAGATGTCTCGTGGCGAAATTGAGTGCCTTGCTGATAGTGGAACAACTCACACTATTCTTCGGAATAGGCAATTATTCAAGGATATTGTGCCATATATATCCTCAGTGACAACAATGATTGGTTCCTCCCAAGTAATACAAGGGAGGAGACCTGCTCATTTCTTGCTACCTAATGGTACGTGTTGGGTACAAGATCGGATATTGCGCCGTATTGCGGAAGCGTAAATATCAAGTGCGGAAATTTAAAGCACACAAGGATTTATAGAGGTTCGGCTATAAACGAGCCTACGTCCTCTCTTTATCTTTTTCAATAGGTTAAAGATAGCAACTTCTACGCCTCTCTTCTATCGGTCGAGGTATAACCGTTTACAACACGTCTTCTATTGGTCCGCGATAAACCACTCGTACTTGTCTTTACGTCGGTCCAAGTTAAACCGTTTTCCTTTTCGTAGGATAAGGAATCAACCTCTCTAGCTTTCTATTGGTACTAGATAAACCTCACTTAGATAGCGATTGCGATTCTAACAATGCCGGATCCTTGATCCTAATAACACCGAATCCAATCGTATCTTTTCTTTTACCACTCATGTATGTTTTCGTGAATTCTCACTCAAACACTTACAATTAAGCTCAATATCAACAACAAGAATGTGTATAATATATCACAAGAATAGACTATTTGCTCAAGGTTGTTGTACTCAAATAATACCATAGGGATGGTATTTATAGGCTCCATCATCAAACTAGCCGTTAGCTGCCAGACTGCTCATTACGTACGCTATCATCTCCTTATTACGTACGCAAGCCTCGTTACGTACGTTAGCCACCACGGGTTACGTACGTAAGCCTCTTCCAGTTTCAGTTCAGGGAGTTTCGTCATTTTGATTACGTACGTTAACAATTTCTGCATTACGTACGTTAGGCCTTATGTCACTGCTGACGTCATATATCTGTTGCATGCTTTTCTGACTTTGACTCCTCCAACGTTCACTTGTTTGAACTGAGTTACGTACGTTATCTCTCATCCATTACGTACGTAAGCTTTCTCATATTACGTACGTTAACATTGTCTTGTTGCGTACGTTAGCTTTGTTTTTCTCCAGCATTTTGCACTTCGTTTTCCTTCGATGCTTGCTTCGCCTCTTCGTTGTTTTGTTTTGTTTATCGCCTTTAATCATCAAAATACTTTTAATATATGTATGGAACAAAATGTTCCAACAATCTCCCCCTTTTTGATGATTACAAAACAAAACTTCGTCAATGGGATTTACCTGCAAAAATACAAATATATGTATATGTGTACAGACCAAAGTTTTCGACTTTGTCCGTTTCATTAGTTCTTCTCCCATTTATTTTTCGACTCCTTTTTTTTCTCATTTTCTTTTCTCATTTTTAATTTTTCATCGTCTTTTCGACGTCTCCTCATTTTTCTTTTTCTTTCATTTTCGACTTCCCTTTATTTTTGTTCAACTCCTTCGTTTTTTCAATTTTTTTTTGTATGCTATCGATTTTCTTTGATTTTTCTCCCCCTTTCACGGTTAATAACATTTTCGACTTATTTCTCCATTCTCCTATCTCTCCCCCTTTTTGTATTCATCAAAAAAATGCAATAAAATGCCAAAAATTCAATAAATAATGAAATATGTAAAAATAAATACAAGGGTATTAACTCCCCCTGAAAATATTATCCGTTTTAAAAAATCACTCCCCATGAGTAAAATACCAAAAATCAATGTTTGGGGATCCAACCTATAGTTGGTTTTTGTTTAGAAATGTAGACGATATTTGAAACAATTGTTCATTTAGGAACCCAAATTTTCTTAATTTTTATCGTCCGTCTCGGGGTTTTACAATTTGAAATATGATGCCCGATTTTTAAACATTTCTCACAGTGGGGTATCTTAAAATTAACGGATTCGTTTTTCAAACGAGTTTTGAATCTTAACCCTTCTTTATTCAAAGTAAATTTTTGAACACCAAGCATTTGTTCAAATTTCTCGTTTCCGTGCGAGAATTTCTTTGTCAAAGATTTAAGCTCGGTTTGGATTTTAGCGAGATCATTCTTCAAAATATTTTCATTTTCAATACACTTTGAATGATCGATTTCAACAAATTTTCCTTTTTCGATAATTTTGGAATTTTCAATTTCCAAAGATTTAATTTTAGACTTAAGGGATTTGATTTCCGATAATGCATTTTCACTACGCCATATATGGGCTTTAACAACGCTTTTTTCAATGTTACAAGCAAAAGTGTAACCATATATGCCTTGAAAGTGATCTAAGCCTACACTTTTTTTCGGTGTTAGCATTGCTATAAATCACTGTTACGGTAGACGTTATTCAGTATCTACGGTAACGTTGAAGTCGGTGTAGCCGTTGGTCTTTAAAATATGTGTAGCCGTTGATCTTTAAAAATCAATAAAAAATAGGCGAGCTCAATGATTGTCCGAATATTAGTCAATTAAATAGGCGGACTCAATCTTTGTCCAAATATTTCAATTAAGCGGGTCAAATTTCAATTATTCACTCCCAACTCTTTCCCTCAACTCTCTCACAGCTCAACTATTGACCAGCCAACCGGCAAATATATTTCGTATCGTATATCTTATATATATATATATATATATATAGAAAAATAAATATAAGTAAAATAAATATCTTATATATATATATAGGAAAAATAAATATAGGAAAAATAAATATAAGTAAAAATAATTAAGCGGGGCTTTCTTCGTTGTTCTCAGAGAGGTCTTTTTAGAGGTTAGTGTTTTCCTCCTCCCTTCCTTACGCCGATGTTGACTTGTCTCCCAAAGGTCTTTCTCAGTTCTCCCCCAGATTCTTCTTTCTCTCTGCCTCGGTTCAAATCAATCGATTTTACGGGTTTCGATTTTACATTATTAGCCGCTTTTTGTGTTCGATCGATTTAGGGTTTCTCGATATTGGTCTCTTTTTGTATTGTCTTGTTCGATTTAGGTTTTCGATTGCCATTTGCCTCTTCTCTGCTAGGAAACATGCCCTACTACCTCCGTCTCCTTTCTTATTTTCAATTCCACGAAAGTTTTGCCCTCTTTTTGCTTTGATATGCAAATTGTGAAACTTGCGGGTTCTTTATGAAAGTTCCTCAAATCGTAGTCATTTTCGCATGATGGTGAGGCGATTCATAAACTTACACGCAACAGGTATGCAAACTGGTATGCTTTTGAGAAATCCCAGCGTATAAACAAATTATTTGCTCTTGAAAATTGAAGGTTTGATTATGTTTTTAGGTTTATTTCATCATTAATTGATTATTATATTTTCTTTATTATCTGAAAAGTTAGGCGAATGTTATTTTGAGTTCCTCCAAATCATCGAGTATCTGCCTAATTGTGAAATTTATCTTTCCCAGTTTTTAAACCCTCTGTCTGTTCTTTTTTGAGCCTTTTATTTTGATTGTTGTGTGTGTAGTGTGGGAGTGTGTGTGTGTGTGTGTGTGTGTATTTTATGTGTGTGTGTAGTGCTGGGACTGTGTGTGTATGTGGCGTATGTGTGTGTTTAAGTGTTCGATTGTGTTTATGTTTAGGTATGTGTGTGTGTGTGTCTATATATATATATATTATATGTGTGTGCGCTTGTGTATGTGTTGTGCGTATTTACTGCTAGGAGTGTGTGCATTTGTGGTATATGTGTGTGTTTAAGTGTTTGTAATAGTTGTGATGTTATTCGTTTTAGGTGACTTTTAGCTGTTTTATAAGCCTTGTGATGTCTTGAATTTTTTTGGTTTCTGAGTGCACAATCGTGTCTACTATATGCTTGTCTAAATCTTGCTAAATTCGAGCAATGACCGATTGAATATTCACTTTATTTATTTTCCTACTTTCAAAGTGTGAAGGGGGTTTTGGTGAAAACATTTACGCTCGGTTGCTTTTCTCATTGAAAACGTCTTTTCTGCTGACTTCTCTCTTCACTTTATTTTCCTACGAAAACGTAATTCTCTTCTTTTGTCTTCTCACCGCTTTGCCTCATTTTTGTCATCGGCGTGTTGACTATAAAGAATGTTTATATACCACTATGTGTGGAAGGGTATAAAGCTGTTCGGTATATTCTTAGAATGCAATTGTTGTATATTTACCTATTTTCTCAATAGTATCTTCTTTGTGGAGCATCTTGGATACGAAGAAGTTATCTTCATCTTTATTACAAATATTGTATTGTTATCGATTACAATTTTTATAATTCAACGCTTCATCCGCATACACACCTTGCATATTTTATAGAACCTTAGCAGTCTTATATACATACTAACTATGTAGCATATTGTAGGTAGGTCATATATAAGATCTTTTTCGATGTAAGTATCTTAACTACGAGAACCACATTACTTGTTGTATTTTATAACTTCGACTCCTACAACAAATTACTTAAGTCTTACGCAAAATAGTTTTAAAGAAAATCTATAGAGTTTATTCACCCATATAAACTATTACCTTAAAGTATATAGTAACCAACATTGTTAATCGTAATAAAGGTTTAATGAGAAAATGAATTTGGTCGAGGCCCTTAATGTTTAAAATAGCTTTAGCTGAGTATCTTGAGTAGAGCTGTATGAAAATAAGTTGTCTATAGAGTTGTATAAACTTTGTGAAAGGTACACCCCTTACAATGTTGTTCTTTGATGAGCAGATTTTGATAATTATTTTTCACCGCCATACGTTGATATTTTATCTTTTGAATTATATGAAAGACTAGTTACGTGGCATTAGTAATTTACTTATAAAGAGTGATAGAACTTGAATAATAATAGACAAGGTATTACTGCTCTTCGACTCCAAATTCAAGGTATTACAGAAAACTCCGTTTCGTTTCCGATTCTTGGTTAGTTATCCGTTCAAATTTTCAATTTGAACTTTTGATCTCTCTCTCTCTCTCTCTATCTCTGTATGTAGGTATTGTGTGTGTGTACACACGTTTCTTTGGAAGAAAATCATTGTTGTACTTGGTTGATTAGAAGTTAAAGTGGGAAAATGAGCAGAGTTGATTTATTCTTCTCACATGGGATTTCTTCTTTTCCTTGGATATAATATTTTCATCTCAGGTTGTATTTTCACTATTTTCCTTTCCAGATGATAGGTGCGAGACCATAATGGCCACTGAAAACATTTCACAAAATATAATTGAGTTCAGTTTTTATTGGGGTACATTAGGCGGCTTGACCATGAGAAGCATTAGTGTGGGGTGGGCTCTGTTTGATTTATATATGAAATGCTATATGCAATAATTTTTAGTTTATGCAATCATGAGCGAGTCACGTTGTATGATGAATCGGACAAGCTCTTGGAGACTAGGTTTGTGAAGAAAGACGATCTCATCTTTTGCGGTGAAAGCTGTCACATTGGATTCTTACCTTGTCGATCTTGGTGATCCATGTCAAGCCCACCGGCTACATCTGTTTTGAATTTTCAAGATAAGGATGATAAAGTTTGAAACCTCCAGTTCATGTTACATCTATAATTCCCGAGTAATCAATTTTATTGCCTCAAAGTTTTCGTTATTCTTTTTTATGAAATGTTGATTTTCCATGCAATTATCTAAATTCGAGAAATCCGTTGCTCGTTGCGGGACTTAACCCAACACCTTACGGCGTATTCTTTGCATGCCAAATAGCGTAGATTTTTCCGTTTCGCGAAAAGATAGGAAGCTACGGTTGGGATGAGAAAAGGACGAGGAGTTAACATAAGCCCTTCACGAGAAAATGATCGGAGGTTTGTTTAAATATCTCCATCATCTCATTTCCATTTTTGTTGTTTTCTTAAATTTATCCACATTTATGTCTTGGCAATAACAAACAATAAAATCGGCCTGACTTGGTGATTGTGGGAGGAGGCATCTAAGATTTGTACAAACGCCTTTGATGAATAAACGTTGTCCTTACGGTGCATTGGGGTTGACATATGATTCCGTCACTGGTCTTATTCTCTATATGTGTGTGGACTTACAATCTGTGCTAATCTTTCGGACTTCAAGAAGAGTGAAATGAATAAGTTTGGTTCCTCACCAAATTTTACGGATATGACAAAACTTGGTACAAAAGGTAGGTTGCCATGGTCCATCTATTCTATTGGAGTAGTCTAGTTTTCTTTTAATTTTTCAAAATGCCCGTGAGTTCTTTGGTGACATATTACTCATGAAGTCGACTTCATTTCTTCTATCAAGAATGGCGGGTCTTGTACACAACACAAATAACACAAAAGGCAAAGAAATTTCATGATGGCTTTCTACGACTTATAGTTTGTGGATCACAAGGGAGGCGGTATCAACTAATACAACTAGTGATGTTCTTTTCTTTGTGTAACCTAGTCTATAATCACGCAAACACTTCTATGAAAGTTAAATTTCATCGATTTATGTTAAATCAATAGATTTATCGTGTAATTATAGATTCATTGTTTTAGGATTCTCTTCGACCTTTTCTTTGTCTTCTCTTGTTTCCTCTTACTTCCGCTTTTATTACATTGAATATTATATTTCTTCATATGCTCTGTCTTAAATGGAAGATGGAGAACTCTGGTTTGGTTGACTTCTTACTAATAAACTACATTTCAATCGGACTTTTTATATCCCCAATATTACAATGAACTTCGTCAAGGTTATACGTCGAATGTCATTGATTTCCCTGCTAGTCACATTAAAATCGGAAGAAATTTCTTAGCATATCTCGCTTGATGAGGCTATTATCCCAACTAGACCGGATAAGTTATCAAGGATATATTGAAGCCGCCATTGAATTGAGCTTTTATCTTAATGAAGTATGACTCGGTTGGAAAGTTTCCCCATGTATTATTCTTGTAGTTTGTTATTATCAACTCCTAATTTAAATAATGTGACCCTAAATCGTATACTTGAGTTAAATTATACGATACAAACAGGAGGCACTTAAACGGCGGGTTTCGAAAAAGGATGAAATAGTTTCGTCTGGTGAATCACTAGTTTTAGACGGTCATCTAGTAGAGATTGGAGAGCAAGAAGAAGATCATAAGCCCCCAGTGACTTAAACGCGTTCGGGAAGAAAGCTGCAGAGTAGCTGGGAAAAGTGATATGGTTGATTACCAAGCCGGAAGTTCGTGCGATAAAAATCTCCTATTTGGTATTTACCCTCTTTCCGAGTTACAACCTTGATTTTGGGTAAAACACAACGTTGTATCCCCTATTTTTGAATATTCATGCTCTCTTATTGCATCCTTCTTGTGAATTGCTTTTCTTTATTTGCTTTGTGGGCATCTGTTGACTTATTTATGTTAGAATAAGGGTTATGATTTATATATGCATGAGATGACTCTTATTAACTTGCTAACTGAAATTTTGTATGTGTTTTTTGATTATGATTTTGCCTTGGAAGATGTTGATGGTGGTGATTCTCAACCAAGACCAGTGATGGAAGAAAATGGATCAATATCCAATATTGAGGTTAATTTAAAACTCGTCTCAGCTCTGCCGCCTAATAGCAAGCAGTCCAAGGACACACTAGTTAAAGAAACTAGTATCGGTGTGAACAAGGAAAATGTTAACTTCCAGGATGGTGTTTTTTACCGTAACCAAGCAACTGCACGAAAACTGGATCACATAAACTTGGTGATAGATGGTGGGCAGGAAGTAGCTCCGGAAAATAGTATTAACAGTGGGGACTTGTTGGTTGTTGAAAACAGGACGGGG
Source organism: Orobanche coerulescens (assembly GCA_033398695.1). Lineage (NCBI taxonomy): Eukaryota > Viridiplantae > Streptophyta > Magnoliopsida > Lamiales > Orobanchaceae > Orobanche > Orobanche coerulescens. The sequence goes on along the minus strand of CM065805.1, from coordinate 209,059,424 downwards.
GATTTTGCTATTCAGGTTGACAAGGCGCACGGTAATCCGATGGATGGCTTAGGTATATTCGAAGAGCTACAAGTGGACAATGATTTTTCTGTCGATTATTATTCCGAAGTTCTAGACTCTTGTTTTGGCATAGGATCCTTGACATCCTTATATTCGTTTTGGATTTATGTAGTTATTTTGGATGGTTTATGTATTTGGATGGTTATTTGATAACCTTTTATGTTTTGGGATGTTTGAATTTATTTTTAATGGGCAACTCTTTTTTTAAATATCATGGGTTGATTTTTATCATTTAGAGTGTTGATAAAAGACCTGCGAAAATGTAGCCATTGACCCCAAAAACTCTTTACGTGTTGGCAAAAGAATAATATAGTGTAGCCAAAGATATTAAATTGTTTAAGAAACAAGTGTAGCCATAATGATAAAAGGTGTTGCCAACAATATCTAAGTGTTCCACAATTTTATGTTACAGTAGTACTATACAAGTGTAGCCATAGGTCTACAGCTATACTTTTAATGGTGTCACCACATAGATAACGGTGTTGGCATAGGTCTACAACAACACCTCTTAAGGTGTAGGAATAGAACCAAAAAGTGTTGGCACAGGGGTCTACAGCTACACTTTTTCGCAGTGTTACGAGAAACTATAAAAGTGTTAGCGTAGACCCCTATGATAGCGGCCATTTTGGTAACACCCTCAAATTTGGTCAAAGTGTAGCCGTAGCCTGTTTTTTTTCTTTTACCAACACTTTTTGGGCTGTGAACACACTTTTTTAGGTGTGACTGAAGCCCATATATGGCGTAGTGTTTGAAAATCTGTATGTAGTAATTCAAATGCATCAAAGAGTTCACCACGGGAGGATGTACTAACCTCGCTTTCGACGTCGCTGTCGTCGAACGAACTCCGGGCCATGAGAGCGAGATTATTTTGATTGATGAATTCATCATTTTCGTCTTCATCGCTCCAAGTAGCCACGAGAACCTCCTTCTTGGGTTTGGCACGGCAATGCTTAGCGAAGTGGCCTGATTTTCCACATAGTCGACAAGAGTTGTCGAATTTCTTCGTTTCGCTCGAGATATCCTTCTTCCTCCGGTTTAATAAAGTTTGGAATTTATTAATATTCTTGGCATAATATGCCGCTTCTTCGTCGATTTCTTCCACCGGGATTTCTTCTTTCTTTTTCAACATCTTAGCCTTCATGGCTAACGATCGTTCCTTCGGCTTTGGCTTGACACTTCGTGATTTTAACACGATCTCATAATTAATTAGCGAACCAACGAGGGCGCTAAAATCAAGCGTGTTGAGATCTTTAGATTCCATAATCGCGGTCACGGTACCGTCCCATTCGCTAGGTAGTGATCGTAAAATTTTCTTAACTTTTTCACTACTAGATAATGGTTTTCCGAACGAAGCAAGTCCATTGGTGATGACCGAGAATCGGTCGAGCATATTGGTGATGGACTCGTCACCCTTCATCATGAATAACTCGTAGTCATGGAGAAGCATATTGATTTTTGTCTCTTTGACTTGAGTTGTCCCTTCGTGTGTGATTTCGAGAATTTTCCATATTTCTTTCGCACTTTCACACGACGAGATTCGATTGACCTCTTCGGGATTTAAGGCACAAAATAAAAGTTGGGTGGCCTTACAATTTAGATGGTCATTTTTTCAATCGGCATCGTCGTATTCTTCAAAAGATTTGAGCGTACCGTCGGATTTGATAGGAACTTTCGGGCCGAGACAAATAATCTTCCAAATCTCTATATCGTAGGCACGAATAAAGATTGACATCTTTTTCTTCCATGTCAAATAATTTGAGCCATCGAAGAATGGTGGTCGGTTGAGATCAAGGCCTTCGACTGGAGAGAATTGAAACGCCATTTTTGGATCTTTTTCTCCTCGGATGTTAAGCCGCGTATTGGAGTACCGCTCCGATACCAATTGTTGGGCTACAAGATCGGATATTGCGTCGTGTTGCGGAAGCGTAAATATCAAGTGCGGAAATTTAAAGCACACAAGGATTTATAGAGGTTCGGCTATAAACGAGCCTACGTCCTCTCTTTATCTTTTTCAATAGGTTAAAGATAGCAACCTCTACGCCTCTCTTCTATCGGTCGAGGTATAACCGTTTACAATCACGTCTTCTATTGGTCCGCGACAAACCACTCGTACTTATCTTTACGTCGGTCCAAGTTAAACTGTTTTCCTTTTCGTAGGATAAGGAATCAACCTCTCTAGCTTTCTATTGGTACTAGATAAACCTCACTTAGATAGCGATTGCGATTCTAACAATGCCGGATCCTTGATCCTAATAACACCGAATCCAATCGTATCTTTTCTTTTACCACTCGTGTATGTTTTCGTGAATTCTCACTCAAACACTTACAATTAAGCTCAATATCAACAACAAGAATGTGTACAATAATATCACAAGAATAGACTATTTGCTCAAGGTTGTTGTACTCAAACAATACCATAGGGATGGTATTTATAGGCTCCATCATCAAACTAGCCGTTAGCTGCCAGACTGCTCATTACGTACGCTATCATCTCCTTATTACGTACGCAAGCCTCGTTACGTACGTTAGCCACCACGGGTTACGTACGTAAGCCTCTTCCAGTTTCAGTTCAGGGAGTTTCGTCATTTTGATTACGTTCGTTAACAATTTCTGCATTACGTACGTTAGGCCTTATGTCATTGCTGACGTCATATATCCGTTGCATGCTTTTCTGACTTTGACTCCTCCAACGTTCGCGTGTTTGAACTGAGTTACGTACGTTATCTCTCATCCATTACGTACGTAAGCTTTCTCATATTACGTACGTTAACATTGTCTTGTTACGTACGTTAGCTTTGTTTTTCTCCAGCATTTTGCACTTCGTTTTCCTTCGATGCTTGGTTCGCCTCTTCGTTGTTTTGTTTTGTTTATCGCCTTTAATCATCAAAATACTTTTAATATATGTATGGAACAAAATATTCCAACAGTACGCATATTAATGTCACAAATGCTCTCTATGCCCCAAGAGCAAACCGAACCTTGCTAAGTTTTAGGGACATCCGTGCCAACGGTTATCACTTTGATACACATTGTGAGAATGGGACAGAATTTTTGTGTGTTACTCTGGCAGAATGCGGAAGACGCCGCGTTCTCGAGAAACTAATGAGTCTAAGTAGTGATTTATACCAGACTACAATAAGGGTTATTGAATCCTACGCTGTGAGTCACGAATTTTGTGATTCCGAAGCATACCAACTATGGCATGACCGACTCGGTCACCCTGGACGCGACATGATTATGGGTGGGCATGGGACGGGATGGGTCGGGATTAGGCGAATCCCGTCCCGTCCCGAAAATAAATTACCGGGATGGGACGGGACGGGATTGCGTATTTTGAAATTCATCCCGCATGTCCCGATCCCGTTCGGGTTCGGGTCGGGACCGGGACGGGACGGGATATCCCGCACATTTATTGACCTTGACAGAAACTGTGAAAAAACGAATGAGACAACTATAAATTTTAGAATTATCAAATGAATGAGGTAGAAATTAAAAAAAAATCCAAACTAGTCATTCCAAAAAAAGTGACTCTCAATATCCATTAGAAACTTAAAAAATACACAACAAAATAGATAGTAACGTAAACACGCACAAAGGACAATAGATCAATAATCCAAATGCATAGTGCATATTACATCAAAATCAACACGTGAAGATAAAATTCAAATTGAAAGTACAGAAAACATCAACTTGTCACGTACATGATTAATTGGAAGAATATGGGAAAGAAAAAGAGATCCGGTAAAAATCGAGGCTTGGAAATCTGGGAAGATCGACGGTTGGAGACAGCGCCGTGGAACCGGGTGGATACGACCGAGATGAGAGAAGGGACGAAAGGAGAGGGAAGTGAGAGAGAAGGGGGCGGTTTGGCTAAGAGAAGGATAGGGTAATGGGAAAGAAAAGAAAAGAGGGCTGAGGAGATGGATGCACGTGGCCAGCAAGTTAGATGGTCCAAACTGTAGGGCCCGGGACATGTGGCAAAACCTGGACCATTAGCTATCTTCTCTTATTTACAATTAGTTGTAGTATTTTCTATTAATTAGCAAATTAGCCCAAGGTCCCCACAAGCCTTAGGCTTTGAAGTATAAATTGTACTATCCGGGAGAGAAAAAAACCCTATGAATGGAGATCACCCATCTTTATCTTCTTCAGTTCTTTTTTACAGATCTGCATTTAATTTACTCAAAAAAATACACAAAAAATTCATAAAAAATTGGTTAACAGTGAATACTGTTACATTGGTATCTGGAGCCTATTTTTTTTTTTTTCTTTCTTCTTTCTTCTTCTCGCCTTCATCCAGCACGATCCAGTGGGAAATGGCAGAAGGAACCCGCGTCAAGGAATTGCAGGAACAGCACAAGAAATTGGAACAACAGCTGCAAGAAACACATAAGAAATTGGATCAACAATTATTAACTGAAGCTTCAAAAAGGGCCGTAACAGAGACTCAAATCAAGGAACAGATAAAGGGTTTAGATGCAAAGTACGATTATATGGTCAAGTCTCTGGATGAAATCAAACAAAGACTACTTGGGTTCTAACAAGGGGAAGGATTCAGAACTGGGAAGGAAGGTAACCTTAAAACACCTTTTTCACTGGTTTTAAGAGTAATTACATACGGATCAACATCAAGTACGGATTTAGCCACTCATCACACCACGAGTTGATTTTCCTAAATTTGATGGCTCAAACCCTCGGGCATGGATTATTAAGTGTAGTACCTACTTTAAATTGTCTGTGCTATGTGTGATGAAAGTATGATACAATTAGTGTGCATAACTTTGAGGGCAAGGCACTTAGCTGGTTGCAAAACTTTGGTGTGAACATCTATTTTCTATTACGGAACCGGTTTATGGAAATCATAGCCCTTAAGTTTGATGATTTGAATGAGGGAAAAATGGTGATGGAATTCAAAAAGTCAAACAGATGGAACCTATGATGAATATGTGGAAAAATTTGAAGAACTTAGGGCTTGCTTGCTACTCGGTAATAGCATGAGCTACTCGGAGGAGTATTTTGTTGCAAGTTTTATCGGTGGACTTTACGAAGAAATGCAGGGGTTCATGCTACTATTTAAGCCCAAGACACTATATGAGGCTATAGAATCGGGGAAGCGGCAACTATTAACCTTGGAAGCTCTCTCCAAGAGGATTAGACCTTCCCAAAGGCTTTACTCACCACTTGGCAAAGAACTATAAAAGGGTTGAAGCAGCGGTGGTTCACAAGCCAAACACCCCAATAGCCCCAAGACTTCCATCAAGGGGTTGACGAGTGCTGAAAAGGCTGAAAGAAGGGAAAAAGGATAGTGTTACAACTGTGATGAGAAGTATGTTTATGGCCATAAGTGTAAGCATAAAGTGTTTTACATGACCATGGATGAAGAACAAGAGATTGCTCAATTGCAACATGAGGATGGTGAGGCAGAGTTGGTGGTAGGTGAGGGAGAGCAAATGGAGGAGGTATTTATGACCATGGGCTCCTTGCTTGGTAATCCAAACTCTACCACTATGAGGGTTATTGGTGAATATGGGGAAAAACAACCGAGAATTACAGTAGAATCTTGGCGGCACCAAGAGTTTTACGAAGGAGAGTGTGGCCAAGGAATTAAAGGTACCACTAGAGAGAGATAGGCCTATTCTGGTTAAAGGAGCTACTGGACATCAGCTGATAAGTAAATGGAGGACCCAGGATTTTACTTGGACAATTCAAGGCCACCAGTTCACCTTTTCACCAAGGATACTGAAGAATGAGGGGTATGATATGATCTTGGGTGGGGATTGGTTGAAATACTGCACTCCTATTGGCTTGGATTATGAAAATATGACATTTACAGTTTTTACTGGGGGAAAGAAAGTCAAATTGAGAGCAATAACAGACCACTCTTTATTCCAAATGATAACTGCCAACAATCTATATCACCTAGTCCATTATCAGCTGGATATAGTGGAAGAATTGTACCTCATACGGCTGAACCCGGTGACCACCGGGTTCTTGATAGCACGGCCTTGTCACATTCTTTGGAGGAGTATAAGGATGTATTTGAGGAGCCTCAAGGGTTGCCACCTGTCAGAGGAACAGAGCATCAGATAGTACTTAAACCAGGAAGTGTCCCTAAACATCAATACCCATACAGAACCACACATAAAAACAAGGATGAAATAGAGAGAATTGTTCAAGAATTGCTAGAGGAAGGCACCATTCAGCATAGCAGGAGCCCCTTTGCTTCTCCAGCAATCCTTGTTAAGAAGAAAGATGGCTCATGGAGGATGTGCATAGATTATAGGTATCTTAACTCACTCACAGTTAAGCATGACTACCCTATTCCTTTAATTGATGAGCTACTGGATGAACTTCATGGTGCAAGTTACTTCTCTAAGCTAGATTTGAGGTCTGGCTATTTTCAGATACTAATGAAGGAGGAAGATAGGTACCTGACAGCTTTTAGGACTCACCATGGTCATTTTGAATTCTTGGTGATGCCCTTTGGATTGTGTAATGCTCCTGCCACCTTCCAATCTCTTATGAATCAAGTTTTTCAGCCTTGTTTGAGAAGAAGTGCATTAGTATTTTTGATGACATCTTGGTTTACGAGGATCGGGAGGAACACTGGTTCATCTAAGAACAGTGCTTGATATCCTAAGAAATAACACTCTATTTGCTAAGAAGAGTAAATGCCAGTTTGGGGTGCAGAGTATAGAGTACTTGGGTCATATTATTTCTAAGGATGGAGTTTCAACTGACCCTCAGAAAGTGGAGTGTATGAGGAGTTGGCCAGTACCTAAAACTATCAAACAACTCAGGGGATTTTTGGGGTTGACTGGCTATTACAGGAAGTTTATAAGACATTATGGGTTGATCAGCAAACCCCTAACTGAACTCTTGAAGAAGGACAACTTTAAATGGTGTGAGGAAGCTACTAAGGCCTTTGAAGAATTAAAACAGGCTATGATATACGCACCAGTACTAGCATTGCCTGATTTTAATCAACCATTTACCTTGGAAACTGATGCAAGTGGTGTAGGAGTGGGTGCGGTGTTAATGCAAAATCAAAGGCCTATTGCCTTCATGAGCAAAGCTCTTAGTTCAAAAATCAGTTACTTTCAGTTTATGAAAGGGAGTTTTTGGCTGTAATTATTGCAGTGCAGAGGTGGAAATCATACCTGCAGGGACATAAGTTCTTTATCAAAACGGATCAGCAAGCTCTCAAGCATCTTCTTGACCAAAAAACCATGAACCCTGTACAACAGAAGTGGTTAACAAAATTATTAGGAATGGACTATGAGATACAATACAAAAGAGGAATTGAGAACAAGGCTGCTGATGCCTTATCAAGATATCCAACGGAAGAAGTGGAGTGCCAAGCTCTCACCACTGTCACACCATTGTGGATGCAGAGAATTAAGCAAAGTTATGAGGGGGATGCTTACTTCTCACACATACTTATCTCTAAACCAGTTGACCCTACCTCTTATTCTGAATTTACTGTGGTGTCTGGTATAATTCAATATAAGGGCAGGGTAGTTGTTGGTGTGGGTAATAATATGAGGCAGACTATTTTGAAGGAGGTACACAACACACCCTTTGGGGGTCACTCTGGGGTTCTGGGAACTTACTCTAGATTGAAGGCATTTTTCTACTGGCCACACATGAAGAAGGAGGTGGAGGAGTTAGTGCAGCACTGTGATGTGTGCCAGAAGAATAAGTCTGAACATGTTCCCTACCCTGGTTTATTACAACCCCTCCCTATCCCTGATAAGTTTTGGACTCACATTACCATGGACTTCATAGAGGGGTTGCCTAAATCTGTTGGTAAAGATGTTATCATGGTGATAGTTGATAGACTCAGTAAATATGCTCACTTTATGGCCTTGTCTCACCCTTATACTGCACAGACAGTTGCTAAACTCTTCCTAGATAATGTGTACAAACTTCATGGGCCTCCAGTCAGCATAGTTTCAGACAGGGATAAGGTTTTTACAAGTCAATTCTGGAGGGGACTTTTCAAAGCCATGGGAACTAGCTTAGACATGTCCACAGCTTACCACCCTCAATCAGATGGCGATCCGAGAGGGTTAATCGATGTTTGGAGGGTATTTAAGGTGTATGGTGAGGCTACCCCAAAACACTGGGTCAAATGGCTTTCCTTAGTGAGTATTGGTATAATACTAGCTACCACAGTAACTGAAATGTTCCCATATCGGGCTCTCTATGGGCTTCCACCGCCACATACGGGTCTAGGGGCATATCTTAATTCCCGAATCGGAAGTGAAGGAATGGGTTTCTCAAAGACAAGAAATGGTCGGTATATTAAAGAAAAATCTAATCTTGGCTCAAGAAAGGATGAAACTTTATGCAAACAAAGACAGGCAGAAAGAAGCTTTGAAGTTGGGGATTTTGTTTACTGAAGCTCTGACCTTATCGCTTAACTCCGTGGTGTTGCGAAGAAATTTGAAGTTTCTTTGCCAAATACTACGGACCTACAAGATTCAAGAAAAAGTGGGTGAAGTGGCATACCGAATCGAATTACGAAACTTCAAAAATTCACCTGTTTTCCATGTTTATTTGCTTAAAAGGTGTTTGGGATGAGAATATAATACCTTCTACCGAACTTAGGAGGTGGATGTTGAAGGTCACTTCAAGGTAGTGCCTTTTCGGTCCTTGACTACCGTCTGATCCAACGATGGCAAGGATGTTGAACAGGGCTTGGTTCGGTGGACGGAAAAGGAGCAGCTCTGCGAGTGGATGGATCCGAAGGTTCTTCACGGAGATTTGACATTACGATCCTTGTGGTCAAGGATCCGAAAATCCGGGGAATTGTCACGTACATGATTAATTGGAAGAATATGGGAAAGAAAAAGAGATCAGGTAAAAATCGAGGCTTGGAAATGCAGGAAGATCAACGGTTGGAGGCAGTAGTGGAATCGGGTGGATACGGCCAGAGATGAGAGAAGGGACGAAAGGAGAGGGAAGTGAGAGAGAAGGGGGCGGTTTGGCTAAGAGAAGGATAGGGTAATGGGAAAGAAAAGAAAAGAGGGCTGAGGAGATGGATGCACGTGGCCAGCAAGTTAGATGGTCCAAACTGTAGGGCCCGGGACATGTGGCAAAACCTGGACCATTAGCTATCTTCTCTTATTTACAATTAGTTGTAGTATTTTCTATTAATTAGCAAATTAGCCCAAGGTCCCCACAAGCCTTAGGCTTTGAAGTATAAATTGTACTATCCGGGAGAGAAAAAAACCCTATGAATGGAGATCACCCATCTTTATCTTCTTCAGTTCTTTTTTACAGATCTGCATTTAATTTACTCAAAAAAATACACAAAAAATTCATAAAAAATTGGTTAACAGTGAATACTGTTACACAACTTAAAACTGGAAATTTAAAACTGAAACTTTGATGTTTCATACATCATACATCAATTTAGGGTTTACATGTTTAAAAGATATATAAAAAATTGATTATATTAAATATTACCGGACGGAACGGGATTGATCGGGACGATTCCAATCCCATCCCGTCCCATTTGAATAGTAACAGAGCGGGACGGGACGAGATGGGATTGCCATTTTAATAAACTATCCCGTCCCGGCCCGCTAGTTTTCGGGACGGGATCGGGACGGGATCGGGATTTCGGGTTCAAGTGCCCAGCCCTAGACATGATGATTCGCATTTTGAAAAACTCACATGGTCATCCGTTTTTCAAGTCCAGAAAATGATTGGAAGCACCACTCGATATCGGCATTGATGTGAGTGAGCTTGATACCGTATCACCGGGATTAAAGATCGCACGCCATGATAAGGTCGACAGTGCATCTCTCATAAATCCCGAGGCTTCCGTGGCAATTTCTAGTGCCCATAAATCGTTTTGCAAAGCCTGTTCACTAGCAAAGTTGATACCCTCTCCGTCCTTTGCTAAAGACTCAACACAAAACATTCGCTTCTTACAAAGAATTCAAGGGGACATATGTGGACCTATTCAACCAGAGTGCGGACCATTCAGATACTTTATGGTTCTGGTTGATGCATTGACGCGATGGTCACACGTCGCTCTGCTGTCCACAAGAAATGCTGCATTTGCTAAACTCCTAGCACAAATCATCAAATTACGGGCTAACCACCCCGACTTTCCAATCTCGTCATTAAGATTGGACAATACTGGTGAGTTTACGTCAAAGTCTTTTGACGACTATTGCATGTCGATAGGGATTGAAGTTGAACATCTCGTCCCCCATATATATATATAAATGATTCTCCTGCCCCTAATTCAAAATCACACATTTATATATACAATATAAATAATTTAAGACAAAAATATTGACTCTCCTGTCCCCATTATATATACTCATTTATATATATAATATAAAAAAGTTAGGTTTTAATATAAATGAATGTAATATATATTATTCATATATAAATAATTTACATTATTAATTTATATATAATATTTGTTACAATATATTATTATATAAATAAACTTTTGTATCTACAAAATATCATATGTATTATGAATATGCAAATTAATATTATATATTACTTATATATTAACATTTATTCATATGTATAATATTTATTATATATGTTCTTATCTATTTAAAAGATATATTGTATATTATACATATTATTTATATACGTATTAAATATTTTATATATTACTTACATACAAAATTGAATCATTTATGTATAATATTTTGTTTAAATTTAAATAATATATATATATATATATAGAAGATGACTCAAATTTGATTTTTCAGTAATGTTTAAATTTATTTACTTTGTGTTTGAATTTGGGTACTTTGTGCATGAAATTGACTTCTTTGTGTTTGAAATTGAATTTTTAAGTATTTTATGAATTTATGTTGTGTTTTGGATTATATCATTTATATTGCTTAAAAAATAAACAACAATTTATAAAATAGCTTATAATTCATATTCGAGGATAAATCAGTCATTTCTGTTATTCAGATAATTTATTCAGATGAAAAATCAAACAATAGCATCAATTTACCCAGACAGATAAATTTGGTAAACAGCCCATTTGACGGCTTAGTCAAAATAGCAATTTCAGTCATATAATTCATGGACATTTTTTGATCATGTGTGTATATATATATATGGAGAGAGGGAGGGAGGGGGGGGGGGGAGAGAGAGAGAGAGAGAGAGAGAGAGAGAGAGAGGGGGAGAGAGAGAGGGAGAGAATCAGCCATTTGGGACCAAAATTGCAGTAACTTAACTCTTACAGGACCATGTATAATTGTATTGGATTGAAACTTACAGGACCAAAATTGCAAAAATTCAGAATTTATGGGACCAGAATGGCCAAAACCATAATAGTTACAGGGCCTATTCTGCAATTAAGCCTTTTAAAAAGGTAAAAGGATTTCAAGCTGATTAAAGTCCAAATACTCTTAATGCGTTTGAAGGCAAAGATATGTAATTGCAAATACTGGTATTTATAATTTGCATATAGACTGGAAAAGGATCTTCCCAAATCCCACAATCTAGACGCCAATAATACTGCAAAAGTACATGTTCTCGTATTCTCTCTTGATGGAAATAAATAACACTATATATGTTCGGTTTTACACACAACACTCGACTAGATATGGAGTTCAGTGCATTATATGACAAATTCAACATTTTACATGCTAACATGATCAGAAGTTACTAATTACTCCCTCCATCCCGCCCAAAGGTTTACGTTTCTATCAAAAAATAGTCCATTTAGTAAGTTTACATATGTCACTTTTTACAATCAAATCAAACAATCACCTTTTACTTTTTAATCTCCACCACACATTCATCCTCAATACTTTTTATTCTTTAATCTCCACCGTACATTTGTCATCTTTACTTATACCAATCATTACCTAATATACACCAAATATACACCATGTGTCAACCTTTGACTGAGACAGAAGGAGTATAAAATGATGAGAAATAGTGAAAGAGAATTATTAAAAAAACTTGGAAATTTCCCTCCTCATATATAACGTCTTTTGTCCCATTTACATGTTATGCAGTTGAGCACCAGTTTTTCCTTCATGTTACATAAGTGTGACCAGAAATACCAACTGATTCACTAAATAAAAGAGGAAGAGAAAAGAGGAGAAGATAAGCCCCGTACATCTTTCCTCTTAGTACCGGTCCCAATGGAACAAGAGAAGCGTCCCACGCGACTCAAACGCACTCTCGAGGTCATTGTTGTTGTATGACTTCACTGTTGGAAATTTATATATGAAAATCCTAGCAGAACCATATTCTAATATGGTATTTATTTCGAGTAGATATATTTTACGTATTTATTTGTTCATATCCAAATTCGGATGAATGAGCAATTAAATTATAAATAATAATACTTGAAATAAGATAATGTATGGTGGTTACTAGGTCGCACCCATTCGCGAATAGCCACATTTGGTGGTTAAGTATGGCAAATAGATCATATTTTTTCATGAAAAGTCGCATTGGTTCATGATTAATGGTGGTTGAAGGACCACACCTATTCATGAACGGACACATTGGTTCATGATTAAACGTGGGATGAAAGGTCACGCCACTTCGCGAAAAGTCACGTATGACTATAAATAGGCCCCTACAGTTGATGGTTAAACATTAATTCGAACACACTCATTCGAACATAGATCCGTCTACAAATTCGAGCATTACATTCATATTAGTCTACTCGGTTCATTCATCATTCTAGTGGAAGTCTAGGAGTCTATACTCAGTCCCGAGTATCTATATTGTTCGACCGGAACTACGACCCGCGGTGCAGCGTTTCGTATTCAAAGTTTGTCGTTGTATCTTGGGGACATTTGCTATAGACCGTGTGCACAAGTGCGGAGCAATTTTGTCTTACGGAGAGAGAATCCACTTCTCGCCTCGGCATTTACGTCATAAGTTTTCATTTATATTATTTATTCTCCTTGCATTTATATATTTTCATTATTTCCAACACCCACAAATTAACAATCGTAAGACAAAATTTGAAAATTCGTAGGTATTTTTTCTGGTCAGGTCAGCCATCTTGTTTTGATGTAACCGTTGGATCGTCTTGAATTTTGGATGATAACTTCATAAGGTCTCTATCTAAATTCTGAACGGTGGAGATTGGATTTGGAGGTCCGGAGGTCCGTGTTCAAGGGGCTGTAATGAGGCTATTTTCTGGATTGGTTTATGTTGGAAGATGGAGTCTAACATTTATACGAGGTTGCCGAAATTCTGGGGAACTGATTTCCGCCGTTGGAGGGACGAAATGCTGTTGTTTCTCACAACGTTCGACATGGCTCGATTCCTAACGAAATACCCACTTGCTGCCCAACCGGAGGTTTCTGACGACCTCAACTTCGCGGAATGGCCGTGCAGAGTGATGATCTTGAATGTCGTAATCAAATTCTTTATCACCTTAGTTTTCCTATCTACGTCATGTTTACAGGTTGCCACACCTCGAAGGAACTCTGGAATGCCTTGGAGGTAACGTTCGACGTTGGAGGCATTGACCACTCCCACCAAGCCAAGAAGGCGAAGGTCGATGGCCCACACTTTGAAGACACGGAAGATGATCCTCGTACGATCGAGGAAGCCTTCACAGGCAAGGATGCTCCCTTCTGGAGGGAAGAAATCCGCAATGAGATGAATCTTCTCATGGAAGAAATGGAGGGGATCATTTGTAAGTTCCAATGGGACCTACTTGAAAACATTCCAGGCACAACACCGCTAGGCTACAAGTGGCGCCTACGCAAGAAGAGGATTGGCCACGGAACAATCATCGGATTCAAGGCGAGTCTGCTAGGCTCACGCTTCCGACTCAAGGAAAGTCCCGTGTGACTTGTCCTAAACTTGTATATAGAAAGTCGTATAGGACTATCTATAATAAAGGCTTGTAAATAAATAAAGCCTTCCTTGAAAATATATATAATATGTTATATATATATATATATATATAATCAAATATTTAGTATTTGATGCATGTTCATTTAATTTGATACAATTAAATGAATGAAATTGCTTCGTCTACACTCAAGTAGAGAAATAATTGATATATTTAATTCGTTGGAATTAAATGAACACGGTTATCTTGATTAGTCTACAATAAAGTAGATAATCAAAAGGCATGTGGAATTAATGCTCATTTAATTTAAGAATTAAATGAAGATATTAATTACCTTCGACATGTAATATTAATGTATATTTAATTTTAAAAATTAAATAGAGGTATTAATCACTCTATTATAAGAATAGAGGGAAATGCACATTTAATTTTAAGAATTAAATGAAGGCATTGATCATTTAATTATGATAATGAAGGTGTTAATTACTCTATTTAAAGCGATAGAGAAAATTGATTAGTCTACTTTGAAGTAGATAATCACGGTGGAAAATAAGAATATCATTTAAAAAGTTAAATGATCAAGTTGACCCCGTGTCAATAACAATAGTTGATTAGTCTATATTAAATAGATAATCAATGTGGGGGAACGTAGCTAAGTACTTTGTAAGTTTAGATCACTATAAATCCAAACATTTAATTTTTGGAACAAATTAAATGATAGATGGTTTATTTCAAGGAAATAGTCATACTATTTGGTAGTGAAAAAATTATTGAAAAACTACAAGTGTACTAGCACATCAAATGAAGAAATCGATTTGGAATGATATTTAATATTCATCATCATCCAAAGAACCAAAAGTATCTAGACAAGATACGTAATACAAGGAAATGTGTGGGTATCTTGACGGAAAGGTCAAAATACAATTAATAAGAAAAATTCCCCTAAAGAAAGAAATTCAATATTACGACAGTTTATGTCGTTTAGTAGAATCATGTGTTGGGAAGTGTGACAAAGACAATAAAGAAATTTGTCTTGTAAACACTTCACACTTGAAAATTTACTAAGATGACTAAAGAACGAAAAGTTGTATAGTTATCTTCAGATAATATATTTGATCACATGTGTATGTTGACTAAGAAAGGTCAAATACAATAATATGGTCATTACTTGAGATAAAATGTGGCCAAATATGGAGTAAGGGGAATGGATTGAAAACCACAATCAAATGGATGTTCATAAATGACACTCAACCATGATGACTGGAGATCCCAAGAACTTGACTGAGTTATGAATGTTCAAGGTGTGCACTTGAAATTTGAAATCCATTCTCGTAGCTTCTCAAGTGCAAACCTGCAGCGTGTGGTAAAGGATAAGCCTAAAAAGCTTTTAATGATTCCTATAGCCTTTAAGGTGGAGTATGGCAGAATACTCTTTATAGGAGATCACATATATAAGTAAGAAGAATGGCCGCTTCTAAACGTTACAATACGCAAAATACTTATGAATCCAAGAATGGTCCAAGGCCAAAAATGGACACAACATAAGAACAAGAGATATTAGATCTGTTATTGTGTGTGTTATTGTCTAAGTTTACACACAAAAGTTTACACACAAAAGTGTGACCGCTTCTAAGATGAATGACAATTAAATTACAAATAATAATACTTGAAATAAGATAATGTATGGTGGTTACTAAGTCGCACCCATTCGCGAATAGCCACATTTGGTGGTTAAGTATGGCAAATAGATCATACTTTTTCATGAAAAATCGCATTGGTTCATGATTAATGGTGGTTGAAGGATCACACCTGTTCATGAACGGACACAATGGTTCATGATTAAACGTGGGATGAAAGGTCACGCCACTTCGCGAAAAGTCACGTATGACTATAAATAGGCCCCTACAGTTGATGGTTAAACATTAATTCGAACACACTCATTCGAACATAGATCCGTCTACAAATTCGAACATTACATTCATATTAGTCTACTCGGTTCATTCATCATCCTAGTGGAAGTCTAGGAGTCTATACTCAGTCCCGAGTATCTATATTGTTCGACCGGAACTACGACCCGCGGTGCAGCGTTTCATATTCAAAGTTTGTCGTTGTATCTTGGGGACATTTGCTATAGACCGTGTGCACAAGTGCGGAGCAATTTTGTCTTACGGAGAGAGAATCCAATTCTCGCCTCGGCATTTACGTCATAAGTTTTCATTTATATTATTTATTCTCCTTGCATTTATATATTTCCATTATTTCCAACACCCACAAATTAACATCCACCATGTGTGGATAGGGAGCAACGTCTTTTGCTAGTCTAGAAATTTTAAGATCCGTCCGAAATCAGCGACAATGAATATGCAAGAAATCAATTCGATCGCGACAGTGTCTGAAAGCATTAGTATGATGCAAGGGAATTACATGGTCCCATCCGCTGGATACTCTCCAGTAATCCCGATGCTCTTAAAACATTTAAAATTTCAAGCTACAATGAGAGGCAAAGGCTATGATCCTAAGGAATACAAACAGTTGGTCATTTCACAAAAACAGTTAAACAAAATATGTGTTTGTGAAGAAGATTCTGATTCATGATCGATGAATAAACATTTACAACATTTTGCTAGTCGATAATTCAAGGAGGGAAAAACAACGCCACAGGTACAACATTAGTCTCAATCCAAGCCGCCAAACTGGTCGTCTATCAAGTTCCTTGCCGAAATATCCAAAATTGTTATGAAAGTTCAAGAGTGAAATTACTAACCTGACTAAAGGGCATAATAATCGAGGACCCAAATTGAAAAATCAAGAAGTTAAAAGGACTAAAATTGTCAACCCCAAAGAGTTATATAACTAAAATGCAATATAGTCACAAAACAATGACACCACTAGTTTGGCTCAAGTAGTACCAAATGTTGATCACCATGGACATTTCGATTTGTTCGAAATGTATAACGCTCCAACCACTCCTTACAACTTATAATAATAATGGCAAACAATAACAACAACAACAATACTCCCTCCGTCCCAGTCGAATTGTAACATTTGGGATTGATGTATTTTAAGTGAATGATTGGATATAATATATGTGTGAATTTTGTAAGTATTGATGGTCAATATTTAATGTAGATTAAAAATTAAAAATTATTGATGCTGAAAGGAGAAAGTGCCATGGAGAGTGAAATGTAGCACTTTAACGGAATCAATGGAGTAATAATAATAACACAACACCCAAAAGGAGTAAAATAAAAAGAAAAACCGCACCTGCAACTTCTCATCCACAGTATTCAATTTCCTTCACTTCATGTTCCTAGCACAAAACTTGAAACTTAGCAACGAGAAAAACGGCACAAAAAGACGTCAGCTGAATCCGGATCCGAAACCCGAACCGCCTCCACAAACTCATCCTTTTCACTGTACAAAAGCGAAGCCATCCTCCAGTACTCCATACTGTGCTCTTTAGTAGCTGATCGTTCCACCTCCACGCCGGAATATTCGCCGCGGTAACCAGTCTTTATTAGGGAAAGATGGATCCAGCATCTGATTCCCCGGCATTTGCCCCTGTTGTCAGCTCTCTCTTTATCTATTCTAAGGTAGCTTCTTACAATTGCCAACCGGATATGTAAGAGAAGCGGTCCCCATGAAGTAGCCTAGTTTTTTCGACAGTCATTTAGAGAAATCCTTGCTTAATTGACTTCAAGCAAAGAAGAGAGACAACCAACCTGGGACTTGCAGCTCTAAAAGAACGTAGCGCAGCGAGCGACTAAGAGCCAGGCTGTTTTAAAGTCGGGCTTGAAGGAGCAAGCAATTGAAGCGATCAAGATGGAGAGAAGGGCTTCCCGGGGACCGGACTAGAGAAGCTACTGTTGTTATTGTAGCTCCTTGTTCTTGCAGATATTGAGCTTGAGTTAGTGAGCCGACCAAGAGGACGCCACAGCTCTATTCCCGGCTCGAAATCCATAAAAGACTTTAAGGCAGCATTCTGACGTTGAAACGGCGGCAAATCGTAGATGTAGACGCGGAGTGGCGGTGATTCGATTATGCAGGGTGTAGCATTGTTGAGCTGGGGGAAGAAGGAGAGAGCAATTGGGATCAATTTAATGGAAATGGGGATTGTGAAATGAAGAATAGAGGGATTTTGAAACTGATTTGATTCGGCTTTGGGGTCAGTTTACTGTGGATTTGTTTTTTGTTTTTAAATACTTATTAAATGATTTTTGAGTTAAAATTAGAGTTTCGGATAATATAAGAGGTTTGTCTTTTAAATTTTTTAATTGTTGTTTGTTTGAGAGTTCTTTTAGTTAGACGATTGAATTGAATTTTTTAATTTTTAAAAAGTCCCATTTTTTAAGAGTTTTTTTAATTAACTTAATCAATAAATAAGTTGTAAAGATATATCTAATTTTACAATTGCTTAAACTGAATAAATTTTAATGTTACTCGAATTGCCTAAATTACTTGTTTCGGATTAAAAATTAATCGAATACACCCTCTCGAAGCTAAATTAAGATATATTTAAATCGTCAGATTGTTTGGAAGAGGCCGAATATGCAGGGTTCGACATGTTCGGTAAATGGATATGTTAAATTAGAGATATTTAAGACTATCATTGCTGAATGCTGAGTTGTAGGGTGTAGGTGATGATGTTATTAGAGAGATTAGGGAGTCGTGTCTTGGACATTTTTACTTAACAATTTACAAAATTAAATTTTCTAATAATAATAAAATAATTCATTTGGCCAACTCAACATATGACGAAATTAAAGTAATGATGTAAAATGATTATGGGGTGGTAAAATATATATTTATTTTAAATATTTGTTTAGTTATTCAATCAGTAGAGTGTCGTTAAAAATTAAGGTGGGATAGAAGATTTAAGTAAACAAGAATCTGAAAAAAAAAAAAAAAAATACCACATATGGAAGAGTTAACGTGGTGTTTCGGATGCGTAACGGTCTATATATATATATATATATAATAATAAAGTTGTTTCAGGAGAAAGTAACAGACGGTAAATACGAGTCAATCAATTGTATTGATAACACTGATAGAGTGGCCTTTATATAGCCATTACAATGAGAGTCCTTCCATACATAAGATTCCTAGATAAGGTAAGACATCTAATAGGATCCTACTACCTTTAGAAGGATCTAGAACCTTCCATCTATGTATCTACAACCAGTATTAGGTAAGACACATCACGAGAATAATAATTCTCGGAACACTCCCCCTGTGTCGAGCACTAATACAACAATTGTGCAAAAGATGTGGCCTTCGTAAAAACCTATTCCAAGCCAAAACAAAACCACATGGGAAAAATAAAGGCTTGATGAGGAAAAGATTGCAACGCACCAACATAACATGTCATGTATACTCCCCTAATGTATACATAATGACCCCCCTGATGAGTACCTCAAATCATAGGAGTCAGATGCCAAGTTGCCCTCACAACTATACCAAGGAAAAACCCAGTGGGAAAAATACCTCTTGGTCTAAGTTGAACAGAAGTACAACGCATCATTGTATGTATGTTCTCATAGGACGCCTCGTTAAAAACCTTACCAAGTGAAAACCCAATGGGAAAAAACAAACCTTGGTCTAAGGACAAAAAGAGCGCGACACATAAAGTCTTGACCTCCATGCACTAAATCAGTCATAACTTCTTCGATTCAATAGGTATCAACGAAACTGTAAGAACTTATGAAAACTAGACACTCATAGCTTTTCATTCACATACATTACGTAACCTAGATCGACCTGAGCAGATCACAAAGCTCTATCAAAGTTGACTCAGCAAATTACCGAACATATCCTGTCCTACTTTGCAACAATTGTCATATGTCACTCAGCATGATGGATGTGATCAAATGGTTGGTTTCCTTGGAAAGTATACACAAACCTTTCCAATGGTACCAATTTCACCATTTTCCAACAAGTGAGCTACCCTGTAGGTCATATGGGAGATAGACCAATACATTCAGGGCAAATTCGGGTATCGATTTTCAAGTGTCCTTTTATCGAGATAGAGCGAGCTTCAAGCTTCTTGTCAATCACAGACATTGCGTGAGCGCATCCTAGATCATCATCACAGTGGCTTTACCGGATTATTACGAATGAGTACATCGAGTCAAACATGAGTACATAATACCGTACTTTTCTCTTAAGACTGCATCATCACATAAGTGAGCCAAGTCTTATTATGACTTCGACTAGTCATTGGGAATCATATAGGCATTACTTTATCGTCTCTGAGGGAAACTGTCCCTTAGATTGCCTTAAACCGATTGATGAATATGCATCATCAAGTGTCCCCAAGATTCCTTCGTTCTTAACTTTGGATTTAGCGGAATCTCTTAGTCTCACAAGAGTACATCACTATAAACCCTTAGTTTTACACGCAAAAGCTTCATATCTCTTCCAAATCAAGTATATACTTAGTATGCGTTCCCGACAATCACTTGTCGACGCGCTCCGTGGCCAGGAGCCACTTGATTTGAGTCAGATCCACCATGAGATCCTTTCATCACTTAACTTAGTTCCCCACTAAGATAAGATTTAACCACAAGCTGCACGTCAGTTTTTGGGAAACTATCTAACTGAAAAGATAGTGGATGCTATAACATCCATTACGATATCACAACTAAGTTTCGTGTCATCGTAGTCGATTCCAGTGCGTTCATGAGAAACCTCGTGCCATGAGGTGAGTTTAACTCTTTCTTTCACTCGCTTTAACAAAGTATACGGATAGATCTTATCTTTGGAGTGTCGGCACCACTTCAACAAAGGGCTATCACTTTGTTTATACTGGAGTCGCA
Source organism: Orobanche coerulescens (assembly GCA_033398695.1). Taxonomy (NCBI): domain Eukaryota; kingdom Viridiplantae; phylum Streptophyta; class Magnoliopsida; order Lamiales; family Orobanchaceae; genus Orobanche; species Orobanche coerulescens. The sequence continues at coordinate 209,038,718 of CM065805.1, read as the reverse complement.
TATATTTCCATTTTAGGCCAAGGCTACAACGTTGTAGATTTTCAACGAAGTATGGTTCGATTAAACTCACATTCCACGTCATCATGTACTGGCTATATTCATAGAGTACTCTTTATGGATTGGCATTCATTGAGGCGTCCTCCAATGATGACTGTAATCCATAATCACATGAGACGGATAAGTTCATTTGATCAAATGATCAAGTTTCATGTACCAAACTCGCATACATTCTTAGCGAGAGTATTTATCGAACCAAGTGGCATCCCAATACTCGATGAGATCCATGGCCTAGTAACACCATCTACCACAATTTGTGGTGTTACCATATCACCATTCATAGGTGACGAACGTCCATGACCGGACATAATCCTTGCAGACATATTTGCAGCATGTATTTAATCTCGTCACTTTAGGGAACTTGGTGAGACACAGTAGGGACAAACTACGACAATTCCAAGTCGTTCTACTCGAACATGATCGTTCGCATCTCCCCCTAACGATGGGAAGACTGGCTCATCAAAGTGACTTACGAGATCGTCTGCCAAGGTATATTTTAAACGGACTATGAGTGAAAGCGCATGTCATATTCATCATTTATAACCCATCATAATGCGTTGTGGTGACGCACTTTGGCACATGAACATGTGGACGATAAAGGTTTTTCATTGTTAACAGAATCCAGTTAACCAAATGCATACGGTTACATTTGTAACTAAGCATTTGAATGATGATAGGTATAGGTAAATATGACATGTTGACCTATGCTACATAACCGTAGCTACTGGTCTTGAGAATCCAACAAAACCGCCACCATGCACCACCGGGATCGAACATAAATAAACGATTGAACCGATGATAGGTCGTTGGTTTTATCAAACCTCTAGTGCTTTCTTGAAGAGTTCCCTACCTTCACCAGCCCCAAACACCTCAAAATTTCGTGAGCATGTATAAACGGGTGTTCGGATTCCAAAACCATCAACCTTGTGGTCAGAAACCGGTCGAAAAGACATCGAACTGGTTGATAAGACGGCTGGTGGTATGTGAAAATTTCATTTAAGTGGTTCACCTCCTTCCAAGTCTCCAAATGGCACCAAAATTTGTGAGAAGGTAGCCTGGATGTTAGGAAGTATTTGTTAAAATTTCACTTTAAGACTTGGTCTAAAAGTGGGTGAACCGACCTTTACAATGACTGGTCCACAAGTTGGACAACCATAAACTCAGGTTTTATCAACTTATCAATCATTGTCAAAGGAACCACATAACATATAAATGTTATTACTTGAGTACGACCATTTGTGAACATCATCATAGCATCATAAGCCACTCAGGCTAATACTTATGATCATGTATGTATAAGGACTCGGTGAAAAGGGAGGACTCAGCACCATGCTTATGTGAGTCGCTATATTATTCTCTTTAGCATAGGAGGGTGCCATCTCCTAATCGTGCCAAAGAATAGGCTTTAATCAATGAACATGGCTAAGAAGGATCATTGGGGGGTCTTTGGCGTCACCCATGCTTATGAAAGCAAGACGCGGATGACATAAATATCATCATCGGTCATGAGCCCTGCTCATGACTCCACCAACGTACTTTGGTGTCTTTGATCCAACTAGTTTATTTGTTCAAAGAAAAAATAATGTCCATGGAAATACCGTGGTATATGGATCATCAACTGTCCAAACTCCGGACTATTAAAGCCTAAATGTGTCAATATCCCAATACATCTTCTGGTTATAAAAACCGATGCAAGCCGGACCATATTGACTCATGAATATTTTTCTTTTCACATATCCAATACAAGTGATGCATAAGATTTTATTTCTCACAAATCACAATGTGATGCAATGAGTGATACACTTTGGCATATATGTCATCGAGTCATAACATGGTTCAACTATTACGGAATATATGTGACTAGAAAACGCCATTCGGCATTCAACAACTTGAGCATTATACCGCTCATTGATTGTGATGACCTACTCATCATAGTCACAATGGATTTATAAACTGAAATCCAAAAATATCATGTTCCTTGAAAATAGCTTAATATGCACTCAATTTTGCTTGCAAAATTTTACAAACATGAGCATAGCGAACACTCTAACAACATAGAGATTTTATACCAGATACGATCAAAATGATCTATCATATTGAGTCCATAGCATGGCAAGGTTATATGCCTAAGGGGCAAAGTTACGACACAAGCATGGTGTAAAACTACCATGCATACGCTCGACCTTCTTATAAGGGTGCGTATTTTGGGCTTCCCCAAGGAAACTGTTTTTCAACATTTGAAAGATGATATTTTAGCGTACAATGCATACCAAAAATTGCATCATCTATGGCAAATTCGGCCAAAAAGAGGTTGAAAAATATGTGTCATAAGACCACTTGTAAATTAAAGATGGGAACCAAGTTGGTTGGGACAAAAGTTAGCACGACGCTGGAAATAAAATTCCGCGCAGCTTGACCTTTGTTCACTAAAACAACGATAACTCCCTTGTTAGGAAGGCTATGGACGAACGGTCAGATGTTCTGGAAACTAGACTTCCGTATCTTTCTATTTATATGTTGTGAACCACACAGATCATTAAACTTAGATCATAGTGCATGTTTTAATCGGATACTTTGGTATTTCCCAAGTTTAGTGAGAAAATAAGGTTGAAACCATATCCAATGGCATAAGTGTTGATGCAAAAATATAGCAATGACAGCCATAGGTGCAATTAAACGCAGCAGTGTGTTCGATTTCTTATCTCGATTAATGATCCTTTCGGTAACTCCAACTTGGTAGACTTGCAGAGAAAGTAGGAATGTCGGTACAACTAAGGCTGTTTAAAAACCACTGATTCCGTTTGAACTTTCAAAGCATAAACAAATACCAAGGAGGATGCGCCTAGTCATGATCAAAAGTGTATACAAAATCCACCAAAGCGCATCAAATCAACCAAGAATTTTAATTCTCAATTTGCAAGTACACGTCATAATAGCCATGTTATATGAATGCAACGCGGTGCATCAATATTAAGCTTAGAAAAAAGATCGACTAAACATAGTCGATCATAATGAATATACCATAACCAACTCGTCTTGACCATCCAATAAGATCGACTAAACATAGTCAAATGTATAAGGCACATGCCTTTACAAATACTTAGAAAAGTATTCGGACCTATAGTCACACGAATTATAATCGAGGTCAACGAATTCATGTACTTAACGCAATATGTCATTGCTTTACATGTTAAAATTCATGAGAATTACTCTTACATTCTTTCATATATCATATTGCAAGGAGACGGTGCAAGACTACACCCACATGCAATATTTTATTTTAATAAGATGAAAGATGGAGTTTTCCAAGTATGAGATTGGGTCAAGACCAAGTGGTGGTCGCTCAAGTCAACATGACAAGTCCGTCACAAATCGATTTTAACCACGACATATCCGTCGCAATCGATGTTTGTCCCATTTGTACGTCACAAATTCGTGGCTAATCATGAATAAGTCATAACTTTACCATTACCGACAATGTTCATTTTTTTTTCAATTATTGGTTTAAAATCGACAAAACGGCGACGTCAAATCGCACCCAAAACGTGGTGTATGCAACAACCACAACTATCGACTTTCAACAATTATCCGTGACTCCCCCAGGACCGTCATACAGTTTACTTCGACATATGAGAGTGATACCACCTCTCATAGTCTCATCCACCGCAAAGTAGCGTGGGAGATAAAGAACCCAAATGTAATATCCGCAATTTTCGATTTTCGGTAAATTTCTTTTTTCGGTGGGGGTACGTTTTGACGACGAGCTCGTGACCGTTTCGTCATTCTGAGAGTATTTAGTTCTGCACTTTTTGTCATCCGAGTTCGTTTCGGTGTCGTTTTGTTGATTTTCGTGTTCTTAAGCGGCTTTTCCGCACTTGACTTCGATTCTTGCGAATCTCGTTCGAAACTGCTATTTCGAGTTTCCTGTAAGTCTGTTTAACTTTGTTAGACGTGTTGTGAACTTCGGTTTGATTATTCGATCATGTATTGTGATTTTCGGGTGTTTTGGGCTATTTTGTAATTTACCCAAAGTTGTGGGTATCCGCATTCGTATTTGTTGTCTTGACCCTTTTCATGGTCGCGTGTGATTAATTGTTGCATGGTATTTCATTTCGGGTCAATGATGTTGTCCGCGAGCATTTAAATCGTGTTCGTTAAGTGCGTTTTGGAAACCGAATCGTCGGGTCATGGCCGGCCGGGTGCGGCGAGCTGTCGGCAGTGTCTTGAGGCTTTGGCGGGAAGACGCGGCAGGAATCGGTATAGCGCGCGCTACTGCCGGCAGACTGCGCACGCTAGCTCGGCAGGACTAGCGCACGTTAATAGGCCGGCCAGCGCACGCTATTGGGCTGGGCAGAGAGGTTCCTGGAGTTCTGGACTCGGGGAGGATCGGCAGGTAGCACACGCTACTATCGGTCATGGCGCGCGCTAACCGTCATGTGTAGCGCACGCTGTCGGCCGACAAGCGCACGTTACCTGGCCGAGCAGTTTAGTCCATAGGGTTCTGGATAGGTCGGTTAGCGCGCGCTAGCGTCATGGCCGCACGCCTTCTCGGGGTCGCGCAGCGAGTCTGTCGGCAAGTTGGGTCAGCGTGCCGGGTCATGCGAGCCCGCCGAGGGTGCAGGCGATGCGGCCGATAGCGCACGCTACTGCCGGAAGGCTAGCGCACGCTACGCCGCGCCAGTGTAAATATGACTGAGCAGTCATATTTTCACCCGTTTTTCATTTCTATCTTCTCCTTTCCACGGCTGGAGGCTTGGTGATCAAGGAGACATGTTGTCAAGCAACTAATCCACGAAGTCCTAGAGCTTATATCATTGATTAATCATCCTATAACATCCTTTGATGCAGCGAATCAAGGTTAGATTTCCTAGAACCCTATCTTTGTGAAATTTTGGGGGTTTTGAGTTTTTGTCCGATTCGTTCCGTATTGTTGATTAATCCATGATGGGTATGATTAATATTAATATTATTCATGTGTTTAACATCATTTAATCCATTGTTCTTCGTCGAATCAAGGTATATTTCTTGATTTCCTTCGAGTTGACTCTTTTGGGGATTTGTTCTTGATTTCGTTTTCCATCCGTTTTTGATGAACCGATTGTTGTAAAATGATGTTTTTAAACATATCCTATGGATTGAATATCCATATTTCGGTTAGGAATTCCATTTTCATATTTTGTCGGGTCGATTCGTGTTCTTGGCCGTTTTGGGGAAACCCTTGAACTTTCATCGTTTGTTACTTTAATTCAGCGGCTTTAGGTCGTGCTATGGAATTCATTTTCATTGTTGTGATTGTTTTTCATAGTTTAATATTGCGGGTTAGCATTCGGTGGAGTCGGCAGGTTCGTGGTCGGTTCGTGCCAACCTACTTCGGTCGATTCTTCGCGTTTGTGATTATTCGAGACAAGTACCTTGATCATACTTTTCTTGTTTCGTGGATATGATGCTCGGTGATTGTCTTGATATGTTTGCTTGATTTTTTGAAATGAATTTTCAAAAGATTCGATTAGCCTCGTTAAAGGCTCTCTTTCAAAACCGTATGTATTTTGTGATTGGTGCGTTTCGTAAACGATTAAGTGAACCCTATGAATACGCTTGGTGTTGTTGTTGTGCTTTGATAATATATGTACATATATTATCTCATTCTGGTGCGTTATAATTTGACAATTGTGTCGTGTTTTGTGTTGTTGACTTTGGGTAAATTATTTGGATATCCTTGGTGTGATATGTTATTTGTGTGGATATTATTCGCGGTCTACGGTGACACATGGCATGTGATCATGTGGTCAGGATGCGACAAGTGATTGATCCAACCGTGAGAGCCTATGGGGACACATGGCTTGTGATCATGTGGTCAGGATGCAACAAGTGATTGATCCAACCGTGAAGATGACGTGGCCTGTGTTCACAGTGTGATATATGATTTGTGAATGTGTTTCGCTCACCTCGGTAGGGTCCGAAGAAGCCTCGAGGGAATCCAATGGTATAGCCCTGGATTCACGAGTTGGTGTTGTATTTTTGTGACCAAGAATTTCATACCTTGGGTGATTATGTTGTGTGGATTTTATGTCCGTTGAGGACACGTGACTTGGGTTTTGACCCCGTAAATCATTGTTGGTTTTATTTGTGAAAAAAAAACCTTTGGGCTGTGACCCCTGTTGATTTTTGGAAAGAGAATGATTCGATAATCTTAAATTGTTTTCTATTAAAACTCTCGATGGATTATTAAACCATTTTGTAAATTGTTTCTCTTGAATTGTGAACTTTCGGCTTTGTAACGTTTTACTCAAACTCTTGCTTCGGGAAGTATTTTTCGTTGTATTTGAATCTTTGAGGATTCCTGGTTATTGTTATTCTTGGAATGTGAATTGTATGACTCGTATTTTGTACTTTGTACTTGCATTACCAAAACAATGGAGTTTTGCTAACCCCCGAGTATTCGGGGGGTGGATGTCTGTTTTTGCATTCAGGTTTTGGGACCATAACACAGGGTCGGCACGAAGGATGATGAAAGATGATTGATACTAATCACATGAGGCCCGTACATTATTGTATTGTTTTGTTGCATTTTATTCCGGTGCAGTATTCCTTCCCCGTTATACGGGAGTGTGTTGTATTCGACCCCTGCGTGGGCATGTGTTGAGATTGAGTTGTATGTATTTATGGAAAGACCAAATCAGTCTAATGAGTCATTTTAGCCTTAAAGGCGATGTTTAGATATTTGATTTTAGTTACTAGCCTGGTAGATCCTCGAGGAGAGGGTCTACGGCGTGTAATATCCCTGAGTGGATTGGGGGTGTTACATAAATGGTATCGGAGCTTAGGTTGTGGAAACCTAGGCTGTCGGGTTTAGTGGTGTCTGTTTAGTTTTTGTCTCGTCAGATTTTGTCTGACTGAGTCGTGTCGCGACGCGTCGTCTGAGTTGGTTGGTCGTGATTAGTATCGTGGGGCGATCATCATCTTCGGGCGACCTGTGGATGTAAGTCTCTCTTCTTTGTGTTGTGCCTCGTGTGACACGAGTTATTGATATGATTATGTGTTAAGTGATGGAATCCTTGTGCAGATTCTTGGTTTCGTGATGCGTTTAGGTGACTCTCATATTTTGTTTATATGAGGAGTGTTGTCGCTATTTATGTCCTGTTGACTGTGATATTTGACTATTTGTTTTCCGGTAAAAGACATGTGCTGTCTTGATTTTGAGCGAGTTGATGCGTGTGTAGTGGTGTATATAAGTGAATATTGTTACATGTGAGTTTTTAGGCATTCTAGCCTAATAGATTTTCGAAAATCTTGAGTATCTTAAAAAATAAATTTCGAGACGTACCTTTAAAATGAATTATTTTCTCGCGCTACTTTCAAAGTGCTTTCTAGTGCCGCAATATATTTCAAATTATTCCAATTGGGGACCAAAATATTTTGAGATATTTTTAATTATTTATAAATGCTTTGCTTAGACCCGATGGTCGAATATTTCCGAAAGTTTTTCACTAAAAGAAGAGTGTCCTCAATTTTGTTCAATGCAAGAAGGTTTTTAAAGTCTCGACAATGAAGTTTGTTCAACTTTTTGTAAAGTGATACTCAAGATCAACTATTGTTTCCAAAAATTTTTTTTTCAAAAGGTGGTTTTCGTTTTAAAACCTATCTTCCTGTGTGGGGCCCGGGAACGTATGTACGATGTTAGCATTACCGTTAGTGGTGGTGTGAGCGTGGAGTCGTTCGCCACACAATTGTTGTATTAGCCCTCTGTGAGAAGTGTAATGTTGGTATTGAATATTGTCGCTTTGCGATGATTTGTGTGTTATCGCACCCGTGCGAGCTGTTGGAACTTGAGTTTGCATGATTGTGTACATACGTGGTTGTTGTGAATTTAGTATGTGTTGATATGTTATGCCAAGTTGGCATCTCCGGTTTGTTGTTTTGTGATGTTATGTTCCATTGTATCTAGCATTTGTATATATGGTATGCCGAGCTGAGGTGTTTCAACCGTGGTGTGCCGGGGGCATGCACGTACCAATTGTACTTCTCGTCAGTAACACATTTCAAATGTGGACCCGGGAGACACAGGATCCAGTGTTGCGAGTTGGGTTCCGAGTCTTTCGGGGCACGAACTTTAGTGCAGATATCAGGATCGGCTCTAAGAGGCACATGGGAAACGTTTCCGTCAGCTGATTTTGTGTTGTTGTCTTGTTTCTGTTATTGTGAGTTGCGTGGACGACCTTCTTTTATAAGAGGTCGAATGTAATACCCGTATTATTTTTGGACTTCTGCATTTCCTCTTTCTCAAGTCTATCGACTCGCTCGTGTTCATTGATACTTTCTGAACTTGTTCTGTATTTCGGTTTCATCGTTCGAACGAGCCGTGATCTTGTTTTGGGTCGATCTGGTTATCGTTGTGACTTTTTCGAGTTCGGTTCGATTCTTGTGAACCTTGTTCGGAAGTAACATATTTTGGTTCTACTAATTCTTTTGATGTCTTGAGTTGAAGTGTGAAATTCGGAGTCATTGTTCGACCGTTGTCATTCGATCATTGTTTTTTTCGATCGTTGTTACTCGATCATTGTTTTTTTATCGTTGTTGCTCGATCATTATTTTTATTTCGATCGTTGTTGTTCGATCATTGTTATTTGATCGTTGTTGTTCGATCATTGTTATTTGATCGTTGTTGTTCGATCATTGTTGTTCGGTCGTTGTGGTTCGATCGTTGTTTTTCGATCGGGGATTGTCTGACTGTTGTTGCCTGATCTCGTGCCGCGAAGAATTGTCGTTCACCGTTAGTCTGTTGTTTCGATTGTGGCCAGGTAAGTCACCGATCCGTGTATTGCGAGACGATAACTGAGAGATTTGGGTATCGAGGTTGCGTCTCTGCTCCGAAAGGACACAGAGATGCCTAGTGTGGTTTTGAGGATTTTGGCGTAGTTTGAATTGTTTGTGATTGTCCTTGTGAATTGGTTGTGTTTACTTTCTGTTTTCTCGACTATGCGGGTTTCCTTGTAATAGGTGCTTCGTGTTTTGTGATTGTTCGGATAATCGACTTGGTTGTATTATCTGTTTGATGACGCTTGTCACTTGTTGGTTTTATTATGTCTCTACCGGTGGCGTTGTGTTGGTCGTCGTGGAGCGTGTTTTCACGCCGTATATTCCTTTGCGTTTCTTGTAACATTTCGCCGTTGGGCGTAAGCTACGCATTTCTTGTGTATCTCGGTGAGTTTTCCTGGCGAGATATTGCTTCTCCCTACTTATTTTAAGTTTCGGGACGAAACTTCTTTTAAGGAGGGTAGAATGTAATATCCGCAATTTTCGATTTTTGGTAAATTTCTTTTTTCGGCGGGGGTTCGTTTTGACGACAAGCTCGTGCCTGTTTCGTCATTCTGAGAGTATTTAGTTCTGCACTTTTTGTCATCCGAGTTCGTTCGGTATCGTTTTGTTGAGTTCCGTGTTCTTAAGCGGCTTTTCCGTACTTGAGTTCGATTCTTGCGAATCTCGTTCGAAACTGCTGTTTCGAGTTTCCTGTAAGTCCGTTTAATTTTGTTAGACGTGTTGTGAACTTCGGTTTGGTTATTCGATCACGTATTGTGATTTTTGGGCGTTTTGGGCCATTTTGTAATTTACCCAAAGTTGTGGGTATCCGCATTAGTATTTGTTGTCTTGACCATTTTCATTGTCGCGTGTGATTAATTGTTGCATGGTATTTCATTTTGGGTCGATGATGTTGTCCGCGAGCATTTTGTCGTGTTCGTTCCGTGCGTTTTCGGAAACCGAATCGTCGGGTCATGGCGGCTGGGCCGGACGGTGCGGCAGCTGTCGGGGAGTCTTTGGCACTGGCCGGCAGACGCGGCAGAACCGCGTAAGCGCGCTACTGCCGGCAGACTGCGCACGCTAGCTCGGCAGGACTAGCGCACGTTAATAGGCCGGCCAGCGCACGCTATCGGGCTGGGCAGAGAGGTTCCTGGAGTTCTGGACTCGGGGAGGATCGGCAGGTAGCGCACGCTACTGTCGGTCGTGGCGCGCTCTAACCGTCATGTGTAGCGCACGTTGTCGGCCGACCTGGCCGAGCACTTTAGTCCAGAGGGTTACGGGCAATTAGCGCGCTGCGCTAGCGTCACGCCACGCCTTCTCGGGAGTCGGGCGGGCGAGTCTGGTCGGCAAGTTGGGTCAACGTCGCGGGTCATGCGGGCGCAGCCGAGTGCAGGCGTCTTGGGCCGATAGCGCACGCTACTGCCGGAAGACTAGCGCACGCTAGGCCGCGCCAGTGTAAATATGACTGAGCAGTCATATTTTCACCCATTTTTCATTTCTATCTTCTTCTTTCCGCGGCTGGAGGCTTGGTGATCAAGGGGACATGTTGTCAAGCAACTAATCCACGAAGTCCTAGAGCTTATATAATTGATTAATCATCCTATAACATCATTTGATCCAGCGAATCAAGGTTAGATTTCCTAGAACCCTATCTTTGGGAAATTTTGGGGTTTTCGGGTTTTTGTACGATTCATTTCGTATTGTTGATTAATCCATGATGGGTATGATTAATCTTAATATTATTCATGTGTTTAACATCATTTAATCCATTGTTCTTCTTCGAATCAAGGTATATTTCTTGATTCCCTTCGAGTTGACTTTTTGTGGGATTTGTTCTTGATTTCATTTTCCATCCGTTTTTGATGAACCGATTATTGTAAAATGATGTTTTTAAACATATCCTATGGATTGAATATCCATATTTCGGTTAGGAATTCCATTTTCATGTTTTGTCGGGTCGATTCGTGTTCTTGGCCGTTTTGGGGGAAACCCTTGAACTTTCATCGTTTGTTACTTGAATTCAGCGGTGTCGTGCTATGGAATTCATTTTCATTGTTGTGATTGTTGTTCGTAATTTATTGTCGCGGGTTAGCATTCGGTGGAGTCGGCGGGTTCGTGGTCGGTTCGTGCCAACCTACTTCGGTCGATTCTTCGCATTTGTGATTATTCGAGGCAAGTACCTTGATCATACTTTTCTTGTTTCGTGGATATGATGCTCGGTGATCGTCTTGACATGTTTGCTTGATTGTTTGAAATGAATTTTCAAAAGATTCGATTAGCCTCGTTAAAAGCTCTCTTTCAAAACCGTGTGTATTTTGTGATTGGTGTGTTTCGTAAACGATTAAGTGAACCCTATCAATACGCTTGGTGTTGTTGTTGTTGTGGTTTGATAATATATGTATATATATTATCTCATTCCGGTGCGTTATAATTTGACAATTGTGTCGTGTTTTGTGTTGTTATCTTTGGGTGAATTATTTGGATATCCTTGGTATGATATGTTATTTGTGTGGATATTATTCGCGGTCTACGGTGACACATGGCATGTGATCATGTGGTCAGGATGCAACAAGTGATTGATCCAACTGTGAGAGCCTATGGTGACACATGGCTTGTGATCATGTGGTCAGGATGCAACAAGTGATTGATCCAACCGTGAAGATGACGTGGCATGTGTTCACAATGTGATATATGATTTGTGAATGTGTTTCGCTCACCTCGGGAGGGTCCGACGAGGCCTCGAGGGAATCCAATGGTATATCCCTGGATTCACGAGTTGGTGTTGTATTTTTGTGACCAAGAATTTCATACCTTGGGTGATTATGTTGTGTTGATTTTATGTCCGTCGAGGACACGTGACTTGGGTTTTGACCCCGTAAATCGTTGTTGGTTTTATTTGTGAAAACAAAACCTTTGGGCTGTGGCCCCTGTTGATTTTTGGAAAGAGAAGGATTCGATAATCCTAAATTGTTTTCTATTAAAACTCCCGATGGCTTATTAAACCATTTTGTAAATTGTTTCTCTTGATTTGTAAACTTTCGGTTTTGGAACGTTTTACTCAAACTCTTGCTTCGGGAAGTATTTTCGTTGTATTTGAATCTTTTAGGATTCCTGGTTATTGTTATTCTTGGAATGTGAATTGTATGACTCGTATTTTGCACTTTGTACTTGCACTAGCAAAACAGTGGAGTTTTGCTAACCCCCGAGTATTCGGGGGGTGGATGTCTGTTTTTGCATTCAGGTTTTGGGAGCATAACACAGGGTCGGCACGAAGGATGATGAAAGATGATCGATACTAATCACATGAGGCCCGTACATTATTGTATTGTTTGGTTGTATTTTATTCCGCTGCAGTATTCCTTCCCCGTTATACGGGAGTGTGTTGTATTCGACCCCTGCGTGGGCATGTGTTGAGATTGAGTTGTATGTATTTATGGAATGACCAAATCGGTCTACTGGGTCATTTTAGCCTTAAAGACGATGTTTAGATGTTTGATTTTAGTTACCAGTCTAGTAGATCCTCGAGGCGAGGGTCTACGGCGTGTAATATCCCTTAGTGGATTGGAGGTGTTACATAAATGGTATCGGAGCTTAGGTTGTGGAAACCTACGCTGTCGGGTTTAGTGGTGTCTGTTGAGTTTTTGTCTCGTCAGATTTTGTCTGACTGAGTCGTGTCGCGACGCGTCGTCTGAGTTGGTTGGTCGTGATTAGTATCGTGGGGCGATCATCATCTTCGTGCGACCTGTGGATGTAAGTCTCCCTTCTTTGTGTTGTGCCTCGTGTGACACGAGTTACTGGTATGATTATGTGTTAAGTGATGGAATCCTTGTGCAGATTCTTGGTTTCGTGATGCGTTTGGGTGACTCTCATATTTTGTTTATATGAGGAGTGTTGTCGCTATTTATGTCCTGTTGACTGTGATATTTGACTGTTTGTTTTCCAGTAAAAGACATGTGCTGTCTTGATTTTGAGCGAGTTGATGCGTGTGTTATGGTGTATGTAAGTGAATATTGTTACATGTGAGTTTTTAGGCATTCTAGCCTAATAGATTTTCGAAAACCTTGAGTATCTTAGAAAATAAATTTCGAGACGTACCTTTAAAATGAATTGTTTTCTCGCGGTACTTTCAAAGTGCTTTCTAGTGCCGCAATATATTTCAAATTATTCCAATTGGGGACCAAAATATTTTGAGATATTTTCAATTATTTAGAAATGCTTTGCTTAGACCCGAGGGTCGAATATTTTCGAAAGTTTTTCACTAAAAAAAGAGTGTCCTCATTTTTGTTCAACGCAAGATGGTTTTCAAAGTCTCGACAATGAGGCTTGTTCAACTTTTTGTAAAGTGATACTCAAGATCAACTAGTGTTTCCAAAAATTTTTTTTCAAAAGGTGGTTTTCGTTTTAAAACCTATCTTTCTGTGTGGGCCCCAGGAACGTATGTACGATGTTAGCATTACCGTTAGTGGTGGTGTGAGCGTGGAGTCGTTCGCCACACAGTTGTTGTATTAGCCCTCTGTGAGAAGTGTAATGTTGGTATTGAATATTGTCGCTTTGTGATGATTTGTGTGTTATCGCACCCGTGCGAGCTGTTGGAACTTGAGTTTGCATGATTGTATACATACGTGGTTGTGATTTTAGTATGTGTTGATATGTTATGCCAAGTTGGCATCTCCGGTTTGTTGTTTTGTGATGTTATGTTTCATTGTATCTAGCATTTGTATATATGGTATGCCGAGCCGAGGTGTTTCAACTGTGGTGTGCCGGGGGCATGCACGTACCAATTGTCCTTCTCGTCAGTAACGCATTTCAAATGTGGACCCGAGAGACACATGATCCAGTTTTGCGAGTTGGGTTCCGAGTCTTTCGGGGCACGAACTTTAGTGCAGATATCAGGATCGGCTCTAAGAGGCCCATGGGAAATGTTTCCGTCAGTTGCTTTTGTGTTGTTGCCTTGTTTCCGTTATTGTGAGTTGCGTGGATGACCTTCTTTTATAAGAGGTCGAATGTAATACCCGTATTATTTTTGGACTTCTACATTTCCTCTTTCTCAAGTCTATCGACTCGCTCGTGTTCGTTGATCCTTTCTGAACTTGTTCTGTATTTCGGTTTCATCATTCGAACGAGCCGTGATCTTGTTTTGGGTCGATCTGGTTATCGCTGGGACTTTTTCGAGTTCGGTTCGATTCTTGTGAACCTTGTTCGGAAGTAACATCTTTTGTTTCTACTAATTCTTTTGATGTCTTGAGTTGAAGTGTGAACTTCGGAGTCATTGTTCGACCGTTGTCATTCGATCATTGTTTTTTTTTCAATCGTTGTTACTCGATCATTGTTTTTTTTATCGTTGTTGCTCGATCATTGTTTTTTTTGGATCGTTGTTGTTCGATTATTGTTATTTGATCGTTGTTGTTCGATCATTGTTATTTGATCATTGTTGTTCGATCATTGTTGTTCGGTCGTTGTGGTTCGATCGTTGTTGTTCGGTCGTTGTGGTTCGATCGTTGTTGTTCGATCGGGGATTGTCTGACTGTTGTTGCCTGATCTCGTACCGCAAAAAATTGTCGTTCACCGTTAGTCTGTTGTTTCGAGTGTGGCCAAGTAAGTTACCGAGCCGTGCATTGCGAGACGATAACTGATAGATTTGGGTATCTAGGTTGCGTCTCTGCTCCGAAAGGACACAGAGATGCCTAGTGTGGTTTAGAGGATTTCGGCGTAGTCTGAATTGTTTGTGATTGCCCTTGTGAATTGGTTGTGTTTACTTTCTGTTTTCTCGACTATGTGTGTTTCCTTGTAATAGGTGCTTCGTGTTTTGTGATTGTTCGGATAATCGACTTGGTTGTATTATCTGTTTGATGACGCTTGTCACTTGTTGGTTTTATTATGTCTCTACCGGTGGCGTTGTGTTGGTCATCGTGGAGCGTGTTTTCACGCCGTATATTCCTTTGCATTTCTTGTAACATTTCGCCGTTGGGCGTAAGCTACGCATTTCTTGTGTATCTCGTTGAGTTTTCCTGGCGAGATATTGCTTCTCCCTACTTGTTTTAAGTTTCGGGACGAAACTTCTTTTAAGGAGGGTAGAATGTAATATCCGCAATTTTCGATTTCCGGTAAATTTCTTTTTTCAGCGGGGGTCCGTTTTGACGACAAGCTCGTGACTGTTTCGTCATTCTGAGAGTATTTAGTTCTGCACTTTTTGTCATCCGAGTTTGTTTCGGTATCGTTTTGTTGAGTTCCGTGTTCTTGAGCGGCTTTTCCGTACTTGAGTTCGATTCTTGCGAATCTCGTTCGAAACTGCTGTTTCGAGTTTCCTGTAAGTCCGTTTAACTTTGTTAGACGTGTTGTGAACTTCGGTTTGGTTATTCGATCACATAATGTGATTTTCGGGCGTTTTGGGCCATTTTGTAATTTACCCAAAGTTGTGGGTATCCGCATTCGTATTTGTTGTCTTGACCCTTTTTATGGTCGCGTGTGATTAATTGTTGCATGGTATTTCATTTTGGGTCGATGATGTTGTCCGCGAGCATTTCGTCGTGTTCGTTCCGTGCATTTTCGGAAACCGAATCGTCGGGTCATGGCGGCTGGGCACTGGCCGGACGGGTGCGACAGGCACTGTCATGAGTGCTGGGCACTGGCCGGGCAGACGCGGCAGGAACCGGCGTAGCGCGCGCTACTGCCGGCAGACTGCGCACGCTAGCTCAGCAGGACTAGCGCACGTTAATAGGCCGGCCAACGCACGCTATCGGGCTAGGCAGAGAGGTTCCTGGAGTTCTGGACTCGGGGAGGATCGGCAGGTAGCGCACGCTACTGTCGGTCGTGGCGCGCTCTAACCGTCATGTGTAGCGCACGTTGTCGGCCGACCTGGCCGAGCACTTTAGTCCAGAGGGTTCTGGACAGGTCGGCTAGCGCGCGCTAGCGTCCGTGCAGCGCACGCTATCGGGGTCGGGCAGGCAGGTCCTGGTCGGCAAGTTGGGTCAACAGTGCCGGGTCATGCGGGCCCTAGCCGAGGGTCTGGGCGATACTGGCCGATAGCGCACGCTACTGCCGGAAGACTAGCGCACGCTAAGCCGCGCCAGTGTAAATATGACTGAGCAGTCATATTTTCACCCGTTTTTCATTTCTATATCTTCTTCTTTCCGCGGCTGGAGGATTGGTGATCAAGGGGACATGTTGTCAAGCAACTAATCCACGAAGTCCTAGAGCTTATATCATTGATTAATCATCCTATAACATCATTTGATCCAGCGAATCAAGGTTAGATTTCCTAAAACCCTATCTTTGGGAAATTTTGGGGTTTTCGGGTTTTTGTACGATTCGTTTTGTATTGTTGATTAATCCATGATGGGTATGATTAATTTTAATATTATTCATGTGTTTATCATCATTTAATCCATTGTTCTTCGTCGAATCAAGGTATATTTCCTGATTTCCTTCAAGTTGACTTTTTGTGGGATTTGTTCTTGATTTCGTTTTCCATCCATTTTTGATGAACCGATTGTTGTAAAATGATGTTTTTAAACATATCCTATGGATTGAATATCCAAATTTCGGTTAGGAATTCCATTTTCATGTTTTGTCGGGTCGATTCGTATTCTTGGCCGTTTTGGGGGAAACCCTTGAACTTTCATCGTTTGTTACTTGAATTCAGCGGCTTTAGGTCGTGCTATGGAATTCATTTTCATTTTTGTGATTGTTGTTCGTAGTTTATTGTCGCGGGTTAGCATTCGGTGGAGTCGGCGGGTTCGTGGTCGGTTCGTGCCAACCTACTTCGGTCGATTCTTCGCGTTTGTGATTATTCAAGGCAAGTACCTTGATCATACTTTTCTTGTTTCGTGGATATGATGCTCGGTGATCGTCTTGACATGTTTGCTTGATTGTTTGAAATGAATTTTCAAAAGATTCGATTAGCCTCGTTAAAAGCTCTCTTTCAAAACCGTGTGTATTTTGTGATTGGTGTGTTTCGTAAACGATTAAGTGAACCCTATCAATACGCTTGGTGTTGTTGTTGTTGTGGTTTGATAATATATGTATATATATTATCTCATTCCGGTGCGTTATAATTTGACAATTGTGTCGTGTTTTGTGTTGTTATCTTTGGGTGAATTATTTGGATATCCTTGGTGTGATATGTTATTTGTGTGGATATTATTCGCGGTCTACGGTGACACATGGCATGTGATCATGTGGTCAGGATGCAACAAGTGATTGATCCAACCGTGAGAGCCTACGGTGACACATGGCTTGTGATCATGTGGTCAGGATGCAACAAGTGATTGATCCAACCGTGAAGATGACGTGGCATGTGTTCACAATGTGATATATGATTTGTGAATGTGTTTCGCTCACCTCGGGAGGGTCCGACGAGGCCTCGAGGGAATCCAATGGTATAGCCCTGGATTCACGAGTTTGTGTTGTATTTTTGTGACCAAGAATTTCATACCTTGGGTGATTATGTTGTGTTGATTTTATGTCCGTCGAGGACACGTGACTTGGGTTTTGACCCCGTAAATCATTGTTGGTTTTATTTGTGAAAACAAAACCTTTGGGTTGCGGCCCCTGTTGATTTTTGGAAAGAGAAGGATTCGATAATCCTAAATTGTTTTCTATTAAAACTCCCGATGGCTTATTAAACCATTTTGTAAATTGTTTCTCTTGATTTGTAAACTTACGGTTTTGGAACGTTTTACTCAAACTCTTGCTTCGGGAAGTATTTTCGTTGTATTTGAATCTTTGAGGATTCCTGGTTATTGTTATTCTTGGAATGTGAATTGTATGACTCGTATTTTGCACTTTGTACTTGCACTAGCAAAACAGTGGAGTTTTGCTAACCCCCGAGTATTCGGGGGGTGGATGTCTGTTTTTGCATTCAGGTTTTGGGAGCATAACACAGGGCCGGCACGAAGGATGATGAAAGATGATCGATAATAATCACATGAGGCCCGTACATTATTGTATTGTTTGGTTGTATTTTATTCCGCTGCAGTATTCCTTCCCCGTTATACGGGAGTGTGTTGTATTCGACCCCTGCATGGGCATGTGTTGAGATTGAGTTGTATGTATTTATGGAAAGATCAAATCGGTCTAGTGAGTCATTTTAGCCTTAAAGGCGATGTTTAGATGTTTGATTTTAGTTACTAGCCTGGTAGATCCTAGAGGAGAGGGTCTACGGCGTGTAATATCCCTGAGTGGATTGAGGGTGTTACACCAAATACCCAATTCCCCAAAAAAAATTCCCAAAAGAGAGGAATTGAAAAACGGGAACTTTAATAAAATCTTACTTGGGTACTCGGTTCCATATTTGTTTTGATCCTTGAACGGGAGCTTCTCTCCATATGAGCAATATATTTTCGTGGTACTCGGTTCCATATTTATTTTGATCCTTGAACGGGATAATAAATATGGATTCTCTCCATATTTTGCACATCATCATGAGCAACATATTTTCCTATATTCACGTAAACCATAAATATGGTAAGATTCATAAGTGTACAAATCAATGAACAAATGAATCATTAAGTAGGAAAAGATGGAGAGTTGAGAAACGCCCGGAAAGGGCTACTGGGATCGATAATCGGCCGAAAAAGGACTCGGGTGTGGCGGTTCAGCAGCTCGGTATTGGATGATGTCGGATCTCCAATTTTTCTAGTAAAAATCTATTTCTGTTCGGCGACAGATTCAGTGATCAATATTACTCAGAATCCAATCTCTACCGTTGAATATATATATATATATATATATATTTGTGTTGGGAAGTTTCTATCAAAATTTCACACCGATCCGATGATTAACGAATCGGGAAACATAATTTTGGTACGAATGCGCTGTGCAGAAAATTTACGCGCGCAAATTCTCGTCTCTCGTTTTTTTTTTCGCGTACAGTTTCATCGAGAAATATTGTTCCGAATCAGATCTTCACCGTTAAATTTGTAGTTCTTGCTACATAGTTGAGATGGTAAAAAAATCTAATTTGTTGCAGCTGTCGGGTCGGGTCGATCAACAGCGGGCGCGAACGGGATGGAGGAATCCGATCTGGTTCACGGGTTTGGGAGACGAGCTGTCCGGAATCTAGGAAACGAGTCACGGCGGGTCGGGACTGACTGAGGTCGGAGCAGGAGACGTAGGGAAGAAATTCCGCCTCTGATGCCGGGCGACTGAAGCAGCGGGCAAAGAAAAACGGCAGGTCGCATTCGAAATCGGTGGAGGAGGCCGACTGAAACGGCGGTCGTGGTCGGGTCTGGCGGTGATCGGGAAGGAGAGATCCAGGCGTAGGGTTTGCAGACGGCGACGGCTTCAGGGGACTGGGTTGCGAGGATGCCGGCGATCGGGTCTGGCAGTGACATGAGGTCAGATCTGGGATTGACCCGAGGGGAGTCGCGGTGCTGTGTACGAGGACTGGGCTGCGCGATTTCTGGTCGGAGGCGGCGGGTCCGACTGGAATCCGGCGAAGAGGGTGACGACGGCTTTCAGAGATATTTCATTTTTTTTTCCGGAATTTTCAGAAGTATCGGACAGAAAAAAAATTCTTTCTCAGTTGGGAGAGCACGTGCTGATAACGTGTTTCAGGAGAAAGTAAAAGACGGTAAATACGAGTCAATCAATTGTATTCATAACACTGATAGAGAGGCCTTTATATAGGCATTACAATGAGAGTCCTTCAATACATAGGATTCCTAGATAAGGTAAGACATCTAATAGGATCCTACTACCTTTAGAAGGATCTAGAACCTTCCATCTATGTATCTACAACCAGTATTAGGTAAGACACATCACGGGAATAATAATTCCCAGAACAAAAGTTATATTTTTAATCAAAATTATTAACTCATAAAACTCGTCAGTTATACTTATTAATTAGGTTCATCCACTCGGAGTTCCTCACCGCAGCAAAACACATCGAAAAACAAAAAAATGAGGCAAGAATTCAGTTGCTCGAACCCGTTTATATGTGGGATTCAAATTTATATGTAAACACTATTGTTACAAACATAATCATTGCAAATTAAATTTTTAATAAATATAAACTATTCATTTGGCTTAATAATCGGCCAAATTAATATTAGCTAAAATTCTTTTTCTCAATAAAAATAAAACTATTAAACTCATGGTACAAATTAGTTGTGGAGTAAAAAATATATATTGATTTAAATATTTATTTAGGTTCTCCAATAGGCAGAGCCTCATTTAAGATCGATGTGATATTCAAATTTTTTGATAAATACGATTAATGCAAATTCAGTAATTGGTCAAATAAAATTCTCCAATAAAAAATAAAATATTTTATTTGGCTAACTTAATAATCAATATTATTAATATTGGCCAAATTAAATTTTTTAATTAAAATAAGACTACTAAGTAAAATAAATATGAGATTCAAATTTTAGATAAATAGAATTAATATAAATTTAATAATTAACCAAATTAATTTTTCACTAAAAAAATTAAATATTTATTTGTTCAACTTAATAATTGGCGAAAATACAATAAAAATAAAATTCTAAAAACTTCTATTTGAAATAACTATGGACTTGAAAAATACACATTGAATTCAAAGTATTTATTTAGGTTCTCCATTGGTGGAGTTCTATTTTGAATCGATGTGGGAATAAAGACATTGAATTCTATTTATTTAAGTTTTCTATCGGTTAAGTATTATTTTAAATCGATGTGAGACTCAGGATTTTAAATAAATACGAATTTAAAATTAAGAAATTGCCATATATAAGAGAGAGTAATGCGTCACTTCAAATCCGTAGCGTTATTATATATATGTAGATATTTTTATAGATCTATTATAACTTTTCTAACACTCATAATTAAATTAGGTAGGATTATGGAATGATCTTGTTGCATGGACAATACTATATATACACATTTGTGTATATATATTTATACATATCTTATTCATTTATTTATTATAGGATTCATTTATTTAATATGATAATAAATGGGGAAATTACATACCTATTTTCGCTCTGCTTTTTTGATCAATAAATCAATCGACTGAATCGAATCGAATCGAATGGAATTGAATCGAATCAAATGAATCGAATCGAATCAAATATATATTAAGAGTAAATAATAATAATAATATAATAAATATTAATAATAATAATAATAATCAACAACATCAACAATAATAATAACAACAATAATAACAATAACAACAATCAAGATTAATAATAATAATTATTATTATTAATAATAATATAATAAATATTATATGTAATAATAATAGTAATCAACAACAGCAACAATAATAATAATCAATATTATTATTAATAATAATAACAATAATAATAATAATAACAATAATCAATATTATTATTATTAATAATAAACATTATTAATAAACATTATTAATAATACAATAATAATAATATAATAAACATCTTATATACTAAAAGCTTAAGTTGTCTTATAAATGCAAAGTGCTCACAATAAATATTTCATGAATTGAAAGTGAAATGTGAAAGCTTAATGTGTTAGTACATTGATTTAATAGTCATGCATAAGGGTAAGTACATAGGAATCGTGCACATTAAACACAAAGAATACAAACCAAAAATGCCATGAATGCATAAATTAAACACACCAATTAGTGGTTAGTCTTTTTACCTTCCCGTCCATGAGTTACAAATATTTTATCAATTATATAATGTGTCAAAAATCACACACAACAAACCACAACTTCCTCCACACCGCGTGTACATTGGGCTACAACTTATTATGGTGGTAAAATAAGCATCATATCGTCTTACTTATTTAGCATATTGATTTATATTATTTTATGTAAATTTCACGTGTGTTTTTTGTGTGTAACAATGTAGGACATAAAGATGGTGGCTTAGGAGATTTGGTAGTAACATCATCTTTTCTAATGGTTTAAGAGATCCTACACATCGTTGTCTTATCAATTAAGTGGAACATGCACGAATATTTTTACTTTGATCGAAAATATAATATATTGATTAATTGTATTTAAGTTACTAACGATCAACTATATCTATTTTTTTTGTAGCGCATCAAGAAACATTAAAGAAAGAGATCGAGAAGTTACAAAAATTATGTCAAGAACAAAACATGCAAAAGGCCAATGAACAACATCGACAAAGACAATAAAAACAAAAACAACAACAACAAGATCAACGTCGTGGCCACCGGTGGGATGAATACTCAGCATTCGTATTAATAGTACGTTACAAATTAAACATGCAATATTTTACTTCATGTAATACCGATAAACGGGCTAATACTAT
The DNA here is from genome assembly GCA_033398695.1 of Orobanche coerulescens. Classification (NCBI taxonomy): domain Eukaryota; kingdom Viridiplantae; phylum Streptophyta; class Magnoliopsida; order Lamiales; family Orobanchaceae; genus Orobanche; species Orobanche coerulescens. The sequence continues at coordinate 209,016,615 of CM065805.1, read as the reverse complement.
TGATTCGTTAGCAAGTAAGTTTATTGAAAATGATGTGACGAGCATTCAATTTTTAGTCAATAATTATTACTACACTTTGTTGTTGCATTTTAATATTTTTGCTCTTAATGTAGTTTTTTGTCTTACGTTGTGTTAATGTCACTTTTTTAATTAAACGTCTTGGAATATTGTGTGACTTTGATATTTGATATGACTGTGTAAATTATGTCGATGTTACATATTGCAAATGGTAGTATATAATAAAAATATCTTCACACTATCATCATAACAATGAGAATCTTCTAAATCGAAGAAGTATATAAAGGAGAAGAAAATTGTATTTCAAATGTTATCCACATATCACGAGGTAAGCATTATACATTTGAGTTTGAGATCATGTGATTCATGTCGTCATACTGTAAATACTTAAAATGAGTTACTAATGAATGCTCCAAATTCGATATTATAGTTTATGGAAAAATGTTGTAATAATGCATTAATTAAAAAATAATTTATGTAAGTTACTAACATTAAAAGAGCACATATGAAAAGCCTCATTTAAATATAACATTTTGCAAAAAATCTCTTCACATTAAAGAAAGATATTGACAAGTCACGAAAATTGTATCAAGAACAAAACATGCAAAATGCCAATGAACAACAACGACAAAGACAACAAGAAGAACAACAACAACAAGAACAACGCCACGACCACCGTGTCAATATAGATGAATACCTGGCATTCATATTAATAGTACGTTACAAATTAAACATGCAATATTTTACTATACGAATTATAATTTATTATACGAATTATAATTTATACTCTTGAATATACTAATCACTTTAATGTTTTATGTTTTTATAGATTTGTTAAAAGGAAATTTGTTTTATAGTTCGCTTTTAATAATGTAATTTATTTGAACAACGAAGTTCTGTCTTTCACAAAAATGAGAGTTTTAAACATGAACCAAAATTAGTCCCGAACATTACGAAAAACAATTAGATCCAACTCGAGTGCATCGCATGTGTCCCGAGGCGCCCAAACATGTGTGCATTGCACGTGGATGAATATAAAAGGTCTCCAACGTTAATGTCATCGCTTCATATTTAAAATAATTTATGTAACTTATACATATTAAAATTACATGTGAATAGACTTTTCAACGTAACATCTTGAAAAATCTCTTCACATATACTCTTTTAATGTCAATAAACTATTTTAAATGTGTGTCATGCTTAGAAATGTGATACCATCACAACTTAGATATATAATGACGAAAAATAAGTTAAAATTACGATATAAAAACTTATATACAAATACTGTGCAACTCAATAAAGTATTCTAAGTACGTATAAAGCTTAGCAAATGTGTGACACCATGAAAACTTAAATATAAAATGACGAAAATAAATGCCGAATATTACGCTATGAAAACTTCTATATAGCCCATGTGCATCGCACGTATTTTAAATCTATGAAAACTTCTATACAGCACATGTGCATCGCACGAGCATCATTGACTATCATAAGAAATAGTTATAACTTAGCCCAATGTATTAATATTAGTTAGTTCCAATTAAAAATGATAGAGTCAATACCAAAATAAATAGACAAAAAATATTACGTAAAAAATACATCTTAAAAGATTACATGTCAATAAACTATTTTAAATACGTATCATGCTACAAAATGTATGGTACCATGACAACTTATATATACAATGACAAAAATACGTCTCGAATATAAAATGACGAAAATAAATGACGGATCCATGATCAAAATGACGAAAATTTATGCTGAACAATAACAATTTAAATATATAATACCATCATATACAGCCCGGGGCATCGCCCGGGTCTGAATGACTCGTTATTAGTAATACGAATAGTAGTCAATAGGAGCAACAATAATAATAATAACAATAATAATAGTCAAGATTATTATTATTAATAATAAAAATTATTATTATTATTATACAATCATGATTATTACGACTAATAATAATAATAGTCAAGATTATTATTAATAATAAAATAAAATTATTATTAAATTAATAATAATAAAAATAAAAATAATGAAAATTATTATTAATAATAATAATAATAATAATCAAGATTATTATTACTATTGATAAAAATATTATTATTATTATTAATAATAATAACATAATAAATATTATTAGTAATAACAATAATAATCAACAACATCAATAATAATGATAATAACAATAATAATAATAATCAAGATTATTATTATTAATAATAAAAAGTATTATTATTATTATTATTATTATTAATAATAATAATAATAATAATAATAATAACTGAACTGAATTGAATGGACTTGATCGAATCAATCGAATCAATAAACTCGAATCGAATCAATCGAATCGAATGAACTCGAATCAATCAATCAAACGAATGGACTCAATCGAATCGAATCAAAATCAAAAATAAGTCCAAAGCAATGCGCTTTTCTCGTTCTGCTCAAAGCTTGAGAGATGGTTTATAATTGATGTATTTTAAGTAATGATTGATGTAATAATGATAATAAATGTATGATGGAGATTAAGAAATAGAAAATATTATTAACGAGTGTGTGATGAAAATTAAAAAGTATGACAAATGTAAAATTTAATAAATGACAAAAAAAGAGAGGCTAAATCAAAGGCTAAATGACAGAAAATATTCATGAAAGTTTTCATCTCTAGGCAGACAAATCAAAGGCCTACAGGTCTGTCTCAAATACAAGCACCACCAGTCATCACTCATCAGACACTTCCAGGGATTTATATACAGACGAAACCACTGTTTTCCTTTCCAGTTACTATATTTCAATCTATTACTCGCAACAAAGGCGCATACAATTAATTTTCTCGTAGCTAAAAAAAAAAGCAGTAAAAGAATGGCGTTCCCGAGGATGAGCTCCGGCGACGTCACCGGATTCAAAGTTTTATTCGTGCTCCTCATTCTGTACGGACTGATATCTTATCTCGTATACTCCGTCATTCACATGAAGTTCATCACGCCTCTCGGTTTGGACGCACCACTTGATCGCTTCTCTGAAGCGAGAGCAATCGAGCACGTGCGCGTACTGGCGGATGAAATCGGTGGTCGCCAGGTTAGCAACGACGTCGTTAATCTGTTGTTGTCTGTAATTCGTTGCATTTCGCGTGGTTGTATGCATGCGATTTTGTTTTGCTTATGATTCAGCCTGTTTATTGATAGACTGAAAGATCTTTTGAAATTTATTTATGAAGGTAGAAACAGTGCTATATGACTGAGTGGAACATCTCCAATTTCGTTGATTTTATGGCTGTTTATATGAAATGTTTGGAATACACGAGTGTGAGTGTGTGTGCACTAGTTTTGTTCTTTGATTTCCCGTGGGTTGAATTTAATGCATTTATCTTCTCTTCGTGGTCGTTTATATTTGTATTTTATTTTTTATGCTTTGGAGTGTGTCGAGAACCGTGCTAACGGAATACATATGTATGCACATATTGATTTTACAATATGAATCATGTAATAAGATATGACTAAGCAATTATATGAACTCAGCGACATCTCATGATATTTTCCATGCAACCGGAAGAAATCTAAGTTTAGGACGATTTTGGAATTATTTTTCATTTCTCCTTTGTATGAAGGTTGCTACAGGAAGGACATCCGTCGTCTTAAAACTTTGCTGCTTTTATTTTTGAATGAATTTATAGTGTCAACTAAGTTTAGAGTCTTTAGACTATTTATTGACACTATATTCATGACACCGACTTGAACATAGTTGTTGCGATTAAGGTGCAATTGATGATGATGTATGTAACTTTTTTCGGTTGTTAATAAATAGTCCATCAAATTCAAACCATATCACTGAATTGTGATTTGATCACATGTAGGAGGGGAGTCCAGGTTTGAGACTGGCAGCAGTATACATTAAAACACAGTTAGAACAGATTAAAGAACGAGCTGGATTTAATTATAGGTTGGTTTATCGTAGATATTCAAATTCTGTTCAGTTGCCATGCATACTAAGAAAACTGTTTGAAGGTTGTAACTGTATGGAGTTAACATTTGAATTCTGAAATTTGTATTGCAGGATAGAGATAGAAGAAACAGTCGTTAATGGCTCCTTCAATATGATATTTTTAGGACAGAGCATATCTCTAACGTATAGGAATCATACAAATATTCTTATGAGGTAATGACTTAATATATTTGTATTTGCTATTTACCGTTTGAATTTATCTTGGTTGAGAGTTGATCCACTTTGTTGAGTCGAAGTTAGTTTAATAACAGAAGAGAATATTGAGTGGGCGATCTCTTCTTACATGACAAAATAACCTGGATATCCATATGTTACCGTTGGTTAGTTGAAACTATGTTCTATTTGTGACTAGGCAATGACAGATTTCTTTGATCTGCTTTGTAGCTATTTTATGTTATCTGGTTGCTCTCACCCATTCCCTTTTTTCTGCTCTTCATATTCAATATCAGCTTCAATGTTGTTATGTTAAGACAACCAGAAGGTTGAACCTTATGTAGGCTTGTAAGCAAGGTGCTTACTGATCTTTAAAATGCACACCCTTTCTATCGTTCCTTCTTAATCCACTCTAGTTTATAATCATGATATCCTTTGCAATTTATATTACTTTTCTGATAGAGTAACGCCGTATATTTGTAAAGCTAATCAAGACCACACACTCACACATTCAGATATAGAGAGGGAGGTGGGAGGGAGAGAGAGAATCCATACTCGGAGAGGCTGTTAGGAAACAACATGGAAAATTTGAATGTTTACTTATCTATGTAGTGCAGATTTTTTTAGCAAATGACCACCATCACTGGGATCAACTTTCAGGATTTCATCAATTGATGCTGAAGACAGTGATCCATCAGTGTTATTAAATGGACATTTTGATACCCCACCTGGTTCTCCGGGAGCTGGTGATTGTGGCTCGTGTGTTGGTGGGTTGTAAGTTGTAACACAGTTTTATAGTTTTGGAGTAATACATACAATGTTGGACTTAAATTTTGTCATTCCTTCTTTCACAGCATCCTTGCTTGAATTAGCAAGGCTCACTGTTGATTCTGGCTGGATTCCTCCTCGGCCAATAATATTCTTGTTTAATGGAGCTGAAGAATTATTTATGCTTGTAAGAAATCATAATTGACCATTTACCATAGTTTACTTGTGCATCTAGCTTTGGTGGCTTGGGAATTGCAGTTTGCATAATAATGAGCTATCATACTATTTTCAATTATGATTTTCTTTTGTTAGAGAATTAGTTTTATTATGTTTGTAAGGTTATGCCTCAAAGCATCGTTTTGCCCTACAACCTTTTTATCCTTTTTCTCTTCACAGTTCATAGTGAATGAAGTGAATACGATATGTTACATTCTGTTTCAGTATTATGGGCTTCAGGATAGATGGTCTATTATATTAAACTAGTGGGAATGAGTATGAGAGAAAAATGTTATTCACTGTAGTTATTATGAGTGCGTATCATAATCACAATTTCGGAGCTGCATTTTCCATGGCGTTTCAGGGTTCACATGGTTTCATGACAACACATAAATGGCGTGATACGATCGGTGCTTTTATTGATGTTGAGGCATCTGGGACAGGAGGCTTTGGTAAATTCCTCGCGCTACCTCTGTATTGCAATTGATGGCAGGAAGTTTATCCACTCCAATAGCGTATATTTAATCTTTGCTTCTGATCTTTTTGTTGTGTTAAACATATTTCTCAACAAACAGATTTGGTGTGCCAATCTGGACCTGGATCTTGGCCTTCATATATTTATTCTCAGTCAGCTGTATATCCTATGGCAAATAGTGCAGCGCAGGTTTTACTTTCTTCACCATTTATTATCAGAATCCTTACCTTTTTAACAAAAGGTATATTTTATGTTATTGTCCAAAAATAAATAGATTAGTAAATTGAGTTCATCGACCCACTGTAACTTTTATTCCATTTTCTGCCTTGAAGTTTCAGTTTTCTTAATTTATTTGTAACGCGTCATGTTTACTAATCCACTTGCAGGATGTTTTTGGTGCAATCCCTGGTGATACAGACTACAGAATGTTCGCTAATGATTATGGTGATATTCCTGGCTTGGATATTATTTTCCTGCTTGGGGGTTACTTTTACCACACCTCATCTGATACTGTAGAAAGACTATTGTATGCATCAACTGGTATTTTGAAATAGTTCACCGGATTTGTACTTTCAAGATCACGTTTACTTTGTTTTTTTACATAATATTGCACATAAACTTCTGTTAACTAGACCTGGAAGCATGCAAGCACGTGGGGAAAATTTATTTAGTTTAATGAAAGCCTTTACCAATTCTACTAAGTTATTAACTGCTCAAGAACGAGAATCCTTTGGAGATGCTGCCGGTGGACTCAAAGGCGAAAGACCGGTTTTCTTTGATTACTTTGCGCAGTTCTTGGTATGCCACAATCTTGGTTTTATGATTTAATTGGCTAATGATTTTGTACGCAAATGAGAATCTTTGCAACCAAGGTGATAGAAGTAATGAACCACGCTTCATATTAAGGTATATATGGTATTCAGGTCTTTTACTCAAGAAGGCAAGCCCTGGTGTTTCACAGTATTCCGTTAGCTATCTTTCTCCTTATGCCAATTTTATTGTGCTTGAGAACTGGGAGTTTTTTCCCTACCTTCAGATCCTACTATGACTTTATTAAAGGTAACGAATATGCATTGAAATTTAAGAATTACGTGATTAACTTTTGTCTATCCCTCTAAATCTCTCTACTTTCTGAATGAAGTTTTCACTCGCTATTAGCCTATTACACAGGATTATTGTACCATTCCAGTGGGATAATTCTCGCCATTGTTTTTCCTGTAACTTTTGCTCTCTTGCGGTTGCTATTCACTGGAAAATCAATGAACTGGTATGTATTTTTTTTAAGTACTTCTCACTTTCATAATTGATTTATTTCCCTTCGTTGCTTTTTTTGGGTGTCTAAAATGCTTTTGAGGAGTTTGTACAAAGAAACTCTCTGTTCGTTCTTTCCTCTTACAGTTATCATCTATTGCTGTTGTGGTTTTATAACCTTGACTTTTATTTTGTTCACTCTAGGTTTGCTAATCCATATTTGGCCTTCTCAATGTTTGTGCCATGCTCGGTTGTTGGTTTGTTGGTTCCAAGAATTTTATGGAGTCAATTTCCTCTCTCTCAAAATGTTTCAGCTTTCGTATTATCAAGGGAGGTATGTGCTTGTGAGTGGATCTTATTTGATCTTGATACAGCTATTCTTATTTAGATATGTTGATCTAGATTTATTAGAAGATTCTCCTCTGTTGTTTTTTCTCTATTTTCATTCTACTAATTGTAAGAATATCAACCTTTTTATGTCTTGTTATTTAACCCATAAAAGGAGCCAAAGGAAGTTTAAGACATTTTACCGTGACAATAATCTCAGCTTGGTACTTGTTTATATGAAAAAAAACGATAAAAAGTAGCATATGTTGGAGCACTTTTGGTCGGAATCGCCGTTTAGAGATAGAGTTATAAAACTCTTTTCGCGTTGCGGAAGCGATTTAAATAAAGGTGCGGAAATTAAACGACACAAGGATTTATAGAGGTTCGGCCAAACGTGCCTACGTCCTCTCTCGGTATCTTTTTCTATAGGCTTAAGATAAACCTCTGCGCCTCTCTTCTATCGGTCGAGGGATAACCGTTACAAGCTCGTCTTCTATCGGTCCGAGTAAAACCGTTCTCTTACTTGTCTTTTTGTCGGTCCAAGTTAAACCGTTTTCCTTTTCTATTGGACAAGGAATCAATCACTTTAGCTTTCTATGGGTACTAGATAAACCTCACTTAGATATCGATTGCGATTCTAACAATGCCGGATCCTTGATCCTAATAACACTGAATCCAATCGTATCTTTTCTTTTACCTCTCGTGTATGTGTTGAATGTATAAACACTCAAACTATCAATATAAGCACAATTACAACAACAAGAATATCAATATGAATATCTGATCAATGAGTCGTTTGCTTTGCGTTGTTGTGTTTATATGCTCCAAATCCTCAACTAGCCGTTAGCTCCTTTTGACTTGCTAGCGTGCGCTAGCCTTTCTTCATAGCGTGCGCTATTGCTTTTACGTACGTTATTGCTTGCTGATTACTTACGTTAATGTCTTCCAGTTTTAGTCCAGTTGCTTAGTTTCTCGTTTTACGTACGTTATGCCTTCATATTACGTACGTTAACTTCCTTGCGTAGCGTACGTTAACCATGCTTCGTAGCGTGCGTTAACTCAATATATCCGTTGCCTTCATTTGTCAAAGTATCCGTTGTGATGTTGACTTCGGCCAGATTCTTTCCAACGTTCATCTGATTTGAAATCTCATTACGTACGTTAACCAGATCGTGTTACGTACATTAGTTTGCCTCGATAGCGTGCGTTAATCATCAGCTGTAGCGTGCGCTATCTTCATCAGGTAAGTCGTCTGTTCTGCAGGTAGGTTCTTGTTACGTACGTTATGTTGAGTGTCTTACATACGTTATCTCTGTTTGATTGCGTGTGCTATACAATGTATATAGCGTGCGTTATCCATGCAGTTTGATCAGCTTTTTGCGTCTTCGACTCCTTCGTTGCTTTGCTTCGCCTCTTTGTTGTTTTGCTTTGTTTAGCAACTTTAATCATCAAAACTCTATTAATGAATGTATGGAATAAAATATTCCAACAATCTCCCCCTTTTTGATGATTACAAAACAACACCCATGAATGGATAAATACCTGCAAAAATAAAATATATGTATATTTCTACGAATCAAAGTTTTTGGCTTTGATCGTTTCGTTAGTTCTCCCAACTTTTCTTTTTCTTTCCTTTTTGACTTCTTCGTTGTCATTTTTGATTTTTCGACTTTTCTCTCCCCTTTTTGTTTTTCACGGGATCTATATTTTTCGACTTCTTCGTCTTTCTCTTTTCTCCCCCTTTTTGCATTTTATTTTTCTCGTCATTCTTCCATGACGCTTTTTATCTCATTCATCGCTTTTCTCCCCCTTTTTGTCATCAGCAAAAAGTGTAATAAAAATACCAATTGATGTATAAAATATGCGATACCAATTGATGCATATAAAAATATGCATGATACGGGTATAACTCCTCCTCACAAAAATATTCCCTTAAAAATATTACTCCCCCTTAGTAAAATACAATTTGATGAAAATCAATTTTTGGGGATCCAACCGAGAGTTGTTTTTTGTTAAATATGGACGATGTTAGGAATAACGGTTCCTTTTGGAATCCAAATTTTCTTAGTTTTTATCGTCCGTCGTGGGCTTTTGTAATCGAAATGTGGTGCCCAATTTTCAAACATTTTTCACAATGGGGTATTTTGAAATTTACGGATTCATTTTTAATTCGTGGTTTGAATCCCAACCCCTGTTTGTTCAACGTAAACTTTTGAACCGAGAGCATTTGTTCAAATTTTTCATTTCCACAGGAGAATTTCTTTGTTAAATTTTTCAGCTCGGTTTGAACTTTTAAAAGATCATCCTTTAAAATATTTTCAATTTCAATGCACTGAGAATGATCGGTTTCGACAATTATCCGTATGTAATAACTCAAATGTTTTAAAAAGTTCGTCGTATGAGTTACTTACTTGACTATCGTCGTCACTATCGTCGAATGAGCTTTTGGCCATGAGAGCGAGATTATTTTGATTGATAAAATCACCATCTTCGTCTTTATCGCTCCATGTTGCTAGATTTTTTCCTTCGTGAGTTGCCTCTAACTTGTTCCAAATTTCTTTGGCACTATTACACGAGGAAATTCGGTCGAGATCTTCAGGATTTAAGGCACAATAAAGCATTTGTGTTGCCTTACAATTTTGGTGGTCGTTCTCCCAATCCATATCATCATATTCTTCGAAACTTTTTATAGTCCCGTTGAAATTCGTGGGAATTTTCGGACCTAGACATATGATTTTCCAAAGCTCAATATCATAAGCTCGGATGAAGATTGACATCTTCTTTTTCCATTTCATATAATTTGATCCGTCGAAGAATGGAGATTGGTTCGACACAAGATCTTCATTTGGTGCAAATTGGAACGCCATTTCGATCTTCTCCTCGGATGTTAAGCCGCTTATTGGAGGTACCGCTCCGATACCAATTGTTGGAGCACTTTTGGTCGGAATCGCCGTTTGGAGATAGAGTTATAAAACTCTCTCGCGTTGCGGAAGCGATTTAAATAAAGGTGCGGAAATTAAACGACACAAGGATTTATAGAGGTTCGGCCAAACGTGCCTACGTCCTCTCTCGATATCTTTTTCTATAAACTTAAGATAAACCTCTGCGCCTCTCTTCTATCGGTCGAGGGATAACCGTTACAAGCTCGTCTTCTATCGGTCTGAGTAAAACCGTTCTCTTACTTGTCTTTTTGTCGGTCCAAGTTAAACCGTTTTCCTTTTCTATTGGACAAGGAATCAACCACTTAGATATTGATTGCGATTCTAACAATGCCGGATCCTTGATCCTAATAACACTGAATCCAATCGTATCTTTTCTTTTACCTCTCGTGTATGTGTTGAATGTATAAACACTCAAACTATCAATATAAGCACAATTACAACAACAAGAATATCAATATGAATATCTGATCAATGAGTCGTTTGCTTTGCGTTGTTGTGGGATGAATACCATTAGAAGTGGTATTTATAGGCTCCAAAGCCTCAACTAGCCGTTAGCTTAGCTCCTTTTGACTTGCTAGCGTCTTTTTGACTTGCTAGCGTGCGCTAACCTTTCTTCATAGCGTGCGCTATTGCCTTTACGTACGTTATTGCTTGCTGATTACGTACGTTAATGTCTTCCAGTTTTAGTCCAGTGGCTTAGTTTCTCGCTTTACGTACGTTATGCCTTCATATTACGTACATTAACTTCCTTGCGTAGCGTACGTTAACTATGCTTCGTAGCGTGCGTTAACTTAATATATCCGTTGCCTTCATTTGTAACAAAGTATCCATTGTGATGTTGACTTCGGCCAGATTCTTTCCAACGTTCATCTGATTTGAAATCTCATTACGTACGTTAACCAGGTCGTGTTACGTACGTTAGTTTGCCTCGATAGCGTGCGTTAATCATCAGCTGTAGCGTGCGCTATCTTCATCAGGTAAGTCGTCTGTTCTGCAGATAGGTTCTTGTTACGTACGTTATGTTGAGTGTCTTACGTACGTTATCTCTGTTTGATTGCGTGCGCTATACAATGTATATAGCGTGCGTTATCCATGCAGTTTGATCAGCTTTTTACGTCTTTGACTCCTTCGTTGCTTTGCTTCGCCTCTTTGTTGTTTTGCTTTGTTTAGCAACTTTAATCATCAAAACTCTATTAATGAATGTATGGAATAAAATATTCCAACAGCATATGTTATCAGTGGACATTTGCCTATCCTTGCATCGTGCATTTGGATGTAGTTCATGTACCTTATGTTGAACGTCATGTTATATTGGTTTAATTCTTCAATATTGAGTTTCAAAATTTACAATATGGCATTTGCAGGAATTGGTTGATGAAGCAAGGTTCTGGGGAGCATTTGGGTTCTACTCCCTCTTGACCTTGGTGTGTGAAATCATTGATTATCTTACTCGATTTAATTTGAGGAGTCATGTTCCATGATGTGCGTGTTGATTTTACAATATCAATCACGTAATGTAATATGAATATAGCAATTATTTCGACTATATTTTCCATGTAATTGGAAAAACCTATGATGTTGATGGTTTTGGAATTTCATCTCATTTCTCCTTCGTATGAAGGTTGCAATAGGAAGGGCATTCTGCGAAAAACTTTACCACTTTTTTTGTTGCATGAATTATCATGTTAAGTAATTTTAGACAATTAATTGGCACTATAATCTTCATGCCACGTGACGACTCAATTTAATGTGAGTTTATATATGGTTGATTCCCTGATCTTTAATTCTTTTTCTCCTAATCACATTAGTTTCCAAATACCTAATTTGCTGACGTAATTTTTTATATCAGGCATACCTTTTATCTGGGCTGAGCGGCGGTTTTGTAACATTCCTTGTTTCAGCACTTATGCTTCCTGCATGGATCTCATTTCGGCTATCAATCAAGTTCTTTGGTCACCATTCTCTCAGGTACAAGGTTTAAAACCCCCCAGATATATAATATGTCGGCCCTGTAGCATCATTAAGATGTTTTTTTGTCAGGTCAACAGCATGCTATGTGGTGCCTTTGATACCTTGCTTAATGTACTCCGTTTACTTTGGTGGATTTACTGCTGCGTTCTTGATCGAGAAAATGGGCATGACAGGCTCCCTTCCACCTCCTTATGGTTCGTTTACTGCTTTTTGTAGTTGTATGGCTAAAAAATTGAGAGACGTGTAATATTTTCCATGCACTTGTTTGGATTCCCAGCTGTGTGTGTTAAACATTTGATGAGTGGTAACCTGCATTCACATATTTTTCTACCATTTTCCTGTGAAACCAAAAAATGAACAGGGAGAGAGTGGGACTTATCTTTTCATCCCTAGCTCTAGCCCATATCTTCTCAATATACATGAATGGAACACAAATCACGAAGGAATAGACAAATCACACGAATTATGTGGTCGGAAGAATTATATTGCAATATTGGGGAAATAGATATGAGATGATTTATGTGTTGTTTCTCATCATTGGTTAGTTTGTCTGTTTCCTTGTATAAATAACTAAATTTATTGAATGTACTGTGCTTCAAAACTATGCACTGCAGCATTCTGAATTCATTAAAACTCAGGGACAAGTTCCAGCATGCACGTATTAATTACTCTTCAAATTGTTTGCAATATCATTATGATGATCTCTCTATAAATATTTAACAAAATTATAGCCAAAAACCTAGTGCATGCTGGAAAGATATTATTTATTTACTTACCCTAATAACAGAGAAATCTATTTGCAGGGTATTTTATTCCTGATATGATCGTTGCAGTTGTCATTGGTTTAGTAACAGGCTGGTGTGTTGGTCCTATTTTACCTGTTGTTGGCAAATGGTTGGCAAGATCCTCAATCGTACAATTTTTGCTTCATGGGACTGTTCTTTCATTGGCTGTATCATCGCAATTCTTCCCATATAGCAAAGATGCACCTAAAAGGGTTATTCTCCAGCACACAGTTCAGACCTTAGGTACTAATGCATCTACTCAATGTTTATTTCAAAAATTTTAAACTAAGCATTGATGATAGATGATTAGTGTCAATATCAACTAATGCGGTTGGGATTTGAGATAAATTAGTTTAGTTCTTAAAAACCATCCCTGTGTTTGGATGACTGTAGTCTGTAAGATACTGGTAGAGTACAAGTTCAGTCATTGAACTCAATGTCCGGATCGAAGCATGTTTTCAAAAGTTTACACAATGTGAACGAATAGCAGTGATTTTGTCGCGCGGCTTATTCACGACTTTTATAGTCAATTTAGTCATACCCAATATGAAATCATAGTTCTTGATTAGAATCTAACTCCATTTGACCAGATGCAAATCAAGTAGTGGATGCTAGTTATGATTTTGCTGTAGTTGACTCCAACTCCCTGATGTTCGTTTTCAAACATGCACCAGAAGTGGTGAAGGAACTGCATGGTAAACGGGAATTAAGTTTTGCCACCGTTAATCAGTCCCATCTTGAGACATGGAAGGTACATTCTAAAAACTTTTTTTCTTATTATGATTAAATGAGGTCATCTATATTCCATGTGTTTGTGTACAACATAAACTACGCAAACAAAAGGGTGGAGGGGTAAAAGGCCAACTAACAGTAAACGAAATTAAGTGCCTCGACCAGAATATCAATGACAAGGAATACGTTTTTGTGATGCTACTGCTACGAAGCATGGACTCCACAAGCGACACGACATGACATGGCACATATATGGGATTCAGTTTTTTCCAAAATACATATTTTTATTTTTTTTTATTTGTATATACACACACAGAGACACACGTTCTTTTGTTATCATCAAAAAGTTATAATAATAAAACAGATAATATCAACCTAGCGCATACGTGCCAAGACTATTAAATAAAATAAAGCCTAGATAAAAACAAGCCCATTTCGTAAATAACCCAGCACATATCAGGTTTAAAATAGCGGTAATCTCCACTACCTTCCTCCTTTTTCTCTACAACAAGATAGACAACAGTCTGGAAGGGTTATATAAACAAGAACAATCCCAACGCATCCAATGCGTGTCTGGACGTGTCCAAGTGTCGCCAGTGTCAAGAGCGTGTCATCATCATCGCCATGGTTATCACGGCGCCAAGGCGAGGCGAGGCGCTCGGCTACCGCCCGGACGCCTAGGCGCCTAGGCGCCCGCCTAGGCGACAATTAGGCGTTAAATAAAAAATATATTTAATAAATAATAATAATTAATATTTCACTATTAAAATTAATAAACAACATTATATTAAGTCCACATTTTATAATTAAAGCCATAAAATTCAACACAAATAAATAAAGGGTACGAAGTTCACATAAGTAGCAAATACAATAACATAAAACACTAGAATAACAATACTATTTGGGCTGGGCAGACAAGGAGAAACAAAAAACAACAAAAAAACTGGGCAGTGGGCAGAGGAGAAAAAAAAGAAACAGGAAAAGAAAAACCTACAATACGGGCAGTGGGCAGAGGAGGAGAAAGAAAAAACTAAGGAAAAGGGAAAAAAAAAGCAAGAAAAAAAACTTACTTCAAAAAAGCAGAGGCGGCGGCGGCTGAGGCACTGGGCGGCGGCGGCGAGGATGGCTGAGGCACTGGGCGGCGGCGAGGAGGGCTGAGGCACTGGGCTTTGGCGAGAAGGGGGAGAGATGAGCAGCGGAGGCGCAGAGGAAAACAAACGGGAGTTGAGGGTTAAGTAGGTGTAGGGCTGGGCTTTATTTTTTAAAAAAAGAAGAAATAAAAGAAAGAAAACAAACGGGGGAGTCGTCGGGGAAGGTAGCACGAAGCTGGGCCTGGGCCCTCTATTATTTATTACTCTGGGCGACAAGGCGTCGCCTTTCTCGCCTAGGCGTCGCCTAGGCGACGCCGCGCTCGCCTAGCTCAAATCTAGGCGAGGCGATGGATTCAGGCGGCCTGGCCGGACCGCCTTGCCGCCTAGGCGTCGCCTAGGCGTCGCCTAGGCGTCGCCTAGGCGACGCCGTGATAACCATGATCATCGCCATGTGCACCTTAATCATATGTTGGGATCGGTGGCATGAAAAGTATAGTGTCAAATAATGGTCAAAATTAGTTAACACTATAAAATCATGCAAACAGAAGTAGCAGAGTTTTACTACGGATGCCCTTCTTGTCGTTCCTATGAAGGAGAAATGAGATGAAATTTCAATAATCGTCATCATCATTAGTTTTTCCACTTGCATGGAAAATAGCATGAGACGGCGATAAATTGAGATAATTGTTATAGTGATGTCCAATTACAGGATTGATATTGTGAAATTAACATGTATATCGTGGGACATGACGGTTGAAAAAAAAAAAGTTCTGACACGCGTATCGGGCGGGATATGAAAAGAGCAGCTCATCTCTGATCAGAATTCATTGTCTGCTTTATCGTCTTCAGTTTTTGTCTGATCTGGACAAATATGCTGCTAGCTTCTCGTTTCATGTCTCTATTGGAATCAGTACTAAATTCATGCTTACCATGTAAAGGGATAAATGAATCCAACGAGTTGTCTTTTTACAGGGAATTTTTCCAATATCTTCGTTGTTCTCAAGGAGCTTGAAGTTTCCCACGAAAACAAAGGATGTCTTGGAGCAATATAGACGTTTCCCGCATTTATCTATTGAAAAATCCCAAGTTATATCTATTGGAGGACCTCGGCGAGTCAACATAGAATTCTCGTTGGGGTAAGCTTTCTAAAATCAGATACAAACAATGATTTGATATAGCAAGTAGATTGACTCCACGTTTAAGAAACTAGAAGACTATGTAGTCTTGTTTGGTTGTGTACCACATTATTAATTTGTACCACTATTTTACCAATTGTGCTTAAAGTTATTTGGCTTCATAATTTCCTGTAACTTGTTCTTTCAGTTCTTTGAAGGAGGTGTGGGTTGCAGTCCTCAACATTACTGGTCCATTATCGAATTGGTCATTTGCAAATAATATGATCCCAGGTGATTTTAATTTCTCCTACCCATTGTTGTGAGATAATCTTCTCTTGCCATATGCTAAATCTCTTTGGATCTTTTTTGACAGCCCCCGTCAAAATTGCCAATGGGCCACCATCATACATATGCAGACTGAGTGGTGCAGCCCGTGAGAATTGGACTTTCTGGTTGGAGGTGAACTGTTGGAAAACTTTCTTGGCCTTTGCATTCAAGTTTCTCTACTTCCATAACTTGTATTTTTTTATTCAATTGCTACTTTTAGGGCTGAAAATCGGACCACCAAACTATTCTTCAATTATGTCAACGCCACCATTCCATATGACACGAGTATCTCTAGTAAATAATTATAAAGCTCATAATGAAATGCACAAATATATCAAACTATGTCTCCACTAAATATCGTTAAAGCTCGATTAGGTTAAAAATAAATAAAATTCAAGCACAGTGTGTGAAGGTAGTTTAAACAAGTGGTGAACAACTATATTCGACTTTGCTTGATTTACTTACGCCTCAAGCTGTATCTCAATTGTAGCATGTATCTCATGAAATTGAAAATAGTGGTTTAGATAGTCTTTACAAAACCCATCTGTACTGAAGAGATCCCTTACATATCTCTAAATGATCTTGCACATTTTCATGGACTGAATCTACCATTCAACTGGCATGCGATAAATTGAGCCTCAATTATGAATGAAACAAATATTATATTGCTACAGGTCTACGTACGTATATCAAGGACTGAGCACGGTATATTGTTATACTAAATTCATAGTGTTTCCGATTCGCGATCAATTTGCTTTTTGTTCAAGTTTTGCAGGCCGACAGTTCAGAATCTTTGACAGTTGATGTTGCTGTGGTGGACTTATATTTGACTGAGCCAACCAAGAAGCTGAAAGGCCTCTTCCCCAGCTGGATGGATATTACTGCCTATACAAGTTTCATGTCTTCCTATATCTTTTAATAGACACTCTTCTACCCCCCCCCCCCCCCCCAAGACACACGCACACAAAATTTTCACCTAGAGTAAATGGCTAATAGAGTTTTGGCTAAGCGATATTCTTATAGTTCATCAGTTTCGTACCTTGCTTTAAATAGTTAGTGTATATCTCCGGCTTTCTTATGTCTTTATGGAGCTCAAAGTATACTATTTTGCTCATCATGATACTTCGTCCGTCCCACTTAAAGAGTGTACGTTCAGAATATGATTTTGTCCCAATAGAAGAGACTCAGATCTATATTTTTATATCTCATGTTCTTATGTGATTATATGTGTAATATCCGCAATTTCGAATTTCGGTAATTTTCTTTTTTCGGCGGAAGTCCGTTTTGACGACTCGCTCATGACCGTTTCGTCATTTCGAGAATGATTAATTCTGCACTTTTTGTCATCCGAGTTCGTTTCGGTATCGTTTTGTTGAGTTCCAAGCTTTTTAGCGACTTTTCCGCACTTGAGTTCGATTCTTGCGAATCTGGTCCAAAACTGTTGTTTCGAGTTTCTCGTAAGTTCATTTAATGTTATTATTTTTGTTGCAAGCTTTGGTTTGGTGTTTCGATCGCGTATCGTGATTTTCGGACGTTTTGGGCCATTTTCGTAATTTCCCAAAGTTTTGGGTAATTACTTCCGTTGTTGAATTCCGAGCCTTCGGGTGGTCGGAATTGTGTGTTCTCTTAGCTCTTAGATTTGTCTTTGCGAGTACGTCGTAATCGTATCATCGATTCGTATTCAGGTTCGGATTTCGGGGTCGTTCGGGCCGTCGGAGTTGGCCCCGGCCGAGTCATGGCCGGGCAACCTGGGCCAGGCCGCAGATCGCCAAGTCACCACGGTAGTGCTCGATAGCCTTCCGCCGAGTCACACGGGCAAGGTTTCTGGCAGCTGCCGAGCAAGGTCAGGCCGCAGACAGCCGGGCAGTGGCGCAGACACTCTGTGGCATTTTTCTACCAAACCGATCAGACGGTGCCGCGGCACACTCCGGCCGAGCCGCGGCACACTGCCGACCACTGGGAGCCATTTTTGGGCCTGTGCCGCGGCACACTTCCGCTGGGCCGCGGCACACTGTGCAGCCTATTTATGGCACCGCACACGGGTTTTTGGCCATTTTTCTCCTTCCTCTCCTTCTCTTCCGCGGATGAGGGTGATCATACCATGGAGCCATGTTGTTTAAAAACAAATCCATTAAGTTCTTGAGTTCATATCATCAATCAATCATCCGTTATCATCCTTTGATCCAGCGAATCAAGGTAACCTTCCTTAGAACCCTAATTTCGTGAATTTGGGGGTTTTTGCGTTTTTGTCCGATTCGTTCCGTATTATTGATTAATTCATGATGGATATGATTAATCTTGGTAGTATCCTTGTGTTTAACATCATTTAATCCATTGTTCTTCGTCGAATCGAAGTATATTTCTTGATTTCCTTCAAATTGACCTTTTGGGGGATTTGTCCTTGATCTTGTTTTTCATCCGTTTTTGATGGATCGATTATGGTTAAATGATGTTGTTAAACATATTCTATGGATTGTATATCCATATTTCAACTTGGAATTCCGTTTTCGGGTTTTGACGGAACGAATCGTGTTCTTGGCCGTTTTGGGGGAAACGCTTGAACTTTCGTCATTTGTTCTTTGAATTCAACGGCTTTGAGTCGTATTATGGAATTCATTTTCGTTGTTATTGTTTTCATTCATAGTTCATTGTTGCGGGTTGTCGTTCGGTGGAGTCGGCGAGTTCGTAGTCGGTTCGTGCCAACCTACTTCGGCCGATTCTCCGCGTTGTGGTTATTCGAGGCAAGTACCTTGCCCATACTTTTCTTATTTTGTGAATATGATGATCGGTGATCGTCTTGGTGTGTTTGTTTGGTTGTTTGAAATGAAGTTTCAAAAGATTTCGGTTCGGCCTCGTTAAAGGCTTTCTTTCAAAATGCGTGTGTGTTTTGTGAACGGCGTGTTTTGGGAATTGATTATGATTTGGTTATTTTGAACGTTGAAGGATTTGATGATGATACTCCTATTGTTTAAAGTTATGGAATCGTGTATTCCGTATTTAATCTTGTTATTGTGTTTTGAAGAGTTTGATAATGGTGTCGAGTTAATGGTCATCTCTAGTGAGTATTCTTAATGAGCTTACATTCTTAGCATGTTAGTATTGCATGAGTAACGTGTGTGTGTGTATGCTCACTACGGGTTAGATCCGACGGGGTCTCGGTAGGGGTCCACGGAGTGGTGGATCCGCGAGCTTGCTTTTAACCACTATGGGTTAGATCCGATGGGGTCTCGGTAGGGGTCCACGGAGGGGTGGATCCACGGTTAATTGTGGTGCATTTTGCAAATGTGATTTGATTATGGCATTTCCGGAAATGAGTGCTTTTGAACGGTTTTTATGATTGCATGCATTGACTAAGTGTGTAAGAGGTAAGGGTTCGTTTGGCTTACTTGGCTAGGATGGCACTAGAGTATTTTGTTGTTTGTGTTAAATCCTTTATTTGTGGATTTTGATGTTGGGAGACGAACCTTGTGGTCGTTCTTGTGTACTGTGAGTTGATGAGATTGGGGCTAAAATCCCAACGTTTTGTAAAACTCATTTTACGGATTTGGGGCTAAAATCCCAACGGTTTGGTAAAGGTCATTTTTCGGAAAGTAAACTTTTGGGGCAGTGACCCCTTTCGTCTTTTGGGTTTTGAAAAGTAGGATTTGATAATCCAAAATGGTTTTCTATTAAAACTCAGATGGTATTTCAAATCATTTTATAAATTGTTTCCCTTGATATTTTGATCTTGTTGGGAAGTCTTTACTCAAACTCTCGCCTCGGGAAGTGTTCATCTTGTTGTATTTGAATCTTTTAGGATTCCTGGTTATTGTTATTCGTGGAATGTGAATTGTATGGTTCGTATTTGCACTTTGTACTTGCACTAGCAAAACAATGGAGTTTTGCTAACCCCCGAGTATTCGGGGGGTGGATGTCTATTTTTGCATTCAGGTTTTGGAGCATAACACGAGTGGCGGCACGAAGGATGATGAAAGATGAACGATACTAATCACACGAGGATCCGTTGATGTCGTATTGGTCTAGTTGTATTTTCTTTTCCGCTGCAGTATCTTTTCCCCGTTGTACGGGAATTTATTGTATTTTGACCCCTGCGTGGGTATATGTTGTAATTGAGCTGTATATTTTTATTGAAAGACCAAATCGGTCTACTGAGTCATTTAGCCCTGAAGGCATTCTCGAGATGTTAAATGTTGTTAACAGCCTGGTAGATCTTGGAGGAGAGGGTCTACGGCGTGTAATATTCCTGAGTGGATCGGGGGTGTTACAATATGTGGTCCAAAATGTATTCACAGCTAACCAGTAAGGATATGATTGAAAAAATGGTAACAAAAATCTTATGTTGTATATTGTACCTCACAATCAATAAAATTGTATGTCATCAACGTAGTCTCTTCAAGTGGGAAAAATGGAGTAGTATTTTTGTAACTCTTATTATCATTATCGAGATAATTGATAGTCCTTTGTTGTTAACAGACGAAAGCAACTTTTAAGATGAAAGAACCACCATCTATACCTCTTCGCTAATTTCTTAGGTACGATTTGTTGTAGTACTATTGTTATTTACTAAGTGATGATCAAGTTTAAAGTTTATATTCTTTTAGAGTCAGATCAAGGATCATATATTTGATAATTTCTCTAAGATTGGACGGTGGTACATAAATGAGGTCCAAATACGTTTAGACTTTTGACAATCTAAAAGCATTTCTATCTCAATTCAAGGACTAAAACATATAAAGGAGATGCAGTGGAAAAGAGTTGCAAAAGTTCTTATTTTGGAAGGCAAAACGAATACTCCATCCATCCCAACTGAATTGGCCCACTTTTTTCGGCATGGAGTTTAAAGAAGACTTTATTAGGCCATGTTCTTTTGGACTTATTTTGATTTTCGATTCGATTTAGGTCCATTGATTCGATTTAGTTCGATTCATTTTTACCGGCTCAACTCAGCTCAATTCTTCTTCTTCTTATTATTATTATTATTAATCTTAATTAGTATTATTGTTATTATTACTAATAATATTATTGTTGTTGTTGTTGTTGTTGCTGTTGCTAATTACTATTATTATTATTATTATTATTTATCATCATCATTATTATTATTATTATTATTTACCCTTAATATATATTTGATTCGATTCGATTCGATAGGTCCATTCGATTCGATTCGATCAGATCCATTCGATTCGATTCGATTCGATTCATTCAGTCCAAAAGAACAGAGCCTTAGACACTTAAAGTACAAAGATCCCACCTGATTACCTTCTACCTAATTTTATTTAAGCATTAAAGTTAGGTTTTAACTTTGCCTGTGGGTATCTTCTTGGCATTCATTGCCGGTCCCAAGCCCGGATAAAAGAGGAGGGTTGCGGTAAGTTAGTGGCAGCCAGCGTAAAACTCGTCACATCCCATGGACATGAATCAAACTTTGAAAATCGTTGGGGCGTCTCCTCAGAAGCAACGCGCTGCATTTCATAGGCCCGGGTGCAGTGATAAGTATGCGAGGGTTGCTAGGTCGTCGCCCAGAAGCGGCGCGCCACCTTTACATCTGAGGGTGGTGTCAAATGAGCAAGGATGCACTACACTTCATAGGCCCGGGTGTAGTGGAAAATATGCAAGGGTTGCTAGGTCGTCGCCCGGAAGCGGCGCGCCACCTCGAAGTATGGGTGTGGTGTCAAATGTGCAAGAATTCTTGCAGCGTGGACGGGGGCAGACAGAGAAGTTAGTTCATGCGGCTAGTAAGGGTAGTAAGGTGCGGTTTGGAACTTGGAACATTGGCTCTTTGACGGGGAGATCAGCAGAAGTGGGGGAGGTTATGAAAAGGAGGAGGATTCACATAATGTGTCTACAAGAGACTAAGTGGGTTGGCGAGAAGGCAAGAGTGTTAGCTCTTTGGGGTTACAAGTTTTGGTACTCTAGAAAGGATAGAAGTAGAAATGGAGTTGGTATCGTCATTGATAAAGAATTTATTGATGATGTGGTGGAAGTGTCAAGAAAGAGCGATAGAATAATGAGTATTAAGCTTGTGATAGGGGATGAGTTTCTAACTATCATAAGTGCTTATGCACCACAAGTAGGATTGGATGCATCGATCAAACAAGAATTTTAGGAAGATTTAGAAGAGGTTGTCGAACGAATTCCTATGGGTGAGAAATTGATCATTGGTGGTGACCTCAATGGACATGTCGGTGTTAGCAGAGATGGCGTTGAGAGCATTCATGGTGGCTTTGGTTTTGGGGATAGGAATGAAGCAAGAAATGGTATATTGGATTTCGCATTAGCTCATGACTTGGGTATTATGAACACTTGGTTCGAGAGAAGGGACTCTCATTTGGTGACATATAGAAATGGAGGTAATGCAAGTCAGATTGATTTCTTTTTAGTAAGGAATGTTTGGAGGAAAAGTTTTACTAATTGCAAGGTGATACCCGGTGAGAGTGCTGCAACGCAGCATAGGGTTGTGGTGCTTGACTTTCGAGGTAAGAGGCACTTAAGAAATAGTAGACCACAAGTTGACCCTTGAATTAAGTGGTGGAAGCTCCAAGGGGAGAGTCGACATACTTTTGTGGCTAAGATTGTTGATAGTGGTATTTGGTCTGATTGCACGGAGATGGATATAGATTCGATGTGGAACTTGTTGGAGCATAACATAAAGGAAATTGCAAAAGAAGTCCTAGGAGAATCTAAAGGAAACAGACCATCAAGTAAGGACACATCTTGGTGGAATGATGAAGTTAAGCAAGCGATAAAGACCAAACGTGAATGTTATAAAGTATTGGGTAAATGCTCGAGCGATGAGAATTATGAGAAGTACAAGAAAGCTCGAACAGAAGCTAAAAAGGCAGTGAGAAATGCCCGATCAAAGGTCAAAATCAAGAATTATATGCAAGATTAGATACAAAAGAAGGGGAAAAATATATCTATAAACTTGCTCGAATGAGAGAGAAGAAGACGCGAGGAAAAGTATTCTCGTCCCTTTGTATAAGAACAAAGGTGATGTTCAAGATTTTTCTAATTATAGCTGAATTAAACTAATGAGTCATACCATGAAGTTGTGGGAACGAGTGATTGAACAAAGGATTAGGAAATGTGTGAAGATAACAGAAAATCAGTTTGGATTTATGCCTGGAAGATCGACCATGGAAGCAATTTATCTTATCCGGCAGTTGATGGAACATTATCGAGATAAAAAGAAAGATCTACATATAATTTTTATTGATTTAGAGAAGGCATATGATAAAGTACCAAGAGAAGTACTTTGGTGGGCCTTAGCAAAGAAGGGTGTATCGCGGAAATATATTGACATTATAAAAGACATGTATGAGGGAGCTAGTACAAGTGTACGTACTAATGTTGGGAGGACAGAAGAATTCCCTATTACGATGTCCTTTTCCCTTTGCCATAGTCATGGACGAATTGACAAGAGAAATTCAAAATGACGTTCCGTGGTGTATGATGTTCGCAGATGATATTGTGTTGATTGATGAAACGAAGGTTGGAGTGCAACAGAAATTGGAACTTTGGAGGGATACTTTGGAAGCTCGAGGCTTTAGGCTGAGCAGAAGTAAGACTGAATATATGGAGTGTAGATTTCGCGAAAATAGTGATAGAGAGGGGAGGATGATCACATTTGATGAGAAAGTTGTTCATGGATCCACTTTCTTTCGGTATCTTGGATCTATTATCCAAGAACATGGAGAGCTAGATGACGATATGGCTCACAGAATAAAGGCCGGGTGGTTGAAGTGGAAGAGTGCCACAAGAGTTTTATGTGATCCTGACCTCCCTCATAGATTAAAGGGTAAATTTTACCGCACGACAATTAGGCCTGCGCTGTTATATGGCACCGAGTGTTGGGCTGTAAAATAGTGTCACGTTCAAAAGATGAATGTGGCGGAGATGCGTATGCTACGATGGATGTGTAGTCATACAAAAAAGGATCGGCTCAGAAATGAGGTGATTAGAGAGAAGGTAAGAGTTGCGGCTATAGAAGACAAGATGATGGAGAATCGGTTACGATGGTTTGGTCATGTGAGAAGAAGACCTGTTGATGCCCCAGTGAGGAGGCTAGAAAGTTGGGGAACAAGTAATGTTGTGAAATGTAGAGGAAGACCCAAGAAAACTTGGATAAAGATGATTGAAAATGATATGCGGTTTCTTGGAATTGGAGAAAGTATGGCGATAGAGAGGCAAATATGGCGGGAAAGAATACAGATGGTGGATGGAATCTGATTCCTTTTTTTTCCTGTATTTTTATTCCTATTTTCTTTTATTCCATGTTACCTGTTAATTTATTTTTCAGGATTTTTTATTTTTTTATTATTTTTTTTTACAATCATTCTCTTTTTTTATTTGCTTTTTTCTCTACTTTTTCCCTCTTTTTCTCCTTTTATGTTATTTATGTAACGATCGTTGACGGTTTCAAAGTTTGATTTATGTTAGCCGACCCCAAATCATTTTGGGACTAAGGCTTAGATGTTGTATTAAAGTTGGGTTTTGAGAATTGGAAGCAAACAACTAATGTGGCTGCCATGCACCAAAACATTCGAAAATATTCAAAATTGGAGCCAAAATCAAATCTGGAAATTTTGAAAATTTCATGAAAATTCAAATTCATTCCAAATGTTACGGATTTCAAAGTTCCCCCATACCATTACAAAATATCTATAAATAAGCTATTCTTGTCCACAACTATTACAGCGCATTAACTACTCTACAAAGCAGTTTTTCTCCCAAAAAAACATGAGGCAAAATAAAGATCTTTCATCTTCAAAAAAGCACCAAATAGTGGAATTTCTTCTTCAAGGCTGCAAAGATGGGAAACTACATCACAAGAGAAGAGCAGAGGCTGTCATCAAGTTCTTCACTTCAAAGCGGACGGTCACTCGCGTTTGGGCTGCAGCAAGAAAGCAACAAGAAGCTGGTGAAGCAATATCTCTCCCATGTAAAAAGCTGAATAGTCGAGTAAAAAGAGTTGAAATTGATCTACAACTAATTGCCATCTTGGAGAGAGATCAACAATAAGATCACTAGCACATGAATTGATCTGCAGCAAGAGCACAGTGGGAATGTGGATGAAACTTGGACTGATCACAGCACACACAAATGCAATCCAGACTTCAGTTCTCCTAACAAACTTCTAAGATTAAGATTCTCATTTGAAGAATATGACATAATCACGAACACACTGAAGTTCAAGAGCATGGAGAACATAGTGCATATTGATCAAAAGCGGTTTTACATGACCAAAGGGACTAACAGATTTTACTTGGTCCTGGGTGAGCAAGAACCACACAGAACATGCAAGAGCAAGAAATTCATAACAAAAGTTATGTTTATATGTGCTGTTTGTAGACCATTGTTTAGTCCATGTGGGAGTCTACTGTTTGATGGGAAGATAGGGATTTGTCCCTTAACAGAGCAAGTACCAGCCAAAAGAGCAAGTAAAAACAGAGCAGTTGGGACAGCGGAGACTAAGCTTATACACTCAGTGACTAAAGATGTGATAAGAGATTGTCTTATCAATCATGTATGGAGTGAGAGAAGTGAAGTTTGTTGCAAATGTAACACACCATTACTTGGTGTGCAGCTTATAAGTTGTTATGATTCCTATTTCTATATTCAATGAATGTATGCAATCAATATCAATTTCAACTAATGTATGCTCAACTGTCTACCTACAATAAAAGTTCTTTTTTATTGCAGATTCTACCTGATATAAGAGAAAAATGGCCAAGCACTGCAAGTAAAACATTTACATTCAACAAGACAATGCTAGGCCACATATGATGGACAGTGACCCCCTTTTCAGAGAGGCAGCTAGTAAGGAAGGCTTGCAATTTACATTGATTCAACAACCACCTAATTCACCTCATACAAATGTGAATGATTTAGGGTGGTTCAGGTCAAGTCAACGTCTTCAACACAAAAATCTTGTGTAACAGTTGAGCAATTAGTGCAAGCAGTTGCAGATTCTTTTCATAAATTAGATCACACTGTAACATCCGCAATTTCGATTTTCGGTAATTTTCTTTTTTTTTGCTAGAGTCTATTTTAGAGGCTCGCTTGTGAACGTTTCGTCATTATGAGAATAGTTAATTCTGCACTTTTTGACATCCGAGTTCGTTTTGGTGTCGTTTTGTTGAGTTCTGTGCTTCTTAGCGACTTTTCCGCACTTGAGTTCGATTCTTGCGAATCTCGTTTGAAACAGTTGTTTCGAGTTTCCCGTAAGTCCGTTTAACTTTGTTAGACGTGTTGTGAACTTCGGTTTGGTTATTCGATCACGTATCATGATTTTTGGGCATTTAGACCATTTTGCAATTTCCTAAAGTTGTGGGTATCCGCATTCGTATTTGTTGTCTTGACTCTTTTCATGGCCACGTGTGAACTTGATTGTAGCTCAAGCTCTTAGTATGATCTTATTCTGGAGCTTTCTGTTCGTATCCTGCATTTGGTATTTCGATCGGAGGAGTCCGTTGTTGTAACCAGCCTTGAGAGCATTACTGCTGTAATTCTGGGTACATTAGCGCACGCTAAGGGATCTACTTAGCGCACGCTATCGAGCAGCAGGTCAGAGGTCAGTAGTTGGATTCAGGCCCGTTAGCGCACGATACGCGTATTAGCTAGCTAGCGCTAAGGTGCTGTAGTTAGCGCACGCTACGGTTGTGGTAGCGCAAACTAACTGGTAGTTCGAAGCAGTCCGGAAGCTACTGGACTGGGTTTGGGGGTCTCGTTAGCGCACGTTAACTACATTTTGGCAGAACATTTTGTTCTGATGCTTCGATAGCGCACGTTAAGCTGTCCAGTGTATATAAACTGGACAACAGACATTATTCTCATTTTCACTCTTTTTCCTCTTCTCTCCGTGGGAGTAAGTCAAGGGCGACTGGGGATTGCGATCTTGGACGAATTTGCTCAATCCAAAGGTGCTTTAGAGTATCCTATGTGATTATAACATCATCTAATTTATTGTTCTTCGTCGGATCAAGTTATTTTTCTTAAACCCCTAGATTTGACTTTTGGGAGTTTTGTTCTTAATTTCGTTTTCCATACGATTTTGATGAACCGATTGTTGTTAAATGATGTTGTTAAACATATCCTATGGATTGTATATCCATATTCCGGGTTGAAATTTTGTTTTCATGTTTTGGTCGGTCGATTCGTGTTCTTGGCCATTTTGGGGGAAACCATTGAACTCTTGTCATTTGTTCCTTCAAATCAGCGGCTTTGGGTAGTGCTTTGGGATTCATTTTCATTATTGTTATTGTCCTTCATAGTTTATTGTTGCGGGTTGTCGATCGGCGGAGTCGGCGGATTCGTAGACAGTGCGGGTCTCCTCACTTTGGTCGACCCTCCGTGTTTGTGATTATTCGAGGCAAGTACCTTGTCCACACATTTCTTGTTTTGTGAATATGATGATCGGTGATCGTCTAAATGTGTTTGTTTGGTTATTTGAAATGAACTTTTAAAAGATTCGGCTAGCCTCGTTAAAGGCTCTCTTTCAAAACCGTATGTATTTTGTGATTGGTGTGTTTCGTAAATGATTATGTGAATCCCATAGATATGGTTGGTGTTGATGTTGCGCTTGATAATGCGTGTGTACGTATATTGCCTCATTTCGGTGTGTTGCGGTTTGACGTTGTGTTTTGCAAAGTGTTTGATGCCTCTGGGTGAATTGTTTGGATATCTTTGTTGTAATGTGCTTTGCTCACCTCGGGAGGGTCCGTAGAGGCCTCGAGGGAATCTATGACTTCACGCTGGATTCAAGAGTTTGAGTATATGATTTGTGAATGTGTTTTGCTCACCTCGGGAGGGTCCGTCGAGACCTCGAGGAAATCTATGACTTCACTCTGGATTCACGAGTTTGAGTATATGATTTGTGAATGTGCTTTGCTCACCTCGGGAGGGTCCGTCGAGACCTCGAGGGAATCTATGACTTCACTCTGGATTAACGAGTTTGAGTATATGATTTGTGAATGTGCTTTGCTCACCTCGGGAGGGTCCGTCGAGGCCTCGAGTGAATCTATGACTTCACTCTGGATTCACGAGTTTGAGTATATGATTTGTGAATGTGTTTTGCTCACCTCAGGAGGGTCCGTCGAGGCCTCGAGGGAATCTATAACTTCACTCTGGATTCACGAGTTGGTGTTGTATTTATGTGACCAAGATTTGCGTATCTTAGGTGATTATGTTGTGTTGATTTTATGTCCGTCGAGGACACGTGGCGTGGGTTTTGACCCTGTGAATTGTTGTTGGTTTTATTGGTGAAACAAAACCTTTGGGCTGTGACCCCTATTGATTTTGAAAAGAGAAGAATTTGATAATTCTAAATTGTTTTCTATTAAAACTGCCGATGGCATATTAAACCATTTTGTAAATTATTTCTCTTGAATTATGATCTTTCGGTTTTAGAATGTTTTACCCAGACTCTTGTCTCGAGAAGTATTTTCGTTATGTTTGAATCTTTGAGGATTCCTGATTCTTATTATTCTTGGAATATAATTTGTATGACCCGTATTTGCACTTTGTACTTACACTAGCAAAATAGTAGAATTTTGCTACCCCCGAGTAATCGGGGGTGGATGTCTGTGTTTGCATTCAGGTTTTGGGAGCATATCACAGGGTCGGCATGAAGGATGATGAAAAATGATCGATACTAATCACATGAGGACCCGTACATTGTTGTATTAGTTTGGTTGTATTTTATTCCGCTGCAGTAATCTTTTCCCGTTATGCGGGAGTGTGTTGTATTCGGCCCTTGCATGGGCATGTGTTGAGATTGAGTTGCATGTATTTATTGAAAGACCAAATCGGTCTACTGAGTCATTTTAGCCTTAAAGGCGATGGTTAGATGTTTGATTTTAGTTACCAGCCTGGTAGATCTTTGAGGAAAGGGTCTACGGCGTGTAATATCCCTGAGTGTATTGGGGGTGTTACACACACAACCTTGAATAATGTGTTCTTATCATTACAAGGGTGCATGATCCAGATCATGACAGTGATAGGAAATAACAACTACAAGGTGCCACATATGGGTTAAGAAGCTCTTATAAGGGCTGGAAACTGCCACTGAACTTGGAAGTGTCCCAAGATCTAGTTAGGCAGTGTCTAACCCACCTAATAGAGGTTGATGACTCAAACGAGGTGAATTTGATAAGGAATACTTGATCAATTCAATTGCTCGAAGATGGAGATGAAGAGGGTTGACTGTACCCTAGATAGTTTTGGGATTAGTGGGGTTTTTTGTGGGAATTCAGAATTAATTTTTTGTAATTTGAGAATGAATCTGAGGCTGTGGCATTGTCATAGATGCAGAAATAAATTAGGCATGATTCAGACATTGTGTGTGCGATCCTTATCATTTCAACCAAACAACAATCTCACACACACTCTGACAACAGCTCAATCACAAATGTCACACACTAATTAATCAGAAAATAGAGCAGCAAATCATGTATGCAATTAATCACAAGAGGGAGTATGCAATTAATCACAACAACTCAACCAAGCAAGATCAAGGGAAAGAGGAAAGATCAAACCAAATCGAAGAATCGAGGAAGCAAGATCTGCATCATCATCTTAACAACGGGTGACATCTCTTCCACGCCTTGTCCTTCCGTCTCCACTGCATTCGGGTCCACAAACTCCACCCTCCGCCATGCGTCCTTCATCGCCACCAGACTATTCAGACTCAAACGTGGGAGTCTCTGGAACAACAAATAGTTCCACAGAGAGAGGGGTTCCGCTCATAGATAGCCCTAGGGCTTTGCTGGAGAGATGCATGTGTTGATGGAAGGCGATAGAACTGAGTCTCAATTCTCGGATAGTTTTAGCGTGAAAATCATCATCGATCTCAGAATCGTCATCGATCTCAGACTAGATTTGAGGGATAGGCTGATCGGCGGCGAGAGGAAGAAATATTAGGGCAAGAGGGGAGTTGTAGATGGAGAGTGAAAGGGTGAGAGAGAGGGAGAGAGAGAGAGAGAGACGCTGAGTATTAATAGAGTGGGAGAGTGAGAATGAGGAATGCGGCGCACAAAAGTGGCATCATATTTCGGGTGCATTCTGTTTGTATTTCATTTTGTATTTTCATTTTGAAAAATATTTTGTATTTTTCTGTTTTTATTTTTGTTTTCAAAATTGCTGAAAACGCGTTCTGTTTGTCACTTATGAAAACTGATTATGAAAATGAAAAGCCGAAAAACACGTTCTATTTGATATTTTCAAGAATACTACTTAAACTATTTATAATGAATTTGCTTGTGGACTAAATTAAACAATCTACATTGTTTATTTATTTTATTTGTTGGACTAATTAATAATATCAATATGTTCCACTCCAATAAATATTATAAGAAATTAACGGCATAATGTTGAATTCCAAATTACTTCCCAATACATATAACTCAAATTGGTCACATGGAGTTTGGCTAAACAAAATAAATTTAAAAGTCATCTTGACCTTCTCGAGTAATCAATCCACATTTGATTAGCAATTTCTTCTCGCACTTGTCCCATTTGAGATGTTTGACTCGCATCAAATTGTATGGATTCTCGAGCATCACTTGATTCAGGGATCTCATTAAAAATCATATTCTCCACTGAATATTCTGTGAAAACCTCGTCTAATGCGTGCTCTTGACGAATGAAGTTATGTATTGTGCAACATGCAGTAGGGATGTGTATTTGCCTAATAAGAGAAAAATTGCTAATTAACTTCATAATAGGAAACCGGGCGCCTTCAACACTCCAATACTACGCTCGATTATGTTACGACACGAGGAGTGTCGGTAATTGAACAACTCTTCCATTCTTTGCAGTCTTCCTCTCCCAGCATAATCACGTAGATGATAGCGACGTCCTCGATACGGGGCAAGAAAACCAGGAATGTTTGGGTAACCAGCATCAACTAAGTACCATTCATCTACAATCATAAAGTAATACGATTTAAACTAATATGTAAAGCATACATTCCTAAAAGACGTAGAAAGTAATATAATATACCTCCACATGGCATTGGAAATCCGTTTGAGGCATTTGTAACAGCATCAATGAAGACTCGAGAATCATTAGCAGTACCTTCCCAACCGTCACACACAAATGTGAACCTCATGTCGAAATCGCATGCTAGCATTACATTCTGTGTCACATTTGTTTTCCTTCCCCGAAAAGATGTCTGCCTCGATGCCCATGACCAAGCAGCCACATGTGTCCCATCATTGCACCAATATAATTCCTGAAGTACGGATACTTATGCAAGATGCGCTCATGCACAACCCCCTGATTTCTCGGGCGTATTAGCTCAGTGCCTAAATGGCAAACAACACGTAAAACTCGTTTAAACCATTTATGTATAGTGTGATTCCCATGTTGAAATCTATCACCAACAATTCTATAACGAGTGTTGTGCCCTATAATCATTAAAAACATTGCCACTCCTTCATCGACGCTCATCTTCTTCCCATTTGTCAACAGGCCTCTTACTGTCAAAGTATCACATAAATTTTGGAAGACATGCTTTTGCATCCCAAAATTACTGTAGCACACAGCTGGGTGACCATTTAAAATTTCATAAATGTACATCCTACCCGACAACATCGATGTTCTACGAGGTGTCTTGTGAATAACATATCTTCCAGACAAAGCTACTAACATCTGGCATCCTATCATGTCTGTTGATAAATCGAAATCTTCCTTTATGAATGAAAAAATATCTTCGTCACTTGAATCATCAGACGAAATGTGGTCGAAATCAGACATTTCCCGATCAAATAAAACATAATAATTATTCATGTTGCTGCTGAACACAAAACATTACTAAAATAAGAACTGTACACAAATAACAATTAATAAAACTTCTGCTCAACACAAATAAAGATCATACTTAAACTCTTCAGATTGACTTCTGCTCACATTAATAAAACAAGACACTACTTAAATCACTCAATTGCATATTTCTATTTCCTATATGAGGCTGGTAGACAATCCAATCCAACAAAAAGACAAAGGAACCAACAGATTTGCATTAACAAATTATGCAGTTAGCTAAAATAAATGACGATAGGCTTCACCAATTAAAAAAGTTTAAGCAAATTAAAAAAAATTGAGAACATAAATATGATGACTAGTGGAAGCAACTACAGGAGCTCTAGCACAGGCATCCTCCTGGCTTCAGGCACCATCACAAATTGCATCCTCAGATCTGGATCCTTGAACGCCTTCATGGTTTTGACATACATCTCATTACTCAATCCTTCCATGGTGTTCAGGATTTTCATGCACACTTCCTGAGAATATGGATCCTGGCTCTATGCTTTCGTTATCACTAGTACCAACAGATGATTTTGCTTGGAGTCGTGCAAGCTTCTCTTTTATGTATGTCTGTCGTAGTTCACTTTCATCATTTCTTGCCATCATTGTGGACGACCACTGCTGCATTCAAGCCTCGAGCTTATCCGATTTACTGGTCTTAGGTTCTTTATGACGTCGGCCAGGTTTTGCTATGTCATCATCATTGATGTTTTCAACTCGTACATGCATGCCCTTTGTCAGAAATGCGTCCTCTATTTCTCGTTCTTCGTCTGATGTAGGGGGAGGTTGAGTGGAGGCATTACCTAGTCTATCAGTTGATGTAGTCCCGCCAAATAGCTCTCCAAGTGTTTCATAATGCGGACATCCCTTACCCCTGATCATTTTGTACTCCGTCTTGTTTACCTACAATCATGTTAACAAACATTGTCAACTAATAATATGTGTATAAAACTAAATTGTTTATCATGTTCTATTATGTGAACATGCTATATTACCGTGTAAAAATGTTCCCAAACTTCGTTCGGTGCATCTACTTTGTTCGTATTTGGATCCCATGTGACTCAAGTATGCCCGATACGTTGAGAAAACAACCGATGTGTCATGCGCAGACGGTTTCATTTACCTTTCGATCGTGCTATTCCATAATCATTATTTGTGATACGAAGCAATTCATCATTGATCTTGCCCCAATCATCGGCTTTGAATGTAGAACAGTGTAATTTTCCAGCTTTCACGAAGTCATAACATAGCTGAATAAATGCATTCTCATTCGCATCGGTCCATTGCATTGGTGGGGCAGTAGAACCTTTGTGACCACCCATGTTCTATTGCACGAAAAAAATTGACTATTGCACAAAATAAACAAAATGAAATAAGCACTGCTAGTACAACTCTAGAATGAATACATATAAGCTAAAACAATAGGAGAAGAAAAGATCAGTATGTGATGAAAAAGGTTTATGAAATGCACACCTGAGATGCACACAGACTCAGAAGCTGGTTGATTAGCTCAAAGTCCAGAACACTTGTTCCATTTGCTTTATAAAAATATGAATTACCAATCCAACATTAGAAAGAAGTTACGAATAGAGATGCTTGCAATTCAGATACTAATCTAACTCAGTTATGCAGGAATTGATGCAGTAGGCGAGTTAATAATATTTGAGAGCAAAAAGAGAACTGCTAACACAGCAGCTCGAAATCTAAGAACAAAAAAACAATGGCTGGATTAATGACAGAGTACCTAATGTTTGCACACAATCATATACATATCCGTAATCAATATCAAAGATTCAGGGGGCATAGAACACAGCAAACCCAGTGCAGACCGGTAAATCGAGAAACAAATCAACCAGAAGATAATCGCAACCCAAGACGAACAACAGAAGATAATCGTGAAAACCAATTCGGCAAGCTCAAATCGCACAACACAAATCAATAACAACAAATCGCCGAACCACCACTACCAAACTGAGTTCACCACCACTGCCAAAATGGAACATAACAAGAAAAAAAATACCTGAACGCATGAGAAAAGCATGGCTGGAGGGAGCGATGTTCAATTCGTAATGAAGAGGAGCGCCGAGAAAAGCAGGGCTGGGGGAGCGCCGTGAAGAAAGAAAACCTAGTTGGGTTATGAAAGTGAAACGCGTCAATAACTGTAAAATAAAGAAGAATTTTTTTTTGCAAGAGTTGCCGGTTTGAGTCGAACCCGCGACCTGTCCAAAAATATTGAAGGCCGTTGTCTTTTCCGCGTTTTGGAGTATTAGTGTGTTTTCCACTAAAAATAATCAAAATGATGTATTCAACGTTTTGAATTTTCTTTGTAATATATATTCTTGTTTTGCAAAACTCATTTTGGAAAATGGTAAAGAGAACGGGTTTTTAGTGTTTTTCAAAATAAAAACAAAAAATGACCTCAGAACAGCAAAGAGAACATGACCTTAGAGTTTTTGTAATAAAAGTAATTAGGTAGTTTAATGAAACCCTCATCTATGCCATTTTTGGGGTGGGCCAATTCAACTCGGACAGCCCAAATTAGAAAGTGGGGGCCATTCAATTGGGATAGATGGAGTATTTGGGTGTTTTTGTTTCGGTAAACTTGGGTGGGTGCTGGTGATTTTGTAGACTAAAGATGTGTTTGTCATATCTGAAATTGCCATTAGAGCATAATGACGTAAAGTATCCAAGAATAAATAACAATACTTGCACAAACGGTTGTTATTGTAGATCCAATAAATAATTATGTGATGTTTATTATCTCATGATATGAGCGGAGATATCTCAGTTCGGACTTCAGACCAACATATGCAAAATCTTTGCAACTTTTGGAATTCAGAATGAAATTTACACAACTCTAGTTTCTTAAACATCACCAAATTTTTAGTGTTTCAAATCATATCTCCGAAATGGAATGTTGGAGTTCATGTGATGTTGATTTTGAAATATGGACCAATCGCTCACATTATGTAATGGTGCATTACCTAATTTGATGATGAATTACTGAAGCAAAGATCTTTATCCACTAAAAATAGGTGCATGCCCTCCCTTCTTGAGGTCGAGGTTTCAAGTCCCGTCCAGAACGTAGGTGGAATTAGGAGTAATTTAGAAATAGATTAGAGTTTGTGTGAGTTTGCCGTTTTAAAAGAAATATTGGGAGTGGAATATTTTGCTGCGAATGATATTAAGTTGTTTGGATATTAAATTGCTCATCCATTGTCAGACTCTGTTATGTTGGTTTGTATCGGCAAGACTTGTATTTAATTATACTCAACTTTATGTATCTACATTGACAAAAAAATTAATTTACAATTTTTTCTTCCAAAATGTAGGATGAACAAATTTTGTGTTACTATTGGTAACACGGTAGTATCTTTTTAATATCCAAGAACTTTATGTTTTACAAATTTCGTATAATAATAAATGAGTGCTACACGAGTCATTCTTCTAACATATAATTTTATTTTATTTTATATATTGCTTCGTGGTGAATGTATAAATGAGTAGATAATATATATTCCGACAAATCTATCCATACATATCTTATGTATTGATTTTAGATCTATGTTGGATTAAGAACTCGAATTCATAATATGACAACTTTAATTTTACTATTTTTTTTGTCCCGTTCTAAGCTTTCGACCAATCCATTTATACATACTTTTATCACATTTACATAATTAAAACAAATAATTATATTTTATTTTTTAATATTCACCACATAATTACTATCAATATTTTTGATATTTATTTTTTATCATATATTTATTGTCATTACTTACATAAATTATTATCTAAAATATATTTAATACTTTCTCTGTTCTCTTATTATTGCAACGTGTTGACTATCACACTGTTCACATGCTCTCTTTTAACCATCTTTTGTGATTTGTACATATAAAAAATATAGTAATGTGAGATCTTGTTAGATTCATCTCGAAATATATTTTCAAAATATTAATTTTTTTATAATTTTTAAAAATAAAAAATTAAAAATATTAATGATTAAATTTGTGCGCGTGAAAATGTAAATGTTGAGTTTTTCAACTGGACAGTGCGGGTAATATTATAAAACAATGGGCTTGACGAGGAGGCCTTCAACTTCGTAAACTAACACCGAACCTGTATAGAATTAGCCCAGCCCATTCGCGACGATCATTAGGGTTTCACATCGCGTTTTGAAAAACATATAAAACCCTAACATTTTCTTCGTTAACTCTTTCTTTAACTAGACCCCCCCTTCCCCCAAGTCCATCACCTTCTCCAGGGCGCCGCCGTAAAAGCAAATACAATGGTATTTCCGACTTCGCTTATGCTAAACCTTATGAATATATTATGAATTTTAATGTTCTTAGTTTTTCTTCAATCTTTAGTTACTGTCGTTTTTTTCTTCAGGTGAAGTACTCGAGAGAGCCCGATAACCCCACCAAATGTGGGTTCGCGTTTTCGATGCTTTTTTTACCTCTATTGGGAATTTATGTTGCAATATTTTATAGTTATGAAAAAATATTTGCTGATTTCCTTTTTTTTTTTTTTTTTTTTTTTTTTATGTTCATTGCAGCCTGCAAGGCTAGGGGATCCGATCTCAGAGTTCATTTCAAGGTCCTGCTGTCAATTTTATTTTACTTTCCCTGACTTTTTTTTTGCGCGCTTGATATGTAATGCTCATGAACACGTCTTTAATTTTAAGTTTGACAAATATTGCTCTTTTCATTTGTTAATTATGGAGATATATGGAATTCAACCTGATGAAAAAAAGCAGGGATCTATTGCCTCTTGTGAATAGGTCTCTCGTAATCATCAGGGACATCAAATTGCAATGTTATTGGGTGAACCTATCGAGGTATTCCGATGATTGATGGTTCAGTAAACAATGCTACATTACTGCGGTTTTCGGCTGCTCATACTCTTACGTGTTGAAGGTTTAGATGTTGCGTGGCAAGGCAATTATTACCATGTTGTTAAAATTTGAGGGAATATTGTTTACGAATGGATTTTGACCAACTCCTTTGCTAATTTTTAATCTCTGAGATGTTGGAAGATATGTTTCCTTCTCTGAGGTCCATTATTATATTATAACTAAAAATGTAGTACTATGGTAACTGAAAGCGCCCCGGTGACTGGAAATGGTACTGAAATGTGTGATAACTAAACAGAATTTGAAATGATATTTTTAGTTATCTTGTCAATTGTCGATACGGTGACTGGATATGAAACTTTTTAGTTACTGTATTGATGTTCTCAGTTACTGAGGCATTTTCTGTAAAATAACAGACCTGTGCAAAATGGACCTGCACGAGACATTCTCTTTTTGGGATTATGAAGTGGAGCGAACTGACCTCGTTTTTTATTCATTATATTGGAAATGGAAACGGAAATGGAAATGGGAGCTAGTGAATGCTGAAAGGTGCACCTAGAATTATTGTTTGTTGCAACAAGTGTTCTGCCTTGTATATCTGGCCCGAACTCCTTTATGCATTATCAATTTGAGGCGTATTTTAATAAAATTAACTACTTTTGGTAAAATATTCAATGCTCATTCTTCCTATATTTGGAAGTAAAATTTTCAACTTTGAATGTGTCATTGCTTGTGTTTTTTGGTTAATATTTTTGTTGAAATCTCTATCATACTAAATTACCAGCTTTGGACATTTTTGTAGAACACTAGAGAGACAGCACATGCCATCAGAAAACTGCCTCTAGTCAAGGCCAAGAGGTATTTGGAAGACGTGCTTGCCCACAAGCAGGCAATACCTTTCACTCGTTTCTGTAGAGGTGTTGGAAGAACTGCTCAGGCAAAGAACAGACATTCCAATGGGCAGGGTCGCTGGCCCGTAAAATCTGCCAAGTTTATCTTGGATTTACTCAAGAATGCTGAAAGCAATGCTGAGGTACCTCCTCAATTCTACTTTTTTTCCTTAGTTTTTTGTTCCTTTTTTTATATATTTGTCTTTCGTGTTTAATATTTAGTGTATGATTTTTGGCAGGTGAAAGGTTTGGATGTGGATGCACTCTTTATTTCTCACATTCAGGTTAACCAGGCCCGGAAGCAAAGGCGCCGCACATACCGTGCTCATGGACGAATTAACCGTACGTTGTTTGTCATAATTTGAACTTATTTTGCTCTAAAATGACGATGTTTGTCACAGTCCTCTGTATGTTGGCATTGAGTTTAAATATTGAACATTTTATAACTAACATGACGATATATATATATATATATATATATATATATATATATATATATATATATATATATATATATATATATATTCATGTCATCAGCCTACATGTCGTCCCCCTGTCACATTGAGCTGATTTTATCCGAAAAAGAAGCACCTGTCAAAAAGGAGGTAAACATAATAATGTTTTTTTTTTTTTATCAGAAATGAATTACTAAGGCTGCAGTTTCATTTTTTTTAGTGATGGATTGATGG
Source organism: Orobanche coerulescens (assembly GCA_033398695.1). Lineage (NCBI taxonomy): Eukaryota > Viridiplantae > Streptophyta > Magnoliopsida > Lamiales > Orobanchaceae > Orobanche > Orobanche coerulescens. Next base: position 208,978,192 of record CM065805.1, on the reverse strand, counting down.
TGTTGCTTCGACTTGTTTTTATTGCAGCTTGAATCACAGTTGGCTGCTACAGGCAAACCTAGAAGGGCTTGAGATCTTGGTGTGGTTGTTCCTTCGGTCATATTAGTTGAACAAGTTTTGAAATGTTGTCTGTCTTGTCTTCTGTTTTGAATCCAAACTTCTGTAATTCCTTTATTGAGTTTGATTTTTGAGGATTATTGGATTTACTTGTGGATTTTTTTTTTTTTTTTTTTGTTTTCTTCACCTAGTGTTGAGTGCGAAATGGTGGTATATGCATTTGAACTTGATGATTGTTGCATTGCTATGATTTCTATCACACAATTATTCCGGCATTGTGACATTCACTACATATTTGTGCAGGATTATTTTCCAAAACCAACTTTTGCCGCAACCTAGGTTTGTATTAAACCAACCGGACTAACTTGTTTTCCGACCTGTTGGAATGCACTAGGGTATATACTGTGTATGTTTGGTTTGGTTTGGTTTTTTAGAATGCACTAGGATATAATTTCAAACATAAAATGTAGTTTTTGTAATTATTCTTGCATTATATTTGAAGTGCCTCGTTCCAACATAATCTGAACAATCTCTGATTCGAAGGGAAAATGTTCTTGTGATAGGATATTGGTTTTCCGCTTTCAAATTTGACAGTATGTATGGTGAAGTATAATAGTATGAAATCAACTTCCAATATTTTCTTTTTGAGATATTTTCTCCCCTTTTTTTTTTTGGTAATTTTCCGCAGAATAAAGGGTTGTTTTTAGTGTTATCTACCTATGCCCTTTAACATAAATATATTACATGTAAGAACAAGAGTCAGGCTTCCTTAAGTTTGTTGTTCCTCAGTAGCACAGTGGTAGAGGTGGGCTGCGTACTAAGTTTATTGATAGTTTCTACTATGGAGGAAGCTCTCCGACCTCTTTCACTTTCTATTCCGGACTCTCCTTGAAGAGGACAGGATTGTGTCCTGCATACATTGATGAAAGAATCAATAATAAGGAAGTCTAGTAATCACTTGGAAGATGACCCTAAATTTCGATATGGAGAGGAGTCCATTACGGAGTATTCACTTAAGGAAGTGTTTGGTTCCTCGACGGAATTTGGCGGAATTGGAATGATCGATTCCATTGACCGAATTCCATTGTGATGTTTGGTTACCTAAGGAATGGAATTGAAATCTCAACATTCTTTCAAATAAGGATTTGATCATTCCTTCTCAAATTGGATGGAATTGAAATCCATTCCATCCCAAAATTTGCAAATGACAAATATATCTTCATTAAACATAATGATCGGAAGAAGAAAAAACGGTGCTGTGCTTGTGCCGGAAAAAATAAATTTATTATAATTTATATGTAAAAATATTTAATATTAATATTAATTTAAAAATATATTGAGAAATATTAATATTAAAATATTAAATATTAAATATTAATATTAATATTAAAAATATTAAAAATATTACGTATTTACGTATTTTATGTATTTTAAAAATATTAGTTATTGAGAAATTCTATGTATAAATAATATTAAAAATATTAAATATTAATATCAATATTAAAATATATTGAGAAACATTAATATTAAAAATATAAAATATTAATATCAATATTAAAAATATATTGAGAAACATTATTAAAAATATTATATATTTAATATTAATATTAATATTAAAAATATTAAAAATATTATGCATTTACATATTTTTTGTATTTTAAAAATATTAATTTTAGTATTATATTAATATTGAGAAATTTTATAGATAAATATTAATATTAAAAATATTAAATATTAATATATCAAAGAAATGGCATTTTTGTCAATCTTCATTATTTCATTCCAATTCCTTAGTTTACCAAACAGACGGATTTCAATTCATTTGACAGGTTACATTTCGTTTCCTGTCAACCAAACACTTGGTCAAATTTATAACATTTCATTCCAATTCCTTCCACATTTCAATTTTTTTGACAGATTACATTCCTTTAAAAATCATTCTCCGAACCAAACGCCCCCTTAGAGGACTTAATGGAGTTAGCTCGTAGTCACGCAAATTTTTTGTAATTAATAATTTGAAAATATTATAGAAACTATCCCTATATAGAATTAGAGTAATTTAACTTTTTACTCTTATTTTTCATCCCAAATGCAAATGTATTAATTTTCAATAGTAATTTCATTTTCAAGGAAAAGAATTGAAAGTGATGCATGAGAGTAAACATCATATTGAATTATCTAACTGGTTTCAATGATCTATTTATTTTTTGAATAAATGCTGAGTTCAGTGAATAATTTATTGTTTCGATATTTTACCGATTTCAAATTGCGCAATAATAAGATACACATAGATCGACTATACTCTCCCATTCTAACTGAGTTAGCCATTCATCAAGTGTTACAATAAAAAAAAAAATTGATATTGCACAAGCCTAACTATGAGGAACTTAAATTTCGTTGTATTTTGATCATATCCAAGCGAAAGAAAATAAATCAGAGGAATGTTTGACCCATACAGCACATAACTCCCTGTTTTTTTGATTTATTTTTGATTTTGATTCAGCCTATTCGATTCGATTCGATTCGATTATTATTATTATCATTATTAATCTTAATTATTATTATTGTTATTATTACTAATAATATTACTATTATCGTTGTTGTTGTTGATTACTACTATTATTATTATTATTTACCATTATTATTATTATTTACCCTTAATATATATTTGATTCGATTCGATTCGAATCCATTCGATTTGATTCGATTCTAAATTCATTCCATTCAAAAAGAATGAGAAATTTAAGTATATTATATTATAAATGATAATTACCACGTATCATTATATACTCCTCCTTCCCAAGGGAGATTTCACTTTTTTTTTTAATTTCTCAAAATAAGTTTTCTATTTGAGTATTATTCATCTTTAATACCCAAATTATCCTGTTTCATAATTTAATTTTATGAAACTAGAAAAAGTATAATGTTGTACTTTATTCTAATGGAATATTTTATGAAACTATAAAAATTACCGTATTTGTTTCAAAAATATATACTGATAGTTGTGATTATGAATTTTTATTGATTATTTGATTTAGAAAAAGATGATTTATTGATTAAGATGTGAATTTCCTGAGAATTCGAGGGTAAGAGGTTGGATTTATTTTTCAACCAAAAATTTTGTAGTTCCATTAAATAGTCAGAGCTGTAGTTCCATAAAATATAATGAAAAACTTATTTTAAAATTGAGAAAATCGAAACCTGCCACATTTAAGTGGGAATGAATGAGTAATATGTCAAAGGGTAAAATTGAAAAATCATATGCTAAATTTGCTCTCCTTAATAATTAAAAATAAATTAAAACCTTCCACCTAAATTAGGATCGAGGGAGCACAATAATACTGAAAAGCTAATAATTGTCAATAACAGAGGGTGTATATCTGTTATATTTTAGATTATGATTGGTATAAATAATATTGATGAATGTGTGATGTATATTACAAATTGTTGGGTTATGTGGGCCAAAGTGATTTAAAAATTGATGGCCCAAAGTGTATTTTTCCTTTTGCAGCCCATCATTAAAGGAATCCAACCCGGAATCCAGGAAGCTGCCCTTTTTTTGTTAAATGACCGGATTAATCCTGGCCATCTATTTTGGACCAGTTAATGTCGGCCGCTGGTTTTATATTATACCTAATATATAAACCCCCCCAGCAAAACCCTACCCCTCATTTCCCTTCTTTCTGTCTTCCGCCTCCACCCCCCATTTTCTCTCCCGATTCTGTTTCCTTTCTTCTCGGTCGACTCCGCTCCTCCGATATGGAAACCAAATCTGGTCCGATTTTCTCTCTTCGTTTGTTGTTCCGATTCTCCTATAAATATCATTTTCGTGTGAGATGAAAGAACAACGAATCGAGAGCAAGTAATTCGTTTACATCGATTCTTTTCTCTGTGAAATAAATCGAGCGCTCTGTGGGTGAGGCTTGTGAGATAAGTTCGGGATCTGAGTTTTTCTGGGGTTTTCAGTTGAATCCTGCTGTGTGATACGATTCCTCCGGTGGTGTGCTTCCGGTCCGGTGGTGGGTTCCTTTTCTGGTGTTGGCCGCGGGTCGCTTGAGTCCTGGACGTGGTTACGGAGATGGAGGACTCAGCCGGACTGTTTTCAACAGTGACATCACTTCCGATCGGTTTCGGCCGTTTGATTTGCGTTTTCTTTACTCACATTTTATTTCCATTATTTTAATTTAGTTTAATTTATTTAAATACAAGTTGTGTAATCCCTAATCCCTATCCCGAGTAGATTTGTGTAATAGTTATATTCGTTATAATTATTGTAATAATTCGTCACCCGATTCGGACCAATACTCAACATTAGTACCGGAGCTTTGGTTCGGATCTGTCTGAATCGGGTCAACCCAGATCGCTCAGGTATATCGGCTTTACCCTCTTCTTTACTGTTCTTACGCCCAGTGTTCTTTGTGATATTTTCGCTTGCTGCTCTTTGTGATATTTTTTGGGTCTTGCTGTCCTTCGTGATATTTTCGGCCCACTGTTCTTCGTTGACTGTCTTGGTGTTATTGCTTCTGATGCGTATGTTGTTCGACGCATTGTTGGTGATATTCTGTGTGATTATTACTGCGATATTGCTTCGTGTTTATTTTGAATCTGGATTTTTCATAATCGGGCATTAAAACACTCCTGCCTGGACCGCTTAAGTGTCCTCGGATCTTGTAGGGGCCTGGTATTGAATTTTTCGGATTCGTTTAATTTTATTTATCTGTGTGATTTTGTTGATTACTTTGTGTTTCTGAGTTTTGATAAAATCAACCGTCTCCTTCTTGTTTGTGTTTTTCACAAATTTTCAAAAACTTTGTTCATTTTGAAAATTAAAATGGGAACGATCTCTGCCTTCTCTGTGGCCCCATTTGATGGAAAATGTGATTTTGCCATTTGGCAACAGAAAATGAAAAGCATACTCATTCAACAAAAATGTTTCAAAGCTATCGATAACTCTTTCGCTTCTAATGTGACTGCGGATAAAAAGGCTGAACTTGATGAGTTTGCTTATTCTGCGATTATCTTGAACCTATCTGACTCTATGATAAGAAAATTAGGTAAACATGGTTCGGCTAAAGAATTATGGGAAAAATTAGAAGAAATGTATACTGAAACTTCGCTGCCCAATAAACTGTTTCTTCTCGAAAAATTTTTCCGCTACAAGCTCGATCTAAACAAAGACATCGATGCTAATTTAGACGTGTTTGCAAAACTGGTTCAAGATATAAAATTAACTGGAGATAAAAACATCGATGATTACACTCCGATTATTCTTTTGAATGTTATTCCTGATTCTTACAGTGATGTGAAATCTGCCATTAAATATGGTAGAGATCAAGTGACTTTGGATATTGTTGTTAACGGCCTGAAAAGCAAAGAATTAGATTTGAAAAACAATAAAGGTGCCGCTCTTAGAAATCTTGGCGAGGTTAATTTTGTCAAAGGAAGACCACAAAACCGTTTTCAAAATAAAAAGTCTTCCAACAGTCAAAATAACCAAGCCAACAAGAAAAAGGGCAATGAAAAATTTCGGTTTAAACCTAGACCTACTAATCGTAAATGTAACAATTGTGGTGAATATGGTCACTACATTCAAGACTGCACTAAACGTAAGAAGAACCAGCAATCTGAACAGGCTAACTTAGCTGTCAGTGAAAATCTAGGTGATGTGTTTATGATTTCTGATGCTATGCATGCTTCTGTGAACTCTGTGCTAGCTGACCTTGGTGAAAATGATTGGCTGGTTGATTCTGGATGCACATTTCACATGACTCCATACAAACAACTTTTTTCTAGCTATCGTGATTTGAAAAATCGATATGTGTCTATGCCTGATCATGTAAAACGAGATGTTCTTTGGAATAGAACTGTGTGCCTTAAATTTGAATCTGGAAATTCGATAACTTTGGAAAATGTTAGGCACGTTCCTCACTTAGCTCATAATTTAATGTCTTGTGCATGTCTTGAAGATGATGGTTTTGAAGGTAAGTGGGGAAAGGGTGCAATGAAAGTTACGACAGGTCCCAAAACCGTTTTTGTTTCCATTCGTAAACTGAACTTATATATTTGCTCCACTGTTAGTAACTCTTCCGTAAATGCAGTCCATGGAGATAAAACTGAAATCTGGCATAAACGGTTAGGTCACATCAGTGGTAAAGGTCTTGAAATACTGCACAAAAATAGTTGTTTTGGGAATGATAAAATATCTGACTTGCCATTTTGTGATAACTGTGTGTATGGTAAGCAACATCGTGCGAACTTTCCTCATTCACCTTCCCCAAACCTCCCTAAGAGTTCAAATGTGTTTGAGTATCTACATGCTGATGTGTGGGGACCTGCCAGTGTTCCGACACATGGCGGAAATCGATATTTTTTGTCTGTGATTGATGATTATTCGAGGAAAGTCTTTGTATTTCTTCTTAAGAATAAATCTGATGTGTTTGAAACGTTCAAAACGTGGAAAATTTTAATTGAAAATCAAACCGGTAAGAAAATAAAAATTTTGAGAACTGACAATGGTTTGGAATTCTGCAATAATCTGTTTGAAACTTTATGTGGGGAAAGTGGTATTCAAAGGCATAGGACAGCACCCTACACCCCCCAACAAAACGGAATCGCTGAGTGCATGAACCGAACCCTCCTTGATAGGGTAAGGTCTATGCTCGTCAGCTCCGGATTGTCAAAACGTTTTTGGGGTGAGGCTTTATCTACAGCTGCCTATATTATAAACAGATCTCCATCTGTCCCTTTGAATGGAAACTATCCAGAATCTGTGTGGACTGGTAGTAATATTGATTTCTCAAATCTTCGTGTATTTGGGTGTGCTGCATATGTTCATCATAAACATGATAAACTAGAACCTAGATCGATAAGATGTGTGTTCTTAGGCTACCCGGAGGGAGGTAAAGGATTTAGGTTATGGCTTAAGGGCGAACCAGGGTTTAAGGTGCTAATTAGTAGGGATGTTATATTTAATGAAAATGAATTTCCTTGTCTTGAACATTCTGCACCCGCACCCGTGCACATATCTAATCCAGAATCTGTTTCTAACTACCCTACTTTGAGTGAGGTGGAGCCTGAAAATGATGAAACTTTGCATGCTGAAAATGAAAATCCCTCTGAAAATTCTAGTGATGAAATAATTGAGAATGTTGATGAAAGTGCTGATCTATCCGACGATCAATTAACCAGAGATAGGCCTAGAAGAGAGAATGTTAGGAGGCCTCATCACTTTAATGATTTTCATATGACGTCTCATGCTTGCAATGTGTTTGAATCATTAGATAATAACGAACCTAAAAGCTACAAAGATGCTTTAAAATCCGAAAATGCTTCTCATTGGTTAAATGCTATGAATGATGAAATGAACTCCCTGCATGTTAACCAAACCTGGACTCTTGTTCCAAAACCTGATCGTTTTTCTCTTGTGGACTGTAAGTGGTTATTCAAGGTTAAGAATGAAGTAGAGAATATCAGATTTAAAGCTAGGTTGGTTGCTAAAGGTTTCACTCAAAAGGAAGGAATTGATTATACTGAGATATTTGCTCCTGTTGTGAAATTCACTACCGTGCGTGTCATGCTTGCTTTAGTTGCTCACTTCAATTGGGAATTAAAACAAATGGATGTTAAAACAGCCTTTCTTCATGGTAAATTAAATGAGAAAATTTATATGAGGCAGCCAGAAGGTTTTGTCGACTCTAATAAACCTGATCACGTTTGCCTTCTTAAAAAGGCTCTTTATGGCCTGAAACAGTCTCCAAGACAATGGAACAAGAAATTTGACTCTTACATGCTTTCTTTAAAATTCAAACGTAGTTCGTATGATCCTTGCCTCTATTTTAAAGAAAACTCCACTGTTCCTATCTTCTTGCTTATCTATGTGGATGACATGTTACTTGTAAGCCCGTGCATGAAATTGATTGATCATGTTAGATCATGTCTTAGTGAGCAATTCGACATGAAATACCTTGGAGATGCCTAGAAAATTTTAGGCATGAACATTGTTAGAGATAGGAAAAACTGTTATTTGTTTCTAAATCAGTCTTCCTACATTGAGAAAATACTTGAAAAATTTTCTATGACTGCTGCAAAACCTGTTTCTGTGCCTCTTGCTGCTCATTTTCTATTATGCAAAGATCAATCTCCTAAAACTAGTGAAGAAGGAAAATCAATGGAAAAGGTTCCCTATGCTAATGCTATAGGATCAGTCATGCATCTCATGGTTAGTACTAGGCCCGATATAGCCTATTCTGTTAGTTGCTTGAGTAGATACATGTCTAATCCTGGAATGCCACATTGGGAAGCCTTGAAGTGGCTTCTTCGTTATTTGAAATCCTCTGTGGATGTTGGTATTAAGTTTTCTAAATCTGGTGATGGTGTTAAACTTGTTGGATATGTAGACTCTAACTTTGCTAATGATCGTGACAATCGAAAATCCACGACCTCTTATGTGTTTACCCTTTGTGGCTCTTGCATTAGTTGGAAATCTCAGTTGCAGAATGTTGTTGCCTTATCTACGACTGAATCTGAATATGTTGCTACAACTGAGGCGTTTAAAGAAGCCATATGGCTAAAGGGTCTTTTATCAGAAATCGGTTTTCTGAAAGAGAAAGTCGTGGTATTTTCGGATAGTCAATCTGGAATTCAGTTATGCGAAAATCCTGTCTTTCACGACCGCACTAAACATATTGATGTTAAATTTCATTTTATTCGTGATATTGTTGAAAAAGGTGAACTTGAGCTTGGAAAAATTCCTTCACAATTCAACCCTGCAGATATGGGCACCAAGTGCCTACCTTTGGAGAAGTTCGTGACCTGTACCGACCTGCTGAACTTGGGAACTCAAGACTAACTCTTAGTCTTTGCCTTCTTTGTGATGGCTTTGCATTCTTAGTGAATTATCTCGCTATCTTTGTGATGGCCCTGCTGTCTTAGTGATTGTTACCTTTCTTTGTGATTGCCTGTACTTACTTTGTGTTTTGTGTGCAGGTGGTGTCCTACGGCGATGATGACCTCTGTCTCCTTTATGTACCCCGATGACTCATTTGGCCCAGGTGGAGAAATGTTGGGTTATGTGGGCCAAAGTGATTTAAAAATTGATGGCCCAAAGTGTATTTGTCCTTTTGCAGCCCATCATTAAAGGAACCCAGCCCGGAACCCAGGAAGCTATGTTGCACAGGTGCGGGGGGGCGGGGGCGGGTACGGGCAGATACGGGTGCGGGGATACGGTTTTTTGAAAATGTTAGGGTGCGATACGGCAAGGATACGTCTGTTTATTTTATATTTTATTATATATAACACTTGTTAAATATAAAAAACAACAATTCAAATATCACCATAAAATCAATTCAAATACATAAAACAAGTCATACAAAAAACAATTCAAAATGGCTTTGAGCAGCGGAGCTTTCTAATGTTGTCCGTGAATACTGCTAAAGGTAAAAGTAATTACTTATTAAATGATTTACTTTTTTGTATTTTAATTTATTTGATTTACTTTTTAAAAATTATAAATAAATCTAAAAAAAAAAAAACATAAAATTCGGACTCGCGTATCCTGGCACAGGATACGCGAGTCCGAATTTTTTTTTTTTTTTTTGCACGGATTCGCCACGTGGCGAATCCCGTGCGAATCCCACGCGAATCGCACCCGCACCCGCACCCATGCAGTATCCGATACTGCATACTGCCCAATTTTGAAGAATCCGTGCATTATAGCCAGGAAGCTGCCCTTTTTTTGTTAAATGACCGGATTAATCTTGGCCATCTATTTTGGACCAGTTAATCTCGGCCGCTGGTTTTATATTATACCTAATATATAAACCCTCCCCCCAGCAAAACCTACCCCTCATTTCCCTTCTTTCTGTCTTCCGCCTCCACCCCCCTTTTCTCTCCCGATTCTGTTTCCTTTCTTCTCGGTCGACTCCGCTCCTCCGATATGGAAACCAAATCTGGTCCGATTTTCTCTCTTCGTTTGTTGTTCCGATTCTCCTATAAATATCATTTTCGTGTGAGATGAAAGAACAACGAATCGAGAGCAAGTAATTCGTTTACATCGATTCTTTTCTCTGTGAAATAAATCGAGCGCTCTGTGGGTGAGGCTTGTGAGATAAGTTCGGGATCTGAGTTTTTGTGGGGTTTTCGGTTGAATCCTGCTGTGTGCTACGATTCCTCCGGTGGTGTGCTTCCGGTCCGGTGGTGGGTTCCTTTTCTGGTGTTGGCCGCGGGTCACTTGAGTCCTGGACGTGGTTACGGAGACGGAGGATCGAGCCATTTCATGATGACATCACTTCCGATCGGTTTCGGCCGTTTGGTTTGCGTTTTCTTTACTCACATTTTATTTCCAGTATTTTAATTTAGTTTAATTTATTTAAATAGAAGTTGTGTAATCCCTAATTCCTATCCCGGGTAGATTTGTGTAATAGTTATATTCGTTATAATTATTGTAATAATTCGTCACCCGATTCGGACCAATACTCAACACAAATAAATATGTGATGAAAATTAAAAAATAAAAATTGATTATTTGACGTAATTATATAAAGGTGAATGTAGAATTTATAAAATGAACAAAAAAGAAGAGTAAATGTAAAGTTGAGGGAGGGAGTATTTAATTTAGTTGAATTCAGTCAAGCTCCATTTTTTTGACATTCTTGAAATTTTGATGTTTTCACACTCTGCTGATAATCTTTATGACTCGGTTCAAACTCATCAATCATCATTTGCTTTATGGATCAAATCTTCAAACCCCATTTTTTTTTTTGTATAATATATATTTATTATATATTAATATATGCATTTTTTAGCCTTGAAGTCCATGCCGTATATTCTTACCCATCCCCATATCCTCCTCGCACAACCTTTTCTCAATCCTTATCCCATTATCATTATCATTATTATCCACATCTCTCTACTTATTTATTCGTGTCTGGTAATGATGAATTAGCCGTAGCCTTTGTCCTGAAACTCCTAAACTAAGGTGCACTGTCCGTTTTTCTTTGATGTTTTTCTTTTTTGTGTTTCTGGAGATATTATTTTATTAGACCAAATAGCAATTTTATTGAATTTTAATAATTTTTATGCTGCGTTTTTTTTTTTAATAGAAATGTCGTGGATTACTGCTTATTTTATTTTATTTTAGCTGATCTTATGTTGCTAAAGCTTCTGATTAGTTGTTTCATACATGTAAGAATTTACTCCTGTATATTTCCTTTTTCAACATGATGAGTTCATAAGCTATTTCTCAAAAATGGAGATCTCAATCAATTTTGTAAGTTTTAATTGCAAAGAGTACCCTTGAATCTTGAGCTAATTACAAAGAACCCAGAGCCCTGTTCTTTTGGACTTATTTTTCAATTTTTCAGTCATTCGATTGATTCGGTCAATTCGATTCGATTCAGATCCATTCGATTAATTTCGATTCTTCTTCTTATTATTATTATTAATCTTAATTATTATTATTGTTATTATTACTAATAATATTACTATTATTGTTGTTAATTACTATTATTATTATTATTATTTATCATTATTATTATTATTATTATTATTATTATTATTATTATTTACCCTTAATATATATTTGATTCAGTCCAGTCGATTGATTCAGTCTGGTTGATTCGAATCCATTCAGTTGATTCGATTCGATTCATTCGATCCAAAAAGAGCCCCAACTCATTTTTAGGGTTTGATTTAGTCTTAAATTAAGAGGCCAGTTGGGATTTTGCTTATTAAGAAAACTTCAGGTCTATTTCTTGTAATTTTTTGATAGTTCACCGGTTATTTCAACATGCTGAGTTGCGGATTTGTGTATGCTATAATCATTCTTCACATATTGTTTTCTCCTTTTATTTATTTGCTGTTCTTACCCATAGTTTCTCAATTTTGTAGGTATTGAAGTAATGTGTTTTCTGCAAAAACAATACTTTAGGAGAAATCCAAATTCGTTTTCGACGTCCATGATTTGAAGAAACCAAAGAAAAAGGGACAATGTTATGGAATTTGAATCCGACCGGACAAAACACCGAAAACCGTCAGCCTCTCCTTCTCCACTGTTTTATTGTCCGACATCGATCTTTTATAGCCCGGCCTTGTCGGAGAGAAATAGTTTGTCAATTTAGTCAGATGTCAAGAATCTTAATTGTTTGATCCATATTATATTTCATATGAAGAGGGTACAATCAGCCATTTTTGGTACTGCAATCTCTTGTAATTCCAAACTTTAAGAATGCCAGGACATATTTTATGTGAAGAAAATCAGACATGTGTTTCTCTGACAATAACACCACAACTAAAAGTGATTCGATATTACTTTCCAAGGTTAACTGTGATTGTCCGAGCTTGATCTTACCCGGTTTGCCTAATGACGTGTCGAAATACTGCCTTGCTCTTGTTTCTCGGTCTCACTTCCCTGTTATGGGGGCCGTATGCAAACGATGGAGGTCTTTTCTTAAAAGCAAAGAACTCATTATGATCCGAAAACTAGCTGGGGTGCTTGAAGAGTGGCTCTATATACTAACGGTATTGGATGGTGAAGGAAAAGAGAGCCGTTGGGAGGTTGTAGATTGCTCGGGAAATGATAGAAGTCGAATCCCGCGTATGCCGGGTCCCGCTAAAGCGGGGTTTGGCGTGGTTGTTCTCAATGGAAAGCTTATGGTTATTGCTGGTTTCTGCGTGGCTGATGGTATTGGATCCGTGTCGGCAGATCTTTATGAGTATGATTCTTGCCTCAACAGGTTTGTGTGGTTTATCTAAAATTGCGTTATGCTTGACAAGGTTAAGACTTGTTTACCATTCATGACTTAACTTAATGTGAATGATGGGGCGACGTAGCTTATGGTGTTTGGCTGAGCTTATAAGCTTTTAGAAATATGGTCTATGAAGCACGGATATTTGAAATTAGGAATGTTAGCCATGTCATATCCCTACCATGTCTTATTTTACGCGTAAATAAGCGTTTTTCTGTTGTGTCTCATATTTGCTTCTTGGTAAATATCTCATGATGTTTTAAGATTGTAGGAGCTTATAAGCTATTTCTATAAATTATGGAGATCTCAAGTGTTATTAGGGGTATCTATAAAAAGTAGTTTGGGAGTTGACCTAATTAACAGGGAAAAAAAAAAAACTTTTGAAATTACAAAAAAATCCCTGGGTTTTGCAGATATTACAGAATGTGTTGTGTGTGCAAAACTACAAGAAGTCAGCAGTCGGCACACGTTACGTCGGAAACAAAGTTTTTTTTTTTTGGGTGGGGGGATGAGGAAACAAAGGTTGGCAATGGTTGTTCAATTTCTTCTTTTAAAAAAAAAACCAAATTAATTATCAAAATTACAAAAAGTACCGCGTCTATAATTTCATTTTTTCTTACAATGACCCCCCCTTCATAAGCAAACCACCCAATCACATACTCTTCACGGATGCCACTTCACTGGAAGTCGTTACTCGTTTTTTTTTTTAGTTATTTCAGTTTTGAGTGAAGAAATGTGGAGGAAGGGTGAATTTTAATAACAGATAAGTTTTATGGGTTATTTCCATTGTTTCCGATGGAGCCAAAGACTCCTTGATCTTTGGTTCTGGATTATAATGGAATAAAACAAAATGACGACTGCACTTCTTTTTCTCATGAAGTACTAGTCGTTCCATGCAATTCTCGATGCGATTTTCATTTTGGATCATCCGGAAACAGCCTCTGTGTGTCTTACACAGGGGTAAGGCTGCGTACATCTGATCCCCCTTATCCCGCTTTTTGCGGGAGCCGTTGAGGCATTGGGGTAATGTTGTTGTTGTTGTATAAGTTTTATGGGTTAAATATGAAAGAGTTTAGAGAAGGTCTTATTTGCTAATTCTTGGGAAGAAAATATGTTAAAGGACCGAAATATCTATAGGTTTTACACATGTTACCGGGCAGATACTTATATGTTCAAAAATTACAAAAAATCATCACTACTTACGTCGAACGGCATAGTTTGTGCAAAAATAAAACACCAAAGATGTTTTATTGTTTTAGCGGTTCGTTTTTAAATTTCTTTTTTAACCAAGTTAATTGCAAAAGTTCCATTACTACTAAATAAAAATTTGAAAAGTCTTTAATTGTGAAATGGCAGAATTTCTTGACAACAATTGACCGGGCTATATCACCCCCCCCCCCCCCCCACCCCCCCTGCGTTCAGAATTGAAAGGGGAGTAGGGGTCATTGGTCTTGTTTATTTTGTTATAATTTGACAGTAACACTTGTTTCAGCTGGAGCAAATTGGCTAGCATGAATGTACCCCGCTATGACTTTGCCTGCGCTGAGGTTAACGGCATGATCTATGTGGTAGGAGGACGAGGAACCGACGGGGAATCCCTATCATGCACCGAGGTGTACGACCCAGAAACCGACGAGTGGACATTGATACAAAGTCTAAAACGCCCAAGATGGGGTTGTTTTGCATGTGGCGTCGAGGGAAAGGTTTATGTTATGGGTGGAAGATCGAGCTTCACGATCGGGAATTCAAGGTTTATCGATGTTTATACCCCTGAGAGTCGAACGTGGTGCCAGATGAAAAATGGGTGTGTTATGGTGACTGCTCATGCAGTGCTCGGAAAGAAGCTTTGTTGCATGGAATGGAAAAATGAGCGTAAATTGGCAATATTCAACCCTGAAGACAATTCTTGGAAGATGGTTCCGATTCCGGTGACCGGAAGCTCGAGTGTCGGGTTTCGATTTGGAATACTAAATGGAAAGCTCTTGCTCTTTTCACTACAGGGAGATTCATGTTATAGCACATTGTTATACGATCCGAATGCTCGTCCGGGTTGTGAGTGGCGGACTTCGGATATAAAGCCGTCGGGTTTGTGTCTTTGTACAGTCACAATCAAGGCATGAGATTGACCCACGAGTATGCATACCGGACGGGGTTCCATTTATAGATTTGGGAGCGGAACTAAGAAATAATTCGTTTGCATCGCAACTATTTTTTCTTGATTTGGACCTCCCGTTTTTTTACTATTACCTCAAATTTTGTAAAATAATTTATATAAATTCAGACTTACTAAGAGAATGCACTTGTTAACAAAATTCAAATTTCCAAGATTTAAAATTTATTAAACTTCCACACAAACATAAAATTGTGAAAACTAAACCAAACCATTTCTTTCGATTCTGATCCCGATTCCACCATTTTTTTTGGATATAAATCTTTAGACCTCCGAGAGATTTAAGGGAAAAAAAAATCTTAAGATGAATCAATCAAAATTGTTTACACCGAAAACAGATTTCATATAACGTTAAATGCAGTGTTGATCGATGCAAGTAAATCTACACAAACATGTCCCGTTGCATTTCCCTCAAACATTTCATATAGAAACCGTGGCTTTAAAAAACAACCAGGTAATATGTAGTGTACAACAACATCAAGAACTGCGGAAAAAAAAAAAAGAAAAAAAAAACATCTACAAACCAAGTTTTTTGGGCCTCAAATAAGTCGAAGCCCCCGTCTTCAACCCAGGCATCGAAACCCGTTGCTGCTCCTTCTCTCTCTTCACCCTCTCCTTCTCTTTACTCTCCTTCTCTCTCACCTCTTGCACCCTCCTCAAATTCTCCATCTCCTCCTCCATAGCCGTCTTCTCCTGCTTCTGCTTCTTCTTATGCTCCAACATCGACGTATCTGAATCCTTAACCGAAAAAAACATGGGCCCCATTTCCGCCAGCCACTGTGGCTCGACCGAAGTCGCGCATTGCATGTACTCTTTCGACGTCAGTATCAACTCATGATACACCACATAATCCGGCGTATACCCCAACCCGTATATAGCGCTGCTCGGATGCAAATGGCATGGCATTCCATTTCTACAGTTCACAT
The DNA here is from genome assembly GCA_033398695.1 of Orobanche coerulescens. Lineage (NCBI taxonomy): Eukaryota > Viridiplantae > Streptophyta > Magnoliopsida > Lamiales > Orobanchaceae > Orobanche > Orobanche coerulescens. Next base: position 208,962,296 of record CM065805.1, on the reverse strand, counting down.
ACTCACCGATCCCCTTTAATCGAGCCGCATTGTGGAAATAAGCCGAACATATGGCTTTCCTCACGACATCCCAGTCGGGCCCGCATGTCGTCAGCGGAATCTTTAGGGTTTTGAGAATGTCGAGTAACTGAGATCTCACTTCCCTAGCTTTTCTCAACCCTTTTACGTGCAGGAAATGGTCGTTACACCAATCGCCTCTATATTGATTAGCTTTCCATTGTTGGTACACGTTTAGAAGCGTAAGGTGGTCGGATTCCGGCACGAAGAATTTTTCCCTGGCGGCATCACTTTCTTCGGCCCTATCCTTGGGCCGGAAGAAAACGGACGGGACTGAAAGCATGGACACGATTGTCAAAACCTCGTTAAGGCATCCCAACTCCTCGCCCATTAAAAGCATCTTAGCAAGGGGTGGATCGAGTGGAAACTCAACCATTTTCCAGCCCAAACCGGTTAGCTCCCCAACATTGTTCAAAGCACCCAATACCCACAACTGGTACATAGAGTTAAGAATGTTTTCTTGAGGAGGAGGGTCCATGAAGTCAAAATCCAACAAATTGTCGATTTTCAAGGACTTTAGCAATAAAACCACATTTCCAAGGTTGGTCCGTTGAATCTCTGGCACGGGACTCGGAAGCATTTCGTTTAGATAAGCACTTTCAGTAAAAAGCCGGTAGCAAGTGCCGGGACCCGTTCTTCCTGCACGTCCCGCACGTTGGTCGGCAGCCGCACGACTAACGGGAAAGACTTGGAGGGCATCCATACCCATACGAGGGTTATAAACCTTAATCTTACCATAACCCGTATCAATAACGTAGAATATTCCATCAACAGTTAAAGATGTCTCCGCAATATTTGTAGCAACGATACACTTGCGAGCTCCATCTTCAGCTTTCTGGAAGATCTTTGCTTGTAAATCGGCAGGAAGTTGGGAGTATATGGGAAGAATTAATAGCTTTGGAATTTCCTTTTTCGCGGTGTGTTGTTCCATGCGTTCCGAAAGAGCATAGCATGTTGCCTCGATTTCGTCTTGACCGGTCATGAAGATGAGTATATCACCTGGAGCACTTGTGATGTGAATAGTTAGGGCCTGCTTTACGGCGGCTTCAACATAATCTTCACAAGGTGTTTTACTGTACAAGGTTTGAACTGGAAAAGTTCTTCCAGGGATGTGAAATATAGGTACACTGCAAAAGAAAAACTAATAACATTTCATAAGGCGGGAAAGGAAGAGATTTTTTTCCAGGAATGTGAAATATAGGTACGCTGCAAAAGAAAAAATAATAACATTTCATAAGGCGGAAAAGGAAGAAAAATGTTGCGATTGGGTAGATTTTCATTTTAGAAATTCTGTTTCTACTTGTGATGAAAAGAAAAATTAAGGTAAAACAAATTAATTTTGAGAATGTGATAAAACACGAGGTGAAAATTTAATGATGAAAACTGATGTGAAATGAAATAGTAAAATGATGATTGGTGGATAGAAATATGCGAGTGGCCGAATATTGAAATTTGTGCAAAAATGTGTAACAATTAGTGAGTGATTTATTGATTTTTTTTTTCTTTTTGAAAAAAGAGTTGAAGCGAGTGTATTTCGTGAAAATTTTCTTAAAACATTTCAATTTTGAAGCAAAACAAGTTCTTCAGTAGAATAAAAGTGAAAAGCAGATGGTTGCGCCCATAAAGGTCTAGCCGAAAGCATACATGATTATTACCTCCCAAAAAAATCCGAGAATTTCTGAGCATTCAGAGTGGCAGATGTCACGATGAGCTTGAAATCACGACGTCTGGCCACAACTTTCTTGAGGATCCCAAATAGAACGTCTGTGCTCAAAGATCGTTCGTGTGCTTCATCCATTACTACGACACTAGATGATATTTTTTTAGATGAAGATTGTAACAGTTAGATGTGTATAACAAAGAACCTATTCACACTCTAGGTTAAATAAACATCAACATACAAACTATAAACTCATACCGATATTTTTCCAAATCGGAATCTTTCAGAGTCTCCCTCAGAAGCACACCATCAGTCATGTACTGCAAAAGAGAGTAAGTTTAAAGATGCATACAGTGATTGGCGGAGAACAATAAGTATTAGTGGGACATATAAACACATAAATGCCTTCTTTCAATAAAGATGGACGTAAGTATGGCAGTAGCCATCAAACAAACAGTAAGCATGAGTGCATAACACATTAAGACAACCTAAAAATAAGAATGACATAAAAAGAAAGTCATTACCTTAATGACAGTGTTAGGCCCAGTAACATCCTCGAAACGTATTGCATATCCAACTTTATCGCCAAGTTCAGTTTCCATCTCTTCGCTGACTCTTTTGGCAACACTCATGGCGGCCACACGCCTTGGTTGAGTGCAACCAACAATGCCATTGCTCGTGTACTCATCCTCATGAAGATACTGCCGACAATCACAGATCAAACCCAACACTTCCCCCCCAAAAAAAAGCACAGAGGCGTAAATGCAAAACAAAGAGATTACAAGTTTGGAACAAACCTGAGTTAGTTGTGTTGTTTTTCCAGAACCAGTCTCACCAACCACTACCACCACTTGATTTTCACGAATTACCTACATTTGAAAAAAATAAGACTGAGAAACAATCATTGATTTTCCAAACAGTTCTCTTTCCACTCTCTCTTTCATGCACATGGTAGGATGTGCAGATGGTGTTATATGAGTGATGACTGCTAGTTAGTTTTGTAGACTTGACACGGAAAACTCTTTAAGGAAGCGAAAATGTATTGTATTAGAAAGTTTAGATGCCAACAAAAGATTTTTCCCACTACTCCTGTTCACCAATCACCACAAAGGAAACTATTACAGAAAAATGCAAAAATAAATAAGAAAATTAATATAAAAATACAAAAAAAAAAAATCCACTAAGCCAGTAAAGATAAATCAAGTTGAAGTGAACAATGGGAAAAAAAGTTGCTGGTCCCAGAAAGAAAAATAGAGTGAAAAATATCACATTAATGAGATTGGTAGCCAACCAAATCTTCAAGTAATAGATAGTGCATCTACTTCTACCAATGAAACATAACAAGACATCTAATATGATAAGATAATTCATATCTCTAGCATTTTGTTATAAAACAGACACATATAGGGCGGGGGGGGGGGGGGGTATAAAAACCTGAAGTAATTCCTCTCGTACAGAAAAAATGGGCAGATATTGTCGTTGTTGTGCTAGTGTTTTTGATTTAGCAAAATCACTCACTGCCTCGCCCTTCTTTAAATGCTGCGCAAATTTGGCCTCCTCTTTAAAATCAACCTCACCTTCTTCACCTACTGTGGCAGTATCTGCATCAATCTAGTAAATCAATGGAAAATGAAAATGTTCAGACACAGCGCCTCTCAGAATTAGCAGACGGCACATCTTCACAATAATAGATTCTGAATGCAGCATACCTGTTCCGCAGTCTTCTCTACACCAAGAATCTCACCTAGCTTTGAACCAGCAAGCTCCCAAAAACGTTGTCGTGACTTGTTCATGGTTTGTTTTTCGTGGATTTCCCGGACCAAATTCGAGCCCTTTCGTGCTATTATAGCCATATCAGATGTAGGGTCTTTTAATGGCATAACCGGCTCAGCTTGCTTCGTGAAAACAATCCTACCGTCGAGAAAAGGGGGCTTTGTATCTGATATAAGAGATATTGAGAAAATCCAAACAGATGATAGAAATTTTGTTTTTGAATTAAGTCTTCACACAACATCAAGGACTATATATGGACTTACCATGCACAAGGAGAATAACCTTTCGTTCTTCCTCATCATCAAACTCAGTCTGCACTTCAGTTCCTCTAACAGCTCCTGATCGTAAAAGTTGCCTGTCCTCCCACTGAGCATTATCCGCAGTCATCTGTGAGAATTTCTTGCTCTGTGCAAGAGTCATCTGGCTTCCATCTCTACGTACCTGTAATTAAAGATAGAAATCATTTCAGAGAAAAATAAAACGAATTATAGCTCGTATAAGTTTGAACGACACCTATAGAAAATCTAGACAACTGTTGAACTGAATCATGTTTAATAACATAAGCCACCTTTTCATGCGAAGACACGATTCACAAGATTGCAAGTCCATGCATGTACAAACATTTTAAAAGAAAATGCACTGCAGTTACACACCGATAAGCCCCTTAGTGCTCTATAGTTGAAAGGATAAACACATGACATCAGAGTTAACACAGTACAAAAATGACTACATTCATAAAACGAAATAAGAATCCATTATTCTGTTGTAGGTACTTCCAATGTTATAAACAAGGGCTTATAAAAGCTGGCAGAAAATAAGAACCCAATGAAGATTAGGACTAAAAATTGAACAACCCTCCACCGTGACAAAAACTGGCACAGCACAGGAACCCAATTGGGGTTGGGCTGCTAAATTCTACTTTGGAGAAGTTTTCACGATGTTAAGGAAAAGTACGAGCAAGTTGGAAATTTACCCCAGTTAATTAACTAAACCATCTAAAGCTAGAACCATCTGAAATTATACCAGTTTTTTAGCCAACTCGGCCTCTTTTTTCTGAAAAGATGCCTCATCACCGAGAAAATGTGAGGAGCTATCCGATGCGTACACAGTGCTGCCTTCATCTTGATCATACCTGGGACATGACAGATAAAACTCAGTATAAGGAGAACGAGAGCTCTTGGGGTTTACATATGGCGTAACCGAAAAACAACTTACATGTCACACTATCGTAGCCATTCAAAAGTAACTAGGTCAACATAAGTTAGTATTGAAATAATTTATATTTCAGCCTGAACTTAACCCTGTAGATACTCCACTCTCAGACCAGTAAAGGTGAAAGCTGTATTTGTTAGATTCATATCCAATCTCATCATTTCTTCAAGGTACAAGACTTTCGACAAATTCTATTCTTTCAATTAACTTTTTTGTCTTTTCAGTCATCGAAGCTACTTAATCATCAGGACAGTACAGGACAAAATATATTAAAACCTTATAGTGTTCCATAGTCATACAAATATACTTGACTACATTGCAAGCAACATTTTGTTTGGCCATAAATTAACAAAGTATAATCCGACGAATTACCAGGCACGATCATTATTGTACTCCATCTGTAAACGCATACTTTCTGATATCTCATGATCCTGGTATTCAGATATGTTTCCCAGGCCATCTTCTCCATCCTAGAACCAGAAAAAAAGTTACCACAAGGGAACGGAATAGTCATATCTATCAGGATAATGTTAATAGCAGAAAAAATCCAAATCAATTTTATATAAAAAACTTAAGAGAGAGAGAGACTTAATACCTCCATCTTATCCAGAGAGGAGTTAAACTGATTAGACTTGCCACCATATCGGGAACTTGCAGACCTAACAGAGGACCCGGATGCCCGAATTGGTGTCGGAGAAGGAGCAATACTATCCCAAGGAGATGCACCACCTTCAGTGCACATTCAAATATTTTGATTAGTCATGAGTAAAATTATGAGTACAAATTTGTCCAACAGACCAGCCAAGATGATTCCAAATTCAGAAGCATGAATCCCAAATAATTATATCAAAATTATGTCACCTACCCGAAGAATTAGGGGTACGCCCTCCCAACCATGGGGAAACAAGTCTTGCATCAGGAGACGCTCCGACAAACTTGGGGGATGGAAAATGTCGATTGTCTCTGCCACTCGAACTGCGGTTATCACGGCGTGGGGTATCTTCCCATTCCCATCGTCCATCGTCCCAGTCAGATCTGCCTGCATTGACATGAGTTATAATAAAAAATGAAGAGAATTAACTCGCTATCCTGAAAAAAGTTACTTTTCAGAGTAAATTACGTTAAACCACCATGAACTATGTTTTTTTTTTTGCACCTCCAGCCTAAACTTTTTGATAGCCCCCCACCCCCACCCCACAGCCATGCATTTTAATTTACACTGCGCACTGGACATGTAAAAGATTGACACACCACATATGTCCAATGTTAATGACTTAATGACAAGTGTCCGCAGATGATAGAAGGTGAAATGGATGGGGGAAGGGGGGGGGGGGGGAAAGTGCAAAAAATCCCATAGCTCAGGGGGCTTGGTGTACTTTACTTTTTAGGCAAGTTGGAAAATCACTTTAAGCAGTTGCATTCCATTCGAGTAAGTTTTCACACATCTGGAAATTCCGCCTAAGTAGGGAAATTTAATGTATTTAAAGTAGTAAAAGCAAGACGTAAACATACTAGGTGACCTCATAGGCCTATCATATCTACTCCTCTTTCTTCCATAGTCTCCACTGTGCTCTCTTTCTTCACTGTGAGATGTCTCCCTAGAAGTCCTACCTTCCCTACCAGAGCTATGTCTGATTCTTGTTGTGTGACTAGAGCTTTTGTAGTACTCCCCGTTTTTACTTTTATACCGATAATCATTGGCATAGTCAGAAGTAGGGCTTCGACTCCTATAACTTCCGGTAGAGGCATTCGGAACCTACAATATGTTAACAAGTGGTAATTACTGATATTGCAATATCTTAGCATTCATCCGGGGAGATGTGTTCACACTACTAGCAACCTGGAGGAAACCCATCGAAAAAAGTTTACAGTAAGTAGGATTTTTAGACTATTCCAACTTTATCATTAAGCCAACATACAGGGAAAAACGGAAACATAAAAACTTAAGATAATGTTGAAAAGACACTCAAATAATTCCAACAACAAGTTGCAGTATCATTTACAAGGCTCATAACCTTAATATGGATCAAAATTTTCCACATAACAAAGACATCATGAAGATATAAGAGCTAGATTCTACAAGGATGCATAGCATCCAAATATGTACAACTATTAATAATGGCAGTAATAAGAATAATAATAATAATAATAATAATAATAATAATAATAATAAGTATTATTATTATTACTTTACAATTATAATTATAATCGTACCATAATATATGTATATCACTTGCATGCCATACTAAAATAATACAATATACCATCTAAGAACTGCTAGGCAAGACACAAACCTTTACGTCTTTATCTGCATGATGCGTAGGGAGTGCTTCACTAGTTCGTACGTCTTCAGTTATGACACTTCCTGCAAACGCATGGGAGAGATTACCAAAATGTAGAAAGTTGTGAACCAATAGTGTTGTTTCCTTTGCTTTATATTTCTTAGAAGAAAAACAATCTACTACTTGTAGGTCGACAACAACTATTCGGTTTTAAATTTCACCTCTATCCGAGAGCTTATGCATCTACATGAACTTATGCTATGTATAATGCAGAAACACAGAGAAATTAACATTGAAACTAAGTTTGTGAAAATTAATTGTTACTACATTACAAATTTTATATTACCTGAACCAGATGGCTTGCTTGAAGCCAAGTCACGGTATTGTCTATTAGTATAATTGCGTACACTATTAGACATGTCATTTTCTAGTTCATTAATTTCTGAAGAAGCAGTGGTTTCCTCATCTTCACCAAGAGATGCTGCAACAGATGAAACTCTTTGTTTGGGAACCTTAAACGAACTGTCAACATTTGATTCCGCACGTTTTGCGTGTGCAAGGACGTCAAGTCCTGTCAAAAGAACCAGTCAGAATACAACAGAAATTTAGAATCATCATACTCGAATTATATTGATAAGGATTAAGGTGAGTTCTTGATACGAATCCTGTATCGAAACGAAGCAGAAACAGTATTCACGAGCGAAAGCTAACAGCAAACGGCCGAATGGAATCGAACAGCAACAGTGACAGCAACAACCAGTCGCTACAGCAGTAACGAACAGTAACAATCCGTCACTACAGCAGGAACGAACAACAACAATCCGTCGCTACAGCAGGAGCGAACAGCAACAATCCGTCGCTACAGCAGTAACGAACAGCAACAAGTACACAACAGTGATCGGTCGAACGGGCACAAACAGCAACGAACAATCACAAACAACAGCAACGAAGAGCGAATTGTGGTCGGATGCGGCGGAAACAGGAATCACGCTCGGACAACGGACAGCAACTTCGAACAAGTCAATCTAAACTTGTGAGGACAGATATGATATGAATCACACTCAGTTGTGAATCACGATTTATACAAACAGCAACAGGAGAACTGATACGAATCTCGATCAGATATGAGTCACGGTCAAATGAGAATTGCGATTTAACGAAACGGAAGTAAGCTTCACGAACAAGAAACCGGACAACACTCCGATGAACAACACCACGAACGAATACAAAGATTCCGGTCAAACAAAAACAGCTTCCGATCGGACGAACAGAAAACAATGAAAGATTTTAACGAGCTAGACCTATAACTCGTCAAAGATGATCTCTTCCCAAGACCTATTGAGAATTGATCAGATTAGAATTCGAAAACGCGTCGAATAATAATCAAGAATTTGTGTTTGAAACACGTCAAACAATTAGAACTCAAAGAGAGCAAAAATCAACTTGTGCCTTCAATGATCAAATCGGCCGAGCTATATGATGTATATATAGCCGCCAAACCCTAGCAACATAAATAAAGGTTACTCCCTAAAACGCCCTTGAACAAGTTTGGGCTATTACCATCATCATCATCAACCGATTAAGGAAAATACTAAACGAACAACGCAAAGCAACATAGGCTGCACATGTCGCACCCTTTATTAACTAAATAATACTCCCTCCACTTTTAAATAGATGTCATTTTAGATTTTTGTAACTTTTTCAAAATAGATGTCACTTTAGCTTTATTCTTCTCTTTATTCCATTATTACCTATAATTAATTTACCTCAAAATTCATCTTTTCACTCTTCATTAATTACAAAATATCATTTATTAGGGGCAAATTTTGACATAAAAGAATTTTCTTAATTTGTGTGCACAAAGCCAAAGTGACATCTATTTAAAAGTGGAGGGAGTACAAAAAATGATAAACTAAGTTATCCCGAGCCCGACCACCAAAGTCACTCCAAGCCTCGTGTCCATCTTCTCGCCCAAGTATGTAGCCGCATGTGCATCGTGGGCTGCATGGCCGCTTACGTCGATCATCACCTCGTCTTCTTCCCTTGGACTCGTCAATCCCGTATCAGTTCTCAATATCTTCAGTTTTAAAAGTCAGAGGGTACTACTCTGGGGGAATAATTGCCACTTTAAATTAAACATGATTCAATTAGGTATGAAGGGGAAGATAATAATGCTCATCTAAACAACCATGTAGTAATAACTGAGAAAATCAGTAAATGCTCTTAATTTTGACCAGAAACAAGTGCTAATGCTTTGAACCCGAGGAGAATACATTAAATCATACCTAAAACTGATTTCCTCTGAGGTCTGAATGCTACTCTATCCTTCTCAGGCATAAGTAAACCACCTGTGCCGGAATCCTCAGGTTCCAAGGTATCTGTTCTTTTATCTGGATCAAATGGCCCAACATTTCCACTCCTCTGAAATCAATGAAAACAACAATTAAATTTCGTAAATATAATTTAAAAGAGGGTTTGGTAAATCAAAATACATCTCAAGTAGCACAGAACACCAACATCGATATCTATCTTTATTGATCTCTTCCCCGAAACAGAACTTTTAAATAACTAAAACTGAAATCTGGGTACTCAACCATCAAAATCCAACTGAGAAGAACACTAATACTCAAAATTTCTTTGATGACAGTAACGTTCATCAGGTGATAAAATTCACACACAAAAGAAAAAGTTAAAAAAAAAACTCGATTTTGACGTAATACAAAAACAAGAACAACAGTGCTTCTCTTAAAGAAACAAAATAGATGTGACCCACTTACATTACTCATGGTATATCCCAACTTTGAAGTCCCGATGGGACTGTTTTCCCGGCAGAGAGGACGAAATAGAGAGCTCGCTAGACCAGTGCGTGGCGGGAGAAAGAAAGAGAAAGACTCGGACAGAGAAGCAGCAGCGAGGGCGGCGTCTGACGATGAGATAAGAGGTACACCCTTTGTTCGACAGATTGCGAGGGATTTGGATTTGGGGTCTGCTCTGCTGTGTTACAATTCAAACAGCAGATCCCTGCTACACCCCTAATCCTATAATAAGAATATAATACATTTTGGTGTAAGCTAATACATTTTGGTGTAAGCTGTTATGTTCAGTCCGAAAATTTATTCAGTGCACATTCAAATAGTAGCGACCGTGGATTTCACAAATCTCGTCCCATAATATTTGACTGCACATAGTTTTAATAATTTATAATTGATATATTGTTGGAAAAATATACTATATTTTATTGTATTAAATGATTTTAGCGTGTAACATAAATAAATAGTGGTGTAACAATATAGAAATAGTTTGAGTTCCTTCAATTTTGGATCATCCGGAAACAGCCTCTCTGTGTTAAGACAGGGGTAAGGCTGCGTACATCCAATCCCCCCTTACCTCACTTTTTACGGAAGTCGTTGAGGTATTGGGATAATATTGTTATCGTTGTTGTTTGAGTTCCCTTCAATTAAATCATTAAGCTTAACATATATTTTGGAACCGATCAAAATAGAAAACAAGACTATATTGACGAAGTGAAGTAGTATTAAAATTATTTACATTTAATTTAATTTTTCGCATGTCCACTTGATTAGTATTACTTCAAGTAATAATTTTGTCTTAATAAAAATTAATACTTCTATTTTTATATATTTCATGCCTTACTCCTATGAATTCTATTTTTATACTTAATATGTATTTCTAAAAATTATAGTAATGTAAGTACTTTATTAGATTTGTCTTAATGTGTATTTCTAAAATATAACTTACATTCTCAATAAAATTTCATATATTAATCGCAATTTTCTGGTCAAAGTTTATGAATTTTGACCCAAAAAGTCAAAATTTAGACACATTTTCGTGGACGGACGGAATATTTGATATATTACTCCTATGAATAGTAAGGTCAGATTTATTTTTCCAAAATGTGATTATAAAAATAATAACAAATAATCTATTTTATTTGTTGTACCTTGCGCCCCATAAAAAAAATTATGAATTCATCCAATAAGACTCTTCAAATGGAGCGGGTGTATTAACTATTAGTAATATTAACATATCTATTCATAAAAATTAACTTTACTATATTGGTACATCACCAATTACATAAATTTTTTATTTCATATTTTTAATGATCACTAATTGTTTTAAATTGTTATTTTAGGTACCACATAAATCTACATAATTAACAACAATAAAATAACTAATAAATGGCGATAATATTCTTATTGATCATTTTTACCCAATCAATTAGGTATATTAGTTACTTGATTTCCTCTACTATGCCTCCCTCTAAAGAAAATGAGTAGTGATCATACTGCTGAATCTGCGTAACCAAATTAAGACAGTCCATTTCAAAGATAACATGTTGTAAATTCATTTGATGGGCCAATTGGACTGCTGCTCGAGCTACAAATGCTTTAGCAACCTCCGAATTTTGGATATACTCAACACATTTTGTCCACCAAGCGACAACATCACCATTCCAGTTTCTGACGACCCTAATCCTGCTTTACGTGGATGAATAGATGCATCGTAATTGATTTTAAACACACCTTCTGGTGGAGCAGACCAAGATTGAACATTGTTTGAGTGTAGAGTACTTCCAATCTGACCAAACTGCTGCTGTGCATTCTTGTACCTGGAAAGAAAGTCTTCAGCAACTCGTACCAGCTCCAAAGGCTCAGTTTCCGCATTTTCGTTCATTTTTTTATTTCTATTATTCCACAGCGACCAACATAAGCACACAAAAATCTCAAACTCCAGTACAGTAGCCTTACGACGAACCGTTTCCATCCAATCTGTTAAATTAACACAATTCACATCAACGAGATGGTTAGGCAAGGATGAAACTGCCCAAAACAGCCTGCTATAAGTACATTCTTTAAAAATATGGAGCATTGTCTCGTCTGCAGCTTGACAAATCGGACAGGACACAAAAACAGGAATTCCACGTTTAGTAAGGTTAGTCATAATAGGTAAGGCACATCTGAACATTCTCCGCACAAAAATTCTAACTTTATTAGGAATTTTAAGGTTCCAAATCGAGTTCGAGTTCCTATCGCTGACACTACTGTTGTGACCTGTTCTTGCATGATATTCTTGAAGCTTAATGTCCCTCATAAGAAAATAAGCGGAATGAACAGAGTAGACTCCTTGTTTGGTATGCTGCCAGACCCGCAAATCTTGTGAATTAAAGGAATTCAAAGGAATTTGGAGTATATCCTGCATATCATCCTCCCAGAAAAGTTCACCAATGATTTCCTTATCCCACATCCCAGTATTCTGATTAATCAAGTTTGCAACTCTACTATCATTACTAGACAGGCCCAGCAGATTTTGGGTATAAGGCTTGAGGCTACTTGTACGGGGATCCAATTGTCTTTCCACATATCAACATTCGTTCCATCACCAATTTGCCATCTAACTCCTTTTCTCACTAGGGGCAATGCATGACACATACTCTTCCAAGTAAACGATGTATTACCCTTCGGTATGGCATCAAACACGTCACAATTAGGAAAATACTTAGCCTTAAGAACTCTACTAAGCAAGGAATTAGGATAGAAAATAATTCTCCAAATTCGTTTCCCCAACATCGCCAAATTAAAGCAATGAAGATCCCTAAAATCCATACCTCCATCTCTCTTTGAGTCACAAAGATTATGCCACTTAACCCAATGAATTTTTTGTTGGGAAAAATACCGACAAACGTCACGTCACAACGAATAAAGCAGAACCTCGTTTGACAAATTCCCACTCTTCAATCGTAACTTTGTGGTTACCGACGAGTAGAGCAATAATTACAACTCGATAAAAATAATACAAATGATATTCGAAAGCGATAAATAACGAGACACAATTTTTGCGTGGAAAACCCCTCAAGACGAGAGTAAAAACCACGGGACCGAAGCTGCTTAAATCCACTATTACCAATACACACAAATACACAATCTTCCCTAACATAAACTAGGGGTATACATCAATCGTCAAATACTTGGTAATAAATGTTCTTCAAGTATTTGGAATTAGCAACAACAACAAGATCGAGAAAATAAACAACCGTAAATAGCTTACACAAAGAGCTAACGAAATTCCCGAACTTCCGGACTCAAAATCTCGATCTACACCGGTGAAAAGATTTGCCCAATAGCTACCAAGCTCTTGTCAAAAGATCACGACGATCAAACCGATAAATCTCCGGGAAAATAAAGAAATGTATTTCTCTCTCTTGTTTCTCTCTCTATCTATCTCTCTTGTTCTTCAATAATGTGTGTGTGATAATTGATATCTCCCGTATGAAAAGCTGTATAAAAAGATCCCTTTTGCAAAGTTGACCTGTGTGCCGCGGCACACGCTGAAATTCTGCCCAGGAGATCGAGCAGGGGCCGCGGCTCGTCCGGCAGTGTGCCGTGGCCCCGAGTACAGACGGGTCGGCATATGTCAGGCAAAATGACGGGGGCCGCGGCTCGGCAAGGATGTGCCACGGCCCAGGTGCTTCGGCAGGGCATCGGCAGGGGGTGATCGGCAGGCATCGGCAGGGGTTGATCGGCAGGCCCCGACAGGGGGTGATCGGCAGGAGCCGCGGCCCAGTCGGCAGGGGCCGCGATCCAGAGTACAATGGGCTCGGCAGGTGGTTGTTCTGGGGCCGGCTCAGCCTTGTGTCGCAATTCTACTGTCTTTGGTAGGGTAGTTGAGACAGATACCGAAAATTTTTATTCATACCGTATATCGTACCGAAATTTTCGGTATGATGAAAATCATACCGTTACCATACCGAAATTTTCGGTATACCTACATACCGTTATTGTACCGAAATATCGGTATACCGAAATCAAGCCGGTATACCGTTAATTTTTCTAAGATATCGAAACTTTTATGATATCGAAAATTTTAAGATATATCAAAAATTCAATATACTATACGAGTTTGGTATCTTGAAAAATTTCGATATACCGATAATTTTTCAGATATCGAAAATTTTCAGTACATGTCGAAAAAATTTCAGATACCGAAAATTTTCAGATACCCAGATATCGAAAATTTCAAAATCTCATACCTGCTACTGCATCAAAATACCGGTAACGGTATCATACCGTACCGAAAAAATCGATATACCGAAAATTTCGATATTTTCGATATTTTTCGATACGATATTTTCGATATTTCGATATTTTCGGTATTTTCCCCAGCCCTAGTGCTGGGTGAGAAAAGTGACTATATTTTGGAAATTACTCCTACATTTTTTTTATTCTTACCATTATCCCACCAAAATCTTGCAACTAAGGACTCAATCTCGTCTAGAAGGTAATCCGGTAATTTAAAGCAACTCATAACGTAAGTGGGGATGGGGTGTGGAAAGAAAATTGATGGTTATAAGTGTAACACCCCGAGATGTTCGGAATAATTACAGCGCCGTAAACCCTTTAAGTAAGAATTTACAAGGATAATTAAAAAGGAAAGTAAATATAAGACATCAACACTGCGAAAATTCAAGTTTATGGAACGTACAACTGTTTCAACGGGTAATTAATACAACCATATCGAATTAATAACAAAAGGACACGCGTACTCGGGTACAGAAACCAAACCAAGACAACAAATCTCCAATAACAATAAACATCACTGAACCCCTTCGTCGTCACGCTTGGCCCCGTGGTCGCTTTCCCGCTTCCTCGGCTACCTGAACATCAAAACAAATGTCCACCCCCGAAGGGGTTAGCAAAACGATGCTAGTACAAGTATCATGTTAAACAATTCGAATATGCATCAATAATACATAACAAGATACACCACACGGACTTCCGCTACCGGAATCCGACAATGCGAATCTACAAGATTCCATTACACAGCATGGGTATTCCAATGATCCAGCGCCCTCAGCATAGATCCCAAGATGATCCCGTCGGACCAACACGAGGTGGAAATAACCCGTCCAATGATCCAGCCTCGGCTAGATCCCAAGATGATCCCGTCGGACCAACACGAGGTGGACATCCGATCCAGCGCCCTCAGCATAGATCGTTCAACGTATACAAACACAACTCATGCATACACATATGCCAAATCATTATGTTCATCAACATGAACATATAAACACTATATAACAAATATCATGACAAATCAACGAAGTAAATATCATGTTCAACAACATGCATAATCATACGCATACTCCAAAAATACCGATATTAACATATCACGATACTTGCCTCGAAGATGGCAAGAACGATACGCTTCAATGCTCTCGACGCACTCGAAGGCCGCCTCCTCCGATCAACGTAACAAGCTCGAATCTTAACAAAAGGAACGATATACAAATCATCTCAAGTCGAACGATGGCCTAACAATTCGGTCTATGGCCGAAAAGCTCAAAATAAACAATGCCTGATCAGCGCGCGCCACGCACTTACGTAACGCGGCGCTTAAGATGCATAGCGTACGCTATCTTATAAGACTAGCGCGGCGCTAGCCACGTCCGGGCGATCGACTACCGGGTCTCATAACGTGCGCTACGTACGTTTCGGGCGTTAACTGACCCCGATAGCGCACGTTAACTCACATGTGTTAGCGTGCGCTAAAATTGCATGGCAGAATACTGCAAGCCGAAACTGGGTTGAATGGTGAAGAACTCAAGAATCCTACCGTGATAATACAAGTTATCCTCGGGCAAATCATGCTAATAAGGTTTGAGGAAGATTTATGATTATGGAATACCAATATACGGATAGTCATCTTAATATCATAATCCATTACGATCTTCAAGAAGTAATCTAAGTTCGATCGTCTTATGTTTCAAAACACACGATTTCAACGTGTACGACTCAAAGAATCGGGTACTATCCGATTACTTGATCATAAATCGATTTAAACATGCTTAGGAGTCCTTATAATAAGGTGGTTCAAAGGTTCGTTCGATATCTAGCATCTATACGTCAAAAGTATCCTTCTAACATGCGATGACCGATAAAAACGAAATACTTGCTATCCAAACATGATTCAAACTTCCTTAGGAACCTTACTAATCATTGGTGAAAAATCACCTACCTCAAAGTAATGAAGAACACGGATGAAAATGAAGCAATCCAACACCAAAGGCTTGAACACCAATCTCCAATGATATAAGATCTTCAATCTCGAACTAAGTGGTTGATACGAAGTGTTTAGGACGAATGGAGTTATGTTTCAAGTGCAAGAGTTCGGTTATGTGGGAATAAAGGATGAAATCACGAATAGATGTCATTCTATTTATAATAAATGGCTATTAGCGCGCTACACCTGTTCGTAGCGTGCGCTAACGGCTCACGCCTAAATCAGACTCGGCACTTAGCGTACGCTACGCATATACCTGTAGCGTGCGCTAAGGCGTTGACCCGGCTTTTCTCGAAAGCCGTCCAGGTACATCCGACACGATCCGACAGGGGTCCCCCGGCCAGATCTCACCTACCGCACGTCTCAATCAGTCTAACCACGCATAGCGTGCGCTAATTACACTCGGTAGCGTGCGCTATAAAACCATGTTAGCGTACGCTACCCTTAACCTGTAGCGTGCGCTACATGCACAGAATTTCAACCTTAAAAACGCATACACGAAAATTTATGCTCGATGACATCGGACTATGAAATACGGAGAATAGTATTCAGACAAAAGTACAATCATAACAATATCGCAAGTTCCAAGTACATAACAGAAATCTCGGATATTACATCCTTCCTCCCTAAAAAGAAGTTTCGTCCCGAAACTCAGGATGAAAACAACTCCGGATATTTAGCCTTCATACCGTCCTCCGTTTCCCAAGTGGCCTCTTCGACTCCATGTCGTGACCATTGTACTTTAACCAAATGTATCGGTTTATTCCTTAATTGTTTGATCCGGCTCTCAAGTATCTTGATTGGTCTCTCTTCGAAGGTGCCATCATTAGCTATCTCGATCTCGTCGAAATCAATGACGTGACTGGGGTCCGGTATATACTTCCGCAGTTGGGATACGTGAAATACACTGTGAACATGACTCAGCGATGGCGGTAAGGCCAACCTGTATGCTAAATCCCCAACTCTCTCTAGGATCTCAAATGGTCCGATATATCTTGGACTAAGCTTGCCTCTTCTCCCAAAACGGAAAATCCCTCGTGTAGGAGACACCTTCAATAGTACGTGGTCCCCAACGTCGAACTCTAGAGGACGACGACGTACATCTGCATAAGACTTCGCCGACTCGGCGCCAAGCAGTCTCTCTCGAATCACCGCTATCTTCTCTTGTGTCTGAATAATCAAATCCGGTTCCGTCCCAATCAAATCCGAAGAATCATCCCAACACAGGGGTGATCGGCACCTCCTCCCGTACAAAGCTTCAAATGGTGCCATCTTAATAGAAGCATGCCAACTATTATTGTAAGTGAATTCGATCAAGGGCAAGTGAACTTCCCAATCAGTTGACCAATCCAACGCACAAGCTCTAAGCATGTCTTCTACTATTTGAATAGTCCTTTCTGACCGACCGTCCGCTTGGGGATGATAAGTCATGCTAAAGTTGAGCTCGATCCCTAAAGCTTTGTGAATCGCTTTCCGAAGTGCGACACGAAACGACCATCTCGATCCGAAATAATGGTCTTGGCGTCCGTGCAATCTGACTATCTCCGCAATAAATACTCGCGCCAAACTTTTGGGTCCCCAAGTATCTTTGATCCCTAGGAAATGAGCTGACTTGGTTAGTCGATCAACTATAACCCAAATCATGTTCATTCCTGCTCTAGTCCTTGGCATATTGGTGATGAAATCCATCGAAATGTCCTCCCACTTCCATTCAGGGATCGGAAGCGGCTTTAACATCCCGGGCAGTCGCCGATGCTCAATCTTGACCTGGGCAAGTCAAACACTTCAAACGTACTGCCACGTCCTTCTTCATATTCCCCCACCGAAGTTTTGTTTAAGATCCTTATACATCTTCTCACGCCAGGGTGGATAGAATAGGGCGCGCTATGAGCTTCTTTCAGAATAGTCCGTCTCAAGTCATCATCGTCGGGAACGCAAAGTCGACTCAAATCTCGTAACTCCATCGTCTTGTATCACGAATCCTGGGGCTTTTCCTTTCTTTACTTCATCACATAATCGAAGGATCGAGAATCGCCCAATTGCTTGGACTTGATCTTCTCGACTAGTGATGAAGTCGGCCCATCACATAAAGTCGCCTTGGATTCTCGGTGCCCAAACTTCAATCCTTCGCGGATCGGTTCCGCCGAATCGGTCTGCAGGGCGTAAGAGCTTCCAACACTCAAGAGAAATAGGTTTACGGCTCAAAGCATCGGCTACTACATTTGCTTTCCTGGATGATAGAGAATCTCCAAGTCGTAATCCTTGATCAATTCCACCACCTTCTCCGCCTCATGTTTAATTCTTTATGAAAATGTATTTGAGGCTCTTATGATCTGTAAAGATCGACAATGAGTGCCTGATGATAATGTCGCCAAATTTTCAAGGCAAAGACCACAACTGCTAGCTCCAGATCATGAGTCGGATAATTAACTTCGTACGATTTTAGTTGCCGAGAAGCATAAGCAATCACTTTATCCTTTTGCATCAACACGCAACCCAAACCCTGATTTGAAGCGTCGCTGTATACCATAAATCCGCTGGCCTTTCCGGCGCGCTAATATAGGTCTTGTCGCCGGTCTCTTCTTAAGTTCACAAAACCACTGCACTTCTCATTCCACGCGAACTTTTGAGTTTTCAGAATTTGAGTGAGCGGACGAGCAATTTTGGAAAATCCCTCTACAAAGCGGCGATAATATCCAGCTAGTCCTAAGAAGCTTCAGACTTCCTTCACGTTCTTAGGAGCTTCCCATTCCAAGATTGCTTCGACTTTTTTAGGGTCCACCTGAACTCCATCTACGATATCACATGCCCAAGGAAGGTTACTTCCTTAAGCCAGAACTCGCATTTTGAAAATTTTGCATATAGCTGTTCCTTTCTCAAGATGCTCAAAACCACACGTAGGTGTTTAGCATGATCCTCTGCGTCCCTCGAATATATCAAAATGTCGTCAATGAAAACGACCACAAATTTATCCAAGTACTCCAAGAATACCCGATTCATCAATTGCATGAATACCGCAGGAGCATTGGTAAGTCCAAATGGCATCACTACAAATTCATAATGCCCGTACCGGGATCTGAAAGCAGATTTCGGTATATCTGATTCCTTAATCCTCAACTGATGGTATCCTGATCGCAAGTCAATCTTCGAGAATACCCTTGCCCCTTGCAGTTGATCAAACAAGTTGTCGATCCGAGGTATAGGATACTTATTCTTGATCGTCATCTTGTTAAGCTC
Source organism: Orobanche coerulescens (assembly GCA_033398695.1). Taxonomy (NCBI): domain Eukaryota; kingdom Viridiplantae; phylum Streptophyta; class Magnoliopsida; order Lamiales; family Orobanchaceae; genus Orobanche; species Orobanche coerulescens. Next base: position 208,942,997 of record CM065805.1, on the reverse strand, counting down.
CCTGTAATCAATACACAGTCGGAGGGATCTGTCTTTCTTCCGGACAAATAGAACGGGCGCTCCCCAAGGGGAAACGCTCGGTTGAATATAGCCCTTCTGTAACAATTCCTCCAGTTGCTTCTTGAGTTCATACATCTCGGTTGGCGCCATGCGGTATGGTGCCCTGGAAATAGGGGTTGCTCGAGGCTCTAATTCGATGGTGAATTCCACTTCTCTTTGCGGAGGTAACCCTGGTAGCTCGTCCGGAAATATATCCGAGAACTCATTCACAACTGGAATAGACGAGAGCTCTACTCCTTCCTCTTTCCTCATGGCATAATACCAAAGTCCATGACATCCCTGTTTCAGTAATTTTACTGCTTTCATTGCTTTGATCAATTTCCCGAGCTTCCCGGTCTCCATCCTCGGAATAAGTGTTCAGATCCGTCATCGCAATGATGGAAATGACTCTCTCTCGGTAATTCAAAGACACCTCCATAACGGTTGAGCCAATCATCTCCGAGAATTAAATCGTCACCGCAGATGTCAACTACAATAAGATTCGATGGCCAATCTCTTCCTTCTATAGATACTGGGAAATCCCTAGCTTCTAGTGTTCCCACAATTTTCTCTCCGCTCGGTAATCCCACAACATAAGGTTCACAATTATACAAGCACGAGATGTTCAAACGTTTAACACAGTTCAAAGATATAAAAGAATGTGTGGCTCCGGAATCGAATAAAACACTAACTGGTTGCAAAAGGATCTGAATCGTACCTGATGCAACAGCAGTGTTCTGGTCGTCAGATCTCCTCATTTCGTACAGGCGCGGAGGAAAGGACCCAGCACTGGATGTCTCTCTCTTCCCAGCGTTCTGCTGCTGAAATCCACTCTGTTGTGTCTGGTTCACACTTATCTCCTTAGGAACTGGTGCTGGAGTGCGGGTACCAAAAGATCTAGTAGCGGCTCCACCGAAGGCCGCACGGTGCCCTTCTTGCCCATAGTCGTAACAAGTCACAGAAGATGCGGGGCAATCACGTCGAACATGCCCTGCTCGACCACAATTGTAACATTTCTTTGATGCGTCCGAAACTACTGATGCTGTCCGGAACTTCTTTCCGCCTCTAGAAGGATGTGGAGGTTTCCTAGCCGAATAAAAGGAAGACTGGCCCTTGCGGGCCCCACCACTCTTGTTTTCTGCAAAGCTGTCGGTCACCTTCTGCTTCTTTGCCTCTACCGATTTCTCTACCGCCGCCTCTTTCATGTCGTAGGCCAGCGCTTTGTCTTGATCTTTGTCGCAACGTAGTACACTCGAATCGGACATGTCTGCTGAATCTCCGCTTCATCCGCATATCAAAATGAAAAATCTTTTACGCCTCCGTTCGACCAAGTGTCGCACACAAGTCGGTGATGATTAAAAGTTTTAATTACATCATCACAGATGCCTCCGAACTCTGTGGTGAGAAAAACTCTCGGATCTTCGCCTCTCTTCTCGGACGGGGACAATATGTGCTTCCATCATTTGTTTGAATTCCGTCCAATCCGCATTATGATCCTCGGGTCGAACAGCTTCCCACCAATCAAAGGCCTCCCGGTCGGAAAATACTGGGCGATGGGAACCTTAGGTCCTCGAGACAGTTAAGACCGCGAATATTTTCTCCAACTCCTTGAGCCAGTGATCCCAAATAAGTGCCTCGGCAGATCCGTCAAATTTTGGCGGGTGCAATTTAACCACCTCGGCAAGCCATCTGTCTCCCGGTTATCCTCGTGGTGCTGCTGTCCCATCGCTGTCTGCATGCGATCAACGACTGGGCGAACTGGTTTATCTGCGCCACCACTGTTGAAGCACCCCTGGCATGTTAGGATTTGCGTCACCATTCGCTGATCCTTGCTGCCCTCCAGAATGGGAATCGGTTAGACTAGCCGATATTTCTGGGGTAGTTGCGGAATCCTCATGTCTCATGTTACCACGACCGCGTCCGCGTCCGCGTCCACGTCCTCCTCTCAACATACTGTAAACACAATTTCTCAATATCGAACAAAATTTTTGAAATATAGTACGTAAATACTCACAAAACAATAATTAAGTAAAACGGTTGTATAAGAGATTAAGAGACTTACAACCACGGTCCACATGACGACTTAGGCTGAACTGTGATGTTACAAATGACCCGTAAATCAAATAACGTAATGCACCCAACTAAAACCCATTGCCAAGATATCCATGAATCTTAGCTCCGATACCATATTCGTAACACCCCGAGATGTTCGGAATAATTACAGCGCCGTAAACCCTTTAAGTATTGATTTACATGGCTATTTAAAAAGGAAAGTAAATATAAGACATCAACACTGCGAAAATTCAAGTTTATGGAACGTACAACTGTTTCAACGGGTAATTAATACAACCATATCGAATTAATAACAAAAGGACACGCGTACTCGAGTACAGAAACCAAACCAAGACAACAAATCTCCAATAACAATAAACATCACTGAACCCCTTCGTCGTCACGTCGGTCCTGTGGTGTTTCCTGCTCCTCGGCTACCCGAACATCAAAACAAATGTCCACCCCGAAGGGGTTAGCAAAACGATGCTAGTACAAGTATCATGTTAAACAATTCGAATATGCATCAATAATACATAACAAGATACACCACACGGACTTCCGCTCTAGGAATCCGACAATGCGAATCTACAAGATTCCATTACACAAAGGGTATTCCAATGATCCAGCGCCCTCAAGATAGATCCCAAGATGATCCCGTCGGACCAACACGAGGTGGAAATAACCCGTCCAATGATCCGGCGCCCTCGGCTAGATCCCAAGATGATCCGTCGGACCAACACGAGGTGGACATCCGATCCAGCGCCCTCGGCATAGATCGTTCAACGTATCTGAAACACAACTCATGCATACACATATGCGAATCATTATGTTCATCAACATGAACATATAAACACTATATAACAAATATCATGACAAATCAACGAAGTAAATATCATGTTCAACAACATGCATAATCATACGCATACTCCAAAATACCGATATTAACATATCACGATACTTGCCTCGAAGATGGCAAGAACGATACGCTTCAATGCTCTCGACGCACTCGAAGGCCGCCTCCTCCGATCAACGTAACAAGCTCGAATCTTAACAAAAGGAACGATATACAAATCATCTCAAGTCGAACGATGGCCTAACAATTCGGTCTATGGCCGAAAAGCTCAAAATAAACAATGCCTGATTGCTTAGCGCGCTCGTACCTACGTAACGCGTGCGCTAAGACTGATAGCGACGCTATCTTATAAGACTAGCGTCGCTAGCCACGGCCTGGCGATCGACTCGGCTGGTCTCATAACGTGCGCTACGACGTTTGGGCGTTAATCGATAGCGCACGTTAACTCACATGTGTTAGCGTGCGCTAAAATTGCATGGCGAATCGCAAGCCGAAACTGGGTTTAAAGGTTAAGAACTCAAGAATCCTACCGTGATAATACAAGTTATCCTCGGGCAAATCATGCTAATAAGGTTTGAGGAAGATTTATGATTATGGAATACCAATATACGGATAGTCATCTTAATATCATAATCCATTACGATCTTCAAGAAGTAATCTAAGTTCCGATCGACTAATGTTTCAAAAAAACTGATTTCAACGTGTACGACTCAAAGAATCGGTACTATCCGATTACTTGATCATAAATCGATTTAAACATGCTTAGGAGTCCTTATAATAAGGTGGTTCAAAGGTTCGTTCGATATCTAGCATCTATACGTCAAAAGTATCCTTCTAACATGCGATGACCGATAAAAACGAAATACTTGCTATCCAAACATGATTCAAACTTCCTTAGGAACCTTACTAATCATTGGTGAAAAATCACCTACCTCAAAGTAATGAAGAACACGGATGAAAATGAAGCAATCCAACACCAAAGGCTTGAACACCAATCTCCAATGATATAAGATCTTCAATCTCGAACTAAGTGGTTGATACGAAGTGTTTAGGACGAATGGAGTTATGTTTCAAGTGCAAGAGTTCGGGTTATGTGGGAAGAAAGGATCAAATCACGAATAGGATCTTGTCTATTTATAATAAATGGCTATTAGCGCGCTACACCTGTTCGTAGCGTGCGCTAACGCTCACGATCTAAATCGTACTCGGCACTTAGCGTACGCTACGCATATACCTGTAGCGTGCGCTAAGGCGTTGACCCGGCTTTTCCCGAAAGCCGTCCAGGTACATCCGACACGATCCGACAGGGGTCCCCCGGCCAGATCTCACCTACCGCACGTCTCAATCAGTCTGACCACGCATAGCGTGCGCTAATTACACTCGGTAGCGTGCGCTATAAAACCATGTTAGCGTACGCTACCCTTAACCTGTAGCGTGCGCTACATGCACAGAATTTCAACCTTAAAAACGCATACACGAAAATTTATGCTCGATGACATCGGACTATGAAATACGGAGAATAGTATTCAGACAAAAGTACAATCATAACAATATCGCAAGTTCCAAGTACATAACAGAAATCTCGGGTATTACAATAAGTTCCTTTCTAGAGCGGGAAAAGAAATTCTTATTAACGTTCATATATAAACAATTCATATAATCAGGGCATGTTCTCCCCAGCTTGTTTTTAGTTCAGTTCAGTTCAATTAAGTTCCTAATTTATTTATCTGATAATAAAAATGATAATTATTATTATTACAATTACTATTGGTTTTACTATTAATATTAATACCATTCTTATTATTATGTTAATATTGCTAAATATTATTTTGCCAATTTTTTTATATAAGAAGTACACATTTCAATAATATTTGTCATTGTCCAAAGTACATACTTTTTGATAGATGACAACAATAATACTAATAATAATAACCACAATAATACTTATCATTGTTGAAATAATATATATATATATATATGCTGAAATTTGTTTTTTTTACAAAAGTAAATTTGATATATTTTACCTGTAAGAAAATATTAAAACTTAAAAAGTAAAATTATAATATCATAAATATTTTAAAAATAATATTGAAATTAATATTTTTATTTAATTAATTTTATTAATAAAATTAGTAAAATATTGTTTTTCAAATATTTCTTGTAATTTTTGCTGCATCATACCCCCAGCTTATTTTCAATTCAGTTCAGTTGTTTTACGCCGAAGAGAACAGGCCCTCGGTTTATATGATCATGAAACTAATCATGTATTATAAACTTTATTACATAAACGAAATTTTTAGTTCAATTGTGAAATCATCAAATTTTTAGTTCAATGACATAGCCATGTAATATGTTGGTGGAGTTCACTTAGTTAAATTTGCGTCGGAGGGGGCTATCTCGATTATTATCGGATATTGGAGTGTCCGATTCCACATGATTATGTAATACCAAAACTTCACCACAAGGTGCAAGAGTAGCTTCCTTGTGTCGCCTATCTTTGTGTCTCATAAGATGGGCTCGTCCCATCATGGACCACATTTTATAAGATGTCGTCCTCGATATACAAGAATGGCATTTGATAAGATCATAGAATCAGTAACCGTAACAGGAGCATTTGAGTTGTCTAAAGTAAACAACGCAAGACTCTTACGGCTCGTATCAGCCGAAATAAGTTGCGGCTTGTGTGGGATTTCGAAGGCAAAATGCAGTCGCCCTTTAAAGTGTTGTCTGTGTGCTTAGAGCATCCAGCCATACACATTGAGTCCACCTGCTTGTCTACTTATCCCAATTAGTGTGCCTTTTCAGACAAGCATTTAACTCGACTCAATGCCGGACTCATTTTAGTTAACTAACATTGCTCTGATCAAACACACAAAACAAAAGTACATTTATAATTCTTTTTTTTTTTATTACAGATGCAAATGAAGCAGTAACCCATACATAAATTAGATGCTATTAAGGATAATAAGATAACTCTTGTGAAAGATAATGTCTTGACCAGGAGAAGATTAGTTCCCCCTTCCAACAAATCCAAGCCATTAGAAAAGAAACAATCGGGGGAAGAATCCTTACGACCCGACCTTGTCAAGATTTTCCGACACGGTTTTCATCCTCGGCCGAATTTCAGGGTCTCCCTCGGTGCAACCAAGCGCAATATGAAACGCCGCTAAAACATCCTTCTTAGCATGATGCACTTCCTGAAGCAAAACAGGGTCCACCATATCAGACAAAGGGCTCTCCTTACCGAACCCTTTCCTCACCCACTGTACAAGATCAAGAATCTCGGCCGAGGTCGAGCTGGCAGTCGGAAAAAGCTCCGGGGACTTCCCCGTCAGCAGTTCCAACAAGACGACTCCAAACGAGTAGACGTCCCATTTTTGGGTCGGCCAGCCGTCGGGGGTCCGGGCCTCCGGCGCTCGGTAACCGTTCGCTTTCTCGTGCTGAGGTGGCATGAGGTAAGGGAGGGCCCCGCCTATGAACCCGCCGGATGAGGAAGGGTTGCTGCCGGTGATGGTGATTAGTTTGTTGAGGCCGAAATCGGAAATGTAGGGGTGGAGTTCGTTGTCGAGGAGGATGTTTGACGGTTTCACGTCGCCGTGGACGAATTTCCGTGGGCTGCATTCGTGGAGGTAGGCTAGCCCCCGTGCGGCGCCTTTCGCGATTTTGAGTCGGTTTGACCATGATAAGGTGGATGATGGCTGATTCGGCTTCCCTGTGAGAAGAGAAGACAAGGTAAGAGGGGTTAACGAGAATTGTGGCAAATAATGTACAAAATCATGTGTTATCATTTTCACCATACTGTCACGGCCGGAAGTCGACGACGGGTCAGGCGTGCGCATGCAGAACATCACCCGTGACAAGCGCATGCAGAACATCACCCGTGACATTACGCTCTTTTAACTCATTTTTTAACTTTTAGCTTCTGTTTGCTAATACTAATCAGATTTAGAGTCTCAAGTCTCAACTACTCTTAGGTTCTGCTGTAATAAATCACTTATTCTAAAACACACCAATCCGATACGTAATAGGATTCAAGAAAACAAGGAGGCATAAAGAAGAAAGAAAACAAAACTTACCGCGAAGAGCAGAAGCCAAGCTTCCGTTCGAGATAAAATCACTTATGAGAAGCTTTTCATCCGGCGCCCAATAATACGCCCTCAATTTCACAACATTCGGATGCTTTATCTTCCCGATCGCCTGAACTTCAGCCACAAACTCCTTATACCTTTGTTCCCCTCCTTCTCCAAGTCTCCTAACAGCCACAGGCACTCCATTTCCAAGCACAACCTTATACACTATCCCCAAACCACTTTTCCCCAACACATAAGCCGATGCCCTCAACAACTCGTCCAACTCGAAATTAAACCCTTTATCGATCGCAACAAGATCACCCTCAACACCACCACTCATCCCACCACTAGTCCCACCCTTTTCGGACTCGATCTCCGAGTCATTATTTGGAAAACCATTGATACAAGGAAAAACACAAAGGCCCGTTCTTTCACCACCTCCGAGCTTCCCTTTTCGGGTACAACTACATCCGTTGGAGTCCTTTCGCTTCCAATAAATATAAACTATTACGAGTCCTACAAACGCCACTCCTGTGGCATCAGCCACCGATATTAATATAATCAAGCCCGGTTTAAGCCCTTTCCGGTTGCTGGCACCCTCGTCATCCTGTGAACCACCACTTTCAGGCCCGGGCGGAGCATCTGAAATATTCTTGCAAGACTTCTGTAATGGAAACCCACATAAACCAGGATTGTTCATAAATGCCGTCGGGCCCTGATTGGCAAACGGGCCAGTTTGGGGAATCTCGCCACTTAAATCGTTATTTCTAAGATCAAAACTCACGGTGAGCTGCAAATCGCCCAAGTTTTTGGGTATTTTTCCTGTGAAATGATTAAATGATAAATTCAAAGTCCCTGTTAGTGATTTTAACTCTCCCATGTCATCCGGGATCGAGCCCATAAAACCGTTTGAGGATAAATCAAGCTGCACTAGATTAGGTAGCTCAGGAAAAATCCCCTTCGGAATCTCACCGGTAAATCTATTTCCGGCGAGAATCAGCCTCTGTAATTGCCTGCAGTTGCTCAGAAACTTGGGGAGTTGGCCGGAGAGAGAATTACTCGAAAGATCAAGGTTTTGCAAGCGAGGGAGGTTACACAGAGAGTGGGGTAAAGAACCGGAGAGATTGTTACCGTAGAGGAAAACGCTGTGTAATGAAGAAGCATTGAATAATTGATCAGGAATTGAACCGTAGAAATCATTTCCATGTAGATTCAGTCGCCGGAGATAAATTAGGTTACCCAGCTCCGACGGAATATACCCTCGGACATTATTTCCCCCGACGGAAATTCCGACGACACGTTGCTCGCCGGAAATATTCGCACACGAAATTCCGGTCCAGTGACACGGCGTCGCATCGTTCTCGTTCCAGTCGGGGAAAGCGGCCCCGCCGTCCACGGCGGACTTTAAGGAGAGTAAAGAGAAGCCGTCGGGGTTTAAGGAAGCGATTTTGATTATGTACAGACAAAAAAACAGCAAGAGAAAATCGAACAAGAAATGCGGCTTCTGGAACAACATTCTACAAACAAATAGGTGCTACACAGATCAATGTACACAAAAAAAAAAAAAAAGATTTTTACCAAATTCAAGAAGCTGTACACGGAGAAACACGTACAACAAGAAATTTGAAGCTGTTTTCCTAAAACCCAAAAATAAAAATAAAAGCAACCACTGTCCTGTTCTTCAAAATTTGTTGCAGAAAATTTTTAACAAATTAAAACATAGAGACAGCTTCCTTCAGTTCTGTTCCAGATTTTGAGAATGTGGTAAGATTATATCCACACACACACCAAAAAAAAAAAGCAAAAAGAAAAAAAGCAAAAAAAAAAAAAAACTTTTCTTTTCTTGCAACTAAATAAAAAAATGCTCGGATTGAAATGAGGGAACTGAGGAATTTATGAGACAAAGACCCGAGTAGGGAAGTGTCTGTTACTCGGGCCCACGGTGCGCCAGGAGAGAGGGGGAGAGGGAGAGGGAGAGGGAAAGGGATGTTCTTACTTCTTATCAACATTCGAGTAGTAGAAGAAAAGCAAGAAAGCTTCTAAGTTCTCCAATGTGATGCTAATGATGTTATTAGAACAATGCTTCTTTTCTTTCCCTTTTCATGATTTAGTCGTTTTTGTCTACTTTCTGGTTTACTTGGCTTACTATATTTTTTAGAAGTTGAAGTGCTTGGAAATGTAAATATGCAATTGAACAGCTCAATGAAGATTATTTAATCGTTAAGGATCGGAAAAATGACCTAAAATAGTAACGTATTTTACTCGAGTTTTCAATTATAGTAATCTACTCTATTTATTTACAATCTTAGTAATGTACATCATTTTTGTTTTCAATCAGCCCCAATTTCTAACGACGTCTATTTAGCCGTGATGGAAAGATGAGGTGGAATACACGTACCTCATGTGTATATGTTAAATGACATGTAAGAGTGGTAAAAATGACCTAAAATAGTAATGTACTTTACTCGAGTTTTCAAATATAGTAACCTACTCTATTTTTTTTACAATCTTAGCAATGTACATCATTTTCATTTTCAATTATAGTAACCTAGTCTATTTTCAATCAACACCAGTTCCTAACACCGTCCATTTAGCCGTGACATAAAGATGATGTTGAAGACATGTGACCCTCACGTGTATATGTTAAATGACCCAAACAGAGTATTAAGACAAAATATTAACAAAAAACACAGTCGTAATATCCATTCATAATTAGTTTAACCAATTTTTTCACTTTATCAAGAATGTTTATTTTTTTAACCCCATTGGTATTGATTTAAATATATGTTAACATTGTTAACAATATTTGAAATAGAAAAAATACCACCGTGTTCCAACTATGACTTTCCATGCATATGATGCAATACTCAGAAGAAAAAAAAAAGTTAGTTTGATCTCATAAACATGGCACTTGGCATTCTTCAATTTTTGTTCTATTAGCATTAATTTATTTTATCTCACTAACTATTCCAGAATGCAATTTTCAATCAACATAAAAAATGATGTGGAAGACATGTGACCCTCACGTGTATATGTTAAATGACCCAAATATAATATTAAGACAAAACATTAGCCATAAACACAGCTGTAATATCTATTCATAATTGGTTTAACCAATTTTTTTCACTTTATGTGGAAAACATTCTTGATAAAGTGAAAAAATTGGTTAAACCAATTATGAATGGATATTACAGCTGTGTTTTTTGTTAATGTTTTGTCTTAATACTCTGTTTGGGTCATTTAACATATACACGTGAGGGTCACATGTCTTCCACATCTTCTTTATGTCACGGCTAAATGGATGGTGTTAGGAACTGGTGTTGATTGAAAATAGACTAGGTTAATATAATTGAAAATGAAAATGATGTACATTGTTAAGATTGTAAAAAAAAATAGAGTAGGTTACTATAATTGAAAACTCGGGTAAAGTACATTACTATTTTAGGTCATTTTTACCACTCTTACATGTCATTTAACATATACACGTGAGGTTACGTGTATTCCACCTCATCTTTCCGTCACGGCTAAATGGACGGCGTTAGAAATTGGGGCTGATTGAAAACAAAAATGATGTACATTACTAAGATTGTAAGAAAATAGAATAGATTACTATAATTGAAAACTCGGGTAAAGTACATTACTATTTTAGGTCATTTTTCCTTAAGGATCGGGAGAATGGTCGATATCGGCAAGAATCAAAACGGAAGCAACTTTTGACACCGGACTTGGTATCGCTATTGTAGTGCTTTTTTGGAAGCCGCACGGCGAGACGAGCAAGTCTCACCATTTTGCCGTGATGTATAGTGTCCATAGCTAAATTCCTTAATTTTGAGGTACATTTGGTCCTTTTTATTTTTGTAAATTTTGAAATTTAGTCTTGGTTTTAAATTTTAGTTCCTTTTTGAACTACGGTTCGTTTTCAGGCCGGCCTATAAACACATCTCTTGATATATTTGATATTAATACTCTTTTTTTTTCATACCAACAACGTTTGTTTTCTACGCTATATTGTCTCGTGTCAAAATAATTGTTGCAAATATTTTGTTTTAACAATAGATTATTTCAGTACGAGTGAAGTTGTAGCCTAAAGATTGTATCTCTTTGTTTACATGTGTTCAAGTGAAAGAGTTTATGCGAAGAGTTATGTTTAATTGATATGTTTGTTCATTCAAACAATTTGGATGAAAAGGTTTGTCCGAACACTCGTTCTGTTTCAATTGAATCATTTGACAATTTATAAATAGACCCCCTAATTTGAACATTTAGAGACTTTCTTCGTTAACTTAGTCATTCTCATTTGTCGCATATTGTCTGGGTCATATTCTTCCTTCTATCTTGAAAGTTCCGAACACAAGCTAATTTGCTGAAGGTTCGTTTCTTGCAAATGATGCAACGAACGTATCGAAAGTCTTTGTATCATAGTGATGATTGTCGAGGACAATTAACATATTTTATACATGGCACTTTCATCTTAACATTGATTACATCGAAAGTATTCTTAGTAAGTTCAGTATTTATGAATTGTCTCCAGTAAAGGGTCATGCAGATTTAAATCTACACTTAGTAGAAAATCGAGGAGAATCTATTTCCCAGTTGGAAGATGATAAGATAATTGGAAGCCTTATGTATTTGACAAATTGTACGCTTTTGGATATTGCATATATATTCAGTGAGTAAATTAATCCATTTCATGTGTACTTCTAATAAAGATCATTGGAATGCTTTAACTAGGGTACTTAGATGTTTCAATCATACTATGAATTATGGGATACTCTATACAAGATATCCATGAGTATTATAAGAGTGTCGCAATGACCATTGAATATTAAACATAAAGGACTCATCCACAATGACTATGTGTTTGCAACGGGCGGAGGAGTACTCTCTTGGAAATCTTCCTAAATGTGTATAGCTCGATCCATCCGAGTTCATTGCTTTAGATAAAGTAGGCGAAGAAGCAGATTATAGATTAGATATTTTTTGGAGGATATTCCTCGTTGGGATAAGTCAGCGCTTGATGTGATGATACATTGTGATAATTAATCAGCAACTGAAACCACACAGGGAAGTATACATAATGGTAAGTCTGGACATATACGTAAACAATATAATATCGTCAGACAGTTAATCTCGAATAATATCGGTTGACTACGTAAAGTTAAGGGAACTACTAAAAATTGTTTTATAAAAACACATAAGATTCAGTAGAATGTCCGTTCGAATCGTTTAAATTTACAATAATTATAACAAATATAACTATTACACAGAAACTTAAGGGATAAGGATTAGGGTTTACGCGACTTCTAATTTAATTAAAATGCATATTAAAAGAAACTGGAAATTTAAAAGGGGGGCAGTAAATCGCAAACCAACGAATCGAAAGATTAAGAAGTGATGTCACTGTTGAAGATCAACCCGGCTCAGTCCTATGTCTCAAAATCCCACATCCAGGACACAGATAGCCGCGGCTAGCACCAAAACGAGAACCCAGAACCAGACCAGAAGCAACACCTCTGGAAGAACCGAAGCACACAGCCAAGATTCGAATCAAAGAACCACCCAGAACACCGACCTCAAATCAAAGTTCCAATCACCGTCACAAAAGATCTCGATTCAGTTCACATAAAAGAATCGAAGGTATGTAAACAGAATACTTTTTGCGCATGTATCGTGTGTTTCTCACCTCTCTCGGGAGGGATATACATAGGTATATCGGAGTAGCGGTCGATGAGAGAAGGACGAAAGTGCAAGCTGGAGATCCATGGCGGAAGACCAGGAACCGATAGCAACAAACATGAGAGAGATGGAGAGAGAATCGGGCAGAAGGGGAAAGGAGGCGGACAAAATGAGGCGTTAGGGTTCTGGGGTGGGTTTTATATAAGGGTTAAGTATAAAACCAAGGGCCAGGGTTAAAGGAGCCAATTAAATGGCCTAGATTAATCCGGTAAGATGGGCTGCTTTCAAGATCCGATCCGGGTCAACACATTTGGTGGGCTGCAAGAGAAAAAATTTTGGGCCTTCATATTTTTAATTCATTTGGCCCAAAAACTCAACATTTCTTCACCTGGGTCAAATGAGTCATCGGGGCAGTTTATAGTGATAGAGGTCATCATCGCCGTAGGACACCACCTGCACTCAAAACACAAAGTAAGTACAAATAATCACAAAGAACAATAATAGCAATCACTAAGAAAGCAAGGCAATCACAGAGAAAGTTAAAATTGCACAAAACAGACAAATGCCAAAATATTTTCAAAAGCACGAACTTATTAAGGGAAATATACAATATAAGAAACACATAGATTTGAGGGGACACCACTCCACCTCAAATGCAACACACTAAGCATGTTGCTCCACCTGAAAAAGAGAAGAGGTTTACAAAAAAACACCAACACAGCATCCAGCACAAAAAACGTCAAAGAGCACAAAGTTCAAGGAAAAATAATCACATAGATTAGTACTACCTACATCCACAAAGGATTAGAACCACGAATAATTCATATAAGTCACACAGACATAAAAAAATCATACACATGTCACAAAGACACTCCACAGCCCACTAAGGACTGAAAAACACGAGAATCAACTAATATACATCACTAAGATTGATATCTGACGCAGCCAGGTTAGCCTTATCACCAGGTTGATTTTTACCCTTTTTGTTCTTATTATGACAATTCCTAGCAATATGACCATTTTTACCACAACTATAACAATTCCGTAAGTGCTGTCGAAAATCCAAATTTTGACCATCCTTCTTAGTGAAACAGTCATAGCAATTTTCATTCCTAACTAGCGAAACTGATTCGAAATTCAAATTATTACTCACCTTGGTTTTTGAATCTAATTCCTTACTCTTTATACCAAACACAACAATATCTAAAGATATGTTATCTCTACCATACTTAATAGCAGATTTAACATCACCATAAGACTCAGGAATAGCATTCAAAAGGACAATAGCAGAGTAGTCATCAATATATTTATCACCCGAATTTTTATTATCTTGAACTAACTTGGTAAACACATCAAGGTTTTCATCAAGACTTTTATTCAAATCAAGTTTAAGACACAAGAATTTTTCAAGCAAAAACAGTTTATTCGGCAAAGAGGTTTCAACATACAATTCTTCCAACTTTTCCCAAAATTCCTTAGCCGAATTTTGTTTATCAACTTTTCTTATCACAGAGTGAGACAAGTTCAAGATAATTGCAGAGTAAGCAAACTCATCAAATTCAGCTCTTTTATCCGCAGTTACATTAGATGCAAAAGAGTTGTCGATAGCTTTGAAACATTTTTTGTTGAATGAGGATGCTTTTCATTTTCTGTTGCCAAATGGCAAAATCGCCTTTTCCATCAAACGGGGCCACGGAGAAGGCAGAGATAGTTCCCATTTTAATTTTCAAAATAAACAATTTTTTTGAAAATTATGAAAAAAGCAGATTAAAAGGAGACCTCCGGTTTTATCAAATTTCAGAAACACAAAGTAGTGGGAACTAATAAAATCACACAGATAAATAAAATTGAAGGAATTCGAAAAATTCTACCCCAGGCCCTTACAAGATCTGAGGACGCTTAAGTGGTCCAGACAGGAGGGTTTCAATGCCGGTTTACGAAAATTTTCAGATTCAAAATAAACACGAAGTAATATAGTAGTGATAAACACAGAATATTACCAACAATGCGTCAAACAACATACGCAGCAGATGCAATAACACCAAGACGAATTTCAACAATATCACTAAGAACATCAAACGAGCCAGCAAACTAAAAACAGTAAATAATGAGGGTAAAGCCGTTATACCTGAGCGAAACCCCTGGTAGAGTTTCGTAACTCCCGATTCAGATGGACCCGATTCAGACAGACCCAATTCAGACGGACCCGAACCTATCTCCGATGCCAATGTAGAATGTCCACCCGAATCGTTTAAATTTACAATATTATAACGAATATAACTATTACACATAAACTTAAGGGATAGGGATTAGGGTTTGCACGACTTCTAATTTAATTAAAATGCATATTAAAAGAAACTGAAAACTTAAAAAGGGGGCAGTAAATCGCAAACCAACGAATCAAAAGATTCGGAAGTGATGTCACCGTTGCAGATCAACCCGGCTCAGTCCTCTGTCCCAAAAGCCCACATCCAGGACACAGATAGCCGCGGCCAGCACCAAAGCGAGAACCCAGAACCAGACCGGAAGCAACACCTCTGGAAGAACCGACGCACGCAGCCAAGATTCAAACCGAAGAACCACCCAGAACACCGAACTCAGATCAAAGCTCCAATCACCGTCACAAAAGATCTCGATTCAGTTCACAGAAAAGAATCGAAGGTATGTAAACAGATTACTTTTTGATCGTGTGTCGTGTGTTTCTCATCTCTCTCGGAAGGGATATATATAGGTATATTAGAGTAGCGGTCGACGAGAGAAAGACGAAAGTGCAAGTTGGAGATCCATGGCGGAAGATCAGGAACCGATAGCAACAAACAGGAGAGAGAGGGAGAGAGAATCGGGTAGAAGGGGGAAAGGAGGCGGACAAAATGAGGGGTTATGGTTCTGCGGTGGGTTTTATATAAGGGATAAGTATAAAGGCAATGCCCAGAATCAAAAGAGCCAAATAGGTGGCTTAGATTAATCCGGTCAGATGGACTGCTTCCAATATTTTGGGCCTTCATATTTCTAATTCATTTTCCCAAAAACCCAACAGATTCTTTGTCGGTTTTAAGGGTTTTACGGTTCTAATTTTCATACGGGCTCTGAATATTTGTTAGACTGGTTTTTAATGATTTTAACAGTTATTTTAACAATTCTATGGTCCTTAACGTTTCTAATGGTTTCCCAAAGAACCGCCGAGGACAAATTTTTCAATGATTCCTAACGATTTCCATCATACCATATTGCTACTCTTCGCTACGTGAGTACAATATCTGAAAACTAACCACCATGTTCAAATGGAAAAATCAAGTATTTTAAGCAGCATGCCCCGGAGTTGGGGTTGGGGTTGGGTGGAGTTTGGGGGGTCCAGAGAAGAGCAAATGCCTGTAATAAATAAGGCTATGTGTTGTCCTTTTCTGTTGAGAGCTACCCCTGGACTAATGTTCTAGTAAGAAGGCTATATGTGATATTAACGAGTCATTCAGACCCGGGCGATGCCCCGGGTTGTATATGATGGTATTATATATTTAAATTGTTATTGTTCAGCACAAATTTTCGTCATTTTGATCATGAATCCGTCATTTATTTTCGTCATTTTATATTCGGGACGTATTTTTGTCATTGTATATATAAGTTGTCATGGTAGCATACATTTTGTAGCATGATACGTATTTAAAATAGTTTATTGACATGTAATCTTTTAAGATGTATTTTTTACGTAATATTTTTTGTCTATTTATTTTGGTATTGACTCTATCATTTTTAATTGGAACTAACTAATATTAATACATTGGGCTAAGTTATAACTATTTCTTATGATAGTCAACGATGCCCGTGCCATGCACATGTGCTGTATAGAAGTTTTCATAGATTTAAAATACGTGCGATGCACATGGGCTATATAGAAATTTTCATAGCGTAATATTCGGCATTTATTTTCGTCATTTTATATCTAAGTTTTCATGGTGTCACATATTTGCTAAGCTTTATACGTACTTAGAATACTTTATTGAGTTGCACATGGGCTGTATATAAGTTTTTATATCGTAATCTTCAGAACTTATTTTCGTCATTATATATCTAAGCTGTGATGGTATCACATTTCTAAGCATGACACACATTTAAAATAGTTTATTGACATTAAAAGAGTATATGTGAAGAGATTTTTTTCAAGATGTTACATTGAAAAGAGTCTATTCACATGTAATTTTTTAATATGTATAAGTTACATAAATTATTTTAAATATGAAGCGATGACATTAATGTTGGAGACTTTTTATATTCATCCACGTGCAATGCACACAGGTTTGGACTGCCTCAGGACCCATGTGATGCACTCAGGTTGGATCCAATTGTTTTTTTCGTAATGTTCGGGACTAATTTTCGGTTCATGTTTGAAACTCTCATTTTTTTGTGAAAGACGGACTTCGTTGTTCAAATAAATTACATTATTAAAAGCGAACTATAAAACAAATTTCATTTTTAACAAAACTATAAAAACATAAAACATTAAAGTGATTAGTATATTCAATATAATAAATTATAATTCGTATAGTAAAATATTGCATGTTTAATTTGTAACGTACTATTAATATGAATGCCAGGTATTCATCTATATTGACACCGGTGGCCGTGGCGTTGTTCTTGTTGTTGTTGTTCTTCTTGTTGTCTTTGTCGTTGTTGTTCATTGGCATTTTGCATGTTTTGTTCTTGATACAATTTTCGTGACTTGTCAATCTCTTTCTTTAATGTGAAGAGGTTTTTTGCAAAATGTTATATTTAAATGAGGCTTTTCATATGTAATCTTTTAATGTGAGTAACTTACATAAATTACTTTAATTAATGCATTATTAAAACATTTTTCCATAAACTATAATATCGAATTTGGAGCATTCATTAGTAACTCATTCTAAGTATTTACAGTATGACGACATGAATCACATGATCTCAAACTCAAATGAATAATGCTTACCTCGTGATATGTGGATAACATTTGAAATACAATTTTCTTCTTCTTTATATAGTTCTTCGATTTAGAAGATTCTCATTGTTATGATGATAGTGCGAAGATATTTTTATTATATTTTTATTATATACTACCATTTGCAATATGTAACATCGACATAATTTACACAGTCATATCAAATATCAAAGTCACACAATATTCCAAGACGTTTAATTAAAAAAGTGACATTAACACAACGCAAGACAAAAAACTACACTAAGAGCAAAAATATTAAAATGCACCAACAAAGTGTAGTAATAATTATTGACTAAAAATTGAATGCTCGTCACATTATTTTCAATAAACTTACTTGCTAACGAATCAATAGTATTAGCCCGTTTATCGGTATTACATGAAGTAAAATATTGCATGTTTAATTTGTAACGTACTATTAATACGAATGCTAAGTATTCATCCCACCGGTGGCCGCAGCGTTGATCTTGTTGTTGTTGTTGTTTTTGTTGTTGTTGTTGTCTTTGTCATTGTTGTTCATTGGCCTTTTGCATGTTTTGTTCTTGACATAATTTTTGTGACTTCTCGATCTCTTTCTTTAATGCTTCTTGATGCGCTACAAAAAAATAAATATAGTTGATCGTTAGTAACTTAAATACAGTTAATCAATATATTGCATTTTCGATCAAAGTAAAAATGTTCGTGCATGTTCCACTTAATTGATAAGACAACGATGTGTAGGATCTCTTAAACCATTAGAAAAGATGATGTTACTACCAAATCTCCTAAGCTACCATCTTTATGTCCTACATTGTTACACACAAAAAACACACGTGAAATTTATATAAAATAATATAAATCAATATGCTAAATAAGTAAGACGATATGATGCTTACTTTACCACCATAATAAGTTGTAGCGATGTGCGCGGTGTGGAG
This sequence comes from Orobanche coerulescens, assembly GCA_033398695.1. NCBI lineage: Eukaryota > Viridiplantae > Streptophyta > Magnoliopsida > Lamiales > Orobanchaceae > Orobanche > Orobanche coerulescens. The sequence continues at coordinate 208,924,427 of CM065805.1, read as the reverse complement.
GAAGTTGTGGTTTGTTGTGTGTAATTTTTGACACATTATATAGTTGATAAAATATTTGTAACTCATGGACGGGAAGGTAAAAAGACTAAGCACTAATTGGTGTGTTTAATTTATGCATTCATGGCATTTTTGGTTTGTATTCTTTGAGACTTTTGTGCACGATTCCTATGTACTTACCCTTATGCATGACTATTAAATCAATGTACTAACACATGAACCTTTCATATTTTACTTTCAATTCATGAAACATTTATTGTGAGCACTTTGCATTTATAAGACAACTTAAGCTTTTAGTATATAAGATGTGTCAATAAATTAAATTTATTTACCATAATTTATCCCGTGATATTCAGGGGGGGTGTTATTTGAATATTATACGTGTTGAAATAATTAAATAAATAAATAAATAAATAGTTAAAGCTTAATTTGGTAGCTTTTGGAAACTCTTACTCCAAACGCTAAATTTATTAACTTTGTGAAACACTACTTAAAAGGTCAAAAACTATAATTTATCACTAAAAAAAAAAAAGATTAAGGCTGTCTAAATGGTTTTCGGTTCTCGGTTAGAACCGGAACCGAACCAAAACCGCACGGTTCCCGTTAATCGAGAACCACAATTTCGATTATCGATCCGGTTTTCGGTTTCATTGTGTATCATTTTTTCGGTTGTCGGTCTAACCGATAACCGTTCGGTACCGAACCGAAAATCTGTCTTATAATTTTTGTAAATTAACATTTGAAATTAGAACCCTACCTACAACAAACTTCTTTTTGTGAAATTATATTTTATATTTTATAATTATATTATTTTAATTTTTTTAAATTAAAATTAAAAAAAAAACGGCTTTTTGTGGTTAACCGAACCGGAATAAAAAATAAACGTTCCGTTTCCTGTTAACTGAAAATTTATATGGTCCAATTTTCGGTTCTTATTTTAAGACATTTATATGGTTCCGGTTAACCGAAAATTTCAGTCCGATTAACTAAAACCGAACAGTTCGACAACCCTAATAAAGATTACTAAAGTATAATCATTTTGATAATAATTAATTGCGAGTGTTATATTATATATATAATATATATTGATTATACATATTTATATTAATTATATACATTAGTCCAGAACCCCATACCCATTAAGATGAAGCTCATTTCATGATTTATGAGAAAATTAAATAATATTGTAGATTTTGTCTAACACGAGCCGAACATGCTCGAACTGTTCGAAAAAATTCGAACCGAATCGAATCGAACGTTAGTGCTAAAAAACCCTTTCGAACTCGAGCCGAATAACAAAAATAAAAGCTCGGCCCTTTCGAGCCGAATCGAATCTAGGGTTCGAATAAGTTCGAGTCGAGCAGAACCCAATGAAAGTTCGGTACTGTTCGGCTCGTTTACCGCCCTCGATATATTATGCGTATTATGTATATTTTCTCATTCCTGTTGTACTCAAATGAAGAATGATTTAATTATAACTAGATGTTCTCCGGTGCGATGCACCGCATAAAATATTTTCTTATTAAAAAATAATTTATCGATCTCTAAATTTATTTTTGATGATGTTCGACATGAGTATCATATTAGCGTAATATTAATAAAACACTTATTGAGCGTATTATTGGGTGTAATATAATTCAAAAAAGAGTACCACATTAGTAGAGTGTTTAGTCAATTAGTGTCCATTACATGAATAAATTTCCTGGACATACCAAAAAAAAAGTAGGAACAAATTTTGGGGACGAAAGTAATATGTGATTAAGTCTTAATATATATATATATATATATATGTGTGTGTGCAGTGTATGGTTTATTATTTTTAGTTATTATAATTAAATAAATATCATGATTTATTTTTTATGTAGGCAATAAATGAGTTAATATATTTTTATTTTGCATCAATTAATTTTACTGAAAATAAATATTCATATTTTTTCTAATATAATTTTTGTGTGCAATCGATCATTATTGTAAATCTATCAAATTTATTATATTTATATGGATGTCTAGTTGAAAATTGTGAAATAAAAATTAATATAATATATTTTTCATTAAAAATAAACTTGATTTAATCAATTATAAACATTTAAAATTTTAAGCTAAAAAATAAAGGAAGGATTTTTTTATTGATAGATGAGTGTAAGTTGTGGAATAAAACTCCCACAATACATATCTAGAATTTTTTGTGGAAATTAAGAATATATCTCTATATATAAACTATATTTTAAAATAAAAAATCAAAAAACTTACAAAGTGACATGTGTCACGACTCTCTTTTAATAGAAGTATAGATTATTATTTGTTGAGCTCGTTTAGGTTTTCCGTTAAACTTAAGAAACCTTTTGAGCCATCAATATAATTGATGGATCTAAGCTCGAGCTTCACTCGATAAAAACGAACTAAAACTCAAATTCCTTAAAATTCGACTCAATTCAGTTTATATATATATATATATATATATATAGGAAATAGATCATATGAAAACTAATTACCTTGTGAAATCTAGAAACTTTTGTAGGCCATTGATATTAGTGATCTAACGTTTGTAGATGAGTAGAATTATATGCATTTATGTATTTTTTTATTGCATTATTTATTGCATATACTAGCGACCAGCTTGATGCAACAAATAATAACAAATATGCAATGAAATTACTTAATAATGCAATTGGGTGCTAGATTTCACCATAAGGGTGTTTCCACCATAGTCAATCCTATATATATATATATATATTCTTTCTGTTTCGCTCAAAACTTGACATATGGTATATATTTAGTGTATTTTGGGAAATGATTGGTGTAAGTAATAATGATAAATATGTGGTGGACATGAAAGAATAAAAAATATTGATAGTAAGTGTGTGGTGGAGATTAAAGAGTAAAATATGGTTGTTTGATTCAATTGTATAAGTATGATAAACATTTCAAAATGGACAAAAAAAAGATAAATATAGAGTTTTGAGCGAGACGAATGGAGTGTGTGTGTGTGTGTGTGTGTGTGTGTGTGTGTGTGTGTGTGTGTGTATATAATGGATCAAATGAGAATGGCTTATCGAATAGGAAATAAGAATAAATTTGAACCTTCGATCTTTGTGTAGTCTGCGGTCCAGATTATATTATGCATAAAAAATATATACATTTCATGCAATTAAATGTCAAGTATTAAAACTTTGTATTATATGCATCAAAATATTGATACATTGAAACAATGCATTCAATGCGTAAGTTTTCATGTGAATAAATCTTGACGATCCATTTTATCAGAATTTATATATCAAATTCATTCTTATTTCCTAACTCAAAACCAATTATCTCTCTCACACACACACAAATATATATATATATGTGTGTGTGTGTGTGTATGTATGTATGTATGCGCGCCTAGGTAAAACTTAACGCTTAGTTCCCGAGTTTAACTTAACGAGAGAAAAGAAGGGAAATTGATGGAAATAAGAAGAAAGAAAAACATTTGGTGTTCCTGAGTTTTTTAATGAAAAGAAACGGAACAAATGGAAGGAAAACTTTCCCTCCTAACTTTCCTTCCGATTTGGAAGGATTTGGAGAGAAAAGAACAAAATGGTTAATTTTCCTTTCATTTCCTTCAAACTCGAGAACACAAAATACAATTTCATTTCACTTTCCTTTCTCTTCTAACTTTCTTTCCCTTTATTTTCTTTTCTTTACTAAAACTCGGGAAATGAGCGTAAGTGTCGATACTCAAAATAATTCACTCAATTCCTAGGACGAGTTCCTAAATTTATGACCAATAGTGATGCATATTGATCATCTAAATTTAAATATATATATATATATATATATATATATATATATATATATATATATATAAAAGATCGGTCCTGACTATTTAGGGGCTCTAGGCGATGATAAAAAATATGGCCTTTTGTCGTTGTAATATAACTTATATATAATTTCCCCCTAAAAAAGACATGCAAATTCAATGAAAGAAATCATTATCTCAGATTCTCAAACCTAAAATTACATGGTAACCGTGTCAAATTTTTTTCAAACAGCTTGCACGTAAACACCGGTACCTATAAAGAAAAAAAAATCTTTAGTTTAGCAACATAACAAATTTACAATATTAATTCTAATATTATTTAACAAAATACTATATATTGTAAAGCAAAATAAATCATACCATATTAAAGTGTATAAAAAATTTGGGCCCCTACACACACACACACACATATATATATATATATATATATATATATATATATATATATATATAAGAATTGTTCATTGCCAAGGTTTTTATGTTTAAGGTTACCTACAAATAGGGCTGTGACTGGACCGAATTATATTGAATAATAAGATGATTCGTTTCGGTCTGATTTTTTTTATTATTCGGCCCGGTACGATTCGATCAAATATCATAAATTAAGGTTTGATTCGAGTTCGAAGCATATTTTTCGGTTTCGACATTATTCGACTCTGTGTTTCGGATCGAACGTTTGCAAATAGTCCGGTCGCAACTTTAAACAACTTGTTTCACAGATGTTTTACAAATACAAAAATAAGACCGGACCGGACGGAACGGCTCGGTCTGATCTGCACCGAATCCAAATTTAACATTTGATTGCACGAATCGAACTCAAATCGAGTTTTTTCGAGCTAATATCTCGAACCGAATTGAATATTTGTGTTCACTCACAGACCTACCTGCAAGTCGTACTATAGGAATAGGCAAAGCAAATGGTGTCTTTATTTTTTGAGGAAATCCACTCCTTTAGCCACTTTGCCATAGTCAATGACAATATTTGTCAAGGGACTTAGTTTGTACAAATTCTAGCCAAAAAGGGCATGACTGGACCAATATACCCTTATTTTTCAATAAAACTAACCCACTTTATCTCTCTCCTTATCTTTTCTGAGTTTCTGGGTCACGACGTATGTATTTCGTACCGTCTCGTTACCATGTGTTGTTTACCTTTTGTGTTATTGTATCGTAACTTCATATCTTATTTACCGTGTTGAAATATTGTACCCGAGGTACCAGTAAGCGGATACGATAATTGTTTTTCGTTACATTCGTTACATTACCCGATTAATAATTGATCATTTATTATTTGTTTTTCGTTACGTTCGTTACCAATATAGTAATATGTTAAGTTTAAATGGTACACTTGGTAAGAAGTTACAATTTCTTACCAATATACCACAACCCCATTAAGACAGATACTAATTCATAGCTGGAAATAGTTACGGTTACACTAATACGAAGTCATTAATTCGTGACTTCGTACAAGTTACACTTGGTAAGAAGTTACAATCTCTTATCAATATACCAGAACCCCATTAAAACAGATACTAATTCGTAGCTGGAAATAGTTACGGTTACACTAATACGAAGTCATTAATTCGTAACTTCGTACTAGTTACACTTGGTAAGAAGTTACAATTTCTTACCAATCTTAACAGTTACGAATTCGTAACATGTATACCAAATCTCCAATACGAAAATTTTAAATCGGCACAAATGTGTTATGAAATTCGAATTTCGTAACTTCATACTGATACGAAATGATAAAATCTTAACAGAAAATCAAGGCATAGTGATACGAAATGACAATATTGTAACATGGTAACCCAGTACGAAATGAATAAATCGTAACAACTATAAATTCGTAACCACGTATGCAAACATGCGAAAAATTAGATTTAAAACACCAATACATACAAATCGATCGGAAATCACCCCAAATATACCACGAATCACCAGAAATCATATGAAAACTTGTAAATCATCAAAAACAAATACGAAAATAACATTATTTCAAGCTAGATCTAGGATTTTTCTAGATCTGTGAAAAAAGCAACTGGTAAATCTTGGTCTGGCTGCAGATGTGTGACTGGTTGGTGAAGACGACGTCAGGGTTGGTCGGATGCTGTCGACGTCGGATCTGGATGGGAGATGGCGAAGGTGCGCGGGGTGAAGACGAGACGGCTGGTGGTGGCGGTGGTCGGAGAAGGAGGCCGGCGGTGGTCGGTGGGGTGCAGTTGGAGAAGAAAGTGGCGGCATGAGAGAGAGAGAGAGAGAGAGAGAAAGAGAGAGAGAGAGAGAAAATGTAAAAGAGAGAGAGAGAGTGAGGGTGGTGGCAATGGTCATCCCCTTACCCTCATCTACCCCCACTTCCCACCAATAACATTCTTCCAACTCATCCAACCTCCAATCTACCCCCAATCTACCCCCACTCACCATTTTTTAGTGGCAATGGTCACCCATCTACCCTCACCACTTTTAATTTTTTTTTTTTACCTTTTTATATTTAAAATTATATCAAACAATTTAATAAAAACACATAATATTTTATGTTTACTTAATAGGAAATTACAAAACACCTTAAAAAAATTACATAATACTAAAAAAAAAATAGATCCTAAAAAAAGAAATAATACTTAAAAAACACATACTAAAAAACATTTTTTAAAAATTGCAACGCCATCCGTATTTCTCCGCAAGCTCACGTTTTTCGGCAAGTATTAAAAGAAATAATACTTAAAAGTGTAACGTAACAAATAAAAATTTGTAAAATAAAAGCGTTAAGATGAAGAAGATATATATGTTTAAGAGTGAGATATGTAAAAATAAGAGTTATGTATATATAGGAAATGAAAAGGAAAAAAAAAAAAATATTAAACGGTCGGATTTTTGACCGTTGGAGGAGCGTCCCATGCCACAAGCCATCTACCTTCACGCGGGGAATGTACCCGCTCACTCCTTAGCCGATCCTTACCCGGGTGGGTGGCAGCGGTGTTCACCGCCCGGGTACACCTTCACCGCGCCCTACCCGCCCCCCGTTGCCACCCCCTGAGAGTGAGGCCTGGGGGAAATGAGTGAGAGAGAGGCAAGGGTAGAAATAAGGGAAGTCAGGGGTAAATTGGTTTAAATTTGTTCTTTTTGGCTATAATTTGTACAAATTAAATTGCATGACAAATATTACAATCTACTAAATAATATGATTAGATTATGCCTTCTCTCTTATTTTTTCCCCTTTATCTGTAGTCGGTCATGACAAGCGGAAAACTTCAAGTAATTGATAAATTGTACTATTTCATTTTAAGTGCAATATTTTATGTTTGTATACCCTTCAGTCCTCTAAATTTAATCTAGAAAATACTCAGTTATGAATTTTAATAAAAGAATTATTCAGTATTTTGTGAAGTATAGTATAACTGGATAAGGGATATCGCATCTATACTATATAATACTTATCCCCCTTAATTTAATGTGGAAGGAGGATTTAATTTAATTTTTAATTGTAAATATATGAAGAGACTATTTTAATTGTAACATTTAATGTAAATAAACTAATTTAAATACAAAAGTTATGATAAACATCACAATGCAAATGCACCTTCTAATACACAAGGTGATTAAAATGAACTTTTAAATGATAGTATAAATTACAAGATGGTTAAATTTTAGCTATGAAATCTTAGATCTGATCGGTGCATCGCGGGTTGAATAAACCAAAACAACCCCAGAGCGAGATACGAGTTAGTAAGCGCCATTTCATATAACTAATTACATGACTAAAATAAAAGGACAATAACAATAAAAAAACATATAAACTTCTCTAAAAGGCATTTAAATTCTGCCATCTGCTCATTCAACCGTCTGCCCCAACATTACATACAAAACACGTAGATATTCAACCAAAGACCGTGCATCGCACGGGTTGGATAATGCCTCGTAAGTGTAGTGTTAAATTAATTATTATCCATAAATAGACCGAAAAAGGAATTTACGAACAAATTTGGGGACATATACTATTTATATATAACTTTTTATCATATTTTATTCCATTAATGTAAAAGTAAAATTTAGCATTTATAATATTGTTCAATATGTCTCAATGTATTTGAAAAAAATTATTTTGTGAAAAATCCAACTTTACGATTAATTCTAAACTGGTGAACAAGGATGACAATGGAACAGATCGAGAAGGGTACTTGAAGACCCAACCCCAACCCCACAAGGTGAACGGTGGGGGCGGGTCGACCGGCGTAGGAACAAATATTACTTTAAACTGTGTGGGGTAGGATGGTGTAGGTATCCATGGGCCAAAGTGATACCCAAACCCGCTCCGCCCCACTGCAGATCGCATAGCAGAATGGCCCCTACGCCAATTTAGGATGGAGCAATGCAGGTTGGACCAAAATTACCATCCCAATGATTAAGGTCCTGTTCTCTTTTCTGTTTTGAGGTCATTTTCTGTTTTTATTTTCGAAAACACGAAAAACGTGTTCTTTTTATCATTTTCGAAAATGCATTTTGAAAAACAAAAAAAATATTTGTACACAAAACGCAAAATGCCCAAAACCTCGTTTTGAGCGTTTTGTGTATATTTCAACAAAAAATCTTCAAAATGCTCAAAATGCATTTTGATTTTTTTTTTTTGGATTATCCTAATTTGAAACTAAGTCTAAAATAAAGATTTATGAATTTAATATTAATATTACAAAAAAATATTTTGCAAAATAAATTTAAGAGAACGCGTTTTCAACAACTTTGAAAACAAAAATAAAAACAAAAAACATAAAATATTTTGTAAAATGAAAATACAAAACAAAATACAAATAGAACGCCCCCTAAGTGTTTTTGAGGTATCTGTAACAAATATATTCATTTTGATGTTGACTTAAATCAATTATATTCAAAATAATAATAGGAAAAAAGAAACAGACCACCATTTGTTTGTATGCTCTGGTTTTTCACCTTAGTTGACTAGTATTTGTATCAGTGGAGATGGGCATCATTAAAAATCCAACCCCCCCATCATGAAAACAAGCTTAGAAGCTAACATGAGTAAAGTGTATTTATTTGATGATCTATTTAAATATTGATTCAAAGAATTTGATTATTGGAAATATATATAGGGATGGCAAAATAATCCAATTCGATGGATACCCGATCTAAAACTCGAAATTTTGAATTTACCAAATCCGAAATTTTGGATTTGAATTTGGATTTAAGGATTACCAACCTATACCCGACCCGAAATCCGAAACCCAATTCAAATCCGATCCAAACTCAAAATCGATAAAAATCCGATGCAAATATAATATATAATATTATAATTTATAAATTATTATATATAATATTTTAGATATATGACGTACGATATTTATATTTTTGTTTATTATTAGTCAATAATCAATACACATTTCATGAATTAAACTTCTCTTTCTCAATATCATATTTTATTAATATATTTAAGATATAACTTTCATTTTATTTGCATAATCTTTCTTAATATGTTGGTATGTAAAGTATTATTTTGTTAATATATTTTAGAATTCACTTAATATCTCAATCTATGTATTAAAATACATTTGACTACTTATTAAATTTAATCATTGTATAAATATATTTATGTTATTTGCACGTGTTAGTGATGTTCAACTTGATTATATAATTTTTATTTTTGAATACCCGAAAAAAGCTGATCCGATCCGAATCTCGATGGATTTGGATTTGGATATTGAGGTTTGAATTTGAATTTTAATTTGGATTTAATTTTTAGACCCGAAAATATTTGGATTTTGATTTGAATTTTACCAAACCCGCCCGAACCCGATCCGTTACCATCCATATACATATATTCTTATATATATATATATATGGGTCAATTGAGAATAGATTTTTAGTTATGAAATAATAATATATCTATATCATTGATTTAACTTGTTTTAATGATTGAGATTTAATGCACGAAATGATGAAGATATTATTTTCATATATTAATTATCCATTTACCAATTGAGTAATTAAAAAATATTGTAAATATCACACAATTCGGACCATCCATCACATACAATTAAGAACTGAAATATATTTTTATTTATTAAAATAAATCTCATTCTCATATTATCCCAACACATATTACTATTCACCAATTTTCAAGTATCAACCACGTACAAATGCTTAATAAAAAATACGGCAGGGATCCTCTGCAGTGGCTGCAGAGGGTTGTGCAATCCCAACCGTCCGATCACACACACCCGCACGTGTGTGTGTGTGTGTGCGTGACCCATCCGACGCACAGCAGTGCACAGCATGGTGCTGTGCACTGCAGGGGATCCCATCCCTAAAAAATATCACGTCCTATACTAATAAATATTTCAAATCACCCACCACTTTCGGTCACTACATCACTAAATATATCATCAAATCACCTTACATCATTATATTTCCAGCTTATTATGAGTTTCAGTTATATTCTCAAAATATACTATTACTTCTTATGTTCTCATCGCAGTGCAATATTTCAAATAATTTTAGTATGTTTCAGGAGAATGATTGAATGTGATTGATGTGTAAGTTTTGTAAGTATTGATGGTAAGTATGTGATGTAGATTAAAAGATAAAGATATCGATGATGAGTGTACGATTGAGATTAAAAAATAAAAAATATGATTATTTGTTGTGATTAGAAGTATTTAATGAAACATAATACTTTTGGAGTTTTTACAATTCTGTATGCAATTTTCCGCCTAAAAGCGGAGTGTTTGCAAAAATACTCTACAATCAAAGTGTAGCGCAAATACAGAATGTTCTTTTTTGCACTTAAGCAAATAAAGGATGTAGTAATAGTTTTTCGCGAATATGAAGTCATACATTCCTTCCACTTTAAACTTGAATTAGAAAGAAGATAAAATAAAATCGTCCTAAACCATTGTGTTAAAGAACTTGGCATTTTTCTCGACTTGATTTCTTGACCTTCTCCCCCATACCAGAAGATGTAGTCACGATCTGTGGTGATATGATAAACAACATTGATTCGGCCTATGGAAACAGAATATGCGTGTAGATACCTTGAGAAAAATGTTATCACACCGGGATAACATTTCGGGAAGAGTAATTGATTAATGAAGTAATGAGTCCGAATCGCCTGAAAAGATGACGTGACATAAATATCGGTGGTTCCTGAAATTTGTCTCCCTGATTTCACGAAAACCTAAAATCCAAACTTATAAGTACCCTTCATTTGTGCTACTTTCAAAGTTACACGCTCTCTTTGCTCTTACTAATACTATACGACTCTCTTTTAAAAAGTTATCACGTAAATATCAGAAGGGTTTGCCGGAAAACCCTCCGACTCCCTATCTAACGTGTTTTCTGGTTCCAGTTCGTGGTTTTTCAATCCGAAGATAGGTATTGAGGCGGTGCAATTTTGAAGGAGGAACGAACATAATACAGATGCCATCAATACGATAATCATAGGTTCGTAATATGATATCAACGATGAAAATCCGATCCGCAGAAAATAACTGAAAAATATGGTAGCAACAAACAGTCTTTAGCTTCGTGGCAAAGATAATTTTCATTTGGTCACTAAGTTGATTTCATGAGTAAAACAAAAAAGCTTGAATTAGCTATGAAGCAAAGGCATCGATTTCTTGCATTATTCTACTCTATCAATCCTTTCATCATGTATTGAAAAAGTCTGCAGACACTATGTACTCAAAAAATCCTTTCATCATGTACTCGACCAAAATATATATATATATATATATATATATAAAATAACACTTTTTGATCAATAGGTGTCATCGTGAGACGGTCTGATATATTTTTTGTGTTTGACAAATACCAGCAACGTAGGAAACATGATGTACAGGTTCGGACCATAACCAAGACACGGTCCCTCCAAAGTGCAGTTCCACTTTCCATTTCCCCAAACCGTGAACTGGCTGTTCGAACCAACAGTTTTACGAATTTTAAATATATTTTTATATGCAATATATATCTAATTAAAAATATGAATTCAAATTTGAATTTACAGGGAGACCCCCGGCTTCCTACTTCAAACCTAGGGAACTGGCGGTTCGACCGTCGCAACCCAAATTCGAATTAGAGAATTCAAAATCAATGGCAATGATCGAATTATCGACTTATCAAAAAAAGGGCAAAAAGATGCCAACATCGAATCGGAATCAAACCGTAACCGCAATTCTGATTTCAGGGTTTTCCTTATTTAGTGTTTCCAAGCAAATTATATTTTTGGGATAATTACAAAAAATAACCCTGATATTTGGAGTAATTATGAAATAAAATACAGAGAAATTTAAAAATTGTGAAGAGAAAAAAAAAAAAAAAAAGGCACTTTTGAAGCTCCAAAATATAGATTGAATCAAACCTCAAAGATTTTTTCTTGTGTAATTTTGAAGCTTCTCTGAATCCTTTCTGCCCTCAAACCTCAGCAATGTTGTTTAATTCAAATTAAAATGTTACAAACAGATGCAGAATTCATGTAGATAATCTTCGTCTCGCATACAATCCGACTTAAAATGACAAGAAACATCCTTAATTCATGTCTACCCATCATGCAATAGAAACGTCTGTCATCTCCTGTTCCACAGATGTAGGTTCAACAGGATAGTAGTGGTAGTGAAGTTCTCCAACATCATCACCCGATAGCTTCTTCCACCCGACTGGCCCCACGTGATATACTGAAAATCCAAGCCATATGTCACCACATCAAAGGAAAATTCAAAACGAACAAAAACAAATAAATGAATAAATAAATCGCAAAGCTTTACCGCTGGCAACACCACCACTGGCTCCATCACGGAATGTTGCATGATAGATTGCTCGTCTAGCCAGCTCCGCAGCTTCCTCAACCGACATATCAAAATGATATCTAGAAAATTTATAAGCTCCGATGAGCAGACCATACGGCTAAACCTCGAAAAATGAATGTTTTTTCCCAGTCCCCACTTGGGCAAAGGGCTAAAATAATAATCACCCTAAACAGATCAAGTAAGATTTTTTTTGATTCCATAAAGGCCCTTCAAAAATATAGAATAATAAATATATTTCATAGAAGGAATATATATAACATCTAATAAACAATGCAAATACAAAGTTATTTTGCCTGAAAAAATGCATCTAAAGTTGAACATGTTTCCTTCTACCTAAACCAAAATGCATCACATCTTTAAGTTTTTAGTGCTTCCGGAATATTTTGTTCATGTAGTTTCTTATGGTGACCTTTCATCGAAGGACCTCTTTTGATGACATGAATTAAAGTATATAATACAATCATCATCATCATCATCATCATCAAGAAGTGCACCATAATCCAACTGTGTTGTAGTCGGTGGCATAAAGATTATAGTGCCAATTATTGTCTAAAATTAGTTAACATTATACTTCATGCAAAAAACAAAGTGGTAAAGTTTTACGCCGGATGCCCTTCCTGTGGCAACCTTCATCAACAACATAGGTTTTCCAGTTACATGGAAAATATCATGAGAATGTGACGAGTCGAGATAATTGCTATAGTTATGTCATATTACGCGATTGATATTGTAAAATCAACACGTACATCATGGAATATGACTCACGATTACTATATAATACACTAGAGAAGTAAAAATCACTATGTACAAAAACTCTTTAAAGTGATAACTATGCATTTATCTATATAAAGAGTAATTTATTATTTACAAATAAATCAATAATCTCGCTAATCGATTTTTTTAGTCCTCAGGACATACATTTCTCGTGTGAAATTTGGGGTTCTCGAGCCAAAATTATGCCAGTAATGAATGAAAAAGCAAGAGCCTAGCAGTTATGAATCTAACTAAATGGTAGTCATTACGACTAGAGGGAACCTCATCTCCCTGCAAGTCTAAAAAGTCAGTTTGTCCAGAATCATACAGGCAAGGACTTGGCATGTTCAGTCGATATATGGAAAAACAACACAGAACCTTTAGTCCCTATTTCTATGTTAAGGCAGTAATGTGGTCTTGCAAATTGATTTCCAGCAGCTAGGACATGATGTTATTTTCTTGGCACATGCTTAGGTGAGACCACCAATTTGGTGTCACAGTGGAACTTAATGTGTGAGACCAATTCTGAAATAAAAAAATAGTTTTTTCTTTTGTTTTTAGGGGAAGTTTTTTCAGTTTTAGGGTTTCCTAGGGTTATTAGGGCCCTGTTCAGTTCAGGAAAATTATTCCATTATTCTATTCTAAATTTTTCAAGAGTATTCCAAAATATTCCGTTTTCAGAAAAATATGGAAAATTGGAGAAAACATGTTCAGAAACAGTCTAGTTTTCTAATTTGAAATACGCGGTATTCCATTATTCCAAATTTTTGGAATACTCCAGTTCAAATTTGGAAAACAAGCTGAGATTGTTTTCAAAATTTTGACTTGTTTTCCAGAAAAATGGAATATTGGAATACCGCATATTCCAAATTATTCCAAATGAACTGTTTGTGAACATGTTTTCCAAATTCTCTTGTATTCTAGAATATTATTCTGGAAAAGTAGAATAATTTTCCTGAACTAAACAGGGCCAGGTTTTTTAGTTTTTTTAGTTATCCATCTATTTTCAATTTTAGGATTCATTTTCTAGTATTTTATTTATTTTACTTTCTTATTTTCTTTTCATTTAATTTACTTTACTTTTATGGGACCAGTCTCACCTAGAAGGTGTCACATGAGAATTTAAGGCAGAGCAACAGATGAAATTTAAAAGAGAATGAAAAATGAAAGCTGGAATATGACATGAAGAACATACCCGCTGTCCAAAACACCATAAGCATATGGTGAACCAGATCCAACTGAGAATCTGGTGCCTTTAAGTCGTCCACCTTCACTGTCCACATAATAGAGACCAGGACCCTAACACCAAAGCACACAAGTACAAAAGTAAATTTTTAAAAGCGGCAACAGCATGTTAATTTTCTAAATATCACCCCCTATACCTGTTCATCCCAGCCAGCAATCATAGTTCCAACAGACAAACCCATTCCTCGGTAAGAATACAGAATGTTCGCCAACAACTTTGAAGCTCCAGCGATAGAAATTCTTCTCTTATTTGCCAATTCATGTAAACGGCACTGAAATATGCACGAAACTCAGTCAGCCAACATATTTCATTAGGATATACTATCTCAAAACAAGAGTCTAACATCCTACGAAAGGAAACTCGGAAAAATACACATATTGACTCTTGTGAGTGTGTGTTACGGATGATATGAACGTAAGGAATAAGCAGCTTTTTCAATGGATCAAGCAGGAATATAACCAAATTTTGAATCTATCCTAAATTGGGTCTTCATTATGTTATTGTAGTCCATTAGTGAAAAACGAAGATAAACTTTATTCGATTATGTATCAAATAAACAAAGGAAGAACATTTCCCGCCCTTGAAAACTCTAGATTACAACAATAGGATTAAATACTTGCCAGAGTCCAACCATCAAAAACAGAAAGAAGAATATATGCACAACACTACAGCAAGGCCTGCCCTGACATTTTGGCGGCCCATTGCGAAACCAAAAAAAAAAAAAAGGTGGCCCTTACATACAACAAAATATACAAATAATTTCTTTTTCGCCATCAAAAAATTGTTGAAAATGTTCAATACCTACAAACATACAAGAAGAAATAAGTCAAATAATTAATAGAAAAATCTAGACGTTCTAGCATTTTTTGTAGTACAACACATTATATGCACACTCGCATACATAAATCCCCCAAACATAATTGGGAGTGACTGGCCGTCGCCTACCGGTTACACCCTTAGGACGGGGCCATGCACTACGGACCCGGCAAAACGGCATAGTCATGGACCAACATATTGAAAATAAAATGTGGAAATAACAATAATTTATGTACAGGTTACATGAAAATTGTAATACCTTAATACCCAAATTTCTGTGCCAGAATTGGCAGTCAGCAGCTCCTCCAGCCATTGTACCAAGCATGTACGGATTGATTTCAATAATCTTCTTGACAGATTGTGATGCTGCCATAGAAAACTAATTACTTAACCTTTGCAAAAAAATATATATATATATATCTTTTCCCAGAGCATTATCATCATTCTTCCCAAACAAAAATCTATATCTCACTCTCGGTATTAAGATTTTATTTGGTGTTTCACGAGTTCACCTATCCTAAATCTCAACCAAAATGTTATCTTGTAAGCACATCTTTGCCATTCTCGTGGCTGAAACACGCACAATATCATCAGCATCAAATTTACTTAAGAAAAAACCCACACCAACTTAAAAATGTATAAAGCCTCACAAATATATCCTCCCATGCTAGCACGGGAATCCGCTGCCACCATGACACCTTCTTTGAATATAAATGCCAAAGTTGTTGTTCCCTTTGCAGGCTTCACCATCTGTACTGCAGCTTTCTGAAACCCATCAAACTAAAGAGAAAGGAAAATGATATTTAATCAAGGCGGTTCGATCGAGTTATTATCAATTCAGAAGAACTAAAACACACTCACATCAGCAGTAGTAGGCAGCTTGAAGGATGGTATAGCTGCAATCTCATCGCTAAAATCATCTGCCTTTCCCTTTAACGGTGCCGAAGGATCAAGCCCACTAAAATCAATTTTCATCATCGTTTCCTATATGAAGAGAAGTTCGACGGCAAATCCGAGCTTAATAATCAGTAAAAATTCAAATTTAAAAAAAAAAAAAAAAAACTAAATTAACAATTCGGAAAATATCTTGGTCGTGAAACTCCTTGCTTGTAGGATACACACAAGAAAACTGCATAATAAATAAAGTAAAATGCAGTACTGGATCCAAGGGAGTATAAACCATAATCGTCACTTACCTGATTTCTGCAAATTTCACACAGATGAATGTCGCGAATACGAAGGGGAAAGGAAAACCTTTTCTTCCGCTGCAATACACACTTCAGACTGTGTATCTTAAGCGGGCTTATCATGGCCCAACATGGAAATAAATATCAAATTGGCCGGTCCAATCAAATTGATTGTATAGAAATTTACACTAACGTTTTACTCATATAATAAGGGATATTTACAACAACTAATATATACATTAATATTACTACTAGGAGCTTAAATCAATCTAAGTGAATCATATATATATATATATATATATATATATTAAAAATTATATCGAGCTTAAATATTATGTTTGAATTTGATTTGATTGGTATTATATCCAAGCTCGAACGAAATTTGGCCGAACACGAATCGAGCTGGGCCCGTGTTTTATCAAATAAAAATTTGTGTTCAAGCTTGGTTCATTATGTTACTGAACCGAACTCAAACGAGCTTTTGACCAATTGAGCTCGAATAGAATATCTAGTAGTTTGGTTTGATTTTCAGCCCTAAGTATTACTTCCTTCGGTGAAAGATGTATATTTGGGGTAATTTTATAAGTTTTAGATAGATAAATGGGTGTGATAGATTGATAAGTTTATTTTGATGGCGAATGTATGGTTGAGATTAAAAAGTAAAAAGTGTAAGTATGTTGACATTAAAAAGTAAAATATGATTCTTTGATTTGATTGCGTGAAAATGATAAACAAAAGAACAAAAATTTTAAGTGAAATGCAATTTTTTGGACAGAACTTATTGAATATATAAATACCATACTGAAATAATTACAAGGAACAATTACATATTCCACCCTGGTAAATGGCACCAATCAGACTAGTACCCGCAGTTTGAACAATTATAAATTCATCCAAAAGTCAACACAGGAGGTGAGATTGGGTTGTGGATGTAATTGTTCAAATAAGCATTCACGCTAGCAATGAGCTTGACCAATTACAAATTCGTCCAAAAGTCAATGCCGAAAGTGAAATTTAGGTGTAGGTATAATTGTTCAAACTGTAGGTACTAATATGTAAATAGACCATACAATAAGAATATTTTATGTAACGGGTTCTCTAAATTGTGCCCTTAATGCACATGTTACGGGCTAATAATGCACATGTTAAGGGCTAATTCTTCTTTCCTTTTTTACTCTCCTTTTCCCCTTGATTTTCTCTCCCTTCTTTAATCTTTTTTTCTCCGAGGTCTCTCTAGAGGTGTTCACGGTTATGGTTCGAACTGGTGAACCGACGGTTTTGAACCGTTGACCGCGATTCGGTTCAAAATCGGACCCGTCAACCGCTTTAAGACGGCTCGGTTCCGGTTCGGTGTTTTGACGAACCGGCGGTTCAACCGCCATTTTTAAAAAAAAATCAAATTTTGAATTTTATATCCGTTGCCGGAACCGGTGGTTCCAACCGTCACAAGCACAATTTTTTAATACATTTTTACACCTATAAATATCCTCCTCTCATCCTCCATTTTTCTCACACCAACTCTAATGATCTATCTACTTTCTCTCTACATTCATTCTAATTTCTATTCTCTCAACTCGCAAGTATTAGACTTTTAATTGAAAAAATATGTCAAGTGGCCAATTCAACCGAAAAAAGGAAAAGGCTATCACTGGCATTCCTCGACGAGGAAGATGTGGTGCTAGTGTACTCCGAGTTCTAATTCTATTCCAAGTCCGAATTTTGGAGATTATATTCCCGAAGAAATAACCGAGGAACAAATCAACGAAATGTTTGAAGCCTCAAAATCGATTCATAATATCAAAGATAATGAAGATGATGGGCAACAAAGAAAACCATACGAGCTTAAATCTCCATTATTTGCGGTGCATTATACAAAAATGGACGACGTTGCCTCCGGTCCCGGTCATTTCTTGGCCAAGTGCAACTATTGTGGGAAAATTTACCAGTTTAAAAAAGGAGGAGGTTACGGGACACTAAATGGCCATATACAAAGACAACATCCCGACAAAGTTGGCATAGAGTCTAATCATACCCAACTCTGAGGCACGACGACGTTATCTAATGCCCCCAATCAAGGTACTAGTTCTTTATATAAATTAATCCATACCGCTAGAAAAGAAATAGCTAGGTTTGTTTGTGGTAAATCTCTTCCTTTTAACTTTGCCGACGACCAAATGTATGAAAATTTTACTCAACTAAGTTTTAATCCTGCCAGTAAAAAAATTTCACGCTCTACCGTAACTCGTGATATTCGAAAAATTACTAGTGAGGCAAAATTAATTTTAGCTAATATGTTTTTAAAACTCGATCATAAAGTTTGTATATGCTCCGATGCTTGGAGTGATCATTGGGAAGAAAATTCATATATGGGAATTACTTGTATTTGGATTGATAATTCTTGGACTATGCAAAAACTTCTAATTGGTTTTAGAGAGTTTAATACCGCACATACCGCCCAAAATATTTCGCATAAAATTCATACAATTTTATCTGAATATAATTTAGTACAAAAAAATTAAGTTTCTTTTGATAATGCTAGCTCCGATATAGCTAGTTTAGAATCACTTATTGCAATATGTGAGTTATCTCTTGGTGATAAATTTGATGTTAGGTGTATTTGTCATGTTTTTAATTTATGTGTTCAAGATGGTTTAAATATTTTACAAGAAGCATACGCTCCTATCCGTGAAGCAATAATGTATTTAATTACATTCTTCTCTACGTAAAAAATGGAGGAGATATTGCATAAAAATAATATGCATCCAAAGAAATTTTCAAAAGATGTGCCAAATCGTAGGAATTCTACTTACAATTTGTTAAATGATGGTTATGAATATCGTATTGCATTGTGCTATTTTTATAATGAAGAACAAGAATCCATTTGCTTATTGCCAAGTCAATGGGATAAGTGCCCTAGTTTAATGGCACTTTTAAAAAAAATTAAAAAGGCAACTGAGTCTTTGTCCACTGTTTATTATCCCACTTCTACACTTGTTGTTGAACATTATATTAAAATTGTACTTGTATTCAAGTCTTTAATTAAAGTTCCCGATTTATTTAATTGTATAAAAGAAATGAGAGACAAATGGATAAAATATTTCGCCTACATTCCTCCGATTTGTTCAGTTGCTAAACTTTTAGATCCTCAAGTTTTTTTTATTTTGTTTTTTTAAACGTCCAGAGTGGACGGGGGGTTGAGGCGGGACCCACCTACCTGTAGATAAAAAGAAATCAAGAAATACAAAGTATCAGCCCCGAATTATGACTAAAAATGGGCCATAATTCGGGTCCAAACATCGAAGAAATCTACGGCCCCGCTAAAGAAATACAAAGTGCACCACAAATCGTGGGTTAATGTGCGGACCCGTAGACTAAAATAACTCAAACTCCGAATTATGACAAAAAGTGGGCCATAATCCGGAACCTAAAATCTAAAGTGCTTATGGCCCGCTAGATCAATACAAGGTGCACCACTAAAACTGTGGGCTAATGTGCGGACCAATAGGCAAGCAAGCAATCAATAAAATAAAACCTATCTAAATCTAAAAGATGGATAACCAAGCTGATCCATCCGTATAAGGGAGAGAAGAAACGGAGGAGCAGTATCGTAGTATAAGTCTGAATGCCGAGGGACGACATGCCGAGCTCAGAAAGATAGTCGGCCGGCCTGTTGCCCTCCTGGAAAATGTGAGTGACTCTGAACTGAATATCCCTGAGAATGTGTCGGATACGCATAAGAGTGTGACGAATTTGCCAAGAGCCCCGATGGCCAGATGATAGCAGGGTCACCACAGCAGCAGCATCAAGCTCAATCCAAACATGTCTCGATCTCTGGGAAGCTAGAATCAATCCAATCGCCAACGCCTGGACCTCAGCATCAAAACTCGAAGAGGCCTGAAAAGAGGAATGGAAAGCAAGAATGAGCTCTGCGTGATGATCTCTAATCAGACCTCCCCCACCCGCAATCTGTGTGTCTCTATCGAACGAACCATCCGTGTTCAGCTTGATTCAAGGGGTCTCGGGTCGAAGCCAAACCACCGGGACGGGGCGACGAGTCTGAGCAGGGGAAGATGTAGCTCGCTGGAAACGATCTGGGGGCGAGCAACCCGCCCAGAACTCAGATGAGATAAGCCCCGCAGAAGCCAATAAAGCAACATGGCGCTCCACCTGCACAATAACATGAGACGAAAGAAAAGTAACCGCCCTATGCTTTGCACTATTCCTTTCTGTCCATATGAACCAAAGGATCAGACAAGGAATAATGAAAGTCGCATGCCTAAAGTGTGTGCCGTGTGCGAAAAAACTCAGGAGCTCAAAGATATTCTGAGTATGGGGTAGGGATAAATGTGTTCATGCGCCAAAATACTCCCACACGTCACGAGCCACATCACTCTCCAAGAAAAGGTGGGCAATGGTCTCGGTATGGTAGGTCTGGGTAAGGGTATATTAGCAGCACAAACATCTAGAAGCCAGTGAAATGCCCCTCCTCTGTAGAATGTCATCAGTCGGTATCCGTCGCATGAGAAGTCGCCAAATAAACACCGAAATGGTCGGTGTAAGTAAGCTAGTCCAGATGGCCCCGTAAACAAGATTAGCCTGACCCCTCACCCTGATGTGAGACCAAGCCGACGACAATGAGAACGCACCCGAAGAGGTAAGAGTCCAGCATATACTATCCGAATCCTCCTCGGCGATGGGAATCACGGAGATCTCCTAGATGAACTGAGGGGTAAATCCTAGCTCCTCTCCAACAATAGACTCCAATCTACCCACGTCCCACGTCCCATCAACCCATAACTCATTAATCCTAAGATGGGGTCTACTAGAAACCTGATGAAAAGAAGAAATAGGCCTATCCCTAATCCAAGTATCGTCCCAAAAGCTGACCTCCCCACAGCCACGACCAAGAGTCCAGCGGATGAACTCCTGAGCCTCAATACCCACGCGGAGGAGACGGCGCCAAGGGTGGCTGGCACGAGCTTTAAGAGCGGTACGCATAGGCGTATAAAGGCCAGCAAAGCAGTTTCTGCGGAGCATAAACTGCGCCCACAAAGACGTGCCCGCGCGAAGGTGCCACCAGAGCTTATAACTAAAAGCTCTCGCCATATCCGAAAGGCTCCGAATCCCGAGGCCTCCCTCAGAGACCGGACGACAAATCTGCTGCCAACGGACCCAACGCGTCTTTCTCTTTGGACCAACATCACCCTAGAAGTATTTCGCAATGATCTGCTCGAGCTCCTGGATAATGTACTGTGGAGGGTCCAAAACCTGAAGCAGGTGCAGACAAGGTGGCGATGGGACCAACCAGAGATCCTATCCAACATCCGTTGCTTTACCCCAACAAAGAGCTCTCGTCTCATAAAGCCTTAGTAAAAGGGGCAAACCAAGATAGGTGATGGGGAGATCGCCCTGGCGAAAACTAGTAAGATCGTGAACTCTCTGGTGCCAACGAGGCGCATGCTTAAGAGCGAGAATAAAAGTGCTCTTCTGGATACTAACCATTTGGCCCGAAGCCATAGAATAGTGATCCAGGAGACGCATAAGATCAACAAGACCATCATCCACAGCCCGTGTGAATATAATGATGTCATCGGCGTAGGATAGGTGCGAGATGGGGAAAGGCCGTCCAGCCGTCCTATACCTCATCAAAGGATGATCTCAAATGAATCGGTCCAAGCAGCGCGATAAATAATCAGCGGTAAGCACGAAGAGCGACGGAGAAATAGGGTCGCCCTGACGCAAACCCCGACTAGAGGTAAAATAGTCGGTCGGACTGTCGTTCACCAAAATAGAGAACGTGCAACTCTCGACACAATGACGGATGAACAAAATCCATCTAGCCGGGAATCCCATCCTCACCAGGACCTCACGTAAAAACTGCCAGTGAACCCTATCATACGTCTTAGCCATATCAAGCTTCAGCGCAAGGTTCGGGACACCATGAATGTCCGCGACGTGGAGGTCGTGAATAAGTTCTTGGGCCAGAAGGATATTATCAGTAATAACTCTCCCGTGAACAAATCCACTCTGGTTCGGAGAGATAATCAGAGGGAGGAGAGGAGCAATCCGAGCGTTAAGAATTTTCGTGATAATCTTATTGGTCACATTACACAGACTAATAGGCCGGTAATCTGACCAACCGCTCGGAACAGGCTTCTCCGGGATCAAGACGACCGTAGTCGTCGTGAAAGCCGGAGGCATAGGATGACCCTCCAAAAACTCGAGCACAGCCCCCTCCACGTCGGAAGATACAATCTCCCAACAATGCTGAAAAAACAAACACGAGAACCCGTCAGGCCCAGAAGCGTGCGAGGATCGATATCAAATACCGCAGCACGAATCTTCTGGGGAGAGGGTGGGGCACACAAACTATCAGAATCAAAAGAACAGGGGATAGAGGGAAAACAAGTGTCATCCGGGAGGACGAGAACATCACCATCGGATGTAAGCAGAGTCCTAAAGAAATTCACAGCGGATGATCGGATGTCCGACTCTACAGCGATCGTCGTACCACCATCCTCAATGCTGTGAATATGCGACTGACAACGCTTCTGCTTTGCAAAACCCTGAAAAAATCGGGTGTTGCGCTCGCCCTCAGTAACCCAACGAACTGTGGCCTTCTGTTTCCAGAAATCTTCTTCCATAGAGAGACGAAGATGGTACTCAGCACGAAAATGGTGCATAGAGGTTCTATTCTCCGGAGTAGGATCCGAATCATATCGCCTCTCGGCCTCGCCAGCAGCCCTTAAGGCCTCATCCAACTTCGTATGAAGGTTTCCAAAAACAGACTAGTTCCACTGTTTCAGCCTGCGCTTAACCCTAAGGAGTTTGGCCTGTAGGTTACACACGCCAGATAATCCAGTCGGGGTAAGCCAGACCTTCCTAACAGTGTCCAGGAATGTGTGATGCCGGATCCACATACTCTGGAAACGGAATGACGACTTGTGTCGAGTCGCGGAGAAGCGACACTGGATAAGAAGGGGCGCATGGTCCGACCGAAGTCTAGGCAGGTGAGAGACGGTAGAAACCGCAAATACGTTCGACCATGCTTCATTAAATAAAGCACGATCTAGCCTTTCTATCAAACCATTGCGCTCCCAAGTGAAAATATTGCCCTCGCAGCCCGCGTCAATCAACTCACAGTCAGCAATAGCCTGTGCGAAGTCCAGAATCTCTGGAGAACGGTCTGTGGTACTACCCTCGCGCTCATGTGAATGCAATAAGATGTTGAAGTCACCGCTGACTAGCCACGACAACCCTTCTACTTCCAAAGCAATCGCACGGAGGGTGTCCCAAAGGGCGTAACGACCAACACGGACAGTGCTGGCATAGACATAAGTTACATAAATCGACTGAGGAAGAAGGGGTGAAGAAATAGAAAGATGGAGGACTTGATCGGTATCCAACAAAACTTGGTGCTGAAAGTGAGGGGAAGAAAAGAACCAAATTTTGTTAGACCGATTATAAAGTCCTGCCGCAAAACCTAAAGAACGAATATAAAAATCAAAATTAGCATTGAAACCCATGGGTTCTAAAATGCCAATAAAAGAAAACCTATGAATACGGTTGAGATGTCGAATATGCTTCTGTGCTCCGGTGTTAGCCAGACCACGAGCGTTCCATGTAAGAATGGGTATCGACATAAACTAAACAACTGACTCAGGCGAAGACCTAGGACGCTGACTGGAGTGGCCCCGTCTCTGAGGTGTATCCTGTCGGGCAGATGTTCCCCCTTTCAAAGGCGATGAAGATCGCCCCTTCGAGGAGGAGGAGGGTCCGCGAGAAGCTGTTCTTCCTCGTGTGGAAATCGAGGAGTCGGAAACAGCTTTGCCCCTAGTGGTGACACCAGGAGAAGCAGTAGAAGACATCAAACGTATCTTAACCGGGGACTTCGGTGCCGTCGGAAGAGGCACCATTGCCGAGGAAGAGAGACTGGACTCAGAAATCTCAAATTGAGTGCGGTGAAGACCACACTCAGCCTGAGATAGAGATGGGAAAGAAAAAGAAGGGGGAGGAGGAGGAGGCTCGTAAACCACCATGGCGAGGGTCTCAGGCTCCACGATGATCGGATCATCGATGCAGCCCTCATCGTCATGGCGGGGGGAGGTAGACTCCGCGAGTCTAAAAAAATGTGGGACAGTAGAGGACTCCGTGTCATCCTCTAAAGCACGCTCAATATCGTTATCTCGACCACCGTCATCACTACCCAACACGCTATCTTTATTGCATACGCTAATAATGTCATCTGTGCCTACTAAATCCTCCTCCTCTCTAGCAGAGGAGTCTAACGATGCAAAGTACGAGTGCTGTCCGGTGGTAGCCGCGCCCTTGGGGATCAGCCCCGTCTCTCTAGCTCATTTTTTGGTAACAACCTGCCAAACGGCAGGCTCCTTCCCTTTTGTGGTCTTAGGAACAGCCTGAGAGGTATTAGCCTTAGGGGCTTTAGCAGGGGCTGGCTGCGCCTTTTGTTGTCTAGATGTGACAACGGCAGGCTTCTTACACTGGGGCGGAGGAGGCCGTTCTTTGTTGCCAACTATGTAGCAACTGGACGGTTCATGCCCCACATGAGAGCAAAGAGAGCAATACAATGGAGAGGAAGGTTTGCTAAAATTACTTACACTGTACTATAATGCTTTATTCCCTAATTCTATTGCTAATTTTATTCCTTCAAATCCTAGTGATTGTGTTCAAAATGCAAAAAATTCTTTATCTACTCTTTATCGCGAATACGCTTGTAGTTATAGTGGTAGTCTTGATCTTGGCACGATTTCTTCTTCTCATGTTCACATTCCTTCTAGTAGTAGTAGGATATCTTCTTTTGGTCTTGCTATTCGGGATCTTAGTGAGTGGAATGTCTATCAAGAAGATTTATCCCGAAAACGATCAAGGTACCAAAGTATTGCTTCAAGAACTTGAAAATTATTTAACTACTTGTGAATTAGGAGATTTAGAACGTGAATCGGATGGTAATAACAATCTTCTTAAGTGGTGGGAAAAAGGTCAACAATCTTTCATGTAGTTGCCATGATCGCAAAGGAAATACTAGATGTCCCCGCCTCAATAGTTTCTGTTGAACAAGTCTTTAGTGTAGGAGGATACATTCTGGATGAACGACGATCTCGATTGACGCCTCAAAATCGCGAAGCCCAAACATTATTGAATGATTAGGTGAAAGCCGAGTTACGCCAACAAGAACCAAATTATAATAATGAACAAGAAGACAGCGATACATATGATACCGGATCTAGCAATGATTCGGTTGACTTGGGTGATTGAACCATATCCTCGCCGCCTCCGCTCCGCTCCCTAAGGCAAGTACGACCATTACAACAGCAAAGCAACACAATTGCTTTATTGTGTTTTAAATCCAGAAGAACATAATAGGATTTCCTAGTGTGATAGTGCCAAAGAAATTTGGAAAATATTAGAGTTAACTCACGAAAGAACGAATCAAGTCAAGGGACGAAGATAAATATGATTCTCCACGACTACGAGCTTTTCATGATGAAAGACGAAGAGTCCATTACAAATGTGCTAGACCTATTTTCGGTTATTAAAAATGGACTAGCATGCTTCGGAAAACCCTTATCGAGTAGTTGAAAGATCAATCAAATATTACAATCACTACCTCACGGTAATTATGGGACGGGACGGTTACGGCAATTATGGAATCTAGAGATCTCAATACTCTTGATTTTAGCGCCCTTGTTGGTTCGGTAATAAATTACAATATTATCCTTAAATCACGGAACACGAAACTAAAACCGAAGGAAAAACTATAGCTTTAAAAGCTAAGAAGATGTTAAGAAATGAAGAAGTTATCCCGGTTGATGACGATGATGAAGAATCGGCATTTTATGCCAAAAACATCAATAAGTATCAAAACTTATTAAACCGGAGAAGAAGAAACTTCAACTCGCAAGTACGGAATGAGTCAAATCAGTTCGACAATAATTGTCGAAATTGTACTTTGCGAAATATTATCGTGGCTCGTCTTCTAAGTAGGAAGTGTTGATAGTGACGAGGATGAAGAAGAAGATAATATTCAAAATAGTCTCGCACTCATGGCAAGGAGCTCGTTTGACGACAGTGACAACGAAAGCCAGATAAGTACCTCGTCTCACGACAAACTTTTTAATGCTTTCGAACAATTACACAGATTTTCAAAATTCGCTGAAA
Organism: Orobanche coerulescens; assembly: GCA_033398695.1. NCBI lineage: Eukaryota > Viridiplantae > Streptophyta > Magnoliopsida > Lamiales > Orobanchaceae > Orobanche > Orobanche coerulescens. The sequence goes on along the minus strand of CM065805.1, from coordinate 208,897,637 downwards.
AATAATAAATCCCTCAAAATAAAAAATAAATTTTTGGAAGACGAAATCTCCAAATTACAAGAAAAAGAAAAATTTATTGAAATTGATCATTCTCTTTGCCTTGAAAATGAAAATAAATTAAAGAATGATTTATTAAAAGTTCAAAATGAACTCAAAAATTTAACAACCAAATTTTCTCTCGAAATGAGAAATTTGAAAACTTACTTAGTGTTCAAAAAATTTCGTTAAATAAACAAGGTTTATGATTCAAATATATTGATAAAAATGAATCCTTAAATTTCCAAATATCCCAATGTGGTAAATGTTTAATAATCGGGCATCACATTTCAAACTGTAAAAGCCCAATACGAACAATCAAAATAAGAAAAATATGGATTCCAAAAGGAACCATAATACCAAACATACCAAATGAAAACGACCGAGAGTCGGATGGATCCTCAAAATTCAAAATTAATTATTTCAAAATAAATGTTATTTACAAAATGGGTTATTTTTTAAATAGGAGATAATTTCCAGGAGCAGTTTTATCCATTTCTTTTCATATTTAATTTTTCATTGAGCTTATGATTTTCATTCACTTTTTGCTAATGACAAAAGGGAGAGAATAATGACGAGAAAAATGAAGAAAAAATTTAATGGGGGAGAAGAAGATTAAAAGAGAGAAAGAGAAGGAATGACAGGGAGAAGAATATTAACGAAATGGACAAAGCCGAAAACTTTGATTTGTATATATTTTTTTTGTATTTTTGCAGGTATAAATTCTATCGAAGTATTGTTGTTTTGTCATCATAAAAAAGAGGGAGATTGTACATTATATTCCACACATTCAATTTAGAAGTTTTGATGATAAGTTGATAAATAAAGAAAAACAATGAATCAAGACGAAGTCGAAGACGCACGAGCTGGACAGAAGAATATTGAATTGAAGCAAAAACACATATAACGTACGCTATGCAACATAGCTAGCATACGCAATTATCAGAATTTAACGTACTAAGACAGATGCATTAACGTCGCTATGAGAAAATTAATTTCGAATTCAAATAAATCAATCTGTTGGATTGATTCTAGAAGGTCAAGAAGCATGCAACGGATATGAGCAGTTAACGTACGTTACGAGGAGCATTTAGCGTACGCTAAAGCATGTGACGTCACAAAGTAGGTCATCATATCAACGGCTATCTGAAGCTGATATAACGTACGCTATCAACATCATTAACATCGCTATAGAAGAGGCAGTAGCTACTGGACTGAAATGAAAAGCAGATAACGTACACTACAAGGAAGTGTTACGTACGCTAAGAGCATTATGTACGCAATGGAGGAAACATAACGTACGCTAAAGTAGAACAAGGAGCAACGGCTAGTTTGACTCTCAAGCCTATAAATACCAAAGCATTTGGTATTATTTTACACAACAACTTCAAGCAAAACATTCATACATCAGATACTGTCATATTCATTATTGTTGTTGTAATCGGGCTTAAGTGATAAGAGTTCGAGTGTTTAATTCACTCAACCAAACATGAGAGAAAAGAAAGGAATGTAGATTTGATTCAGTGTTATTAGGATCGTGTATCCGGCATTGTTAGAATCATGATTTAAATCCAAGTGAGATTTTTCTAGTACCGACACAAAGCTAGAAAGGTTGATTCCTTATCCGATAGAAAAGGAAAATGGTTTATCTTGGACCGACATAAAGACAAGATTGTAACCGTTTACATCGGACCGATAGAAGACAAGATTGTAACGGTTTACCTCACCGATAGAAGACAAGGCGGAAAGGTTAATCTTAAGCCTATAGAAAAAGATACAGAAAGAGGACGTAGGCACATTGCCGAACCTCTATATATCGTTGTGTCATTTACACTCAGCACTTAATCGCTTCCGCAATCGCAAAAGAATTCTATATTCTTAACCGCACTATCTAAACCCCTCTTCTAGTGGCGGTACCAACCCAACAAACCAAATATATTGGAGATAAAATCCGAACTGTTAAAGGAATAATACCCATTGTGTGCCTAAGTCTGTTAGTTTATGGGCTTTCCTAGATAGGATTTGGCTGAGGCCTGTTTGTATGTACTTCACCCTATTTAAGGGATCTCATTGATGGAATAATACAACACTTTGCCCTACTTTATTGTCTCATGTTATTTTCCCTTCAACACGTTATCAGCACGTGTTCAACCACTGAGAAAAATCCCGGCCGAAATTTCTGAAAAAAAAAAAAAAAATCGAAAAAAACCCTAGCGACTCTGCACATCCGCCGCCGTCGCCTGTGGACATCTCCTCCGGCTCGTCACTGCTCGTCCTCCGTCCACGACCATACCAGATCGGACGAAACCCTAGCCGCCACCACCGAAACCCACTTGCATCTTCTTCCCCGACGCCCGGCTCCTGACCAAACCCGCGCGAAGATCCGTCCGACGCTGCAACCTCGCGACCCGCCCCGCCCCTCCTGCTCATCTCCGCCCGTCTTCAGTCGCTGACCATCCCCATAGCCGGAAGCCCAGGACCCGACCGCGACCGCTCGTTTTTTTTCCTCCTGACCATCCTCATAGCCGGAAGTCGGAGCCGTTTTTTTTACGATCTTCAAGTCGCCGCTCGTCCAGCCCGTTCGTCCAGCCCCCGACCCTTTTCCAACCCGGACCGCACGATCCAAAAGGACGAAACCGGTTCGGTTGCTGACTCAACCCGGTTACAGACCCGGCCCGATTGCTGAACGAACCAGATCCGGTTGCTGACCCGACCCGCACGCAGTCTTGTTTTCAGCTCGTTTCTGCTCCTATTCGCGAAACAAAGTACACAAATACGAACCCTACTATCTGCAATGTGCGAATTTACATTTTTTTTAATTACTATTAATTGCATATTATACTCCGAATTTATTTATGCTTAATTAAACCAAAAGCATGATGCATCCATAATTTTAATTAAATTAAAATAAATTGCTTAAGCAACTTGAATTAAAATAAATTCACGTTGAATTAATAATCATTGCGGCATAAGATACCTCTTTGACTGCATTTATACGTGAATAGATATATTCATAGGGCTATGTGATTATATCTATAATTATACATATATTTTACATGCATTATTAGTTATGGCATGTATATTAAGTTCATCATTAGTAGAACCTAGAGGACTTATTTCTACTATCTATATCAACTCGAACCGTGATAAAGTAATTTCATCGGTATAAACCCCAATAGCATCGAAAGTAATTTTGACCATATCTTGGTTCTGAAAAATAATAACCCTCCACATTATTGAAAATTTTATCATGGAAAGTACTCATGATATACTGTGAAAATTCATTTTCCTTTTTTTTCTTGTCTCAAGATGGCTGATCCAACTCGTCCCGAATTTGACATCTTGGACTCAGAAGGGCTTGAGTTCCATAGATGGGTTTCTGACGTAGAGACCACTTTTATCGCTAAGGACTATAGTGCTACTATCTTTGAAAAAGCAGACGAAGTACCGTCTGACAAAACCAAAGCTAGTGCATTAATGTTCCTTAGGCGACATATCGACCCGAGCCTAAGGTGGGAATATCTGCAGTTGAAATCCCCGAAAGAACTGTGGGATGCCCTTAAAGGCCGTTTTAGGAACATCCACAATACTTTGCTCCCAGAGTTGACCGTGCAGTGGAATGAAAAACGCTTGCTTGATTATAAACGGATCAACGATTTCAACAAAGATATGCTCCGTCTGAAGGCACGCCTTAATTTCTGTGGAAAGGACCTCACAGAAGATGATATGATTCAGAAAACTCTTTCCACTTTCTCTACTTCCGCCCTTATACTAGCGAACCAGTATAGGCTGGAGTATGACAATAAACGCATCACTACCTTCAATAAGCTTATCAACCTACTGCAAGTGGCTGAGAGGCACAATGAAGTATTAGTGAGCAACAATGCCATGCCGGCTGGGACAAAGAAAGTTCCCGAGGCCAACTATGGCAAAGTGAAAGGTGGAAAGAACCCCAATGCACAGGGGACTGGTCATGGCAACCCCAAACCACAACGTGGAAGAGGGCACAGTGGTCGAGGACGTGGTCGAGGACGTGGGGGTTCTTCCAATGTAATGAGTAGACTTGGTGCTCCCGGCTCTTCTGGCCAAGGAAACAAAGCACCTACCCCCCATGTCGCTCCCAAAGTCAGAGTTGGCAATGAACCGTGCTATCGATGTGGAGATGCTGGACATTGGTATAAGAACTTCCATGCAAGTAAACAAGTCGCAACACACTACAAGAAATATAGAGAGTCCAAAGAACGGGAGGCTCACTATATGGAGGAAGATGCTCTCGACGAGTCCCCCGACGTCAATTTCACAGTCACCGATAATCGTAATGAGCCATACGTGTCACAGTCATTAGAGGCACCCCTTTATGACTGAATGTTTTCATTATGTTTACTTTCTCGTTTACATTTGGCATTGTTAGCTCGGAACGATTTTATCGATGTTTTATTTTCAATAATGGTGTGATGAAACTTTGTTTTTCTAGAACAAGATATTATTATTGCTTACGTTATATCCATAGATTTATTTCGAAGAAATGAATATTGCTTGTATGTTTATGGTTTGATTTTTTTTCTCTCCTTTTCGTAGGAATGAATCGGGGAGAACTTGAATGTTTGGTTGACAGTGGGACCACCCACACCATTCTTAGGAATAGACTTATATTCACGGAATTAATTGCATGTCAAACCTCGGTAACCACGATGACTGGGTCCTCCCAACTCATCCAAGGGCGAGGTAATGCCCGATTTTTATTGCCTAACGGCACTCTTATCCGAGTTACCGATGCTCTATACGCACCTAGGGCCCCTCGAACCTTACTAAGTTTTAAAGATATACGTAGCAATGGTTTCCACGTCGAAACCCACTGTGAGAATGGAATCGAGTTCCTTTATGTTACATCTAATGAATGTGGACGTAAACGCATATTAGAAAAACTTAAGAGTCAAAATAGTGGACTGTACACCACAACCATTAGGGTATTCGAATCTATCTTTGTCACCATAAATGAAATTTGGGACAAAGACTCATATAGGCTTTGGCATGATAGACTAGGTCATCTGGTCGAGATATGATGATCCGTATCCTAAAGAACTCGCACGGACATCCTTTCTTTCGAGCGAAAAAGGGGCAACAACTCAACACGAAGAACAAGATTGATGTTAATCATGCTATGTCATCTAAAGAAATAGAGACATATACCCTTCTAAGCAATTGACTATGTCAAAAGCACATCGCTCATTCTCGCAAAGCTGCTCTTTAGCTTTAGCTAAAGTAGGAGCGAGACCTTCCTACACTAAAGATACTAAAGCGAACATCCCATTCTTACAACGTATACAAGGAGATATTTGTGGACCCATCCACCTGAATGCGGACCATTTAAGTACTTTATGGTATTGGTGGATGCTTCGACACGCCGGTCACATGTCGCACTCCTTTCCACTCGAAATCTGCATTTGCAAAACTCCTAGCTCGATCATTCGTCTAAGGACTCACCATCCTGATCACCCTATCAAGTCTATTCGACTCGATAATGCAGGAGAATTTACATCTAAAGTATTTGATGACTACTGCATGTCAATCGGAATCGATGTAGAGCATCTCGTTCCCCATGTGCATACACAAAATGGTCTCGCAGAGGCAACCATTAAAAGAATCCAAATGGTAGCACGAGCATTGGTTTTGCGCACCAATCTGCCCATCTCTGCTTGGGGATATGCGATCTACATGCACTGCATTTATTCGCTTTGGACCCACCGTTGGCCAACCATTTTCTGCGTACCAGTTGGTAACTGGATATGAACCGGATATTTCACACCTATGCATATTTGGTTGTGCAACATATGTGCCGATTGCGCCCCCACAACGCAATAAAATGGGTCCTCAGATACGTTTAGATATTTACGTTGGATACGAATCCCCAACAATTATCCGCTACTTAGAACCCTTGACAGGTGATCTCTTTACCGCACGTTTTGCGGATTGTCACTTCAATGAGTCAGAATTCCCGTCGTTAGGGGGAGAGGAGAAAAAGAAGTTTCTCAAGGAACGACAGAATTGTCTGCACGTCCGAGTCTGTCTCATTATGATCCCCGTACCTCACTATGTGATCGTGAAGTACAACGAATCCTCGATCTTGAGCGTAGTGCATTCGATGCACGATGCGTTCGATATCGCCAAAGTGACAAGATCACACATTCCAGCTGCAAATGTGCCTGCAAGGTTAGAAGTCCCGAATAAAGGGCACATCACCAACGTACCGAGTGATGCAATCGCACCCAGTGGAAATGCGATCGAGGCCGTGGCTCCCAAAAGGAAAAGGGGGAGGCCACCCGGTTCGACAGACACCCGCCCAAGGAAGAAAAGGGCAGGTGAGGCACAAACCAACCCATTAATCATCAATACTGGGAATCCTTCCCATGAGATCATCTCTGACTATAGCTATGTCCACGAATCATTAATGGGGGACGCCCCGGAGATCGATTCAGCATTAGAAAACAAAGAGATCTCGATCAATTATGAAAGTGCGTCTGATTTGATGGAACGATCGACCACTCATATTGATGATGTGTTTCCATACACAGTTTCTCAAGAAATCATAGAGCACGATGATGTCGAACCACGCTCTATTGAAGAATGTCAACAAAGAGCCGATTGGCCTAAATGGAAAGAAGCTATCCAGGAAGAGCTTGACTCTCTGACAAAACGCAAGGTACTTGGCCCAGTAGTGCTAACTCCGCCAAGTGTAAAGCCTGTTGGAGACAAATGGGTTCTTGTCAGAAAGCGTAATGAGAATCACGAAGTCCTGAGGTACAAGGCTCGCCTTGTTGCACAAGGTTTCTCACAACGCCCTGGTATAGATTACGAGGAAACGTACTCCCCCGTAATGGACGTTATTACGTTCCGCTATCTAATCAGCCTAGTTATTTCCGAAGGATTGGAAATGCAACTAATGGACGTGGTCACTGCGTATCTCTATGGGGATCTAGATACGGAGATTTACATGAAAGTGCCCGAAGGCATTTCATTGCCCAAATCAAGTAACTCCAGGACCACGGAGTGCGTATTGATTCGTTTGAAACGCTCACTTTACGGTTTGAAACAATGCGGAAGGATGTGGTATAACCGTCTCGAGTGAATACTTGATTGGAAAGGGATATAAGAACGATGAAGCGTGTCCTTGCGTCTTTATAAAGAAAACAAGTTCGGATTTGCAATCATTGCGGTGTATGTCGACGATATGAATATAATCGGCACTCTTGATGAAATAAGAGAAACCATAGGATACTTGAAACCGAGTTTGAGATGAAAGATCTTGGGAAGACTCGTTTGTCTTGGTATTCGAGATAAAACATAGAGTCTGTGGAATTCTCATCCACCACCGCTTATGTCCGTAAGATGCTTAGATGCTTTAACATGGACAAAGCACACCGGTTAGCACTCCCATGATCGGTCGTAGCTTGGATGCGAAGAAAGATCCATTTCGCCCAAAGAAAGATGACGAAGAGCTTTTGGGAGCCGAAATTCCCTACTTAAGTGCAATAGGCGCTCTATTGTACTTAGCTCAATGTCTGTGACCGGACATCGCCTTCTCAGTAAACTTACTAGCTCGATTTAGTTCAGCACCGACGCAACGTCATTGGAATGGTATCAAGAATATATTCCGATACCTAAAAGGAACCATTGACTTGGGACTATTCTTTCCCTACAAGCAGGCAAAGGAAGCTGCTTCCGTAAAGGCAAATGCTAAAGTAAATGCTAATGCCATAGAACCTACTCCGATGAACATATTGGTAGGATTTGCTGATGCAGGGTATCTCTCCGACCCACACAAAGGTCGTTCCCAAACTGGCTATGTATTTGCTATTGGGAACACTGCTATATCTTGGAGATCCACAAAGCAAACCCTTGTAGCTACCTCATCTAATCACGCTGAAATTATCGCTTTGCATGAGGCGGTACGTGAGTGTATTTGGTTAAGAGCTATCATTACACATATCCGAGGTAACAGTAGACTAAGTAATGTCACTGGAGCACCCACATGCATATATGAAGATAATGCAGCTTGCATCAAACAGATGAAGCTTGGGTATATCAAGGGGGATAACACAAAACACATATCTCCAAAATTCTTATATAATCAGCAACAACAGTCTCTCCTCAATATTCAAGTAAAGCAAGTCAGATCTGAGGAGAATGTGGCCGATTTGTTCACCAAATCTCTGCCCAAGGCCGTGTTTGAAAAACATGTGAGAAGTATCGGAATGCGGAGAATTTCCGAACTCCCGAAATCGATGTAAAGGTAGAGGGAGAAGGGTGAGTCATAAAGAAACTTACTCACCGACGTTGTACTCTTTTCTTTGACCAAGGTTTATTTTCTCTCACTGGGTTTTGTTACTTGGCAAAGTTTTTAATGAGGCAAACGACACATGCACAAGTTTTTCAAAGTATCCTTGATTGATGTACAAATCAGGGGGAGATGTAGACTTGAGGGGGAGTCTTACATCCACAACGTACGTTATACTCTTTTTCTCCCAAGGATCATTTTTCCCACAGGGTTTTTATCACTTGGAAAGGTTTTTAACGAGGTAACAAGATGTACGATTTTAGGGATCGATGGAATGGTCACCTTAATAGCGCTATGATCAAATGTAACGATCATATGAGAGGATAGATTCAAAGGACGAAGTCTAAACTTGATGTGTCAGATCTTTGTCTTTCCCTACGATCAAGACATTTTTCCCACTGGGTTTTTGCTTGACGAGGTTTTAACGAGGCAACATGACATGCGCTTGTAGACTAGGCACAAGGGGGAGTGTTAAAGGAATAATACCATTGTGTGCCTAAGTCTGTTAGTTTATGGGCTTTCTTAGATAGGATTTGGCTGAGGCCTGTTTGTATGTACTTCACCCTATTTAAGGGATCTCATTGATGGAATAATACAACACTTTGCCCTACTTTCTTATCTCATGTTATTTTCCCTTCAACACGAACTTCCCTTCATATTGCATAAATGTGTACTAAAATAAGTTATTATTTTGGGTGACAATGGTTTTATCGTCTGGTAATAATGTTATCTGATAGGTAATTCGATTTTCTTTGTTGCATGTTAGGATTTGATAGCAGCGGGACCTTGGCTGATGAGTGATCCGATAAGATTACCGTGCGTGATGCCCGATCCAACAAGATTAGTCTTGTAGTATATGACAACATCGAAGAATGAGTAAGAAGATATGTTGTTATAATTGGTACTTTACCATGTAAAGCTTAAAATCAATCAAGATACTAGGTGGACTAATTAGATTTTCCATGTATAACCCATTAAAATTTAAATCAATTAATTAATTTAAAATTAACAATCAATAATACAACAACATCTAAGCCTTAACCCTAATTTTTTTTTTAACAATCAATAATAACTAAAAAAAATACAAAAGATGAAAAAAAAAATTACAGGGAAAAGGTGAATAATGTAAAACCAATATAATTCAATATCTAAATACATAGCCAATCCTTAAGGGGATCAGACCAGTCCGTAAGATTTTTCAATTTTGTGTTCCATTTTTTGTTCTTCTTCGAAATGTAACACTTTCTAACTAATAATTATATTTGCCACACATTGTTCAAAACTGAATTATAACCATGTATGAGGAAATAGACGGTTGTACCGACACTGCTACTCATTCATCATGTTTCCAAATCTCACGGAGCAGGTGATACCGTACGATGTTTCCACCACCTTTCTCTTTCAATATCAAGTCGAGTTTTGCTAAAGCAGAACTCTCTGGAATAATCGAAGTGAGGGGGGAGTCGAGCTCGTCTAGTTCGTCATCGCTAGTATAGGATTTCTTGAGTGATGATAATCTGCTGCTCTGGAGCACTTGATTTCCAACTTCTCCCACACAAGTTAGTAATGCTGCAGAAGGAGGCGAATATATTGTGGGATTCGCTGTGCAGGGGAAACTCGTGACTACGAAATCTCCCAAATTGTCCGAAACTTCCTAAAATCAAGAAATAAGAGATAAATTAGAAAAAAAATGACATTTCTTCAGACCAACTGCTATGTACAGATTGCGCAACGATGTAATATCACAAAATAAAACCCCCGAGTTTCAGTCTAATTAAAAAAATCAGTTCTCTCTGAACATTACAAAAACGTTGGGTTTTATTTACGAACTAATATCATCCTCTTAGGTGGTGTCATATAATATTTAACCAATATTGATTGACCTTTGTAATTCTGAAAGATGGTTTCTTGAAGTTCAAGGATAATACAGTGATATCACGTCGAAAGAGCACAATAATAATCTACTTTGGACGAACCAAAGTAAAGACCGGGTCAAATAACAAAGACTACCCAACGTTTATTTAGCCTAATAACAATAAATTCTGATTACCTTTCGGAAAATTCTTACATATGGTACTTAGTATACTATTTACTAACATCTCCTTGAGGCTCGCATTTAATGCCCTTCATTAAGCATGTAATTTATAGAATATAAATAAATGTTTAAGGGGTTGTTTCGTTCGTGATCTCGAAAGGTAGTTGGATTTTTCTATAAATTAGACTGAATATCAAGGGTACTTTTTGTAATTAATTGGCTAAAGAACAAACCTCGATGTCCAGGGCATCAAGGATGTTCTGCGGGATGGCATCCGGACAAAATTCGTCGGGAATGTGATTGCTTAGAACCCTTCTGATTATTGTTGGACCTAACATTGGGCAGACCTTCAAACAGAAGAAAAAAAAAAAAAGGTCATAGATGGATCATGAGTATGAATCAAAATAAGTAACAGTTTTGTACGAAGGAATACGACTCACTTCGTTTCGGGTAGAAGCATCAGCAAGCATCCCAAATGGAAGCATCATGAGATCACTCAAAGCGTGGAGCAAACGAAAAGCCTTGAAAAATTTGGGTCTCTTGCTATCACCAATGATATCACTATGCTCTGTTGTGTCGTCTTCTAGGGTGAAGATATCACTAAGCCATCTGGACCAGTTTCCAATCTGCAGGAATGTAAATATAATAACAATAATAATAAGTGCTGCTAATAATGAAAAATGGCCATTCATCTTTTCAAAGATGTCTATTAGCCATTTTCTGAAAGAACTATTTTGGCCGTTTTGACTAAAATATGACAGTCATATATGATATACCCCTTGAAAAATTAGCACAAACTAGCATATTACATTTTGAGGATCGCAGGACGGGCCCCAAAAATCATTACTAGGATCTGAAAATTGATTACTCGAATCCCAGAATCATGCTCGGTCAAGAAACACATTGGATACTCAAAATGTACCTCGCCCCGAAAAACTGAAGTAGGGGTGGAGTGGACAATTCAACCAAACAAATGGCTAAAAATCTTTTTTTTTTTTTTTTTAAATGGCTAGAAAACATTTTTCTTATGGTGAAATGGCCAAAAATCCACTAAGAATCAAACAACAATGACAATAGTAGTAATAGCAATTTATACAAAGGCTAGTTTGGAAATAATGAAATATGTGAAAATCGAGGACAATCTAATAAAAATAATGCTCTAGACCTATTACTATTAGTTTACAGAGCTAGATTAGAGGTGGCCAGCCACGAGTCCGGGTCCGTCCGGGTCCACGGGTCGGCCGGCCAGGACCCGGACCCCACCCGTACATATGAAATGTACGGGTTGGCGTGTTCACGGGTCAGCCACGGGTCCGGGTCCGACCCATATTTTTTGTTAAAAGTATTTATAAAATTTTATTCATTATCATTTTATACACGAAAAAATAACTAATGAACAAAGGAAATAATTGGAAAAAATGAGCTTGTATTTAATTTTAAATTTTCACTTAAAATTAAAATGCTTACGTATACTCATGAGGAATCAAAGCTCTACGTAGTTCTTTTACTTAAAAAGAATTAAAAAATGGGCTTGTATTTAATTTTAAGTTTTCACTTAATATTAAATTGCCTACGTATCCTCGTGAACTAAATTCAAATCGGGAGATAAAACAGCACTAATCAAGAAAACGTCATGAATACGATTAAAGTACTTTAGCCATTTTAAACACATATTGTAAATAGCATTCCCCAATCTTTCTGATTTACTACAAGCATCCATTTCGGATACAATAAAACAACAATGAAATAAACTTTAGGAAATGTGGGATAATAACAACCACTTAAACTTTTAATAGTTTTATTAAATCTTTCGTTTCATCCCAATAGGTTGGCAATAAATAAAATCCTTCTAAGTGAAAAATTGTATCAAAAAATTCACACAATAATTCTTTATATTCATTAGTTGAATTTAACATCTCATAAGTTGAGTTCCATCTATATTTTACATCTGGAGTAAAAATGAGAGAGGTTGGGGGAGTACTTATAGATAGAATTTTTGATTTTTTTTTTTTTTTTGAAAAAAATTTGAAAATAAATCTATTGGACCCGCCGGGTCCGGATCTGACCCGTCGGGTCCATGTTCATTTTTTCTTAAATTTTTTTTTTTACTTTCTCAGTCGGGTCATCCGGGTCAGACCCGGTGGGTCGACGGGTCTCGAAATATAGGACCCGGACCCGTCGGTGTATACCACGGGTCTGGGTTCCCGGGTCCGACGGGTTGGCTGGGTCCGGGGGGTCCGGGTTGACAGGTCGACCCGCCGGGTCCGAGTTTCCTGGGCATGTTTAAGCCAGCCAGATTAAGATACAAATAATAAATGTAACAGATTTTCCGCCAAGAAAAACCTGATGCTTTTTAAGAGCATTATGTTATTTTTCATTTTCCCTTCCGCTTGACAAAATCCAGGGTTCATACATGGCTTAGAAAACAAAGAAAAGCTATAAGAAATAACCATTTTGTTTGAAACAATATAGAGTGGTGTAGAAGCTGAAATTTTGCAACAATCGTTCAAGTACTTACAGAATTTTTCAAATCGACACCAGCACCAAAGCTTGATTTCCCAGGTGGGATCGGAAGAACTTTCGATTCAGTAATGGGATCAGAAAGAGGATCGGTAGGCATTTCTTCAGTAGATTCACGTAGAATAGCATTAAACATTGCCGTGTCCAGCCTGTTGACTAACTGCTCCATTACCTGGAAAACACAGCTAAAACCATCATCGTACCGATCTTATAATCCTACAATTCATGACATCCAACGTTCAAACAATGCATTTCAGATTTTTATCGAGTGTGAGCTGAGAATCCATGATGTCCGAATATTTAAAAATCTCATTTTACAGAAAATGATTAGCTTGGGAGTTTAACATTGTAGAAAAAAACTAAATAGAGGGTTAATAAAAAAAATCCCTTTGATGATTTAGTCCAATTATAAAACCCCCGCTATCTTTCAAAATTCAATACTCAGTTGATATTTGTTTTATTTTTAAGAAAACACAAACCTCAACGGGTTGTCCTTAATACCTTAAGGGCGCATTTGTACTTTTGGAAGATGATTATTATGTTTTTAATTATTATAAGTTAGTCCCGATTCGGGACTCCCGAAGACCTCAAGGTCAAGGGTGGTTTTTGTAATTATCCAGAAAATAAATCATATAATATTCTTCCTTACGATTTTGCCCCATTTTCTAAGCGATTTACTCATACAAGTTCCCTAAATTATGTCATCATGCATGGATTTAATCATGTTTATAATATGAGCCATACCAGCCTAACCAGCACAAAGAGGCAGCCGCACTCATGCCCTCCTGCCCGGATCGGACAAAGCCTTTCACAGGAATCGTTAAAAGCTTTCTTCCATAACTCTATGGAGAAATTTCCCTGATCATTATGGTTAACCAAACTATTTCTTCTACCACATGTTTTCTTTGTAGCCGAATTTGAGGTTACATCTTTACCTTTTGCAACTTTCGGGTGCATCTGCGGCGTAAACGTCTGCAGTTACGAAAGAAAAAAAAATAACCATAATTCATCTGAAAACTGCAACAAGTAAGAAAATAATCACATGTAAGAAAAGAGAAGTGATGAACAACCTGCCACCATACAGACTCAACAATTCGAGAAAAGAGCCAAGATTCAATTTTTTCCAGCGCAATAATAAATGTGGAGACGTCATCCAAGTCATTGTCAGAGTGTGATAATTCTGTTGTAATCTGGCTAACGATAGCTCTCAACATGATTGAATTTGATAACCAGAAGGTCAACCTGTAAAAAATGTTTTCTAAAAGGGTAAGCCATTTTGCATGGTGGAGAGAGAGATTAGAGAAGCAACCTAGAGGCTGCCTGGCTGAGCTTAAAAGCTTTTCAAAAGTCCTTATAAGCTGTTTGAGAGCTTATAGCTGTTTGAGAGCTTATAAGCTCTTAACACATTTCCGGTAAGTCTTCTTTGAAATAACTTATCATCATTATTAATCATCGTCAACTGCACCTTAATCTCAACTATGTTGGAATAGGTGGCATGAAGATTATAGTGTCAATTAATTGTCTAAAATTAGTCAACACTATAATTCATGCAAAAAAACAAAGTGGCAAAGTTTTACGCCGGATGCCCTTCTTGTCGCAACCTTCATGCGAATGAGAAATGAGATGAAATTCCAAAACCATCAACATCATAGGGTTTCAGTTAAATGAAAATATCATGATACGGCGATGAGTCGAGATAACGTTTGATATTGTAAAATCAACACGTACATCATGGGACATGACTGTCTGAAACAGGATTGTCACGTCGACGATTAGTCGAAAAGTCAACATACGTGAAAAATTCGATGCCCGACTTCTGTAATAGTCGTCCATGGGTTATACCCGGATCCGACCCGGACCCGCAATCCGCCCAATTACCCGACCCGAAATTAAAAAAAAAAGGATTTTTAATTGACAGTTACCTTTTTATCACATAACCCACCTACCCGAGTGTTCTCTTCTCACAACAGATCGGCGACTCATCTCCTCCGACGACTTCAACGGCGGCTTCATCTCCTCTGATACGTCTTCTCTCTCCTCTCGTCTCTTCTCTCATCTTTTCTTATTCTCTCATCTTTTCTTCTTCTCTTTTTCTTTACTGGGTGTATATACATACATAGTGTGTATATATATACACGAACATGTAGCAACACACCAGTACACCACCCGAGGATAATAATCAAGGAGGAGATGGAGAGGGGGATGGAGATGATTTCGAGATGGATGACTTTGATGCATGATTGTGTTTGTTTAGTTGATTTGACTCTTTAATTACGTTTTCATTTGCTTAGAGATGTTTTCATTATCTATTAGTTTTTATTTGAACTATGAAATTGAAGTATGTTTACCTATACTATATATTATAATTACTCTAAATAGGATATTGTCGACTATTTGCGACTTTTTGCGACTAGTCGGGCGACTTGTCGACTAGTCAATTCCACGGTACTCGGGCTCGACTCGTCGACTTGTCGACCATGGTCTGAAATAACTTATTCGATCTTAAATAAAAAGTATTTTTAGAAGCTTAGGCCATCTCCAAACATGGAGTCTCAAACTCAAATTTAATACTTGGTCTCAAATTATCTTCAAAAAAATGGGTTTGAGACCCACGCCTTATGGTCTTATAAGCTGTTTCTTGCAAATAAAAGGAAAACTCCTATTTTTTGGGAAGAAAATATTTTATTTTAACTATCATTTTGACTAATTATTTATAAAATTTCTGTAATGAACAACTTAAAAGCGCCACCATCTTATTTTTATCTAAACTCTTTAATACTCCCTTCGACCCACTTGAAAAGTCTACTTTCAGAACATGATTTTGTCCCAATAGAAGAGTATACTTTCAAAATAAAATCCTAATATCTAGTAATAATTAATATTTTTTACTATATAAATTACAACATTCGTTCATTGGTTAGAATATGAGTGAGAATGAGAATGGATGGCTTTAAAAGTTGTACCTTCATTAAAATGACTAAATTAAAAGAATGTGCATTCACCGTTGTAGACTCTTCGGGGGGGGGGGGGGGGGGTAAATTAATATCTAACATCTTATAAACACGAGAAACATCTTGCAATTCAGAAGCTTAGAAGATTTTAGAAATAAGCTTATCCAAGCACTCTTTCAAATTTGATACACAAGAATAACTTACCTTGTAACATCATTTCCACATGATTTAGAAACCAAAACTAATCCAGACACTGCAGCTCTTGCCGCACCTGCCCGTTTAGCTCGCGACCCCGATTTGCATGCATTAGAATAAAATCTAGAAATCCGTCGAGCTGGAACATGGACCTTATTTACTGAACTTGCATGTTCGGCAACAACAGAATATAATCCAAACTCGATAGCTGCTGTTTCCCTTAGTTCTTCCTCAAGCATGTCAATTCTTGTTTTCCATTCATCCCTACTATCAGAAAGTTCAACATTTTGTTCTTCTCTTTCAATTACTGCAGCATATTCACCTTTTATTTGAAAATTATCTGGTACTGACTCTTTTTCTCGAGAGTTATTAGCAAATTCTTCAACGGATTTGCCTTCGGAAGATTGCTGAGCGTATTCGTTTATTATATGTTTGCTGCCGGGCTTCCCATTTATATCTTGGTGACCATAAGCCGAGGAATAAGATCTAATGAAGGGGGGGTTGTCGGAGTTTTTCTTGACAGATGTTATGCTTCGCTTGTAAATGTTGGAGAAAGAAACATCGTCATTTATGTGGTCCCCAATATAGATACTGTTCTGCTTTGGTTCAAATTCAGCATCTACATATCCGTTCTGTGTTTTAGCTACAAATTATTATCAAAGTGAAAGAAAAATTTCATGCCAATAAACTCATCAATGCAGCAAGATAAGCAGTTCAATGAAGTGTTTGCAAACTCTCTGGTTGGAAAAAAAGAAAGTAGTTTGATGTGTTTTTTCTGCATATGTTTATAAATCTAAAAACCAGAAGGGTGTCTTAAATTTCTGTTTTTACTTCTGGTTCAATTTTACACACAAATAAAGCACTCCTGCAACTTAAACACCAAACACTCTGTTTCGACTTAATTCTGCAAAAACTACAAACTTCTGATTCTTTATAAGTTGTTACTTCTACAATAGATCACTTTATCGAAGAAAACACTCCGCAGGTATAGCCAAACAGTGCAGTAAAATAGCTATCAGTCGACTTAATTGATTCAATCTTTACACACACACACACACACACACACAAAAAAAAAAAAAAAGTACTTTCTGCAGTTCATTCGCTAAACAATCTCGTCTAACTTAATCATTTCTTAGCTTCTATTTGCAAAAAAACACTACAAACTTCTGATTCTCAAATATTTTTAGCGTCTGCAATAATAAATCACTTCCTCCAAGTAGTATAACAAAAATAACGAAACAAAATGGACATAAGTATATAAATTTGCATACCTTCTCAATCTGAGAACAATCATCGTCATCCGTAAAAGAAGCGATTTCGGAGCCATCCAAGGAGGGCTCGTCCGATAAGCCAACATTTGGTGAAGACCTAGAGCTATCTTTTTCAACCGGCTCCACGCTAATTTCCAAAACTGATTGAACCGGGTTATTAGCACTCTTCTTGAAGTTTACTAAAGCATTGATGATTATTACATGCTCTATTACGCCATAATCCGCAAGGTTTAAGACAGCTGTCCCCAAGAGCTGTCCTTTAGCCTTATTCTTATAAGGCGAAAATAGGCTGAACTCCAATGTATTCTTCTGAAACCTGTCGTTAGCCTTCTTATCTTGGTAAAGGACTAAGGGGAGCTTGAACGACTCGTTGAATGTGATTTTGGAATTTCTTGGAGTCGATAGGAAGGATCCGGAATAGCGATTGCCGTTTTCCCATTGTAGCAAAACAGTTTTAACGGATTTCAGAGATTCGGATGGAGGCCAAGGACGAATTTCCTTTACGTGGATGATGTAATCAACTTCAATCGAAGCATCTCCTCTGTGTTTTGATCTAAGCCCTAGAACCATAGCTTGAGAAGAATAATGGATATCAAAAGCTTGTGCTGTCTGATTAAGCACAGACCAACAAGAAAAAAAAAAAAACATTTAGTTTGTAAATTAGGACAATTGAAAACAGCATCTTATGAATCAGATTACTAAAACTTTTGACAAAAATATCAAATAATTAATCTTATCAAGTTCATTAAACCTAATCAGAAAAATGCATTAGAATGCTAACATTTGTATGTATACACAGACAGAGAAATTCATACCAGAAACAGTTTTTTTTTTTTTTTTTTTTGGAGAAATAGAATTCTAAATATTATTAATTCCACCAATTAATCAGAGCAAAAAATCTGTGCCAGAACATGGGAAAAAGGAAAAGTCAAAGTACTTTACCTGGATTTAAGTATGGTGGAACGATGAAGAAATAAAGAAAATTGTGCTTCCTCAAAGATCTTTTGGCAGTTGTTATCTTATAATCCAGCAGATAGAATTCCTTGATCTTGGGAACAAGATTGAAAATTCAGATAGAAAAATCCTGTTGTAGCAGACTGTCTAGACTAGAAGTTTGTCTTTTAACTTTCTTACAGTATGCGAGTTTCTTTATCTAAGCTCCCGTTCTCGTAATGATAAAAAAATAATACTCACGCTGCAGTGACATTTCGGAACCGAAAACCGAAAACAGAATTGAAATCAAAAAACCGAAAAAAGAACAAAATCGAACCGAATTGATTTGGTTCGATTTTCGATTTGGGGTTGGACCGAACCGGACCGATATCAAAATCGACATACTCAAACGACTTAATTTTTGTGATTTTTTTGTGTTTGGGAGTTTGTGTAATTTATTTTTCTTTTTGAAAACCCTCAGAGCTTCGTGGGTCAAAGAAGTACTGAGAATATGCTTGTATAATTTGTGATTCAACTCATTTAGGTTCAGAGAATGAGCTATTTGTGAATGTTATATATTTTGAGATATTCGTAAGTTGCTATGCAACTCTACGTTTATCTTGAACATATGTATAACTCTTGTTGGTTTGTTGTTATATATATCTTATTATATTGCATATAATATTTGAATTATATTGTGAAGAACCGAAAAAACATCAAATCAAACCAAAAAATAGAACCGAATATTTATAAAATCGAATTTAACCGAACCAATTCAAAAATAACGAACCAAATCGAAACTGAATATTTGATTCGGCTCTCAATTTCGATCAAAAATCGAACCTAATGGAACCGAGTCCATCTCTGTCTCATACAGTCGCAATCACTTACTAAAGGAGTTATATTTTAAAAAATAACTAGTGTAATCTCGTGAAAAAATTCACGGTAAAACATAATTTTTATATTAATATCGTTTATTTATTAGATTTTTATATCATTTTTTATTAATTTTGTACTGAAATGGCACGTTAAATAGTTAGTGTATTAGCTAATGTGTATTAATTAATTAATTCAATGAACTAAACTTCTTTATTTAAATTTATTAAATATAAATAATAATTTATCCCAAATTATGGAAAATAAATAAATTATGTACATGGTATGTGTACTAAAGACTCTCTTTTAATATACGAGGCATCATGGCCCGTGCGATGCACGGGCTTTGATCACCATGATTATATCATACTTGTATTTGGGGTAAAAAGTGTTCGGGTTATGTTGATACGTAGATTTCTTTTGTATACAACATTTAAATACATCAGTTTACTCATTATATTCGTTATCTTCTGATAGACAATACATCTCAACAAAATTATAACTCACAACTTTGAAACGACAATTTATTCCCTGAGCTCTTAGTTTAAGCAAGATTTTGTCCAATGCCTCAAATACTGATTTTCATGCAACAATCTTAGACAATACTAATAGCGATATAACTCTTCATTTAGAAAAGGTACATATATAGTATCGCTGGAGTATGAGTTATATATCCTTTTTTGTAATAATCATATGTAATTCTTCAAGCTCTTGTTCTTGTATACTCTTTTAGTCATCAACTATTATGTGACTTCGGCTTACTTATTCAATAAGTTCTAAAATAGAATAGCTAACTGTTGAGTATTGGTCCGAATCGGGTGGCACGAATATTACAATAATTATAACAAATATAACTATTACACGAATCTACTCGGGATAGGGATTAGGGATTACACAACTTCTATTAAATAAATCAAACAACAACTGAAAAAGAAAATAAAAAACAGTGGGAATAGAAAATGCAAACCAAACGGCCGAAACCGTCGGAAAGTGATGTCACTGTCGGAAACAACCGTGGCTCGATCCTCTCCCCGTAGCCACGTCCTAGACTCACAAGACCCGCGGCCAGCACCTCGAACCGAAGCCCACCACCGGAACCGGAAGCAACCTCTGAAGAATCAAAGCACCAAGCAAGATTCAACCGATCCAAAACCCCAAAACCAGAATCGAAGCACAAAGCTACCGAAAAACCCCAGAAAATCAGATCCCGATTCTCACAAAGCTCACCCACAAAACCCCTCAAATATTTCACAAAGAAAACCGAAGGATTCAAGGGAAAAATATCACTTGCTCTCTTTATTTTTGTTGTTCTTTCATCTCCTCCGAAATCGGAATTTATAGGAGAATCGGAACAACAAAACGAAGAGAAGAAATCGGGGAGATTTAGTTTCCATCTCAGAAGAGCAGGTCAAGCCGAGGAGAAAGGAAAGAAAATCGGGGGGGAGATAAGGGAGAAAGGGAAGTGACGGCGGGTGAGATGAGAGAAGTGAGGGGTAGGGTTTGGGGTAAAGGGTTTATATATTTAGGGTAAATATAAAACCAATGGCCAGGATTAAAAGATACCAGATGATTGGCCAAGATTAATCCAGGCTAATGGGCTGCTTCCAAAAAGAGTTCCGGGCCGGGTCCGATTTTAAGTGGGCTGCAGGAGATAAATTTTGGGCCCTCATTATTTTATTCATTTGGGCCACTTAATCCCAACAATTCTCCACCTGGGCCAAATGAGTCATCGGGGTACATAAGGGAGACGGAGGTCATCATCGCCGGACATCACCTGCACACAAAACACAAAGTAAGTACAGGTAATCACAAAGAAAGCAATCACTAAGAAAGCAGGACTATCACAAAGATATAATAATTCACTAAGAATGTAAAGCCATCACAAAGAAGGCAAAGACTAAGAGTTAGTCTTGAGTTCCCAAGTTCAGTAGGTCAGTGCAGGACACAAACTTCTCCAAAGGCAAGCATTTGGTGCCCATATATGCAGGATTGAATTCTGAAGGAATTTTTCCAAGATCAAGTTCACCTTTTTCAACAATGTCACGAATAAAATGAAATTTAACATCAATATGTTTAGTGCGGTCATGAAAGACAGGATTTTTGCAAAGCTGAATTCCAGATTGACTATCTGAAAATACCACGACTTTTTCTTTCAGAAAACTGATTTCGGACAGAAGACCCTTTAGCCATATGGCTTCTTTAAATGCCTCAGTTGTAGCAACATATTGATTGATTGTAGATAAAGCAACAACATTCTCAGAATCGAGATTTCCAACTAATGCAAGAGCCACAAAGGGTAAACACATAAGAGATCGTGGATTTTCGGTTGTCACGATCATTAGCAAAGTTAGAATCCACATATCCAACAAGTTTAACACCATCACGGTTAGAAAACTAAATACCAACAACAACAGAGTAATTCAAATAACGGAGAAGCCACTTAAATGCTTCCCAATGAGGCATACCAGATTAGACATGTATCTACTCAAGCAACTAACGACATAAAGCTATATCGTGCAGTACTAACCATGAGATACATGGTGATCCTATAGCATTAGCGTAGGGAATTTTTCCATTGATTTTCTTCTTCACTAGTTTTGGAGATTGATCTTTGCATAACGAGAAAATGGGCGGCAAAGAGGCACGAAGCGTGTTTTGCGTGGTCATAGAAAATTTTTCAAGTATTTTCTCTAGGTAGGAATACTGATTGAGAAACAGAGAACAATTTTTCCTATCTCTAACAATATTCATGCCTAAAATTTTCTGGGCGTCTCCAAGGTATTTCATGTCAAATTGATCACTAAGACAAGATCTAACATGATCAATCAATTTTATGCACGGACTCACAAGTAACATGTCATCCACATAGATAAGCAAAAAGATAGGAACAGTGGAGTCTACTTTAAAATAGAGACAAGGGTCATATGAACTACGTTTGAATTTTAAAGAAAGCATGTAAGAGTCAAACTTCTTGTTCCATTGCCTTGGAGACTGTTTCAGGCCATAAAGGGCCTTTTTAAGAAGGCAAACGTGATCAGGTTTCTTAGAGTCGACAAAACCTTCTGGCTGCCTCATATAAATTTTCTCATTTAATTCACCATGAAGAAAAGCTGTTTTAACATCCATTTGTTTTAATTCCCAATTAAAGTGAGCAACTAAAGCAAGCATGATACGCACGGTGGTGAATTTCACAACAGGAGCAAATATCTCAGTGTAATCAATTCCTTCCTTTTGAGTGAAACCTTTAGCAACCAACCTAGCTTTAAATCTGATATTCTCTACTTCATTCTTAACCTTAAATAACCACTTACAGTCCACAAGAGAACAATGTTCAGGTTTTGGAACAAGAGTCCAGGTTTGGTTAACATGCAGGGAATTCATTTCATCATTCATAGCATTTAACCAATCAGAAGCATTTTCAGATTTTAAAGCATCTTTGTAGCTTTTAGGTTCGTTATTATCTAAAGATTCAAACACATTGCAAGCATGGGACATCATATGAAAATCATCAAAGTGATGAGGCCTCCTAACATTCTCTCTTCTAGGCCTATCTCTAGTTAATTGATAGTTGGTCAGTTCAGTACTTTCATCAACATTCTCAATTACTTCATCACTAGAATTTTCGGAATGATTTTCATTTTCAGCATGCAAAGTTTCATCATTTTCAGGCTCCACCTCACTTAAGGTAGGGTAGTTAGAAACAAATTCTGGATTAGGCATGTGCACGGGTGCGGGTGCAGGATGTTCAAGACAAGGAAATTCATCTTCATTAAATATAACATCCCTACTAATTAGCACCTTAAACCCTGGTTCGCCCTTAAGCCATAACCTAAATCCCTTAACTCCCTCCGGGTAGCCTAAGAACACACATCTTATCGATCTAGGTTCTAGTTTATCTTGCTTTTGATGAACATATGCAGCACACCCAAATACACGAAGATTTGAGAAATCAATATTACTACCAGTCCACACAGATTCTGGATAGTTCCCATTCAAAGGGACAGATGGAGATCTGTTTATAATATAGGCAGCTGTAGATAAAGCCTCACCCCAAAAACGTTTTGACAATCCGGAGCTGACGAGCATAGATCTTACCCTATCAAGGAGGGTTCGGTTCATGCGCTCAGCGATTCCGTTTTGTTGGGGGTGTAGGGTGTTGTCCTATGCCTTTGAATACCACTTTCCGCACACAAAGTATCAAACAAATTATTGCAAAATTCCAGGCCATTGTCAGTTCTCAAAATTTTAATTTTCTTACTGTCGATTTTCAATTAAAATTTTCCACGTTTTGAACGTGTCAAACACATCGATTTGTTCTTAAGGAGAAACACAAAGACTTTCTGGAATAATCATCAATCACGATAAAAATATCGGTTTCCGCCGTGTGCCTAACACCGGCAGCCCCCACACATCGGCATGCGGACATTCAAACACATTTGAACTCTTAGGGGTTTGGGGAAGGTGAATGGGGAAAGTTCGCACGATGTTGCTTACCATACACACAGTTATCACAAAATGGCAAGTCAGATATTTTATCATTCCCAAAACAACCATTTTTGTGCAATATTTCAAGACCTTTACCACTAATGTGACCCAACCGTTTATGCCAGATTTCAGTTTTATCTCCAAATCCGCATTAACGGAAAAGTTACTTCTGATGGAACAAATATATAAATTCATTTTACGAATGGCGACAAAAAAGGTTTTGGGACCTCTCGTAACTTTCATAGCACCCTTAGCCCATGTACCTTCAAAACCATCATCTTCAAGACATGCACATGACCTTAAATTATGAGCTAAGTGAGGAACATGCCTAACATTTTCCAAAGTTATCGAATTTCCAGATTCGAATTTAAGGCACACAGTTCCTATTCCAGCAACATTTCGTTTTACATGATCCGGCATAGACACATATCGATTTTTTAAATCATGATAGCTAGAAAAAAGTTGTTTATGCGGAATCATGTGAAATGTGCATCCAGAATCAACCAGCCAATCATTTTCACCAAGGTCAGCTAACACAGAGTTCACAGAAGTATGCATAGCATCAGAAATCATAAACACATCACCCAGATTTTCACCGACAGCTAAGTTAGCTTTGTTGATTCTTTGGTTTTTCTTAGGTTTAGTGCTGTCTTGAAGATAGTGACCATACTCACCACAATTGTAACACTTACGATTATTAGGTATAGGTTTAAACCGAAATTTTTCATTGCCCTTTTTCTTGTTGGTTTGGTTATTTTGGTATTGGAAGACTTTTTATTTTGAAAGCGTTTTTGAGGTCTTCCTTTGACAAAATTAACCTCGCCAAGATTTCTAAGGGCAGCACCTTTATTGTTCTTCAAATCTAACTCTTTGCTCTTTAAGCCGTTTACAACAATATCTAAGGTCACTTGATCTCTACCATATTTAATGGCAGATTTCACATCACTATAAGAATCTGGAATAGCATTCAAAAGAACAATCGGAGTGTAATCATCGATGTTTTTATCTCCCGTTAACTTTATATCTTGAACCAGTTTTGTAAACACATCTAAATTGGCATCAATGTCTTTATTAAGATCAAGCTTGTAGCGGAAAAAATTTTCAAGAAGAAACAATTTATTGGGCAGCGAAGTTTCAGTATACAT
Source organism: Orobanche coerulescens (assembly GCA_033398695.1). Lineage (NCBI taxonomy): Eukaryota > Viridiplantae > Streptophyta > Magnoliopsida > Lamiales > Orobanchaceae > Orobanche > Orobanche coerulescens. The sequence continues at coordinate 208,872,855 of CM065805.1, read as the reverse complement.
TTCTTCTAATTTTTCCCATAATTCTTTAGCCGAACCATGTTTACCTAATTTTCTTATCACAGAGTCAGAAAGATTCAAGATAATCGCAGAATAAGCAAACTCATCAAGTTCAGCCTTTTTATCCGCCGTCACATTAGAAGCGAAAGAATTATCAATAGCTTTGAAACATTTTTGTTGAATAAGTATGCTTTTCATTTTTTGTTGCCAAATGGCAAAATCACCTTTTCCATCAAATGGTGCCACAGAGAAGGCAGAGATTGATCCCATTTTAATTTTCAAAATGAACAAAGTTTTTGAAAATTTGTGGAAAACACAAACAAGGAGGAAACGGTTAATTTTATCAAACCTCAGAAACACAAAGTAATCAATCACACAGATGATTAAATTTAAACGAATCTGAAAAAATCCAATACCAGGCCCCTACAAGATCCGAGGACACTTAAGCGGTCCAGGCAGGAGGGTTTAAATGCCCGATTATGAAAAAATTCCAGATTCAACACGAAGTAAAAATTGCAGTAATAAACACACAGAATATTACCAACAATGCAGCAGAAGCAAAAAAATAACAGGGCCGAGACAGTCAGCCCAGAAACACGAAGGACAGTGGGCCGAGAGCAGTCTGCCCCAAAAAACACGAAGAACAGCGAGCAACACGAAGAGCAGCAAGATCCGAACAAAAATATCACAAAGAAAAAATCACCAAGAACAACGAACGGGAATAATATCACAAAGGACAACGAGCAAGTAAAAAACAGAAAATGAAGAGAGGGTTAGCCGATATACCTGAGCGATCCGGGTTGACCCGATTCGGACAGATCCAAACCAAAGCTCCGGTACCAATGTTGAGTATTGGTCCGAATCGGGTGGCATGAATATTACAATAATTATAACAAATATAACTATTACACGAATCTACTCGGGATAGGGATTATGGATTACACAACTTCTATTAAATAAATCAAACAACAACTGAAAAAGAAAATAAAAAATAGTGGGAATAGAAAATGCAAACCAAACGGCCGAAACCGTCGGAAAGTGATGTCACTGTCGGAAACATAGAAGAGAAGAGGAAGATGTTAAGGTTGGTATGTGTAAAAAGAAAATGTTGGGTATTATAAAAACAAAGGGAGGAAATAATGTGTGGTTGTCATTGACTTGAAGCACTATTTCACCAATGTTATTGCTAGGATCCAATGAATATGAATAATAAATTGATACATTTAATGATGAGCAAGTAAAAGGAGCTGGCATGGTAACTTGAAAAGGTTTGTGATCGTAGCTTCATTCCTAGCATTTAAAGGTGATTAATATGACGGTTTTTTTTAGACATATGGAAAGTCATATGGCCCATAAAGACTTGAAAGAGACTTAATGAATCTGTATATTTAACTATCATAAGATAGATTAATGCCTTTATATACAATTGAGTTGATTTATTTGTATAGAGACATTAATGCTTGAGTTGATTTATTTGTATAGAGACATTAATGCTCTCATTTATGCCATGAAACTCATTTTTTATATATATATATATAGATAGATAACAGATTTTGATTTTAATTGTATTTCATTCGTACCTTTATTTGTATGAAAAAATTATGTATGATTCAAAATTATATTTCATGCATGTCTTTTTAGTCAATTTCTCTAATTAGTTTGACTGGATTAAATATTTTTATCCAAAAATATTTTTATCCAAAACACTGATTTACAAAATGATGGATATGTAAGTTTCTTGGATTGAAAAAATAATTTTATTTTAGGGTTGCCAAAAGAATACACGACATATTTATCATTAATTTATTTATGCTTCTCTAATATGATAAACATCATTACTTTTCATCCAAAAATTACACAAATTAATTTAAAAATATAATTACACAAATTAGCAACTTAATAAGTGTGTATATTTAATATTCTTTATATAATGACTGGTCCTTGCAAAAGTAATTTTTGTTGTTGATAAATTTACCATGTATACCATATTAATTACAAAAGAAATATACCCAATAATAAATTGTATCCATGTTGTATTGATCATTTAGGCAATCAGATAAATAATTATATGATATTTATCAAATACTTCTATACCAATTAGTAAAAATCAACTAATAAAAACCAAATACTCCTTACATCCCACGAAACTTGAGTCGTATTTTTTTTTCGGCCATCTCACGAAACTTGAGTCATTTTCTTTTAAAACACATTTATTACTCACACCACTTTAAATAATATATATTCATGTCACCATTTTATACTTTTTTTTAATTTCTCTGGGATGGAGGGAATTAATTGTCAATAGTACACTAGACCACCTATCAATTGTTCGCTAATTGTCAAACAAGATAAAATATGTTCTACATTTTTTTCCTAGTGACGGGGATCCCACAGACGCTACTCTTCGAGTCCGCACTGGATAAACCTTCGGGTTGGACGTAATAGCCTGCAAACTACGCCAACCAGGTAAACCACATTAGACAAGTTCTGTGTGACAGACTCAACCAAGAAAGTGTTGGTAGAGAAAATCACACTCGTGATTTTTCAATCCCATGTTCACCTACTCCACCAACTTGAAATTATTGCTAATTATATGTGTCTAAGTGAGACTCTTTCTCCAATTACAGTATACTCCAATTACATTATAATCCAACTTACAGTATACTCCAATTACAGTATACTTCATAGTACATAGTACAATATTTTTTTATTAAAAATCGTATCGAAAATCTCTAAAAATAAATTTAAAAAACGAAGAGAGTATTTCTTAAATATAGAATGTTTTGTCTTGTGCATGGCAAGAACGAACAGCTAGTTATATTTCATTTGATCACATATTCACAAACACGTGGCGCACCTCATCATTCCATATTTCACTTGCGAAAGTGATTGTAGCAAGTAGCAACCGCAACTTGATGTAATGATAATTTATTTATTTTTTAAAAATAATATTTATATCTATACTTCTACTAAAAGAGAGTTGTGACACATGTCACTTGGTAAGTTTTTTGATTTTTTATTTTAAAATAGAATTTATATATAGATATGTATTCTTAAATTTCCAAAAAAAAAATTCTAGATATGTATTGTGGGAGTTTTATTCCACAACTTACACTCATCTACCAATAAACAAATCCTTCCGTTATTTTTTTAGCTTAAAATTATAAATGTTTATAATTTTTTAAATCAAGTTTATTTTTAATAAAAAATATATCAAATTGATTTTTATTTCACAATATTCAACTAGACATCCATATGAATATAATAAATTTGATGGATTTACAATAATGACCGATTGCACAAAAAAATTATATTAGAAAAAATATGAATATTTATTTTCAGTAAAAATAATTGATGCAAAATAAAAATATATTAACTCATTTATTGCTTACATGAAAAATAAATTATGATATATATTTAATTATAATAACTAAAAAAATAAAACATACGCTGCACACACATATATTAAGACTTAATCACATATTACTTTCGTACTCAAAATTTATTCCTACTTTTTTTTCGGTATGTCCAGGAAATTTGTTAATGTAATGGACACTAATTCACTTAACACTCCGCGAATGTGGTACTCTTTCTTAAATTATATTACACCCCATAATACACTCAATAAGTCTTTTACTAAAATTACGCTAATATGATACTCATGTCGAAAATCATCAAAAATAAATTTAGAGATCGAGAAATCTATACTTCTATTAAAAGAGAGTGGTGACAAGTGTCATTATCTAAGATTTTTTGATTTTTTTTAAAAAGTATAGTATATATAGAGAGATGTATTCTGAATTTTTAAAAAGATTAAGGAAAAATAGAATATTATGAATATGTATTGTTAGAGTTTTATTCCACAATTTACACTAATCTACCAATAGAAAAATTCTTTCTTCGTTGTTTAGCTTAAAATTCTAATGCTTATAATTTTCTTTATATCAAGTTTCTTTTTAATGAAAAATATATCAAATCAATTCCTATTTCACGATTTTCAATTAGACATCCATATTGAATATAGTAAATCTGATGGATTTACATTAATGACCGATTGCACAAAATACGTTTATATTAGAAAAAAATATGAGTATTAATTTTTAATAAAATTAATTGATGTAAAATAAAAGTAAATTAACTCACTTTTATGAAATTAATTTTAAGACTTTATTGCATACACAAAAAATAAATTATGGTATTTATTTAATAATAATAATAATTAAAAATAGTAAAATATACAATGCACATACACACATATATTAGACTTAATTATATACTATTTTCGTCCCCAAAATTTATTCCTACCTTTTCTCGCTATGTCTCCAAAATTTGTTCAGGTAATGGATATTAACTGATTTACACTATGCTAATGTAAGACTCTTTCTGCAATTATATTAAATTCTATAATATGCTCAACAAGTTTTTTATTAAAATTCATGTCGAAGATCCTAAAGAATAAATTTGGGGATCAAAAAAATATATATTTTAATAATAAAATATTTTGTCTGGTGCATCGCACGGGAGAACATCTAGTTATTTTCTAATAAGAGAATATCCTATGCGGTGCATCGCACCGGAGAACATCTAGTTTCTATTAAAAGAGAGTTGTGGACATGTGTCACTTTATAAATTTTTTGATTTTTTATTTTAAAATATAGTTTATACATAGAGATGCATTCTTAAATTTCTAAAAAAAATTAAATATGTGTTGTGGGAGTTTTATTCCACAACTTACACCTCATCTACCAATAGAAAAAAATTCTTCTTTTGTTTTAAAATTTTAAATGTTTAGAATTTTTTATATCAAGTTTATTTTTAATAAAAAATATATAAAATTAATTTTTGTTTCAAAATTTTCAACTAGACATCCATATGAATATCATAAATTTGATGGATTTACAGTAATGACCGATTGCAGAAAAAAATTATATTAGAAAAAATATGAACATTAATTTTCAATAAATGAATTGATGCAAAATAAAAATATATTAACTTATTTTTATGAAATTAGATTTCAGGCTCATATTGCTTACATAAAAAATAAATTATGATATTTATTTAATTATAATAACTAAAAATAATAAAACATACACTGCACACACATACATATATTAAGACTTAATAACATACTACTTCCGTCCCCAAAATTTGTTCGACACTAATTGACTTAACACTCCGCTAATGTGTTACTCTTTCTTGAATTGTATTAAACCTCATAATACACTCAATAAGTCATTTATTAATATTACGCTAATATGATACTCATGTCGAAGATCATCAAAAATAAATTTAAAGATCGAGAAATTATTTTCTAATAAGATAATATTTTCTGTGGTGCATCGCACCGGAGAACATCTAGTTATAATATAACAAACAAGGTTAGGGGTCTATTCCCTTACAAAGCCAATTTTAACGAATAATAAAGCAGAAACCCCGATTACAAAAGGAAAAGTAGGAAATACAAAGAAATCCCGATTACAATACAGAAACCCATTAGCTCGGATTTTTCTTCTCCTTGACTTTTTTCTTTTTATTTTTGCTCACGACTTCAATGTAACCCTCAACCTCTTCAGATGTGCCAATGATTTCATTTTGTGGACCTATTGCTGGATCATTTGCTCAAAATCTTCTTCCACGTTTATAATTTCTTTTTCTGGTTCCCATGCTCGATCATTTGCCTCGAAACATTCTTCCATGTTGTTGGCGGATAAGATTTCATATGATTGAAAGATATCATCTCTAATCTTTTGAACAATCGTCCGCTTGATGTAATGATAAGTTAATTACGTAAATGTTAAAGTTTGAATAGATCCATGCTAGAGGTGTGAAAAAAAAAAAAATCCATGCTAGAGATGCACGAAAGAGATTCCAAACTTTGACTTGATTAGCCTTCAAAACAAAAGAATGTGAATATTCCATACTCCGACTATGTTAGTGTATTTTTAGACGAAGTTAATTTAGAATAATTTGAAACATATATTTATATTTCCGATTTATATTCAATCTCAATTTCGAAAATCATTCTTAAGTTTATTCGAATGTAAAATAAAAATTGCATGGCTGCGCCGTATGTGTGAATGAAAAAGATAAATTTGTTGGAAAATGCATCATTCTTTGTAAAATGAGAAATGAGGATGACAAATTTCTTTTTATATTAAATTTGAAATTACAAGCGCATGACATGTAAACGGGCAACAAGCTGCGCCGCAACCCCTTTTTGAATAGCAAAACCTACTCTACTAAAAATAAAATCTTGATTCTTGGAGGACGGAGAATTACTGTGGACAATCTTTTGCACCCGATCTAGGAATCGGGTTGCCACGGGGGCAAGGGATCCAAAAGTATCAAAAGCAAACACGTGTTGATTCTCCGAACAAGCTGTTTCATGTTTAGTCACCTTTTTAGACTCCGCCTTCAAAACTGCTTGCCCAGCCACGAACCCCGTGTCCCGAAACCCCACCAACGGGGACACCTCGTTGAGGTCTACACAAGCATGTTTACCACCTGCCCAACCGAATACGAGGACATCCGTCGGGCGCAGGGTGGACCTTCCTTCCAACGGGTCTGTCAAAAAATTCACAGGGGCTTCATTCTTAGCAGAAATCCAGCTCTCCTCAACACGTCCCACAAGACATCCCGAACCAGGTCATGCCGGTATTTCAACCCCGGCAACTCCTTACAGTGAAGGGCGTGCTCCCCAAATTTATCTAGACGCGCTTTTTTGCAAATTGGGCATGGCTCGTCTACTAGGAACAAAGGAATCATCAGCCGATATTTGAGGATTGCCCGATATTCAATCGCCGACATATAATGGCCAAGCCCCTCAATGGGAAGAACATTTAAAAAGTCTTGAGCATGGGCCCCTTGTAGACATTCAAGCACTGCTACCTGGCGCGAGGACATAGTAAACTTCTCTCCCAAAGTTTGAAGGGTTTTATTGTAAAAAGCATTCGCCAAAGTTTTTTGTGCTTTCATGGGGGCAGTGTCTTTATCAGTAAGGACACTCAGGTCTAACTCAGGAAGAGAGATGTGAATGTTGTCTAGCGCAAGCTTGGAATCAGAGTCCATTCCCACAACACCACTATTTCGTAGAATGTGGTCCTGTAACTTCCAAGACTGCACCCTAGAAGCCACGAAAGCGTAAGCTGACAAGTCCTCTGCCGAACTACGGCCTAACCCCCCCGATCGTATTGGCAGAGACGCCAACCTCCACTGGAAATCTCCAAAATATGGACCTCCACACACAACAATATCTTCTAACGCACCCCGAAGCCCCTTATCAAAGAGGAATACGACATCATCAACAAAAGCCGGTTGACAAGTCCGGAGGCCGAACAACAGCTTAGCAACACCCATGCATGAACGGAGCAAAAGAAGCTCGCTCTGGGGGTCACATAACTCCCGTAGACTCTTCATCAGCTCCACCGCTCGCTGAGCCCTTTTGACTGCCAAAGTACTAATAAAACCCTCATCTCGACTGACAGCTCCCCCAAGGAGTTTCACTCCCCTTGCTGGTCTCCCAATCCCAGTCGGAAAGGCCCCAGACTGCACTTTTGCTCCATTACACGACGGCCAAAAGACCTCAGTTTTCTTAATGTTAAGCACAAGGCCCAAGGTCGGCCCCTCGGCTCTAATAATATCCAAAGCCTTAACAACTTCATTCACTTCTCCAATAATCGTCCCGTCGTCTAAGTACCAAGCATGAAAAGGGAGAGAGCAACACTCTTGCACCCTAAGAACAAGCGGGTGCAAGACAAGCGCAAAAAGTAAGGGGCCGGGAGGGTCCCCCTGCTGGACTCCTGTGGTGGAACCAATATAAGTGTCCCCGACATACAATCTTGCGGTTTGGGAGTACAGAAATTGAACCCAAGGGTATATAGATGGACAACGAGAGCACACTTCCCGCAAGAGAACCTTACGATCAGCCAGGTTAAAGGCGTTAGAAAAATCAACCATGAGCATGACCAATGATGCATAATCATGAAACGCATTCAAGAACCTGTTTGCGCTGTGAAGTATGGCCTCGACCCCGTTAGGAACTCCAACCCCAAATTGATAATCTCCTAGATGACTAGCCATCTCTTTTCCAACCTTATGCATAGCGACTTTTGAGACTAACCTCCTCCAGATAGCTCCGACCGCGATAGGCCTGATCCCATTATCAGGCTTAAGCAATGGGGTTAGTGGGATAAAAGAGTGAAAGTGAATGATTAATGTATAAAAGAAAAAAAAATCGGACGGCTAACTGCATTTTAGTAAAATATATATACTAAATAAACACGAGCGAAGCAAAAACCACCAGAAATTTCCATATAAGCCAATGATGAGAAGAAAGAAAAATCACAGACATGAGCTCGGTAAGTTTCCGGTTGATGTCAACATGTAGGAAAGTTTTAAGGTACACATACGAGTACCATACATGCATGTAAATTCATGAGAAAAATCATTTGCAATATTCCAATAGTGAATATACATACAGGTATGATACACACGTGGGTAACTTAGGATTTTCCTTAGAATTTTCCAAACATGTAAATCAAGATTCCCTCTAACCAGAAACAAGTGTTTTGGACCGAACGACAAATTATTAATAGAACTACACAGAAAAAAACGGATAAAAGGTTTCTTTAAGGGGAAATAAAAAAGTCGCAGAGCAGATGAACTCCCATCTCATATCCTTTAATAAACATAAACAGGTGACAAACTCAGATAATGAATGTAGTATCTTTGTCCAGACATACAAGCAATACAACCGTTGGAAGTCGAAAATGCTGCTGGAAGGATGGATAGAAATCCGGAATGTTCTCCACTTTTATTCATAAGGGATCAAACAGCAAATGCAGAGGTCCCTAGAAAACGAGGAATACAGAACGTATATGTTATTGAACGACAGGCTTCAGAATATTCATGGCAGAACATAGGATGTTGCATCCTGTAATAGGAAACTTGTCAGTCTGTAACTGGAAAGACTTCACCTCGTAAAATTATTTAGAGAAATAATAAAGACAAGGGGCTAAATCACTTGAAAAAAGTGATTCTAATGTTTTAGCTGCGGAAAAAAACTTTAGCAGTTTGCCAAAAAAAAAAAAATCACATTTTTAGGGAAGTACCAGATTATCATAAAGATGTTGTCCAAAATTCAAAATGTTATTTATACCCAAAAAAAATCTTATTGCCAGAAATACTATTGTATATAAGCATATACGACTATCCTAAATCTTCCGTGCAAGAGGTTCTCAAATGCATTAAACAAGAATATCAGTAATAAGATAACCCTCGATTCCACAGCAAACGTATGTCCACAACAAATAGAAATCAATATACTTAGGTATAAAATAATTAAGAATCTAAATATCTTTCAGATTTCAATTATCAAGGGGTACTTGTAATTTTAAATAGTTTATTTTGTTTGTGTGTGTGTAGTTAGAGTGTCCTCATGGAGATTTTTTTTCGTTATTTAATCCAAATCGATAACACAATGTTTTAATTTAACACCAACCTTGGCCGAACAATCAAGCAGCAGCAGCCTGCTGCAACTCCCTCTCCGCACGCTCCCTAATCCTCCTCTCGAGCTCCGGCCTAAAATGCCTAATAAGCCCCTGCACAGGCCAAGCAGCTGCATCCCCCAATGCACAAATCGTGTGCCCTTCAATCTGCTTCGTCACCTCCTGAAGCATATCTATCTCCTCCAGCTTCGCATTCCCCACTTTCATCCTCTCCATAATCATCCACAGCCAACCCGTACCTTCCCTACAGGGCGTGCACTGCCCACAGCTCTCGTGCTTATAGAAATAAGAAAGTCGTGCAATAGCATCCACAACATCAGTCGACTTATCCATCACTATAACCGCAGCAGTCCCTAACCCCGACTGCACAGCCTTAAGCGCATCAAAATCCATAAGAACGTCCTCGCATATATTCTTAGGAAGCAACGGCACGGACGAGCCGCCGGGTATGACCGCGAGTAGATTATCCCATCCGCCGCGGACCCCACCGCAGTGTCTCTCTATAAGCTCTTTCAACGGTATACTCATCTCCTCTTCGACAGTGCAGGGCTTGTTGACATGGCCCGAAATGCAGAACAGTTTGGTTCCGGAATTGTTTTTCCTTCCAAAGCTAGAAAACCATTCCGGCCCACGTCTCAGTATTGTAGGCGAAACAGCTACCGTTTCAACATTCGTAACAGTCGTAGGGCAACCATATAGGCCTGCGTTAGCTGGAAAAGGAGGCTTTAGCCTAGGTTTTCCTTGTTTGCCCTCGAGGCTCTCGAGAAGTGCAGTCTCCTCACCGCATATATAAGCCCCGGCTCCAAAATGGATATGCACGTCAAAATCGTAACCCGAGCCACACGCGTTTTTCCCCAATAATCCGGACTCGTATGCTTCTCTCCTGGCCTTTTCAAGATTCTTTCTTTCATTCACATACTCGCCCCGAATATAAATATACGCGGCACTTGCCCTCATTCCTACTCCAGCAATTAAACAACCTTCTAGTAATTTGTGTGGGTCGTGACGCATGATTTCTCTGTCTTTACATGTTCCGGGTTCACTTTCGTCGGCGTTGAGGACAAGATACGAAGGACGGCCATCAGATGCCTTTGGCATAAACGACCATTTTAGCCCGGATGGAAAACCGGCCCCACCACGGCCTCGGAGACCGGATTTCTTCATCTCGTTGACAATCCAATCGGTTCCCTTGAGTACTAGGTCCTTTGTCCTGTACCAGTCTCCACGTTTCATGGCGCCCTTGAGAAAGGGATCATGTATGCCATATAGGTTAGTAAAAATACGATCTTCATCTTTTAGGCCGCCGAAGTGGGTCTTTTCAGGAGGGGGTGGAGGGGGTGGGGCCTGTGGGGTGGGAGAAGTTGTTGCAGCTTGTGTGCTGAATAGTCTCCTTGCCGGGCCCCGATTCTCAACGGCCCTTTGATGAAGTAAAGAAGTCCTCTGTAGAGAGAGAATTCCCTTTATAGGTGCCTGTTGAAACATAGCAATTACTAGATAGTAACATGGAAATTTTAGTCTTGGGCAACGGAATTTAAGTGTACTGAAGTTCCCTACATGTCGTCTCAATTGAATAGTAGAAACTAGCAGCAAGTGATGCAAGAAAAGAAAAAATGCAGTGAATAATGCCTTTATGAACCCAATAACAAGATATATCGAACAAAAATACCTATTGCGAGCTAAACACCTTAAAATACAGCATGTAAGCAAGACAATATAGTAATTGGGGCATCAAAAACTCCATATGTAGTAATCATTCCACTTCTCAACCTCGGACAAAGAAAACCTCAGAACTGGTCACCCTCGAATAAAACTCTCTGTTCTCGGAAACAACTGAACTAAATCCTACAACACTAACCTACAAATAATCCACATTCTATAGCCAGAAACCACTGACTTCATTAAACAACTCATATTTACCATACAAATTCAAATAGCTGATCCCAAGGAAACACCCAAAATACTCGTTAATAATACATCAAAATTGCAACTTGTGTGTGTGTGTGTGTATATATATATATATATAAACATAAACAACCAAGACCAAGGTCCAATCCCTTGATACAGACCAAAAAAAACGATTTGGAATTCAAAATTCCGATTTCCAGCTAACACCATAAACAAGATCTAAACTTTACAATTCTACAGACGAAACATAAAAATACAATAGAGAGGGGCAAACAGATAAACGGATTTGATTCAGATACAACGCGTACCATGCGTGCATCAAATGCTGGACGAGCGCAGGTGCTGCGATATTCCGGCGACTCAGCTGATTATTATTGCTCTACAGAGAGAAACGGAAATGAGAGAAAGCGAGCCAGAATAAATCCTTCGCAAGGGCAAGCCTACGGTAATTGAGGGTGCGTCGAAACAACGGACGGTAAAGATACGAGCTTTTTCTGTTGTGTTTGACCAATATGAGAATCGGGCCGTCTGTATTACAGGGCGTTAGATGTGATAATCAGCGTGGACGCGTGGAGTCTTTGTGCCGCCGTATTATTAAATGGACGATTGAGTTGGGCCGGAATGGGACGGGAGGAGTACTTCGCCGGATCCATTTTTCTTTTTAACCGACTTCCAAGCTCACACTTAAGCGGTCTTCGGGATAACAGTTCCGGCCCCAAATTGCGAGATTTGTATATGACTTCTAAATTTTTATATAGGTAGATACTAATTTGTATTTGCTTATGTTGATTTCACTAAGTATTTAAATTGATTTTACTCCGAATGAAATATATATGAAATATATAATAATAAAGTAATCATCATTAAAATTGCATTATGATGTGCCATCAAAAATAAGCATGGACATAAACTGAATGCAATTTTAAGCTAATTATCGATCATGTTGATTTTCATAATAATGGTATATAACTAGCGGAGGTGGTCATGGATCGGTTCGAATTGATCTCTGTCTTATTTGAAAGTGAGTTGGGTCGGGGGATGGAGAACAGTTCCACCTGTGATATGTAGGGCTGGCAATTTCGGACACGATACGATAACCCGACACGAACACGAACGAAATTAATGGATTAGTGTTTGGTCTTATTGTGTTCGTGTCCTTATCGTGTCGACACGATAAGGACACGCTAATTTCGTGTCGTGCTCGTGTCGGATTCGTGTCGTGTTCGTGTAACACGATAACTTTTGTGTTCGTGTCGTGTTCGTGTAACCCAATAATATTTATATATTTTTAGCATTAATTTTATTATCATTTTAAATATTTTAAGTTTATTTTCTAATTTTTTTATTTGAATTTATCGATTCGTGTCGTATCGTGTCATTATCGTGTCGTGTCAACATGAAAAATATTGTGTCATATCGTGTTCGTGTCGTGTTCATGTCGTGTCCGTGTTTCAACCTTTCATGCCGTGTTCGTATTCGTGTCGAGCATATACTTAACGGGTCATGTTCGTGTTTGGCCTTATCGTGTTGTGTCGTTATCGTGTCGACCCGATAACGACCCGACACGCACGAATTGTCAGCCCTAGTGATATGGGCCCATCAGGTTTGATTCGAGTTGAATTTCTCCAGACCATACACGGTCCAGCATCGTGTCGGGACGGGCATGAGCTGGTTTAAAAAAGAATGAAATCAAAACAAACAAAATAAAGATTTATTGGGCTTCTCTACCGTCAAACCAAGAAAATTTGGTTTGACGTTAGGCCGATACTATAATTACTTACTTGTTCGTATTTGTTGATTTCAATTCTATTTTTCTTGTTGGACTTGAATTGTGCGATTCCGATAATACCAAATCAATATTATATTCGTATAATTAATATGGACTTTCTACTTTCAGGCCATGGAGACTTGGTTTGATGTTAGACCGATAATAAAATTATATATCTGTTCATATTTTTTAATTCTAAATCGCAAAATTCAACTCTAACAAGAAGAATATACGAATTGAAATAAATAATTATTAACAATAAATAATTTTAATACCGGCCTAACATTAGGCAAATTTTCGTGGCCTGACGGTAGAAAAGTCCAAATTGATTATTTTTTCTAAAAAAACTCCTGCCAAATTGAAAAAATATAAAATTAAAAAAAAAGATTGACTTATCTAATTTGCAGTATTTTGAGAAAAATAGGAAAGAAAAACGCGAAAAAGATGATTTATAGAACTGGAAAAAATAATATACAAAAAGAAACCAAAATAAATACATAACATTTTTTATTTTTTAAAAAATAATGGTTAAAAAATTAATTAAAAACTGAAAAAAATCAAATCATAACCAAACAATATTAGATTTAAAAAAATAGACTGACTCATTTAAATATATTAAACATTTTTTGAATAAAAAATAAGAGAAGATAATGAGAAAATTGTATTTAGACTTGATCAAAAATAAAAAACTCCAGTTGTTTAATTTTTATAAATTATATAACTTCTTAAATTTAGTCTAATTTTAAAAAATGAGAAGAAAAAGGGGAAAAAGAGATTGGACTTGGACTTTATTAGAGAATTTTATCTAATTTTTAAAATTAAGATGTCTAAGTATCCGAAATGAATCAAAATCCACATGGCCCTTTTTTACATACCTTGTTTACCTTAATTATCTTGGACGAGATTGAAAGCCATGTGTGCTCAATTCTCGAGTCTTGCACTTGTTGAAACTTCAAATTCGGATGAAGTATCAATTACCATTTACGTGACGCCATCATCATTGGTCTCTTCTTCTATGCACCATTGTTGTCGTTTTTTCGTTTGACCCCATTTTTTTTGGCATTCTAGTATTCTCACGATGTCGAATGAGACAGATGTTATCTTATAATCTAAAATTTGTCTACCTGCATTAATGCAAACTCGTGAGCAATTGCTGATGTCGTAACTATAAGGATGTTCCTTGTTGTTCTAGCCATTGGACATTGTTCCTCATGCAATTTCCAATATTTTTAAAAAGTCGGCATCTAGCTCATGTACATTTGAAATAATCAGTAAGAAATTAGATTATAAGAGGAGGTAGAGCCTCGGGACGATTTGTTGTTTGTAAAGAATTAAAGGTGTCGGATTATCAAATCTAACAATATTTTTGGAGGTCGTCTAAGATGCAAAAAGATCAGACTTATATGTATACTAGGTACTAACTACAAATCTAATACTATAATATACGGAAATTTTAAAAATATCGTATATATTTTATTTTCTAATACGAAATTAAATTATAAAGTGAGTATGCATGTGCCGAATCATTGTTTCTAATTTAGAACATATATTCTTTTATGCATTAAACAACAATTAATATCATATCTATATTATCTAAAAACTGAATCCCTTAATTTAATGTGCAAGTGTAATAATGCATGACAAACGCCAGACGGATAAATGTAGTTTATGCAACACCCATCATATATGAATCCCACTCATTAACATCTACAACCTTGAATGTTTATACGGTTATAGAACATGAAAGGGCTTCACTTTTGTAACCTCAAACCAGCTGCAATTACATTCCTATTATTAAATGTATGCTGCATAAATGAGGTGTCAGGCCTGTTGGCTTTTCACAAATTGTGAGTGACTCCAAGAGCCACAAGATTGCCTTGATTGGCTTTGTACCTGTGAGGAAATTTTGGAGTTCAGAAGCGTTCCCACAGATCGCCGAGTCGCACTGGCGGCGAAGCACCTCCGCGGACGTGCGTCAGTCTGGTGGAGTTGCCTAAAAAAATACAGATCTCATCGCCTTAAACCGAAAATCATCGCATGGCAAAAGTTTACAAAACATTTCACACGAAAATTCATCCCCACAAACACACATCTACACCAAAAAGTGCAGAATATCAGCACAGCCGCCTCGCCCATTGAACGGCGTTCGTACTATTTTGTTTCTCGGAGGAAATTACAGCCCCTTGGCGCCGCCCCACTACCCGATCGGCGGCCACACCGCTTCGTCGCTTCCCGTCGTGACGGACCCCGCGACGTATTCGATCACCGGACTACTTCGTACGACGCCTTGAGGAAAAACAGCGGTGCTCTGCATCTTACTGCGGCAACCCCGGGAAGCAGTTTCGGAAAGTCGGGCGCTAATGCCCTAACCCAAGAGAATGGGCCTTTTCCTTTTGGTGAGCAATTCTTATTTGGGCCTTCTATTGATAATTTTAATAATGTTGAGTTCGCCCTTATTCTTGATGATGAATGTAGCAGGTGTGGGCTTACGAATTTGAGTGAAGTGAATGGACCTTCACTTGAGTTAATTAATTGGGAACTAGAGCAACTTGGGCTTCAAGTTGTTGTACGATGAATTATTTTGAAGGTGTTAATGATAATGGGCCAATTTTTTCGATGAGTCCAAGATTATGTCGAAATTTTTGGTTATGATGGGCGACCTATATTTGATGAGGAACATGCCATTAGTGAAATTCATTTTTTTTGGATGATCCTATTTATGATACTGAGTCCGATGAAGATTTGTGTTCAATTGTTTTTCCGGGCTCTAACGAGGTATTTTCAGTTTATGATACGAAATACGAAGATGCTTAAATTTCAAAAAAAAAATGCTTAGACCTTATATTTTTATATGGGGTTAACTTACCTCCTTTACAAAGTATGTAAAATACCTCATTTTCTTTTAAAAAAATAAACCAACAAGGACTAAACAAAGATAGCAGGGGCCTAATTATAACTTTATTAAAAAAATTACAACACAAAGCATGTAATTTTCCCTTTTTACATTTATAAAAAGATCTCATATATAATTAAAATTTTACTACACGCGTAAATAAATAATCAATAATAATCAACCAGCATATGCTGCGTATGCACGAATATAATTATTCAATAATCAGGCCGTTCAACGCACGGGTTGTATAAAGCCTCATATATTTAAAGATTAGGTCCTAAAAATTGATTGTGGAGTATTAATGACACCATTTTTGAAGTGAAAATATATGGAGATTAATGTCATGACATGCGATTATTGAGAGCCATGAGAAGTGTTCATGTAGTCATTGAGGCACTAATTGATTGGAGTATTAATGACTTCAATTTTAAAGTAAAAACTCATTCATATCAAATAGCTTTTACAAGAATTGCAACCGTATGTATTGTTAATTCCTTTCGTATTGTGTCAAATTTAATGAAGCAAATATTAATTGCCTAAAGTTATCAAATTCTTTTCAAGTCTCCTTCATTTAATCATTTGCTCCTTTCATTTGCCTTCAAATAAATGCACAAATCCTTCAACCACAATCATTTGATACTATAAATAACACCATTTGAAGAGCAAAAACCACCATCATTTGATACTATAAATAACACCATTTGAAGAGCAAAAAGTACAAACTGTTCGAATGGTCAAAGGTAGAACGTAGCAAAGCATTTGGAGAATTCACCCAAGACATGGTTTTACAAACCTGTATTATGGGTGGATGTGATTATTTACATATCCTAGAAGTTGGCGTATCACGAGTCATCCGTGCTATGAGGTATCATAAAGGTGTTATGAGAGAGGAGTATGACTATCTCAATGTACATTTATGATCTCGCATGTGATTTTCCCCTTTTTCTACTTTTAAAATATTCTAATCATTTGCACCATGTTACAGGTTATTAAGGATGCGGGTGCGATCGATGCAACTCCCAAAAACATCAACGGGTATACAACCCCGACAATAAAACTATAGTCCATCTTACAAATATGGCTTCCGAAATAGAAGATGATTATTTGTACGTAGGGTCACCCATAGCACAAGGATTTATTGAGGATATAGCAACTGTGGATTTACATCCTGCTACTAAAAAAAATATGCAGGTGTGTGTTTGTGTTCGTGTAATTGTTGTGTCCTAACTAGGATTGAGTGTTGGATGTGAATTGCGCTTCAAAGTCGTGGATGTGATCAATGTTTGAGTAAAATAAGTTAGTTGAACATTGATCGACTTACGTGTTCAATAGTCATCGATGAATGAGGCTAGATATATGTGTGCTTTGAATGCTAACCAATTGGCATGTCTACGTGATAAAAATTTATGGATGAAAATAAGGTTGTTGTTTGTTCATCTTTTCGAAATGGCATTGTTACTACCACTCTGCTTTTTGATGTTTACATTTATAATGATGGTTTTGAATCTTAATAACAATGTGTTGCCTTATGTAAGTAATATACGATCTTCATTGTCTTTATGTTTGTGTTTGGTTGGAGTACATCTTTTGATCATCTTTTGTAGTTTTAAATGTATATTACAGCATCTATTGGGTGGCTTTTTTTGGTTATTTTGAATGTAAAATAATACGGGTTTGCAAAGTTATTACAAAATTGTTTTTTTGTTTTTATTGCATGGGTGGTTTAGAGACAAATTCATAGCAAGGTTTGTGATATAATTAAATTAATATATGCCAAGTATTAAGTGATTTGGTTCATGCACGTGTTTTGGCGGTGGCTCATTTTATGTATAAAATAATCAGTTTGTACTAAATAAAATTTCCGTCTTCTAAGCTTTTTTCCATTTACATTTACAGCGATGTGTTGAAAGAATATGATAGCATAATGAGGACTCTAATAAACTCATTGAAATGCTATTGACGTGTTTGGGGGAAGATTTTAAAAAGAAGTTTGAATATGAGTTTAGAAACTCAGAATGGTATTTGCGGATTAACATTTAATCCCCACCGAAAATACGGAATGAAGCTTTTTAGTTGATTATTAATGGTGGAATTATGGGGAAAAACATTCTGTTAAGGGTGGGAGCAATGCATAAAATATTATCAGTAAGTTGTAAACATGAAAATTGTGAGACATGTAATGAGAGGTATTGCTATTCTAAGACGTATTGGCGTAATATTTATAAGAGATATCTGTTTCCATGACAATATAATTTTTATCGACTAATATAGAAAATTATGCATGAGGTACATTTTATCCTTGGTATTTCAGCTTGCTTTTTATTTGAGTCCCGAATATTAAATGTGTGAGTCTTAAAGATTTTTAAAGATGATTTTCTGGGATATAAAAGAAGGGGTTGACACTCTACTAAAAGTGATAATACGATTCAAGTAACATTTTAATGATGTTTTGGAAATATACATGAGTAACAAATTTGTTATCCTCGTGAGAGGCTAAAAAAAAGTATTTTTATTTGCTTGATATGTAGTCAAATCAACTAAAGAAAACATCACATGTTTTGGTGAAAAATCTAACCCATTATCTAAAACTTACACTACAAACATTTTAAAAATAAAAAAACACCAAGACAACAGTAAGAAATAAACTATAAACTCAACAAAATGGTTACATTTACGTAAACATTAACGAAATACTTTCAACAATCAACAAAGATCTCCCGCGGCAACCTTAGTTATAGATTGTTGTATATTCGGCAATTTACATAAACATTACGCGAAGAACACTTGGATACAACATTTGTGCATCGCACGGGTCAGTGAGTTTTAGTACATCTGATTTGAACAGATAAACTAAAAGAGTTTGCTAAAATAACAAAATTCGACATATTAAAAATATCCTTGAATAATGAATAGAAAGGAAAAAGTATATCATTTTGTCTCGAAGTCATTTGTAAATTTTAATAACCAAATAAAAAAGTTGATTTTTAGACATAAGAAGAATGTGGAAGAAAACCCCGATTTACCACTCCAGTTAAGCATAAGAAAATTAAGACAAGCGTGTTTCAAAGCAACTCGCAACAAGAAAAAAACAATGATGTTGATGTAACACCCTCAAGATATTCAAGGTATATTACAGTGCCGTGAATCCCTATGTGGGAACCACCAGGCTAACAGCATCATACTCATCGACTCACAGAAACGACAAAACGACACCTCGTCATAAAGACGCAAAACAGAATAATCCACCCGGTACAACCGGTCAACATAACATCATCATCCAACACAACATAATAGGCAACAATACAATCCGAACGAACAAGAACCCTTATGTACTCGAGTACAACTATTAGTTCAAAAACCACAAAAGATGAAAAGATAAAAAGACACTAAAACGTCACTCGTGCACAATCATCACGCACGGCCATCATCCGTGTACTGGTCCAGCGCCCGCTCGTCTCGATGAACCTGACCTGAAATTCATAAAACGAATTTCCCCAAAACGGGTCCCCAGAGGGGTTAGCAATTACGCTAGTACAAGTAACCAAATGAACAATTTACATCTTACACATATAGTAATGCATGCCATCAAGAAATCATAGTTTCAAAACACTCATTTCTGGAAATGCCAATAATCAAAACCACATTTGTAAAATGCACCACAATTAACCGCGGACCCACAACTTCGTGGATCCCTGCCGAGACCCCGTCGGATATAACCCACAGCGGTTAAAAGCAAGCTCGCGGTTCCACAGCTTCGTGGAGCCCTACCGAGACCCCGTCGGATCTAACCCGTAGTGAGCATACACACACACACAATTTCTCATACAAAACTACTATGTCAAGATCGTAAGTTCATAAGGATACTTGCCTCGATTAAATAGACGACGACACGAACGGGACGGAAGAATCAAGCACGACCGCGAGGAACCGACGAAAATGAACCTAACGATTCGAATAGCACAATCACAACCACTTCTAAACGATTATGGAAATGGAATACACCCGGAAACCCGCCTACGATTCATGTATAATCGAATAAAAATAACAACGAGGGCGGACCACAACCAAACCCTCTCGATTTCGCAAAGCTATGAAAATATACCATGAATCCGTAGGAAAACTAATGATATCAACAAGATTAATCATATTCATCATGAATCCACCAACAAAACGGAACGAATCGGAAGAAAATCCCAAAAACCCCCAAATTATCCAAAAGTAGGGTTCTAAGAGATTTACCGTGGATTAGGACGAAAGATTCGTGTTGATGTTGATATAATACTCCAAGAACTCAAGAAGGATGATGGATGAGATGATTGGAGGAAGAAATTGCCAAGAAAACGCCTCGGAATCGCCTTCGCCGCGGGGAGAGGAAGAAAAGAGGAATTATGGTTATCTCGGTCAACTCCCTGGTTTATATAGCCAGGGAGTGTTAGCGCACGCTAAAACCTCAAGGTTAGCGTGCGCTAACGGGATAAGGTTCCAAACCCTACCGTTAGCGTCCCAGTCCAGTAGCCAGGTAATTGGTCGTTAGCGTGCGCTACTCGATACGTAGCGTGCGCTAATAACTTCTCGGTAGCGTGCGCTATCGACCAATAGCGTGCGCTACTGACATCACCGAGTCCAAAGGACAAACCGCCGTAACCCACCTGATCCGTTAGCGTGCGCTACCATACAAGCGTAGCGTGCGCTAACTAGCACCTGATCGAGTTCAGTAGTAAACTGTCCAGTACTGGACAGTTACGCTAGCGCGCGCTACTGAACAACTTAACGTGCGCTAGTCTCCCGACATTAGCGTGCGCTAGACAAGATAGCGTGCGCTAATCCGATAGTCCAGAGGCCTGGGAGTTGAACTGCCACCCCCAGGGTTCACTCGCTAGCGCGCGCTACGAAGTAAACGTAGTGTGCGCTACAAAGAGACTTCTAGCGCGCGCTATGCAGAATAATTAGCGTGCGCTAGGTACAAAACTTAAACGGTCCACTACACCAGAATACGAACGAAACATCAAACGGAACACCTCAAAACGCATCATAGCATAGAATAGATCCACGGCAACCCCGACACGGCGGTTCCGCACATCAATTATGAGAATCAGATCAAAGGATGACGGAAAAGTTACACTGAAGGATACACGAGGGTCACTACAAATCGAGAATTACACTGGAAATACCATTACAAGGGAAAGAAAAATGCGGATATTACATTCTACCCCTCTAAAAATAAGTTTCGTCCCGAAACTTAAGAAACAAACAACTCGGGGTACCTAGCACGCATGCTATCCTCGGTTTCCCAAGTTGCCTCCTCGACACCGTGTCTCGACCACTGCACCTTGACCAAAGGTATGGTCTTATGCCTCAATCGTTTCTCACGATGCTCCAAAATCTTCAAAGGGCGCTCTTCAAAAGTAACATCCTCGGCGACATCAATCTCACCATAATCGATGATGTGACTAGGATCCGGGACATATTTCCTCAACTGGGAAATATGAAAAACGCTATGAACATGACTCAAGGCCGGAGGTAACGCCAAACGGTACGCCAACCCACCTACTCGTTCGAGGATCTCAAAGGGGCCGATAAATCTCGGAATCAACCTCTCTTTCTTCCCGAAACGAAAGACTCCCTTCGTCGGCGACACCTTTAGCAAAACGTGGTCTCCCACCTCGAATTCCAAAGGTCGACAACGGACGTCGGCATACGACTTCTGTCGACTCTGGGCAGTCAACATCCGTTCCCAAATTAATTCTATCTTCCGCCTCGTCTCTAAAACGACATCCGGCTCGGTCCCGACCAAATCGGACGCCTCATTCCAACAAATCGGTGATCGACATCGCCGCCCATAAAGTGCCTCATACGGTGCCATCCGAATCGACGCGTGCCAACTGTTGTTGTACGTGAATTCGATCAATGGCAAATGTTCCTCCCAATCGCTACTCCAGTCGAGGGCACAAGCACGCAATATATCCTCGAATGTCTGGATAGTGCGTTCCGATTGTCCATCTGACTGGGGATGAAAAGAGGTACTCAAATGCAAACGGGTACCCAACGCCTTATGCACTGCTTGCCAAAAGTGCGATACGAAACGGCCATCACGATCCGAAACAATAGACTTCGGAGTACCGTGAAGTCTCACAATCTGCGCGATAAACACACGAGCTAACTTCTCCGGGCCCCAAGTGTCCTTGATGCCCAGAAAATGTGCCGACTTGGTCAGACGATCAACAATCACCCATACCATATTCATGCCCGACCTCGATCTCGGCAAACTCGTAACGAAGTCCATCGATATATCTTCCCATTTCCATTCCGGAACGGGAAGTGATCAGAATAACCCAAATGGTCGATGCTCGATTTTGACATTGACAAGTCAAACATCTCGCTACAAACTGTGCAACCTCCTCCTTCATATCATTCCACGAAATTTCTTCTCAGGTCCTTGTACATCTTACTCGAACCAGGATGAACGGAATAAGGCGTAGTATGGGCCTCCCGTAAAATACTCTGCCTCAACTCTGAGTCGTTCGGCACACAAAGCCGACTCTGGAATCTCAAAACACCATCCTCGTGAATCACAAACCCAGGAGACTTTCCTTTAAGAACGTTCTCTCGGATTTGAGTAATCATCGGATCCTCTGATTGCTTCAGCTTAATTTCATCGATCAAAGATGACGAAATCTCTAAAGCACAAAGTTGCCCGACAGCTCCCGGCAACGAGACCTCAACATCTAACTCGATCAAAGCCCTCCGAAGCTCAGACTGAGATGTAAAGATCTCAAGCATTCGCAACGCAACTGGTTTCCGACTCAAGGCGTCGGCCACGACGTTCGCCTTACCCGGATGATAAAGGATTTCGAGGTCATAATCCTTAATCAACTCTAACCACCTCCTCTGCCTCATATTCAACTCCCGCTGAGTAAATATGTATTTCAGACTTTTATGATCGGTAAAAATCTGACATGCAGAGCCGAAAAGATAGTGACGCCAAATCTTGAGCGCAAAAACAACTGCCGCTGACTCTAAATCATGAGTAGGGTAGTTAAGCTCGTACGACCTCAACTGTCTCTACGCATAGGCAATGGTCTTGCCGTGCTGCATCAATACGCACCCAAGACCCTGACCCGAAGCATCGCTATAAACGGCAAAACCTTCGTTGCCACATGGCAATGCCAAAACCGGGGCTGAAGTCAAACGCTTCTTCAGTTCCTCAAAACTCAACTGCCTCTCGTCATTCCGCATTTAACTTCTGATTACGGAGCAAGCTGCGTAAGTGGCGAGCCGATTTGAAACCTCGACGAACCTACGGTAGTAGCCACCAAACCCAAGAAACTACGGAGCTCCTTCACATTCTTGGGCGGTGCCCAATCCAACACCGCCTCAATCTTCTGCGGATCCACACGAACCCCCTACCGAAATCACGTGACCTAAAAACATCACTTCCTTCAAGTAACTCACATTTCGAGAACTTTGCATAGAGTTGCTCGGTCCTCAAAATGTCTAATACTACCCGCAAATGATGGGCATGCTCTTCCTCATTCCTCGAGTAAATAAGAATATCGTCTATGAAGACGACGACGCACTTATCCAAATACTCGATAAAAACTTTGTTCATAAATTGCATGAACACCGCCGGCGCATTAGTTAACCCGAAAGGCATAACTACGAACTCATAATGTCCGTATCTCGTCCGAAAAGCTGTTTTCGGCACATCGGACTCTCTCACCCGGAGTTGATAGTACCCCGATTTCAAATCAATTTTCGAGAACACCGCAGCTCCCTGCAACTGATCGAACAAGTCATCAATTCTCGGCAGAGGATACTTGTTCTTGATGGTCACCTTGTTTAGTTCGCGGTAGTCGATACACAAACGTAGTGAGCCATCCTTCTTCCGCACAAACAGGACCGGTGCGCCCCAAGGCGAGGCACTCGGTCGAACATACCCCGACTCAAGAAGCTCGCTAAACTGCTTCTTCAACTCTGCCATCTCTGAAGGTGCCATGCGATACGGCGCCTTCGAAATCGGAGCCGCGCTCGGCTCTAACTCTATAGCAAACTCAACCTCACGATCCGGTGGCAATCCCGGTAACTCGTCAGGAAATACATCAGGAAACTCATTAACGACTGGAATCGACGAAAGCTCGACTCCACCATCCTCCGCCTTCAAGGCATAGCACCAAAAACCAGTACACCCCTTTCGCAGGAGACTCATCGCCTTCTAGGCATTAATGACGATTTTCTGTTTTCCCCTCCTTCGCCCCGCGAAGGAGTGCTCGGTGCCATCCTCGGCTAACATGATGATGATCCTCGTGCGGTAGTTCATGATTGCGCCATGCCGCTCGAGCCAATCATCCCCGAGAATCAAATCCTCACCCTCAATATCCACAAAAATAAGATTAGAGGGCCAAGTCCTCTCACAAATAAGTACAGAACAGTCTCGAACCTCCTGATCACCAACGATCCTATCACCGCTAGGAAGCTTAACGATGAAGGGTTCACAAGGCATCAAACAGTCGAGACTCAAACGGCGCACACAATCCAAAGATATGAACGAATGCGTAGCACCGAATAATCGAAAAGCACACCGACAGATGAGAAAGAATATAAACGGTACTTGTCGCCACGGCGGCCGGGTCATCGGCTCTCCGCATCTCATAGACACGCGGGTGGGCCGAGCCGACACCGAAGCTCCCCCTTAGAGGGCTGACCCGACCTCTCCCCGACTAGCACTCGGCGGAGATTGAGGAGCAAACGATCCCTGATTCACACTTGGTTCCCTAGGCGCTGGAATGGAAGCCCGGGCACCAAGGATTTTCTCCCTCTCAGCACAGAAAGCCGCCTTGTGACCCGGCTGGCCACACTGATTACACGTCAGCAAAGGGTTCGGACAAATACGACTGATGTGGCCCTGCTGGCCACAGTTAGAGCACTTCACCTCTCGAGAAGGGGCACTGGCAGCCCTACGGGGAAACCCAACAGATCGAGCTGGGCCACCACCAGCGGAAAAGTTAGCAGACTGAAATTTCTGCTGACCCCCACCTTTGTGGCCCGAAAAATTCCCGGCGGACTTCTGCTTCTTACTCTCACGGGCTGCCTCACTCGCCGTCACAGACATATCGTAAGCAAGGGCCCTGCTCTGGTAATCTTTCAAGGTAGTGCATACGAGCCCCGACATATAGTCCCGAATCGGCAACTTCATCCGTCTGGAGAAATGAAAAATTTTGTCACTCTCCTCGACAACTTGGGTCTTCACATAACCCAACTCCTTGTTAAAATCAGCAATAGCTTGAGCTACGGGGATATCCCGAGGTTGAGCATCATAAAAAGCATGTACCCGAGCCTCCCGATCGCCACGGCAATATGCAGATCCATCAACTCTTGAAACTCACCACGAAGCAAAGATGGTCTTTGTGCCCAACGGCCTCCCACCACCATCAGAAGGCCCCCTGTGAGACAAGATTGAGCAATAGGGACTTTACGGTCCCTGGGACGCTTAGTGGCAACGAAGACCTTAGATATCTCCTTGATCCACCCTTCCTACCCAATCGGGTCCAAGCTCCCGAAAACCGAGGAGGATGCATCTTGATAACATCTTGGAGCCAACGATCCGCTCCTCCCGATTAGCGTGGCCTCGATCCGGTTCAACCGCCCGGCTATTGCCGCCATTTGATTCACCATTTGCCGCATAACGGCCGCAATACCAGATCGCACGCTCCGGGAAGAAGCATGGCTATGACGGCCGCCGCATCGCGGCCTCAAGACTGCGACGTGGCCACCCCACCGGCTGCCCCACGTCCCCGGCCGCGTCCACGACCACGACCGCGACCACGACCTCTTCCAGCATCCATACTGGAGTTATTTAAGTAGCAAAAGCCATACGAGGGTAAGTACGAGAAAAGAACAGTCACAAGTCGAGAATCAAAGGTACGATACAAGGAATTAATGAACAGAGGAAAGAAAACTTACGGACACTGGTAGTACCGGAATCATGGCAGCGTGACGATGATGTGCAAAACAAAACACCACAAGACCCAATAAACCGACAAGCCTAGGTATCCATAAACCTAGGGCTCCGATACCATTTTCTGTAACACCCTCAAGATATTCAAGGTATATTACAGTGCCGTGAATCCCTATGTGGGAACCACCAGGCTAACAGCATCATACTCATCGACTCACAGAAACGACAAAACGACACCTCGTCATAAAGACGCAAAACAGAATAATCCACCCGATACAACCGGTCAACATAACATCATCATCCAACACAACATAATAGGCAACAATACAATCCGAACGAACAAGAACCCTTATGTACTCGAGTACAACTATTAGTTCAAAAACCACAAAAGATGAAAAGATAAAAAGACACTAAAACGTCACTCGTGCACAATCATCACGCACGGCCATCAACCGTAATCGTCCGCGCCATTGCCTCGATGAACGACCAAATTCATAAAACGAATTTCCCCAAAACGGGTCCCCAGAGGGGTTAGCAATTACGCTAATACAAGTAACCAAATGAACAATTTACATCTTACACATATAGTAATGCATGCCATCAAGAAATCATAGTTTCAAAACACTCATTTCCGGAAATGCCAATAATCAAAACCACATTTGTAAAATGCACCACAATTAACCGCGGACCCACAGCTTCGTGGATCCCTGCCGAGACCCCGTCGGATCTAACCCACAATGTTAAAGCAAGCTCGCGGTTCCACAGCTTCGTGGAGCCCTACCGAGACCCCGTCGGATCTAACCCGTAGTGAGCATACACACACAATTTCTCATACAAAACTACTATGTCAAGATCGTAAGTTCATAAGGATACTTGCCTCGATTAAATAGACGACGACACGAACGGGACGGAAGAATCAAGCACGACCGCGAGGAACCGACGAAAATGAACCTAACGATTCGAATAGCACAATCACAACCACTTCTAAACGATTATGGAAATGGAATACACCCGGAAACCCGCCTACGATTCATGTATAATCGAATAAAAATAACAACGAGGGCGGACCACAACCAAACCCTCTCGATTTCGCAAAGCTATGAAAATATACCATGAATCCGTAGGAAAACTAATGATATCAATAAGATTAATCATATTCATCATGAATCCACCAACAAAACGGAACGAATCGGAAGAAAATCCCAAAAACCCCCAAATTATCCAAAAGTAGGGTTCTAAGAGATTTACCGTGGATTAGGACGAAAGATTCGTGTTGATGTTGATATAATACTCCAAGAACTCAAGAAGGATGATGGATGAGATGATTGGAGGAAGAAATCGCCAAGAAAACGCCTCGGAATCGCCTTCGCCGCGGGGAGAGGAAGAAAAGAGGAATTATGGTTATCTCGGTCAACTCCCTGGTTTATATAGCCAGGGAGTGTTAGCGCACGCTAAAACCTCAAGGTTAGCGTGCGCTAACGGGATAAGGTTCCAAACCCTACCGTTAGCGTCCCAGTCCAGTAGCCAGGTAATTGGTCGTTAGCGTGCGCTACTCGATACGTAGCGTGCGCTAATAACTTCTCGGTAGCGTGCGCTATCGACCAATAGCGTGCGCTACCTGGACATCAGTCGAGTCCAGTGACAAACGCCGTAACCCACTCCGATCCGTTAGCGTGCGCTACCATACAAGCGTAGCGTGCGCTAACTAGCACTGATCGAGTTCGGTAGTAAACCGCCCAAGATCGATGCGACGCTTAGCGCGCCATCAACAACTTAACGTGCGCTAGTCTCCGACATTAGCGTGCGCTAGACAAGATAGCGTGCGCTAATCCGATAGTCCGCAGGCACCGGGAGTTGAACCGCCACCCTGTGGTTCACTCGCTAGCGCGCGCCAAGTAAACGTAGCGTGCGCTACAAAGAGACTTCTAGCGCGCGCTATGCGTAATAATTAGCGTGCGCTAGGTACGTAACTTAAACGGTCCACTACACCGTAATACTTAACGAAACATCAAACGGAACACCTCAAAACGCATCATAGCATAGAATAGATCCACGGCAACCCCGACACGGCGGTTCCGCACATCAATTATGAGAATCAGATCAAAGGATGACGGAAAAGTTACACTGAAGGATACACGAGGGTCACTACAAATCGAGAATTACACTGGAAATACCATTACAAGGGAAAGACAAATGCGGATATTACAGTTGATACTATCAATAACTGATTCGACAACATCAAATGTTACTACACATTTGCCATCATCATCTTCTAACAATGATGCAGATTGTTAGGTGATGAAAGATGATTACGGCAGTCATTACGAAGGCCAATAGTAGTTAAATTTGCCTTTTGCAACATTAGGAAGATATTACTTAACTACAATAACGAGTTATGGAGAGTGCAGTTTTGTATCATTTATGATATATGAAATGCATATTAAGATGGAAATATTATACATAAGTGTTATATTGATCGATCTTAATATTGGTCGAAATTATAACTACGGGATTTCATTAAAATATATAAACTAACACAATTGATATACAAAAATTTGTGAGAAATAAATGGACAATGGGCCACATCACATAACAAAGCCCAATTACTTTTTATTGAATATGGGTCATCTAAGACTAATATTCTATTATGAAACATCAAGCACATATCAACAAAAATAATCCCAATATATTACATATAACTAATTATATAAAACTTATATTACAAACATTAAGAAAAAAAAGGCTATAATCTTCTCAAAAAGCAACAAACAAAATCCGCAATCTTGATAGCAAGTATTCAACCATCTGCACCAACATCACGTCTAAACCACGTACATGTTCAACCAAAATCACAGCCGGTGCAACACACGGGTTCGTAAAGCCACGTATTGTATAAAACACAGCAAAATAAAATATAAAGTAGTAATTATATCACGGACTAATTCTTTTATTAAAATACAAAATAGTATATATATATATATATATATCATATGTATAAAAATGACGATATGTGGGTACTAGTCCATTAATAGATATATACATACTCCATTTATAGATGGATAGACATACCTAGACTTGATTAATACGATAATATTCATACATATTGACAAACGTGTAATTTTGTCACTCTAATTGTGGGAATTGAATATGAAATGGTGCTCTATTTGTAGTTGAAACTTTGGATGCGTCCATGACATAGGGACATTGCAGTATACTACCTCTCTATTATTATAATTACGATATTTGGATTTTTCACATTTGTGACTCAATACACAACTTTGATTATTAATATTTTTAATTCTTTATTTTTAAAAATTATAAGAAGTTGATATTTTGAAAGTATATTTCGAGGAGAATCTAACAAGGTCTTACATGACTATATTTTTTAATATGTATATATCATAAAAGATGGTCAAACGAGAGTATATGAACAGTGTAATAGTCAAAACGTTGCAATAATAAAAGAACAGAGAAAGTATATTTATATAAATATATTACTACGCCTTGACTCTAATTTCCGCCTATTTTTTTGTAATAATTATAGCAAATGTACACGTTTGCTAGAATAGTAGTGAATAAGGTCAAAGATTTTATTATAGTGAGTGCTAGATTGTAGTATTCTCAATTTATTTACATTAACTAAATCTGGAGAGAATTTAGTAGATTAAATATAATTTGTAAAAATAACTAAAGCAAAATTAAACCAAGTTGCGCGATTTAAAATAAAGGATTTTATGAATTTAATGAGTAGATTCCAATACTATGGTTCTATTGATTGCTTGGGTAATCAGATTTAACTTACTTAAAGTTCTACTTATCTTTCCGATATGATAATTGCGACAATTATTCAAAGTCTCCCTCAAGATCAATTGAGAATATAGATTAAATAATCTATAATGATGTCTCTATTTTCTATAAATTATCTAACTCCAAATAGAATAAAAGACCAATTAACCAATCAATTACCGATTTCTGAATTTCGGAATTGATCATGTCAAATAAAAATGAACAATAATGTTAGACGTGTAAAAATATTGATTAAGTGTAAACATGAACTAAAACCAATTAATTGAAAAGGGAACCAAATTAAGCACATTTACTAGTTAATACCATATCAATCAATGTACTCACATGTACCAAAATTTAATAAATTTAGCTCCAAGCTACAAAAAATAAAATACAAGATAGATATAAGAAGATAAAACTTGGATGGATGGATCTCTTGATCTTGATACTTGTTGTAGATCCTCTTGATGTCTTGAGTTCCCTCTTAATAATGTTATCCTACCTCCTTAATCGATATCATACTCCATATCCACAAAAATTAGCATTTGTGGGTCTTTTATAGCTGTCAAATTGAGTCAAAGAGGGCAAAATGTGTTAAACTCATCAAACAAGGAAATTGGCACCACTGAGTGACACGACCTGTGTCAAAGGACATGGTGGTGTCGTGGTATCTTAAAGGTGCACTTTCACCAGTAAACAGACACAACATGGGTCACCATCGTGTCACCTAACATGGCTCGTGTTGTTTGACACGATCCAGGTCGTGTTGCTTTGTTCGTATCAGTTTTTCTCGCTTTTTTTGCTTTGTTTTCATGCTCGTGTATCGTCTTTTATGTTTCGGATATCGGGACATCTTCCATGCTAGTGAATGACCTAAAAAACCTACAAATACGACTAAAACATTGAAGCACAATCGAGTCCAACAAATCAAGAAACAACCATAACACAACAATATATTACATATTTAAGAAGGGTAAAGCCCAAAAAAGTCACTATAAAACATGTGTTAAATTGTGTGCAAATAAAATCCCTCGAACTTAAAACATTGATAGTCACGATCAATGCGCAGATAAAACTTTTAAGATAAAGTCCTAACTCGCCTTAAAGGATAATCATACAATTTCTCAATATGCATGAAATAATAAAGACGTCAAGTTCTTAAATTATCCGATTTCAAAGATGTTTCTTCACATCATGGCGAATACCCCATAAGTATAAATCTGTTGGTGAAGTGTATCCCTCATCTCAAAAGTGTGTAACGGACTTTTGTGCTCATTATTTATTCAACGAAGTAAAAACCACCATATAATTGTTTATCATCTATCATCTTTACCATTAATTGTGCATGCAACTTCGTGAATATAATTTTTTTTATTTGATTGTAATGTAGGTTTTTTGATGGGGTAGGATAAGTATAACTACATATTTAACTTGAGCAAATTAAAATTAAACACAACACAATTACTCCACCAACTACGAAGTGACTTATAAGCTTTCGAAATTGAGACAAACTTATTCCAACCACTCTCAAATCACAATATTTTTGAAAGAGCAATACTTCATGATGAAAATCAACAATCTTAATCTGACTTATTTCTCCATCTTTTGGTTCTGTTTATCAGGGTATTGCTGGTAGATCACATCATGTAACGAACAATACCATATTTTGTTTTGAATTTTTTTCTATCACCTTCAAGCTAAGTACTATTTCAAACAAAAAAAATTATTTATTTTCACAAATCTCTCCTCTCATGTCACCGCACATTTTTAAGTAACCTTCTACAAGATGATTTTAAAAGCTCAAGTATAGAAAAATAAGATATTAAGGGAACAAGATGCTCATTATGTGGTTAATAATAAAATAGGCTTAAAGGCACAACATGTTTGGCTAGAAAATTAATTACTTTTTAGGTTAGGCAAAAGGGCTTGAGGCTAAACACAAAATTCGGCCAAAATTACTTTCACTAATTGCACATACTTGTGGTTTCTAATAAGAAGCCAATCTAAGTTTGAATAATTTGTCAATTGATATTCCACTTGTATGTACATATCCTGATACTTTCACTACGCCATATATGGGCTTCAGTCACACCTAAAAAAGTGTGTTCATAGCCCAAAAAGTGTTGGTAAAAGAAAAAAAAAAGGCTACGGCTACACTTTGACCAAATTTGAGGGTGTTACAAAAATGGCCGCTACCATAGGGGTCTACGCTAACACTTTTATAGTTTTTCGTAACACTGCAGAAAGGTGTAGCTGTAGACCCCTATGCCAACACTTTTTGGTTCTGTTCCTACACCTTAAGAAGTGTTGTTGTAGATCTATGCCGACACTGTTATCTATGTATTGACACCATTAAAAGTATAGCTGTAGACCTATGGCTACACTGTTAGTACTATCAGAATACGTAATTGTGAAACACTTCGATATTATTGGCAACACCCTTTATCATTGTGGCTACACTTTTTCTTAAACAATTTAATATCTTTGGCTACACTATGTTATTCTTTTACCAACACGTAAAGAGTATATTTTTTGGGTCAATGGCTATATTTTCGCAGGTCTTTTACCAACACTCTAAATGCTAAAAATCAACATATGGTATTTAAAAATAGAGTTACCTATTAAAAATAAATTCAAACATCCCAATACATAAAAGGTTATCAAACAACCATCCAAATACATAAACCATCCGAAATAACTACATAAATCCAAAATGAATATAAGAATGTTAAGGATCATATCGCAATGATTCGAATCACCAAAGGGCCGAGTATATCCACCCGTTACAAAAAAATGGTGATACTCATCACAATTTGCATCCATGCTAATCTCAACAACACATTCAAAACCCGCAGAGAGAAAAAATTACCGCTAGTGGTCCTGCTTATCAAACGGAATCTGAATTCCAATTTCGAAATCTTGAATTTTGAAAACTAAAATGATAAATACAGATATTTTTAGCATGAGCAAATATTAGTTTATAAGCTTATGGACTAATTATAAAATTAACCCTGAGGTTTTGCCTAACTACACAACAATTGTACGCTTCGGGCAACCGAACAAAAATTTGATATCCGAACAATTGCGGGGTTTGTTTAACTGAGTAATCCTCCACAGATTGACATGAATATAAACAACATATTTAAACTTGTAAGACGGGATATAAAAGTTAGTATTGGGAGACATATACCTTATGAAATATGGTATACGCAGCAGAAAGATAAATCTCGACGAATCAAATAGGTACCTAGTGAATATAACATAACTGATGTCCTCATTATGCGTCAATTAATCTTCAAATGTAATTTCGATCTTGAAATTTCAGTAGGAGTCGTTGTTATCTTAAACTTGAATATGAGATTTTCATCAAGATAGAGAAAGCAAGTGGAAATTCATGCTGCGCATCATATAGAAAGGACACCTTTTTGAACTGAAGTATACAATATCAATAAAATTTACCAAAAAGACAGAAATAATTTGATGAAAGCGAGTAATTTTAATAGCCCTTACCCTTGTTATTGCAATATGACCTTTATCACATAATAACAAAAGAAACATAACACGTCGTAATTACCTTACAGATATATCTACTATAAGATCAGATTTGCAAGATCGACATATATTAAAGGGGATACGCCTGGCCTGATGCTCATATTTTGACCTAAAAGGTATAAACAAAAAACTAAATTTGAAATTCAACTCAATTCAACTCAATAAATCTGTAATCCTAATTTAATTCGGGTCTTCTATATGGATCATGTTTGTCCATCCATTGATTAGCGTAATCCTCACAACATCCATCCACTTTAAGGATAGAAGATCCGTGCACTTAAAGAATTTTAGAAACCAAAAATAAAAAATCATAAGATAAAATCATATCTACGGCAAAATATTAGTAATTAAACCAAGAAAAATATCTTGGATCTGACATATAAGTTCATGTTCTAGTTCAAGACACAGGGAAGTCAATAAAAGATTGTTCTCATGGCAATCCAACATTGATAATCTACACAAGAAGAAAAGACCAACAACAATAGAAACAACTTGAAGAACTTACGCCCATTTTGGGTCTAGAGAACCACAATCTGCACACACACGCCTGTCACGTTGAGCCAAAAGATCTTTTAATCTTCTTTTACCTACACAGGTTTTCAGGGGTGACAGTTAAAAGGGAACACTTTATAGAAACAGACACATCACTCGTATTATTATGTGCAGCATAAAATTTGTACTTAAACCACGAACTAGAATAACTTACAGCATCTAATAAGTATTCTTTCAAATGAAGACTTCTTGTCAATAGTACGTCCTACCTCTCTCCGTGCAACTAAAGAAAATGCTTATAAGTAGCAACAAAACCAAAATCATATTCCAGTACAGGCATAGCCGACATCAAGAAGGAAAAACCTTGTGAAGATAACAAGCCAAAGGGGGGCAAAAGGCAAGCTGCATCAGCAGAAGATCTCACCTCAGAACACACGAGGGGCAGTTTGAGAGAAAAGAACATAGATATGACTCCACAAATGCACGGAAAATCAACTATCGAGTTCCTTTCAACATGAATGTGTAGTCTTGACCTCTTCACAAACTATGTCAGTACATGAAATGGGCCAACTACATTTTTTTTAACAATAAACACAGACTGGTTAGTTTTGTAAGAGAACTGTTGATCATGAACAAAGTGAACTTGGAAAGGCCATATCCTACTTAAAACTAACTGTACTCAATAAATCAGAGCGGCGACTCACACAGACTTCATTTTTCTTAGTTGCTGAAATAAAAGCAGAATAAATAATACTACTAAAAAGATCACATTTAGATACATTTTCCCTCTTTTTCTTTTAGCGTAGTCTACGCCTTCCAATATGTATATTCAAGAACACACAGGTGTGAGAAAACACAGGTTGTACAAGAACACTAAATTACGCAGAGGTTTATTAAAAAACATGCCCTTAAAAATGTTATGCAAAAAAAAAAGAAAAAAAAAGAAGAAAGAAAACTAACAGAACTTATGTTATTTTTAATCTTGCTGCAATTACTACTTAATTGAAGCCCAAAAGGTACATCACGGTGACAGGCACCAAAATGATGAAGGAATGATGCATACACATACAAGCCAACATCTGAAGGCAAAAGGAACTAGGAAACAGAGGAATGAAATGCAATTGTTTGTGTAGTTGTAACATATCAAGCATAGATGCAGGCATGGACAACCATGCAAGCACATAACCACGTGTCACTCGAAGGGAAAAGTAATAAACGCAACTTTAGGAAGCAACGCTCACCTGATACTTAATCTACCTTTAGCAGCAATTTGGAGAATATCCACTTCCAACTATAAAAAAAGTTCACACAGCATCAAATCAATCCCAAGCCATATATGGAACTCTTGACCAAGTGCTAACAACAGATGTAGAATGGGGAAAAAGGCAATACTGCTTAGAGTAATAAACAACCTACCTCTAATTTCCAGTTAGAGAACAACTCTGCTTATGGAATAAAAATAAAACCCTCCCATCACAAATATTAGTACATACTAGCACTTCGAACTTTAGTACGGGCGAGAACGGTTTCCACCATGATAATGCCTATCTGGACCGTAAGAACCCCCATCTCTATAGTTGTCTCTCCGCCTATCACCGCCATAGTTGCCTCTACCACCACCGCCGCTACATAAGCGGTTTAACCAAAAAAAGGTAGCATATAAAACACACATAGCAGAACTAGTATAAATACTACAAATGGTCACATGAGCATTAACCATGCATATTCATTTTCATGTTGCAAGGCCACTAGACAAAATGCTCGAAGTTTTAGCTCATTGCACATTCTTATAAACCGATGCAAGGAAAACCACCTTCATACAAGGGTGTCAACCAACAAAAGAAATAACACCATGACACATCTATTCAACCATATTTGGACATTATTTGGTTTTTCTTATATACAAAGAGAAGTTGACGTGAGTAAGAGGGTGCATGGTTGAGCTTTTACATCCGATAAGCTGTTGTAGGAGCTTAAAAAATGATGGAACTTAATTTAAAAATAGTTGTTGAAGTGTGTGGATCGATTGGTAATATATTATACGGAGTATTTTTATATGCATGATGAAGAGAAATAATCTGAAAATGTTGGAACTATTTAAATACTAATTTGGAAACCATGGACTTGATTGCGTTTGTGATTTCGGATAAGTATAAAATTTACTAACTGTATTCTAGTCTTTCGAAATGCTTAAACCCATGAAGCTTATAAGCTCTCTAAAAAACGTTCAGTGAAGGTACTTTTTTAGGAGCTTAAACGCTCTCTAAGATTTTTTGGACATAAACGAATCATATAACTGTAGATGGTCTTCCTAGAGCAGATGTATGGTGGCTCATCTCTGTTTCTATTATTTCATGATAGACCACATGATAAGTGTTGCAATAAATGTTATTGACAGAAATATTATTTTTGTCGGATCATGAAACATATCAATTAATCGAACACAAGGAACTCATAGTATGCAAGTTAATATTTTGCTATAGGAAGTATGAAGAGAAAGCCGTAACCACAGGAGATCGAGCAAATAACACAGCCCAATGGATAAATAAAGCCCATTTTTTTCTCCAGATAATCCACGAAGTCCTGGAACACCCGAAATAAGGATCCTCAAGATGAACATCGCGAAAATATGGTTAATTGCTCCGAGAATTAAAGCTATGTGACAAAGGGAAAGCTCTTTAGATAGGAAGTTGTGTTTGGTTTTGAGGGAATCTGAGCAAAGTTAAGATAAGGGTTAGGGTTCAGATTATTAGGGTAAAAGAATAATTTTATAGATTATCCAGCTTGACTAAGCAAGGTAAACACATGATTGAATAACAAATTTAACTTGGGACTAATTAGCATTCCATCAGCGTAAACACGGGTTGGGGTAACTTTTAATCCACCTTATCCCATACACCTAATCAAACAAGTTAGGTTAAAAAGTTTATCCCAAACCCAAAGTAAACGCATCTTAAAGGGCGAAAAAGAAAGCCATCCAAACAAAAAGAAAATAAAACCACAGCTGTTTAACACAAACCAGAGACCCAAAATTACAGCACCAAATCTTCCACCGTCAATTCTAGCTGTGCTGTTACCGTCCGCATCCTGATCCGCCGCATCTTCCGGATCATCCGCTGGAGATTCCGATGGGGAATCCAGCAACACCGGCGGCGATCCGTGCTTCGACGACCTAGGGGGCTCTGCGTCGCATCAGAGCTGGCGCCGGCGGCTGGGTCGGAGCCAAAGCTGATTTGAACAATTCCTTCGGCAGCGATTGATAAATCGGCATCCCGTGGTATTCAAGCAGCGATTCTTTATAGGGAGTGGTTCAGGAATGATTCCGGAGCCTGAACACGTATGTGAGAAAGATAAGGACTGAGAGAGGAGCGAAGAAGAGAAAGGCGATTTGTCGAAGAGACAACAGGGAATAAGAAGACGTTTTCAACGAGAAAATACAAGGAACAGACGTTATATATATATAACTTATATTTATTTTTCCTACTTATATATATAATTTATATTTATTTTACTTATATTTATTTTTCCAACTTATATATATATATATGATATACGATACGAAATGTATTTGCCGATTGGCTGGTCAACGGTTGAGCTGTGAGAGAGTTGAGAGAAAGAGTTGGGAGTGAATAATTGAAGTTTGACCCGCTTAATTGAAATATTTGGACAAAGATTGAGCCCGCCTATTTAATTGACTAATATTCGGACAATCATTGAGCTCGCCTATTTTTTATTGATTTTTAAAGATCAACGGCTACACATTTTTTAGAGACCAACGGCTACACCGACTTCAACGTTACCGTAGATACTGAATAACGTCTACCGTAACAGTGACTTACAACAATGCTAACACCGAAAAAAAGTGTAGGCCTAGATCACTTTCAAGGCATATATGGTTACACTTTTGCTTGTAACATTGAAAAAAGCGTTGTTAAAGCCCATATATGGCGTAGTGTTTCGGGATCTATTAAAGTTATTGGGATATATTACTAACTTTATTATTAATTTGAAAACTGTGCTCAAAACGGGAGCAAATCAATTCGTAAATTATCAATTACGAGCCACCCTTATTTCCTCATCAGAAAATGGTGCACATAAGGTTTGTATCTGGCTTGAGCTCAGTGTGTGACCTTTCTGCACAAGCTGCACTTCCCATCAGGTTAGCATAAAACTGCCTCACTTCTTCCTTGATCTCAATCTGAGTAATGCATCTAGAGCCATATACCCTAATGAGAATGGGGATAACATGGCATAATTGTCTAGATTTAGCGTAGGTACGGAAAAACTTAGTATTACCATCACCTAGCTTTATCCAATCAATGCGAGGTTTCTATCTTCATATACTTTCCTCAATCAAACTCCACTTTTCTATCTCAGCCAACACCCTCTTCTCCTCTATTATATTCTCTGTATTTAATCTATCCATGGGAATGAGAGCCTAGACTGCATGCAACTTCAATCTAAGCTCATTCAGCTTATCTTGTATGCCAATATAATGACATGTATTAATCTGTTTAAGAGGACTCTTTAATCTCTTCAATTTGTACCAGATATTCAACAATTTGTTCTGAGCAATGCTGACTCCATGCCTGATGCAACTTAGGCAGGAAATCATTATGCTCAGCAATGGCATTTATAAACTGAAAAGGTCTACTCCTCACCACCTGCTCAACTTCTAGATTCATCATTAGAGGACAGTGATCAGATACACATCTTCCCAATATTTCAACCACTACATCACTGTATTGAGTGAGCCAATTAGCATTTGCAACTACTCTATCAATAAGTGAGTAGATTTTGGCCTCCCCTTCTTGATTATTACACCATGTATAGTCCTCACCTATCATTCTCAACGGGTGCAGATCATGAAGATGAATGCAGTCTGCAAAGTCTCTGTAAACCCCTTCAGTCACCGGAGCACCTTGAAACCTATCATCAGGACATAATACACTACAATGGATACCTTGTGCACAACTCCCAATTGCTGAAATGTTGACTTTAAAAAGATTCTATCCAATCCAGATTCGTCCATTATATGCCTCAGCATAATTATTAAGAAACCTCCACTGATTATTTATGTTCTTTGTAACTTTAAGGAAGTTACTTGCCTTCACTCTTTTTTCTAGAATTGCAAAAACATCCATCTTATTTCTCTGCACAAAGAGCCGAAGCTCTTTGTATTTGAGGGGTTTATTACAATCCCTCACATTTCAGAAGATGATCCTCATTTTCCCACAAAGGCGATATGGTCCCCGTCCTTATCTACTAGCTAGACCTGTGTATCACTTGCTTCACTATCTCCTTGTAGCATTTAATATGAGTTATTAGAGACCACAGGTACAACTGCAACCCTTCTCACCACTTTTTGATAAGTCCTCTTTGGCACTTCCCATTCATCAACTTT
Source organism: Orobanche coerulescens (assembly GCA_033398695.1). Taxonomy (NCBI): domain Eukaryota; kingdom Viridiplantae; phylum Streptophyta; class Magnoliopsida; order Lamiales; family Orobanchaceae; genus Orobanche; species Orobanche coerulescens. The sequence goes on along the minus strand of CM065805.1, from coordinate 208,833,597 downwards.
CTGTTTCCCAGCAATTTTTGCAGCTTGCATCTTTTCCTTTTCAATTTGTTCTTTTGCACAGGGTTTGCTGGTTTAACCTTAATGTTATCATCACAACTATGCCCAACTATCTGGCATTTCTTGCAGAATGGTGGGATCCAATTATACAGGACTTGCTGCTCCACCTTATTCCCATTCCTATCCTCAATTTGCAGTTTATATTGTATAGGCTTGGTAATATCCACAACTATGAGCATTCTGGAAAATGATATTCGGTTTTGAGTGGCAGTACACTCATCAGCATAGAGTGGTTTACCAATCAAGCTCCCAATCATACTTAATGACTTTGCTCCCCAGCAACTGAGAAGAAGATTTGGTAGTTCAATCCACAGAGGCACAACCTTCAATATTTCCTTCTCGAAATTAAATTATGGCTCTCATGCCTTCACAATTGCTGGTCTATTGTCTATAGTATGAGGTCCCTCAAATAGCACAGCATTTCGATCTTCCTTAAACTGAAACCTCACCACAAAGTACCCTTCATTGTGATAAAATATCTCTGGCGTTTGAACAAAACATTGCCTTTCCAAATACACACTCAGATACTTTATAGTGGGAGATTCCCCAATTACATACAAAATTGCTGCATTCTCCCACTTTGCAGCATCCAGATCCGTATCTCCCTTCACTAAGCAAGCTACAGGTAATCCATCTTTCAACGTGTGAGGGGCAAAATCAAGTTTCATACCTTTAGGAGCAGCTCGAGCAGGGATCGCAACTTCGGTTGTTTTAGCTTGTGGTGAAGCTTCCCTAGCGCCGATTTCCACCTCCGGAATGTATTGAATCTCAGCTTCCTCATGCTTACTCGCGACAGATCTGACACTAGATGTTGAAGATGTGTCCACAGATTCAATATCAATCTTCTCAACACTCACTGTTTCAATCTTCTTGGGTGTCGATGTTGCTTGTTTACTCTGTGGTGTAGCCATCGAAGGTTTTCTTCCACGTCTCCTCTTTCCTTTCGTGCTGCTGGTTAGTTTGGGCCGTCCTCTTCCTCGCTTCATCGCCGGCGGCACACATTAACAGATCCCACTAACGTGCACCATTGTATCTTTGCTTAGCCGTTCAAGCATGTTTAATCCCTTAATGAATGGATGACTCTTGTGTTTATGTCTCGAGCACACTATTAAACAAAGATTGTGGAATATGGTCTAATGATGCCACTTGGCATAGATGAAATGATAAATAAATTAAGAAACACGATAAAAATTTCATTGAAAATCACTAATAACATTGGTCGAAAATAATTGGGATTCTGAGTTCTTGTGTCTTTCTGAAAATTTGTTACCGAAGTTGAAATCACTAATAACATTGGCAGTGCGGGTCCAATGATTTTGGATGTCTGGGCGGAGAGCAAAAAATATATCCCTAATCCAATAGATTTTTAAGGAGTTTAGAACCTATTTTGAGCTTGGTGTCTTCTCCCCACCCCGAAGTTTCTTCCAAAATTCTTAACAAGTTTGAAACCTAGTCAATGTTAAAACATGATATTCATCCCTTCCCCCTCTCTTCTCGAAGATCGTAAATAATACATTGTTCAACTTCTCGGATCAAAATCATCATTTTTCCACCTTATCATCCTATTATTTTGTTCACATTCTAGAATCAAAATAAAGAACTAATTATATTACATCTAGTGAAGAGCTTGAAGTACTCTTCAACAATGACCATCAGTTTAATTTCAAGAGATCCGGAAAAGGAAATATAAATATTAATCAAGTGAATAAGCACATGGTTATATGCAAGTATTAGTATTGCAGGCTAGTTGCAGATAATAAATGTAAATATTCTTGGAAGAATCCAACAATACTACGCAATAGTCAAACCATTGGGATATATCAAATTTTAGCCTATAAACATCAAGTAATCAACAAAACATAAAGATTCAAGAAATCAAGAAACAAGAAAAATAAATAAATCATAAAACAAAAAAAAAAAAACAACAAATTAGGTCAAAGATAAGTAAATAAAAAGGAAAACACCTGCGATGATGAGAAATCGAAAGCAAAATCAGATAGAGCACCAAACCACTAGCGCAGATGATTAAATCGAAAGCAAAATCAGATAGGGCATCAAAATCAGACTTCACACGTAGTCACAGAAAACCAGTCGAGATGGTGATGCGAAGTGGAGTGCGATAGGGGCATAGGGCAGAAGATTTGAGAGTTCGTGCGGCATCTGATGGGAATCGGAAGAAGGAAGAAACACTGATTTTTTTGTTGATTTTTTTTTCTTCAAAATTGACCTACTAACACTGATGGACATATTGAGCTATGCTGCCCCTTGAACTCGATTGCCCTGAGCGGTGGCCCACTTCGCCCTATACCAGGGCCGGCCCATTGGTTTGAATCATGCAAACATTCCTAGTTTTTTTAACCGTTTGTTTAGTCAAACCATAAACACAAGTGCTTAATTAAGATGTAGAACTTCAGAGTTGTTAAATTTCAGTATGACATCATATTTGAGTTGAACTAAATCTGATTCTAGAGACCAAATCAATTAATCAGCCTCAAATTTATAGGCGTGAAGCATGAAATTAAATTATCAATAAAAACAATGTGCTAAAAAAAAATAAAAAATTATTGGAAATGTATGCAATAATAGAAGACAGACATATGGAGTATGTAAAGATTAATTGAGTTATATAAGAAGATTGGTGTCGGCACTGGTCAATACTCAAGTCAAGACAATATGCAACGTTCCATAATCATGAGTAGACCTGATAAGTTACCACACGATACGAAAATGGTACGAAAATTTAGTATTTTGTATTTGCATTTTAAATACACAGCACGAAAATACACAAACACGAAAGTACACGATCGAGATTTAGTGTCGGTTTTGTATTTACCCTTTGGGACACGGCATGACACGAGTTACACGATATATATATATTTAAAATTGTATATTTAATTTTATAAAATCATACTTTTTATTGAATTCTGTTTGTAGTAAATTTTAATTCAAAAATATAGTGTGAACTTTCATAAATTTCGTGTAAATATTCGTATTTTCGTTGCCATCCATTTCGTTACATCTACTAAAACCTATAAAAATAATATTAAAATATTAAAATTGTTATTTTTATAATACTTTAGTATTTATTTTATATTTTGTGTCTGATACGAAAATTTGCGCGATACACGAATTTATGTCGTGTCGTGTATTAATTTAGACTTTTGGTACATAAAAGATGAAATTACATTCCACAAACGATTTGCGAGATAAATATTTGTATGCTTTCTAAATCAAATCACGTGCCAATACAGAGTAAATATGTAGCTTAGTTTGAAAAACAAATCCTTATATTCACCTAAATTTATGATATTTAATATTGGAGATCACCGAAATAATGACAATTAATTAGAGAATAATAAAATATTTTAAAATAGATTTCAAATATTGTAATCTCTTGAGAGCATCCAGTGTCATTTTAGAACGCGGTTAAATCAACCTTCTGCTCTCTCTCTCTCTCTCTCTCTCTCTCTCTCTCTCTCTCTCTCTCTCTCTCTCTCACACACACACACACACACACACACTCCCCAATCTCAAGAGCACACGCCGGAAAAACATCGAACTGTCATAGCGTAATGTGATATATATTCCACCGCTAATTAATGACGAAGGTATTCACAACCACCACCACTACCACCAGAACCTATTCCGGCGGCGGAGGCCATTACGTGATCGGAAGGAAGCAACATTTCTTTCCGGCGAGATTTCTCGCCGACGAGCCAATCTCTCAACGGCTAGTGGAAGCGGCTCACGCCGACGATTTCCAGATAGCTTCGGAACTCCTCTCCCATCCGTCGATAGACGTTGATTTCATCGGAACAGTTCGCTTGAAATCTAGAAAAACAGAGGTTGCGTTGAACGGCGAATCGGCGACTGAAGTTTGTGTCGAGTTCGAGGAGTACATGACGGACGTCACCGGACTTTTCCTCGCTGCTCACAACGGAAATATAACGCTCGTCAAACAATTCCTGGTGTGCAGTCTTTTCCATCTTGTAGTATTTGATTTTTTTTTTCTCTAAATTTTATTTATGAGAAATGTTACATCTCCCCAACCACACCCCATACACACTCGTGCTTTATGTGTTTGTACCGTATGCTCTATCGATAAAATTTATTATAATATTATTATGATTATTTTATCTGTAAAGCATACGGTACAACCCCATAAAGCACGGGTGTGTACCGTATGGTTGGGGAGATGTGGCCCTATCATTCCTATTTATTTATTACTGCCTTCGTTCCATAGGAGTTCGCACACTTGTCTTATTCGTTCGTTCCAAAGAAGTCTGCACACCCATAAATAGTAAAAAAATTTGTTTTTAACACCCTCACTATACACAATTATTTACACAATTGCCATTATTTTTTCAACTCAATTAACACACTTTTACTTTTTTCCCTACTTCACTTACACATGCGTTACCTTTTATACCCTCCCTTTAAATTGATCGACTCTTTAAAAAGTGCATTTTCTTAATCTCCGTGCTCAGTCAGCTGTGCAGACTGTTATGGAAGAAATGGAGTATTATTATTATTATTATGCGTGAGTCAAAATTTCTGGTATTATATTTTTTCATTCATTGCATTTACATTTTTGACGATCCTTTTGTATTAAAGCATTTAGATAAAAAGCAAAATGTATTTTGAGTTAAATGGCTGATCGTTGCGACAGAAAAACTTGATTGATACTGACGTGATTTTTTTAAAAAAAAATTATTGCAATTGATGTGTTAATATGGGCTGTAAATTTAAACAAAAACATTATTATTTTTAAGTATTATTAAGATGTAAAATATTAGTTTCCAGTATTTTTTATTACAACATCTTCTAAAATCAACTATAGTGCTTTCGAAATTTATTGTTACTGACTCGTAAATTTAATATTTTTTTTATCTACCAAATACTATCATCGTAAAAAGTTTTTTAAATTTAAACAATACAAAACGAGACCAAAATATTATGATAAAAGGTGATAACTATTTGATAAATACATGATAAAAGTTATAAAAGTCAAGAAATAAGAAAATACAATGAAGTTGGGGCTACTTTTGTGAAAAAAAATATTATCAACTTTTATAATAAATTAGGACATTTATTATCAAGAAAATTTTTATATAGATTACAATTTTTGTTGGTTGGAAAAACAAAAAACTAGGTGAAATTACGTGGTCTAAAAAAGAGTTATTTAAAATGACTATAATTAAAAGGTTCTACCATAATCTAAATATACTATTTAAGTGGGACGGGAGAGAACAATATTAGTTGATAGAAAAAACTAAACAAAAAAAATAAGTGAAGATAGATGATTTAAAATAAGTTTTCGATTCATTAAAATAATTAAAATTAAACTTAAAAAATAAACGAAGTGAACTCTTCAAGTGGAACAAATAAATGGGTATTAATTAACGGAAAATGCTACAACCACATAAAAAGTTTCACAAAATGAGCCATAAAATGACGTGTTAGATAGGAATTGGTGGAATGAGAGAGAGGAGAGAGAAACTATAATAAAATCAACCAATCATTGTTTGCCACATCATTTTGTGAAGAGTTTTGTGGATATTTTTATGTGGGTGTATCATTCGATTAACCAATTTTATTTATTTCGACGTTGTGTGGCTTAGGATTCGAGAAATTATCGTCGAAAAACACATTCCATAAACATCACTACCAACGTGTGCTTGAAATTATCGTCGGAAAAGCCTTTTCCGCAAAGATGAACGGCCAAAAATACATTCCACTTCAAATAATATAATACTCTCCACTCTTAATGAGTATACTTTTAGAATCTGATTTTGTCCCAATAGAAAAATATTTTTAAAAGTACCTTAGTATCTAATTAAAATTTGTACAACATTTCGTTAAATTATTAGTTTTACATAAATTACAGTTTTTGTAGATTGAACAAATAACAAAATTAAGTGACATTAGATGGTTTAGAAAGAGTTATACATTGGTTAAAATGACTATAATTAAAAGGTTCTACTTTAATCAAAGTATACTATTCAAATGGGATGGAGGGAGAATAATATTAGTTGATGATAAAAAAAAAATTAAATGACGAAAACCGAAAATCTGATACACAATGGAATCGAAAACCGGATCGATAACCGAAATTGTGATTCTCTGTTAATCGAAAACGCGCGGTTCCGATTTGGTTCCGGACCTCCGGTTTTAACCGAGAACCGGGAACCATTTAGACAGCTTTTAGTGATGTTTTTGGTTTAATTGTACATTTTACCCTCGCTTTCTAGAATCCAAGGAATGTGTTCCTTGTCCGAAATACTTTGTTTAATTTTTAATTTTAATTTTAAACATTTTAATGAGGTGTAACCGAAAACCGATTTTATAAAATATATTTATTAAATATTATATTATTATTTTATAATTATATTATATTATTTTAATTTTCGTAAATTAAAATGTGAAATTAGAACCCTACCTACAGCAGACTATTTTTGTGAAATTATATTTTTATATTTTATAATTATATTATATTATTTAAATTTTTTTAAATTGAATTAAAAAAACGGTTTTTGTGGTTAACCGAACTGAACACAAAATAACAGGTCCGGTTTCAGTTAACCGAAAATTTATATGGTCCGGTTTTCGGTTCTTATTTCAGGACATTTATGGTTCCGGTTAACCGAAAATTTCGGTCCGGTTAACCGGAACCGAACTCTTCGAGAGCCCTACTAAAAACCATCTAATTTGGCGTTGTCGCGTTGAGATTACAGGATGCTGGAGCTGATGTTAACCAAAAACTGTTCCGAGGGTATGCAACCACGGCGGCTGTAAGAGAGGGTCACATTGAGGTGTTGGAGTTGCTGTTGAGTAGTGGGGCAGCTCAGGCTGCATGCGAGGAAGCTTTATTGGAGGCGTGCTATCTGGGTCGGTCCAGGCCTGCTGATCTGCTAATGGGCTCTGGTATGATCCGCCCTCATGTTGCTGTGCATGCCCTTGTCACTGCATCCAGCAGAGGGTTTGTTGATTTTGTCGAAACACTCATTATGGTACGTACATGTTTATGCTAGTGCTGGTTTCTGCATTCTTTTTTAACACTAGATTTTACATAGCCGGAAGTAGGGGTGTTCAAAACCGGATATCCGGGATATCTGAAAATTCGGATAGTAGATTTTGATATCCGATATCCGTATCCGAAATTTCGGATACGGATATCGGATATCCGAATATCCGGAAAAAAATAAGAATTATATTCGGATATCTTTATATTCGAAAAAAAATATTCGGATTTGGATATCGGATATCCGAATATCCGAAAAAAACTTCGGATATGGATATCGGATATCCGAATATCCGAATAATTTATATTATTTAAAATATAAAAAAATAAAATTGTTAGGATTTTTCGGATATTTCGGATATCCGAATATCCGATTTTTCTGAAAAGTACTATCCGATATCCGAATCCGAAGTTTCGGATATCCGAATTTTTGGATATCCGGAACTTCGGATTTTCGGATATTTCGGATCGGAACCCCTAGCCGGAAGTCGGGGTAGGAACAGGAGGACAAAGCGGGCTTCAGCATATCTATGGAATTTTATTAAATCTAATATCACTTGTAAATGTAATGAGTAGGTAGGGGATCTTGTGCAACCGTCCTAAAGAATTGAGGTGTCTCATACAATTTAAGGGATTGAGGGGGTTTGACGGGTATAAGGCATAATTGGAGGGGGTATGACACAATTCTGCCCTTGTAAATATAATGATTATTAGTTTAGGCTCAACCTTGTCCTAAGTTTTACTGTTTACTCCACCCTTTAGAGAATCTTGAATCTAGCTCAGACGGAAGTTAATCGGATGTTACCGTAAGTTGTCTATACACGTTGGTGATCAATGGTGAAAATCTAGCTAGACTCTCGCTGTCTGAAAAGTATACATTCGTTCTTTACTAATTCCAAAACGGTTAATTTTAGTTCCTACATTTTTTTTGGCCTCTTCCAATTCACTCGTTCCTTGCTTGTGAAAGTTGGAAATAAGTAGGTATATTTACCGCCGACGGAAACCGGTTTTCCGATGGAACTTCCGAATGGCCACGAACGTCGTCGCTTCAATCATCGGTAAACGGTTGCAGATGTAATTTTTGTTATCTGAGTTTATGAGTTGAAAACCCGTTGTTGCCGGATTTAGATTTTGTGTTCGGATGATTACACCGACAAGCCGAGAGCGCCGACAATTCAATCGTCGGTAACCAGTGGCAGAAGCAAGTAAATTTACTCGGATGTCCGGATCTATGGAAATTGTGGAGCTCGGACAACCATATATACAGCTTCCCCTATTTCATAAGGAAATTTCGGTCGCCTGGAGGGGTCCGTGGACCCTCTTGGCCCCCCTTCCCTCCGTCCCTGTCGGTAACTGTTCTAGATGGAGTTTTTAATACATCGGTATACTGTCACTTTTCCGGTCGGAAATAACCGTCACTTACTGGTCGGAAATTTCTTCCCAATGCTATTTTTTTAAATAAAATCACCATTTTCATTGGAAAACCAATGATCATTCCTCCTATGATTCACCATCCTTTTGTTATGTCCAAAGTCTAGTTTCTTTTTCAACTCAAAAAACATTGAAGTTGGTTTTTAAATTTGAGGAAGGCCAGTTTCAAGTAAGTTTCTCTTTTAAAATGATACCAGAATGGAGTGGATGCCAATGCAAATGCCAGAATACTGCTCCAATCCTCCAAACCATCTCTCTATGCCAACGTCGACTGTAATGCACTCGTTGCAGCTATTGTTAGTAGACAGGTTTCTGTTGTCCAGCTTCTTTTAAAGGTAATCACTAATATACTACTTATTGTGTGTGTGTGTGTGTGTATGTAGTCTAATACAGATTTTTTGTTTTTACTTTCATGGTTTATGTAAGCATAGGTTGGATGTAGAACTGATACCAAGGTCAGGCTCGGGGCATGGGCATGGGACGTAGCCACAGGAGAAGAGTTCCGAGTGGGTGCAGGTTTGGCCGAGCCGTACAGCGTAACCTGGTGCGCCGTTGAATATTTTGAAGCAAGTGGTGCCATCCTGCGCTTGCTCCTCCACCATCTCTCCCCTAATACTCCCCATCTCGGCCGAACTATAATCCACCACGCAATCCTATGCCGGAATCCAAGAGCATTCGACGTGCTATCGACCTGCGGCGCTGATATAGAAATCCCAGTTGAAACGACTCAACACGCAAACTTCCGCTCGATACACTTAGCCGCACGACTCGGGTTGGCGATAGTTCTCCGCCTGTTGATCAATGCCGGCTGCACTCTGAACTCCAAAACGGGATTCGGCGAGACTGCTCTAATGATTTGTGCTAGACATAAACACGAAGATTGCTTCAAACTTCTGGCATCGGCAGGATCCGATTTCGGCTTGTTGAATACGTCCAATCAGTGCGCAATGTCGGTCGCCGGATCGGTTCGGTGGACGCATGGCTTCCAACGGGCCGTGCTCGATGTGATTCGAGCTGGAAAAACAGTGAGATCTAGCAACCCTGAAATATTTTCTCCCTTGTCGTTTGTTACTCGATCCAACGACGTTGAGGCCTTGAAAAAACTCATCAAACAGCCGAAGCTGGATCTAGATGAGAGAGATGAGAATGGATTCACGGCAGTTATGATTGCTGCAGCAGGTGGGAATGTAGAGACTTTCAAGCTACTTGTTAATGCAGGAGCAGATTTCGAAATACAAAATAAGTACGGCGAGACCGCAATAACTCTAGCTGAGAAAAAACATAACACGGACACATTTACAAAAATATTATCCGCATATGCGTATACGAATCGCAGTAAATCATCAGCTATACATCGTGCTACCCGGCTAGGAGACCTAGTTTTAGTACGAGAACTGGTCGATGAGGGTTGCGATGTTAATGCTCTCGATGGCGACGGATATACTCCACTCATGCTGGCAGCAATGTCGGGCGACGCGAAAATGTGTGAGCTTCTAATTCTGTCCGGTGCAAAATGTGATGTCAGGAACGCGAGGGACGAGACCGCAGCTTCACTGGCAAGGATAGATGACGGTGAAAACGACGCGGGAGGCGTGATACTAGACGAGCTTGCTCGAAAATTGGTGTTGAGCGGGGCCGAGGTGAGGAAGCACACGAAGGCAGGCAAAGGAGCTCCGCATGTGAAGATTCTGAAAATGGTCGAGGCCTCGGGTGTGTTGAACTGGGGGAAGTCGAGCAAGAGGAACGTGGTCTGTCGGGGGGCTGAGATCGGTTCGAGCTCGGAATTTAAATGGAACCGTAGGACGAAGGGTGATGCCGATGATTCGGGTGTTTTTCGGGTGGTAACCTTAAAGAACAGAGAAATTCATTTTTCTTGTCAAGGAGGGATTGAGATGGCAAGGTTGTGGGTAAGGGGAATCGGGCTGGTGACTCGGGAGGCTATTTTCGGAAGGAATTTTGGTTGAGTGCAGATGGTATAGAAGAGTTGTGTTTGGTTGTTGATTCTGTTTTGTGTTTGCAGAAATCAAATCCCAATATATTGTTGGATTTGGCTAAATTAGTGCTGCTAGGATTTCAAACATGTGATGGATAACATATGTGCATGGATTGAGATTTTCTTATCATTTTCACACTCTATTCCACTGAGATGGATGGATGATATGTGTCAATGTGAATTTTAGAGCACTCTGACTAGAATTCTCGAAATTCTGCTCCTAAATTTCCCCACAAAACTCTCCCATACTATTTTTGTGTCCCCGATTTTACAAATGCATACACCAGATCTCCTATTTTTTTATATAAAAAAAGTAATTTCACGTGGGTCCTACTCAATTATAAGCTTAAAGCAAATTTAGGGGGTGTAAAAATAGGGAGGTGTAAAAAATTATGTGGACCCCATCTATTTTAAGGGATCTGCTGGATGCACATTTTGTCTTATTTTCAATTATTTTAGCCTAAATATAAAGTTATGATGATTTTACGAGATCTGTTGGGACTGCTCTTAATGTGTTTGCTAATATAAAGATTTGGAAAGCTAATAATATGTTTGAATTATCATTTAATCCAATTAATATATTTTTGCAACATAAGTACTTGTTTCGTCCCATTCGAAAATGGTAATCTGATTAAGATACGAGTTTTTAATTTTTGCTATTTTAATAAAAGTACAATTCATTTTAAACCATTTATTCTTACTCATTTTTTTTCAATCAATCAATATTGTAATATGTAACTGAAAAAGTTCAATTTTAGAGAATATTATATAAATTAGTAAGATATTAAGATTTATTTTTGAAAAAGTACCATCTTCAGTGGAACCAAAACATTGGGACGAATGAAGTATTATTTTTGGGTTTAGACATGAGTAGTTATAATTGCAATGATCCTGTTACAGTCTTGCTAAACTCTTATAATGTTATCTCCTCGTAAAGTATAATATTATAGAGTATTTTAATGGGATCTCTCTTTTTTAGTATCAAAGCATAAAAGTAACAAGTTATATATCCCCATTCATAAAACTATAAGTTTTTGATACCAAAATGTGTTAAAAGACTTTATTACCCTTAAAGTCTACCAATAAGAGAAAAAAAAAAACTAAAAAAGAAAAAGGAAGATTATTAAAACGAAACAACAATAAAAAAACGGTCCCACAACTCAATATTTTCCTCTGGCAAAAAACTCTCATCCTCTCTGCAAAAAAACTCTCCCGTCGTGAAACCCTTCGCCGGCCAGAAAATGTCGACCTCCGACTACCACAGAGAATCGAAGACGCTGAAGTTCCGCTAGTGACACTCCATCCGAAGAGCAATCCAATGAGCCGCGGTTAGTGTATTTTCATTCACACACGATCGTGTCACGACGGTTGTTCATCTTCCCACGATCGTCTGAAGAAGATGAGACCATCGTACACGATGGCCTTCGTGGGCACGATGGTTACACACGACGGCCGCCGATCGTGTGTGCCGTCAGATGCTAGAAGAGCAAAAGCTCTGCTTGCAGACACGATCGCGAGCACACGATCGCCGTTCGTCGTGTGAACCGTCGTGGTGGCACACGATGGTCTTCACACGACGGCATCGATCGTGTGCATGCGATCGTGTGCAAGGCGTAATTTTTTTTTCGTTCTCTTAAGCATTTTATCATATTCTTATGAGTTGTATGTCCATATTGCAGACTGGTTGCGTATGGAAGAGACCTACATTGCGTTTTGTTACACGTCAAGTGAATCTTTACATACGGGAGGCGGTATTTAAAGAGATCATTGAGACATTAAGAAGTATGGGCCGCAATTCCGCTGTTGCTGATGGAGCTATCGAGAGCTTGACCGAGGGGGTCCTGGGGCGCTTGATTAAAGTTAGGAGGAATGAGAGTTCAAATACTGCCCTACATCACTTGATTGCTCGTCAATTGGAGGGTGATCAAATCCCCCCGGATGAGTCGTGGTTCCAGGTTTGCGGGAGGACCATTCGTTTTACGGCCCGTGATTTTGCCTTGATCACGGGACTCCATTTTGGAAACTCTACCTTCCATCCCCAGGACGACCATCTCCTTCCGTCTGACGGTATTTTCCACAGAATACTCCATGCAAAAATATTAAGGTTAGTGTTCTGCGGAAGAGGTTCAATGCTCGAGATTTTGGTAAAGACATAAGAGATTATGTCAAGGTTGCCAATTTGCTTATATACTACTACTTTATCCTATGCCGTGACGACATGATGGTCGAGACATGGGCATGGGCATTAGTGGAGGATTTCGAGCAGTGGGATATGTTTCCTTGGGGTTCTTATGCCTTTGGGGTTTTATCTTACTACATAGGCAACGTTGCCATGAAGGAGGGACAAGAGCACAAGGACTATCACTTCTATGGTCCTGTTTGGGCTTTACAAATATGGTCGTATGAGATGATTCCTGCATTGGGAGCATTGTGTGGTATTCGAGATAAAATTGTCCAAGTCCCCCGGTGTTTGATGTGGACTACGAGGAAGATGTTTTGTGATTTCACTCATTTCTTCGACGATAAGGTACATAAATTTGTAAACGTATTTTCTCCTAACTTCACTCATCTCTTCAACATTATGTGATTGCTCATCTAATGGTATGCTTTAATGACTATTGTTGCAGCACAAAGTACTTCCCTCTTTACCGCATCTGGAGGAGGATGAGGCTGAGTACTACTACCTGAGCTTTGAGAATGGCTCGCCATATGACGTTAAGTTCATTAAGCCTGTAAGAATAGCCGTGAGGAATAAGGAGGATGAGCTGCGCCGATCCCGAGGAAGAAAGTTATGGATAGGTTGAAGAAGGTCACTGAAAATTGATTACATATGAGTCGGCACATAAAGTGTCGGCGACGCCTACAGAGTACCCCACCGGTAGATGGTGCGAGACATCGGACCGGGAGAGGCAACAGAGAGGGTGTGTTGTGTCCACGGACTTCCTTGTCGGACCACACCCAGTGACACGAGCAGGATGAGTACTTGATCGCCGCTTTGAAGGCGATCTTGTACGACGATTCGAGTCCGGATTTATTGCTCGAGTTTCTCGGGTGCTTTCGGGATCGTGGATTTCTTCGGACCTATGCATAGACGTTCTAGGAGCCCGTACACTACTCACTGGGAGCCATGATAGGCCTCGTCATTCTCGCATCTGTTAGCGGCGCCCGGCGGAGGATTCCCGACCTCCACGTCACTCGCCTCCGGCGCAAAGACACGGTCACCATTCTCATCGTCCCAGTCATCATTCTCGGCACACCGAGTCACCATTCTCGGGCCACACCGAGTCACCATTCTCAAGATCCGCCTACCCACCATTCTCGAGGTCCAAGACCACGGTCACCATTCTCGCATTCATCATTACGTTGAGCGGACTCGGCGGCCCCTTGATTACGAGCATCGCATGAGCCATTTGAGGTGCCGTTTCAAGAAGTATGGGACGATGTTCGATGGTTTCGGGGACGAGCATCATTACGGTGCGATGTTTCAAGTGAGGGTGGTGGTCCCGAGCAAGAACCTCCATTTCGGATCGAGCGGGCTTTTGAGATCGAAAGTTACTGTACAACTCTCTGATCGTTATAGTTGTGAGAGGGATGCTGAGGGTGACGAAGATGGTGAGAGTGCCTGTTGGTCCCCTTAACTTAAGTATACTCGATACAGCTTGGGAAATGTTTAAGCAACAGGCTGTATGGTTTTCGAGTCTGAGTGCGTAGCGGAAGTCTCTAATACAGTAAGTTGCGATCGTCTGACAACTCGGTTTGATCTCTGTTAGCTTGGTGCGTACGGGGTTTTGCGATGTATACTTGAATAAATCACGCTTATGAAAGCGAATGGCGAAAGGTAAATAACACGTATTTAAGTGGTTCGAGGTAAACACCTCTACGTCCACCGGTCCTCCACGAGAGTAAAGCGTTTGTTATAAATACTGCGTACACAACTATGTATCTATAATCAAACCTATCCTTGTATCGTTCACACAGATTGATACAAAGAATGTCGCTTTCAACCGTTCACACAGATTGGTTAAAGCTTCCTTCTTGACTAGCTTCTTCATACACAGTTCCAAAGCTTCGTCCTGTTATTCGTCCCACACAGGTCAGAATAACTTGTTGAGTTCACACAGAGCTCGGTTTTTACATAAAGGTAAAAGGTAGGTAATCGGTAAGAACAGACTTTGAATATGAAGTTCTTGGTGATGATGATGGTCATCCTTGATGTTGAGCACTGTATATCTCTCTTGATCTGAATTGCAGAAAGTTTCTGGAGATATGTTTTGCTCTGATGTATATAATAATAGCTTCTTCACTTGGTGATTGAAATCGTATATTGATTGCTTCTCTTGATTGCTTCTTCTGCCTATTGATCTTCAAACTCTAGGGATATATATATAGCATTCATTGGATATATCCGTTGATATAGATCCGTTGGGCAAGATTTGATAGTTGACTTGAATAGACCAGAATCCGGATATTGCGGGATTTGAAGATCTCTGACAGCTTCAGTATTTAAATACTTTATCCTTGAGTATTTAAATACTTCTTTATCGAACGGTACTTGACTTTAGTAAATATCAAAGATTCCTTTCCAAACGGTCTTCAGTCCTGATCCGATGTGAATGCTGTATCCACTGGTGCTGTAGGCATAATGGAATAGTCAGGCGCTGTATGGAAGGGCGCTGTATTGAGGTTTCGAGACAGCTTCCATACTTGGTGCTTACTTAGACTTTGTTGCTGTATCTTGGTAGCGCGAGAGCTTTGCTGTATGCTGGCGCTGTGATAAGGTCTTCGATACAGGATTGCAGCTTCAACCGGCTTTCGATACAGGACTTGCTGTATCAAGCTTTGTTGTTTGGCAATTATCAAAACAAAATTACTTATCCCAACAATTTCCCCCTTTTTGATAATTTCCAAACCTTCTTTCCAAAATTCCTTGACCATGCCAAAGCTTCTAAAAACAATTTCCCCTTCTTTTTCGATACCAATTGTTGGTACTATGAGAAGACTTCGATACAGGAGATATTTATCTCCACTGATAATGTCTTGAGCAGACTTCTTGATCTTCTGTCAAATGATCTGGTCTTCAGCACTTAGTCTAAAAGAAATGTGAACTGCTCGCAGGCAAGTTCTAAAATGATAGCATCTAATAGGGAAGTGTATTACATCTTAAACTTATGATTGGCGCACAGGCACAATCTTACATTTGATCTAGTTGAGTACAACTGAACCTATGAACTGTTCGCAGACGAGTTCTTACAGTAATAATACGATAAAATTTGTTTTAAACAACAAACTGTATCCTCGGATAATATAGCGTTCCCCCTCAAAAGGTACATACAGGATTCAATTAATGTTAGGATTAATGCTGTATTCATGGGTCGTACTGTATTCCCCCTTAATTATTGCACACGTCAGCTGTAGGATACATAGTTCTTTGTTCACTACAAAGGTCTTTGTATTGATTACGAGTGTACAGATATTTAACGTTGAATCAGTATTCTTGGGTCTTACAAAGATTCCCCTCACTTAATGAGTAAAAGTATGGAAAACTTACAGGATTTACATTGTGGTGTTTCCCGATGGTGCCTTTTGGTACCCAAATTTGCCGGGCAACAATTTGTTTGTTGTAGGCTACTTTTGGTCCATTATATCGATATCTACGTGGGGCAGGCATGTAGTCGTTGTAATCATGATAATTATAATGCATGAAAAATCGAGAATTATAGTTGTTATTCCAGTACGATTGTCGTCTCGGAGGTGGAGCCATTTTCATGGATCTTGCATATTGCCTCACGGTTTCGGTTGGATTCCCAATTCTTTTGCTGATACTGAACGGGCACTTGCTGTCTCGAGGGATAACGGGGCTCTTGTATCCAATGTCTAGGCATGCTGTGCTGAGAGTACTGCTGTACGGGCCTTTGTTGGTTGGATACAGCCTTCTTTCTGAATGACTGCTGGCGTTTATGATATGCTTGTGGAGCATGATGTTGAGTACGCCTTCTGAGTGGCTGTTGGTTCCACTGTCTCGAATAGTATAGTTGCGGGGGTGGAATGGCAGCTTTTGCAGTTCGCGGTGCAACGGGTTCCTTCACAGGGCTCGGAACTTCTTTCGATACAGGGATGGATTCCTCACTCCTGACGAATATCGTACTAGATTTTTCTTTGTTGGAGAACGAGTTGTACCCTAAGCCACGTTTATCATGAGCATGTTGCCCAGTGCTTAGGATCTCTTCCATTCTTTTAGAGGATTTCTCGAAAGATTTCAAGATCGTCTCTAATTCTCCTTCACGTTTCTCGAGAGATTTTACTTTGGCTTCGAGTAGAGCCAAATCATTTGTCTTGCTTTCAAGATGAGACTTAGTCTCATTTAGATTATGAGCAAGTTGATGATTGCTCTCCATGAGTTTTTCAAAATTGACTTTGCTGTTTTCGCAATCAACTGACATATTTTCGTAATTATTCTTCAGCAAGTCATTTTCTTCTTTCAGCTCTAATTTAGAAATTTCAAGCTGTATGTTTTCTCCTTTTAATATCTCATGGGCCGTTTGAATGTTATTGAATTCATTCAGCATATTTTCAAAGGTATGAGATGCATTTATAGGAATAGTTGAGGTGGAGCTTACCTCATCATCATCGCCGTCTTCATTTTCTTCTTTAACTTCGGCCATAGAGCACACATAGGCTCTATCTTCTAGCTCATCATCTGACGAGTCACTATCAGTGACCACCTGAAGATATTCTTCGGTCTTTGTTGATGTGGGCGGAGCTTTTAATTCTCCAATGAAGGCTTTGAGTTTGTTTTTCATCCTGTTTCTCCAGTCATCAAACTCGTTAATGTGAAACATAGATATCTTTTTAGACATGAAGGTATCCATATTAGAAGATGTGAAATACAAAGATTGTTTTCGAAAATAAGTATTTTAAGGATCTGATTCAGTTAAAAATGCGACTGATTCTTTTTAGAATCAACCGCTCTGATACCAATTGTTGGTCCCCTTAACTTAAGTATACTCGATACAACTTGGGAAATGTTTAAGCAACAGGCTGTATGGTTTTCGAGTCTGAGTGCGTAGCGGAAGTCTCTAATACAGTAAGTTGCAGTCGATACAGCAACTCGGTTTGATCTCCTGTTAGCTTGGTGCGTACAGGGTTTTGCAGTGTATACTTGAATAAATCACAGTTATGAAAACAGTAACGGCGAAAGGTAAATAACACAGTATTTAAGTGGTTCGAGGTAAACCCCTCTACGTCCACTGGTCCTCCACACAGGAGTAAAACGTTTGTTATAAATACTGCGTACACAACTATATATCTATAATCAAACCTATCCTTGTATCGTTCACACAGATTGATACAAAGAATGTTGCTTTCAACCGTTCACACAGATTGGTTAAAGCTTCCTTCTTGACTAGCTTCTTCATACACAGTTCCAAAGCTTCATCCTCTTATTCGTCCCACACAGGTCAGAATAACTTGTTGAGTTCACACAGAGCTCGGTTTTTACATAAAGGTAAAAGGTAGGTAACCGGGTAAGAACAACAACTTTGAATATGAAGTTCTTGAGCTGATGATGGCTGTCCTTGATGTTGAGCACTGTATATCTCTCTTGATCTGAATTGCAGAAAGTTTCTGGAGATATGTTTTGCTCTGATGTATATAATAATAGCTTCTTCACTTGGTGATTGAAATCGTATATTGATTGCTTCTCTTGATTGCTTCTTCTGCCTATTGATCTTCAAACTCTAGGGATATATATAGCATTCATTGGATATATCCGTTGATATAGATCCGTTGGGCAAGATTTGATAGTTGACTTGAATAGACCAGAATCCGGATATTGCGGGATTTGAAGATCTCTGACAGCTTCAGTATTTAAATACTTTATCCTTGAGTATTTAAATACTTCTTTATCGAACGGTACTTGACTTTAGTAAATATCAAAGATTCCTTTCCAAACGGTCTTCAGTCCTGATCCGATGTGAATGCTGTATCCACTGGTGCTGTAGGCATAATGGAATAGTCGGTATTTGTATGGAAGGGCGCTGTATTGAGGTTTCGAGACAGCTTCCATACTTGGTGCTTACTTAGACTTTGTTGTTGTATCTTGGTAGCGCGAGAGCTTTGCTGTATGCTGGCGCTGTGATAAGGTCTTCGATACAGGATTGCAGCTTCAACCGGCTTTCGATACAGGACTTGCTGTATCAAGCTTTGTTGTTTGGCAATTATCAAAACAAAATTACTTATCCCAACAGTGCCGGAACGCAGCATTTGGGTGAGCGTAGTCTTCCACCGCGAGTGAGTCGACCATCTGCTGCTCTTCGGGAGCCTTTTGTGGTTGTGCCTCCCAGAGATAGCGAGGCTCTGAAGAAGTTGTACCTACAGTTTAGGAGGGAGCAGCCACGTGATGCTATTGTCCGGTGTTTGGAGACTAGGCATGCTCTCACCCAGGCGTTATTTGACCGGATAGAGTCTAGCCGTGAAGACTTTGATGCCAATGTGATAGACTGTTATGTGCTTGCGACTCGAGCGAGGCTTCGGAGGGGAGTCCGTAGTGTTGGTGTCGGTAGAGTTGGCACTGTACTTGCCGGCTCCCTATTTTACGTAAGTTCTATAACCTACTCACTTGTATATCATTGGTTTGATATCGATTTTTTTTAATTTTGTAGTTTGGCTTTTTGTAGTTAGTTTTGGCCAACGAGTTTGCAAGACTCCATCCGGATGATCCACTTGGTATCAAGGTGACGGGTGTAATATCCGCAAATTCGATTTCCGGTAATTTTCATTTTTCCGGCGGAGGTCCGTTTCGACAACTCGCTTGTCGCTGTTTTGGAATTCTGAACCTATTTTGTTCTTGGAGTTTCTCCGCTTAGACGGGTCTCGATGATGTTTTTACGTAATTTCATATTGTGTTATATTTTGTCTCATGTGCATTTGATTCTCGTTAAACTCGTTCGATTCCGTCACTTTCTTACTTCCATGAGTTAGTATGCTTGATTAGAGCATGTTGTGAGTTTCGGATTGTTAATCCGACGTTGTATCGTGATTTTCGGATGTTTGGGCCGTTTTGTAATTTCTAGAAATTTAGGGAATTTGTTCCTTGTTCAACTTTGGTTGTGTACCTCGGATCGTTTTGGGGTTCCGTACTTCCATTTCGTGTTATTGTTGCCCAAATATCGATTCCTATTGCTTTTATTCTCTTTACGGATCATTTTCGTCATTTTGGGACCCGAGGGGTATGAGCCGCGGCACAAGGATTGTGCGCCGCGGCACACATACTACCCATTGTTGGCCGAGCAAGCAGTACCGTGTGCCGCGGCACAAGGATTGTGCGCCGCGGCACAGTCACAGCCGCGGCACACTTGTCCGGCCGCGGCACACCCGTGGCACTGCCGGCTAAAACCTCTGTCCGCGTGCCCGGCAAGGTCCCGAAAGGCCGCGCACATGCCGAGTCCGAGCCGCGGCACACTCCTTATGAGCCGCGGCACAACGAGCGGCCACCACCACCGGGCGCACTTGGCCCCGTGCCGGATGCATTAGCTGAGCCGCGGCATACAATGCGGTCAGCGCTATAACTGGGTGTTTTCAGCGAGTTTCGCTCATTTCCTCCTTTTCTTCCACCGTGCGAGAGAGAGAGAGAGGGTTGAGAGGGGGATTTCTTCTCCATCCACCCTTTTGATTGTGTGTTTTTCTTCATCTTCCTTCGATCGTGTAGCTCGGATTGTGGATCTTGCACGTGTTCTTCGGATTATAGGGTTTGTATCTTCAAGAGGTAAGATCTCTTATACCCTAGTATGATTTTTGGGGAGGGTTTGGTGGTGATCTTGTGTTTTAATCCGAATTAACCGATGTTGTTGTTAGATTTTGATAGTACTCTCGTGACCCTTGGTTTTCTTGTTTTTGGTTGGGATGAAATCCCGTTAGTTCACCGTAACCGATTTCAATTCCCTACGCACTCTTGGTGTTCGATAAATTGTCCCAACGGGTAGAACTGGGAGGGATTTCTTCGTATTCATGATGTGAGATTGATTGTATATCATTATTGTGTTAGGGTCGGATTTGAGAGGATTGTTCGGACCGGAACCTATTCCTTCGTCGTCTCCTTCGCGTCGTATTACCAAGGCAAGTACCTCGATATACG
The DNA here is from genome assembly GCA_033398695.1 of Orobanche coerulescens. NCBI lineage: Eukaryota > Viridiplantae > Streptophyta > Magnoliopsida > Lamiales > Orobanchaceae > Orobanche > Orobanche coerulescens. Next base: position 208,812,963 of record CM065805.1, on the reverse strand, counting down.
AATTGTAACTGCGTGAAATCATTGTTGTCGGAGTGTATGAGTTTATATGGAGGTATATATATGTATGTGTATATATATATGTGTGTTTATATATATAGTTACATGTTAAATATATGTATGTATATACGTATATTAATATATATGTTTATGTCGGTGATCGACGAGTGTTGAATTCTAACATTAGTTGACGTACTCAACTTGGATCGATGGGCGAACTATAGTTATCCATATAATATAGTGAGGTTATATATTTATATATATATATATATATATATATAAATGTGTATATATATTCGGTTGAGTCGCAACATAGAGATATATGTGCGGTGTTGATTGAGTTTGATTGATAACGTGCGTGTTATTGTTTATTTGTGATGATATGGATCATGGAGAAATTGTGTGACTTGATGTACCGAGTTGAAAATTGTTGTGACAATTGTCCGTGTGCTTGATGTTTGAACAATGTGGATACTTGTGGTGAGAAACGTCATATCCGGGAACCTCGAGGGCGGGCGGTGTACTCGGCACGGTGTACGCCGCAATGTGCGGCTCCATATGGGTGGTGAACGCCGGTGTCACCTAATGCGCGTGCAAGGGCGGCTCTTGCGGGAGTGACGCCGGTGCGGTGACATGTTCAAGGAGCGGCCGACATAGTGGAGTGAACGCCGGTGCACAGGTGAGCAGTGGAGGCGCCTGGCAGGCTTATTGGTTACGGGTATTTGAGTGATAGCTAAGACCCCGTTACCGAACGATGTTTGTATCTCAAATTCTTTCAACTCACTTTTAATGTTTGTCTTGATACAGACCGCAATCCGTGTTTTTGAAAGCTTGTTTCAAATTGTTTTTAAAGCGTTTGGTATCAGGGTTAATTAACCAAGGAGGTTTGACGAAATCTCCGAGGGTTAATTAATCGGGGGTCTTGAGCAGGATATGTCGAATGAGAGTTTTGTACCTTTGATTGTATTGTGGTGCTATTCTGTGTTTTGGGTCGAGGACCCTGTGGAATGTTGAGATGATTGATTTCATGATGATGTTATTTGGAATGGGTTGAGAACCCTGTGTGATGTTGTAATGATTTCGTTTGTGACGGTGTTCTATAAATTGGGTCGAGAACCCCAAATAAGTTGACTTGGTTTTTGTGTAATCGTTTTCCATACGTTGGGTCAAGGACCCGAGAATTTTTGAAATTATTTCCAAAAGCATCCCCATTCGATTTTTGTTTAAAACCCCAAGACGACCCGAGTCATTAATAATGTTTTCAAACTATTTTATCAAAATACTTTTTCCTTTTTTTTATAAAATGGATTTTCAAATTTAATCTTTTGACTCCTTGGGCTCGTCCAAAGTTTGATTGGCGTTATGTTCCATATAGAGAATATGACTATGTGATTATTTTTCACCTTGTGTATGCGAGTGCTATACTGTGTTAACTTTGGGAATGTATGGTTTGTGTTAAGGCTTCACGGCGGTTGAATTTTGTGTTGTTACTGTTCGTATATCTTGTATATTATGTACTTGCACTAGCAAAATTCCAGTTTGCTAACCCCCGAGTTTTCGGGGGGTGGGTGCCTGTTATGCGCTCAGGTTTTGGCAGCTCGGGAGCAGTCACGGGATTGGCTTGGAAGGAGATGGAAGACGACGATGCTAATCACACCAGAGTCAGAGTCTTTTCTTTTGTTTCATTTTGGTCGGTATTTTCTTTGTCGTTTGAGTATTCACCCTTGCATGGGTGTAGTTATCGATTTTTAAATTGAGTTGTCATTCTTTTCTGTGTTCAAGTTTATTGTTGTCATTGTTGTATGAATGTCGTTAGTTTATGAATTGGTTTAAGACCTTGTCGGTCTACCTTGTATTAAATTTTGACCCCGGTCGGTCAATCTTTGAGTAGTCTTTTGGGATTTAGCCTGGTGGATCCTTGTGATAAGGGTCTACGGCGTGTGACATTCCCGGGTCGTATTCTGGGGGTGTTACATTTATGGTATCAGAGCTTAGGTTTGCGAAAAACCTAGGCCGTTGGGTCAAGTCCATGTCTTGTTTAAGTCGCGCGCATCAGAGTCGTGATTAGTATCGTGGTTCCGACATCATCTTCCGGCAATCCGTGATGGTAAGCCTCCCGATCGTAAGTCCCCTTATATACGTATTTGATTACATTGTGCTAATATGCTTAATGTGAACTAGGAATTGGAACTTGTTGGTGATATTATCGTTATAGGATATAACATGCGCATGCGGTCCGAGCATAAATAGTTACGTAGTATGCTTCGGAAGTCGAGCATGTTTATCTGTTTCGGTACTTTATTAGAATGACTTTACGAATGATAATGTTATCCACCGCATGAGTATTTTAAGATGGTTTTTGTTAGCTTGCAAACCGAGTTTTGATATTTTGGTCTTGCATATTTTGATAGTATTCTTATGACGGTATTTGATATTTCATAAATGACTTTTGTGAGTATTTGAGAATGTTACCGACTTCGGCCTTTTTGGCATTTAGATCATTTTTTTTTTAAGGAATTTTTGCCTGGTGGGTTCCAGACGGCCCAAGCCTGGTGATAGTATCTCGAATATTTTAAAACAATGCTTTGAAATTTTCTAACATTGTGTAAAGCCATGATTTAATATCGTCATGTTAAATGGTCACGTATCTCGGTGGAAAATTCTTTCGAATAAACATTTTTGAAGAAGAGGAAAGATTTTCAAAATTTTGATATTTGGGACTCAACATTTTCGAAATATTTCAAATTAGTTACGAATTAAATTTCGATTTCTTTTTTTTTCTTTTATTCATCACTCGAAAATAATCTTTAGAGTCATTATGTAAACTTCCTCTTCCGAAATAAAAGACAGTGGTTACAAGTCTTGGGCGCAACGTGACTAGCCCCTTTTTCAATTTTTTTTTTTTTTTCATTAGGTGCATACATATAATGATCGTCCTCGTCGAGGAACTCGAACTTGACTTCATAAAACTCTATGCTTTACGATAGTACCGCTATTCTAAGGATGCTAACTAAAACTCGGGTTGATAATTGTGGTATATTGTACGACTGATAAACTATAACTGTTGATCGGTGTTATCCGTATTAGTATGTCAAGCCTCGGCGGCCGTGGACGTGATGATGGAAATGGAAGCGGCAAGGTGGTTCGTACGACCACGATCCATGCTACGGTGAAGGAGTATCTAGATCAATCGATATCCTATGAAATCTCCTCAGTGGTCGAGCCCACGAGCGAAGCCAAGAGACCGAGGATATCTGGGAAGTTTTTGGGCGGTGCAGAGCCTAAGGCTCCCAAACCCCAACGTCGTTCGAACGCGTCGTCTTCGCGATCAGGAGTGAACGCTTGGAATCCCAAGCCAGCATCGGTGACTCTCGGTAAGAAGGGAGGGTGCTTCAACTGCAATCGTCAGGGACATGTTCGTGCAAATTGTCCCTTTCCACTCTTGACTTGTTACCGGTGCGGGTGTGAAGGTCATCGGGAGAAGCATTGTGAGATAATTTCGAAGGCAAAGAATGCTACCTTATCAAGTGACAGAGCAAGTGACTGGAGAATGTCCCGAAACCCTATGTTTCCTCCTGAAGAACCTAACATGGGAGGATGAATATTTTGTAATATGCCCTAATCGTTGCTGTTTTAGACAATCGTGACTTTGATCGTTCTTCATTTCATTGCTCTATGTTACCAACTCTTGCTGTTCTAAGTTCGGGATCGAAATGTTTTCTTAGTATGGGGAAATGTACTACCCGTACTCTTCATAGTATTTTCGGTGTTGGGTATTGTCATTGCCGGTACTTCATCTATGACCCTCTCGATAATTTTTTAAACTACCGGTTGTACTTAGCCTACCGTTCTCGAACGAATTTTAACCGTGTTGTTAGACTCCGTGAATTATTGTGGTCTTTCCATATCTGAACCTAATTCTTGCAGAAATTTTGTTCGAAGCTAATATTCCCTCGCGTGCAATTGACACTTCTGAATGTGTTATGAACTTGGATGCGGTTGGTTGAGCTCGAAACATGATTTTCGTGACGCCCGAACTATTTTGTGATTTTCTTCCCTCTGGGAGTTTTGGTATCCAAATTCATACTCCTCCACCTCAACTTATCGTGTTCCCATACATTTTTATCGCCTCGACTCACGTCTGGGATGCTCGCTAGGTCGGTTCATCGTATTTACGGAACCTTGCATTCGCGCTTTGCTCGTGATGAGTTGGGATTGAGCAAGTAGTTATTTCCTTGATTGTTCCGCCGCTCTCTATTTTAAGTTTCGGACGAAACTTCTTTTAAGGAGGGTAGAATGTAATATCCGCAAATTCGATTTAGGTAATTTTCATTTTTCCGCGGAGGTCCGTTTCGACAACTCGCTTGTCATTGTTTTGGAATTCTGAACCTATTTTGTTCTTGGAGTTTCTCCGCTTAGACGGTCTCGATGATGTTTTTACGTAATTTCATCTTGTGTTATATTTTGTCTCATGTGCATTTGATTCTCGTTAAACTCGTTCGATTAGTCACTTTCTTACTTCCATGAGTTAGTATGCTTGATTAGAGCATGTTGTGAGTTTCGGATTGTTAATCCGACGTTGTATCGTGATTTTCGGATGTTTGGGCCGTTTTATAATTTCCTAGAAATTTAGGGAATTTGTTCCTTGTTCAACTTTGGTTGTGTACCTCGATCGTTTTGGGGTTCCGTACTTCCATTTCGTGTTATTGTTGCCCAAATATCGATTCCTATTGCTTTTATTCTCTTCTCGGATCATTTTCGTCATTTTTGGGACCCGAGGGGGTATGAGCCGCAGACAAGGATTGTGCGCCGCGGCACACATACTACCGATTGTTGGCCGAGCAGTCAGACTGCAGCCGCGCACACAGCGAAGTCGATGCCGCGGCACACTTGTCCGGCCGCGGCACACCCGTGTGGCACTGCCGGCTAAAACCTCTCAGACTGCGTGCTCAAGATCCGGCAAGAAGGCTGCGGCACATGCCGAGTCCGAGCCGCGCACACTCCTTATGAGCCGCGGCACAACGAGCGGTCACCACCACCGGGCGCAATTTTGCCCGTGCCGCGGCCTGCATTAGCCGAGCCGCGGCACACAATGCGGTCAGCGCTATAATGGGTGTTTTCAGCGAGTTTCGCACATATCCTCATTTTCTTCCACCGATCGCGAGAGAGAGAGTGATGAGAGGGTGATTACTTCTACAACCACCCTTTTGATTGTGTGTTTTTCTTCATCTTCCTTCGATCGTGTAGCTCGGATTGTGGATCTTGCACGTGTTCTTCGGATTATAGGGTTTGTATCTTCAAGAGGTAAGATCTCTTATACCCTAGTATGATTTTTGGGGAGGGTTTGGTGGTGATCTTGTGTTTTAATCCGAATTAACCGATGTTGTTGTTAGATTTTGATAGTACTCTCGTGACCCTTGGTTTTCTTGTTTTTGGTTGGGATGAAATCCCGTTAGTTCACCGTTAACCGATTTCAATTCCCTACGCACTCTTGGTGTTCGATAAATTGTCCCAACGGGTAGAACTGGGAGGGATTTCTTCGTATTCATGATGTGAGATTGATTGTATATCATTATTGTGTTAGGGTCGGATTTGAGAGGATTGTTCGGACCGGAACCTATTCCTTCGTCGTCTCCTTCGCGTCGTATTACCAAGGCAAGTACCTCGATATACGAATTGTAACTGCGTGAAATCATTGTTGTCGGAGTGTATGAGTTTATATGGAGGTATATATATGTATGTGTATATATATATGTGTGTTTATATATATAGTTACATGTTAAATATATGTATGTATATACGTATATTAATATATATGTTTATGTCGGTGATCGACGAGTGTTGAATTCTAACATTAGTTGACGTACTCAACTTGGATCGATGGGCGAACTATAGTTATCCATATAATATAGTGAGGTTATATATTTATATATATATATATATATATATAAATGTGTATATATATTCGGTTGAGTCGCAACATAGAGATATATGTGCGGTGTTGATTGAGTTTGATTGATAACGTGCGTGTTATTGTTTATTTGTGATGATATGGACTGGCGGAGAAATTGTGTGACTTGATGTACCGAGTTGAAAATTGTTGTGACAATTGTCCGTGTGCTTGATGTTTGAACAATGTGGATACTTGTGGTGAGAAACGTCATATCCGGGAACCTCTGAGGGCGGGGCGGTGTACTCCGGCCTGGTGTACGCTGCAATGTGCGGCTCCATATGGGTGGTGAACGCCGGTGTCACCTAATGCGCGTGCAAGGGGCGGCTCTTGCGGGAGTGACGCCGGTGCGGTGACATGTTCAAGGAGCGGCCGACATAGTGGAGTGAACGCCGGTGCACAGGTGAGCAGTGGAGGCGCCTGGCAGGCTTATTGGTTACGGGTATTTGAGTGATAGCTAAGACCCGCTATCGAACGATGTTCGTATCTCAAATTCTTTCAACTCACTTTTAATGTTTGTCTTGATACGACGCATAATCCGTGTTTTTGAAAGCTTGTTTCAAATTGTTTTTAAAGCGTTTGGTATCAGGGTTAATTAACCAAGGAGGTTTGACGAAATCTCCGAGGGTTAATTAATCGGGGGTCTTGAGCAGGATATGTCGAATGAGAGTTTTGTACCTTTGATTGTATTGTGGTGCTATTCTGTGTTTTGGGTCGAGGACCCTGTGGACTGTTGAGAAGATTGATTTCATGAAGATGTTATTTGGAATGGGTTGAGAACCCTGTGTGATGTTGTAATGATTTCGTTTGTGACGGTGTTCTATAAATTGGGTCGAGAACCCCAAATAAGTTGACTTGGTTTTTGTGTAATCGTTTTCCATACGTTGGGTCAAGGACCCGAGAATTTTTGAAATTATTTCCAAAAGCATCCCCATTCGATTTTTGTTTAAAACCCCAAGACGACCCGAGTCATTAATAATGTTTTCAAACTATTTTATCAAAATACTTTTTCCTTTTTTTTTATAAAATGGATTTTCAAATTTAATCTTTTGACTCCTTGGGCTCGTCCAAAGTTTGATTGGCGTTATGTTCCATATAGAGAATATGACTATGTGATTATTTTTCACCTTGTGTATGCGAGTGCTATACTGTGTTAACTTTGGGAATGTATGGTTTGTGTTAAGGCTTCACGGCGGTTGAATTTTGTGTTGTTACTGTTCGTATATCTTGTATATTATGTACTTGCACTAGCAAAATTCCAGTTTGCTAACCCCCGAGTTTTCGGGGGGTGGGTGCCTGTTATGCGCTCAGGTTTTGGCAGCTCGGGAGCAGTCACGGGATTGGCTTGGAAGGAGATGGAAGACGACGATGCTAATCACACCAGAGTCAGAGTCTTTTCTTTTGTTTCATTTTGGTCGGTATTTTTCTTTGTCGTTTGAGTATTCACCCTTGCATGGGTGTAGTTATCGATTTTTAAATTGAGTTGTCATTCTTTTCTGTGTTCAAGTTTATTGTTGTCATTGTTGTATGAATGTCGTTAGTTTATGAATTGGTTTAAGACCTTGTCGGTCTACCTTGTATTAAATTTTGACCCCGGTCGGTCAATCTTTGAGTAGTCTTTTGGGATTTAGCCTGGTGGATCCTTGTGATAAGGGTCTACGGCGTGTGACATTCCCGGGTCGTATTCTGGGGGTGTTACAACGGGGAAGCCGGTTTACAAGGAGTGGAAAATTCCTAAATGCATCGAGGACTACATGACAGGTCTTGATACACCACATGCGGTTCCATGGTTAAATTGCAACGAAGTAAGTTTGAAATTTATATTTATAAATAATTGACGATTTGTTGCCATTTGAAATTTATATTTATAAATGATTCGCTATGTTTGATGTGATGATCTTATATGATTACATATTTTGTTTGAACAGATCATTGTCATTTGTTGCCTCGACCAAAGCCACTGGGTGACTATCAAGATTGACATCATAGCATGGACCGTGGAGTTGTACGATTCCTTGTCACACCACCACGAAGATGGTCGATACCGATTCAACCAACTGCGACCGATTATTCGTCTGATGCCTCGTGTGCTAGCTCAATCCGGGTATTGGATGAACATCCAATCGAAAACGAAGTATGACACGGAGATGAGTTTCAAAATTATGCCACGAGAGCTACAGTTCATACAAAACGACAATCACAGTTGTGGCCCCTTCGCGTGCATGTACTTGGATCAACTCGTCTCTGCAAACCCAGGAGCAAGGCACCAAATCAAGGAACTTAATGAAAAATATATTAAGAAATATCGATATGGTTTAGCTGCTAAAATCTTTATGTTGTCTTTAGACATGTAGAATGGTTTATGGTGTGTTGTTAAATATTTATGTTGTATTTACAGTTTTGGCAATATGAATGTGTCAGTGTTGTTAAATCTTAATGTGTTGGCTCTGTGTTACACACGATGGATGCACACGATCGTGGCCATCGTGTGTTACGATCGTGTGCAACCTACCCACGGTCATGGGTTGATGCTGTCGTGTGCGCACGATGGCTGGCATGACCGTGTGCACACGCATCGTGAGTACCATCGTGGCACGGCCGTGCACACGATCGTGTGTTCCATCGTGCACAGCCGACACGACCGTGTACACGATCGTGTGCATATGAACTTTTGGTATTTTTGCAAATTTGAACTATTGTGTTATCTAGAATGATGTTTTGTGATTCAAGCATCGCTTGTTCAAACATTAATTACTATATAGCTTCTTATGCAAACTCCTATTTGTCATTTCGTTGTAATAGTATATGAGGTAATTCATCCAGATGATTGAACTTATCCGTACGTACTAATACACTGGGACCAATTGGACGACACATGATATGCAATATATTATGTTAATTCAATCAATAACTTTTTAGATAAGTGTATCATTAACAAATAATTGTTAATATATAAGTAACAACACCTAAATTGACGAGTAATTTGAGAAATTGGTGAAAATTCTTGATGTTCTTCTGCACACGATCGTGTGTTCCATCGTGGACACGACCGTGTACACGATCGTGTGCATATGAACTTTTGGTATTTTTGCAAATTTGAACTATTGTGTTATCTAGAATGATGTTTTGTGATTCAAACATCGCTTGTTCAAACATTAATTACTATATAGCTTCTTATACAAACTCCTATTTGTCATTTCGTTGTAATTCATTAGTATATGAGGTAATTCATCCTGATGATTGAACTTATCCGTACGTACTAATACACTGAGAACAATTGGACGACACATGATATGCAATATATTATGTTAATTCAATCAATAACTTTTTAGATAAGTGTATCATTAACAAATAATTGTTAATATATAAGTAGCAACACCTAAACTGACGAGTAATTTGAGAAATTGGTGAAAATTCTTGATGTTCTTGTGCACACGATCGTGTGTTCCATCGTGGACACGACCGTGTACACGATCGTGTGCATATGAACTTTTGGTATTTTTGCAAATTTGAACTATTGTGTTATCTAGAATGATGTTTTGTGATTCAAACATCGCTTATTCAAACATTAATTACTATATAGCTTCTTATACAAACTCCTATTTGTCATTTCGTTGTAATTCATTAGTATATGAGGTAATTCATCCAGATGATTGAACGTATCCGTACGCATTAATACACCGAGAACAATCGACGACACATGATATGCAATATATTATGTTAATTCAATCAATAACTTTTTAGATAAGTGTATCATTAACAAATAATTGTTAATATATAAGTAACAACAACTAAATTGACGAGTAATTTGAGAAATTGGTGAAAATTCTTGATGTTCTTGTGCACACGATCGTGTGTTCCATCGTGGACACGACCGTGTACACGATCGTGTGCATACGTGGATACAGCGCCAATTTGACACCTGGTTGCCAACGTGTCACACGATTGGAACACGCGATCGCGGCGATCGTGTACACGATCGTGTTTACTTCAAAGGTCAAATTATTTTATTATAAAATCCCATCGTGGGTCGGTCCCCCCCCTTTTTTATAAAATCCCATCGTGGGTCGGTCCCCCCCCCCCCCTTTATTATAAAATCCCATCGTGGGTCGGCCCTCCCCCCCCCTTTATTGTAAAATCCCATCGTGGGTCGGTCCCTCCCCTTTTATTATAAAATCCCATCGTGGGTCGGTCTCCCCCCCTTTTTCACTTCAAACCCTAATCAATTAACATCAGTTAAAATTCATTAAAATCAAATACGCGAAATGAGCGGCCAATTACGAGAAACCGATTTAGGAGGAAGCGAAGCACCACCACCAAAAAGAAGAAGGAGGATACTTACTCCCAACCCACCATACAGAACTAGGCTGAGAGGAAGATACTCAATGCTCAGAGTAAGTTTTTGATTTTGTTGTATGTGTAGTGACTATCATTGCAAATTAATGTGTTCCATGAAACAGGCCTATTTAAAAACACTGCGAGCACTCCGGTCATACTAGATGGTGATGATGATAATGATTTGGAGATTTCGAGAATAAAAGCAAAAAGTTATTTTGGAAGAGGAAGTTCATGAAGACGGTGATACAAGACTAAAGATACGGCAGCAGATTGGGGAAAAGGGATCCAATTGATTGTTTTTTTATGTTATTATTAGATATTTTTGTGTGATGGTGATTAAATTTTGTTTTGTAAAGTTATATGCTTTGAATCAGAAAGTATTGCTCTTTGAAGTGAGCTACTTTGTTATGGTTAATGTTTGACTCCATAATCACCTTTATTTGCTTTACATAACTGAACACTTAAATTTCAATTCAAAGGTAAAAAAAATAGACACAAAATTATGCATTTCAACTAATAATCAGAATACTGAATCAATACATGGTCCATCGAGGATCAAAATATCAGCACATAATTGTTGCTAGTAAGTCACAAAATATAAAAATACATAAGCAATTTAAGTTTCACGGTATGGACATCCCCTTATGTCATGGTCATCATTACGGCAAATGCTACACCTCTTCTTCTGCCGGCGCCTTTGCCTCGTTTGTTCATCGATTTCTTGAGTTTCTTCAGGGATATTCAAATCCACACCACCTATGGGAATGAATGCTTTGCAAGATTTTCTATTGTGGCCGGTTCCTTTACACCTACCGCACACCTGAGGCCGTCCACCTGCGGGCAAATTTTCAACAGCGGACCGTGCGCGACTCATCCTTGGTCGGCCGGCTTGTCGTACCCCCTCTGGAGGTACGCAAACGATGGATGAGATCTCCGGTGGGACATTCCACTCATCAGGATGTGGGATGGGACTAATATGCTCCTTATAAGTCTCTCTAAGGCCTTGTTGCTTGAAATAACGACTAACAAAATCATACACAGACAAACCATTGCCGGCGCGCCTGTTACAATAAGCAATTATGTCAAGGATGTTGTATAGGATAATGTATGTTTGATATTGATGAGGTGATAAATCCAGACCATCCCTGTTTTGCAAACGATGGCAAAACACGATCGCGCCGATCGTGTGTTACGATCACGGTGATCGTGGGGTTACGATCGTGCCCATTGGGTTACGATCGTGCCCATCGTGTGTCCCATCGTAGGTTACGATAAGGGCGATCGTGGGTTACGGTCATGGCGACCGTGGGGTTACGATCGTGCCCATCATTGGTTACGATCGTGCCCATCGTGGGTTACGATCGTGCCCATCGTGGGTTACGATCGTGCCCATCGTGGGTTTCGATCGTGACCATCGTGAGTTACGATCGTGCCCATCGTGGGTAACGATCGTGCCCATCGTGGGTAACGATCGTGCCCATCGTGGGTAACGATCGTGCCCATCGTGGGTAACGATCGTGCCCATCGTGGGTAGCGATCGTGCACACAATAGCATAGACATGTACCTTATAGCGGCAACGGCATGACGACATGGAATCTGATCCAAATCAAACTCACGACAACAACATGTCCATGTTCGAAGGTCGACCTCATAAGAAACTTTGTTTTCTTCGACTTTATAAACAAGTAGGGTGGTAGCTCGAACGGTAAGAGTCAGACTGGCTTGCACAGAGTTAGAAAGCTTTTCAAAAGTGTGCATTGTCAACTCATGGTCTCTTGACGTAGCTTCTCCCCGCTTCTCATCAAACCAATTCTCTAAAATTAGGCGAAATATCTCAAGTAACGAGCAAACAGGTAAACGCCTAGCCCACAATATACGATTATTAAAGCATTCAACAGCATTGGATGTCAAGAAGTTATAGCTGCATCGGACACTTCGACCTAGCCCACCTCTCGGCCCAATTTGAAAGGCGCACTGCGCCCATTAGGGCTTTCGATATGTAGTTTCGAAAAGTAGTTTTCAAAACTTCTTCTCGATGCGTGTAAGCGTAGCTCTAAAGAGTCCTATAGCATGCGCACCATAGGAGGTCGATTTTTGCAAGATGGTGATAGCAAAACCCGTGGAATGCATTCGGATAGACGGCTCGAACAAAGATTCTCGAATGCTCTTATGTTGGTCACTCACAATCGAATCTTCCGTCTGATTGTAGCATCTCGCGAGTTATACGTAAAATAAGTCCATGACTCGTCGTTCTCTATCGGACCGAGACCAACAAAGAAGAGGAAAACTTGCTCGTTCCGTCAAATGTGACGGCCGCAAATAGAGTTCCTTTATTCCTTCCCTTTAGGTGGGTCCCATCAACTATAATCACTGGCCGAAGGCACGTATCAAATGCCCTAATACTCTGTCCGAGTGCAACGAACATGTGGCGAAACACTCCCTCACGAGTCGTCTGCAAATCATAAATTGTCCCTGGATTACGCTGTTTTAACAAATACAGATAAGATGGGAGCCTCTGATACGACTCATCGAAGCCGCCATATGTATTCTCTATCGCTATATTCCTCGTCCGGAGAGCAAAACTGTATAGCATGTCAATGCCGTACTCCCTACACATCTCTGCAATCATCTCCTTTGGCCTCAAAGTGACCCCCTCACCGGTCAATCTTTTAGCAAAATAATGGGCGAAAACCTCAGAAGTGACCGATCGTGCGGCAGCACGGTTCAAATCAGGGTAACAGATGTGCTCCAATGTCAACTTAGTAATTCTCCAAATAGTTGCACCCTCAATAGCACACAACCTAAACTGACAATTTCTTCGCCCACTCTTACAGACAAACACTATACGTTTATCGGCGGAATGATCAGTGATACACTGTAGCATGTTTTCCAAATGATACATTCCTACAGTTATCCTCAACTCTGTCTTCGAACGAAAGGTGGACCCCACCTCTAGTGGCCGTGTCGGTGGAGGCCGCCGACCCACCCCAACGTCCCGGCACTACCGGGGTCCGGAAATGGAATGATCCAGTTACGCATTGATTGTAGATGCTCATGCTCGCTCGCAGATTGATGGTCGGATGAGAAGTTCCGACGACTCATAATCCTATCCATTTGGGCCGGTTGGCGAACCCAAGCAAGAAATTCCGCAGATAGTGACTCAAGCAAGTCTTTACAACAATCTTCATCTTCGGATGTATGCACCTCTTCATCTTCCTCATCTTCCTCGTCTTCCTCATCTTCCTCGTATTGATACTCTTTGGAAGACATGTCATAATTTATGTTGCCGGGCTCTACTCTCGAGCTGCTACATCCCATATTAACCTCGGGAGTGGAGGAGCTGATGTTCTCAACATAGACCTCAGGATCCTCCTTGTATTCTACTAGTAATCGAAGTATCTCGGTATCGCCCCGTAATAGGACTTTTACTTTGTTTCCTTTGTCCATGTGTGTCAAGTACCATAATTTGTAATCGGACTCATTTGGACCACCCAAACCCTCTCTGATAACCCCCACGAGTTTTGCACGACTAACTTTGCTCGTGTCGATATAGACAAAAAAGGAGTCCCCGTCTACATATGTCGATCGCTCCCAATGACCACCGTGATGTATCAAAATACGCTGCCACGACATCTGATTACAAAAAGATGAATAACTATTCAGAAAAATGAGCGAACAATATTATAAAACTGTCTGCCTTGGACACGACCGATGCACACGGTCGTATACTACCGTGTGCAGTGATCGTGTGCAAGTTTCTGTCCATGAACACGATCGCTGCACACGATTTTAGACGATCGTGTTAAACGATCGTGTACATGTTAGTGTTGCGCACGATGTTAAGGTCGTTGCGCACGATCGTTGCACACGGTGGCTTCCCATCGTGTGCAGCGATCGTGTCCGTAAGAACAGATCTGGAATTTTTTTTTCATCGTTCAAATAATGATGCATACCTTCTTTATGAACTCAGAAGCACGATAAATGAAGTCCTATTTCAACGTCAACTTTTATTTTCGAACAATCTTGTGATTTCTATAAGATTTTTTGAGAGACCCTTTGTCAAAAATAAAATGGTTGTGTTGTTTTGATGTATATGTTTGTAGTTAAATTTTGGTTCTTGGACATTAATATCGATCGGAGGAGGAAAGTAAAAAAGAAAAAAAGAGAAGAAAAGTAGTTTAAATTAAATAAATAAAAAAAAAAGAGAAGTCAACAATACAACAAAAGAGAGGACATTTTAGTATTTTTAATCAAAATGGTACCAAAAACTTATAGTTTTATGAATGAGGATATAGAACTTATCAATTTTATGCTTTGGTATTAAAAAATTGATTCCCACTATTTTAATTATTATGTGAGGAAAAATCTTAAATTATTTTTATATTGAAATTTAGGTGTAAAAATTTCAAAGTTGAGTGCAAACTACATTGAAATTAATCTGTATTTTTTTCCTTAATCAAGCTTACTACGAAGCTGAGTTTTATTCCAAGTAAAGCAATTTTAATAAAATAATAAATTCAATACGTTGCAAATAATTTTGTAGGAGAAATCTATAAAAAATAGTCGTGGACACGTGGCATTCTCATATTATTTGTTTTTTAGAAAAATTTAAAAAGGAGTTGAAAGTTATGCTCTATTCTTTTGTACTGAATGAATCGAATCAATCAATTGAATTGAATCAAGATTGAATGGATTCAATCGAATTAACCGAATCGAACAGAATCGAATGGACTCGAATCAACTAAAATATATATTAAGGGTAAATAATAATAATAATAATAATAATAGTAAATAATAATAATAATAATAATAATCAACAACAACAACAATAATAGTAATATTATTAGTAATAATAACAATAATAATTAAGATGAATAATAATAATAATAATAATAAGAAGAAGAAGAAGAAGAAGAACAGTAATCGAATCGAATCAATTGAATGGACTCGAATCAATCAATCGAATCGAATGGACTGAATCGAATCGAATCGCACTAAATCAAAATCAAAAATAAGTCCAAAAGAACAGGGCATTATTCCATCATATACTTTTATCTACCAATCAAAAACTTCCTCTTTCTTTATTATTTTTATTTTTAACTTAGAAATTTAAACGATTATAACTTTTTCATATCAATTATGTTTTTGATAATTAATATACTATAAAATTACTCATTACTTTATGATCCATATAGTGTATATATATAATATATATATATAGAGAGAGAGATAATAATTTAAATATAAGATATATTTTATAAGGTTGATTGTGATATATTTAGATAATAAAAATATTTTTACATAAAATATGAAAACATTGAAGAAATTATATTTTTAATTTACTTCCACAGTTGTATAATTTAATAATTATTTAACTTTCAATTTTTTGTTTGATGAAACATAGTATAATGATTACACTAATGCGAAATCATATAAAAATTTGCATGGTGTTATATTTTGTAATGAATGTTGATAACAATAAAAATAGAATAAGTTAATTTATTTTTTATATAATTAGATTTAAGACTCATATTATCCTACATAAAATAAGAAATTATGATATTTACATAGATAAAATATATCAAATGATAATATATGTGTGTATTGACATATGAATATTTTATAATTATTTTATAAAAACATTGAAATTTAATAACATTAATATAATAAAATATTTAGTATGCATGGGAGAACATCTAGTAATAATAATAATAACAACAAATAATAATAATAATAATATAATATATTTGGGAATTGGTTGGTGGTCCAATGGTAGGACACCTACCCTTAAAAGACACCCTTTGGGAGGTCTTGGGTTCAATTCCCACCAAGTAGGTGAAAGAGGAGGTTTTTTCTCTTTATGATCCTCTAGCTCCCCGGGGCTAACTCGAGTGACCGCTAATCAATATTTAATCTCGCGTCAAGTGGCAGTGTGGGAGTATTTTCTTGCTGGGAACCCGGAGGTGCTGACCAATCAGTGGCTGTTCTCCCGAGAACTGTGCTGGGAACCTGAGGCGCTGTTAATCAGTTAAGGGCCTCTCCTTGTGCGCAGAAGTGTACAGAAAAGGCATTGGGAACCCTGGAATTGCTCGAGCGACTCGCGATTTACTTCTCTCAATGGGTTAGGAGTGGGTTCATTGAGGTACTATGATTAGTCCGGCTAAACTGGGATCACCTAGTTATCAAAAAAAAAATAATAATAATATAATATTGTTATAAACTTGAGAGAAAAAGAGAGAAATGGGAAGAGAAGAAGAATAATGTGTGTGTTCTTATGAGGGCCAAAGCCCTTTATTTATAGGTACACATCTAGGGTTTCAGGGGTATAAAGGTCATTCATTAATAAATACATTAATTACAACACTCCCCCTTGAATGACCTTTAATACATGTTGCCTCATTAAAACCTTGTCGGGAAAACCCAGTGGGAAAAAAACCCGATCGAAGGAAAAAGAGTACAGCTACTCCCCCTGAAATCGATTACATAAGATCTTTGAGTTGACGCATTCCGATCTTGTGTACTAGTCTTCTGAATGTTGATGTCGGCAACACCTTTGTGAATAAGTTCGCCGACTAATCACTTAAGTGAATTTTTGATGTATCTACTATTGAGATACAAGTGACATCGTCTTCATACAATATTTCCTCTTGAATATTATGATGTTCATGCCTCATCAACTCCTTCGGAAAAAACCTGTGGGAAAAAACCGATAGAGAAAAAGAGTACATAGTAAAAATTTGCTCATGTGTTGCATTGGTTGCCTCGTTAAAAACCTTAACTAAGAAAACCTCGTGGGAAAAAACTTAGAAAGGGAAAAAGAGTACAACCATTTGGTCTTCAGGACCTTTTGACCTTCAGGGTCTACATAATCTTCAAACTGATTTAAAAGTTATCACTTCTCCCCCTCAAGATAACAATCTTGCACTCCAATACCATGAATATAATTTTCAGACATGGAGAGATTTAGTGAATAAATCTGCTAGATTATTATTATTGCTCTTTTGAAGCTCGTGTGGAAATAAATTTCATCTTACTTGCCCAAACATTATATGCAACACATAAATGGAGAATATTTATCATCATAATAAATAGGCAGTATGAGAACAAATATGAGATCATAATCCCTAATAGCCACCAATATCAAATCTCGATCTCTTTCATGTAATAAACCAATATGGTTAACACCATTCCACATTCTCCTTCCTGGAGAAATATTAAATTTTGCTAGCATGTTAACTTCAAATTGTATATCAGGCCTGATAATGTAATGCTTCAATAGCATACAAGTACGGAACTTCTGGTCCTCTTATATCTTTGTTATTTTCTTGAGATCTATATGAGTCGGTATCCACTTCAAGTGGTAAGACAACCTTTAGGTAGCTAAATGGATAAAAACTTTCCATCATATATGCTCGATCTACAAGTCGAGACAATACTAATACTTAGTTTTATCTAAGTTTTTCATTTTGAACTTGTATTTAGACACGAGTTCAAATAATTCACATATATCCTCTTCAGGAGGAATTCACTTAGTCGGTTGATCCACCAGACTATTTTAAAATGTATAAATATTTATAACTCAAAATAGTACATGTTGCGAATTTCCTGTTCCTATTACTTTAGGAACCTCAAGTCCGTCAGGGACTTTCATATAGATATTCGCGTCCAATGACCCATAGAAAAATGTGGTGATGACATCACTAATTGAATATCTATATTTATAATAATTGTCATATGTATATTAAATGACGAAATTTAGTGCCAACGGGAGAATATGTTTTGGGTATGCGCTTAAACCCTTGATATGCTCATCTCGCTTATCTTTCACCACTTTATTTTATTTTGCGAGTTAAGCTTTGTCTCAATTGCTTATATTTTATTTAGTGCTTCAGGCACTCCACGAGCAATTGTTGAGACACAAAGTGTTGTCGACAACTATCATTCTTATAAACAATTCTCCCATATTCACAAAGTCAATGACAACTTCAACAAAATCAAATATTCAACATTTCCCATAACATTTGATTTGGTCGTCCCATAATCCAATACTGTAATTATTTAGTGCACGTGCAAATTTAAGGTATTGAGATTCTCATCTTCGGGACGATCCTCTTCAGGAGGTTTTTGAAGTGATGTTATAGTTTAATCGATTTGTATTCCGCGGATTTTATCTTTAATACCAATAAAGAATGCGTCTCTCACGCTTCTGGCGTCGAGGAGTATCGACAAATATATTTCGTTCACATTCGACTTTAATTCTTTATGGTACATATACAACTGGTATATGAGATTTCATCACTCCTTTGGCAATCAATAACTTGTTGAACTTCGAGTTCATAGTGCGTAAATTTAAATATCCAACTTAACGAGAATTTTTCGACTTTCTCTTATTTATATTTTATATCTCCCCCTAATGTCGGAGATAGTTGGAATTGGATTATAAAATCAATCCTCTTCAGGAGGTGCACTAATAACAGAGGGCGTGACCCAAATATTGCGCCTTTGATATGGATACTTGAATTTGAAATTCATCGCAACATGATCATTGGATAAAATATTATATCGCTTATAATTAATTCGATACTCATTGAATAAAACTCCTTTTAGACCGACAATAAGAATATTGCCATATGAAATTATACCAATCCTTCGGGGATTGTCTTTCCATTCCTCTAGTAGAAATTGAACAAATCAATATGACATAAAGTTATGTATTTTTCATTTGAAATAAATACATGCAACTTCAAATGTAAGTTGCTCACCACGAGCATGTGTTTTTCTTCAAGAATATTAATTGTGCTAACTCAGGAGCAACAATTTAAATCAAAGATAATCATATATTACCGAAAATATGAAGTACTCATCAAGAGTATGTGATATTTTTCAAAAGTATCAATTATGCTACCTTGGGAGCAACAATTTATAAGCATATAACACCCAAAATATAAATTACTCTAAAGAGTATGTAAATATTAATTAAAAGTATTAATTGTGCTACGCCATGAGCAACAATTTATATCAATGTGGTGATAATAGAAGCAATTCAATAACACAAGGCCATATAGAAAATATTCAAAATAATGCCTTTTTTTTGTTTAATATTCTTCAAGAATATTAACTTTAATTGATGTGTTTATCATAAATACTATCATAAAAATATGACTATATATCGTTGTGCTTTATCAAGAACATCAATAATTTCTTTTTAATAATCTTACGGATTATTAAAATTATAAATTCATGTTTCTTTAGGAAACCATGAAAATATATTAATGTAATGTATTAAAAGAATCATTACAAATAATTTTATATCAATGATACAAGTATCATCATCAATATAATATGTAATAACTATCATTATTACTCTTCTTCCATAAGAAAGTGCAATAATTATTATGCAATTAATCCAACATTTATAAGACGTTGATGAAAATTGGTCAACTAAAAATAATATAATTTTAAGTATATAAAAGTACTTCATGATATTTACTAGTAATTTGTGATATTTATCATACAATATGTGTGAATTTGTATTAATATAGCTTCGGGAAACATATCATAAATAAACATATAGTTAGATCATATATATAAATGATATAAATAGACTTTAACACCAAACACGTAAATTTGAACATGTAAATATTGAAAGTATTGGGATTAATGGACTTCTGGTTTAATAAGTGGTGAATATTATTTACATTGATATTTTTTCTAATACCAATTTCTTTTCTTCAGAAATTGTATATGTCATTTGTCTCACTTGTTATCGCGGAATCATACATATTTCAAGCGATAGTTTAGAAATCCATAGATTTATCGATACTTAGAAGATAATAGTGCAAAATCTTCGACTCTGCAGGAAGAAATTTAGTGGTTCTTCATGAACTGTCAATAAACTTAGCACTACCCTTTTTTTCCCATACGAAAAGTATCATTCTAAAGATATCATGCATATTTGCACTTTGATGAGACAATAAATCATGTAACTTGGCATTCTATTCACAAAAAGAAGAAACAAGATAAGTCAAGAATTTGAATGATACAAATATCTTCAGATATTTGACCATTTTATCACTAATTATATAAAGAACGATCAATTCAAATCATACTCTGGTATGACATCATATCTTATATTGATAAAAACTCACAATATATCATAAGAGATAATAAAATATTAAACTATACAATATATAAGATTATATATTGACATATAATCTTAAGATTATCATTTTCGTGTCCTTATCATTAAACGTTGATATATCAACTCCATGAGATAAAATTTATAAATAATTATCTCCTACAAGGATAAACTCTAAATTTTATCTACTTCGGGTGATAAAATTTGAGCCATGTAATATTGAAGTTTTTAATTTAATATTGTTCACTTCCGGGAACAACTAGATAGGAATATTCGACCACTTACTAATCTTGCTATCATTGGAGCACAGTCGGATTATGATTGTGGAGTATATCATATTTTGTACAATCTCGATAGAGAATATTCTCAAATCATATTAATATTTTTTTATTTGAGATATAAGTTAAATTTTCCTTCAGGGATAATATCATGCTACATCAAGGGCATAATGATTTAATTATGCTATTATATTTATAAATAACAAATTAATATTCTTCAGGAATATTGTATCATCACATAATTCATGTATAAATAAGAATTATTCATTTAGAATAGTAATATTCTTCAAGAATATTACAATTAATTGTGCTACTTCGGGAGCAATAATTTTAAGATCCATAATTGAATATACAAAGGGAAAAAATAGTACGAGAATTAATCAAGGCTCGAAATAACTAAACTAAAATAGTTGC
Organism: Orobanche coerulescens; assembly: GCA_033398695.1. Lineage (NCBI taxonomy): Eukaryota > Viridiplantae > Streptophyta > Magnoliopsida > Lamiales > Orobanchaceae > Orobanche > Orobanche coerulescens. Next base: position 208,791,847 of record CM065805.1, on the reverse strand, counting down.
TTCTTCAAGAAAGACTTACAATATTCTTCTAATATTATTTTGTATTTTCATTAGGAATTGCATAAATTATTAGATCTCATAGTTTCTTCATTTAACACATCATATTCAACTGTAATACGACGAGATAACGTTGTCCTTCTTCAAGGACTACAACAAATCTTTTATCTTTATAATCTTCTGATTATTAAGATTGTTGAATCGTGTTTACGTAAACAAAGAGTAATATGATTTGATAATAAATTTTGAGGTCATCATATATATTATTTATATATGATGCACACAAAAATATAAAATTTAATAACTAAATATAATATATTTTTCTCAAAATCATCATACGCAAGAAAGTTTTTGAAAGTAAATAGAATTAATACCTTTCACCAATATAAAAAAACTATTTTTGTTCGGACTTTTTTTTATGCATGCAATACGTTTTAGAATCCGATCTCCACCGTTGAATTTGTAGATCTGTTTGTCGTAAGATATCAGAAAAATTTCACGCCGATCCGACGTTAACAAAACGGAATCGCGATTTTAAGACGATCTCGCAGTAAAAGTTGCGTTTTTTTTTTTTTTTTGGATTTCAAAATCGGAGAAAAAAAATTACTTGTAGAAGATCGCTTTGATAACGTTATAAACTTGAGAAAAAGAGAGAAATAAGAGAAGGTTAATAATGGGTGTGTTATGCATGGTAAAGTTCTTTATTTATGTGTGACACATCTGTGCTTCGTATGATAGCCATTCATTAATAAATACATTAATTACAACAAATATAATATACTAATGATTTTTAAATTGCTAAAGACAGGTCACAGGGTTTTTTCAAATTTCCCCCAAAATTCTCCTAAAACCCTAGCAGAAATCTTTTCAATTCGAGTTGCTCAAGCAATTGCTGATTCCGACCGGGTGATCTTCTGCAGTTCCGATTTATTCCGTTTCTATAAATGGCTAAATTGCCTATACTTCAATTCGAAGAGAAAATTATCGAAACAGTGGAGAAAAACTCTATCGTTGTAGTAATTGGAGAAACTGGTTCTGGTAAAAGCACGCAACTTTCTCAAATTCTTCACAGAAGAGGTTACACGAAATCCGGATGCATTGCTGTTACCCAGCCGCGTAGGGTCGCTGCTGTTTCAGTATCCCGGTAAAATCTGCATGCGGAGGAGCATGGCTTTTGCCAACTCCCACATTTAAATTACTTGTTAAGACTAATGTGTTTGTGTGGGTTTGTTCGTGTTTTCTCATTTGTTATCTCTCCCTTTGTTGTAAACCAGGCGTGTTGCACAAGAGCTCAATGTTAAGCTTGGGGAGCAAGTAGGTTATGCGATACGCTTTGAAGATAGAACTTCAGAGAAGACGCTCATTAAGTAACATCATATTCAAAGTATTGAATTTGGAATAAAATAAATTATATTGAGTCAAAATACTCATATTAACTGGTACATGTTGGATGTACAGATACCTTACTGATGGAGTGCTCCTTCGTGAAAGTCTTTCCAATCCAGAGCTCAGCCAATATTCAGTCATTATACTAGACGAAGCTCATGAGAGGAGCTTAAACACGTAAATATCATTATTATGTTTGCTCTATGTTTAATTTATGTAATCTTTTTGTAATTCTTTCAACATCTATCAACAAACTATGTCTAAATTGGGGCACGCTACGCACATGAGCTTAAACACATAAATTTCGTTATTATGATTGCTCTATTTGTAATCAATCTAATTTTTTTGATATGAAATCCACTTAGGGGACAAGTTGTTACAATTTATAATAAATATATGATCAGCAAAATGCCTAAAATTCACTTTTTGGGGGTTGGGGGGTAATGCCGGACCTGGTTAAACTGAAGGGGGTGAAGTGGCATTGTTATTCTTCTCGTTCCGCAGATGCCAGCTTTCCCATTTCTCCAGGCGAAGTGTATTAGTTTGATATGTAGAAATATACTTGGCCAGGGATATATTGCTTGGATTGATGAAACGGCTGATTAAGTTTCGTGCATCCAATTTGAAGATTCTGATCACATCAGCTACCCTTGATGGTGAAAAAGTATCCAGATTCTTCTCCAATTGCCCAATCCTTAATGTTCCAGGAAAGTTGTTCCCTGTTGAGATACAACACAGCTCAGAAAGGCCCAAAAGTTATATTGAAGCTTCTTTGAAAACAGCTATTGGTATGAGGAAGCTTGATTTCATATCATATGAATAAGTATCCTGGTTTCTTTACTTTAACAACTCTATTGCATTTGTGTATGTGTGGTGGTGGTGGGTGGGGGTTCCTTGTCACTATTTGACTCTTCAGTTCAATGATTCATGAATCTTCTGTAGATATACACGTCAGAGAACCCGAAGGTGATGTCCTGATTTTCATGACTGGACAGGTTTTCATCGTCTCCTGTCTTCTATCATGTTTTATTGTCGCACCCATTGCACCTTGCAGATTTATGTTTACAATATATGTATTTGTTGAATTATATTGTAGGATGACATAGAAAAGTTGGTGTCTAAATTGGAAGAGAGAATCCAACACCTGGAGGAAGGATCTTGTGTGGATGCTATGATTCTCCCACTTCATGGATCTTTGCCTCCTGAATTGCAGGTTATTCTATTATTTTATTTTTTCTTCTTGAATGAAAAAAAAAATGAGCAGATTATATTTATCTTCGTTGTTGGTTTAGATGTTATTCATAATATATACTTACTCAAAACATCCTTTCTCTTGTATGCAATTGCTTGCTGTTACCCAATCTATGTTGGAATTGCTTCTATAGAGAAAATACCACCTGATGTGGTGCTGTAACTATAGCACTTGAATACGATGTAAGATGACAGTTTCAAGGATCTTTCTGATGATCAACCGGTCAACTTTATGCTTTGCAAATCTTTGTTGATTCGTTCGTCTTAGAACTTCCACTGGTCTGTTTATCAATCATTTACATTCTTTTGTTTTTTCAGTCCCCATCACCCCCACCCCACCCCACCCCACCCCACATGCACATCCCAAAAATAAAATTACCTTGTATTCGGTTATTCTCCAGTAGTTTTTGCTATTCAGCTTTCTCTGATATGCATTAGTCTTGCTAAGTTAATGTTATTTTTTTGGGTCACTATTATATTTTTATAGTTGCATTACATATGCAGGTCCGTGTGTTCAGTCCCTCCCCTCCCAATTGTCGTCGGTTTATTGTCTCCACAAACATAGCTGAAACTTCGTTGACCGTCGATGGTGTGGTGTAAGAGACTTCATGCTCTTTAATTTATTGATTAAGCAAATTGAAAGTTCTCATCCTGTTGATTTTATATTAAGAATTCTTCTTGGTTTAAGTTTTGAGAAATTCTGTTTGAACTGCAGTTATGTAATTGATTCTGGGTTTGTGAAGCAACGGCAGTACAATCCTTCAACCGGCATGTATTCTCTTGATATTGTCCAAATTAGCAAGTATGAGATCAAGTTCTCCTTAATCACTGTATTTTTTCTTTTTTTGTGGGGCTCCACCTGGACATGGATTTTATCTTCCCACTCTACTGCTGCCGATGATTCTAGCTCTGTGCCAATCTAGACAACTTAGATTCATATAGCTATTTATACATGTCTATTTTCTGACGACAACCTGATTCCAGAGTGCAGGCTAATCAGCGCGCAGGAAGAGCTGGAAGAACACGTCCTGGGAAGTGCTATCGTCTGTACCCTGCTGTGGTTTACAAGGATGATTTTTTGGATGCTACTGTCCCTGAAATACAGAGATCTTCCCTTGCAGGAAGTGTCCTTTATTTAAAATCCTTAGACCTACCTGACATTGATATTCTCAAATTTGACTTTCTCGACCCACCTTCCTGTAAGAGAAATATTATTATTATTATTAGTAGTAGTAGTATTAGTAGTAGTAGTAGTTATTCTATTTATTTTTTGCACCTTCTTCTGTTCAATGTTGACATGTTTCTAGTCTGGTTTAGTTTCTGTATAAGCATTTCAATTGTATTGTATTTGATGCAGCCGAGGCTTTAGAAGATGCATTAAAGCAGTTGTATCTTATTGATGCCATAGATGATGATGGGTCAATCACAAGTCTTGGACGGGCCATGGCTGGTATTGTCACTAGCATGATACTAAAATTTCTTGAATTTGATTTGGGTGAATGCAAACCCGTTTAGAGTCGAAGTTTTTTTGGTCCACTGTTACCAGCATTTGATACACCAAGACTTATGATTTAATATTTTCACAACCTGTTGGCAGTCACCTAAAACCCTTTTATTATGGATTTTGATTCGTGAATAAACTTTTTTGGTGCAATGAATATACCTAGATACCTGGTCGAGTTTAATGCTTATGACAGGAAGAAAATTGTGGACCCGAGTCCCACTTTTCTTTATTCAGAATATTCCTCTTTGCTTTTTACTCAAATTCTCCCCAAAAAATTTATAGTCATTTAAAATGCGTGAAAAATGTCAGAAGACCGTTCAAGATCTAGTCATTCTTTTCACTTGATATCTGCGTATTGCAGCAATCCTAGAACATTAGAAAGTTGGGAGGGGAAAAACATTCTTGAGAAATTTGCTTAAGAGTTGAAATCCTCTATTATGTGCAGAACTTCCACTGGAACCTTCTCTATCGAGGACCTTGTTAGAGGCGAACAAGTGCGGCTGTTTGTCTCAGGCTTTGACAGTTGCTGCAATGTTATCTGCAGAAACTAATTTGCTTTTAGGTCAAAGGTAGATCTCTAACTTCTTGTTTAAAGTAGAATCAAAACCTTTATATAGATCATTTGTATATCCAATTTATGTCGCAGTAAGAGCACTGAGAAGAAGCGGAAGCACACTCCTTCAAATCTTCCGGATGGGTCTGGGTGGGGTGACCACATCCAGTTGCTACAGATTTTCGAGCTTTGGCATCAAACTTGCTACAATCCGGAATGGTGCAAAGAGAACAACTTGCAGGTATTTATTTCTTGTGTCTGTCGAAAGGACATTATAGATGCATATTTGTTAGATAATTCATATGATGGGTTTAAATTTAGTTCAGATTTGTACCTAATGAATTTAGGAGATATTGCCCCTTTTTGTTGGAATATTCTTGCTCGCTCGACTATTCGCCTCTTTTGCGAAATTATATTTGGAAGATACATTCATTATTGAAGTTGAACTTGCTGAATGCTGATCTTAGGTGAGGGGAATGATGTTTGTCAAAGATGTCAGGAATCAGTTATGCCAAATAATGCAAAAGATTGCCAAAGGTCAGTCATTGTTACATCATTTGTCAAAATACATGCTCTTAAAGCATACTGAAACTGAACGAGATTAGAGACTGTTCGGATGCAGCTAAGAAATCGGAATGTAGTTATTAGCTGTAAAAATTCCAGTTGCTTTTTCTAAATTTCAAATGCAATATTAAAATGTTTCCACAATGTACATGTTGATTTTACAATATCAATCATGTAATGGGACATGGCAACAATGATCTCAACTCATCGCATTCTCAAATATTTTCCATGCAAGTGGACAAACTTCTGATGATGGACAAACTTATGATGATGGTGATGGTTTTGTAACTTCATCTCATTTTTCCTTCATAAAAGGTCGCTAGAGGAAGGCTAGAAGGGCATCCGGCGTAAAACTTGCTACTTTGTGTTTGCATAAATTTATAATGTTAACTAATTTTAAACCATAATTGGCAAATGTTCATGTTACCGACCCCAATCTAGTTGCAATTAAGGTGCAGTTGATGACGATTATGATGTATTAACAGGATCCATGGATGTAAAAACAAGTAAAAAGCAGAAAGAAGGCCCAGATTACCGAACTTTGAGAAAAGCTCTGTGTTCAGGATATGCAAATCAACTTGCAGAGAGAATGATTCGTCACAATGGCTTTCGCACTCTTGGTTTCAAGTCACAGTTAGTTCAGGTATTAAAACTTTTTTTTTTTTAACAATTTCTGTCTGAACAGGTCCCTAGGTTTCTGGTTTAAAAAAATAACCACCTCACCAATTTTTTTTTGAGAATTCAATGATTACAAATATATCCTTGAGGCTTAACCTAATTACCAAAAAAATCAATAATTTTTTACGGAGTGAAATTTGATTCCCCCCCTTCCTCTTTGCAGGTGCACCCATCATCCGTGCTCAACCCAGATGAAGATGGCATGCTCCCAAATTATGTTGTCTATCATGAACTTATTGCTACCACACGGCCATATATGCGGAATGTTTGTGCCGTTGAGATGCAATGGGTCAGGCCCATTTTAGCTAAGCTTGATAAACTAAATATTGCTAAACTCAGGTATACGGTCGATTTTTTCACTTCACAAGTGCGTTCACTCCATCTTTAGAGTTCTAGAGTCTTTTTTTCGCTTCATTATTGTGTTTTTATGCTTGAGCTTCTGTTATTTTGTGAAACAGTGGGGGAACCAATCAGTCTAATGAGAGAGTTCAAACGGAAAATTTGGAGTTACCAAAGGATGATGGTGATGCTACCCAGCTGCCGCCTCTTGATGACCCAGAGAGTAGAATTCTTGCGGCTCGGGAACGTTTTCTTGCTCGTAAAGGCAACAGATAACAGTAACATGTAAACTTAGAAGATAAATGTTATAGTTGGGTTAAGTCCATTGTATGTTTGTTAAATTACACCAAAGGAATAGTTTTTAGAATCGAGATGAGGTAATGTAGCTTGAAGGAAGTGGTTCGTGTCTAAAGTTCAGAGTAGGCTTACTCAAACATACATATCGATGTCGAACCTAAATAATTATCCATACATATCGATGGGTTTACTCTATGATTGATATGGTGTTATATTTAGTGATGTTTCCGGTTCGGTAATGTCTGGATATCGCGTGTTCTTTAATTATTTCAAGAAATACTATGAAATATTGAATTGAAGTATATAAGAGCGTTTTGTTTTGAGTTAGTGTTCTATAAGTTGTATGGTTAGTAGGTATATATTGGAATGAGATAATGATTTGAGATTGTAAATATTAATGCAACTGTAATGCTTGTATATTTGTATATTAGACGAAAAAAAAAAATCTAAATATGCTTTTTTTTTTTTTTGGGAAATTATTGACCCGATTGTTTCGTGTTACCCGGTTGTATATTCGTGTTACCCGATTTATCCATTCGTGTTAAGTACTATCCGAGTTACCCGAAAGGGATTACTCGCATGAATTCGAGTTACCCGAAAGAGGCATTCACGTAACTCGAGTAACAGGTTCGAGTTACTCGATTGTATATTCGTGTTACCCAATTATCTATTCGTGTTACCCGATTATCAATCTTCCTCAATATTGTATATTTTTGCATGTTGTCTCGAAATTTTGTTACTCAAAAATATAATATATGACTCGAATGTATTCGAGTAAAGGTCAATTTCAATAATTTGAGTATCAAAAGAGTTATTGCTATAAACTTGGGATAAAAAAAAATTACATTATATTTAAAATGACAAAACAAGTTTTCTCCCTTCCATTTATATCATTTTAAACGCAAACCAAGATTTTGGATGAATCTCGTGAGTTACAGTAACACGTTGGCCTCTGCAGATGATTTACAGTTAAAGCAGTTATCTTTTTTCACCTGTTTTTACTTTCCTGTGTTGTTGCGTGATACTCTTATGAAAAGTCTATGCTCGTGCATTGCTTTGCATCTAGCATCACCTAAAATATTATATTAAACTTATTTAAGATGATCTGTTGAGCACTTTTTAATTTTATTTTTCCATGTTTTGAGTATTTCAAAGTTAATTTATTTTTCTTTTTCTTCTCTCTAACTATGGCCGAGGTGCATATACAAATAGAAGCGGGCGAATCTAGATTCCCACATGAAATCACACCTCTGCTTAAAAATCCTGAAGAAGCCCAGGAAGCAAACAACCCAGATGAAGAAGAAGAAGAAGAAGGTGACGATGAAGGTGATCATGAGACCCATTTGGATAAAACCCTTGAAAGATTATATATTTTCCTATCTTTCTTGGGATATAACCAGTCCTCAATATGGAGCTTCCTGGTGTCTTGGGGGGTATTTTTGGTAATTGGGGTTTGGCTTCCATTGGTGATGCTTGAGCTCTCTAATTGCCCAGGGTGTGAAAAGGGTCAGATCAAGAGCTTTGAGATGGGTATAGTGGTTTCTCAGGCTTGTTTGGCTGCTGCATCTTTGGTGTGCCTTTCACATAATTTGAGGAAGTATGGTGTTAGGAAATTCCTGTTTGTCGATCGGTACAGTGGGCGTGTCGAAAGGCTCAGTACCCAAATATATGCGCACAAAATTTCAGTGAGTGATGCTTTTCGAGTTCAACTGCTTACTGTCATTATCACATAAAAAAAAAAGTTATTCGGTTTTTAGGGAGTGTTTTTGCAAACACTAAATAATAGTGATAATAATAATAATGATGAGAAAAAGGTTATTCTCAGCTTCTAAGAGGAAAATGAGCTTAGTCTCTCCCTCCCTCCCTCCCTCCCTCCCTCCCTCCCTCCCTCCCTCCCTCTCTCTCTCTCTCTCTCTCTCTCTCTCTCTCTCCCTCCTTAATCTTAGTGTTTGCGAACACTTACTTACTTCGGTGTTTAGCTAAAGTCGTGTTTGTTTGGAGGATCAGAGGTGATATGTCTCTCTCTCTCCCTCCCTCTCTCCCTCCCCCCCTCCCTCCCTCCCTCTCTCTCTCTCTCTCTCTCTCTCTCTCTCTCTCTCTCCCTCTCTCTCTCTCTCAGTGTTTGCAAACACTTAGTTAGGTGCTTAGCTAAAGTCGTGTTTGTTTGGAGGATCAGAGGTGATATGTCTCTCTCTCTCTCTCTCCCTCCCTCTCTCCCTCCCCCCCCCCCCCCTCCCTCTCTCTCTCTCTCTCTCTCTCTCTCTCTCTCTCTCCCTCCCCCTCTCTCTCTCCCCCCTTAATCTTAGTGTTTGCGAACACTTACTTACTTCGGTGTTTAGCTAAAGTCGTGTTTGTTTGGAGGATCAGAGGTGATATGTCTCTCTCTCTCTCCCTCCCTCTCTCCCTCCCCCCCTCCCCCCTCCCTCTCTCTCTCTCTCTCTCTCTCTCCCTCTCTCTCCCCTTAATCTTAGTGTTTGCGAACACTTACTTACGTCGGTGTTTAGCTAAAGTCGTGTTTGTTTGGAGGATCAGAGGTGATATGTCTCTCTCTCTCTCCCTCCCTCTCTCCCTCCCCCCCCCCTCCCTCTCTCTCTCTCTCTCTCTCTCTCTCTCTCCCCCTCTCTCTCTCTCTCCCCTTAATCTTAGTGTTTGCGAACACTTACTTCGGTGTTTAGCTAAAGTCGTGTTTGTTTGGAGGATCAGAGGTGATATGTCTCTCTCTCTCTCTCTCTCTCTCTCTCCCTCTGTCTCTCTCCCTCTCTCTCTCTCTCTCACTCTCTCTCTTAGTGTTTGCAAACACTTAGTTAGGTACTTAGCTAAAATCGTGTTTGTTTGGAGGATCAGAGGCGATATGTTTCGAGCGGTGGGATGGAATTATCCTCCCAGTAGCGCATGTGTCCAGCCCTGGGCACAATACTTAGCACTGCCCGACACTTATTGATTGTGCCCCAGAGCTGGAGATGTGTCTATTGGGACGATAATTCCATCAGTGTTGGAAACATAATGTTTTTGTTAGGTAAGTTGATTGCGAGTATAACGGGGGCTTGTATGTAAAGCCCACTCCATAATGGAAATCGGTTGCGTTTGGTGATTGTTTACATGCTTCTCGTAACTCACTTGATTAGTTTAATCGGACAGATCGAAAATTTTATATTTTTGTGATATATCGCAAGCTCTGAAGCACTTCGGTTTCTCTAATTGATTGGAACTTTGTTTATGGCCTTCATTGTCAGTTTGCTTTGCTTATGAAGTTCTCTTTGTAATTCTTTTCATTATGATCACGATAAATTCCGAGGCACACGGATGCAAAAAAATAAAATGATTCTTTTCATTGACTGATTGGATTATTCGATACAAGTTAACATTACACGAATATATCATTTTTTTTCAAGAATCTCCCCAAACTTTTCATGCAACTAAAATATATATGCATAATTTTCGGCAAGCTGAGTAACATACGAATTTACTGTTTTTTTTTCAACTATTTATGCAGGATTCTATGCGCATACTAGTAATATGGGTTATAGGGGGCTGCCTTTTAAAAACCGCACGTGAAATCATCCGAATCATGTATGTTCGTCATGAGGCCTGGTGGCAATCCGTCTTAATTTTGTTAGGTTTCGTGTTTTCGTGGACATACGTGACCACTGTCATTCTTTCGGCCTGTGTTCTATTCCATGTAGTGTGCACCTTGCAAATTATACATTTCGAAGACTATGGAAAGCTTTTGCAAAGAGAAGCCGACGTGGTGGTGTTGCTACAAGAGCACGCCCGCCTGCGCTTTTGTCTCTCCAAAATAAGCCACAGATTCAGAATATATCTTCTTCTACAGTTTGTGATAGTCACTGTGAGCCAGTTTATGACACTGTTTCAGACAACTGGGTATAATGGGATGATTACTGTCATCAATGGGGGTGATTTTGCCGTAAGTTCTAAATTTTATGCCTTTTTTTTGCCATACCAGAAGTTTTACTCTGCTTCCAATTTGCAAAAAGAAAAACAAAATCTTTATGTTTACTCAAATCACGAAGTACCCCAAATATCTTTCAAAATTACAAATAGTCCCGTGCTATTTTTATCCTATTCTACAAAAATATACCCCATACTCCGGCATTTCAAAAGTTTCTCCGGGACATCATGGTCGCCGGTCAAAGTTCCAATCACTTTTCTGGTTATGTCAGTGATTAGAACTTTGACCGACGGTCCGCGGTGACCACGGGTATCCTGGAGAAATTTTCAACATACCCGAATGATCTGCCTAGTCGTGCTGATTAGGACTGTAAACGAGCCGAACGGTACCGAACCTTCATTGGGTTCGGCTCGGCTCGGCTCGGCTCGAACTTATTCGAACATTAGGTTTTGGCTCGAAAGGGCCGAGCTTTTACTTTTGTTATTCGGCTCGAGTTCGAAGGATTTTCTTAGCATTAACGTTCGATTCGATTTTTTCGAACAGTTCGAACATGTTCGGCTCGTGTTAGACAAAATCTACAATATCATTCAATTTTCTCATAAATCATGAAATGGGTTTGAGCTTATTGGATCTTGAGTTCTGGACTAGTGTGTATAATTAATATAAATATGTATAATTTATTAATTAATGTATATAATTTTCCCCAAAAAAAAAAAAACGTCCGAGCCGAACATGTTCGAGCTATTTGGCTCGATTCACTGAATAGCAAAAACAAACATTCGGCTCGGCTCGTTGATCACCGAATCGAACATCGAACCGAACTATTTCGAGCCGAATATGACGAATCGAATCGAACCTTTACGTTCGTTCACAGCCCTAGTGCTGATTCTGAATCCGCCCTCGAATTTCCAGAATACCCAAACGATCCGCGTCGTCATGCTAATTCTGAATCTGCCCTCGAATTTCCGAACGGAAAGTGCTCCTTAGAAAATTCCTGGGTAGTCCTTTATATAGTCTTATAATCAGCTTAAACTAAATATTCAAGAATCCCGTATTTTGTAGCCGAAACATAATAGCTTAGAATACATGAATTTTTCTCCGTTTGATAAAATTTTACCTCGTTTTTTGTCGAAATTGTACAAGGTGTCCTCAATAGTTCAGGTGGTGGGAATAATTCTTTGCTTAAATGCTGCTGCAAAAATATCCCACAGAGCACAAGGTATAGGGGCACTAGCAAGTAGGTGGCATGCTTTAATGACCTGCAATGCCACTGATGCATCTCCGTTGCGCACTTCGAATAGCATAGGAAATTCGGGTGTTGCTAAAAAGTCGGGCTCGGGCTCGGGCTTGGGCTTGTTTCACACGGACGACTGGGAAAGCGGTCTGGAGTCGTTGGATTTTGTTACCGCGCCTACTAATGTACAGCTGGCGTCGTATCTGTCGTCTTACCACAAGAGACTGGCTCTAGGTACTAATAATGTTCTTGTTTTGTTGTTTGTTAGTATGATGTTCTTGGAACATGTGTTTGACAATTTTTACATAACAAGCAAGCATTTGACATCTTTAGTACTCAGTGATTTATTTACAGGCAAATCCAGGAGGGATCACACTATTCGGGTGGACAGTGGATCGAGGTTTGATCAACACAATATTCTTCATCCAACTATCGTTGGTTACTTTCGTACTCGGCAAGACCGTAACTGACACCACATCATAGAGTAGTGCGCGCAATCTTCCAGGACATTGCTGTTTTGCTCGACTGGCACCGGTGTATATAGAATATAGATAATATGTATATAGGATTTGTTTATTAAGCATGTTACAGTCTTGCACCGAGTTGTATGTTATGTGTCTCCAGTTCTTGGGGATTGGAGAGTGAATGTTACTGAAATTATTATTTATTTTGTTTATTTACATGTCTCGAATAAAATTACGATAATAAAAAATATAAACACAATTCGAAGGATTAAATAAATATAAATATTACATGAATTAAAAAACGCTCACATAATGAAAATTACAACTACTCAAATATATAATGTAAAATACAACTTATGAAAGACAATAACGTGACACTACTTTATTTAACACACATAATAAACTATTACAAATAGACGGTCGGACTTTTTTCACATTTTGTAAAATGTACAAAGAGTTTGTTGGAAATTTATTTTATTTTTTCTTTTCTTTTTGATTTTTTATTAATTAGTGAAATACAGAAAGGATGTAAATTTTATATCCCCAAGGGGCAACTAATTCCAGTTATCCCATCTTGAATCTAAAAAAATCTATTTTCCAAACAATTATTAATGTTTAAAAATCTCATTACAAATTAATGTTAAAAATGAAAAAGCAATCATATTGAGATGATCTGGGCCGTCTGATCTCCTACGAGCTAATCATCTCAATCCTTAAAATTTTATAAAAGGAATGAAAAGGCAAATTCATGCAGGGGTAACAATCGCATAGGCCAGTGCAGAACTTCTCGGGTTGACGGCCAATGGCTTCCACTCAAGGAAGCTGACAATCACACAAACTCTCAAAATTCAAAAAGGACCTTCATGGACCGGGGCTCATACGCATGAGCAACTCATGATGAATATGCAAGACACAAATGAATAACTAACATAAATACCCGTTTGAAATTTTTTCACACATGCCTCCGCATTTCTCACATATCTAACAATTCCGCCAAAGTTGGCCACTAAGCATGAAGTACTTCTCGCATCTCATGCGGGAAGCATCACTCTTACACGAGCGGGAAAGGCATCAAATAAGTCCAACATTCCATCTTACATTAGGAAAAATCTAGGCAGCCTGTCGCAACACGAGACAATTCAGTTCAGCGGAAGAAACTAACATCAACCTTAAGTTACTGTCCGATTTCCCCCGCAGCTTTCGGTCTTACAATTTCAAACAGGAAGAGCACAATACTATGCACATCTTTCTCCTTCCAAACGGGTGACCAAGAGGTTGATTACAACTTGCATTAAAATCCACTGCCAGATGAGTGCTACTTCTCAAAGTATGGGCAGTTCTGAATAAATCTTGTCCTCGGGGTCGGGCATATCACCACCCCAGCAACGGTTATTATGTTGGGCATGAAACATCCAAAAAGCAATCAATAATCCTATCCTCAAAACTTGGAGGCGAATGTGTTTAAAAGAACATTGTTTCTTCATATCTAAGAAAACATATTCATCTCCAACATTGCCTAGTAAAATTTCATTTTGACATATTTCACTTACATGGTGAAGAAAATTTCATGTCTCCAACTAGATGATCGAAGCATCAAGAGCAAATTAAAACCTAAGGTTTCATTGGAACAGCAGCAGGAGAGAGAATATCACAAGTACCAAAAACAGTAATGAACACATACATACTAGAGTGCCAGCAAACACAAACCGAGTGGTTTCAAGTAACTTTGAAGTCCAATATCCCCAATTGCTCTTGCTTCATCATGGACCGACCAGAAGAAAGAAGAATGAAAGAAAAAGTGAACAAGGTCATTTAGACCCTTTGACTACTTTATAAGGGTTGCTTTATGTAGAAAGTTCAGATTTTGTGGTATGATGTAAGCCTTGAAAATAAAAACACAGCCAAGAATAAAATAACACCACAAAAAAAGAAAACAGAAATGTCTATGGGAGACGAATGACGAAGTATGCAGTGTACCTTTCGTGAACTTCAGGGCACAAAAATGAAAAATCTGTCAACGGAAAAATAATTTGGGTTTCTAAAAGTGCCAAGTCATAGCCCTCAACCTGCTTGCTTGGATACTGCAGTGACATTTCAGATTAATGTCATAAAGGTGGGTAAACGAATTAAAATTAAGGGTAGAAAGCAACAAAATTTCCATTCATTCTACGTTGGAGGCAGAAATAGTTATGCCAGAGAACTTGGTTATTTCACCAAAAAAATGAATTTGAAAAATAAATGTTGAATCAATCCAGCATTCACAAAGTTAAAATCAGCCGTAGAAGTACATGAGAGACAGTAATCAAATTCAGCTAATGTGGGATCAACATGAAAAGAAGTCAGTTGATTGGGCATATGATATGATAACCTTGCATCTAAACAAGAGAAATTAAATTATGTGCAGGATCGTGATCAGATACATTCTAATCTCTATTCCAACAATTGGAAAATTAAACTACACCACCAGAAAACAAAAGACAGATTGACGTGTTTCATGAATTAGCAAAACAAATAAAACTATCAAAATAAATAATTTCTATATCGGGCTAACTAATATTCAGTAGAAAAAACCAGGCAAGTCCGTAAGGACCTACTAAGACATAAGTAGCGTACTGGAGATAACAGATACCAGGTTATACGAGTTCCACTAAATATACGCATTCCCATATCAGACTGTTCAGACTATTCAATTTCCAAAAGGATCAATATATGCCATCCATTACAATATATATTGAGCAAATGAAACCAAACAAGTCATTTTGGTGAATATGGCTATTTGATTGCACTGTTACAAGTACGTCAATGTGTTTTATAAAGAACTCGTACAATTATGTCACCGGTATTTGGAAACTAAGGTCTAACAACCCAGTTATGAACCTAATTAGCAAAGCAACTCCACGGGCACACAGCGTAATCTTGATTCTTGGTTACACCCTATAATTCAGATTGAACATTTACCTTCAGGATGCTACCCTTCTGCCAAATTCTTCGGCAATGAAAAGCTAAGAATATCCCCTCCGCTTTACACACCATCTCTTGCAAAGACAATATGAGGATTAAAAACTACAGCACTAAGAACATGAAAGTAAACCTTACTGATATGGCATTCAGAATCGATTTAGGAAAACGTTTACAGGAGCCAGAATATATAGTTACATACACAAAATCAATCGGAAACAATTTCTTAAAGTGCCTTATGCCACACCTTTCCAGGCAAGTTACGTCAAAGACGGTTCCTAATATCATCAAACTCCAGCATGAAATGTGGACCCATAAGACATCTGATTCAGCAAAAGGTGCCTGCTAAAAACAGCATAATTTGAGAGTCTCACAAACAATGTTTGCCTTTCTGTCCATATCTCTCACCTCAATCG
The DNA here is from genome assembly GCA_033398695.1 of Orobanche coerulescens. NCBI lineage: Eukaryota > Viridiplantae > Streptophyta > Magnoliopsida > Lamiales > Orobanchaceae > Orobanche > Orobanche coerulescens. Next base: position 208,776,296 of record CM065805.1, on the reverse strand, counting down.
TGTCCGATTCTGATATTGCACAATCTAAAGAAGAAGAATTTCAGACACTATTGGCCAAAAAGACCACCGGTGCCAAATTCTCCTTGCTGCAACTCCTTCATCCGTTGTAATGGGTCGGGACTCCTCTGTGATCTCCTCATGCGCCTGTAATACATTTGAAATAAATTAATTTTAACATGAGAAGTTTCAAATTTCTGGTGAATTCAGATTACAAAGGCATATACCTATCTTGTGCATGATGCGCAGGAAAAGTGGGCATAAACTCCTTAGACTTAGGAAGTGGAACTTCACGGAACCATTCATGGTTGAGAGCCTCTTCAGCAGTTATCCGCTGCACAGTTATTACATTTATGATTTTTAGACTCAAAACCAGGAAAATCAATTACAGAAGGGGAGAAAAATGAGATGGGCACATGCAATGAACTACAAGATTACCTTCTCAGGGTCATAAGTTAGTAGCTTGTTCAAGAGGTCAAATCCAGCATCAGAAAGTACAGGTGATCCAGTAAAAGAACTCGGTGGAAACTTCTTACGCAATAGGTTGTACCTGATATAAATGTAACTGGTTAGAAGCAAAATGTGCATTATTCAAGTAACTGAAACTATCACCCATGGAGGCCAGAAAGCCACACCAGAATCACCCAAAGCTGGACGCCTGGGAAAACAGTGGCCAAAAGAAGATAACATAAATTTGGTATCAAATTGGAGAACGGTTAAATATACAAGATCTTGAAACTTACTTATGCTTGACGAAGTTCACCTTGACTCCAGGGAGTTCCGAAAACCCAGGCCAAATTTTCTCATTTGGGGTTCCTAGCATCTTGAATATCTGCAATGGCATCCCAAAACAAAGTAATTAGACCAACAACTTCATACAGATTAAATAACCCAGAACAGAAAAACTACAGATAAAGCCCCAAAGTCATATTACCTTGTCCAGCTGATCAAACTCTGTCTTCCCATTGAACAATGGTTCTTTTGATAATAGCTCAGCCATAATGCATCCTAAGGACCACATATCAATTGCCGTGGAATACTGTTTCGCTCCCAAAAGAAGTTCTGGCGCCCTGCAAGTGAACTTGTTCTTTAGTTTCCACATTATGACAGAGAAAATAGGGATTACAAAAAACACAATGTGATCGACAATGGATTTAAAAAATGCAAAAGGTCAATCATAATTACACTACATTTACTATTAAAAAACGTAAATCCTCTATACCATGTTAAACTGATAAGACTAATGAAGGTCGAGTACATACATAACATCTATATCATCATCGATTTGGGTAAGGAATAACCACCCAAAACTAATAGAAGTGAAAAGTACATGGTGGAACACCGGACTCCACTCGTAATACGGAAGATATCTCCAATATACTCACTCCGTCCCGCCCAAAGGTTTACATTTCTATCAAAAAGTAGTCCCTTTAGTAAGTTTACATATATCACTTTTTACAATTAAATCAAACAATCACTTTTTACTTTTTAATCTCCACCACTCATTTATCATCAATACTTTTTACTTTTTAATCTCCACCACACATTTAATCATCATTACTTATACCAATCATTACCTAAAATACACCAAATATACACCCTATGTCAACCTTTGGCTGGGACAGAGGGAGTATATTAAATACACACACAAAAAAACTAAAAAAAAAAAAAAAAAAAGGACGTGTATAAGATGATCCTCACCTGTACCACAAAGTAACCACCAGATGAGTATATGGTTTCAGTGGGCTCCCATATTGACGAGCCAGACCAAAGTCACAGATCTTCAACTCACCACAATTATTCAAAAGCAAATTTGAAGTTTTTAAATCTCTATGGAGCACCCAATTGTCATGAAGATACTTGACACCTGCCAAAAGTTGAAGCATGAGACATTTAACTTCACTCTGACTAAATGGCTGTTTCATGGTCTCCATCAATGCCTTAAGATCATGTTCCATGTACTCCATGACCATAAAAATGCTATCAAGGCTGCTACCCACTACTACTTCTTTGACATCCACGATGGATGGATGACCAAAAGAGAGAAGAATGTTTATTTCCCGGAGTGAGGTCAAAGGAAACCCTTCTCTCTCTTTCTCCATCTTAACCTTCTTCAGAGCAACAATTTCCCCTGTCTTCTTATCCTTGGCCCTATAAACAACTCCATAAGTTCCTTCATCTATCTTGTTGAGTCTCTCAAACTCATCGACACTCCTGCAACCCTGAAGCATATTAACACTCCTTTGTGGAGGTTGTGTTGGCTCTGGTGTACCACGGGAGCCATGATCATCCTCAGATTCAGTTTCAGAATGGCTAGCTCTAGCACCATCATAATTACGATCCTCATCTATTTCCATAAAATCATTATTATCATCATCGTCGTGATAACTATCTCTACTGGATGACCTGACACGTTCATCCGACTTAATGGACCTCCCCCCTGACCCTTCAGAGCCTTCGCTTTTGACCTCCCCAACTTCAGGACTTACTGATTTACTACGTCTCCTTATATCAGTTGACCCTAAACCAGACTTGCCCTTCAGTTTTAGCATATCTTCATAATCAGAAATCTCACCTTCATCGGCTGGAGATTCAGCGTCATTAGCCCACCGAGACGATATAATGGTTCTTGTAGGTACATGATCATCGTCATCAATAGCCTCCATTCCCATCTTTTTTTCACACTGCTCTTCTTCAGCGAGCATAGAAGATATCTCAGCAGGGAAATCGGACAAATCAGATCTTAATTCAACTTTTTCAGAAGGTGATGCATCTAGAATAACCTGATTATCATCTATGGTTGAAGCCTGTGCCATCTCATCCAGGCTACGTTTTGGGTTAAGTGACGGGCGATAAGATTTCACCAATGCAGGTACTGGAGGTAAATTACTAGTAACTGAAGTACTACTTTTAATTACTTTACTTACCTCCCTATCATCTCTATCCCACACAATCGGCGAAAACTTCCGCTTCTTATTCTGAAACGGGGATGCTTGATTATTGTTTTCCATCTTTTCAACATCAGCTTCTCTATTAACTTGAGTTTCTGAATCAATAGCCTCGTCAGACCCATCACTAGAAAGTTCCCCAGGCTCTCGATCCATGGCACTCACTGCAAGCCTGCATCTCCTAGGCCCACCATTACCACTACTTCCAGAATCACTTCTACTAGAGGTACAGTGATGTCCACCATTCATAACCTCTCTTTCTTTGGTTTCTTTCTGTCTGACCTTACTCCTGTACTCCAAACTATCACGACCCCGACCCCTCTCATACTCCCGAGCCCCATTCCTAACCCGTTTATGTTCCACTTTTGCATACCCATTCGCTTTCTTGGACATCCCAAAATCAGCCTCGCGATCCATAAATTCATTGTCTCTGTAACTCCTAGGTTTTCCAGCAGCCATGAATGAATAATCGCCCGTGGTCTGCAGAACGTAAAATTAACCCTAACCACCCAAAACAACTCCCAAGATTTATGTTTTGAACAAAACCCCGCAATCCAATCCCCTCAAGTTCAGTCGAACCCTAGCAAATAAAGAGAGAGAGAAAAAAAATTCAAGCAGCAGAAATCGAAGCTTTTGTAACTGCGACTGAAATTACGGATCTGGAAACAGCACAGAATTCGGTAGGGGGAAAACGACCAATAAATGAACTCCTTCGCTTTGTTTTCCTTTTCCCTTGACAAATAAACAAAAACAAATACAAAACCCTAGAAATCCAACACGAGATGCCGAATGAAACAGAAAACCCTAGATAAGACAATCGGATTTCGTCTTCACTCTTCTCACCCTCCGCGTGCGACGAAGGCAGAAACTAAAAGGCTTGCCGTATAAATAACAGGATAAAATATAGAGAGAGAAAAAGCGCGGAGCGGCGCCGGGCAGATTGTTTATCGCTTCTATATGGAAAGAGAAACAGAGGCGGCGAAGAATGAAGTGCATAAGAAACAAAATAGTACCACCGCGTTAAAGTTAACTCCTCTATCCACCGATCTTGGTTCATATTCCTTTTTCGGCCGTCCCAAGATAGCTGGTCATTTCTTTTTTAAGACACATTTATCTCTCACAACTTTTTATAATATATATTCATATCACCACTTTACACACTACTTTTCAACCTTTTTTAAATTCCGTGTCGAAAAGCAAATGCTCAATATGAGGGGGACGGAAGGAGTAGTAACTAATTGGAAATTCAATAAAATACCCTTGTTATTTTTGAAAAATCTCCCAACTTTCGGAATTATTATTTCGTCTTACCTAATATTATATATATATATATATATATATATATACACACACACGCGCGAAGTTTTTAGATCATTTTCGAGGTAGTATGATCTTATTAGCTTATCTAGTAATTTTATGTATGAAAGGACTCTCATTGTAATGCTTATATAAAGGCCCCTCTATCAGTGTTATGAATACAATTGATTGACTAGTATTTACAGTCTTTTTACTTTCTTCTGAAACACGTTATCAGCACGTAGCCTTCCAAGTGAACAATTTCGAAAATAATTTCGCCCAAAAATCTTTTGAAAAATCCGAAATTCAAAAAATAAAAATAAAAATAAAAATCGTGTCCGAAAAACCCTAACCGCCGGAATCGCGACAACCTGCGACAACTCCTTCCCCCTCCTCGGTAGCGATCTGCAACCCCACCCCCGCAACAGATCGGAGCCGCCATCACCCCGCGAACCAGAAACCGACCGACATCTCCGCCGCTACTCGTCACATTGGCCCGCCTCCGACCTTCAAAGGTTCGTACGGGAATTGCAGACCGAAAAAGAAGCAGAAAGTTGAGAGGATAAAGGATAAGATCGAGTAAGCATGTCCAAGGGTCAAGGGTCGACCCGGACCCAGCGGGTTACGACCCGACGGGAACCTGTCCCGACCCGGACCCGTCGGGTCACGGGTCATACGGGTCAAGGGTCGTACGGGTTGCGGGTTAGGGTTAGGGTCGACCTAATTCTACCCGCTGACCCGGCGGGTCGACCCGTTTTTAAAAAAAAAAATCCTTCTGTTGGCCCCACTTTACTAAGAAAAAATCCCCTTCGATCGTCCATTTTTAAAAAAAAAAAAATCATTCCTACTTTACTCCCGCCTTTTTTTAAAAAAACAACCCTATTATCCTCATTAAAAACTAAGTAGAGTCCTTATAACTCAAAATGTAAGCTTAATAGTAGTACAAGTGAAAGGACATTAACGTTTCAATAAAAAATCTCGACCGTTTCTTTGACTGATGAGATTTTAAAGGTAGCTAGTTCCTCATCAGTCAAATTAATCGACGATTTTCTAACGACAATACACATAGCGCATTGTATGTCAGACTAATTATCTCGACAAATTTTAAATGCAGTAATACTCTTTGTGGAATTTTCCCATATTATCCTCAAATGGGTTATATTTGGGTTATTCCTCGTCAAATGTCTGCTGAATAGAGAAGTATCCCGTTATTACAACCGGGCACTTTCATTTGAATCAAAGTAAATACAACCATAGGTGAAGGAGAAGCAATTGGAGTAGCTACGAGCACTATCATCTGAATCAAATTAATACATTTAAAGATATAGATTTCAAATTTTGAAAAAAAAAAATCCAAATACCAACTTCTCGGTTCATTGTATAATTCATACTCCTAAACAATTTAACTAAATAATGTATAAAAGGAAAAATAAATCTAACATCATAGGTAATATAATCTATATATATATATATATATATATATGAAAAGTGGTGATGAAAACGAAAGGAGAGACATGCCACATGGGACAAAATCCTAGGTGGTGAATTCCAGCAAAAAATAAATGATTTAAAATAATTTCAATTATATTTTGCCATTCAAAATAGTTTGTTGAGTTTTCCATATTTTTAGGCAAAAGCTTACGTGAAAAAGATGGACTGTTTTTCAAAAGCTTACGTGAAAAATATGGACTATTGATATGTATATCTTTCAAAACACTACCGAAATTATCATTTGTTGACCTGCTTATCTCTCTGGGTCTTTAAATACTCTCCCCAACTCTGTGCATTTGTCATCGTAACTATGAATATATATCTTGGGGCGAAAGCAGAAATATATGAAAAGTGGTGATGAAAATAAAAGGAGAGACATGCCACATGGGACAAAATCCTAGGTGTAATATCCGCATTTTTTCTTTCCCTTGTATTTTCATTTCCGGTGTATTTTTCGATTGTAGTAACCCTCGTGTATCTTTCAGTGTATCTTTCCTGTCATCTATTGATCTGATTCTCGTTATTGTTGTGCGGAACCGCCGTTTCGGGGTTGTCGTGGATCCATCTCGTGTTATTGTTTCCCATATATTGATTCCTATTGCTTTTATTCTCTTCTCGGATCATTTTTTTATCAATTTAGGACCCTAGGGGGGTGTGGGCCGCGGCACAAGGAGTGTGCGCCGCGGCACACACATTTTTCCAGTTTTTGGCCGAGCAGACTGTACTGTGTGCCGCGGCACACCCGTCCGGCCGCGGCACACTGCTGAAGTTAGTGCCGCGCACACCCGTCCGGCCGCGCAGACACTCGTGTGGCATTTTCGCCAAAACCCGATCAGACTGGTGCCGCAAGACACGCTGGCCGGCCGGCATGACACCGCGAACCACGGGAGAAGCTTTGCCAGGTTGCAAGACACTTGGCTGAGCCACGACACGATGCGCCAATCGTATAATTTCGTTTTTTTGGGCGAGATCAGCCATTTTCTTCCTTTTCTTCACCTGCGCACGAGAGAGAGAGGGTTGAGGGGAAAACTTCTCATCATTCATCACTTGAGGGTCGATTTTCATCATTTTCGTTCGGTTGTGAAGCCCGGATAATCGATCTAACGCGTGTTCTACGGATCGTAGTACTTGGATCTTCTAAGGTAATATCTCTTAGAACTCTACTTTTGGATAATTTGGGGGTTTTGGGATTTTCTTCTGATTCGTTCCGTTTTGTTGGTGGATTCATGATGAATACGATTAATATTGTTAGTATCATTAGCTTTCCTACGGATTCATGGATATTTTGTGGGTTTTTACGGAATCGAGAGGGTTTGGTTGTGGTCCGCCCTCGTTGTTATTTTTGGTACGAATATTCATGAATCGTAGGCGGGTTTTCGGGTGTATTCCATTTCCATATTCGTCTAGAGTTGATTGTGATTGTGTTATTCGAATCGTTAGGTTCATTTCCGCCGGTTCCTCGCGGTCGTGCTCGATCCTTCCTTTCCGTTCGTATCACCGTCTATTAACCGAGGCAAGTATCCTTATGAACTTACGATCTTGATATAGTAGTTTTGTATGAAAAATTGTGTGTGTGTATACTCACTACGGGTTAGATCCAACGGGGTCTCGGTAGGGCTCCACGAAGCTGTGGAACCGCGAGTTGCTTTTAACCACTACGGGTTAGATCCGACGGGGTCTCGGTAGGGATCCACGAAGTTGTGGGTCCGCGGTTAATTGTGGTGCATTTTACAAATGTGGTTTGATTATTGGCATTTCCGGAAATGAGTGTTTTGAAACTATGTTTTCTTGATTGCATGCATTTACTATATGTGTAAGATGTAAGTCGTTCATTTGGTTACTTGTACTAGCGTAATTGCTAACCCCTCTGGGGACCCGTATTAGGGAAATTCGTTTTATGAATTTCAGGTCAGGTTCATCGAGACGAGCGGGTGCTGGACCAGTATGCAGATGATGGCCGTGCGTGATGATTGTGCACGAGTGGTGTCTTATTGCCTTCTATCTTTTTACCTTTTGTGGTCTTTAAACTAATAGAAGTACTCGAGTACTTAAGAATTTTTACTCGTCAGGATTGTATTATTGTTTATTATGTTTGTGACGGATTATGGTGTTACGTTTGACTGGTTGAATCGGGTGGATTATTTTGTTGGGCGTCTTTATGACGAGGTATTTTTCTGTTGTTTCTGTGAGTCGATGAGTATGATGCTTGTTCAGCCTGGTGGGTCCCATATAGGAATTCACGGCGCTGTAATATACCTCGGATATCCTGGGGGTGTTACAGAAAATGGTATCAGAGCGCTAGGTTTATGGATACTTAGGCTTGTCGGTTTATTAGGTCTTGTTGTATTATGTTTTGCACATCATCATCATGCTGCCATGATTCCGGTACTACCAGTGCCCGTAAGTTTTCTTTCCTCTGTTCCTTATACTCTTGTATCGTACCTTTGATTCTCGATTTGTGATTGTTCTTTTCTTGTACTTACCATCGTATGGCTTTTGCTACTTATTTAACTCCAGTGTGGATGCTGGAAGAGGTCGTGGTCGCGGTCATGGTCGTGGATGCGGCCGAGGACATGGGGTAGCCGGTAGGGCGGCCACGTCGTAGTCTTCGGGAGTCGGCAGTACCGGCGACCGTCACAGTCATGCTTCTTCTCAGGAGCGCGCCGACCTTGGTATTGCGGCTGTTATGCAGCAAATGGTGAATCAAATGGCGGCGATAGCTCAGGAGGTTCAGAACCCGGATCCGGCCCATGCTAATCGGGGCGGAGCGGATCGTTGGCTTCAGGATGTCATCAAGATGCATCCTCCTCAGTTTTCGGGAGCTTCAGACCCGATCGGCTGGGAGGGGTGGATCAAGGAGATATCTAAAGTCTTCACTGCCACCAACTGTCCCGAGGACCGTAAGGTCCTTATTGCCCAGTACTTTCTCACTGGGGGCGCTACGGATTGGTGGGAGGTCGTTGGGCCCAAAGACCATGTTGCTTCGTGGACCGAATTCCAAGAACTGATGGAGATTGAATATTGCTCGTGGCCGGTCAGACAGGCTCGAGTACATGCTTTCTATGATGCTCAACCACGGGATATTCCCGTATCTCAGGCTATTGCCGATTTTAACAAGGAGTTGGGTTATCCGAAGACCCAAGTTGTCGAGGAGAGCGACAAAATTTTCCATTTTTCCAGGCGGATGAAATTGTCTATTCGGGACTATATGTCAGGGCTCGTCTGTACTACCTTGAAGGATTACCAGAGTAGGGCCCTTGCTTACGATATGTCTGTGACGGCGAGTGAGGCGGCCCGCGAGAGCAAGAAGCAGAAGTCCGCTGGGAATTTTTCGGGCCACAAAGGTGGGGGTCGTGAAATTCGGTCTGCTAATTTTTCCGCTGGTGGTGGCCCAGCTCGATCTACTGGGTTTCCCCGTAGGGCTGCCAGTGCCCCTTCTCGAGAGGTGAAGTGCTTTAACTGTGGCCAGCAGGGCCACATCAGTCGTATTTGTCCGAACCCTTTGCTGACGTGTAATCATTGTGGCCAGTCGGGTCACAAGGTTGCTTTCTGTGCTGAGAGGGAGAAAATCCTTGGTGCCCGGGCTTCCATTCCAGCGCCTAGGGAACCAAGTGTGAATCAAGGATCGTTTGCTCCTCAATCTCCGCCGAGTGCTAGTCGGGGGAGAGGTCGGGTCGACCCTCTAAGGGGAGCTTCGGTGTCGGCTCGGCCCACCCGCGTGTCTATGAGATGCGGAGAGCCGATGACCCAGTGGCTCTGGTGGCGGCAGTACCGTTCATATTCTTTCTCATCCTGTCAGTGTGCTTTTCGATTCTGGTGCTACGCATTCGTTCATATCTCTGGATTGTATGCGCCGTTTGAGTCTCGACTGTTTGACGCCTTATGAGCCCTTCATCGTTAAGCTTCCTAGCGGTGATAGGATCGTTGGTGATCAGGAGGTTCGAGACTGTTCTGTATTTATTTGTGAAAGGGCTTGGCCCTCTAATCTTATTGTTGTGGGTATTGAGGGTGAGGACTTATTCTCGGGGATGACTGGCTCGAGCGTCATGGTGAAATCATGAACTACCGCACGAGGATCATCACCATGTTAGCCGAAGACGGCACCGAGCACTCTTTCGGCGGGCGAAAGAGGGGGAACCAGAAATTCGTTATTAACGCCTTGAAGGCGATGAGACTCCTGCGAAAGGGGTGTACTGGCTATTGGTGCTACGCCTTGAAGGCGGAGAGTGGTGGAGTCGAGCTTTCGTCGATTCCAATCGTTAATGAGTTTCCTGATGTATTTCCTGACAAGTTACCGAGATTGCCACCGGATCGTGAGGTCGAGTTTGCTATAGAGTTAGAGCCGGGCGCGGCTCCTATTTCGAAGGCGCCCTATCGCATGGCACCTTCAGAGATGTCCGAGTTGAAGAAGCAGTTTAGTGAGCTTCTTGAGTCGGGGTATGTTCGACCGAGCGCCTCGCCTTGGGGCGCACCGGTCCTGTTTGTGCGGAAGAAGGATGGTTCACTACGTTTGTGTATCGACTATCGCGAACTAAACAAGGTGACCATCAAAAACAAGTATCCTTTGCCGAGAATTGATGACTTGTTCGATCAATTGCAGGGAGCTGCGGTATTCTCGAAGATTGATTTGAAATCGGGGTACTACCAGCTCCGAGTGAGAGAGTCCGATGTGCAGCGACTTTTCGGACGAGATACGGACATTATGAGTTCGTAGTTATGCCTTTCGGGTTAACTAATGCGCCGGCGGTGTTCATGCAGTTGATGAACAAAGTCTTTATCGAGTATTTGGATAAGTGTGTCGTCGTCTTCATTGACGATATTCTTATTTATTCGAGGATTGAGGAGGAGCATGCCCATCATTTGCGGGTAGTGTTAGACATTTTGAGGACCGAGCAACTATATGCGAAGTTCTCGAAATGTGAGTTCTGGCTGAAGGAAGTGATGTTTTTAGGTCACGTGATTTCAGCCGAGGGGGTTCGTGTGGATCCGCAGAAGATTGAGGCAGTGTTGGATTGGGCACCGCCCAAAAATGTGATGGAGGTCCGTAGTTTCTTGGGTTTGGCTGGCTACTATCGTAGGTTCGTCGAGGGTTTCTCGAAATTAGCTCGGCCACTTACGCAGTTGCTCCAGAAATCTGAGAAGTTCGTCTGGAATGACGAGAGGCAGTCGAGTTTTGAGGAACTGAAGAAGCGTTTGACTTCCGCCCCGGTTTTGGCGTTGCCATGTGGCAACGAGGGTTTTGCCGTTTATAGCGATGCTTCGGGTCAGGGTCTTGGGTGCGTATTGATGCAAAGACGGCAAGACCATTGCCTATGCGTCGAGGCAGTTGAGGCCGTATGAGCTGAACTACCCTACTCATGATTTGGAGTTAGCGGCAGTCGTTTTTGCGCTCAAGATTTGGCGTCACTATCTTTTTGGCTCTGCATGTCAGATTTTTACCGATCATAAAAGTCTGAAATACATATTTACTCAGCGGGAGTTGAATATGAGGCAGAGGAGGTGGTTAGAGCTGATTAAGGATTATGACCTCGAAATCCTTTATCATCCAGGCAAGGCGAACGTCGTGGACGACGCCTTGAGTCGGAAACCGGTCGCATTGCGAATGCTTGAGGTCCTTACGTCTCAGTCGGAGCTTCGGCGGGATTTGATTGAGTTTGATGTTGAGGTTTTGTTGCCTGGGGCTGTCGGGCAACTTTGTGCTTTAGAGGTTTCGTCGTCTTTGATCGATGAAATTAAGCTGAAGGAGTTAGAGGATCCGATGATTACTCAAATCCGAGAGAACGTTCTTAAGGGAAAGTCTCCTGGGTTTGTGATTCACGAGGATGGTATTTTGAGATTCCAGAGTCGGCTTTGTGTGCCGAACGACTCAGAGTTGAGACAGAGTATTTTGCGGGAGGCCCATGCTACACCTTACTCCGTTCATCCCAAGATTGCTTCGGAGCTTCCCATCCCAAGATTGCTTCCCATCCCAAGATTGCTTCGGGACTTCTTTCACGTTCTTAGGAGCTTCCCATCCCAAGATTGCTTCGACTTTCTTCGGGTCCACCTGAACTCCATCGGCTGATATCACATGCCCAAGGAAGGTTACTTCCTTAAGCCAGAACTCGCATTTAGAAAATTTTGCATATAGCTGTTCCTTTCTCAAGATGCTCAAAACCACACGTAAATGATCAGCATGCTCCTCTGTGTCCCTCGAATATATCAAAATGTCGTCAATGAAAACGACCACAAATTTATCCAAGTATTCCAAGAATACCCGATTCATCAATTGCATGAATACCGCAGGAGCATTGGTAAGTCCGAATGGCATCACTACAAATTCATAATGCCGTCAGGGATCCGAAAGCGATTTCGGTATGTCCGATTCCTTAATTCTCAATTGGTGGTATCCTGATCGCAAGTCAATCTTCGAGAATACCCTTGCCCCTTGCAGTTGATCAAACAAGTCGTCGATCCGAGGTATAGGATACTTATTCTTGATCGTCATTTTGTTAAGCTCCCTGTAATCAATACACAGTGGGAGGGATCCGTCTTTCTTAGGACAAAGAGAACGGGCGCCCCAAGGAGAAACGCTAGGTTGAATATATCCCTTCGTAGCAATTCCTCCGGTTGCTTCTTGAGTTCATACATCTCGGTTGGCGCCATACGGTATGGTGCCACGGAAATAGGGGTTGCTCCGTGCTCTAATTCGATGGTGAATTCCACTTCTCTTTGCGGAGGTAACCCTGGTAGCTCGTCAGAAATACATCCGAGAACTCATTCACAACCGAGATAGACGAGAGCTCTATTCCTTCCTCTTTCCTCATGGCATAGCACCAAAGTCCATGACATCCCCGCTTGATAATTTCACCGCTTTCATTGCCTTGATCAATTTCCCGAGCTTCCTGTCTCCATCCTCGGAATAAGTGTTCGATCCGTCATCGCAATGATGGAAATGACTCTCTCTCGGTAATTCAAAGACAGCTCCATAACGGTTGAGCCAATCATCTCCGAGAATTAAATCGTCACCGCAGATGTCAACTACAATAAGATTCGATGGCCAATCTCTTCCTTCTATAGATACTGGGAAATCCCTAGCTTCAAGTGTTCCCACAATTTTCTCTCCGCTCGGTAATCTCACAACATAAGGTTCACAATTATACAAGCACGGGATGTTCAAACGATTAACACAGTTCAAAGATATAAAAGAATGTGTGGCTCCTAATCGAATAAAACACTAATCGGTTGCAAAAGGATCTGAATCGCACTGATGCAACCGCAGTGTTCAGCCGTCGATCTCCTCATTTCGTAAAGGCGCGGAGGAACAGGACTCAAAGATTGGATGTCTCTCTCTTCCCAGCTGCTGCTGGAATCCACTCCGTGTTCGGTTCACACTTATCTCCTTAGGAACAGTGCCGGAGTGCGGGTACCAAAGATCTAGTAGCGGCTCCACATAAGGCCGCACGGTGCCCTTCTTGCCCACAGTCGTAACAAGTCACGGAAGATGCGGGGCAATCACGTCGAACATGCCCCGCTCGACCACAATTGTAACATTTCTTTGATGCGTCCGAAGCTGCGATGCTGTCCGGAACTTCTTTCCGCCTCTGGAAGGATGTGGAGGTTTCCTAGCCGAATAAAGGAAGACTGGCCCTTGCGGGCCCCACCACTCTTGTTTTCTACAAAGTGCCGGTCACCTTCGCTTCTTTGCCTCTACCGATTTCTCTACCGCCTCTTTCATGTCGTAGCCGCGCTTTGTCTTGATACTGCCGCAACGTAGTACACTCGAATCCGACATGTACTCTGAATCTCCGCTTCATCTCGCATATCAAAATGAAAAATCTTTTACGCCTCCGTTCGACCAAGTGTCGCACACAAGTCACCGATGATTAAAAGTTTTAATTACATCCATCAGATGCCTCCGAACTCGTGGTGAGAAAACTCTCGGATCTTCGCCTCTCTTACCGGACGGGACAATCGTGCTTCCATCATTTGTTTGAATTAGTCCAATCCGCATTATGATCCTCGGGTGAACAGCCTTCCCACCAATCAAAGGCCTCCCGGTCGGAAAATATCGGGCGATGGGAACCTTAGGTCCTCGGGATGCTTAAGACTGCGAATATCTTTTCCAACTCCTTGAGCCGGTGGTCCCAAGTAAGTGTCTCAAGAGATCCGTCAAATTTTGGCGGGTGCAATTTAACCACCTCAAGAAGCCATCTGTCTCCCGGTTATCCTCGTGGTGCCGCTTTGTCCCATCGGCTATGCATGCGATCAACGACACTGGGCGAATCGGTTTATCTGCGCCACCACATTGAAGTACTCTGGCATGTTAGGATTTGCGTCATCATTCGCCGATCCTTGCGCCCTCGAATGGGAATCGGTTCGACTAGCCGATATTTCGGGGTAGTTGCGGAATCCTCATGTCTCACGTTACCACGTCCGCATCCACGACCGCGGCCCGCGTCCCACGTCCTCCTCTCAACATACCGTAAACGCAATTTCTCAATATACGTAACAAAATTTTTGGAATAAAGTCCGTCAATACTCACAAAACAAGAATTAAGTAAAACGGTAGTACAAGAGATTAAGAGACTTACAACCACGGTCCACATGACGACTTGGTGAACAAAGGATGTTACAAACGACCCGTAAATCAAATAACGTAAATGCACTCCAAACAAAACCCGATTGCCAAGATATCCATAAATCTTAGCTCCGATACCATATTCTCGTAACACCCCGAGATATTCGAATAATTACGCCGTAAACCCTTTAAGTAAGGATTTACAAGGTGATTTAAAAGGAAAGTAAATATAAGACATCAACATTGCGAAAATTCAAGTTTATGAAAACGTACAACTGGTTCAACGGGTAATTAATACAACCATATCGAATTAATATCAAAAGGAAACTCGTACTCGAGTACAGAAAACAAACCAAGACAACAAATCTCCAATAACAATAAACATCAATGAACCCCTTAGTAGTCACGTCGGTCCCGTGGTCGCTTTCCCGCTCCTCGTCTACCTGAACATAAAAAAAAATGTCCAACCCATAAGGGGTTATCAATACTATGCTAGTACAATTATCATTTTAATCAATTCGAATATGCATCAATAATACATAAAAAGATACACCACACGGACTTCCGCTACTGAATCCGACAATGCGAATCCACAAGATTCCATTATACAGCATGGGTATTCCAATGATCCAGCGCCCTCAGCATAGATCCCAAGATGATCGTCGGACCAACACGAGGTGGAAATAACCCGTCCCAATGATCCAGCCCTCACTTAGATCCCAAGATGATCCGTCGGACCAACACGAGGTGGACATCCGATCCGGCGCCTTCTCAAGATAGATCGTACAACGTATACAAACACAACTCATGCATACCCATATGCCAAATCATTATGTTCATCAACATGAACATATAAACACTATATAACGAAATATCATGACAAATCAACGAAGTAAATATCATGTTCAACAACATGCATAATCATACGCATACTCCAAAAATACCGATTTTAACATATCACGATACTTGCCTCGAAGATGGCAAGAACGATATACTTCAATGCTCTCGACGCACTCGAAGGCCGCCTCCTCCGATCAACGTAACAAGCTCGAACCTTAACAAAAGGAACGATATACAAATCATCTCAAGTCGAACGATGGCCTAACAATTCGGTCTACGGCCGAAAAGCTCAAAATAAACAATCTGCCCGGACTGCTTAGCGCGCGCTACGTACCCTACGTAACGTGCGCTAAGACGGACTGTTAGCGTACGCTATCTTATAAGACTAGCGTGCGCTAGCCACGGTCTGGCAGTCTGACTCGGCTGGTCTCATAACGCGCGCTACGTACGTTTCGGGCATTAACTGACCCCGATAGCGCACGTTAACTCACATGTGTTAGCGTGCGCTAATATTGCATGGCAGAATACTGCAAGCCGAAACTGGGTTGAATGGTGAAGAACTCAAGAATCCTACCGTGATAATACAAGTTATCCTCGGGCAAATCATGCTAATAAGGTTTGAGGAAGATTTTATTATGGAATACCAATATACGGATAGTCATCTTAGTATCATAATCCATTACGATTTTCAAGAAGTAATCTAAGTTCCGATCGTCTTATGTTTCAAAACACCTGATTTCAACGTATACGACTCAAAGAATCGGGTACTATCCGATTACTTGATCATAAATCGATTTAAACATGCTTAGGAGTCCTTATAATAAGGTGGTTCAAAGGTTCATTCGATATCTAGCATCTATACGTCAAAAGTATCCTTCTAACATGCGATGACCGATAAAAACGAAATACTTGCTATCCAAACATGATTCAAACTTCCTTAGGAACCTTACTAATCATTGGTGAAAAATCACCTACCTCAAAGTAATGAAGAACACGGATGAAAATGAAGCAATCCAACACCAAAGGCTTGATCACCAATCTCCAATGATATAAGATCCTCAATCTCGAACTAAGTGGTTGATACGAAGTGTTTAGGACGAATGGAGTTATGTTTCAAGTGCAAGAGTTCGGGTTATGTGGGAAGAAAGGACTGAAATCACGAATAGATGTCGTCTATTTATAATAAATGGCTATTAGCGCGCGCTACACCTCGTAGCGCGTGCGCTAACGGCTCATAGTCTAAACTGTACTCGGCACTTAGCGTACGCTACGCATATACCTGTAGCGTGCGCTAAGGCGTTGACCCGGCTTTTCCCGAAAGCCGTCCAGGTACATCCGACACGATCCGACAGGGGTCCCCCGGCCAGATCTCACCTACCGCACGTCTCAATCAGTCTGACCACGCATAGCGTGCGCTAATTACACTCGGTAGCGTGCGCTATAAAACCATGTTAGCGTACGCTACCCTTAGCCTGTAGCGTGCGCTACATGCACAGAATTTCAACCTTTAAATCACATACACGAAATTATATGCTCGGCGATATCGGAATATGAAATACGGAGAATAGTATTCAGACAAAAGTAGAATCATTACAATATCGCAAGTTCCAATTACATAACAGAAATCTCGGGTATTACAATTGTTTCCCAGATATTGATTCATATTGCTTTTATTCTCTTCCCGGATCATTTTTTTTATCATTTTAGGACCCTAAGGTGGTGTGGGTCGCGGCAAAAGGAGTGTGCGCCGCGGCACACACATTTTTCTAGTTTTCGCCGAGCGATCAGACTGTGCCGCGGCACACCCGTCCCGGCCGCGCACACCGCTGAGTCAAGCCGCTGCAGACACCCGTCCGGGCCGCGGCACACTCGTGTGGCATTTTTGGCCAAAACCCGACTGTACCGGGTGCCGTGGCACACGCTGGCCGCGGCACACTCGTGTGGCATTTTTGGGGAAATTCGTTTTATGAATTTCAGGTCAGGTTCATCGAGACGAGCGGGTGCTGGACCAGTATGCGGATGATGGCCGTGCGTGATGATTGTGCACGAGTGGTGTCTTATTGCCTTCTATCTTTTTACCTTTTGTGGTCTTTAAACTAATAGAAGTACTCGAGTACTTAAGAATTTTTACTCGTCGGGATTGTATTGTTGTTTATTATGTTTGTGACGGATTATGGTGTTATGTTTGACTGGTTGAATCGGGTGGATTATTTTGTTGGGCGTCTTTATGACGAGGTATTTTTCTGTTGTTTCTGTGAGTCGATGAGTATGATGCTTGTTCAGTCTGGTGGGTCCCATATAGGGATTCACGGCGCTGTAATATACCTCGGATATCCTGGGGGTGTTACACTAGGTGGCGAATTCCAGCAAAAAATAAATGATTTAAAATAATTTCAATTATATTTTGCCATTCAAAATAGTTTGTTGAGTTTTCCATATTTTTAGGCAAAAGCTTACGTGAAAAAAAATGGACTGTTTTCAAAAGCTTACGTGAAAAAAATGGATTATTGATATGTATATCTTTCAAAACACTACCGAAATTATCATTTGTTGACCTGCTTATCTCTCTGGGTCTTTAAATACTCTCCCCAACTCTGTGCATTTGTCATCGTAACTATGAATATATATCTTGGGGCGAAAGCAGAAAATTACTAACATATTTTCCATTTTCAGTTAGATTTATGAGATTTCTTGGGAGCAGAATATTTATCACAAGAAAAACAGGGTGCTATATAAACGATTCGAAATGTTTGATTATCTCAAAATGTTTGATTCGAAAAGGAGGATGATTATCCATAACTACGCAATTACAAATCTGCCACATGATTTAATCATGTGCATTATGGAAAATCTTGCACGTCAATCAGCCAACGGCTGGGCAAACGCTGTCGCCAGGTAATTTGCAGGTTTCTTAGGCTCTTCATTCACTGCGCGTTATTGTGTATATATATAAAATTATTATTTTCTAACCACAAACAATACTATGTTTCCCATCTGTCGGCTCTTCTATGAGTTGGGTAACACAACAAGCATTTTGCAGCAGCTTAGTTTTGACATGCAACATGATATTTCACCTTCAATGTTCGATAAACTGGTGGCTTCTAAAAATGCTGAAGCACTATTCAGAAAATCATTGGTACATTAATATCTAATTAGTTACTAATTATTTTTATCTCATCTTCTCCTAATTTTATTACCATCTAATTTTTTTGTAGTTAAAGTTCTTCGTCGAAGAAAATGAAGACGAAGCATTTGAATTAATGATTATCGCCCTAAACCTCAATCACCATGAAGCCTCATACTGTTTAAACTTCATGAAGTTGTTTAGTGGTGATGAAAAACACAGAGAAGAGGGAATTCATGTGTTGTCGATGTTGGAGGATAATTCTAAGAGCGCATACTATGTGACATCATGCAGATGGCAACTGAAAAAAAGACTTTCAAAAATGAAATTTAAGCTTCCTAACTACCTTGGTGTTCCACTGTTCTGTAATTCAAGTGACGAAGAATTTCTATCGCATCTAGAAATGCAACTTCCGCAGTGCCCTAGATGTGTTGCTGATATTGAAATGGTCTATATGAATGCAATAAGTACATGTATCGCATCTATATGAACGCCAAAACCTAGGAGTATTTCAATATCGTTGTAATTGTCTCGATTCACATTACTAAAACAACTTATATTTGTGAATCATATTCACTTATCTTAGGTTTCAAATTCTCACTTTTCATTTCATGCATGTTTCTATTATTTCAAACATGTTAACCAATTATTTTAATAGATAATGACTTGAAAATTTTAAATGCTCGAATCAAATTGTAAATTAATCTGATCAAAATTATTAACAGTCTTTCAAATGATAAGGACTGTCTTAATATTTAATAGAAACTGACATACTAACAACTCTACAAAAATAAACACCTTACATTAATAAAAGGTTATAAATAAGCTTTTTAGCTAATAAGATATTTACTATATAATCAAAACAATGTTCGTTTAATTCTAATTTGTTCGATCTTTTAACGCACATAGAAGGATTGATTTATAATAATATCAAAGATCATATCAAATTAATATTTAAATAACTAAAATTCGGATAATCTTAACTGAGACCTAGATCCTGAAAACTCTAGAAAGTTGAACCATTTCCGACTATTTTTTTTATATTTTCGAAAAGCAGATCAAATTGATACTCAAATAACTAAAATTCGCGTAATCTTAACAACTGATACCTGTATCATCAATCCAATTTTATTTTATTTAAATAACTAAAATTTGAATGATATTAACAATTGAGACCAAGATCCTGAAAACTCTAGAAAGTTAAAACACACTTTTTTATGATAATTTAAAAGACCACATAAAATTGAAAATTAAATAACTAAAATTCGGATAATCACAACAATAATTGAAAACCATATCCTAAAGTCTTCCACCGAATCAACTTTCTAGAGAACTAAAAATTCGGGATATCAAGTCATTGAAAACCATATCCTAATAACCCTACAAGTTTAAACCACTCGATTAAAATGACGTGTATAATAAAATATCTATCATCAATTTGATTTTATTTCGATTAAAATGACGTATATAATAAAATATCTATCATCAATCTGATTTTATTTTATTTAAATAACTAAAATTCGGATAATCTTAACAATTGAGACCTAGATCCTGAAAACTCTAGAAGGTTAAAACACACTGTTTTATGATAATTTAAAATACCACATCAAATTGAAAATTAAATAAGTAAAATTGGGATAATCACAACAATAATTGAAAACCATTTCCTAAAGTCTTCCACCGAATCAACTTTCTAGAGAACTAAAAATTCGGGTAATCTAAATCATTTAAAACAATAATCTTATAAAAACCCTACAAGTTTAAACCACTTGATTATAATGACTTAGGATAATAAAATATCTATCATCAATCCGATTTTATTTTATTTAATATAGAGATAATCAAGTCTTTTGAAAAAGATGGACTGTTTTGATAATTTCGGATAACGACAGAAAGTTATTTTCCGGAAAAAATATTTTATTTGAATATTTTATTTAAATAACTAAAATTCGGATAATCTTAACAATTGAGACCTAGATCCTGAAAACTCCAGAAAGTTAAAACACACTATTTTATGATAATTTAAAAAACCACATCAAATTAAAAATTAAATAACTAAAATTCGGATAATCACAACAATAATTGAAAACCATTTCCTAAAGTCTTCCGAGAACTAAAAATTCGGGTAATCTAAATCATTTAAAACAATAATCTTATAAAAACCCTACAAGTTTAAACCACTCGATTATAATGACTTAGATAATAAAATATCTATCATCAATTCGATTTTATTTTATTTAAATAACTAAAATTCGGATAATCTTAACAATTGAGACCAAGATCCTGAAAACTCTAGAAAGTTAAAACACACTGTTTTATGATAATTTAAAAGACCACATCAAATTGAAAATTAAATAAGTAAAATTGGGATAATCACAACAATAATGGAAAACCATTTCCTAAAGTCTTCCACCGAATCAACTTTCTAGAGACCTAAAAATTTGGGTAATCTAAATTATTTAAAACGATAATCTTATAAAAACCCTACAAGTTTAAACCACTCGATTATAATGACTTAGATAATAAAATATCTATCATCAATCCGATTTTATTTTATTTAATGTAGAGATAATCAAGTCTTTTGAAAAAGATGGACTGTTTTGATAATTTCGGATAACGACAGATAGTTCAATGGGTCGTCGTTTTAATAGACGTAAATTAAGATCTGTTCCAAATTAAGACTCCTACAAAATACAGTCACTCGAGGCAAGGGCCTGTACTACACTATAAATAACATAGTACATCTAGGTTTTAATAACACACTACAAAGAAAATATTACAGATCTTATAAACATGTCAAATATATTTGTTCGAGGAATTAACAAGGATACCAGCAACAGGACCATCACAGTGAAGATCTTGCGTTTATGGATTCCAACTGACCAACAAAAGAAACCAGTTTCGATCGAGGCAATTCTTATGGACAGCGAGGTATAAGGACTCCACAAATTTTTTATTATTTCCATTCAATATTTTCATCATAAACTAAACCGCTATATATCATAGGGATCCAAAATACCAGCTTACGTGAAAAGAGGTTTACTATCAAATTTCAAAAAGCAATTAACCGAAGGAGATACAATGAGTATTTCTGCTTTTGGTGTTGAGGACAACCACCAAAGCAAATGGAACAAGGCCAGAGTTGAATGCTCAGTAAAATTGATATTCAACTATATTACAAAAGTGGCCAAGTGTAAGCCCGACATGTGGATTCAGTCAAATGGACTCGAACTGATTCCTTTTGATGACATTCCTTCCTTTAATGGAGAATATTTTATTGGTAGGTTGTATGTTATTGTATTTTCATGATCTCTTGATAAATATTATTATGCTGATATATTATCAATATTTTTCAGACGTAATAGGATGCGTTATACGAATTGGCAACATTATTTATGTCGATAAGGCACATGCTCGAAAGTTAGACATCGAAATTCAAGATGAAAGGTAACTTAATTTCGATGTTTTTTCTAATTTGAATAGTTATTTTTAGTATTGCATTTTACCTTAGACTGTATGACATTAATGTAGGAATATTAGCCTAAAGGTAGTGCTATGGGAATCGTACGCGGACAAGCTGCTAGAAATAGCACCTACCAACGATAAGCTTGAAGACGGGCTTACTATAGCACTGCAGTTTGCACACAAGTCCATTTGGCAAGGTCATCAGCATTTCATACTAATTTTAAAGTACATTTCATTATTTTAAACACATACTAATGAAATCACGCATATTTTAACAGAAGAGCTACGTGTGCAAACTACTATGCATGCCACCAAGATGCTCATAAATGGAGATTTACCGGAGTTTGAGGACTTCAATATGAAGTACTACAGAGCAATCTATTATAAAAGTGTTTTTTAATTATCGTTTTATGTTTTTTTATAGACAAAACATTATTTTTTTTTAATTCAACTCGGCATTTTATAGGAAGAAAATGTCCGGAAATGATTCAATTAGTAGATCAATCACATTACGGAGTGAAATTCGTTCACTGAAATCAGAGGAATGGTTGAACATGGACAAACACAGGACAACTTCTCAGATCAAAAAAGAAAGCGAGGTAAATAAATCTACTTTATTTGATTTATAATATCTTTGATTCAATTTAATTAATGTATATTTAATATTTTCCAGTCTGGGTCCTATATTCTCTTTGTCAAGTTCACCGACATTGGAGATACATGGTACTACAATTCGTGCGTGCATTGAAAAACAAAGACCGGAGACAAAAAGGCTGAAGACATCTGTCCAAATATAAAGTGTGGACGCAAAATGGACTCGATTGTACCTAGGTAATCAGGTCAATTTAAGTCATTTATACTTGATATTAAATACATTTCTTAGCGATTGATAAAACAGGTTCAGGCTAAAGGTTATAGCAACAGATTCAAAATCAAACGATGAAATTATCGTTGTTTTATTTGAGGATATGGTTGCAAACCTTATAGGCAAATCAGCTGCTGTCGTTCTTGCTTCCCTCATTGAGGTGTTTTCTGTTTCAATAAGTTTCATTATATATAAACTTCTAGGAAATTACTATTCTGACAATGTTTTTTTCCTCACTACAAGAAGGAGATGAAGAAGCACTGCCCATGGACTTTCAACCAATACTTTTCAAATATTATTTGATAAGAATCCGTGTGTCAAGCGAATATAACATTGTAAAGGGTTATAATGACTACAATGTGGAACATCTAACAACTGATGAAAAAATCATTGGTGAATATTGTGGTCTAGCAATGAACGTGAGATAACTGTACCTCTTATATTTTTAAATTTAAAATTAATACCATTATTTATCAGACCATTAACATATTATAATTAACTATTTTAGGAGGTTGCATCGGATTCCAAGAGGTTGATTGAAGGTGCCAAAGAGAAATATGTTAGAAAGGGAAAAGAAAAAGTTGACAGTGAATTTAATGATCAGGGCTCTAACGATATTTCCGAGACAACGCTTACTCCTGCTAAGCGTGGCAGAGAGATTGAAATTGATGAAGAAGTCAGTATTATAGGACTGCAAAGTTCTTCAACTAAAGTGGTGATAAAGAAGGAGAAAAATATTCCATAATTTGGGGCGTTTTGGAACAGTATAGTTTATTTTTTTAGATATCGTTTGTTTTGTTTTATGCTTTGATTCCGTTCATCACACTGTTTTGATATTTGGGACCTTTAGTAGTTCTTAATGATTAATTGCATTTTGTTTTCTTCGATTGTCTTCATATAATGATCAATTGCACTTTATTTTATGTGATTGCCTTAAATACAAACTTATCCATAACTCTATAATTTTATTTTGTAATATTCAAGTTAAGGAGCCTAATCAAATCTATTTTTCAAGTGAGAACTATAACTTAACAATTATATACATACAATCCATACAAGTGTTTAAAGAGTTAGATGTCAACCATGATTAGCAAACTGAACATAAGAAATAATTAGAGTTAGAAAGAGATATACCTCACGCATACGGATTTGGCGATTTCAGGACCTCATGCATACGGCTTGAGCGATTTCCAGACTCGAATTCGTTACGATAAATAAATTACATATAAATATTTATTTACAATCACAGCCTGCCAAATTACATTCTAGATTTGAATAATACATATTGGAATAAAGTTTGTAACGAATTCGAGTCCAGCATATCCAACTTTTTAGCATGATACGAACAACTCCAAGTCCTGTATTGTTGGACGTGATTTAATTGCTGACATTTTCAGGAGACAATTTAGTGGTATATTTTGATCAGGTAATAATAATTTTTATAATTATCTTAACAAATCTAGAATTTAATACGAGTTGGATATCTATTATTCTTAAGATTTTGCAAATCCACATATTTGAGTTTATCCTATCTAGCATAATATATTCAATATAAATAATAAACAGATAATCAATTTGTGAATTTAGATATTGATTTGTTAGCTAAAATTATGGAATAATCTTGAAAATCAATTTATTAAATATGAGTGCAAATATGTATTTTCATCGGATAATAATAATCTACATAATTATCTTAACAAACTAAGAATTGTAAACAGATTGGATAACTATTAATCCGATGATTTTAGAAATCCAGAGATTTGGGTTTATCCTATAAAGCATACCATATTCAGTATAAATAATAACCAGACAGCCAGTTAAAAATATATCAAGAACGTATCCATTATACATATATCCTACGAATTTGATGTCCCACTACTGATCATTCAACTGATCTTTCAAATTCTATTCATCATCTGCCAATCATCGTCATAGGCAGACTAATATTATTCACGAAAGAACAGCAAAGGTAATGAATTGTTATAAGCATCTCTATCTTATCTTATGTATTGTTTGATTATTAAATGTTTAACTTTTACTTCTATTTTACTGTCTGTCACAGATTATATCAAAGTTTAGAACAAAAAATCAAGACACCAGTCTCAAAGAGTTAGTTATCATCAAAGATACGTAATTTATAATTATTTGTTGTAATTATTTGTTCGAATATTAGTTTACCTTTGATGCACAAATTAAAAATCAGCAGTACTCTTCACCAAGTAACAGTATTCACCAAGTGTTTATAATTTATATATCTACTGCTTAAATTAAAAATTCAATATTTTCGTTTACAAATTTTTTTATTATATTTCCGTTCAATATTTTCATCATAAATAAATAGAGTACTGTTCATCAATATTTTTGGAAGAATTTTATTAAAAACCAACAGTGCTCTTCCGCTTAAATTAAAAATTTAACTTCCGAAAGTCCAATTTCCATCATTATTTATCCAGATCTGGTCAAGATGTGAATAAAAATTTTATAAATGCAAAATAGAGTATTGTTCATCAAAATTTTTGGAGAATTTTTATTAAAAATGAACTGTACTCTTCCGCTTAAATTAAGAATACACCTTCATAAAAATCCAATTTCCATCATTATTTCTCCCAGATCTGGTCAAGATATGAATAAAAATTTTGTAAATAAAAAATTATTAAGCAAATAATATACTAATCTGCTTAAATTAAAAATACAACTTTAAAATGAAATTTCCATCATTATTTCTGCCAGATCTGGTCAAGATATAAATAAAAATTTTATAAATAAAAAATTATTAAGCAAATAATATACTAAATTGAGAAGTATTTTGACAGATATTACCGGAATAATTTACTGAATTCCGTCGTCTTCACACACTCAGATCTGCTGGACAATCACCGGATCTGGATCCATAAATAAACAATACTGTTATAAATCATTTAAATAATAATTTAGATAGAAAAATAAAATTTAGGAGATGAATGAAGCGCAGGATCTTACCGTCGTTGAC
Organism: Orobanche coerulescens; assembly: GCA_033398695.1. Classification (NCBI taxonomy): domain Eukaryota; kingdom Viridiplantae; phylum Streptophyta; class Magnoliopsida; order Lamiales; family Orobanchaceae; genus Orobanche; species Orobanche coerulescens. The sequence goes on along the minus strand of CM065805.1, from coordinate 208,750,721 downwards.
GAATGGCGCCGTAAATATCAACCGTACGCTCTTATAACCGAATTGAAATGAAAAATTGAGCATGTTGAAATAAACAAAAATTATATAAATCATCAGTTTGAGAAGGAAAAATAAAATAGATCGTGAAATAAAAATTAGAAAATGAAGAACCTGGGGAGGATCTTACCGTGGTAGAAGAACGGCATCGTGAAAATCAACCGTGATTACACTTTACCGAACGGGAATGAAAAATCGAATATGTTCAAACAAACAAAAATTGTATACATCATCGGATTTCAGTAGATCGAGCACACAGTAGAAATCAACCGTAAGAAATTATGTGGAAAACTGAAATGAAAAAATATTTGGACAGATGCCTGAGTAAGGGCTAAGAATCGGAGAGAAAAATGAGGCGGTGCAAGAGGAATAGACGAGAGTGTGGGTCGTGTTTTTCGGAGGAGGATAAAGTGACGGCTGATGAAGTAGGAATAATGATTATATAGGTAGGGTTTTTCGGACGGAATGCAAACATGAAAGCGTTTTTTTAAGACATGCGTTTGTAAAAATGAAAATGAATCGGTGAGCGGATAAGCACGCCACCTGCCCACCACCACTTTTTCTATCCCATTTTTATTTTTGGTTTCTTATATTATATTATATGTATATTCTAATAAAAATATCTCTATATTTCTTTTATTATTCGTACAATAAAATAAAAATTATTTAATTCATAATTAATAATCACTGAGTTAGAAAAAAAAAATAACGACTCACTATTCAATAAATGATTTTAAGTGTGATCTTTTCCCATGATTGTGCGTAGTATCTTCTTCTTCTTGCTGGATATTATTAATTTATTTTACAATATGAAATTTGTATACTAAAAATATAAAATGCGTGTAAAATGATTTATTGCAAATTTATATGGATAGATGATTAATTTATTATATTTGTGTAGTTATTTAATGGATACAGGACGTCGTAAGTCTTTGAAATTAAGGAATCGCGCTCCATTGTATAACGAGGGGCCGAGTTCTACTAGAAAAAGGAGTAGAGTTTTCAACAATCTGAGTGGCGAATTACCGTTGAATGTTATAACTAATGGTAACATATTTAGTATTCGATCTCCAGTTATTACAAATTCTACATTCCCGCAGCTTAACATTGAGAATGGTAATAATTTATTATTATTTATATATATATATATATTAATTATTTTGTTATTGCAACTTCAAATATTGTGACGTTAACAGATAATAATTGTTGTATGTTTATCAATTTTCATAAAATATAGGAGGAACGACAGCTCAAACTTTTAAAAGAAATACTCAAGGATGTGGGGCCGGAATATCACCTTGGATTGACATTACGAATGGTATATGTTACGTATCAAATTAGTAATTGTTTAAGATATTACTAATCTTTATTTCTATGATATTTTTTTATTAGTTTTGTCACCGATACATTTTGATCGTGCAGAGACAATTACACCAAATGTCGGTAGTGCGAAACATGTGTATACGCAAAGCAATAGGCTCACCCCAAGTTCATATCCGTTTAGTTGTGTGACTGATGGTAAATACTTCTATATATTTCATATTATAATTTATATGATACCAATTTATAAATCTTCAATTCATTTACTCCAGTAAGATATTTATAATTGAAGATGTAAGTAGTTAAATATGTTGTTTCTCACATTAAAATATTTATATTTGACATTTTATCATCTTGCATATGTAGGGAATATGGATAAAGATTACAAAGTAGTGTCAAGATTCAACAGAATTAACCGGAGATTCACACTATCAATGAGAAGACATCTCAAGTCACATCCGTTTGATTACTTTATGTATCATGAAGATCCTAGAGGATACAGTAAGTGTAATGGTGTTATATAAATATTCACTAATTTAGAACATTTGTATTACATTAATCCGGATAAAATTTAAAAAAAAAAAGTATAATTCATCATCAGTTATATATATTTTCATCTTTATATAGGAATAATGGTACCTCCGTATGTTGAAGAGTGCATGCCTCTTGCAGAAGAGCGTATACAGCAATTGCTAGATAAATATACTCTTAATGTGATAAGAGTTATGAGTGAAGAGTCATCACGTGTGGACATGTTTAAGGAATCACGAAAGAGATCTATGAAAAAACTACATGAAAAGAAGGATATTACTGCGCGGAGAAATAATGGGATATCGTCAGTAGGTAATGTTGATTACCACTAAATTCAACACACACTAAAATTACTATTCAAATATCTTATAATAATTGACATTTATACACTTTCATGGAGCAGCTTACCAAGATATGGGTGATCCTACATATGCGTGTGGATTTTGCGGTGCGCTTATGTGGTTTGATGAGAGGTTAAAAAAAAGCCCGTTGAGTAGTCCAGAATTTGGTTTGTGTTGTAGTCGTGGTAAAATACAACTTCCTCTTCTGAAAGAACCTCCACGGCTGCTACGTGATCTTTTACAAAATAGGCATATTAAGAGTCGTAATTACATTGAGAACATACGTGCTTATAATATGATGTACGCTTTTACTTCGATGGGTGGGATCCAAGATAAAACAGTCAACAATGGACATGGTCCGTATACATATAGGCTTGGTGGAAATAACTATCATCTACTCGGTAGTTTGTTACCTAAAGAAGGCGATTCGCCAAATTTTTCACAGCTATATATGTATTGTGGCGAGGATGAAACTCAAGACATAATCGATGTTGTCCGGTATTCATTCTCTTGGATCCATATTAATTCCACTACATATGTATAGTTTTTAAAAATATTCTATATAAATATATTGTTGATTCTCATTATATTTTTTATTTTATTTTGTAGATCAAAAAGTCCTGCTGCGATTGATTCATCAATTGTGGATGATCTAAAGAACATGATAGATGTCGAAAATCCAATTGCCCAAAATTTTCGAATGGCTGCTGAACGATTAAGGAGAGCGCCGATATGGATGTAAAGTTATGTCTCATGGGAAGGAGGTCACGCGATGGACGCATGTATAATCTACCTACATGTTCAGAAGTCGCTGCATTAATTGTTGGTATGTTGGGATATCACTATTATTTATCCATGATAAATATATATTCCATAAGTAGTTTAATATATTCTAAATGATTTTATTTCTCAATAATCAGGAGATGATGAGTACGAGATGGATCCCCGCAATATTGTATTGGAACGAAAAAATGGCGATTTCCAAAGAATTTCAGAATTGCATCTAAGTTACCTTCCAATACAATATCCCCTACTTTTCCCATATGGTGAGGATGGATACTATCCAGAGATTTCGCACTCGGATAAGTCTAAAGGTGTCAGGCACACACTTACTGGTGAGGCCCAGACAATATTACTCAGTAGAAAGTTATTCCAACAGTTTATAGTAGATGGCTATATGATGATGGAAGCACAGAGGCTTGCTTTTATAATGAGGAACCAATCATTATTGAGGTCTGATAAGTATAAGTCACTTGATGATGCTATTCGAACAGGTGATATTGATCCATCTGACCCAACAGGAAACGTTGGTAAACGCTTTGTTTTGCCGTCTTCTTTTGTCGGAGGTCCTCGATATATGGTCCAGAACTTCCAAGACACTATGGCCATATGCAAGAGTATAGGATATCCGGAACTATTCATCACATTCACGTGCAACCCCAAGTGGCCTGAGATAACACGTTTTGTTGAGTCTAAGGGTTTACGACCCGAGGATAGACCTGATGTTATGAGTCGCATTTTCAAGATGAAGTTGGACCAACTTATAAAAGACTTGAAGACGGAAAATATTTTTGGCAAGGCAATTGGAGGTACCACATTATAAGTCTCAGTTCCTTTGTTATTTCAGCTGATCGCTTCATTATTAACTTCACTTCGAGTTGATTGATTTTTATTCTATTTGCTTTGTAGTTGTGTACACTATTGAATTTCAAAAACGCGGACTTCCTCACGCACATATATTGCTGTGGATTGATCGAGCAGATAGAAATATGTCTGCAAATTCTATAGATGATTTCATCAGTGCTGAGATACCAAATAAGGAACTCAATCCGGAGTTGTACAAGACTGTCTCTGAGTATATGGTGCATGGTCCATGCGGACCATTGAATCCGACTTCACCTTGCATGCACGATGGCAAGAAATGTTCTAAGAAATTTCCAAAGTCCTTTAATGAGCGTACTATTTTCGATGGAAATGGCTACCCGGTGTACAAAAGGCATGACACTGGTGACACTGTCGACAAGAATGGCAATCTCATTGATAACAGGTACAATTTAAAATCATTTTTTAATGTTCATTGTCGCATTATATTTCACTCACCATGATATAAATTAATTGTCATTTATATTCAAACTAATATTAAGTTTTACTTTTTATTTATAGGTTTATTGTTCCGTACAATCCTTTCCTATTGATGAAGTATCAGGCACATATAAACGTTGAATGGTGCAATAAGACAAATTCTATAAAATATCTGTTCAAGTACGTCAACAAGGGGGTTGATAGGATAGGCGCAAAAATAACTGTGGAGAACGAAATGAAGGATTATGTTGACTGTCGGTACATATCAGCATGTGAGGCTGTGTGGCGTAGTATGGGATATGATATACACTACAGAGATCCACCCGTAGAGCGTTTATCATTTCACATGGAGGGTGAACAGTCCGTTACATTCAAAGATGGTGACTTGATTACGGATTTATTGGAGAAGCATACTGTTGCAGAGACAAAGTTCCTTAAATGGATGGAATTCAACAAGCATCATCCCGAAGCACGTAAGTATCTATACGCTGAGTTCCCTAGATATTACGTGTGGGATCCTAGAGGTAAAGTGTGGAGAGACAGGAAGAACTTCAACAACAAAGTTGGAAGAATTTACCATGTTCCAATTAAGACTGGTCCATTATACTTCATGCGGATTATGTTGAATCACATTAGGGGCGCCACTTGCTTTGAAGATTTGCGGACAGTGAATGATGTTGTTCACCCTACATACCGTGATGCATGTTACTCTTTGGGATTGCTCGATGACGACAAAGAGTATATTCATGCTATAAAGGAAGCCAGTTTTTGGGGTTCCGGTCGTTTCCTTCGACATTTGTTCTCCATGCTTATACAGTCTGACAGTATGTCCAGACCCGTTCATGTTTGGGAAAGTACATGGGAGTATCTATCGGACGACATCCAATACTTTATGCGACGGAAATTGAATAATCCTGGTATAAATTTAAGGAACTTTCTTATGTCGGAAATTTTATATGAACATTTATTTGTTATTTACTATGCTAACTTTATATCTAAATATTTCAATATAAGACTGGAACTGAATGAAGAACAATTGAAGAATTTTACTCTTGCTGAGATAGAAGAGTTTCTTTCTAAGAATGGATTTAGCTTGACTCAGATTAAAGGTATGCCCGTTCCCGACAATGTCGTCATAGATAATGGTATGAATAATTTGATTGCCGAAGAAATGTCGTACGATATTGATGAGATGAATGAGTTGCATAGCAGTTTGTATCCATGTCTCACGGACGAGCAAAGAAGTGTGTACGATACCATTATGGATGCAGTCGATTCCGGTAATGGTGGAGTTTTCTTTCTATATGGTTACGGTGGCACAGGAAAGACATTTTTGTGGAAGACACTGTGTTCTGCATTACGTGGTAGACGTGATATTGTTCTCCCAGTCGCATCGAGTGGTATAGCTTCTCTACTTCTTCCTGGAGGCCGCACTGCTCACTCTAGGTTTAGTATTCCTTTGCAGGTCGATGAAACAACCATGTGTAGTAGGATAACTCCCAATAGCGATCTGAAAGGACTTTTGAAGAGTACAAAGCTAATTATATGGGATGAGGCACCCATGACTAATAAGTTTTGCTTTGAGGCATTGGATCGCAGTCTAAGGGATATGATGAAAGATCATCATGGTGTGGAATCTAACAAGCCGTTTGGTGGATTGGTCGTTGTCTTTGGTGGTGATTACAGACAGATATTGCCCGTCATACCAAAGGGTAGTAGGCAGGATATAGTCCACGCATCCCTTTGCTCATCTAAGACAATTTGGAGTTCCTGTCGTGTCTTGAAGCTTACGAAGAACATGCGTCTGCAGGTACTTTTCTAAAATTTTGATGCTAGATAATTACTTTTTATATAAATAACTTATTTTAAATGTATATAAATTGTTGACTTTGTGCTATTAAATTACAGTCTGGCGGCTCATATGATGAGACCGAGAGCATCAAGGAGTTTCTTTGAGTGGTGCTTGAAGGTTGGAGATGGTGAAATTGGTGTTGATAATGATGGTGAGGTAGAATTCAAACTGCCTGATGATATTCTGATTCGGTCTATTGATGAACCAATTGCTACAATAGTTAAGAGCACATATCCGAGCATATTAGACCATGTCGGTGATGGTCGGTACTTTCAGGATAGGGCTATTCTTGCTCCCACTAATGAGATCGTCCAAGAAGTAAATGATTATATAATGTCTCTTTTACCTGGAGATGCCACAGAATTCATGAGTTCAGATAGCATATGCCCTGACGAAGATGATACCGTCAATAGAGAAGATGTCTATTACAGCCGAGTTCCCGAACACTATAAGGACTTAAGGATACCAAATCATATAATTCGACTTAAGGTCGGTTGTCATATAATGCTTCTTAGAAATATTGACGATCTGCCGAACTTTGTAATGGAACTAGATTGATTGTTCCGCGATTGGCAAGCACGTTATTGAGGCTAAGACGATACATGGAAAGAACGCTGGAGTGAAGGTTTTCATACCAAGGATGGTACTTTCACCTTGATATTACCAAGTTTCCTATTAGATTTCAACGAAGGCAATTTCCTATATCAGTTTGTTATGCAATGACTATCAATAAGAGTCAGGGACAGTCTTTATCTCATGTTGGGCTCTACCTCCCAAAGTCTGTTTTTAGCCATGGCCAGCTCTATGTTGCATTTTTCAGAGTAACAAGCAGAAAGGGGCTCAAGGTTTTAGCATTGGATGAGGAAGGCAATCCCACCGACACGATCACCAACATTGTATACAAGGAGGTGTTTTCAAAACTTTGAGGTATGTTTTTATCATATTAATACACTTTATGTCTAAAGTAGCAATATACATTTATTTGATTTTGTTATTGCTTACTGATTTGTGCAGATATCGTTTTGCAGTTGGCAATTATTCAGATGTCTACTGTGATTGTACACGTTGACTTTGCATTCTCTTTCATATTTTTCGATGTACTGAACCTTTGATTCTATTTAATATTATTTATTATTTGGATGATATTTTATTTCACGTATTACTGATTTAAAGAAAATTATGACGTGGCAACGCCACGGGTTAGTATTAGTTATTAGTGATGTTTAAGTATATAAACTTAAATCATCGCACATTTATCAAATAAAAAAGGGAAAAATGCACAGAAATACATGAACTTTGCTCTTTCTTTCATTTTGCGCACGACTTTTTAATTTTTTCATAAAATCACTAACTTTCGATTTCGTTCCCTAGTCTTAAATTTCGCTCAAATTGAATCTGACGTGGCGCTGATGTGGCAACTGGGCATGTGTCAACCTCTCTTCCATCCGGAAAATTAAAGGGAAAATGCACAGAAATACATGAACTTTGCTCATTTTTTCATTTTGCGCGTAACTTTTAAAATTTTTTCATAAAATCACCAACTTTCGATTTTGTTCAATTTTCTTAATTTTTAAATTCTATTAACATATTTTTAGCTTTTAACAATACTCTGCTAGTGGAATATTTACCATGCTTTTGAATTTACTGCATTAGCTGCAAATCTGAAAAGAACAAAGTAGGAGATAAATTCGTTCGTGACGCAATCTGCAAACAATATGAGTGGATGTGTGACTAGGCGCCCCTCGCACACACACACACGCGCGCGCCGCCGCCGTCCGTCCGACCGATGGGTCGGGTCGGTCGGAGGGCGATTTGGGCGAAATATCTCGGCGTCTCGAAGTTGTCTTTTTTACTATAATTTTATTCGGTAAAAAATTATTTTACTGAAACACCTCAATTATAAATTCCGAATTTTCGTTAATTCCGATGTTGCTCATATGTTTTAGTCAATTCCGGGGAGTTCATGTAAATACCTCAAGTATAAATTCCGATGTTGCTCATATATTTTATCCTGGGAGGCAGACACTATACACTGCGGTGGGGCGAATTTGCTTTAAGGAGACAGAAATTCTGGACTTAACATCACCCATCTTCGGATTTAGTTCCTTTGATTATATATATATTGTTTGCAGATTGCGTCACTAACAAATCTGTCTCCTACTTTGTTCTTTTCAGATTTGCAGTTAATGCAGTAAATTCAAAAGCATGGTAAATATTTCAACAGTAGAGTATTGTTAAAAAGCTAAAAATATGTTTATAGAATTTAAAATTAGGAAAAAATTGAAGAAAATCGAAAGTTGGTGATTTTATGAAAAAAAATTAAAAAGTTACGCGCAAAATGAAAGAATGAGTAAAGTTCATGTATTTCTGTGTATTTTTTCCTTTAAATTTCCGGATGGAAGAGAGGTTGACATATGCCCGGTTGCCATATCAGTGCCATGTCAGATTCAATTTGGGCGAAATTTAAGATTAGGGAAAAATTCAACGAAATCGAAAGTTAGTGATTTTATGGGAAAAATTAAAAAGTCGTATGCAAAATGAAAGAAAGAGCAAAGTTCATGTATTCTGTGCATTTTTCCCAATAAAAAACAAGCTATTTCAAAGATGATTATTCTATATTTCAAGAAACCCCAAGTTCATGAACATGCATCCCAAATGCACTCAATCCGATGTTCATCTTCCTATATAGATATACATTTGTTATAGTCATCCTAAATTTAAAATCTCGCATACACTCCTACTACCATATCGTAAATAAACACCTAGTTAGATACTTTTGAGAATGCAAAATACAAATTACCCAAATTATAGGTTATTTAAAATAAAATATTTTTAAAAACTGGAACGCAAATTCAATTATTGTGGGATTAGACTTCCCAAAAATATTGGACGTTTCATACTTTCTAAACAATTTGATTAAATATCATATAATTATATAAGAAAAAAACTCGAATTTGTTGGGGAGGAGGCCGACTTAAATTTCTCATAAAATATAAACATACAAATATTTAAAAGTGTAATGTTAGATTTCATATTAAAAGGTATTTATATAGTTAGAAAGTATTATGATAGTTTTTGTTATATATTTTGAGAAATAATCAATGACCATATTTTAATTTGAGGAAAATAATACAATAATTTATATGGAACAAGTGGAGTACATAGCGTAAAGGCTGGCCCGAAAGATTTGGTCTAGAATAATCAATATGAGATGAGATAACAAACAATGTACCTTATATTAAGGACCAGCTTAATTAATTAATTAATTATGTATAACAAGTTGTCTCCTCAATACCTCATGATCTTGCACGACAATATCAATATGTTTAAAATTTCGTAACACGGGTTAGACTTCAGGGATTTATAATGGAGAAATTGATGGGGCAACACCCTCTCTCATATCTCCAAACACATTCATACTGTATGTGTATTGTACTGTGTGTTTTATTATTAATTTAATTATAATATTATTATGAATATTTTATGTGTAAAATATGCGGTACAATTAGGGGTGTTCAAAATCGGATATCCGGACTTTCGGATATCCGGACTTTCGGATATCCGAAGGGGTGTTCAAAACCGGATATCCGGACTTTCGGATATCCGAAAATTCGGATAGTAGATTTTGATATCCGATATCCGTATCCGAAATTTCGGATACGGATATCTGATATCCGAATATCCGGAAAAAATATGAATTATGTTCGGATATCCACATATTCGAAAAAAAATATTCGGATTTGGATATCGGATATCCGAATATCCGAAAAAAACTTCGGATATGGATATCGGATATCCGAATATCCGAATACCTTATATTATTTAAAATATAAAAAAATAAAAAATTTAAGATTTTTCGGATATTTCGGTCCGAATATCCGATTTTTCTGAAAAGTACTATCCGATATCCGAAAATCCGAAGTTCCGGATATCCGAGCTTCGGATTTTTGGATATTTCGAATCGAATATCGGATATCGGTTATTTTTAAACACCCCTAACTCCTAAGTGCAACATCCTTAAAGCACGGATGTGTATGGGGTGTGGTTGAGGTGTTTGCCGTATCACCATTCTTTACAATGGGCCTCCCTGGAAAATGGTTACTGACTATGGGCGGTTTGTTATTCTATTTTGGTGATTTGACCGGCTGACTTATAGACTGATTATTTTATTATTTGTAAATTATAAAGTATTTAATAAATCAACAGTTATATATTTTGTTGTCGTTACTTGTTAGTTAATTATATATAGTTGTTAGTAAAAATATTACTCGATAAATTAATTATTTACAGTAACTGTTACCATATAAAAAGACTTTTATAAAGACACTAATTATGTTTTTCTTTATTGATGATAATACTATAAATGTCATTATTAATATAGAAATCATCAATATATATATATATATATAAAATATTTTAAAAATTAATTGGATAATAGTAAGCTAATAAATATATTTAATAATAATCTTAATATAAATATTGAATAATAAAACAATAAATAATAACATTTATAAAAAACTAACAATAAAAGATTCAGTAGTAAATATAATTTCAGGAAATATATTTAATATATCAACATATATATTCAATATTACATGTGGATTAAATATTTTAGCTATAAAAAACTTTCTAATTGTATCATGAGAAATATATTGAAAAACAAATATAATGATATAATGATATAACTTTATATTGATCGGTACAACATCAAAAAAGAAGAAATGGTCAAAGTTTAATTTGACAATCCCAAATACATTCAACAATAACATATTTAATAATTCGTTTAATAAAAATATACCACTAAAAATAATTTTTTAGGATAAAAAAAGCATGAGAAAAGCTTTTAAATAAACATATATTGTCAAATTGCTAAAATGGTTCGTGACCCCCCCCCCCCCCCCCTATTGGCCGAAGAAACTATTAACCAAATAAGGCCAATGTGTATTTATAAAAAAATAATGTAAAAACCAAAATATAAAGTTGTATTAGTTAGTTTTCTATTTTAACTTAAATTGTGTTTAGTCATACAAAAAATAACTTATAAAACACATTATTTAAATGTTTAAACAAAATAATATACTGAAAAAATCACATAGCAATTGAAATTTCATTCAAAAATCGTTTATCAACGAGAACCGCTTTTAAACGTACAAGTTTGACAACGGTTCTAAAAGACCGCCGTATTTTAACAGCAGTTTTTTTGGAACCGATGTTAAAATGCCAAAACTTCATTTTAACAACGTTTTTTTTTTTTTTAAAAACGGTGTTAAAGTGCCGCTGTTAAATACTGTTTTTGTAATAGTGTTTCTAGCTTGTCGAGATAAAAAAACATAGTTCTTCAACTAATGATTTTTAAGTGGACTATGTCATTATGATAGCAATTTATTTAAATTTCGATTTGGCTTAATTAAAAAAGGAAAAAAGACTTCACCATATACTTCAATATAAAATATACTTTTTACCATCTAACCCATCTGAATTTAAAGAAAAAGAGTGGTTAGTTATTAAGAGCATATTAGTTGATAATTTAATTTTTTTTAGATTTAAATTTAATGGTAAGTACTCTCTCTCCCAGTTCAATTGCAACACTTGAAAGGAAATTAGTATGTAGGTGAATTTTCGGATGTAATAGGTGTATAAGTTTTGTAGATATTGATGGTAAATGTGTGATGGAGATTAAAAGGTAAATATATATATTGATGGTGGGCGCTTGGTGGAGATTATAGGAGAAAGTGTAATGAAATCTAACACTTTTAAAAGGATATTTTTTCTGGGTGAACCGAAATGTAGCACTTCAGAATGGATGAAGAAGGCACACAATTTGCTTGGCTGCTTAAATAAAAATACAATTTCCGCTCAGGATTGCGAAAAATATTTTACGAGCATATTGCAATTTTTCCTTTGAAAAATCAATTTATCTAAAAATACGAGTACCCGATTGATTTATGTGTATTGTTATATCTATACACATATTTATACAGGCATGCATTGTGTATGCACAATAAATATACGTGTATATATATAGCATTACTCTTGATTAATTGTAAATAAGTACCCCTTTGAAAGAATACGTACTTTCTTAACAAATACTCGGTTTTTGGAGGTGCACAATGTAAAATCGAATAATAAATCGAGGTGCTATTTATGATTTTGAAAGATTTTTGTCTTTGTGAATAGACTTTTTGGGAGGATACTTGTTGTAATTAACCATCATTAATCAAGTGTAAATGGGAAAACATTGGCAGAAAAGTCCGGTAACAACAACAACAACATCATAATCCACTTAGTTAAAGAAAGACGAACATGTACATATACACTTCCGAGAATTTGGCAATAAGTTTGTGGTTGTTGCCTTGCTACCAACAGAAGGAAGACAACTTGAAGGAGTAACAGGATGGAAGATGTCCGGTTCTTCTTATGTAATCCGCTCTTTCAGATGTTCTCATAGCCTTTTGTTGAAGTTTGGCCTCTGCATTTGCCCTTTTCTCCTCTGCAATCCTTCGAGCCGAAGCTAGTTTGCTCTTGTACTTCTCTTGTGCTCGACTTCTCATTCTTTCCGCCTTCACCTACCACACGGACGTAACTCGTAAGTGAATTAATTTACGAGTTGATATATGTTAGGGGGGTGCTTGTAAGAACTTCGGCTTTTAGAATAAGTGATTTATCGTACCAGAAAACTCGAACTAGTCGAGAATCAGAAGTTCGTAATGTAGTGTTACCAAATACTCAAATAAAAACTAACTACTAAGTGATTCCTGATTGCACCCAACCCATAGCAACAAAAGCCACCCAGCTGACAGAACAGAAAGGCAGTCCGCAGTAGAGTACCTCTACTATACGATTCTCCATTTCAGCTTTCCTCTTCTGATGGTTCTCCCAAGCCTGAATTTTCACCTCCTCGCGTTTGAACCTACATGAAAAAGAAAAATCTATTTAGCAAATTTTCTTATACAAAACCTAACATCATTCTCTTATACAAATTTTCTCAATTTTTTAAAATATTTTTTTCTAATATTTTTAATTGAAAAATTAACGCCGCTAATATTTTTGACGGAAAATTAGTTCTATGAGATTTTGTGCAGGCTTTTTATAATATGCGGGGATTTCGTTCAATTTTGACCCTTTCCCACTATCAAAGAGGTTCTTATAAAACATAAAAACAATTTGATGCATTTTATCTAAATTTATCCATATTAATACTTGTAACTTTAACTTTTTTCCAACAAACTAATCTTATTTATATAGAAAAATATCAATTTAAGATATTGTTCTAAATTTAATCAAATAATGATGTTTTATTTTGATGTGGCCTATTCACCTCTTTATATAATTTAAATATGCTTATTATTTTTATTTTTAAAAATTATGTCCATTAACCATTTATGTAATTTAAATAGATTTATTAACCATGGTGTTTTAAATTTTAATAAAAATTTGACATCATATATTTATTCAGATAGTGCCAATTATTACTCAATGTGATAGTGTGCAACACATGGTGTATAGGGTGCATCTTTTTCAAAATACGCTGAGGCAATGCGTCTACCTAACCTACAATACAAACGGGTTAATGCGGATGCGGGTTCCCCGTCATAAAAAAAATTAAATAGCAAAACATACTTAGTATATATTCAAATTAAAATATCAAGAGTGCATCACACCACTAACCGGTGTCAAATTATTATTATTATTATTATTATATACATAAAATATTACATCAAACTACTCGTCCAAACATATTCTTATATTATATAAATAAAAAATAATCATTTTTTCCAACACTAGATACTAGAATTTTGGATTTTTTTTTTTGGTAATATAGAATTTTGGACAATACCTCCAACTTTTATATACATTACTCCCTCCATCGGTCCAAAAATGTCATATTCTGATTTTTCTGATAAAAAATTTACAAATTTTGATCATAAATTACGATCAGTATATAAAAAATTTATAGTCATATAAGTTATATATTGAAAATACACATTAAGATAGATTTGTCAAATACTTATATGATAATATTTTTTGTTATATATGGATGGCAATTTATAGTTAAAGTTTGTAAATTTTGACCAGAAAATATCATAAGATAAATCTGTCAAATACTTACGTGACTATATTTTTTGTTATATATGAATCGTAATTTATGGTCAAAGTTCGTAAATTTCGACTAGAAAAAATCAAAATAGAACTATTTTTTTGCGGATCGAGCGAGTATTATTACGCAAAATAAGAAGCAGAAGTCGGACATAGTAAAATGTATATCACCTTGCCGTGTAGTTGGCACGCTCGGCCTCCTCCCAAGCCATAGCTCTGATTTCCATTGAATTCGTCTTTCCAGATCCATCATCATCATCATCCGTCTTATTTCCAGCTTTCTTCACGCCAATCGATCCTTCTCCATCTCGACCCAATTGTTTTGCGTCGCCACTTGCCTCACATTCCTTCTTCTCACTCGGATTCGGAGCACTTTGACCCGCCTTGATCTTGACATTCGGGCCCCTAATCGGAGTCGACGAACCAGACGGCATCGGACTCGCAGCCCTAACCGGAGTGGCTGCCCTGGACGGCTCCTGGCTTGCAATCGGAGTCATTTCGGTCCCCATATCCCTCAAACATATCTGCCTCACGGCCGATCTGGGGCTATTACTAACCACATTTTTTTCTCTCTCTTCGTCATCCTCGCCGCTCGAGTAGTCTTTCTTCGGGACCGGCGCGATCAATCTCCGGTCGTCGGCGTTCGAATTACGCGGCGAGGCTTTGGGATGATTTTTCTCGCCTCTGGATAGATTGACTAGCCATTTCTGAGCGTCGTCCCATTTCGATGGAGTCGGTTTTCCCAACGCCGTCCGATTGTGGTGGTGGTGGTGGTGATGATGCTGATGAGATGTGCGATTTTTCTCACTGCACTTTTGGAACTCAAAATTCACTCCGTCTGAAGATTTGTGCGTGGTGGCGTTATTCAAGCAACCTTTATCCTCTATGGATCTCATTTTTTTTTTCAATCTTCTACTAACAACTAAATATTCATCATCTCAGAATTAAACTAAGAGAGAGAGAGAGAGAGGGAAGTGTACAAATGAGTTATGACGCTTGGACTTTCAAGGAGAGCAAAGCAAAAGGTGCAGAGAATAGAAAAGAAAAAAAAAACTTGAAAGTTGAAACCACGAAACCTTTTGAGAATGCAGAGGAAGTATATGCATGGAGAAAAGCAACAGCAACGGTAATGGGTGAGCTGCATTATTAAATAATCGTTTTCGTTTCCCAAATTTGTTCCTACTTTTTTTTACGTAACCCAAATTTATTTATATACTATTATTCAGTGGCGACAGAAAGAGTGCTAACAGAAAGAGTGCTAGGGTCGGCTGAAGCACCCTCAATTAAAAATTATAATTTTTTCCAGTATTGCCGTCGATAAATTTTGACAAAGCATCCTTCGTCGCGGTACAAATAGCTCTCCTTATTATCCATCCAACTGTTCAAAAAGTAGCGACGTGCAACTGTCGACCTTTGCCACTGAGTAATTAGTGTAAAGTTTTATCCATGGCCTCTTGTTGCGGGAGACAATGATAATGCAGGGGGAAAAAATAAATTAAGGAGGAAGAAAGTGAATTAGATGATGGGAAAAACGTTGATATGAGAAAAACTAAAGAGAAGTAAATCACGTTTCAATCGGTTAAGTAAAAAGAATGAACTTTTGAACTAGAGGTTGTGCTACCATTACCTTTAGAAAGAAGCTTAGCCTCTATACATCTCTTAGGATTAATGTCGGACCGAAAAATGTTGGCCCAGAAAAATCGGCTCGGGGGCTGCTGCCCCGAACCCCGTACAACTCAACTACCCCATTGGCAATTTCTGGCTCCGCCAGTACTATCATTTATAATTCTAATTTACTTAATATTACATTAATTTGGAACTCATTCTTCATTCACATTACGGTATATAATACACTCTACAACTTTGTTATTATGTCGGACTAAGGGAGCATTAAACAAATAAATTCTATGCTAATAGAATACTGCCAAGTACCAATTAAAAAAAAATGATTGAAGAAGGTTCACAAGCCTTGGGGTTTTGTTGCTTGTCGGGTTTGATAGTCATGTCTCACACCGGTTCACGGTGGTGGTCACCCGATTTCTACTTTTCTGAGCTTCGGGTTTGGGCTTAATTGCTAATTTGTGATTCAGGCTTTCTCGATTTTGATTGAAGTTCGGCCGGCGATTTTGGCGGCGAGTCAGATTGGATAGTCGGGTTAGGACTCCAAACTATTGTGACGAATGGATAAAGCAAAACTGTATTTGTTTCAAATTCTCTAGGCTTTAGAAGCATTACATATTTCAATTATTAAAATGTGCTACCTGATATTTTATCCAACTCTTCGAACAATTTTTTAAAAAATAAAAAATACAACTCTTAAAATATAAGTACTATGCAACATATGTGAGATTTCAATATTTTTTAAATAAACTCTCCCGAAAATAGTAACTATTATTGTAGGCACAGAACCTTTTGATACTTATCCTTGAAGTAGGGTTGTGTTGGTAAAGATTAGCGAACTTTTGGGCAATTATTGTAACACCCCCAAAATTATATGGGAATATTATACGTCGTAGACCCCTTTTCATAACGATTTACCAGGATAAATCTTACAAAATGACCAAATGTTTGCCCGGCCAGAGTCAAACAATAAAATAATACACACCGTTAAGGCCACTTACACGTGAATACACAGACCGATGAGGTCACACAACACAATCAACAGAACTGACTAAAACAACATTACCCACACGAGGTCGAAACACAATACAGTGGAAGATTGAAATCAATTCTGACAACACAATGAAAATCAAAACAACTCTCAACTCTTGATTAGTATCGCAGTTCGACATCCTCCTGTGCCAATCCTGTGACTGCTCCCCTGAACCTGCATGTACCTGGACGCAAAACAAAAAACCAACCCCTGAATTACTCAGGGGTTAGTAAAACTCCACTGTTTTACTAGTGCAAGTATCAAATCATACGAAAGGTAACAAGCAAACATTAACCATGAATCAAATATAATAACCAAATACTAAAATATTCCCGGGAGGTTTTAACAAAGGAAAATAAGCTATGAGGCATTTGAAATTAAACTTATCATCTCGAGAATTTTAGGGACAAAAATCTTTAAGGCCTCAAGTCCCAAGTTAACAATCCGTTCGAAAAACTTAAGGGTCTTAACCCAAATCTTGATCCATAACTCAACAGTTCACAACACGAAAAACATTTACCCAATCACTCGGGACTCGATCCAACATTCATTTTCATAAAACTTTATCCTTTCAAAACTTGAGTGTCAAAACATATTCATGACACTGTGATCCACTGTCACGTGTCTCCGTAGGTATAACAACCCGCACTGATTATTTCACGCACAAATAACCAAATATAGTCAATTCCGATATCGTGATCCACTGTCACGTGTCTCCGTAGGTTCGACAACCCACACGGACTATTCCACACACAATAACCAAACATAATCAATTCTGACACCGTGATCTACTGTCACGTGTCTCCGTAGGTTCGACAACCCACACGGACTATATCGATCACAACAATCACACACAGTCCCAACACCGTAGTCCACTGCCACGTGTCACCGTAAGCCCCGTCGAGCTCACCCGGTTAGACGCACTGTGCCCTAAACTCATGGTCCACTGCCATGTGTTATCGTAGGCCTCGTCAGACCCGCACGATTGGACCTCAGTACCTCACTAAGTTCTGACCCCGTAGTCCACTGCCACGAGTTCTCGTAGGTCTCGTCGAACCATCACGAGTGAACTTAGCAGTCACACACATATTTACATTCACATTTCATACAACAATGAGCACGGTTAATCAAACACATTGATCACCACAAAATCGTACATCACGCGCACATAACACAATCTCAACACTCACAACAACTGTCAGCAATCAACGACACACAACCAACATAACTTACGATCGATACACAATACATAGCACAACCAAGTGTACAACCATCCCATATATACATCGCAATCCTGCACAAATGGCACAAAACCTAACACATATATCAATATAACACTATCATCACAAAGCTTTCAAATTGCGGAATTCATAACCAAGTCAAACGGAACATATTTACGAAGGCGAGCAAAATCATCATTAACCTAAAAGTGATTTCTAGTCGCAAAATACAAGTCGTATAATAAGATACTTGCCTCGATTGTCGGCGCCCGAATATTCCTACGAATACGGCACAACCCGGAAAAACCCTGAACACCTACAACCCTCCGGCAAAAACAACGAAGATACGATTACAACGAGAATCTAAACCGAAAATAACGGAAACCTCATCAAACTATCGAAGGAAAACTCATTCGAACATTTAATCGAGCATTAAATGTTCAAGACCCTCCAAGAACAAAGAAATCACCCCTCGAGCCGAACGAATCAAGGATATGAGTATCCAATCCGTAGAACATATTCAAAACAACGTTTATACAATAATTAATTGATCAAAAATGGATTGGAATCGAAATAAAAAAGAAAATCTCCAAAATCTTCAAAAACATGGGTTCAAGCCAAAATACCTCGATTCGGACGAAGAACAAGGATTATATCATGATAATAATCATGATTCAAGCTTCTCAACTGATGTACTACTGATTTCCGATCAAAACCCCTTAATTTCCGTCGAAGGGTCGCTAGAGAATGAAGAAAAAGTGAAAAATGGCCGACTGACCCGGTGCCCAAGCCTTAAATAGCCGAGTCCTGCCGAGCGCTTACGGCCGTAACCGGCCATGGCTACTAGGGGTGTTCAAAACTACCTGACCCGGTTGACCCGGCCCAATTACCCGACTACCCGGGAACTTTTTACCGGGTAATTTTTTTTAATTACCTAGATTTAGCGGGCCGGGTACCCGACCCGCTAATTATGTGAGTTACCGGGCCGGGTAATGGGCCGGCCAAATAAAATTACCGGGTACCCGGCGACCCGGTAATTTTTTTTTATTTTTTTTATTTTCTCACTACATATTTTATTTTAACCATTTTAAAAATTATGTATAGAATTAGTATGTATTTACTTACATTCTAATAATATTAACATTACAATACCTATATAAAATTTGGTCCATATTAATCTTATGCTCTAATTTTTTTTTCATGAATCATATTTTTTTTATAATTTAAATCTCATTAACTATTTTAAATTATGACATAAAAATTACAAAAATGAGTATGTATTAATATATATAGTAGTCTAATTTCAAAGTGAATAGATTAAATATTTCATATAATATCTTAATATGTTAGAACCAATGATAATAAAATGAATGTTATAATTATTGTAAACAATTTTCTTACTTTTAATTTAATTTTTTTCTGTAGAATCGATCGAGCAAATAAATTAAATTAAAGTTAAATTTTCTTAATATTTAATTTAATCATAATGCATGACTTTAAAATTAGAATCAATTCTTGCTAATTTTAAACCAAATATTTTGTTGAACTAAAAGTTGAAAAGATATAGCAAAAAAATCATATATATAATTATTATAATAATAATATATATAATTAAAAAAACTCGGGTATCCGGGTACCCGGGTGACCCGACCCGGATAGTCGGGTACCCGAAAAAGAGGGTACCTTAATTTTATGGGCCGGGCCATGGGCCGCCTAAATAGGTACCCGAAGTTCCGGGTACCCGAAAAAGCGGGTGCCCGAAAAGACGGGTACCCGCTTATGAACACCCCTAATGGCTGCCCTACTGCCCAAAACTGTCGACCGCGTTACGTACGTTACCGGACAGGGCTTACGTACGTAACAAGCCTTACGGCCGTATCCGATCGTAGTCTGACGGCCGTAATCGGCCAGTCCTTGCGAGTCACTGTCGGCCATACCCGGCCACCCCACACGAGTCACTATCGGCCGTGACCGGCCATGGCTTACGGCCGTAACAGGCACTGTATTACTGCCGTAACTCGGCTAGGTCTTGCAGTCGGGACTCGATCGATCCGACAATCCGGTTAGGCATTCGACAACGTTCCGGTCGCACAAACGCACCGGCTATGATTCAAAACAAATACGAGCAAATAACAACACATCACATACACACATTAATCAAAGGAACACACGCGGAAACAAGTCGTACCCGACTAAAACGGCCATGCGATATAAACAATTAAAATATCTCGATAGAAATCACTCTGATTCATATCATCAAGAAAAATGTCCGGCGTCAAAACACAAACGATCCAAGATAATGGAAAGCGAAATTAACGGATATTACATTCTATCCCACTAAAAATAAGTTTCGTCCCGAAACTTAAAACGAAACAACAGGGTAGAATACGAACGAAACCAAAAGGGTTCACACAATAAGTATCAAATCTCCACACGAGATACAGTACAAAGTATGATACACAACTACATCACTGGACACCAATGGGCCCTCCACGAGTAGGAACGAAAACCCAATTCCCGAACAGCTTAGCAACAGTTTCACAGTGCACCGCTTGGTGCCCCAGTTGGCCGCACTTGAAACAACTAACCGGTGGCGAACGACAATTCTGTCTCGCATGGCCCACACGACTGCAGTTGAAGCAGGTCTTCACACCGCTCGTCTTACTCACCTCCGGAGTAAGGTTCTTAGACTGGTCAACGGAACAAGGAGTGCTCCCAGAAGGAAAATGTGAAGCAATAGGCTCACGAATCTCACTTCTCTGGCCTCTTGAAGAGTTACTCGAGGTCTTCTGCCTCTTACTCTCTGAACCAGATTTCGTCACAAAAACGGCCATCTCAATGGCTAAAGCTCGATCCTGATATTCCTTCAGAGTGGTACACATGAGCGGAGCCATACTCTCACGGATATGGGGCTTCATGCGCATATTGAAGTATCAGACCTTGTCCGCTTCACTTCTCACTTGATCACGAACATAAGCCAGCTGTCGATTATAATCGACTATCGCTTGGGATATCGACACATCTTGGGGCGTAGCCGAAAAAACTCGACGATCCTGTGCTCACGGACAGGCAACGGGCAATACTCTATCTCCATGACAGTCTTAAACTCAGCCCAAGTAGGTGTACGATCTGTAGGCACTACAGCCTGCCACCAGTCTGCAGCTTCTTTGTCGAGCAAGTATTGAGCAATGGGTACCCTTCTTTCCTCGGGACAATCTACAACATCGAATGTTCTGTCCAACTGGAAGAGCCAGTTCTCCCAACCTAACGAGTCAGAAGAACCTACAAAACGGGGCGACTGCATCTTCATCGCATCTCGTAACCACTTACTAGCCCCGTTGTCCCCATCTGGGTTCTCATTCTGATGTACGACCTGATTCATCTGCACTAACTAGTCAACCACTTGACGAAGGATGGCAGCGGCGCTGACGTCAACATTAACGCTGGCTGATTGTCCCTGACCTCGCGACTGGTCATCACGACCATCTGTACTGAGCTGATTGGTACTCAACAAGGAGTGAGTCGCCCTCTCATGCTCCTGATTACGGCCACCGCCACGACCACGGCCTCGGCCTTGACCCCTCAGCATTCTGAACCGACAACCATTCAGAATAAGAGGATAAAACGAACCTCACATAATCAACATAAGCCCACAAACAGCAGCACAATACAATATTCACACCAATTCACTATTCAAATACACGAACTAACACCTGCAATAATAGAACTTAAATTTAAAAATAATTCACATGTTCACATCGACAGAGATGTACGTCTTATACCTCAGCATACACGGTTAAAACATTAAGCATACCATTGTGGTCCAACATGGATAATATTCTTAAAAATAAGTTTTTCGAGGTATTTGTTCGAA
Organism: Orobanche coerulescens; assembly: GCA_033398695.1. Lineage (NCBI taxonomy): Eukaryota > Viridiplantae > Streptophyta > Magnoliopsida > Lamiales > Orobanchaceae > Orobanche > Orobanche coerulescens. Next base: position 208,728,715 of record CM065805.1, on the reverse strand, counting down.
TGATAATATTTTAAAATTCACGAGTTTGAAAGATTTTGCTGGGATGAAATTTTGAAAACACTTTGTTTAATACTTCGGTCAGTTAACCAAAACCATGGATCCATTATCAAAACTGATTTGATTTGAAATCACTTGCACAACAATACGTTGAAATATCAAATCTACTCTATAACCAATGTCAGCAAAATGACCTTATTAATATCTGCCAGCACACTAATCATTGCCATTGATAAGCTATCATGTCGAGGATAACGTCATAGAACAATACAATTAAATTAGACTATGCTGTCACAACACTTAGGTGTACAATCAAAATTGCTAACAAGAAGGGTAACAATCGTCAACATGTCAATAATATCAAAATAGGATAAACAACCGAGCGCGACATTGCTGATGTAATAGCTAAAGTTCACAATCGTCATCTGCAGACCACACGACTATATCCATAGGAATCGAACAACCGGTAAAGTGTACAGATATGTCTGTAACAATAAGATTACGGTTGTGACAGCAATAAGCTTACGGCCGTAATAACACACAGCTTACGGCCGTAACAACTAGAAGATTACGACCGTTAGGGCTGAGCACAAATGGTCCAGACTGCTTTTTACGGACCGACCGACCGGACGACCAGGACTGGACCGGACCGACTGACGCACTAGGTCCGGTTCCGGTCTGCATTTTGTCCAAAACCGGGTTCCGCGCCGGACCGGGTCAAAACCCGAAAAATCCGGGTCTAGCCCGGAACGACCCGGTAAAAATAAAAATACAAATTTTTTTTTTTTTTTTTTTGTAATTTACCCTCGGTGGTGATTAAATAATGATGATTAATAGCTCGATTATGATTGCACATTATTCTAATTAAGTTTATTTATACTAAAATATTGTTGAACTTGGGAGTTTGATGATTAAATGAAGATATTAAGATTGATAATTGTATTTTATGGGAGTATGTAAAGAAGAAAGCATTTTATATGTAATAAAAGGACACTTAATATGCAAAAAAAAAAATTCGTAAGGCTAGAATCGCTAGTGCTGACCGACCGGCTTTATCGGTCTGACCGGTTGGCCCGATTCAGTCCGGCTTGGTCGATAAAGTCCGACTATTTATAATTCGGGCCATTCCGGATCGGGTCGGTCCGGGCCGGGTCAGACCCGGTGCTCAGCCCTAACGGCCGTAATACCAACATCTTACGGCCGTAGCAACTACCAACTTACGGCCGTAACACAGATTTTTACGGCCATAACTATTGGCTGTTAGACGGCTGAAGTAACCAGTAGCCCCGAAACGGCTCCGAGAGTTAGGAAACGATACCTAACAACATATCCCAATATCTAGAGAATACTACAACATTCTCCAACAAGCACATCAACACAACAAACTTACCGCAACTACTAGTCCCAACACACAAACATATAACGTTTAAAATTCCGAAAACCCATATCGTTTTGCAAAATAAAATTTTCCAAAATCCTTTAGTTCATAACAAAAAACGACGCTAATATTTTAAAATGTCCGATGTACTTCAAAACACATTTTCCAAATACCGTCTGATGGTGTCATTTGAAAATACACGACCCATTTGTCAAAATTTAACCGATTTTAAAATCCATACAAACCGTGGTTTGATCGCACCACCAACATATCTTCCAAAAATCGATTTCTGCAAAAATGCTTAAACCGTAAAGTCCTTCAGAAAACATTATCAAACTTACCATTCGCGGGCAAAATTATAACATTCCAAAAACAGTCGAATTTAAAACCACATGCTCAAACGGCAACCAGGGTCGCCATTCAATCAAATGCATCTCGTGGCACCAAGTTTAAACACACAACAAAATTATTCATCGGAGTTTCTCACAAACTCTACCGTCGATACCTTTTCAAAATCCATCATGGTTTACAACTTTCACCCCATACCACCCCACACGGTGGTTCAAAGGTAAAACAACAATACGCACAGTTTTATATATATATTATATGCCATAAGTATTAAATACAACTATATTACACAACACTGTGCAAATAAAATTATGCACCACAATTAACTCACCTAGATAAAATCATGATACACAGGTACCTCGCATAAAAGAGGAGACTTACGTCCACAGGCCGCACGGAGATGACGGTCGCCCACGATACTAATCTCATCCGACAACATATCTGACACGTTATGACTACGCACAACTCAACTTGTCACCCGACATCTCGAATGACAAAACCACACAATACTCGACAAATCACGACTCGACTTGACCCGACAGCCTAGATTTCCGCAACCTAGGCTCCGATACCATAAATGTAACACTCCCAAAACTATATGGAAATATTACATGCCGTAGACCCCTTTTCATGACGATCTACCAGGCTAAACCTTACAAAACGACCAAATATTTGCCCGGCCAGGGTCAAACAATAAAATAATACACACCGTTAAGGTCACTTACACGTGAATACACAGACCGATGAGGTCACACAACACAATCAACAGAACTGACTAAAACAACATTACCCACACGGGGTCGAAACACAATACAGTGGAAGATTGAAATCAATTCTGACAACACAACGAAAATCAAAACAACTCTCAACTCTTGATTAGTATCGCAGCTCGTCATCCTCCTGTGCCAATCCTGTGACTGCTCCCCTAAACCTGCATGTACCTCGACGCAAAACAGACATCCACCCCCGATTACTCGGGGGTTAGTAAAACTCCACTGTTTAACTAGTGCAAGTATCAAATCATACGAAAGGTAACGAGCAAACATTAACCATGAATCAAATATAATAACCAAATACCAAAATATTCCCGGGAGGTTTTAACAAAGGAAAATAAGCTATGAAGCATTTGAAACTAAACTTATCATCTCGGGAATTTTAGGGACAAAAATCTTTAAGGCCTCAAGTCCCAAGTTACAAATCCTTTCAAAAAACTTAAGGGTCTTAACCCAAATCTTGATTCATAACTCAACAGTTCACAACACGAAAAATATTTACCCAATCGCTCGGGACTCGATCCAACATTCATTTTCATAAAACTTTATCCTTTCAAAACTTGATTGTCAAAACATATTCATGATACTGTGATCCACTGTCACGTGTCTCCGTAGGTATAACAACCTGCACGGACTATTTCACGCACAAATAAGAAACATAGTCAATTCCGACACCATAGGTTCGACAACCCACATGGACTATTTCACACATAAATAACCAAACATAATCAATTCTGACACCGTGATCCACTGTCACGTGTCTCCGTAGGTTCGACAACCCACACGGAGTATATCGATCACAACAATCACACACACAGTCCCAACACCATAGTCCACTGCCACGTGTCACCGTAAGCCCCGTCGAGCTCACCCGGTTGGACGCACTGTGCCCTAAACTCATGGTCCACTGCCATGTGTTATCGTAGGCCTCGTCAGACCAGCACGATTGGACCTCAGTAACTCACTAAGCTCTGACCCCGTAGTCCACTGCCACGAGTACTCGTAGGTCCCGTCGAACCATCACGAGTGAACTTAGCGGTCACACACATATTCACATTCACATTTCATACAACAATGAGCACGGTTAATCAATCACATTGATCACCACAAAATTGTACATCACGCGCACATAACACAATCTCAACACTCACAACAACTGTCATCAATCAACGACACACAACCAACATAACTTACGATCGATACATAATATATAACACAACCAAGTGTACAACCTTCACATATGTACATCGCAATCATGCACAAATGGCACAACACCTAACACATATATCAATATAACACTATCATCACAAAGCCTTCAAATTGCGGAATACATAACCAACTCAAACGGAACATATTTACGAAGGCAAACAAAATCATCATTAACCTAATACGTGATTTCTAGTCGCAAGATACAAGTCGTATAATAAGATACTTGCCTCGATTGTCGGCGCCCGAATATTCCTACGAATACGGCACAGCCCGCAAAACCCCCGAACACCTACAATCCTCCAACAAAAAAATGAAGATACGATTACAACGAGAATCTAAACCGAAAACAACGGAAACCTCATCAAACTATCGAAGGAAAACTCATTCGAACATTTAATCGAGCATTAAATGTTCAAGACCCTCCAAGAACAAAGAAATCACCCCTCGAGCCGAACGAATCAAGGATATAAGTATCCAATCCGTAGAACATGTTCAAAACAACGTTTATACAATAATTAATTGATCAAAAATGGATTGGAATCGAAATCAAAAAGAAAATCCCCAAAATCTTCAAAAACATGGGTTCAAGCCAAAAATACCTCGATTCGGACAAAGAACAAGGATTAGATCATGATAATAATCATGATTCAAACTGATTTCCGATCAAAACCCTTAATTTCCGTCGAAGGGTCGCAAGAGAATGAAGAAAAAGTGAAAAATGACCGAGTGGCCCAGTGCCCAGGCCTTAAATAGCCGAGTCCTGCCGAGCGCTTACGGCCGTAACCGGCCATGGCTTTCGGCTGCAACTGGCCATGGCTACCCTACTGCCCAAAATTGCCGACCGCGTTACGTACGTTACCAGACAGGGCTTACGTACGTAACAGGCCTTTCGGCCGTATCTGTAATACCCGTAATTTCGATTTCTGGTAATTTCTTTTTTTCGGCAGAAGTCTGTTTTGACGACTCGCTCATGACCGTTTCGTCATTCTGGGAATGATTAATTCTACACTTTTTATCATCCGAGTTCGTTTCGGTGTCGTTCTGTTGAATTCCGTGTTCTTTAGCGACTTTTCCATGTATGAGTTCGACTTTGTTAGATCGCAATTAATTTTTGGAAACTCCAAAAATTCTGAATTTTTGCAATATTATAAATCATCGAGTTAGCTTTACAATGGTTTAAACAGTGAGTCAATCGGAGTCCAGACGAGGGAGTTATGGTCGAAATAGCTAAGTCACTCTCATTCCCACTTTTTGGCCGAGCACTCTGTACCTTGTGCCGCGGCACATGCCGGCAGGGCCGCGGCACACTGCCGAGTCACTGCCGGCAGATTTGGCCCTGTGACGCGGCACACTCTCGCTGGGTCGCGGCACACTGTGCAGCCTATTTAAGGCCCTGCAGACGGGTTTTTGGCCATTTTTCTCCTTCTTCTCCTTCTCTTCCGCGGCTGAGGGTGTGCTTATCATGGAGCCATGTTGTTGAACATCAAATCCATGAAGTCTTGGAGTTCATATCATCAATCATCAATCCTATAACATCCTCCGATCTACCGAATCAGGTCAGATTTCCTAGAAATCTAGTTTTGGGGAATTTGGGTGTTTTGGTTGTTTTCATCCGTTTAATCCGATTTAACTTAGGATTATGATGTATTGATGATTATTTAGATGTATTATATCATTTCCATTGTTATTCCATGGTTGGATCGTATCGATTCGTCATTTTGGTCGAGTTCTTGACCGACGCCTTGAAGGTGTCCGGTAGAATGTCTTAGAGGGGTTTTCGGGCGTTCTACGATTATCCTTCCTTGTATGATTGTTGATTTATGGATTATATGATGTTAGGGTCGAGTTTTTTGCGAAGAAACCGTGTTGAACCCTTCCGTTCGTTGTCGTTTTCCTTTTCGAAAGCATCGGGCGTTTCGAAGCTTTCCGGTTGAGCCGTGTTCGTCGGGATACTTGCATGCCGATTTTGAGGCAAGTACCTTGACCATACTATTTTTGTTTTGTGGATATGATAATTGGTGTTCGTCTAAATGTGTTTGTTTGGTCGTTTGAAAATTATTTTCAAAAGATTCGATTAGCCTTGTTAAAGGCTCTCGTTCAAAACGCGTGTGTTTTGTAAGTGTGTGGGTTGTAAGTGACTACGTGTATCCTTTGGATATGTTTGGAGTTGATGTGGTGTTTGATAATGCGTGTGTACGTATATGGCTTCATTGCAGTGTATTGCAGTTTTGACATGATGTGATGTTAGTTGTTACTCCTTTGAAAGGAGGTTGCGATGCTTAATGTTGTTTCGTTTCATAATCGATTATTGTTGTGTGCTTGTTATACGTGATGTGCCTCTGGGTAGGATTGTTGAATCTCCAGGATCCATACTTGCTAGTATGGGTCGGGCGAGACTGTAGGGTTATCCAATCCGGGTATGTCTTGCGGGGACTCCGAGGTTCGTGGCTTGTTAGCCCGATGCCGGGATAACTAGTGGGGTTATCATCGGGTATGTCTTGCGGGGACTCCGAGGTTCGTGGCTTGTTAGCCCGATGCCGGGATAACTTATGGTTGTGATATGTGTGTGATTTGTTTAGCTAGCCAGCTCGGGAGGGTCCTTCGAGGCCTCGAGCGGGATCAATGGTATTACCCTGTTCCCAAGGCGATGCATGTGTTGTGATTTGTTTAGCTAGCCAGCTCGGGAGGGTCCTTCGAGACCTGGGGCGGGATCAATGGTATTACCCTGTTCCCAAGGCGATGCGCGTGCACGATTATGTTTTGTTGATTTTTTATGTCCGTCGAGGACACGTGATGTTGGGCTCTGGCCCTGTGAATTGTTGTCGGTTTTCTATTTGCGAAAACAAAACCTTTGGGCTGTGACCCCTGTTGATTTTTGGAAAGAGAAGGATTCAGAAATCCTAAATTGTTTTCTATTAAAACTCCCGATGGCATTTTAAACTGTTTTATAAATTGTTTCTTTTGATTTGTGATCTTTCGGTTTTGGAAATTTTTACCAAACTCTTGCCTCGGGAATTACTTTTCGTTACTTTTGGATCTTTGAGGATTCCTGGTTATTGTTATTCGTGGAATGTGAATTGTATGGCTCGTATTTGCACTTTGTCCTTGCACTAGCAAAACAGTGGAGTTTTGCTAACCCCCGAGTATTCGGGGGGTGGATGTCTATTTTTGCATTCAGGTTTTGGAGCATAACACAGGGTCGGCACGAAGGATGATGAAAGATGATCGATACTAATCACATGAGGAACCTTACTTTGTTTATTGGTTCAGTTGTACTTTATTTTCCACTGCTATATTTTCCCCGTTGTACGGGAGCATTTTGTATTCGACCCCTGCGTGGGCATGTAATGTGTTAGAGTTGTTTATTTTTATTGAAAGGCCAAATCGGTCTACTGAGTCTTTTTAGCCTTAAAGGCATTGTCGAGTTGTTCGTTTGTTGTTACTAGCCTGGTAGATCCTTGAGGAAAGATTCTACGGCGTGTAATATCCCTGAACGGATTGGGGGTGTTACATAAATGGTATCGGAGCTTAGGTTGTGGAAACCTAGGCTGTCGGGTCAGTGGTGTCTGTTGAGTTTTGTCTCGTTGGATTTTGTCTGACTGAGTCGTGTCGTGACGCGTCGTATGAGTTTGTTGGTCGTGATTAGTATCGTGGGGCGATCATCATCTTCGTGCGACCTGTGGATGTAAGTCTCCCTTCTTTGTGTTGTGCCTCGTGTGACACGGGCTATTTTTATGATTATTTGTTAACTGAGGGAATCCTCTTATGGATTTTGATTTCGTGATATGTGGTTATTTGACTCTCATATTTCGTTCGTATGAGGAGTATTGTTGCTGGACTGTGCATGTCGAACTGTATTTCTTTTATCCGCTGCGTGAGTCCTTTTGTAATGGCTTTCGGTATTTTACCAACTGAGTTTTATTTCGAAAACCGATTCCCTTAACCGAGTTTGTGGCATTATGGCCTTGATCGTTTTGGCGAAATTCTTATGACGGTATTTAGTATTTTCTAAATGGCTTTTGTAAGTTTTTGAAATATTACCGTCATCAGCCTTTTTGGCGTTTTTGTAAATGGTTTTTAGCCTGGTGGGTTCTGGCGTGGGGCCCACGGCGTTATCACATTCCATGTAATTACCTGAAATTTTTGGGCATTCTAGCCCATTGAATTATCTTTGAAAACCTTGAGTATCTTAGATAATAAAATTCGAGACGTACTTTTAAATGGATTGTATTTTCAAGGCGCCTGCTAGCGCAACAATATGTTTCAAAATTCTTCTATCCCGAGGACCAAAATATTTTGAGATATTTTCAATGTTTTAGAAACACTTTTACTTAGACCCGAGGGTTGAATATTTCTGAAAGTTTTTCACTAAGAGAAAGTGTCCTCATTTTTATCAAATGCGAAATGGTTTTCAAAAGTTTCGATAACGATGTTTCACGTTTGTACTTTTTTTTAAAGGTGATACTCAAGATCAACCAGCGTTTTTCTAAATTATTTTCGAAAGGATGTTTTCATTTTTAAAACCTATCCATTCCCGTTGGAGGGCTGGGTATGTATGTATGATGTTTGCTTTTTCGTTATGATGTTGCTCCCGAGTATGGTCAAATTGGTGGCATGAACCTCGAGGCGTTGCCACGCAATTGTTGCACTAGCCCTCTGTGAGAGGTGTGAACTGGTGTTTACTGTTTATCGTCTCGTAGTGATTTGCGTGTTGTCGCACGAGTGTGAGTTGTTAAAGCTTGGATTTTTGTGCTTTTATGCACATGTGTGATTGTTTCATGATGTTTGTAATTATGTGCTGGTTATCGTTTGGGCCGTTGAGGTCGCCGAACGATACCGTCGTTGCTATAGTGTTTGTGTGTGTATTACTTTACGATGGTAATCGTTGTATATGATATGTGTTATGATTCTTTGTTATGCCAAGTTGGCATCTCCGGTTTGTTGTTTTGTGATGTTATGTTCCATTGTATCTAGCATATGTATTTTCGATATGCCGAGCCGAGGCATTTCGAACGTATTGTGCCGGGGGTATGTACGTGCAAATTGTCCTTCTCGTCAGTAACGCTTTTCAAGTGTGGACCCGAGAGACACAGGATCCAGTTTTGCGAGTTGGGTTCCGTGTCTTTCGGGGCGCAAACTTCATTACAGATATCAGGATCGGCTCTGAGAGGCCCATGGGAGATTTTTCTGTCGGTTGCTTTTTGTGTTGTCACCTTGTTTCCGTTGTTGTGAGTTGCGGGGACGACATTCTTTTATAAGAGGTCGAATATAATACCCGTATTATTTTTGGCTTCTGCATTTCCTCTTTCTCAGGTCTATCGACTCGCTCGTGTTCGTTGATACTTTCTGAACTTGTTCTGTATTTCAGTTTCATCGTTCAAACGAGCTGTAATCTTGTTTTGGGTCGATCTGGTATCGCTATGACTTTTTCGAGTTCGGTTCTATTCTTGTGAACCTTGTTCAGGAGTGACATCATCTGGTTCTATTAGTTCTTTTATTCTAAGTAGATCGGATTTGGAACTCTTGTGTTTTCGACTTCATCGACTCATTTATGTTCGTTGACATTTGTGAGCTTGTCCTACCCCTTGCTTTTGTTGATCGAACGAGTGTGGTATTGTTTTGGAATAACTCATTTGTCGTTGTGACTTTTCAATCGCTATTCCCTTTCCTGTGGATCTTATGGGAATGCATGTCTTGTAGTTCTCACCAGATCATCCTGGGAGTTGTTGTTTGAGTTTTATTATCCTTCGTGTTTCGGACATGATTGTTCGATTTTTGTTGTCTCGATCGTTTGTTTGTTCGGTTTTTGTTCTCGTTTTGTGATTGTTGAGCGTTCAGGCTCCTTCCTAATTCCCTTAAGTTCGGGAAATTAGTCTCGTTTTCGATCTTCCAACCCTTGGGCAATGGAATTCCGTATTTGTTCAGCATTTGGCTCGCGTTTTGATTGATGTACCGTTGCGTCGGTCAATCATATTGATTGTCGTTCGTTGTGTTTTGTGATTGTTCGGATAATTGACTTGACTATATTATCCGTTTTATAACGCTTGCCATTTGTTGGTTTTATTATATTCCTAACGGCGACGTTGTGTTGGTCGTCGTGGAGCGTGTTTTCACGCCGTATGTCTCTTTGCGTTTCTTGCAGCGTTTCGCCGTCGGGCGCGAGTTTTCGGTTTTTTCATATCTCGTCGAGTTTTCCTGGCAGGGGATATTGCTTCTCCCTATTTATTTTAAGTTTCGGGACGAAACTTCTTTTAAGGAGGGTAGAATGTAATACCCGTAATTTTGATTTCTGGTAATTTCTTTTTTTCAGTGGAAGTCCGTTTTGATGACTCGTTCATGACTGTTTCGTCATTATGAGAATGATTAATTCTACACTTTTTATCATCCGAGTTCGTTTCGGTGTCATTCTGTTGAATTCCGTGTTCTTTAGCGACTTTTCCACGTATGAGTTCGACTTTGTTAGATCGCCATTAATTTTTGGAAACTCCAAAAATTCTGAATCTTTGAAATATTATGTTGTGTCGAGAATTATACTCTCCGACCGGCGATCGCCTCGGAGATCGGTCGACCTAGCCATTGCCGAGCAGCCGAGGCAGAACTGCCGACCAGCGACCAAGCGGCCTAGTCTTAGCCCGGCAGTCAAGATAAATCGGCCAACCGAAGGTCCCAGGACAAGTCCCGGTGCCGAGCGATCGACATCAAATACGATCGTCTCTCAGTACTTAGCGACCGACTCCTGGCGACCGACTAGCGGACGATCATCTCTCGGCATTTGCCGACCGACCCTTGGTGACCGACCGATGCCGACCCTCAGCGACTGGCCGATGCCGACCCTCAGCGACCAGTTAGAGACGACCGCATCATGCCAATAGTCATCCAGTCGGCAAAGGCCGAGCCTCAGGACTGAGCCCACGTGCAGAGCCGAGACAAGATCCGCATATCACGGATCGTTGACCACAGCCTGTCAGCATCCGTCCACCAGCCGACAGGCCCGCCGAAAGTTGTCAGTAGGACCGCATGTGACAGTGACTCCGGACGCGTGCTGGCTCCTCATTGGACCACACAGCTGGCTGCCAGCATCTACCTTGGACTTTAGGCCGACAGCCCGTGTGATCGCCCCATTATAATATTGGCCGGCAGACGATCGCCCCATTATTATATTGGCCGGAAGGCGATCGCCCGCCAGAAGACAAGGAGCCTCAGCCCCTATATATAGCAGGCTCCCTGCACTCGGCCAACGGCCTGGCATTATCGCGATTTCAGCACACAAGACCGAAATTCTTGAGAACACACGGAAATACTTCAATTCCCACGAGATTTCACACAGCACTTGGCTATCTCCAACTCTTGGCAACAGCTATCTTTCGGTACTTTCTTCTCTCAGCCTCTCTCATCAAGAAGACGATCGGCAGGGACGAAGAACACCGAGCTTCGCTCAAGATCCGGATTAACAGAGTCTTTTTACACTCATTGTACTTAGATTCTCACATTAATACTTGTATCCACGAATATTTGTATTAATAACATCTCGCGAGAGCATTCAAGCCCGGGCCTAACAAACCCGGCAAATCTTGTGTTTATTCATATTCTCTCGGAAGTGCTCCCGCAAATTTTATTTGTTGTCCGTCCATTCCAGCAGTATTTAATCTTCGGATAAATGTTTTGGGCAACAACATATTATAAATCATCGAGTTAGCTTTCCAATGGTTCAAATGGTGAGTCAATCGGAGTCCGGACGAGGGAGTTATGGTCGAAATAGCTAAGTCACTCTCATTCCCAGTTTTTGGCCGAGCACTCTGTACCTTGTGCCGCGGCACATGCCGTCAGGGCCGCGGCACACTGCCGAGTCACTGCCGGCAGATTTGGCCCTGTGACGCGGCACACTCTCGCTGGGTCGCGGCACACTGTGCAGCCTATTTAAGGCCCTGCAGACGGGTTTTTGGCCATTTTTCTCCTTCTTCTCCTTCTCTTCCGCGGCTGAGGGTGTGCCTATCATGGAGCCATGTTGTTGAACATAAAATCCATGAAGTCTTGGAGTTCATATCATCAATCATCAATCCTATAACATCCTCTGATCTACCGAATCAGGTCAGATTTCTTAGAAATCTAGTTTTGGGGAATTTGGGTGTTTTGGTTGTTTTCATCCGTTTAATCCGATTTAACTTAGGATTATGATGGATTGATGATTATTTAGATGTATTATATCATTTTACTTGTTATTCCATGGTTGGATCATATCGATTCGTCGTTTTGGTCGAGTTCTTGACCGACGCCTTGAAGGTGTCCGGTAGAATATCTTAGAGGGGTTTTCGGGCGTTCTACGATTATCCTTCCTCATATGATTGTTGATTTATGGATTATATGATATTAGGGTCGAGTTTCTTGCGAAGAAACCGTGTTGAACCCTTCCGTTCGTTGTTGTTTTCCTTTTCGAAAGCATCGGGCGTTTCGAAGCTTTCCGGTTGAGCCGTGTTCGTCGGGATACTTGCGTGCCGATTTTGAGGCAAGTACTTTGACCATACTATTCTTGTTTTGTGGATATGATAATTGGTGATCGTCTAAATGTGTTTGTTTGGTCGTTTGAAAATTATTTTCAAAAGATTCGATTCGTTCAAAACGCGTGTGTTTTGTAAGTGTGTGGGTTGTAAGTGACTACGTGTATCCTTTGGATATGTTTGGAGTTGATGTGGTGTTTGATAATGCGTGTGTACGTATATGGCTTCATTGCAGTGTATTGCGGTTTTGACATGATGTGATGTTAGTTGTTACTCCTTTGAAAGGAGGTTGCGATGCTTAATGTTGTTTCGTTTCATAATCGATTATTGTTGTGTGCTTGTTATACGTGATGTGCCTCTGGGTAGGATTGTTGAATCTCCGGGATCCATACTTGCTAGTATGGGTCGGGCGAGACCGTAGGGTTATCCAATCCGGGTATGTCTTGCGGGGACTCCGAGGTTCGTGGCTTGTTAGCCCGTCTGCCGGATAACTAGTGGGGTTATCATCGGGTATGTCTTGCGGGGACTCCGAGGTTCGTGGCTTGTTGGCCGATCTGGGATAACTTATGGTTGTGATATGTGTGTGATTTGTTTAGCTAGCCAGCTCGGGAGGGTCCTTCGAGGCCTCGGGCGGGATCAATGGTATTACCCTGTTCCCAAGGCGATGCGCGTGCGCGATTATGTTTTGTTAATTTTTTATGTCCGTCGAGGACACGTGATGTTGGGCTCTGACCCTGTGAATTGTTGTCGGTTTTCTATTTGCGAAAACAAAACCTTTGGGCTGTGACCCCTGTTGATTTTTGGAAAGAGAAGGATTCAGAAATCCTAAATTGTTTTCTATTAAAACTCCCGATGGCATTTTAAACTGTTTTATAAATTGTTTCTTTTGATTTGTGATCTTTCGGTTTTGGAATGTTTTACCAAACTCTTGCCTCGGGAAGTACTTTTCGTTACTTTTGGATCTTTGAGGATTCCTGGTTATTGTTATTCGTGGAATGTGAATTGTATGGCACGTATTTGGACTTTGTCCTTGCACTAGCAAAACAGTGGAGTTTTGCTAACCCCCGAGTATTCGGGGGGTGGATGTCTATTTTTGCATTCAGGTTTTGGAGCATAACATAGGGTCGGCACGAAGGATGATGAAAGATGATCGATACTAATCACATGAGGAACCGTACTTTGTTTATTGGTTCAGTTGTACTTTATTTTCCGCTGCTATATTTTCCCCGTTGTACGGGAGCATTTTGTATTCGACCCCTGCGTGGGCATGTAATGTGTTAGAGTTGTATGTTTTTATTGAAAGGCCAAATCGGTCTACTGAGTCTTTTTAGCCTTAAAGGCATTGTCGAGTTGTTCGTTTGTTGTTACTAGCCTGGTAGATCCTTGAGTAAAGGTTCTACGGCGTGTAATATCCCTGAGCGGATTGGGGGTGTTACAGTATCCGGCCGTAGTCTTACGGCCGTAATCGGCCAGTCCTTGCGAGTCAGTGTCGGCCGTACCCGGCCACCCCACACGAGTCACTGTCGGCCGTGACCGGCCATGGCTTACGGCCGTAACAGGCACTGTATTACGGCCATAACTCGGCCAGGTCTTGCAGTCGGGACTCGGTCGATCCGACCGTCCGGTTAGGCATTCGACAACGTTCCGGTCGCACAAACGCACCGGCTATGATTCAAAACAAATACGAGCAAATAACGACACATCACATACACACATTAATCAAAGGAACGCACGCGGAAACAAGTCGTACCCGACTAAAACGGTCATGCGATATAGACAATTAGAGTATCACGATAGAAATCACTCCGATTCATATCATCAAGAAAAATTTCCGGCGTTAAAACACAAACGATCCAAGATAAAGGAAAGCAAAAATACCGGATATTACAATTATCAATCACGAAAAATTATACCGTGCAAAATGATGTACCGTGCATGGTACATCTGATGTGATTATGTTATACACCAGTTGTAATTATGTAATTGTGTCATATTTTCGCTGTAATTATATCATACACAGTTGTGATTATGCTATGCACCAGTTGTGACTATGCTAGTAATCACAACTTGTGTGTATCTTGCATCGTGCATCATGCAGTGGGATATATCAACTCACCAATCACTGCATTACCTATTTCGGTAGTCGAAAATGATTACCATGGCCAACCAAATAGTTTGATAACAGATACTGTTAGTAGCCAACAAAAAAAGAGAATGAGCTGAAAATGTTGGTAATGGTTGGTAATGAGTCAAAAAGTTCAGTATGCCATTCTCTTAATGATTGGTAATTTGGTAATGGTTGATAACGATTCGTAATGGTTGGTAGTGACACGGGTTGATACAACATTATAGATAATTAATTATATATATTGGTGGTATCATACAATAATATTTTTCAAGAAAATCCAATGCCATTATTGTACTTTGCTTTAGTGAAAAGAAGTTCATATCATATTGAATTTATGATTACTATATTTCATAATTGCTAAATCTGAAGTAAAGTTGATGTATTTTATGAAATATTATACTTATAAAGAAAGATACTTTCTATTAAATAGCACTTCAAACGGGATTGAGAGAGTAATAGTAAAATTGATAGATATGTAAGTTTTGTGGTATTGGTGATGAGTATATTATATAGATACATTATTATGTTACAAGCGCATGACAGGTAAACGGGCAACAAGCTGCGCCGCAACCCCTTTTTGAATAGCAAAACCCACTCTACTAAAAATAAAATCTAGATTATTGGAGGGCGGAGAATTACTGTGGGCAACCTTTTGCACCCGATCTAGGAATCGGGTTGCCACGGGGGCAAGGGATCCAAAAGTATCAAAAGCAAAAGGCACAAATACGTGTTGATTCTCCAAACAAGCTGATTCATGTTTAGTCACCTTTTTAGACTCCGCCTTCAAAACTGCTTGCCCAGCCACGAACCCTGTGTCCTGAAACCCCACCAATGGGGACACCCCGGTGAGGTCAACACAAGCATGTTTACCACCTGCCCAACCGAATACGAGGACATCCATCGGGCGCAGGGTGCCTTCCAACGGGTCTGTCAGAAAATTCACACGGGCTTCTTTCTTAGCAGAAACCCCAGCTCTCCTCAACACGTCCCACAAGACATCCCGAACCAGGTCATGCCGGTATTTTAACCCCGGCAACTCTTTACAGTGAAGGGCGTGCTCCCCAAATTTATCTAGACGCGCCTTTTTGCAAATTGGACATGGCTCGTCTACTAGGAACAAAGGAATCATCAGCCGATATTTGAGGATTGCCCGGTATTCAATCGCCGACATATGTTGACCAAGCCCGTCAATGGGAAGAACATTTAAAATGTCTTGAGCATGGGTTCCTTGTAGACATTCAAGCACTGCTGCCTGGCGCGAGGACATAGTAAACTTCTCTCCCAAAGTTTGAAGGGTTTTAATGTAAAAAGCATTCGCCAAAGTTTTTTGGGCTTTCATGGGGGCGATGTCTTTATCAGTAAAGACACTCACGTCTAACTCAGGAAGAGAGATGTGAACATTGTCTAGCGCAAGCTTGTAATCAGAGTCCATTCCCACAACACCACTATTCCGTAGAATGTGGTCCTGTAACTTCCAAGACTGCACCCTAGAAGCCACGAAAGCGTAAGCTGACAAGTCCTCTGCCGAACTAAGGCCTAACCCTCCCAATCGTATTGGCAGAGACGCTAACCTCCACTGGAAATCTCCAAAATATGGACCTCCGCACACAACAATATCTTCTAACGCACCCCGAAGCCCCTTGTCAAAGAGGGATACAGCATCAGCAATAAAAGTCGGTTGACAAGTCCGGAGGCCGAACAATAGCTTAGCAACACCCATGCATGAACGGAGCAAAAGAAGCTCGCTCTGGGGGTCACATAACTCCCGTAGACTCTCCATCAGGTCCACCACTCGCTGAGCCCTTTTGATTTCCAAAGTACTAATAAAACCCTCATCTCGGATGACAGCTCCCCCAAGGAGTTTCACTCCCCTTGATGGTCTCCCAATCCCACTCGGAAAGGCCCCCGACTGCACTTTTGCTCCATTACACGACGGCCAAAAGACCTCAGTTTTCTTAATTTTAAGCACAAGGCCCAAGGTCGGCCCCTCGGCTCTAATAATATCCAAAGCCTTAGCAACTTCATTCACTTCCCCAATAATCGTCCCGTCGTCTAAGTACCAAGCATGAAAAGGGAGAGAGCAACACTCTTGCACCCTAAGAACAAGCGGGTGCAAGACAAGCGCAAAAAGAAGGGGCCCGAGGGGGTCCCCTTGCTGGACTCCTGTGGTGGAACCAATATAAGTGTCCCCGACATACAATCTTGCGGTTTGGGAGTACAGATATTGAACCCAAGGGTATATAGATGGACAACGAGAGCACACTTCCCGCAGGAGAACCGTACGATCAACCAGGTTAAAGGAGTTAGAAAAATCAACCGTGAGCATGGCCAATGATGCATTATCATGAAACGCATTCAAGAACCTGTTGGCGCTGTGAAGTATGGCCTCGGCCCCGTTAGGAACTCCAACCCCAAATTGATAATCTCCTAGATGACTAGCCATCTCTTTTCCAACCTTATGCATAGCGACTTTTGAGACTAACCTCCTCCAGATAGCTCCGACCGCGATAGGCCTGATCCCATTATCAGGCTTAAGCAATGGGGTTAGAGGGGCAGAGGCAATGAACTCTGCAAGGACCCTGGGGCAAAACCCTCCCAACCAAAGGTTAACCACCTCGGTAATGGCCGCAAGCAAACCCGAAGTTGTCGAAGCCCCTTGTCCTGATAATGCGTCTAAAATATATTGAGCCCTCAAACCATCCTTCCCACATGAAGTCCCTTTGGGGAAGGATTTAACACATCCCAAAACACAATCGGCATCAACCTGTAGGGCGTGTTCATAAGGCGAGAAAGTAGGCAATTTAGGGGGTTCCAGGATGGGATGTTTATCAATCAGGGCTTTCAAGGTGGTATCCCCAACTGGGGCAACACCAGAACAACATAAGATCTTAACTGCAGCCGTGTAGTGCCCATCCGCCACTTTTCGCAAACATTGTTTAATACCAGCCCCTTTCTCATTAGTATCTTTACCAGAAAGCCTCCCCGACGGGCGCTCTGAAGACTGGGCAAACAGGGAAAGAACGAGATCCTCCAAGCCAACCCCATCCTTCCAAACAGCCAAAGCTCACATGATGCTGCCACACTGTATGGACTTACGGTTCCCGGACCTGCGTTCCTGCCGAGAAACTGGCCTGACTACCTGCAACGTGCAACGTGGCAGTAGCAAAAGCTTGACCCAAGACTCAACAGACCCCGGGGTAGCCACCACCTTACGAAGGCTCCCAGTTAACGCCTGAGCAAACGCCATTCGGCAGGTAGGCGGGATGCTCTTGACAGTCACCATAGGGATAGCAAAGACACGCTCAAGGAGAGCGCCATCGACAACTATCCCTCCACTAGAACCATGTGCCTGATCAATCAAAGGTTGGCGGGGTTTAGGGATTCCCACTATAAATCATATGCATCACCTGAACAAGAGGTATACCTTGCAATGCCGTCTTCATGATGACAACCCCTACTGAGGGCATGCAGTGACATACACCTCACACACAGCCACTGGCTAAGAAACCTTAAAGCTTCTCCAACCTCTCCAAATAGAGCGGTTTCCACAGAAATGGCATCCCTCAGAACCCTTTTCCCATCATCCCAACTCAAATGGTCCCGCTTAAGGTGCCCCAACAGCCTATAACTACCTGAGTTGTCATATTTGCAAGAGTGGAAAAACTTAAAGGGGCACGACAGCCCTCCACCTACAATGCCAAGGTTAACCTCTTCGCTACGGGTAGGGGTGTACAAATCGTTTTTTTTTTCAAACCGGTTCGGGTTGTAAAACCGAACCGGTTTTTGGTCGTATTCTCAAAACCAGTTTTTTGACCAAACCGGTTCGGGTCGGGTTGGGTTGGGGACTGTAAAAACTCGACCCTATACAAACCGGTTTGGGTCGGTTTGTGACCGGTTCGGGTAGGAAAACCCGGTTATAACCGGGTTTTTTTAAAAAAAAAATTAAAAAAATAATATATTCTTATTAAATAAACCCATTATACATTAAATATAAACTTTTATTAAAGAAACTCATTAGAACATTAACTTTTATTCAAACATTTAGAATTTAAAACATAAACTTTTATTAAATAAACTCATTACAACATCAACTATTATTCAAACATTTAGAATTTAAAACATAAACTTTTATTAAATAAACTCATTACAACATCAACTTTTATTCAAACATTTAAAATTTAAAACATAAACTTTTATTAAATAAACTCATTACAACATCAACTTTTATTCAAACATTTAGAATTTAAAACATAAACTTTTATTAAATAAACTCATTACAACATCAACTTTTATTCAAACATTTAGAATTTAAAACATAATCTTTTATTAAATAAACTCATTACAAGATCATCTATTATTCAATGATTTTGAATTTAAAAAATAAACTTTTTTTGATCGTGAGTGTTATCTTCTTCGAGCTAGCCTCGCGAAGCTTCATCGAGAGCAATTTCTTCATCGGAGAGTGAGATTGCAAAACCTTCTTCCACCTCGATATCGTGTATTTCTTGTTCAATGTCTAGTTCTCCTTCAAGACTTTTAGTGTGTTGTATACGCTCGGATGCGTCCAAGTGATCCTTCAAGCAAATACACATCTCCAATGATGCGGTGTGAGTCTTGTTCTTCGTATAGATAATACCCTACCACTAAGAGAAAAGGCGGATTAGAAGCTACCGTAGAAGCTTGGACGGTTAGTAAATCTCGGGCCATAGCGTTAGAACGGAAATTGAGTTTCCTTCCTTTCCACCAAGCCAAAATATCAAAATTTGCGAATTCATGGGGTCCCATAGTCGATAAAAAATCGGTTCCAATATATCTCCCATATTCGCTAGTCGATGATTGGTCACCCTCACCCCTAGCCCGTTTAGTATTTTCTTCTCTTAAACTATTATATAAGTTAAGCATGGGATCCGCGCTAGTAGAAGTAGAAAATGATGATGAAAACGAACTTGAAGAATCATTTCGTGAACCATACTTTTTAAAATAAACCCCGAATAAATCTTTGAAATTTTTGTTAAAAATGGCTTTTGCATCTCTTGAATAGAAAACGTTTTCGTTATGCAACTCTAAATTAATAGAGATTTTGTCGATAAGTAGTTCCACCCCGCTAATATTCATACATGGGTTCAAGGCGGCGGAACAAGTAATTACCGGTGGTATTTCTTTAAAATATTTTCTTAGTTTTTCTTTCATGGGCGAAACCATTTTTTCATATAAATCACCACTTAATTCGTAGTCGCTTAATTTTGAACACATTAAATAAATTTGATTAAGTACCAAATGACTCGTGGGATAATAAACACCCGATAATAAAGTTGTTGCGTTTTTAAAACTTTGAGCAATTCGCTTATTTTTCTAACTATATCCCATTATTCCGACGTAAATGGTGTAACCCTACTCGTCCTATTCGCAAGTTCATCATGAAAAAGTTGTAAAGTATCACGTTGGCGTAAACCACAACAAAACATTTTATAAGTCGAATTCCATCTTGTAGGAACGTCCCAATTAGGGGTTAAAAAAATAGAATTCGTGTCCTTACACAATTTCATATATTGTTTATATCTAGCTTTACTTGAACAAAATATATCTTGTAACATTTTTTTAAAAGCGTCTTTTACCAAACTTATTTCGGATACCGCTAATCCGTCTTGAACAACCAAGTTTATAATGTGTGCAACACATCGACTATGATAAAAAATACCCTTCGAAGGCGGTTTATATGTTAATATTAATTTTTTTACCGCGTTTGTATTATTAGACGCGTTATCAAATGAGATCGAAAAAACTTTTTCTTGTAAGTTAAAGTTATTTATTACATTTTGTAACATATGAAATAAATTTTGACCCATGTGAGGGTACTCAAAATTTTCAAAAGCAATCGTACGCTTCATCATTAGCCATGTATCGGGATCAATTCAATGTGCGGTAACACAAAGGTATGAACCGGGCAAACCATGAGGTGCCGACCAAACATCGGTTGTTAAGTTTACATTTGTATTTAAGTTTGCAAAACCGTTTACTAGTTCTATTTTAGCCTTTTTCCATAATTTAATACAATCACGTCTAAGAGTAGCACGACTTACTTGTTTATATCGCGGTTGAAGAGTGTTTTGAATCACCCTAGTCAATCGAGGGTTATCGAAGTGGTTGAACGGCAAACCTTCTTGAATCACGTAGCTTGCAAATTGTTGTCGGCACCGCTCCGCCTCGTATGCAAAAAGACCGCCCTCTCGTGACATAGATGCTTGACCAGAAGGCGGATTTGAGTCCTTCGCAATACTTGTCGGTATGCATCTTCAACGTCGTGTTGGATTCATGTTTCAAAAACTTACCGCAATGTTTACAATGAGCCTTAAGTTGCCCATCCGACAACCTCACGAGGTTGAAATTATACCAAATTTTTTGGTTTCGAGTTGTTTCTATAACTTCAACAATCTCGGGTGCATTCGTGGAAGCGGAAGAAGATTGAGTTGCCATTTGAATTGAGAGAAACGAGAATTTTGTAATTTTTTTAGTACTTGAAGAGTGTCTGAGTATTGTGACTAAACCAAAACTCAAATAGGGTATTTATAGTTGGTTTAGGGATGGCAAAATGGTAAAAAAAAAAGGGGGTAAAAAACGGTCACATTTTTGAAAAAAACGGACACATAACGGATACATGCAAAAACCGGTTTCAAACCGGTTTTTTCAACCCGGTTTCCGAAACCGGTTACCCTAAAAACCGGTTTGGACCGGTTTCTAACGGAAAAATGCAAAATCGGGTAGAAACCGCCGGTTTTGAGACAACCCGAACCGGTTTTGGTCAAAAACCGGTTTTGACCGGTTTCGGTTTCAGTTTTTATTCCGGTTTCGGTTTCGGTTTTTTTGCCCACCTCTAGCTACGGGCACTACTGCCACGCTTTGATGTAGCCATAGAACCCTGAGGATACAAGAAACAACAGGAACAATAACAAAACAATAACCCAAAACAATATTAATATTCAAATCAATATTAATATTATATAGATTGAAATTTAAAATATATAGATGGTAAATATGTAATAAAGATTCAAGGAGGTACTTTATGAAATATTATACTTATAGAAAAACGTATTTTTCTTTATTATTATTATTATTATGTAGCACTTGAAACGGGACGAACATGGTAACATTAATAGAGTGGCAATGGGATCATTATTAAAAGAACAGCTTGGGGCCATTTGGTTAAAAATAGTGCTTATTTTCTGAAATAGCTCACATGGCCAGGATGGGCAAGAAACTGTGATGTCTGGTTTTCGTGGTACAATTTGGTGAAAATTTAATGGTTGATGGATGACTTAATGTACTTGCCCACTCTCAATGGGCCCCCAACGGTCACTGGTCAAGGAAACGATGGATAACATATATCCCTTTCAAGTGATATCAACACTTCATCGTGTTCAATTCCATATCTTTTGCTTCTTGGGAAAATTCTAGTATATATTTACTCATGCTGATGGAATGGGCATAGCTCAGTGGCAACGGAGGGAAATATCTTTCGCGTTGGTGGTACGCAGCGTGGGTTCGAATCCTCGTGGGAGCATCCGCTCTTTTTAGGGATTTGGACCTTGTGTGTTTATTCAGTTGAAGCATCCTCAAAACCGGTTCTTGGCGATAACCCGATTTGCTTAGAAGATAGGAATGAGGATCGGACCTCTGTGCAGATTAAACCTGGGTCATCAAAAAAAAAAAATCTTATAATTACGTAGGTAAGGATGTAATAATATTATAATTGGTGATGGTATTTGGTGCAGGGCTGACAATTCTCGACACGACACGATAACTCGACACGAATACGTACGAAATTAATGGGTCAATGTTTGGCCTAATCGTGTTCGTGTCCTTACCGTGTCGACACGATAAGGACACGCTAATTTCGTGTCGTGTTCGTGTCGTGTTCGTATAACATGATAATTTTCGTGTCCGTGTAATGTCTGCGTAGTGTCGTGTTCGTGTAACCCGATAATATTTATATACTTTTAGCATTAATTTTATTATCATTTTAAATATTTTTAGTTTATTTTTCTAATTTTTTTTATTTGAATTTATCGATTCGTGTCGTTATCGTGTCGTGTCAACACGAAAATATCGTGTCATATCGTGTCCGTGTCGTGTTCGTGTCGTGTCCGTATTTCAACCTTTCGTGTCATGTTCGTGTTCGTGTCGGGCATATACTTAACGGGTCATGTTCGCGTTTGGTCTTATCGTGTCGTGTCGTTATCGTGTCGATTGAATAACGATCCGACACGCACGAATTGACAGCCCTAATTTGGTGATGTCCCCGGACGAGTTACACGGCGGGCTCGCTCCATCTATTCCCTCAATTACAAATAAGTACGGTTTTAAGAAATGAAAAGTAAGATTTAAAGTGTGCATAAATGGTCTCAAAAATCCATATTTACATAAAATACCCAATTTGGGCCAAAAAATACAATTATACACAAATTGGTAGACAATACTTATGGTCTGTGTATATTTAATACAGATTCACTGCACACATAATATGTTTTAATGCATATCAATGTTTCCTACCAATGCACACCAAATTTATACTAAAGATGTACACTGAATCCGAAAAATTAATATGCATGACAACATGCTACGTGTGCAGTGAATCTGTACTAAAAATGTATGGACACACGTTCCCATTTTAAAGACTAGTTCCCATTTGAATCAATTACTATATATATATATACATTTAATTATTTATTAACAAATAATCTTAATATAATATACTAAGAGGAGATAAAAATACTAGTGTGGTCCATAATACCGATGTTTTATAACAATTTTTATAATTTAACAAAGTTATTCATGGTAAAAAATTCTTCTGAAAGAAAATCTATTAGTAAAACAAAACGGACGAGTAAATGTGAGAAAGCTTCTTTGGACATTCTCATGTGTATATTTATTGAGGAGCCATGTGCATTTGCGTATGCTTCCAAATTCTATATTATCTTCGTGTTTTATTTCACGTGAGAAGCTGTATTAATTTTTTTTGGGTGAGGGAGAGATCAGAAATTCCCCTCTCTGTATCAGAGGTCTTTTGATTATGCGTGTGTTAAATCGAGGGATGTGTATTAATGACAGCCTTGTAAGGGAGATGACCAACGAGACACGAACCCAGCAACAAACCTTGCAATATTTCAGCAAAATATTGTCAACACACGGATTCGAACCAGCGATGTCGGAGTGTTTCCACCCCAATCACCTTGCAACTTACCATCAGTTTATCCCTCTGAGAACGAGAAGCTGCATTAATTAGATTATGTTGAAGTGTTTGTTAGTATCAACAATACAAAAATGGGGCTAAATATACTATTGAGTTTTCATATATACGAGGCATTATCCAACCCGTGTGATGCACGGTATTTGGTTGAATATCTACGTGTTTTGTACGTAATGTTGCAGACGGTTGAATGAGCAGATGCATGATTTAAATGCCTTTTAGAGAAGTTTATATGTTTTTTTATTGTTATTGTCCTTTTATTTTAGTCTATGTAATTAGTTATATGAAATGAGGCTTTACTAACCCGTATGTTGCTCCGGTGTTGTTTTTGGTTTATTCAACCCGTGATGTACCGATTGTATCTAAGATTTCATAGCTAAAATTTAACCATCTTATAATTTATACTATCATTTAAAAGTTCATTTTAATCACCTTGTGTATTAGAAGATGCATTTGCATTGTGATGTTTATCATAACTTTTGTATTTAAATTAGTTTATTTACATTAAAAGTTACAATTAAAATAGTCTTTTCATATATTTACAATTAAAAGTTACAATTAAATCCCCCTTCCACATTAAATTAAGGGGGATAAGTATTATATAGTATAGATATATATAGGTTCTACATCTTAATTATGTGTATTAATTGTATTGAATTCTATGCTAATTAATATGAATTCTATGTTAATTACAGCTAATATAGAATTCGTGCAATTAATACACAAAATTGCAATTAATACACGTAATTAATGATTTTATTTATTTCCTTATTCAACAATTTCGGATCTCTAGTAGACCTCTAAGTAGGGTTCGAACCCAGATGATCTGACCATCTATCAGAGAAAAAAGAACGAACCGATCTTGTAGGATTCCCAATAAATTCTTCGATTTCTTCCGACAATCGATGATTAATCATCTGTTTCTCACGTTACGTGAATAGTCGGGACATTGAGGAATATCCAAAAAGGCATTTCCAGAATAGGTCCGGTATTACTGAAAAAGGTAGGCTCGTTGTAGTGATTATTTAATGGCAATGGACGCAGTGTTATGCTATTATAATACGTCCAGTTGAGGAATCGAGAACCAAAGGTGTCAATTGCCAAAGAAGTCGTACTTTCTGAAAAGGATATCTCATTATGAGTGGTCTTGTAAAAAATACATATTCTTGTTTAGTTTGATTACGAGATTGAATTTTATATAAAATTATTTTTCGGTCAGTTAAAACCATGAAAATTTAAATATCATGATGAAAGAGCACTAAAAGACAAACTTTAACTATATCGATATCAATAGTTTTAACCTATGTTCGAATGCATTAGACTAAGAGAGAGAGAATATATTGATGATTGGGGATCGATACGTTCGAGTAACCCGAATAGGTTATTCAAACAATTAGTATTCGGTCACTCAAATATTAGTTAATGCTAGAGTTGCAAACGGGTTGAGCTGCTCGCGAGCATGTTCAATCAAAGCTCGACCCGAACTCGAGTTGACAGAACTCGAACTCGAGCTCGAGCGTGGCTCTCGCAGCTCGTGAGCATTTAAGATATATATATTTTTGTTCAATTTGTAGATATAAATACCCAAATATTTTAATTCTATTTTAATCTTTGTGTCGTTCGAACTTGGATGAGTCGTAACAAGCCTCACTCCTTGAGGCCAAAAACCGATTCTGCCGACTCCTCTGCAGTCATAGTTAATACAAATTGAGAGGAAGCATGTTTTACTCGGTTAGGCCACTCGAATGCCGTTATTCATTTTCTTAAGTTACTTAATA
Organism: Orobanche coerulescens; assembly: GCA_033398695.1. Taxonomy (NCBI): domain Eukaryota; kingdom Viridiplantae; phylum Streptophyta; class Magnoliopsida; order Lamiales; family Orobanchaceae; genus Orobanche; species Orobanche coerulescens. The sequence continues at coordinate 208,703,365 of CM065805.1, read as the reverse complement.
TTTTAATTCAAAAATTGGATTACTAGAATATTTCACGAACTTATACGTCGAATGCACTTGAGTAATTGTCAAAACAACAATCGGAATGTCAAACAGTCGCACCCTTACTTCCATTCCATATGCAGAGCTTTATAGTAAAAATTATATTTTTTGTATTAATTCTAAGGAAACCAAATGCAAATATAATTTTTTTAATATATAATATTTTGAAAAAAAAAAAAAAAAACTAGATTCTATATTGCTTGCTTTATCTTCAAGATATGATCCACAATCTTGTAAAATTCAACTACTAACATATTATGTATAAGTGCACTGGTAGGATTAGTGCTAGAGAATATTGTGGCTTGCCCACTACATTTTGCCATATTTAGATTTCATATACTGAAAATAGGCATGTTTACGCGACTCGGGTAAAATCCAGTGGGACAAATCTCGTATCCTGGTATTGGCTATAGTTAAGTGTATAAATCACGATGCTAATAGACGATATAAGGAATTATGAAGCTTGAGAGCCAGAGCCACTGATCAAATGGGCAGTTGACGCTATAAACACTCCGAGGATTGCACCAGCACAGACCTGATGCAAAATTAATCAAGTAAATAAATAATGATCCAAGTTACTTTAAAAACAATGGATATTTAAGGATCAAATCGAAATTTGTGAATTCGAAGTGTCGCGAGAAAGTATGTCAAGAGTACAGAAAGGCAAATGAGGACTAAAATGCCGGAAAACATTATGATGAAGCTAATCAGCAAAATAAATTCTTGGATCCATTCATTTTCGATATAAATAGTTTCGCGTAATATTCCATAATATATCACTGAAAGCATAAGATAAAAATTTAACTACCTGAGGAGGTGTGTGACCAAGAAGTTCACGTAGGGGCCTGCTCTCGGCAAGAGGATGTTCGGCTGGAAGTTCATACACGATTTGATTTAAAACCTGGAATTCCCATTTCATTAGGTGGTCGTGACATATACATCAACAAATTATATAGAATTACTTGTGGGTTTCCATTTTATAAGGTAAAAAAAAAAGTTGCACACCTCTGCTTGACGACCAGCATGTAATCTTACTCCAGTTGCATCATACATCACCTGCCACAGGTTAAGCATGTAAGAGCACTCTTCTGCAAACGAACGTAATTCTAAAAAACGTGCCAAGATGTAAATATTCGATTCAACAGTAACTGTAAGTTTTTTTGTTTGCCCTCCTTTTCAGGCAGGGACATTTTCCCATTAAAAGTAAATGAAGACTATGTAGATAAAGGTAGCCTTTGATTTGTTGAAGTGGAAAACCTTCACATTGCCGTTCTACCGTTTGGGAATTCTATTAGGCTGCATTTGGATGCAAGGATATATTTGAAGCTAAGGATTTCAAATCTCTACATAACAAATTATTGAGGTTAGTTAGGTAATTTCATAAATCAATAGGTTTCGAATCCACATAAAATGGATCTGAATTCCCTATATTAACATGTATCTTAGATCTACATCAATGACCCAAAAATTAGCTCAAAGTATGACCTTACGGATCGAAGACATCCAAACCAACATGATGACGGGTCTTTGCACTTACAACGCTGGTCTGGTACGATATTTGATCATGAGCTGTTCGGACCAGCGCTCTAAGCGCGAAGACCGCCAGTAGAACACGATGGAATTATTATCATGGATTTGAGATTGAAAGTTTCAAATACTTCCATCCAAACACAACATTGAAGTACTCAAGAATTGGGCCAAAGGTATCCTACCATATCCATATTAGAAGAGAAAATTCAATATGTAGTATGTATAAGGGTTTGTTATGGAGATCCGGATTTCCAATGGATCGTGTAAACACTTACGAATCTAGGCACAGAAACGTAAGTCAAATTGCTAGAGAAATTCTGTGTTTTTTCAGAAAGAGAGAGAGCTCAGAAGAAGGTTGTGTATAAGACTCAAGAGGAGAGCCTTATTTATACATGTCGATTAGGGTTACATTAGGTCGATTTTTAGGGTTTTTGAGAGCCGCGCCGTCATTAGTGGTCCGAAATTAGGGTTGACGGATGGTTTACCAAAATTGACGAAATTAGTCAATTTTACCATAGTCTCCCTATAAAATTCGGAAATATCACTAAATCACCAGTCTAAATTTCCGAAAACCTTTCTACCCCATGGACCCGCTAGGGGCGCTGCCCCTAGACCCCGTCACCGGGGGTGCTGCCCCCGGACCCCCGACATTAGTCCGTACCGGCTTATAATTCGATCTTATACATGTGTGCACTCCGCACATACCCGAACATATATTAGAATACGAATTATAAACCCCTTAGCTCACATATTAGTTCCAATTACACAAAATGAATGGTGACACTAAAATCACCAACATAGTACGCGATTACATCGAAGTAAGAGAGATTGTCATATACCACGAACGCCAAGATTAAGGCAAGGGCAAATAGAGATCCTCCAAAACCATCCTGCAAGCCGATAGCAACTGCAAGAGCAGTTACTGTTGCTGAATGAGACGACGGCATACCACCGGATCCAACGAGCTGCTTGAGATCCCAACGCTTTTCTTTATACCTGCAGGACTATCTTTGGCCTTTAAGACTTGGAAACCAACATAAACACTGATAGCCAGAAATTTCTTCTGCGTTATACAGTGTATCTTTTTTGACAACGCTTTTCTAAATTAGAATTTAATAAAAACTTGACTATCCAGTTTCAGATTGATTTCCGACGTAAGTTGAATCAGATAAAAAAACCACTTCACCAATCAAAATACATGTTTTCTAAACATCATGGAAGCGTATCAAGAACAAGAAGCAATAAGCAAAAAAAAAAAAAAAAAAACATTAATCAATTATCTCAATTATATTAATAAAGAAAAATATAAGATTACGGTTGAATATAATAAAAATCATAAAATTCCAAGATGTCGGAAACACAACCACACTATAGAAATGGATGGATGCAGAGTATATACCAGGAGGCGATGAACTTAAATGACTGGGCAATAGCAAAGGCGAGGAAAGCAGATATTAATGGATAATTAGTAAATAACGAGGAGGACGAATACGAGGTTGTCGCTCCTGTGGCTGTCGCTGTTGAGTTTAGAATAGAGTCTTGCGTCAACCCCATTGTCGATCTACCCATTTTGTTCACCGTTATATATATATATATATTTTTTTTTTTTTTTTCTTGCTTCTTTTTTCTTAATCTCAATCCCAACCTTCAATTTTCCGGGCTCCAAGCAGTTATTTTCTTCTCGATCTTCAATCGAACTCTGGTTTCAATGGGCCCTTGGAAGATTGGAGAAAGAGAAGGAAATGGCGAGGAAACGGAATCTGAAAATAAGAAGTAAGAAGGTCGAGGTGGGGGTGGGGGTGGGGGGTGGAAGGTGGAAGGTGTTTGGGGGGCTAATGGCTCCCTCCAATGCGTGTGAGCCAACTAAAGAAACGGTCAACAAACCATTTTGTTTAATCTTTTGAGGCATTTCAGCCATTTCTCACAAGGAAAATAGTTATTAGTATTATCATCAAGTCAAACTTCATTTTTTATCGGGACGATCGACGAGGACGATCTTTTCTAAATGACGTCGAACGTCAGTCATCGCTCGTCGTTGTCAATGCCTGCTCATTGCTGTTGATTATTTTTTTCTGGACGACCGTTGATTTTTTTCGGTCAACTATGTTATTTAGTATGGAATCCGTAACAACAACAAGGAGTATGGATTCTACAAAAGCAACTATGTTGTTCAATATGAAATCCGCGACTACAAATGTTATTTAGCATGGAGTGTGCAATATCAAATGTGTTGTTAAATATGGAATCCACAATAGCAATTATGTTATTCGGTATAGAACTGCATACTGAATAACATACACATCATACTAAATAAGATACTCCATGTTTCATACCGAATATGAAATTCACTGGATTCATACTAAATAGGAAATGCTATATGAATAACATACAATGTGCAGAATTCTATAGAGAATTCCTTATCAAATAAAAGATTTCATACTCAATGACATACAAACTATTTTGAATTTAAGAATTGTTTTTAATATGAGAAATCAACAACTATGTTATTTAGTATAAAATTTCATACTTATAACATACTAGATTCCATACTTAACAACATAGTCGCCCTTTGCTGCCAAAATGAAATCTATGGCAAGAATTATGTTATTGAGAGTGGACTTGCAATAGCAACTATGCTATTCAATGTGGGATTGCATACTGAAAAACTAAGAAAGTCTTTAATCTGTACTGGATAAGAAGTTTCATACTGAATAAAATAATGGATATACCGAATTCTATACTAAATAAGACACTCCGTACTGAATAACATACACAATATTTTGAATTTCATGTTGTGTTGTTTAGTACGAGTCCACAACAACCATGTTAATTAAGAAAAATGATATAATCACAACCGTTGTAACGGTTGTGTTTGTTTTGAACCATTGATTATGTGGGTGGTGGGGTAGGTGATGGAATAAATATTGAATTTAGTGATAAATGTATGGTGAGATGATGTGTTGTAAAATTTGGTTGTGTAAATCGGTTGTGCATGTAGCATTGTTGGTTAATTATTATGGGATAAAATACTGAGTAAGGCATCTCATTACTAAATAACCAATTACAAACCAAATTTTCACTGAATGAGGAATTTCGTACTTACTAATAAATTACCGAATTCCATACTTAACAACATATTAATTATTGCAAATGCGGCGACACCCATTTTGGCGGACAGGAAAAAAAGAAATCATCGGAGGTACGTCGGCCGATGACGATACTGTTGGTCGGGACCGCCGCAGATGCAAAAGAAATTCAAACTAAACCAAACCAAACCAAACCTAGCCTTATCCCACTACGTTATTTTATTTAGATGCAAAAGAAATAATATTAAAATAAAAACAGATTATCAAATGTTCATCGCCGACAGCGACCAGCTGGTGGTGGTGGAGGCAGCGGTAACGAAGAGGTGTCAATGATTTTATATTGTAATGTGTTAGAGGTAATTTTAACAATTTAACTGTACTTTTGGTTTTAATGATATATATTTGGACTATGTGAAAATTAATTTCCATGTGTATCATATGGCAAATTTCCCCTTAATTTGCCATTTCTTTTTTGGGAGTAAACCCATCATACAAAAATTATGCTCAAAGAGAAAATAAAAACACATTTTCTTAGAGGAAATAATCAGATTTTATTCAAATTCATAACTGATTACACAATGTCTTGGGGAAGAATAAGAATATTACCACCCAAACAATTCTCAAACATTACTTGCCAAATTATGAGCCACTCTATTACTTGCCAAATTATGAGCCACTTTATTTGCTCGATAACAGCCCCTGATACCGATTTCGACGGCTCCTTACTGTTGATGCCATTGGCTATTGCCTTACAGTCTCTTTCAATCATTTCCTTCTGCCATAGGTTTGGTATAGAAAAGTCCGTTGCCACTTTTGCCGCTAACTGCTTCAGCCACTTCTAGTTCAAATTTACCCCTCATTCGCCTCCTTTGCATGCAGTGACTCTACCTTCATTGTCACGGGCAATCACGCCAACCCCAAGAAAAAGAAACTTAAGCTGAGGAGACATCTCTAAGACAACTACCGCACAGGTGACAGGGCTATCCACAGACAGTTTACCTTAACCGCAGCTTCTTTTTTTTTTTTTTTTTTTTTTTTGAAAAGTAGGCATATTGCAACTTGCAAGTATCAGCCAAACATCCCAAAACCGCGTATATTTCCCCCACTTTAGGATGCAATCTATCGACAGAATGGAAACTATGAAGTTTGTCATCAACTTCTATCCAACTGCAACCAGCTGCTTTACTTGCATTCCCTTCAGACAACGTTTTCCTGATTTTCCATGCATCGTCCCATTTTCCCATCTCCCCATATAAGTTAGCCAACATTGCACTATAACCACCATTATCCGGACTAATCTCAATCAGTTTCTTTACAGCATATTCAGCCAAGTCCATACGTCTATGGATTTTACACCCATTAAGCAACGAACCCCACACAGCCTCATCAGGCGAAACTCTCATTCCCTTCACAACTTCCATAGCCTCTTCAAATTTTCCCGAGCGGCCAAGTAAATCCACCAAACACCCATAGTGTTCGATTTGAGGCTCGATTTTATACTTTGTAATCATCATATCATAATAACGACGGCCCTCCACAACCAACCCTCCGTGAGTACAAGCACTCAACAACCCCACAAATGTCACCCCATCGGGCTTTACTTCCTCCTCATGCAGTTGCATATCTTCGAAAATAGCTACCGCTTCATGGCATCGGCCGTGTAATGCATAACAATTTATCAAACAGTTCCAAGACGTCAAATTTATCTCAGCGGACTTGTTAAATAAGATTCTTGCTTTCTCGAGGCTCCCACACTTACCATACATGTCAATCAAACTATTCACAATAAACAAATCCAAACTAAGATTGTTCCTATATATATACCCGTGTATGCACTTTCCGACTTGTAACATCCCATTATGCCCTAGAGCCGAAAGCACACACACAACGGTACGCTGATTTGGCTTATTCCTCCCCCCTACACCTTCCTCAACAACCATCCTCCTAAGAAACTCAATACCCTCGGAAAACAACCCATTTTGCACACACCCTGCAATAATACAATTCCAAAATGGAGTGTCTCTAATCCCCTCAGGCATTTCCTCAAACAGCAAAACTGCATTCCCCACCTGTCCGGCTCTTGTGTATGCCGAAATCATCGCAGTCCACGACACCACATTCCTATCAGACATTTCGTCAAACACCTTCCTTGCAAGACCGACTTCAACTCCGTATTTCGAGTACGCATCTAAAATGGCCGTCTGCACAGCTGTGTTCCCAAAATAACCCAATTTCATAATCTTGGATTGCACTAATTCCACCCCGTAGCTCTTCACAACTTCCGGCAATGACTTCAGAATAATGGAAAACATAAAATGATTCGGCTTCGATCGGTTTTCACGAATCATGCCAAGGTAAAGAAGCGCAGCTGATTGGTGATCGGACACTGAAGCATATGCAGAGATAATTGCAGTGTAAAGATAGATGTTAGGCGAGGTAAATCTGTCGAACAGGTGGCGTGCGTAGCCAAGATTGCAGAGGCGACCAGTACATAAACGAATGAGCTTGAAAGCGTAGAAATGAGTATTGCCATGTCCGAGTGTGACGAGATGGGCCTGGAGCTGTTTGAGGTGGTTGAGGTTACTACATTTGTCTAGGACTGTGAGTACATGCCTGTTGAGGCTGTTCGAACAGGGAAGCATGTGATGTTTTTAGTTCTTCGAATTGTTCAGTACCACCATTCCATTACATTACTGCTTCTGTACAAACCAAGATTCTGTTAGTTTCCCAATTGGGATAATAATTATTATAAAAAAGAAAAAAGGTTAATACAAAAAATAATCAAATAATTAAATAGATCGAGTCCGGTTTGACAGATTTCTGATTGGCCAAACCGAATTCCCCACCACCTCTATATTTTTTATACTTAATTATCAAAATTATTTTTAACTTGTTATAATTTAAAAACATAAAATAATAAATAATATTTATGTAATTGTTTGAGGAGAAAGTAAAAGACAGCAAATCAATTGTATTCATAACAATGATAGAGGGACCTTTATATAGGCATTACAATGAGAGTCCTTCCATACATAGGATTCCTAGATAAGGTAAGACATCTAATAGGATCCTACTACCTCTGAAGGATCTGGGCCATCTATGTATCTACAATCGGTATTAGGTAAGACACATCACGGGAATAATAATTAGGAACACTCCCGTGTCGAGCACTAATACAACAATGGTGCGAAGATGTTGCCTTCGTAAAAACCTATTCCAAGCCAAAACAAAACCCCATGGGAAAAATAAAGGCTTGATGAGGAAAAGATTGCAACGCACCAACATAACATGTCATGTATACTCCCGATGTATACATAACGACTCCACGATGAGTACCTCAAATCATAGGAGTCGGATGCCAAGTGCCCTCACAACTATACCAAGGAAAACCCGGTGGGAAAAATACCTCTTGGTTTAAGTTGAGCAATACAACGCATCATTTGTATGGATGTTCTCATAGGTCGCCTCGTTAAAAACCTTACCAAGTGAAAACCCAATGGGAAAAAACAAACCTTGGTCTAAGGACAAAAAGAGCGCGACACATCCAAAGTGCAGAGTCGCTAAAGACTTATCAAGTTTTCCAAAGTCTTGACCTCTATGCACCGAATCAGTCATAACTTCTTCGATTCAATAGGTATCAACGAAACTGTAAGAACTTATGAAAACTAGACACCCATAGCTTTTCATTCACATACAGTACGTAACCTAGATCGACCGAGCAGATCACAAAGCTCTATCGAAGTTGACTCAAGAAATTAGGACATATCCCGTCTACTTTGCAACAATAGTCATATGTCACTCAACATGATGGATGTGATCAAATGGTTGGTTTCCTTGGAAAGTAGACACAAACCTTTCCAATGGCACCAATTTCACCATTTTCCATCAAGTGAGCCGCCTTAGGTCATATGAGAGATAGACCAACACATTCAGGCGATTCGGGTATCGGTTTTCAAGTGTCCTTTTTATCGAGATAGAGCGAGCCTCAAGCTTCTTGTCAATCACGGACATTGCGTGAGCGCATCCTGAGCCATCGTCACATTGGCTTTCTGGATTATTACGAATGAGTACATCGAGTCAAACATGAGTACATAATACCGTACTTTTCTTAAGACTGCATCATCACTTAAGTGAGCAAAGTCTTATTATGACTTCGACTAGTCATTGGGAATCATATAGGCATTACTTTATCGTCTCTTAGGGAAACCGTCCCTTAGATTGCCTTAAACCGATTGATGAATACGCATCATCAAGTGTCCCCAAGATCCTTTCATTCTTAACTTTGAATTTAGCGGAATCTCTTAGTCTCACAAGAGTACATCACTATAAACCCTTAGTTTTACACATATCTCTTCCAAATCAAGTATATACTTAGTATGCGTCCCCGACAATCACTTGTCGTCGCACTCCGTGGTCAGGAGCCACTTGATTTGAGTTTGATCCACCACGAGATCCTTTTTATCACTTAACTTAGTTCCCCACTAAGATAAGATTTAACCACAAGCTGCACGTCAGTTTTTGGGAAACTATCTAACTGAAAAGATAGTGGATGCTATAACATCCATTACGATAGCACAACTAAGTTTCGTGTCATCGTAGTCGATTCCAGTGCGTTCATGAGAAACCTCGCGCCATGAGGTGAGTTTAACTCCTTCTCTCACTCGCTTTAACAAAGTTTACGGATAGATCTTATCTTTGGAGTGTCGGTACCACTTCAACAAAGGGCTATCACTTTGTTTATACTAGAGTCGCATATGTTTCCATTTTAGGCCAAGGCTACAACGTTGTAGATTTTCAACGAAGTATGGTTCGATTAAACTCACATTCCACGTCCTCATGAACCGGCTTTATTCATAGAGTACTCTTTATGGATTGACATTCATTGAGGCGTCCCCCAATGATGACTATAATCAAGAATCACATGAGACGGATGAGTTCATTTGATCATATGCTCAAGTTTCATGTACCAAGCTCGCATACATTCTTAGCGAGAGTATTTATCGAACCAAGTGGCATCCCAATACTCTATGAGATCCACGGCCTAGTAACACCATCTACCACAATTTGTGATGTTACCATATCACCATTTATAGGTGACGAACGTCCATGACCGGACACAATCCTTGCAGACATGTTTGCAGCATGTATTTAATCTCGTCACTTTAGGGAACTTGGTGAGACACAGTAGGGACAAACTACGACAATTCCAAGTCGTTCTACTCGAACATGATCGTTCGCATCTCCCCCTAACGACGGGAAGACTGGCTCATCAAAGTGACATACGAGATCGTCTGCCAAGGTATATTTTAAGCGGACTATGAGTGAAAGCGCATGTCATATTCATCATTTATAACCCGTCATAATGCGTTGTGGTGACGCACTTTTGGCACATGAACATGTGGACGATAAAGGTTTTCAGTTGTTAACACAATCCAGTTAACAAAATGCATATGGTTACATTTGTAACTAAGCATTTGAATGATGATAGGTATAGGTGAATATGACATGTTGACCTATGCTACATAGCCGTAGCTACTGGTCTTGAGAATTCAACAAAACCGCCACCATGCACCACCGGGATCGAACATAAAGAAACGATTGAACCGATGATAGGCCGTTGGTTTTATCGAACCTCTAATGTTTTCTTGAAGAGTTCACTCCCTTCACCAGCCCCAAACACCTCAAAATTTCGTGAGCATGTATAAACAGGTGTTTAGGATTCCCAAACCATCAACCTTGTGGTAAAAAAACCCGATCGAAATGACATCGAACTGGTTAATGTGGATTACAGTGGTATGTGAAAACTTCATTTAAGTGGTTCACCTCCTTCCAAGTCTCCAAATGGCACCAAAATTTGTGAGAAGGTAGCCTTGGATGTTAGGAAGTACTCGTAAAAATTTCACTTTAAGACTTGGTCTAAAAGTGGGTGAACCGACCTTTACAATTATTGGTCCGCAAGTTGGACAACCATAACTCAGGTTTCATCAACTTATCAATCATTGTCAAAGGAACAACATAACATATAAATGTTATCACTTGATTACGACCATTTGTGAACACCATCATAGCATCATAAGCCACCCAGGCTAATACTTATGATCATGTATGTATAAGGACTCGGTGAAAAGGGAGGACTCAGCACCATGCTTATGCGAGTCGCTACATTATTCTCTTTAGCATAGGAGGGTGTCGTCTCCTAATCGTGCCAAATAATAGGCTTTAATAAATGAACATGGCTAAGAAGGATCATCGGGGGGGTCTTTGGCGTCACACATGCTTATGAAAGCAAGACGCGGATGACATAAATATCATCATCGATCATGAGCCCTGCTCACGACTCCACCAATGTACTTTGGTGTCTTTGATCCAACTAGTTTCTTTGTTCAAAGAAAATAATGTCCATGACAATACCGTGGTATATGGATCATCAAACTGTCCAAACTCCGGACTATTAAAGCCTAAATGTGTCAATGTCCCAATACATCTTCTGGTTACCAAAACCGATGCAAGCCAGACCATATTGACTCATGAATATTTTTCCTTTCACATATCCAATACAAGTGATGCATAAGATTTTATTCTCACAAATCACAATGAGATGCTATGAGTGATACACTTTGGCATATATATCATCGAGTCATAACATGGTTCAATTGTTACGGAACATATGTGACTAGAAAATGCCATTCGGCATTCAACAACTTGAGCATCATACCGCTCATTGATTGTGATGACCTACTCATCATAGTCACAATGGATTTATAAACCGAAATCCAAAAATATCATGTTCCTTGAAAATAGCTTAATACGCACTCAATTTCGCTTGCAAAAGTTTACAATCATGAGCATAGCGAATATTCTAGCAACATAGAGATTTTATGCTTGATATGATCAAAATGATCTATCATATTGAGTGCATAACATGGCAAGGTTATATGCCTAAGGGGCAAAATTACGACACAAGCATGGTGTAACACTACCATGCACACGCTCGACCTTCTTATAAGGGTGCATATTTTGGGCTTCCCCAAGGAAACTGTTTTTCAACATTTGAAAGATGATAGTTTAGCGTACAACCCATACCAAAAACTGTATCATCTATGGCAAATTCGGCCAAAAAGAGGTTTAAAAATGTGTGTCATAAGACCACTTGCAAATTTAAGATGGGAACCAAGTTGGTTGGGACAAAAGTTAGCACAATCGCTGGAAAAAAATTCCGCGCAGCTTGACCTTTGTTCACTAAAACAGCGATAACTCCATTGTTAGGAAGGCTATGGACGAACGGTCAGATGTTCTGGAAACTAGACTTCCGTATCTTTCTATCCATATATTGTGCACCACACGGATCATTAAACTCAGATCACATTGCATGTTTTAATTGGCTGTTTAGTTTTTCCCAAGTTTAGTGAGAAAACAAGGTTGAGACCATATCCAATGGCATAAGTGTTGATGCAAAAACCATGGCAATAACAGCCATAGGTGCGTTTAAACGCAGCAGGTGTTCGATTTCTTATCTCGACTAATGATCCTTTCGGTAACTCCAACTTGGTAGACTTGCAGAGAAAGTAGGAATGTCGGTACAGCTAAGGCTGTTTAAAAACCACTGATTCCGTTTGAACTTTCAAAGCATAAACAAATACCAAGAAGAATGCGCCTAGTCATGATCAAAAGTGTAGACAAAATCCACCGAAGTGCATCAAACAACCAAGTATTTTAATTCTCAATTTGCAAGCATACGTCATAATAGCCATGTTATATGGATGCAATGCGGTGCATCATAATTAAGCATTTTGAACCATGAGACATAATGAATATACCATAACCAACTCGTCTTGACCATCCAATAAGATCGACTAAACATAGTCAAATGTATAAGGCACATGCCTTTACAAATACTCGGAGAAGTATTCGGACCTATAGTCATACGAACTATAATCGAGGTCAACGAATTCATGTATTTACCGCAATATGCCATTGCCTTACATGTTAAAATTCATGAGAATTACTCGTACATTCTTCCATATATCATATTGGAAGGAGACGATACATGTCTACACCCACATGCAATATTTTATTTTAATAAGATGAAAGATGGAGTTTTCCAAGTATGGGATTGGGTCAAGACCAACGTGGTGGTCGCTCAGTTCAACGTGACAATTCCGTCACAAATCGATTTTAACCACGACATATCCGTCGCAATCAATGTTTGTCCCATTTGTATGTCACAAATCCGTGACTAATCATGAACGAGTCATAACTTTACCGTTACCGACAATGTTCGTTTTATTTAATTGTTGGTTTAAAATCGACAAAACGGCGACATCAAATCGCACCCAAAACGTGGTGTATGCAACAACCACAACTATCGACTTTCAACAATTATCCGTGACTCCCCCAGGACCGTCACACAGTTTACTTCGACATCCGAGAGTGATACCACCTCTCATTGTCTCATCCACCGCAAAGTAGCGTGGGAGATAAAGAACTCAAATACCCAATTCCCCCAAAAAAAATTCCCAAAAGAGAGGAATTGAAAAACGAGAACTTTAATAAAGTCTTACGGGTACTTGGTTTCATATATGCTTTGATCCTTGAACGGGAGATTCTCTCCATATGAGCAACATATTTCCGTGGGTACTCCGTTCTATATTTACTTTGATCCTTGAACGGGATAAATATGGCTTTTTCTCCATAGCGTGCACATCATCATGAGTGACGTATTTTCCTATATACACGTAAAACATAAACATGTAAGATTCATAAGTGTACAAATCAATGAACAAATGAATCATTAATTAGGAAAAGATGGAGAGTTGAGAAACGCCCGGATAGGGCTACTGGGCTCGATAATTTGGCCGAAAAAGGACTCGAGCGCGGCGGTGCAGTAGCTCGATATTGGATGAGGTCGGATCTCCAAATTTCCTCGTAAAAATCTGCTTCTGTTCGGCGATATATTCAGTAGTCAATATTACTCAGAATCCGATCTCCACCGTTTAATATACAAATATTTGTGTTGGGAAGTTGCTGCCAAAATTTCACACCGATCCGACGGTTAACGAATCGGGAAACATGATTTTTTCGTAGGGCATACCAACAATTTATTTGGCAAATTGCAATCTTCGTGCCAATCGCCGTTTGGGCCGTCTTTTTTTTTTTTTTTTTTGTTCCAATTGGGCCAGCCACTAGAGGCCCAACTCTTCAAAAGAGGCCCAGTTTGTCTAGTCTAGTACACATTGCACGCTCACACACAATGCCCAATTTGTCTCATCCAGTCTACTACACATTGCGCGAACCCACGCACACACTGGTACAACAATGACGGGCGATAATGCAGCGGGCAAACGGATCGACATGCTTAGCGGCTGCGGGTTTAGGTTTGAGGCGGACTGGGTTCGATTCTTCTGGTTCGTGGGCTTTGCAAATAGGGGTCGGACCGAATCCGGAATATGGAGCAGAGGTTGCGGATCTGAGGCCCCGAAGCGGCGGCGGCACTGCGGCAAAGACGAAACAACCTTAGGGTTCGGCGGAGGAGCTGGCGATCTGGATCGAACTGGGGCTTGGCTCCGTCGTGGGCGGAGGTCTGCTATGGATCAGGTTCGGCAGCGGGGCGGAGCTAGGGTTGATGGTCGACGGCTGGTTGTAGGCTTAGGGTTTCGGCCGCAGTGGTACGAGGTTGACGGCGGCAACAATTTTCTTCTTGAAGAAGATGACGCTGTGGCTAGGTTTTCAGAAAAATCTTTTTTTTTTTTTTTTTTATTTCGGATTTCTAAGGTTTTTGGACGAATTTTTTTTTTTTCGGAATTACTCAGTTGAAAGACTACGTGCTGATAACGTGTTTGAGGAGAAAGTAAAAGACAGCAAATCAATTGTATTCATAACAATGATAGAGGGGCCTTTATATAGGCATTACAATGAGAGTCC